>CM070604.1:53129996-54524991 GCA_036346395.1 Hsuehochloa calcarea | reverse complement strand
CCCAACCCCTAAAAACCCGAACCCCAAACCCCCAAAACCTACCCCAACCCCTTCTTTGGGGAGACCTATGACGAATACTCGCTCACTGAACTCTGAAGCTCCTGTTTGGAACTACTGCAGTGGCTGTCTTTAGCTATTACACCTGACCCCGTAACCCCAAAACCGACCCTGACCCGAAACAATAAAAAATAACAAAGTTCATCCCATCTCTAGTCTCAAGGTCGCCACCGCCATCCCTATGATCAAGTTAGATCATAACACCAACACTAGGCTCTACAGTCTCTAAAGATGACTGCAAAAAGAAATGTAAAAATGGCGTTGGTAATTGCATTGGCTTATGCAGGTAAGAGGGGGGAAAGGCCAGACTTTTCATATCCCTGTACGTTGGTTTTAGTTTTTTGTTCATACTACAAAAATTCCTACACATGCATTCATCCTTATTTTATTTTTTACCCAGGTGATTATACTTCATATCTGAATGACTCGATCAATCATCTTATGAATCACTGGTTACTTAGGCTTTACAAGAGATTTATAATTTTACCTGGATGCTTCAGGAGTATAGCCAATGAGGTAGTAAGATATTGATGTCCAAGCTATTGACTCAACTAAAGAGACTGGAATCTTCAAGATGAAAGCTGGTATTCCACAAGACTGGGAGTCAGCTAATTGTCATGATCAGCTCAGGGAATCCATTCACCATCAGCAAAATGAGCGCATAGACGAGTGAACCCATGTAATAGTTAGCATGAAATTTATCAACACCCATGTGTGGTGTGCGTAAAAATATTGTCCCAGTAATAACAGCGAGTAGTCCAAGCTGCAGGAAAAATATGTACTATGTTAATTACTGACGGTCATGTTGAGAAAAATGCAAAATAAAACTTTTAGTTCATCTAAATTGTAAGACATACTGTTTCACCAAAAACACTTTAGCTATGGTGCTGTAGTACAGGTAATCATATAAGCATGAGCATTGAAGTGCTTAAATTGCACATTGTATCAGAAATGAATGTACATGCTGACATGCTATGCAAGTTCCTAGTGTGCTAATTTTTTTTGTAATGGAAGTTTACTGTAGATTTAGATATGGTCCAAGGGTTCACTGTTACCGAGTCTTGAGCACATTCAGTCCCTAATCCCTACAATATTTTGCATTTGAGCTTATTGCGAGCTCCGTAGTAACAGAAGAACTTTATTACCGTATTGTTACCTTCAGAAATAGAGAAACTACACCATATTGCGTCAATGTTTTGATATATTTCTATCAGTAACTAATACTGCACGTGGTACATGTAGTTCTTATATTGTGCATACAAACTAGAATTCAAACTACCTAGATTTGTTGCTGCAAAAACTGCATGATTTTGTAATACATAATGTATTCATCGATACTCAAAAGTTTGAATTTATCAACTGCAAAACATGTTTCGAGTTTCAACATTTGTGCAATGTAGGAGTTACACCTATAGTAGTGCAATACATTCAACAAAACCTACAACTTGCTAATATGAAGTAATTGGATATAGAATAGGATAGCCTGGGTTTGTCTTGCTGATAAGTATTGTTTTTGGCTTCTTGCTTACCATCACAAAGTAGGAATTGTTCAGTCTTGCAAACTTATGTATAGGTCTTGTCAAGAATTGCTATTTGGACTGCTCTACGAAACCAAAATGTCTAATTTAGTTATTATGCATATTGCACCAAATGATATACTAATGTTGCCAACAAAATTTGACATGCCAGATCGGCATTCTGCCTGACTGCACTAACAGATATGTTCTATTAGATTCAACAAAGAACTAGAGAGGCTCAAATCGGCACTTCATATAAGGCTGGTCTTAATGTTTAGCCAAAGTGCAAGACCCATGTGTCACAATTCATTTTCCTAAATGTTATGAACTAAGCACCATGGCTAATATGAACTCAATAGACGTTGTTGGTGCTTATTTTTACATAAGCACTTCGGTGATTAGTCAGACTGTAAATTAGTATTTTGTTAAATACCTCTTGAAGAAAGTCAGCAGCTCCTTTTCTTTCCGGGCACATGAACCCACATGATTCAAATAAACTCATAATACAACTCTTAGAGCTATGGTATACAATTTTTCCTTCAGCCATCAAGATAATATCATCAAAAAGTTCGTAAGTCTCCCGTGCTGGTTAAAGAGTGAGGCCAGTATGGTATACTGAGATATGAGCCAGCTGTTGGAGGCAAGAAATAATTTGGAAGGTGGTACAGCTGTCCAACCCAGTTAATATTTCATCCATGAAGAGCGCTTTTGAGGGTCCTATTATCATCTCTCCTCATTGTATGAAATTTTCTACAAGCATAAATGAAAGGAAAATAAGCATCCAAAATTGAATTAACTTATTTTAGTTATCTTATAATGACCAAAATCGAGCTTGGGAATACATAATTAAACTGAATATATCATCTTACTAGCTATATTCTCAAAAAAAAATTGGGGACAAAAATCATGCTAAGTTGATACATCAATCAGGGTGGGTGGCACGTTTTCATCACAAAGGAAGTTTTCAGTATACCCTACCCCGAATTGTTAGATTAGTTATAACAAGGTTTTATAGTAATGTGTATCACTAAAAAGTAATGAAAACATCGATAAAATCAAATAGCATTGGAAACGAAAAGGTGTAGAGCTTCCAATACACAAGTATGGAATTTCAGTGCATGAATTGTATATTTGTTAATTTAATCAGTACAGGACACAAGCATCCTGAAATAATCGTATATATCGTAAAATCACCTGTGGTTAGTCTTTTCTTCTCACCGCCTGAAATACCTCTTCTCATGACATCTCCCACTATTATGTCAGCGCATATGTCAAGTCCCATGATCTATGTGGCAAGAAAGGATTATTCAGAGGGGAAACAAATTGCGTTGGATCCAGAGCGTTCCTTTGAACAGCAATTAACTTCGTAATGTAGTCCGTCTGCATGCTCCTTTCTATACCTTCCACAGACACAGCCTATAAAAAAAGTGTAGCTATATTGTAAATGTCGCAAATAAAATTATGTTACTAACGGGTATGATTTATTTTCTATTTTTTTAGAATCAATAGGAGTGCAGAATTATGTTAGTAGAACGGGTGGTGTTTTCAGTCTTGTTTCAATATGATCAGGGAAAAAATGTTATAATCAACACACTCAGAAAAGTGCAACAAATACCAAAAAGGTTAGTGTTTACCTTCATATAGGTATCTATGTCGGTGTCAGGGATGATCCCAGCCCCTTCTCCCTTGTAATGACTTCTTTCATGATTTCTGATTCACAGAAAAATGAACGCGGTTGGTTAAGTAGAGGTCCTTGTTACTTTGGACATTTGGTTCAGTAACGTAGTTAACGCCCTGAAATATTGCAGAGAAGTCGAGCGTCTCCCTGACAGTCATCTCAGGGACATGAAGATCATACTGACTAATGTAAGCTGATGTCTTTTCCGGAACAAACCCATTCAGCTTCACATAATTGTACTCAAATCTCTCCTGTTACCTACAGGAGGCACAAGCATACATACATATTTACATGTGAGGAAAGGATATACCGAATTTTTTTCTGCATTATGTACTGTTGGTTATTGACTTTTGTTTTGTTTGCAGATTGCAAACCTACATAGAACTGAGAAAAGGGAATGAAATGCAAGTCATTTTGTGGTAGTGGTAGCTAATTGATCATGCGAGTGACTGAATAAATAAATGTGTAGAGGAAAAGAAAATAAATATAAAGGCTGAAGTGATTGATTACCTGAGCACAACCACACTACTTTTTTGAAATATGATGTTCTCTGATGCTCCACCCTCTCCTCCACCACCCTCTCGTTCTCCCCGGTCAAGAAGAGACCCCGAGAGACCGAGAATGCAGGACCATCCATCCATGGACGGGGGCTTTGGTCCAGGAGTCTACGACTGGCCGGAGAAGGGGATCGACGAAGAGGACGAGCCGGCCCTGCGGAGGCGGAGGGAGGGATCGCCATCCCCTCCGCCTGGTCTCCGGCCGAACAGAATATTGGGGGCGAGGACCACCTCCTCGGTGCGGACGCACAGGAGGGGGCCAAGATTGTTGGATATCCCCGCAGGTGGCGGTGCTAGCGACGCCGGTGGAGTCCACGGCAATCCTCCAAAGTGCGGGCTGGGATGCGCAGAGGTCGGAGGAGCATGCGGCCGGGGACAAGTTTAAAGCTTGGTTCGGAACTAGGAATTGGAAGGGGAAGAAGGCATCTGAGGCAGGGGGAAAGAGCGCTCCGCCGTAAATACGAGGAGAAGGAGAGCTCCGCCGTAAATACGAGAGGCGAGGAGAAGGAGCGCTCCGCCGTAAATAACAGAGGCGAGGAGGGCACTTGTGGCCTCCGCGGTTCTGGGTGGGGGGCGGCCACAAGTGGAGCCGTGGAGAGGAGATGGGGATCGGTTTGGTTTGGGAATTGGGAAGAGGAAGTTTAAGGGAATTCAATCGGGGAGGGGGGAGGGGACGCGTCCACCGGAAACAGAAGAGCCGAGAAGATCACCGTTACTTCTTCCCGCCGCGTGCCAAAGAAACCTTACAGAAGAGCCGAGAAGATTACCGCTAATTCTTGCCCGCCGCGTGCCATAGAACCCGAAGGTTCCTCAACTTAAATGGGGCCTCTTTCTTTATGTCCTTTCCAAAGGAAGGCACCTTTCTTGCTTTAAACAGGAAATCTAACGGTCTCAGCTTAATGTGGTAATTTATGCAGATGATAACTTAGTGATCAACTAATGGTAAATTTCAATCTCGTAAAAAAAATACTAAATTTCAAACTTTTTTTACACAAACTCACAAAATGATGGTAATTTCTGAACTTCATGTGCTAATTTATCAAAAGTGTATATGATAACTTAAAAGTTCAATTGACGGTAGCTTCATAGTTTAAAGTGGTAATTTATATTGTGGATATCATAGGGATATGTTCCAGATCTTATGATGATGTGATAATTGGCAATAGCGTTAATAGTTTGTCGTTTCACGTGTTTTCGACAAAGTTTCAAGACTGTTAGGTCTCAGCCGGTCTGACCGGCCGAAGCGGCGGTCACACCGGTCCAAGATTGGTCCGACCGGCCATAGCGGCAGTCGGACCGGTCAGCTTAAGAAAGTGTGGATTGAGCTGGGCCAAAAATAGAGGGTGTAGGTAAGAGAGGAGATTCTATTGCACTTGGTCCCATAATTTTTGGAGTCTCCAGTCAAAAGTTCTATTGGTTTGAAAAATCCAGTAGGTTTCGGTTTTCCAGAGAGGAAATCCGGCTAAATCTTTACTGGCGGTCTAACCGACCAATAGGTGGTGGTCGACCAGGCCGGGGTGGGCGATCGGCCGCCCTAGGGGCGATCGACCGTTTTCACTTGGGTCGTCGCCCGTCGTGGCGGCGATATTCGGTTGTTAGGTCAAAGTCATGAGTTTCAGGGCATATATGTTGCATGATGCATGTTTTGACTAACATGGGTCAAATTATGAAGAACTTGTTCCCAAATTCGGTTTACTTATCTATTGTTGTGCAGGTTGCTTGGTGGTCAACGACGGTCAACGGCGAGAATGATCGGGACTAGGCTTAGAGAGCTGAGGTCCAGAACGATCGACGATGCCGGGTGAGGTCAATAAACTCAAGCGTGACGCAAGATGGACAAAGGTGGCCTATTGGCTAATCCGAGGCGCAACATAGCGCAATGTGTAGCTAATTAGGTCAAGGAGAGATATAGACGACGCATTAAAATGGTTGCGTATGTGTCCCGTTTGTTTTGGGCCTTAACGGGAGCCCAATTAAGTCAAACTTCTAGAAGGTCTAATCCTCCACTATAAATAGGGAGGAGGTGGCTGCACCTCTGCCTCGTCTCTTTTGCTATTTTGTAAACCCTAATTTTCTTAGGGAGAATTTTTGTGGAAGCTAGGGTTCTTAATAGTTTGATGTGATTTTCGTGCTCTTGGATTGTGCATTGTCCTCCATTGATGGAGTGACTGTAAGCCCATATCATATCAAATCAATCAAATGAAAGTTTGATCATATTTTGTCTGTTTGCGTTCTTTCTCTATATTTGACTAGCTAAGTACCCGTGCGTTGCTACGGAACAACAAATACTCATACAAAGACAGTCAGTGTGAGAACAAAGTCATAAATGAATAATTTAATTTATCTCAAACTACTAGTTCCATTTCAATTAAAAATGTATTAAGCTGTTACACAAGATGTATGGAACTATCAGAATAGCAAACTTCAGTTGATGCTCCTCAAAATGAAGTGCTAAAAAACAAAATTCAAGTATCAAGCTCTATTGATTCTAGAACATAGGCAACTAACATCATGAAATACTACGATCACCATAGTTGTACCACTCAATATCTGATGAGCGGCATCTGCAAAGGCTAAAAGAAAAAAAAAACATTACATTTCAAACAAAGCAGTTTTGACTGCCCTTCAAGTAGTGCATAGTTGTCTTTTGCACACGGCCATTATCTAAAAAAGCTAATCGATGAGGACTAGGAAACTCACGTCGTAGTTACAACTTGAAGTTATCCTCCCATCCAAGATAAAGTACATTGGAGTATCAGCTATACTGCAAGAAATCCATGTATCATACATGAACAATATTCCAAATTTTGACTCACAAACTAAAAACAATTCAGGTAAAATTTATGTGTTGTACCACTGGACAAAATGACTATTCATTCAGCTTTATTCAGTTGATAGAAACTCTAAAAAAATTGGACGGACGAATATCAACAAGTTATTAGTTCAGGACGGACAACAACCAGCTCCAATTTTTGAGCAGTAGAGAAACTGCTGGTATACAACTGATACGAATATCAACAAGCTATTAGTTCCTAGGTCAAAAATTTTGACACATGCACAGCAATTAGAATCAGCATCTTAATCAGCCACTGACCAAAAGAATGAACGAATGGTGAAAGGTCCAGAAAGGGGCGCCTCCCAAACT
Organism: Hsuehochloa calcarea; assembly: GCA_036346395.1. NCBI lineage: Eukaryota > Viridiplantae > Streptophyta > Magnoliopsida > Poales > Poaceae > Hsuehochloa > Hsuehochloa calcarea. The sequence continues at coordinate 54,518,037 of CM070604.1, read as the reverse complement.
CATCCTTGCTGATGAATGTTAATGATGCCAAATACGAGATGCTCTTGTCAGCATGCATAATTATCATCTCTGCTCTCCACAACACTATCTTCTAGTCATTTTATCTGACGTTGAAGCATTGAGCGCTCCCAGATTGCAATTTTCTCCACAAACAAATCATGTGTTGTGGGGACTGTTAGTGAGCAGTGAAGTAGCCATCAAAACAACCAGACTGGTATAACCAGACATCAAGCAAATACTCCACTGGTTGACGAATGTTGTTGAACTTCTCAATCCACATGCCCATACTCACGTCTTCCATCTTGAACAGCTGCATCAAGAAAACAAGTTTTAAACAAAACACACCATTTCAATATTCATTGACCTGGGATAGATGAGATGCTAACTTACTCTAGTGTATGATAGTTATGTGCCTGTGCGTTGCAACGAAAACTCATACTTTGCACCAAAATTTTCTAAACAATGTGCTTAACATACCTATAATTTCTGAGTATTTTAAGCAGTCGGCAGACACTCAAGGCTCATCATGCGCATGTGTGCATGGTGCAATATTCAGTTTGGAACATAGTTAAAGGGATCGCAGGTCGATGTCGTGTCCCACGTACCATATTCATTGACCCGGGTTCGTGGGATATGGTACACCATTCCTATGTAATTTATAAGGAGAAGTGATGTTCCTTGAACCGGTCAACCCACGTTTGTGACTTTGGTATGAAAGATACTAAAAAAAGCCTAAATATAAATTTTTGCTTTAATAAACAGATAGGCACTAAGAGGGACCAAGTCATAATTGAAATGTGCGGTAGCACATAGTTTATCAGAGATGTAAGTAGAGACTACATACCTTTAGCTCAGCTCCTGAGGCACCATTCGTATTTTCTGCAATCTTTTTCAGATAAACACCATGCATCAAGTTCATTTTTCTTGAATGAATCTTCAAGATATCAAAGCGTGACTGAAGGGGCAAAATATTAAGCAAATAGTCAGCACAAGCAATCATGCAAAATCAACACAAGCACTATATGTTAAGTTATGCAGCACGTACATCCTCATTAGGATTTGGAAATTCAATCTCCCTGTCTATGCGGCCAGGCCTCAGAAGGGCTTGATCCAAGATGTCTATCCTATTTGTTGCCATCAAAACCTGCATTAAACATTTAATGCATCACAATACTGCCCCTTCACGTGTATGAACCAGCACACATAAACATCATAGATTAAGTAAGGCATACCTTAATTTTGTTAGATGCTTCAAAACCATCAAGTTGGTTTAGAAGCTCAAGCATGGTGCGCTACACTTCACTATCACCGCTGCAAGTTCCAGACTCCATTCTAGCTCATCCAATGGAGTCTATTTCATCTCTGAATATAATGGATGGTGCGTGTTCCTTGCAATAAGTTAATCAAATAATTAAGCCTACATTGAGAACAGAGAATGTATATGTGGAACAATATTTCAAGTCACAAGCAAATAATGCTCCATCTATAATAGAACTATAGAAGAAATCCTGGACTCCTTTACATAGAATATGAAATAAGCCAGATGCAGCTGTCATAGAAGATGCACAACATCAAATGCAGGAAGATAACAATAGGCCTGAATGCCAGGTGAAATCAAATACCACCAAATCTTGGTCAAGATAGCAGTACATCAACTTTGCGGGACCTTCATATATGATCACCAAAAGACAAGAAAGTATGCAGCCTGACCTTGTAGAAGACTAATGTCCACAATGGATTGTTGATAGCATTGCAGAGGGGCTAGCCGCGACACCGGAGGTGGTTGGGAATTTTGTCAAACATGTGGAAGGCGTCCAACCATGGCCCTCTTCACTTTCTCTGCAACGGCGTTTCGCCATGGCCTCCTCTGTTGTCTCAGCATCAGCACCCCTGACACCGCGCATCATTGGCAACGCTGTCCTTGGCGGAGAGAGACGACGTCAACGGTGGAGTTGCCCAAGTAGAACGGTTCCTGGCGGTGATTCTAGCAGCGATGGTGAGGAACAATGCACCACGACGGGAAATCAGGATGGGAGGCTGGGAGCATGGGAATGGGATCCGGCGCGCGGCGCGGCGACGTTGGCGAGGTCGGGGGTAACCAAATCCGGAGTGAGCGTCGGGTGCCGGCTGGCGCGACGCTCACCGCTCGGGTGCGAGACAGGAGAGGAGAGAGAGTTGGGGTGGCGCGGATGCAGTAGATGGGGGTGAGGGAGCGTGAGAGAGAGAGGAGATGGAGGGAGGGCGGCGCGAGAGGGCCGGCGTGGATCTGGCTTTCCCCAAGTTGAGGTAAGGGGAGCTGCCGGTGAGGAGAAGGGTGGAGAGGAGAAGATCACTCCGGCTCGGATGCGGTAGAGGCGGTGGCGTCGTGGGTGAGGGGAGGAAGAGAGCGCTCGTGGAGGGACCGGGCGACTCGGGTAGGAGAGGAGGGCCGCGTGGGTGGGGGAGAGTGAGGAGAGGAAGGGAGGTGGGCGTGGGGCGTGGGCGCGGTTGGTGGTTGGGACGCGACCTAAACCATCACTCGTCGATCCAACGAATGTCAAGAGCGTTACTGAGGATATCTTCATCGTTGAAGGAGGACGGACCATCACCGATTCCTTTTTTTAAGTAGTAGAGATAATTTTAAGTCTTTCTTTGATCCGTGAGTTTTTGATTGAATTCTCCACGTGATTTACCTTGCTGTGACATGTGGGAACATATCTAGAATCATCTTGATCATCAATCATCCACAAGTAAGTTTTTGGATCAAGTTTTCGTTTTGACCCGGTTTTGAACCATTCTTCAATCAAACAGAAAATGATTCTTATTCTTCCAAGAATTATCACAATATTCAATTGTAATAGGTTCCTGACATCATAGAGAAGGTGTGTTCCAAGTTTCATCAAGTTTGGAGTTGTAGATCAAAAGTTTTATCTATTTGCAACTTCGTCATCGGGTTGTTTGTGTTACATTCTTGAGGCGTGATCGACCGCCAAGGCAAGCTAGTGGTGGCGAGCAATCGGTCCGACCGCCATTGATCCAGCGGTCCGACCGCCAGGCATTGATTTGTTTTATCTTGTGTTGATCTTTGGTTGTTTTGCTTCGGGTGTTTTAGTTGGATTCAATACTAGTCTTCCGCTGTACTGGTATATTGATCTTCATATCTTCCATAGCTACTAGAGTAAAATTTATGTTGAATCAATTATTTGTGAAAAAAATGAGCATGCTCCTATTCACCCCCTCTAGTCGCCTTTTCGGTCCAACAAGTGGTATCAGAGCCCGGTTAGTTCAATCTTGATCTTAGCAGGTCACTAAACAGTGATGGATAGATACTCTCTGCCGCATATCTTCGATGGGCACGACTATGCCTATTGGAAGAATCGTATGAGAGTCTTCCTTGAGAGCGAAGGACACGCTATATGGGAGGTTGTTCGAGTCCCGCTCGTGGTGCCCGAAGTTGCTACGCCGGCTTCAGAATCCCTCTTGGCTAACAACAATAAGGCTAAAAACCTTTTATATGGTGGGCTTGGCAGACAGGAGTATGATCGGATTTACAATCTTGAGACTGCGCATGAGATTTGGAACTCTCTCGAAACCTATCATGAGGGTTCGTCCCAAGTCAAGAAAATCGCCAAGCAGTCTATAAGCGTGAATATAACAAATTCGAGATCGTCACGGAGAGCATCGATGACATTTTCGATCGCTTTAATAAAGTAATTAATCGGATGAAAGTCGTTGGTATTGAATATTCTCAACTGAAAATGTCAAAGCAAGAGGAGATCTCTCAAAGCAAGAAGAAAGGGAAGGCCAAGGACTCGGTATTTTGATTGAGAATATTCAATACCAACGACTTTTATCCGATTAATCACTTTATTAAAGCGATTGAAAATCTCATCGATGCTCTCTAGGACGATCTCGAATTTGTTATATTCACACTTGTAGACTGTTTGGCGATTTTCTTGACTTTGACGAACCTCATGATAGGTTTCGAGAGTGTTCCAAATCTCATGTGCGCCTCAAGATTACAAACCGATCATACTCTGCCTCCCAAGCCCACCATACAAGAGGTTTTAGCCTTATTGTTGTTAGCCAAGAGGGATTCGCTTGCGGCGAGCAACTTCGGGCACCACGAGCGAACTCAATAACCTCCCATATAGCGTGTCCTTCGCTTTCAAGGAAGACTCTCACGATTCTTCCAATAGGCATAGTGTGGATTTCATGGGAATATGTTACGGATCTTAGGATGATGTGACAATTGGCAATGGCGTTTACGGTTTGTAGTTTCACGTGTTTTCGACAAAGCTACGGTATTACGGGCGGGCGGTCCGACCGGTCCTTGCACCATGGTCCGGCCGGTCCCAAATCGGTCGACCGACCATGTGGGGCGATCGGACCGGCGGTGACCTAAAAGTGTTCAAAGCAGTGGGCCAAAAATAGGTGTTGTAGGCAAGTGAGGGATCCCAATGCACTTGGTCTCATAATTTTGGAGTCTCAAGAAGAAGTTCTATTCGTTTTAATTTCGAAGGTTTGAATTTGGGAGTATGAATTTGGCTAAGTCCCAAGGCGGTCCGACCGCTCACGAGGAGCGGTCCGACCGGCTCACTGAGCGGTCGGACCCAGATTGACTTGAGCGTCCGCCAACCGTGGCGATGTTGATTTGTTAGGTCAAAGTCATTGGTTTCATGGCATATGATTTGCATGATGCATGTTTTGACTAACATGGGTCAAGTTGTGAAGAACTTGTTCCCGAATTCGTGTTTGCTTATGCGTGGTTGTGCAGTTGCTTGGTGGTCAACGACGGTCAACGGCGAGGAGAATCGGGACTAGACTTGAAGAGTTGAGGTCGAGCGATCGACGATGCGGGTGAGTCAACGACTCAAGCGTGACACAAGATGGACAAGGGTGACCTATTGGCGAATCCATGGCGCATGGTGAAGCGGTTTAGGTCAAAAAGTTAAAGACGGTAGCCGCGAAGCGTGCGTGTGTGACCCGCTTGTTAGTGGGCCTTAACGGAGCTCAATTGAGTCAAACCCTAGGAGTTCTAGGCCTCCACTATAAATAGGAGGAGGTGGTGGTCGCACCTCTCTCTCATTTGCTTTTTTCACCTCTTTTGTGTTTTCAAACCCTAATTGGCTTAGGGAGAGTTGAGGTGGAGGCTAGGGCTTTTCATGGTTTGAGGAGAATTTCGTGATCTTGGATTGACCAGCGATCCATGATAGCGTGGGTGTAATCCGAGAACGATCTCGTTATCAATCTATGCAAGGTTTGCTTGAGATAAGTCTCTTTTCGTTCTTGCTTTCAATTTGGTGATTTTAGGGCTTCCTTTGATCCGCGAGTTTGTGATTGATTCTTTCACGTGGATTAGCTTGCTGTGATATGTGTGAATCTATCTAGCATCATCTTGATCATCAATCTCTCACGAACAAGCATTAGGATCAAGTTTTCGTTCTTGCGGTTTAGACCTTCATTAATCAATTGACAATTGCTCAAGATCGTTCCAAGAATTATCATAATATTCGATTGGAATAGGTCCTCAATAGCATAGAGAAGGTGTGTGCAAAGTTTCGTGAAGTTTGGAGTTGAGAATCAAAAGTTAGACCTAATTGCAACTTCATCGGCCGCTTTTCTTCGTTCAGAGCTCACGGTCGAGCCGCCCCACACCGAGAGGTCGACCGATTTGGTGCCGGTCCGACCGCCCCACACCGATGTCGACCGATTTGAGTACCGGTCGACCGCCAAGATATAATGATCCGACCGGCCGATCTGTTAGTTTTGATTCTTGCTGATTTTTGTCGCATTGCTTAGGGGTTTAATTGGATTCAATACTAGTCTTCCATTTGTCTTGGTATATTGATCTTCATAGCTTCATCATAGCTATTGGAGTGAAATTGTGTTGAATTCATTATTTGGGAAAAAGTGGCGTGCTCTATTCACCCCCCTCTAGTCGCCTTTTCGGTCCAACAAGTGGTATCGAGCCCGGTTAGTTCAATCTTGATCTTAACCTGGCCAACGAACTTTGGCGATGGATAAGTTTTCTACTAAACCGCATATCTTCGATGGGCACGACTATGCCTATTGGAAGAATCGTATGCGCGTCTTTCTTGAGAGCGAGGACAAGCTATTTGGGATGTTGTTAGAGCCCATTGGTTATTCTGAAATTGCTACACCGCTACGCAATTCTTTTGGCTAACAACAATAAGGCTAAGAATCTTTTATATGGTGCACTTGGTAGACAAGAATATGATAGAATTTGCAATCTTTCAATCTGCAAGCATGAAATTTGGAACACTCTCGAAACATATCATGAGGTTCGTCCCAAATCAAAAGGTGCGTAAGCAGTTTACAAGCATGAATACAATAAATTCGAGATCGTCCCGAGAGAGCATCGATGACATTTTCATCGCTTTAATAAAGTAATTAATCAAATGAAAGCTGTTGATATTGAATATTCTCAATCTGAAACATATCATGACGTTTTCGTTTTGACCCGGTTTTGAACCATTCTTCAATCAAACAGAAAATGATTCTTATTCTTCCAAGAATTATCACAATATTCAATTGTAATAGGTTCCTGACATCATAGAGAAGGTGTGTTCCAAGTTTCATCAAGTTTGGAGTTGTAGATCAAAAGTTTTATCTATTTGCAACTTCGTCATCGGGTTGTTTGTGTTACATTCTTGAGGCGGCGGTCGACCGCCCAAGGCAGCTAGTCGATGGCGGAGCAATCGGTCCAACCGCCATTGATCCAGCGGTCCGACCGTCAGTGCATTGATTTGTTTTATCTTGTGTTGATCTTTGGTTGTTTTGCTTCGGGTGTTTTAGTTGGATTCAATACTAGTCTTCCGCTGTACTGGTATATTGATCTTCATATCTTCCATAGCTACTAGGTTCTTCTTGCTTTGAGAGATCTCCTCTTGCTTTGACATTTTCAGATTGAGAATATTCAATACCAACAGCTTTCATCTGATTAATTACTTTATTAAAGCGACTGAAAATGTCATCGATGCTCTCTCCAGGACGCATCTCGAATTTGTTATATTCACGCTTATAGACTGTTTGGCGTACTTTCTTGACTTGGGACGAACCCTCATGATAGGTTTCGAGAGAGTTCCAAATCTCATGCGCAGTCTCAAGATTGTAAAATACTAAGGGAAACATAGGATCTTTATCCTAAAAAAAAAGGACATATTAGGGCTATAGAGATTTGGACTGTAGACCTTCTCAGTAAAACTGATCAAACATATTATTATCGAAATGATTCGAACTGTTTCAAAGACCCAGCATGCATTTTTTTGTATTGGGCTCTTTCATCAACTGGTGTAAAGATCAGTTAGTCCACCATGGTTTTTCTTTACGTAAAGATAATGAGATGGTTCCTGACGAGGATCTAATAATCCTCATTTTATCTTTTATCTATAATTCTTATTATGGGTAAATATGATGTCACATAGTTTCCAGAAGTACCCCTTATTTTTATAAGGGAGAGGCCTACCAAGTGATTGTAAGATCTTCTACAATCACCCCCATAGTCGTAAGTCTTACTACGACCATGTCATAGTCGTAAGTCTTTCTACGACTACTACCTGGTCGTAAGTCTTTCTACGACTACTACCTGGTCGTAAGTCTTTCTACGACTACTACCTGGTCGTAAGTCTTTCTACGACCATTACATGTTCGTAAGTCCTTCTACGACCACTACATAGTCGTAAGACCTTCTACGACTACTACCTGGTCGTAAGTCCTCCTACGACCAGGTAAACCACGACCACCTTATAATCAAACCTACAGGCAAGTGGGTCCAATTGATTAAAGAATCCGAACGGTCTACATGCACTATTATTCCGCGTAGTAATAGTGCTTAAATACCCATTACCTCGAATGATAAGCGCGGACGGCGTGGAGAAGCCAATGCGCCGGTAATTACTGCCATCATGCGCCCATTACTGGCTCAATTAAGGCGCCTCTTCCGCAGGACAAAACGGCTACTCCTTCACGACTATATAAGGGCATCAATCAGGGAGACGAGGGGAGAGACAGAAAAATAGAGCGAGTCAAGGAGAAATACAAGTACTATTCTCTGTAATAGTCTTAGCTTCTTACTTGATCATCAAGAATACCACACACACACACAGGATTAGGGTTATTATTCTCTCCGGAGAAGGCCTGAACCTGTCTAAACATCCCGTGTCAACCACTCTGCGTGATTTCACCTCTAGGAGACCCCCCGAATCAAATAATCTTTACGTAAGATCGGTTCTAATACACCGACAGTTGGCGCCGTCCGTGGGGAACCTCCGGTAATCTCTTGTCAACATACTCTCTTTTTCCAAATCTCATGCAATCATGGCAGGAGGATGGAACGAGGAGAATTGGTTTGACTTGGCAGATTACGCAGACGTCGACATGGATGCCGGTTTCGACTACGAGCCGAGTGATGCATCCACGATGGTGATGTTCCTCGGAGATTATTCTCCAGAAACCATCCCATCAATGGAGTTGAGGAGGATCCTTATCCCCCACAACGATACGTCCAACAGAGGAGCCAATTCCCTCAAAGGACAAGGGTCAATCTGACCAGAACCGCACCCAGGAGGACTCACAACACGACGAGAGTTTTTCCTCCAAGTGTTCAAGTCCCCCTAAGGCGGTCCGACTTGGTGAGACAAGTTCAGGAGCCACCATTCCAGACTCCACCAAAGATCTAGTGATCCCTCTCTCGGGGTAACTCCGGAGAGGTGGGATCAAGCATGCTTTCTGCAAATTCGACCGTCTCTCCGCAGATCTCATTTGCGAACGGAGCGATTATAACCCGGAGTTCCCCTACGGAGGATTACTCCAAGTCGCCAGATGGTGTCTCTCGAGCACTCCTCAAGCGGGAGGCCTCGGCGCAAGTGAGAATCATCAGCGGGAGGTCTTCGTCCTTCCCTCAAATCGTGGTCGACCTCATGGAGGCCGAGATAAGAACACTCCCGAAGATCACACACCGCGCCCCTCGTGGTAATGGCAAGGGCACCACCGGTGTGAGACGAGAACCAACACTTTGATGAAAGCGAGGAAATCCTCGACATTCTCGCACTCCATCGAGAAGGCCTCAAAGACACGATGAGGAGGATTTTGAGGTCGTCCAAGAAAGAAAATTGCAGCCCGGAAGAACGCGCTAGCCGCATTCAACATCATCGGAGGAGGTACAAGAACTCCGGGACATCAACGACTTGCTCGAGAATCCCAATCAAGAGCTTGCTCGAGCGCTGTGGTACGATCTCTTTCTTTGAAGAGATTGCGCAAAGGCTTCAAACCGTGATGACAAGATGGAAGTACCTCGTCGACAACATTCGGTAGTCGTAGCAATGCGACTTCCTCACTACCGATCAATCGAATATTTTCACGTAGGAATCGACACGGCCATAAGTCGAATCGATCCCTATTCGAGAAATACATTTCGATCGGTTGATGATCAAGAAGCCCCTAGAGAGGTGATCATTCACCACTTCGACAAAGAAATTCTAACGGGTGGAGTACGAGGAGTATTCCTCGTAGAATCGAGACCTACTACGAGCAAGTCACTGTTCTTCGGGTATCGTCGAATACGATCACTGGTGATATTAACCCTTCTTTCTTACAAAGAAGGCGTAAGAAGTGATTACCGGATCGGGCATTTTCGCCGACCTTGAGCGATTATCACGCCACCTCATTTTCGACCGGTGAACATGGAGAAATTTGATGGATCTCAAAATCCCATCGAATTTCTTGAGATCTATACAATGATTGTCCGAGCAAAGCGGGAGGAGGAGAGCATGTAATGACAAATTACCTTCCGATTGTGCTCGAAGGATCCGCCGATCGTGGTTATTAAACCAACCACTGAGTCGATCTACTCTTGGCAACACCTCTGCGATCTTCTACAGCGAATTTCCAAGGCACATACAACCGCCCGAAAGGAAGATGACTTGCCGGATAAAGCAGAACAACAACGAGACTTTGCGTCAATTCATCAAGCGCTTTAGTCGGGTTCAGTAACTCAATTCGGAAATTTCGACTCCTCTGTGATCGTGGCTTTTAAGCAAGGAGTCCGTAGTAGAAGGATAACGGAGGATATTGCTTTGAATCCTCCCAACATCATGCCGAGCTCTTCGAGATGGCCGATCGATATGCAACTGCTTCTGAGGCAGTCGAGTGGAACAACACTATCGATCGAGAAACGTACACTCCTCGAGAGCCAAGTGAAGTTGGTAAGGACAAAAAAGCAAAAAAGTCCAAAAAGAAAATAAAGAGTCAAAACCACAAACAAAGTGGTTTCAAGGAGGTCTTGGCCGTGAAAGATAGAGAGCCCCAAACCACCAAGTCGCACTCGATCAAGGCAAAGGTAAGCATACGATCGTAGGAACGACAAACCAAGGTGGTGTCCTTTTCATAAAAGGAAGGACATGACCTCAGAATCGCCGAAGTTTTCCAAAGAAAGCTCGAGGACTACTACAATGGCAAAGCACCACTCCCTACTCTCGGCGGGTAGGACATACGAGTGGCCAAAAGTCGTCGGATGATGAGGAGATGCCGTTCCAAGATCCGCAACATACCGTTGAGCACATCTACGGAGGATCATCGACATACGACTCAAGCGACAACTTAAAGTCACGGACGAGAGGTAAATTCCATACATGCTCCTCTCGTCAATAATTTACGAAGTGGTCGAAGTTACCATCTCTTTTGAGAAGGATGATCGCCGATCACTACGAGTCGATCAGTCGATATCCAATTGTGGTGAACCCACCATCAACAAGCTGTCGGGTCAATCGAGTGTTGGTTGATGGTGGCGATTCCTGAACATACTATTTACTAATGCCCGGACGAGATGCAAGTACCGGGACAAAGGTAAGGCGATGCGATACTCCTTTCATGGAATCGTCTGGGGTCTTGACCAAACCCATTGGCCAAGTTTCTCTTCCTTTAACATTTGGCTCGCCAAGTAATTTGAGACAGAGAAAGTCTCCTTTGATGTGGTCGATTTCGATCGGCATATAACGCCATACTCGGACGACCAACTTTGGCAAAATTCTTAATGGCTACTCATTATGGGTATCAATGTCTTAAGATGCCAGTCCCAAAGGAGTGATCACAATTCAATGTGACAAAAGATGGCGATAGTCTGCGGCCGTCGATCCTCGAGATGGTTGGTCAAATACCAACTCGAGATGAAAGTCGACTTCGACTAGCAAGTCGAAGCCTAAAGTCGCACCAAAGCCGAACGACCAAGTCAAAGAGGTTCCTCGGGACGCAGAGGAGCCCTCAAGGCTGCTCGCATCGGGAGACTTCCGACCCCAAATAGGAAGACGCCCTCATTACCTTCCTCCGAGCTAACGCAGATGTCTTTGCGTGGCAAGCATCCGACATGCCCGAGTCCCTGTGGAGGTGATCGAGCACGAGGCTAGCTTTACGGCCGATAAAGTACCGTAAAACAAAAATTACGGAGATTTGCCCCGATCGACGAGATGCTATTAAATCGAATTGGATAAGCTACTTAAAGCGGGCTTTATAAGAGAAGTCAACCACCCGAGTGGTTGGCTAACCTGTAATGGTCAAAAAGTCAAGCGGCAAATGGCGTATGTGCGAGACTTTCTTGATCTTAATAAAGCTTGTCCAAAAGATGATTTCCTTTACCTCGTGTCGATCGGCTAGTTGATTCTATCGCAGTTGTGAGATATTAAGTTTTTAGATGCATATTCGGATACCACGGATCAATATGTGTCTAAGCGATGAAGAAAAGACCGCATTCATTACTCCATTTGGTACCTTTTGCTATGTCAAAATGCCATTTGGTCTAAAGAATGCGGTGCTTCTTTCAACGCCTAATGCAATCGACTTTTTCATCTCAATTAGGCCGAATTTGGAAGCCTATGTTGATGATCTAGTCGTAAAAGCATTAAGAGACTTAATCATATCAGCGACCTACAAGAAACATTCGACAACCTCGAAAGCACCGCTTAAAACTTAATCCGAGAAGTGTGTGTTTGGAATTTCTTCAGAAAATTGCTTGGATTCCTAGTATCCGAGCGAGGAATCGAAGCAAATCTGAAAAAATAAAGGCCATCCTCGGATCGTCCTCTAACCACAAAAAGGAAGTCCGAAACTCACGGGATGCATGGCGGCTTTAAGTCGTTTCATCGCACGACTAGGAGAAAAGGACTACCTTTCTTTAAACTTCTCGGGAGACATGAAGGTTTTGAGTGGTCGAACGAGGCAAACGCGCTTTGAGGATGTCAAGAGGTACCTTCGAGTGCTCTGCGGTTTCTCCAAAGCCGGAAGAGGCGCTCTTAATTTACCTAGCCGCCACGCCACAGCAAACAAGCGCGATCTTGGTCGTAGAACGTGGCATACAACGACCGGTTTACTATGTTAGCGAAGTTTTACACGGGCCTAAGGAGCGTTACCCTCAGGTCCAAAAGCTTCTATATGCCCTCCTCATGTCTTCGAGGAAACTGCGGCATTATTTTTAGGCGCACAAAATAGCTGTGCCGTCTGAGTTTCCTTTGGGAGCAATCCTCCATAATAAGAAAGCAATGGACGCATGGCAAAATGGTCATTCGAACTTGGGAGTTCGACCTCCATTCGTGTCCCGAACGGCCATAAAATCCCGTGATCTTGGCGGACTTTGTCACCGAATGGACAAATCTGAACTCATTCGGGATCCCGATCTGATTCCACGACCGATGGATGATGTACTTTGACGGGTCACTTACTTTAAGTGGCTCGGGTGGGTGGTCTGGTATCTCCTAGGAGAAACCTTAAAGTATGCCATACAATTAAACTTTCGTGCCACTAACAATGTGGCGAGTACGAAGGTTTGCTAGGCGGCATACGAGTGCGAAAGCACTCTCAATTAAATCGACTACTCGTGAGAGGAGACTCTCAACTAGTCGTGAATCAAGTCGGGAAAGAGTACGGTGCTCTAGCTCGACAATGTCTCGATACTTATCGAAGCACGCAAGCTAGAAAAGCATTTTTAGGTTTCGAGGTACAATTCATCCTCGAAAGGATAATTTCCTCGCAGACCAACTTGCTCGGATGGCTTCTTCCCGATCTACGGTACCAAAATGAGTTTTCTTGGAGCAACTCCAAAAGCCGTCTCTGGTCGAAGAACCAGAGACACCTCCTATTGAGATGGCCTCATTAGACTACGAGGATACCTGGATGACTCCCATCTACGAGTATCTTCGCAAGGGTTCCGTACCCGAAGATGATCTTGAGGCAGATCGTTTATCCCGAAAAGCCAAAATGTATACTTTGGTCAAAGGAGTCCTCTACAAACGAGGAACCCAAGGGATACTCATGCGATGCATTCCGCAAAACGAAGGAATAACACTCCTTCACGATATACACAGTGGCATCTGTGGGACACATGCTTCCTACAGAACATTGGTTGGTAAAGCCTTTCGACAAGGTTTTTACTGGCCTACAGCCCTGTACGATGCTAAGGAGGTGGTTAAAAAGTGTATCCAGTGCCAATTTCATGGTAGACAAATACACCAACCAGCTCAAGCATTACAGACAATACCTCTTTCTTGGCCTTTTGCGACCTGGGGTCTTGATATCCTAGGACCGTTTCCCAAAGCTCCAGGAGGTTTCGAATTCCTTTTTGTGGCTATTGACACGTTCACAAAATGGATTGAAGCTGAACCTGTAACTGGGATAACAACGGAAGCAGCAAAAAGGTTCATGATGAGATGCGTAATTAGCCGATTTGGAGTTCCGAGTCGGATAATTACAGACAATGGTAAACAATTCGCAAGTGCAAAATTTCAAGAATTTTGCGACGAGTTGGGTACTAAGTTATGCTATGCTTCTGTTGCACATCCCCAAAGCAACGGGGCGGTCGAACGTGCAAACGGCCAAATAATGCGAGGAATTAAAACCCGAGTCTTCGACCAGCTTGTTAAGCGCTCGGGGCTTGGGTACAAGAATTACCTTCCCGTATTATGGGCGGTTAGATGCGACCACCAATCGAGCAACAGAGAAACACCATTTTTCTAGTATTCGAGTCGAAGCCATGCTTCCTCCGGAGCTAAAATTGCGGTCGACACGAGTTGAAACCTTCAACAACTCAGACCAGGAACAACTTCGAGCAGATGATATTAACCTACTCGAAGAAAGGAGAAACCTAGCCTTAATCCGTTCGGCAGTCTACCAACAAGCCCTGCGCAGATACTATGATCGTAAGGTCCAACCTCGCAGCCTTGCTGTAGGTGACTTGGTATTGAGGCTCTGCCAATCCAAGTCTAATCGAATAAACTTTCCCCAAATGGGAAGGTCCTTACGATGATCGAAGTAACTCGGCGAGTCGATGCGACTAGCGATGGAAGACAGACGAGTTCTCTCAAACTCTTGGAACATCGACCAGTTACGCAAATTCTATGTGTGACCAATTTCTCAGGCAATAAAAGTCCAGGTTCTTTCTACCTCTCTTGCCTTATTTTTGAGTAGTGCTTTTTTAATCTTTCGACTATGATACAAAAACACCCGTTTTCTTTACACCGGTCGGCGAGTAACGTCATCTAGTCGAAACTTCTCTCTCTCGCATGTGGTTCTGCCCACTAGAAGGAATTTCCTAGCATCGACTCGTTACTCATTTTTGCTGCCAATACAAAGAGCTCGGGTTCTATCCAGTCGAAATGTTCTCAAAGCCAATTCTCTCAATCTTAGCTTATTTTTTCAATAATTTCTAAAAAATATTCTAAGTAGAGTGCACTTGATATATTTATTCGACCACCTTTGATGTACTCGTTTCGTTTTGACTGGTCGACTGGTGTAAAGATCAGTTAGTCCACCATGGTTTTTCTTTACGTAAAGATAATGAGATGGTTCCTGACGAGGATCTAATAATCCTCATTTTATCTTTTATCTATAATTCTTATTATGGGTAAATATGATGTCACATAGTCTCCAGAAGTACCCCTTATTTTTATAAGGGAGAGGCCTACCAAGTGATTGTAAGATCTTCTACAATTACCCCCATAGTCGTAAGTCTTACTACGACCATGTCATAGTCGTAAGTCTTTCTACGACTACTACCTGGTCGTAAGTCTTTCTACGACCATTACATGTTCGTAAGTCCTTCTACGACCACTACATAGTCGTAAGACCTTCTACGACTACTACCTGGTCGTAAGTCCTCCTACGACCAGGTAAACCACGACCACCTTATAATCAAACCTACAGGCAAGTGGGTCCAATTGATTAAAGAATCCGAACGGTCTACATGCACTATTATTCCGCGTAGTAATAGTGCTTAAATACCCCATTACCTCTGAATGATAACTGCCAGACGGCGTGGAGAAGCCAATGCACCGGTAATTACTGCCATCATGCGCCCATTACTGGCTCAATTAAGGCGCCTCTTCCGCAGGACAAAACGACTACTCCTTCACGACTATATAAGGGCATCAATCAGGGAGACGAGGGGGGAGAGACAGAAAAATAGGGCGAGTCAAGGAGAAATACAAGTACTATTCTCTGTAATAGTCTTAGCTTCTTACTTGATCATCAAGAATACCACACACACACACAGGATTAGGGTTATTATTCTCTCCGGAGAAGGCCTGAACCTGTCTAAACATCTCGTGTCAACCACTCTGCGTGATTTCACCTCTAGGAGACCCCCGAATCAGAAAAGGGCGAACGAATTATTAAAGTCCTCTAGACGTTTGCTTAACTCAAGTTGCTGTTCTTGGTTTGATTAAACTAGTCGGAGATGGTAACATCACCTAGTCGAAGCCTTTCCTCTCTGCACGTGGTCCTGCCCACTAGAAGGAACTTCCTAGTGTCGAGCCGTTTCTACTCTTTCGACCAAGTGCTTGACAACCATAACAAAAACTATAAGTTAAACAAACCTCTCTCTGTTTTCAGAAAACCTATTTCAAATACTATTTACTTAGATTGTCTAAACAAGCTAAGCAAATAGTCGGGGGCTAGGATAAAGTTATTAATTTGACTTCAATTCTTAGTCTTTCATTCGTTTATTATCTTTTGAGTTACTAACTACTCGACAAGATGATTTTCAGGAAACAAGATGGCCTAGGATAAAGTTATTAATTTAACTTCAATCCTTGGTCCTTCATTCGTTTATTATCTTTTGAGTTACTAACTACTCGACAATATGATTTTCAGGAAACAAGATGGATCGTATATTACTCATCAACAGAAATTGTCTGCCTTACAAAGTAGTTACAAGATTACTCTGAAGGGGGAGAGCCTAGCTGCATTTCCTCCGCCACCTTTTTGCCAACCGATTGCATTTCCTCAATCAGACGATTTGCCTCTGATTGAGAGCAATCGAACTCGGCTTCAATTGGTTGCACATTAAGGTGGGAGTCTTGAGCTTTAAGTTTCGCCAAAGCGTAACTTACTCCGGCTTCAACTGCCTCCCTTATTGATTCAGCTTGATTAGCCTTCAGAGTGGTCACCATTTCTTGCAAGTTTCCGACTTGTTCCCCAATGGTACTTATGTGAGCGACTCTGATGATCTTCTCGAGGAGTTTTTCCTCGAATGTAGCTCACTAAGCACATTGTTCAGGAGCGTGATGTTGCCTTGAAGACTAATCTTCATTGACTCCATCTCCTGTTGGGTACAAGTCGAAGCCTCGCGAAGTTTCTTGTTTTCGACCACTTGTTCTGAAAAGAATAAAACTGGTCAAACAAAAATAAACTTCTAGAGGAAGATAACACAAAGATAATTGTAGGTAAAAGCATTTCTTACCTACTAGTTGAGAATCCAGTTCTTAACCTCTTCTTGATGGGAAGCAATGGTTTCAAAGCGTGCTTTTTCTCCCATGCTCGATGTCCTCTGCATTCATCTTAGCAATGCGACGGACTCATTGTAGATCAAGGTCTTCTCTTGGATTTGACCTCGAGGCTTCTCAATTGGCGACAATTTGGAACAAGAAATTGGTATTAGAAAAGGAAAATGCTCGAAAAGGACAACAGGTAAAGAATTACTTACCTGTTACTTGAGTTCTCAGACCCTCGAGTTCTTGATCCTTGTCCTTGGTAATGCGAGAAAACTCCTGAATAACCAAAGCTTTTTCTTGAACTTGGTCCGAGCTTCCGCATCTCATTTTCTTTATCGGAGAAGAAATGAGAGTCGGGCAAAGGTTAAAGATCAAAAGCGATCTTAAGTTCAAGACTTCATCGCTTATTTTTCCTGCAATCTTCTAGATGCAGAGACAGCCTCTCGAAGTCAATCCGAGAGAACTATTACTTCCTCCCTTAGCTTTCTCGACTCCTCTTTTTCGTAATCGAGTGAGTCAGCTAAGGTCTTCGTGTCACTGTTTAACCTACAAAGAACAGAAACGGAGATAAACATCAGCCGATTGGTTGTAAGTACTTCTACAACCACCGACCTAGTCGTAAGTTTTTCTACGACTATGTCATGGTCGTAAGTATTTCTACGACTACGACCACTACCTGGTTGTAGGTAGTCGTAAGCGTTTTAGTAGATCTTTAGTGTACTTCGTCTGATGGATGAAAGTTCCTTCCTTGCATTGCTTGATTTGAAGTCCCAAAAAGTAATTAAGCTCTCCCATCATACTCATCTCAAATTCCCTGGACATAGTGTCAGAAAAGCTGGAAACAAGAGCATTAGAGGAACAACCAAAGATAATATCATCCACATAAATTTGAGCAAGCAGGAAGTCATTGTCACGTCTAAGAATGAATAGAGTTTTATCCACTTTACCCATTTCAAAATTATTTTTAAGCAAGAAGGTCTTAAGTCTATCATACCAGGCTCTAGGGGCTTGTTTAAGACCATACAAAGCTTTAGATAGCTTGAAAACACGATTTGGATATTTAGGATCCTCAAAACCGTGGGGTTGCTTAACATACACTTCCTCATCTATGAAACCATTTAAAAGGCACTTTTAACATCCATCGATATAATTTAAAACCTTTTGATGCAACAAATGCAAGCGAGAATGCGAATGGCTTCTAGTCTAGCAACAGAGCAAATGTCTCATCAAAATCTAACCCCTCAACTTGGTGAAACCCCGAGCTACCAATCGGCCTTGTTTCTAACCACGAACCATCCTCACCTTGTTTATTCTTAAACACCCAACGGGTTCCTATAACATTATGACCACTAGGGGTTCTACTAGGTTCCAAACTTTGTTTCTTTCAAAATTTTCTAACTCCTCATGCATGGCATTTACCCAGCTAGAATCGGATAAAGCATGTGATATATCGCAGGTTCAAAAGAAGCAACAAAAGCCGAATGAGAGTAGAGATTTGGATCATTATACCGAGCGAGTGACTCGCTCATGTAGATTACCTATTATACATTCAGGAGGATCTTTGTCTCTGAATGCGAAGTGGGCGCCGAGTAAGATACTGGTTTCTTCGACCTCCGCAGTATCTGCGATGATGAAGATGCGGCGAGAGCCTCAGCGAAGGTGAAGTAGGCGTAGCGTGTTCTTGTATCGGTATGGGCGCAAGAGCGGCAGATGAAGGAATGATATTAGCCGTCCTCATCTTCCTCCACAAAAATGCTCTCTATCACTGTAATTCATACAGTAGCAATAGATCTAGCTCGGGGCGGTCTCATCAAAAGTGACATTACAAGTCTCTGAATAATGTTAGTCTCATATTAAAAACCGAAAACCCCTCGAATGAGCGGGATAACCCGAAATAACCCATCAAAAGTTCTTGATTCAAATTTATCTAAGTTGCTGTCTTAAGAATAAAATATTTTGATCCAAAACTCAAAATGCGAAGCAGAGGGTTTTCTACCAAAACGAAGCTCATAAGGAGTCTTGCCCAAAGAAGGTCTCAAAAGACACGATTTGCAATATGGCAAGCGATAGCAATAGCTTCGCCCAAAATCTCCTCGGTGTGCTATACTCATCTAGCATCGTCCTAGCCATTTCGACTAAGGTCCTATTCTTCCTTTCCACCACGCCATTTTGTTGAGGGACGTGTGGAGAGGAGAAGCGATGCTCAATACCACGCTCGGCACAAAAGAAGCAAAGAAGTATTTTTGAACTCCGTGCCATTATCACTGCGAATCGCTCTCAAAGCACGAGGAAGCTCAGAAGCCAAACGAAGAACAAGGTCATGAAAATAACCAAAAGCTTCATCTTTTGAAGTAAGAAAGAACACACAAGTATATCTAGAAAGATCATCGACTATGACAAGAATATACCATTTTCCACCGATTGATCGGACTCTAGCAGACCAACGGTATCCATATGAAGCAACCGTCCCGTCCGTCTACCATAACCATAGTCACGAGAAGGGTGTGGCGGCAACTTGTTTGCCATGCCTGAGGCGCACATCTGACATCCTTGACGACTTTGAGTTTGGGCAAACCTCTCATGAGATCAAGGTTGCTAACTCGTGTCGATGATCAAAACCAATGTGCCCCAAACGTCGGTGCCAAAGCCGTAAATCAAGAAGATGTAAGCAAACATTTAAGAGATCCAAGAAGAGATTACGAAAAATCGGCCCAAAAATTCTACCAACTCTAGAGATTCCAAACACAAGCTCACCAAGAGAATCAAGCACACGACAAGCATTTTTCTTAAAAGCAGTCTCATAACAATCATCAAGAAGCTGAGAAACAGAAAGGAGATTATACCTAAGCTTGTCCACAAGAGCGATATACTTTAAAATGAATTTGTTGTTCACCCTAATTGATCATGTTCCTTCAATTCGCCCTTGTGTATCATCTCCAAAGGTGATGAAGTCATCACCGTTGCCGCGTGAAAGAGGTGAACTATTTTGAGTTTTCGGTCATGTGGCGTGAACACCCGAGTCGGCGAACCACGTGTTCTTCCCTTTCCACGGTAGTCCTGAAAATCAAGGAACAAAAGAACGATGTGTCTCAATACTGGGGTTAGATAAACAAGATTTAGGAATCCAGTACTGAGACACACGTCTGCAAGGAGTATACAAACCAGAAGTACTATCCTTGATTTCATCTAACATTCGGTTATGAGCAATGTTTAAATTAACATGAGACTTAAACTGTCCATGGGCGGTCGATCGGGCGTTGTCTTTGTGATCGATCCGGCGACCAAAACGGTCGAGCCGGTGACCAAATGGTCGGACCGCCGATCTGATAAACATTAGAATTAGGATATCTAGAAACATAATGATTTGCATGAGAGAAAATCCTAATCCAGGTTTATTCTTTTCAATGTTACCATGTCTCATAGAAGCTCTAGGTTGCATGAATGAAATTCTATCAAAATTTTTCCTATCATTTTTCAACCTACGCCAACAGAATTCAATCAAATGCCCACCTTTCTTGCAATAAGTGCAATGGTACTTGGTACCACTAGAAGAAGCACCATTTGAATTAATACAAGGTTGGGCAAAACTGCAGATTTAAAAGATGTTTTTGCGAGTTGGGTTTTGAATTCAATTAAACCTTTTCCAAGACTTGAATGACTTTTGGGTTTGAATTGTCTTGAAAAGAATTGAATCCTAAACCTTGCTTCTTATAAGGAGTTTTAGACTTGTCAAGAATCATGTTTAATTGTTTCTTACCTTTAGAAAATTTCTCTAATGTATCATGAAGGTAAGCATTTTCTTTTCTCAAGTTAACACAAGCATCACAAGTATTATTCATAGATTTCTCCTTATACAAAGCAATTTCAAGCTTAAGAGTGGAACATGAAGCACAAGTAGTATTTTCAATATCGTGCTTAAGCTTAGCATATTTGACTCTAGCAGCTTCTAAGATATCTTTGATTTCACGTTCTTTTTCTAAACATGAAGTGCAAGGGCTAGAATCAAATACATCAAAAGCAATTAATTTACTAGATTCTAAACATTTTTCACAAGGAGCACTTTTAATTTCATTTAGTTCAGATCTAGCATTCTCAAGTTGTTGTACAGAAATATTATGAGCAGATTGTAACTTGGTAATTTCTGAATGCATAGCATGACAAGATAAACATTCATCAGGTTCAAGAGTCTTAGCATTTTTAAGCTCTACTTTCAATTTGCTAATTTTTGACTCTAATTTCTTATTTTTTGTCATGACAAATTCTAGTGCTTCATCTTGACTAAGCAATTGCTCAACTATAGAATCATATTTAGCAGAAAGCTCATCATAAGAAAAAGATACCTCATTATCATCAATGTCGTCGGTATCAGCCATGAAGCACAGGCCAGTGAAGTCCTTGGCCTTCCCTTTCTTTTTGGTTTGAGGGATCTCCTCCTCCTTGTCCTCCTCACTCCCGGAATCCACATCGCTCAAGGGTTGATCCTCAAAAGCGGCAAGGACCCGGTGAGCAGCCTTCACAAGCTTATTAGCCTCATACCTTGATTTGTTGAAAGGAGGCTTCTTCCAAGCTGGCTTTCCTTCCTTATGATTGCTCTTACCTTTCAGTTTGGGGCAATTTGCCCGGATATGATTGAGCTCACCACATTCATAGCATGTCAGCGGACCACCTCTCTTTTTGTTTATCACATTATTATAGGCCCGTGTGAATTTTTTAGCTAGAAGAGCTAACTCTGTTTCAGGAATACTTTCAAGCTCCTCTTCATAAATAGCAGATAAACAAGCAAATGAAAATCCAGAAGAAGATTCAAAAGAGTCATCAAAAGCCTTTTTGAGAGGATCTGCTACCAAAGCTAAATTATATTTCTTGGGATGATTAACTCTTTTAATTTCATGAGTCTTGAGTTTACTATAAAGCAATTCTAAAGTAAGACTTGAAAGATCCACATTTTCCTCTATAGCAGTAGCCTTCATCTCCCACTCCTTGGTGTTGATTGCAGCCAAGAGATGGGTGGCATTTTCAGATTGAGAATATTCAATATCAACGACTTTCATTTGATTAATTACTTTATTAAAGCGATGAAAATGTCATCGATGCTCTCTCCAGGACGCATCTCGAATTTATTGTATTCACGCTTGTAAACTGTTTGGCGCACCTTTTTGATTTGGGACGAACCCTCATGATATGTTTCGAGAGTGTTCCAAATTTCATGCGCAGTTGAAAAATTACAAATTCTATCATATTCTTGTCTACCAAGTGCACCATATAAAAGATTCTTAGCCTTATTGTTGTTAGCCAAAAGAATTGCGAAGCGATGTGTAGCAATTTTAAATAACCAGTGGGCTCTAACAACATCCCAAATAGCTTGTCCTCGCTCTCAAGAAAGACGCGCATACGATTCTTCCAATAGGCATAGTCGTGCCCATCGAAGATATGCGGTTTAGTAGAAAACTTATCCGTCGCCAAAGTTCAGTGACCGGTTAAGATCAAGATTGAACTAACCGGGCTCTGATACCACTTGTTGGACCGAAAAGGCGACTAGAGGGGGGGGGGTGAATAGGAGCACGCTCACTTTTTTCCAAATAATGAATTCAATACAATTTCACTCCAATAGCTATGATGAAGCTATGAAGATCAATATACCAAGACAAATGGAAGACTAGTATTGAATCCAATTAAACCCCTAAGCAATGCGACAAAAATCGCAAGAATCAAAACTAACAGAGATGGCGGTCGATCGGCGTTATATCTTGGCCCGACCGGCACTAAATTGGTCGACTCGGTGTGGGGCGGTCGGACCGGCACCAAATCGGTCGACCTCGGTGTGGGGCGGTCGGACCGTGAGCTCTGAGCAAAGAAAAGCGGCCGATGACGAAGTTGCAATTAGGTCTAACTTTTGATTCTCAACTCCAAACTTCACGAAACTTTGCACACACCTTCTCTATGCTATTGAGGACCTATTCCAATCGAATATTATGATAATTCTTGGAACGATCTTGAGCAATTGTCAATTGATTAACGAAGGTCTAAAAGGGCAAGAACGAAAACTTGATCCTAATGCTTGTTTGTGAGAGATTGATGATCAAGATGATGCTAGATAGATTCACACATATCACAGCAAGCTAATCCACGTGAAAGAATCAATCACAAACTCGCGGATCAAAGGAAGCCCTAAAATCACCAAATTGAAAGCAAGAACGAAAAGAGACTTATCTCAAGCAAACCTTGCATAGATTGATAACGAGATCGTTCTTTGGATTACACCCACGCCATCATGGATCAGTGGTCAATCCAAGATCACGAAATTCTCCTCAAACCATGAAAAGCCCTAGCCTCCACCTCAACTCTCCCTAAGCCAATTAGGGTTTGAAAACACAAAAGAGGTGAAAAAAACAGCGAGAGAGAGAGGTGCAGCCACCACCTCCTCCTATTTATAGTGGAGGCCTAGAACTCCTAGGGTTTGACTCAATTGGGCTCCCGTTAAGGCCCACTAACAAACGGGTCACACACGCACGCTTCGCGCGGCCGCGTCTTTAACTTTTTGACCTAAACCGCTTCACCATGCGCCATGGATTCGCCAATAGGTCACCCTTGTCCATCTTGTGTCACGCTTGAGTCGTTGACTCACCCGCATCGTCGATCGCTCGGACCTCAACTCTTCAAGTCTAGTCCCGATTCTCCTCGCCGTTGACCGTCGTTGACCACCAAGCAACCTGCACAACCACAGATAAGCAAACACGAATTCGGGAACAAGTTCTTCACAACTTGACCCATGTTAGTCAAAACATGCATCATGCAAATCATATGCCATGAAACCAATGACTTTGACCTAACAAATCAACATCGCCACGGTTGGCGGACGTTCAAGTCAATACTGGTCCGACCGCTCAGGGTGGCGGTCGGACCGCTCCTCGTGAGCGGTCGGACCGCCTTGGGACTTAGCCGAAATTCATACTCCCAAATTCCGAAACCTTCTGGAAATTAAAAACGAATAGAACTTCTTACTGGAGACTCCAAAAATTATGAGACCAAGTGCATTGGGATCCCCTCACTTGCCTACAACACCTATTTTTGGCCCAGCTCGTTTTGAACACTTTTAGGTCACCGCCGGTCCGACCGCCCCACATGGCCGGTCGGGCCGATTTGGGACCGATCGGACCGCCGATGCAAGGACCGGTCGGACCGCCCCTGTCCAGAATACATGTAGCTTTGTCGAAAACACGTGAAACTACAAACCGTAAACGCCATTGCCAATTGTCACATCATCCTAAGATCTGTAACATATTCCCATGAAATCCACACTATGCCTATTGGAAGAATCGTATGAGAGTCTTCCTTGAAAGCGAAGGACACGCTATATGGGAGGTTATTCGAGTTCCGCTCGTGGTGCCCGAAGTTGCTACGCCGGCTTCAGAATCCCTCTTGGCTAACAACAATAAGGCTAAAAACCTCTTGTATGGTGGGCTTGGGAGACAGGAGTATGATCGGATTTGTAATCTTGAGACTGCACATGAGATTTGGAACACTCTCGAAACCTATCATGAGGGTTCGTCCAAAGTCAAGAAAGTACGCCAAACAGTCTACAAGTGTGAATATAACAAATTCGAGATGCGTCCTAGAGAGAGCATCGATGAGATTTTCAATCGCTTTAATAAAGTGATTAATCAGATAAAAGCTGTTGGTATTGAATATTCTCAATCTGAAAATACCGGAGTCCTTGGCCTTCCCTTTCTTCTTGCTTTGAGAGATCTCCTCTTGCTTTGACATTTTCAGATTGAGAATATTCAATACCAACAGCTTTCATCTGATTAATTACTTTATTAAAGCGACTGAAAATGTCATCGATGCTCTCTCCAGGACGCATCTCGAATTTGTTATATTCACGCTTATAGACTGTTTGGCGTACTTTCTTGACTTGGGACGAACCCTCATGATAGGTTTCGAGAGAGTTCCAAATCTCATGCGTAGTCTCAAGATTGTAAATCCGATCATACTCCTGTCTGCCAAGCCCACCATATAAAAGGTTTTTAGCCTTATTGTTGTTAGCCAAGAACCCTAGCAACCGGGCACCACGAGCGGGACTCGAACAACCTCCCATATAGCGTGTCCTTCGCTCTCAAGGAAGACTCTCATACGATTCTTCCAATAGGCATAGTCGTGCTCATCGAAGATATGCGGCTTCGTAGAGTATCTATCCATCACCAAGTTTAGTGACCGGTTAAGATCAAGATTGAACTAACCGGGCTCTGATACCACTTGTTGGACCGAAAAGGCGACTAGAGGGGGTGAATAGGAGCATGCTCATTTTTTTCACAAATAATTGATTCAACATAAATTTTACTCTAGTAGCTATGGAAGATATGAAGATCAATATACCAGTACAGCGGAAGACTAGCATTGAATCCAACTAAAACACCCGAAGCAAAACAACCAAAGATCAACACAAGATAAAACAAATCAATGCACTGGCGGTCGGACCGCTGGATCAATGGCGGTCGGACCGATTGCCTGCCAGTCTGACCAGTTGCCTTGGGCGGTCTGACCGCTGGCCTGAAGAACAGAACACAAACAACCCGATGACGAAGTTGCAAATAGATAAAACTTTTGATCTACAACTCCAAACTTGATGAAACTTGGAACACACCTTCTCTATGATGTCAGGAACCTATTACAATTGAATATTGTGATAATTCTTGGAAGAATAAGAATCATTTCTTCCATGATTAATTGGAATCGACCTATATATACATATATTATTTTGACTCTGTACCCTTGATTCCACTATGATTATTGATGAATAGTAGAATAATTCCTTCATAGAAATAGGAGACATAATTTACATGGATATAGTAAGTCTCGCTTGGGCTGCTTTAATGGTAGTCTTTACATTTTCTCTTTCACTAGTAGTATGGGGGAGGAGTGGACTCTAGGGATACTACTAATTGATTGAGTAGTCGAATTGTTGTATCAACTTTTTTCTTTAATTGATCGTTTTGCATTAATCATTTTGCCAAACTTTATTCTTTCTCTCTTTCTTTAGTTTTGTTTCACTCCTGTACCTGTAAGAAACTCTTGTAAGAAAGAGTCGTTCTATTCTACTATATAGAAATAGAAAGAGCGATTACAGCAATTCCAAATTTCTACTAGAAGTGACGAATGGTTAAAAAAGTTCTATACATAAGAAAATTAGACTTTCTTCCACGGAGCTATTCACAACATATCGCACACTTTCCATTTGTTTTATACTCTTTTCTTATTCTTAGAATAATTTTTATGCTCTTTTGAAGCATCTCGCCGCATGTTTAAGCATGAAAGATTCGCTGGTTTTTTCCTTTTACTTTTTTTCTTTTACTTTTTACTATAGTCTATTCTCATATTATTTTTATCTCCCTCCATGGATTCTTTCGTGAAGAATTGTCTTCGATTTTTTTATTTTGACTTGATTGAAATTAAGTGGATGCAGTGAAAAAAGAAATTGAATTAGACTACTATTTCAATCTACTAATCTATTCTATGTAGATTCAAGATAATATAATAGAAAGACTCTAAAGTGTGGTAGAAAAAACTATATGTAGTTCTTTCTACCACACTTTATGATTCCAACCAGATCCTTTCATTTAAGACTTGGATTTTTATTTTATTTAATCCCTTTTTCATTTCTTCAATGATTAATTGGAATTCCAATTAATCATTTTGGCTGACTGTTTTTACATAAATAATAAGTAAAAAGGCAGTAGGAACTAGAATAAACAGTGCAGTAGCAATAAATGCGAGAATATTGACTTCCATAACCTCTTTATTTTTTTCACAATAACTCGGGATGTAATCCCATGGAGAGGAAAAAGGGGTATCCTATAAATTCAAGGGGAGGACTTGCATTCTGATAATACTGAATCAATTCAATATTATGAATATCGGATCTATCAAATCAATTCATGGTTGAGAGTGGAATAGTATAACATAGGAAGATCCACTTTTTCTTTTCTATATCTATAACCCACGATCTTTCTTATCTTATCCAATTTCCCTTCCTTTTTCTTATAGTTATACATACAATTATGTATGTATGTATTATATGACCGACTTTCTATGGGTCACATAGACATCCAAATAAGCAGTAGAAGTAGAAGTGAGATGGAGAAAAGAGGGCTTAAATAAAAAAAAATCGAATATTTTAATTAATTTAGGAAAAAGGGCGTTTGCTTTGCTTGGTTTTTCTTTTATTTTATTAGGTTACTATCAATATCCACTTTTGGGGTCTAAAGATGAGAACAGATCCATAAAAAAGGAGTCCGCAAATGGAATGAAAATGAGATAGATTCTTTCCAATTAGTCATTGAACATACACAAACAAAGTTGGAACTACAAAATGGAGGGGGCCTGGTTTAATCCAAAAAGTAAAGTACTAATTATATTAAATTAAATTCACTGTCTATGTCTAAGAAAAAACGAATACGATTTATGTATGGATTTCGGTAAAATACCGGTACTCTATTCCATAAGAGTGGAATAGGAAGTTAAGATGAGGATGGTATCATCATAAGGATAGAGTAATATCCTAAATTATACTAATCCAAGTATGATATGTCTTTCCTATTGTCATAGCCCAAATATTTATTAATGGGTTTTAGATGCAGCTCATGAACATTTCAAATCATGATTGGAGCATCATCATAAATTATTGAAAGTATAAAACTTTCTAATTCAAGAATAAACATTAGGGTTAAAACTCAATCCTAAAACAAATGCGAACAAAACAATCATAGTAATTTCTAGAAAATAATTTATTAAAATACTAGAATAATTATCATGAATAAATATAAATTTTATCATAATTTTTAAATTTAATTTGACCTTGGTAAAAATGACAACTCAATTCATAAATAGCTATTGCTAATGAATTTTAAATAAGAAATTAAATCATGAACAATATTTTTTAGAAAATTTATATGGGTTCTACCTCGTCCCAGGAACTCCTTTGAAAAATTTCAAAATTTTATGAATTTATTTGCTAGGTTTAAACCTCAGTCAAAGTTGAGAGGTTTGAATTTAAAGTCAGTCAAACTTCCGACCAGACCCGCACCCGATGTCATTGTAGCGACCGAGCCTCTCCGTCTTAACTGCACCGCGCTAGCTCACTACACCCTTCTCACCACTCTCTCACATGGGACATGCACCAGCACGCTCAGCCGATGAGCTCGCATGGACGCCACGCCACGCCACCCCATCCAACACCGCCTCCTCTCCCTCCAAGCATGGCCTTATCTCCCTCTCCCGAGCTCCACTCGGCCAAGGCTCTAAATGCCAACTGGGCATAACCGCACGACCTCATCGTCATCCCGGTTGCTCCGGTGAGTCCCGACCACCCTCGACTGCGTCACGGCATGTCGTCCACTCCAAGGAGCAATACCCCTCCGCCGATTTGGAGAAATCACCACCGAGAAGCTGTGCATCCTTTTCTTCTCCACCGCCGGCCTAAAATCGCCGTCACCGCTGCCATGGCCTTTTCTCCTCTCTCGGTAAGCCTCTGCTCAATTACCCACATCGAAAATACCCCCTTGTCCTCCTCTTCCATTCCCTACCTCTCAATCAAGCTTTTCCGCACCGTAGAGTCCCCCCACGGCGAGCTACCCCGCGCCTCGGCTTGCCATCGTCAACCCACTCTAGCCACCCTCCACCTCCACCGAATGGTTGGGCTAGCTCCCCACACCACTCCGGTGCCCATGCGCACCCTACTTTCCTCCTTTTTCTTCTCTGACGTCGCCGCGCCATTTCGTCTCCACGGTCGACCACCGCGCTCCCCGTCGCGCCACCGCTAGAGCTCACCACCGGCGAAACTTCGACTACCCCTAGGATCGCAGGACTATTGTGAATCAATTTTTGGTCTTGATTCGCATGACCAAGGATCAGAAGGCTGCTAGCCACGACCAAACTCAGAGGAGCAAATGCTCATTATCGAACATGTACCAAGAATCGTAAATGGATGATTAATTTTTGATTAAGAGTTAATGATGATTAGGAGCACAATTAACAGTTAATGTTTCTTTGACATGTGGGCCCTCATGGTTAGTTAAGCATTTGCGCAAAATGTGAAATACGTTACCTAAGTTTGTAAAGCGTAACTTTTAAAGTAGTTTCACCCAAGTATGTTTTGGAATAGCCGAAGGCGTCTTCTTGGAATACGCCTTCAACGTCATTTGAACGTGGCTGGGTCAAAGCTGACCCAGTCAACCTGCTCTCGTGTAGCCCCACCGGTCATTCGCGGTGGCTAGGCGTTCCTGAGTGTAAAAAGTTTTTCGCGCAAATAGAAAATCTGAATTTAATTATTTTTGTACTGAAAATTATTATAAACTTCAAAAATTCATAAGTAATTCATTTTAAATCCAAATAATGTTTGAGTTCACATTTTTGCTGTACTTTAAATCAGCATAGGTTTTCGACATGTCACTATTACAGAAAAAATGTTATATTTAAAATACAAGAACACAAATAATTGTAACCTTGAAAAATCTATAGAAAATCAAAATGAACTCCAAATGAATTAAAACTTTAACCTAAATTCATTTTTTCATCATTTTTATTGTCATATTTCATGTATTTTGAATTTTTTGATTTTCTCGTTATTTATTCGGTAATCTGTTTTCTTTAGAATCCGAGCCGACCAAAGTGAACGAGTATCCGTCGAAGAGTGAACAATTGGCATTCCAGCAAGGTGCAAGCATCACTTTTTACTTTTATTCTTGCATACATGTTGATCCTAGTATTTTGTACTTTAGTGTTTTGAAATGCAAATATTACTTGCGTGCATGCTATTTTCAAGTATGATTACTTTGTGAAGTCTAGTTAGATATATCCCAGTTGTTGCAGGTTACACTTGAATTCACCTTTACAAATATGCCTAAGTTAGTTGTGGGTGATATTACTTACCGTTGGTGTTTATGCTTAGCCATGCAAGTCAGTAGTCACGTAGTTCGGTTGACGGGGTTATCTCGTCAATCCTGGGAGACACTGAATAATTGTAGTTACGCTTTCAATTCAGATTTTTGAATCTGGTTGTGGAGTCTGAATTTTGTTCTTTAAAAATGGATTTAGATCTTGACAAGTGGCTAGTTGTGAGGGTGCCTTCGTGCACGAGAATTGAATATTGTGGAAAGATTTGTCTGAATCATCAAGGACCGAACTTTGTGCTATCATTCCAAGTATCACTCGTACTTCCATACGCGGTGTATGGGCGCCGCTTGGTTAAGTAAGGGGATTGTCGTATTGAGTTGAAACACAGGTGGTGTGAAGACATGGGACCGTGAAATCTCATGTTCCTTAGGAACCCAATGTAAGGATATAATGTGCAAGTGAGCGCTATTTTTATTTTGATGTTGGGCGATCGACCCACATGCTAACTCCTTACATTAGTCCCTCCGACACAACTTGCATACCCGGTTAGTTAGTAGGCGGTATAGCTAATACTAAGAGGGATTTTATCATGCATGGGTGGTTCACTTCAATATGGTCTTCTTGCTGAAAAATACCGAGTCATGATTTCCCCGACCGACACACCAAAGGAAGTGTGTTATCATCCTGAGGCTTACGGGCTGGTCAAGTCGTGTGGGTAAAGATGTACTCCCCTGTAGGGTTATAACCTATTCGAATAGCCGAGTCCACAGTTATGGACACCACTTGAGCCTTGACTGGCATCATTGTTAGACTCTAAATAAAACTTGACATGGGACAACTTGGTATCGACATGACATGTGTATCATGAGTTTAGTTTATCTAAGTGGGGTTGCCATTATGATATTGTTTGAAATATATTTACCTTTATGTTATTTAACTTTCTTTTGTTAAACAATCTATTGCTAAAACTTCTTTATTAAACTAGAAGGTGTAGATTGAGCAATGTTACGTTTATGCAAAAACTAGAGCCACTATAACCTCTCTTTGAGCAACTACTAGCATGTATATTTTTTTTGTAAGTCTTGCAAGTACAACTTTGTACTTTAACATATTGTTCATTTGTTCAGGTGAGGAAGATTATAACATAGATCATTTCGTTAGCGTCAACTTCGGCAACGCTAACGAGTAATGCTATTTTTGGCCTCCACTCAGTTGCCTTTGGGAAGGGCACACCCTGCTGGAGTTTTTGTTCTTGATGCTTTATTTTCCGCTGCATACTTATGTTAACGGTTAAATTTGGCCGGTCAGCTTCTGCTGTAAATTATGGACATGAGTCCTTGTCTTGTATGACATGTGTAATATATCTGTATGCCTTGTGTATGATTGTGATCAAGGTTGATTGGAATATGTGTGTGTTAGCCTTGATCCTTGGGGGCTAACACGAGACACATATTCGAAGATTTGAAATACTACTTACTCATGTAAGTATGGTCTCGAACTGCTAAGTTCGACCTACTTACATGGGTTAAGTTGGATTTCAGAACTTGAAGACCTAGACTTATTTACATATGATCTGGAGGACTGTGATCCTATGTTAATAATTCAGGTTCCCCACACTTATCAACCGGGGGTAGTGAAAAAAAATTCCTATAGGCCTCCCCTCCCTCTTTAATGAGAAATGCGAAATAAAAAAAGTGAAATAAGGGTGCCCCATAGGTATTTGATCTTCTCTCCTGCCCCCCCTTTTTCATGGAAAAAGGAAAGATGAA
Source organism: Hsuehochloa calcarea (assembly GCA_036346395.1). Lineage (NCBI taxonomy): Eukaryota > Viridiplantae > Streptophyta > Magnoliopsida > Poales > Poaceae > Hsuehochloa > Hsuehochloa calcarea. The sequence continues at coordinate 54,486,626 of CM070604.1, read as the reverse complement.
TTTCTCCATTCATTGAACCCTAGTTCGGGACTGACGGGGCTCGAACCCGCAGCTTCCGCCTTGACAGGGCGGTGCTCTGACCAATTGAACTACAATCCCCGCGGGGTGTATGGCATACCTAAATAGAACCATAAGAAGATTCGATTCGCCTGTCGTACTCTAAGAAATAGACGAATCATATACTACATACCCACATATCATATGTGGGTATAGTGAGAGTGACATAACTAGTATGTCGCAATTTTTTATCGCTAAAAATGGATGATAATGATGATAATCCACCTTTCATAAGAAAAACTCTTTTGTTTGTAAAAAAGGAATGAGAGAGATATTGATTAGAAAGAAATTTCCCCCTTTCGCTTTATCCTTTATTTCTATGGATCAGACATTTTATTTTATGGAAAAAAAACAAATGGATTTAGTTCATATTCACGAAGCCCTCGATTTTTGGGCCGAGCTGGATTTGAACCAGCGTAGACATATCGTCAACAAAATTACAGTCTGTCCCCATTAACCGCTCAGGCATCGACCCATGAAGAATTTATTCTAGGGTTTTTTAGAATCTATGATTAACCTCCTTTCATAATACTCCCTACCCCCAGGGGAAGTCGAATCCCCGCTGCCTCCTTGAAAGAGAGATGTCCTGAACCACTAGACGATAGGGGCATCACTTCACTAGACGATAGGGCCATATACAACCGCTCGTCATTATACCATTATACTATAATGATAGTATTAGCAGTTTTTTGGAATTGTCAATATACTCGAAGAGTATAACTAGATCCAAAGCAAAGAGTCTTTCCTACTTTTCTGTTATTCTTTCATAGGATTTTTTTTAGTTGATGGTTAGGTTAATTCACGGAAAACTGTCAGGGTTTTCCGCAAAATTTCCTTATTTGCGAAAGAATCTCGTAATTTTTAGAATTCTGAGGGTCATTTTGCAATTTTTGGAATTTTCTTTTTTTTTCTTTTAATCGGCCGGCCGGGCCGATTCACCCCCCGGGCCCAAAGGGCCATTTTGCTCCATCCCAATACGGCCGGCCCACTCAACCTCTTCAAAAGGGATGCGGGGGGTATTGTTTCCCTACACCCGATTCACCAGTGCGGTGGCGCACGCGCTCCGTGCGCGGGAGCTGGCGGAGGTGGTGAGCACGACTGGTGGCCTGGCGAGCGCGGTCGGCAGCGTGAGACGTGAGGTGTGAGGCACAGAAGAGCTCAAGGCGCGGGCGTGGCGCTACGGGTGTGGAGGCGCAGCCGCACTCTGGCGTGGTGGCTAGGGGACGCGGTCTTGGCGGCACCGTCTCGCGGAGACGGGCCGAGGCTTCCAGGCGGGCGTGGCGAGGTGGCCGACCTTGCGAGACCGGCGCTCCACTTCAAGCGCGCGGACGGCGGCGGCCGCCGGTCGGCGACGAGGCAATCGCGGGTGCACGTGCGGGAGTATCGTCGATGTAGTGCGCCATGGCGTGTGGAGGTCATGGGCGGCGTGTAGCGCCCCGCTTTTTTGAGTTTTGAAAATTTTAAAAGAAAACCATTTGCTTCTATTTGCCAAAAGCTTAATTTGAAAATTTTAAAATCATTTGCGATTTAATATGAGTTAATCAAACTTCAATTAAATTAAAGTTGGTTTGATTGAGATTTTGAATTTAAAATCAAAATTATTATTTTGAGAATTTTCTTGGATTTATTGGATTTTAGAAATTGATTTTTGTTTTATCCGAAATGGAAAAATTATTTTATTTGTAAAAGAAAAGAAAAATTTAAAGTTAAAAGTATTTTTATTAAGTCAAGAATAATTCAAGTAATTCTGTGAATTTTCTAGAATTTTGGAGTCTATTTGCTATTTTCTAAATTGCCTTTTGATTTATTTGAATTTCAAATGAAAAGGTATTTAAAATCTCTTTTCGCGTGGGCCAAACCCTAGCCGGCCAAAGATCGCTCCTCGCCTCGCCCACTCGCTGCGCTCGCTCACGCGCGCCGCCTCACCGTTGGATCCTCATCGTGTGGCCCTCGCCAAGGCCGCGTCGTCGCCGACCGTTGGATCAAGATCCGGCCGTTTCGTTCGCCGCGCCGCTCGTCTCCTCACCCGCTCTCCTTTCTTCTCCACCGTTGATCGCGATCCGACGCCATCGCGCGCCGCGCTCTTTCTTCTTCCCCACCGTCCGACGAATCGGACGGCGCCGCTTCGATCCGTTCGCTCGCGCTTCGTTGACTTCCCACCGTCCGATCAAAATCGGACGGCTCTCCGTCGCTCGCGTCGTCTCGCTTCCCACCGTCCGACGAATCGGACGGCGTCGCTTCGTCGCTCTCCGCCGCTGCCGCCTCTCTCTCTCCCACGACGCTGCTGATTCTCGCCGCCGCGAATCCGTTCGCTCGCCAAGGCCTCCGCCAGATCCGCGCCACGCCCGTCTCCTGTCGCCTCACGCGCTTCGCGCGCGCGCCCACACGACCTGCTGTCTGTCGCTTCGCCTGTGGCCTCGCCTTTAAATAGCGCGCGCCTCTTCCTCTCTCTCTCTTCTTTCTCTCTCCTCGCCGATTTCTCGCCGCTTCTCCGTTCTTCCCGCCTCCGGTCGTCTCTCGCCACCGCTTTCTCCCGCGCCGACGCCACCGTTTTCCCAGCTCGCCGCCGCGCCGCGCCCTCCTCTCTCTCTCTCTCTCTCTCTCTCTCGACTGCGGGCCCGAGCCCACGTGGTCACCCACGTGGCGCCACGTCGGCGCCGCGTCAGCGTTTTCGCCCACGTGGCTGCTGCGTCAACGCCGCGCAATCACGACGTCAAAGTCGGAATTTTGGTTGAAAATTAATTCGAAAAAATCCAAAACCCTAAATCCATCATTTTATGTGATTTTCAACTTCTTTTGGCTATAACTTTCACATCCGAACTCCGATTTGGGTGATCCAAATTTCTAAATTCATATAAATTCACCCTCTTTCATTTGGTACTGGTTTTGTAATTTTTGGAGTTCATTTGGTGCTGTTTTATTTATTTGTTTCTATTCTCGCACGTAGATTCCTGCTGTTTAAGATTTCTTCAATTCGACGATCAAGAACCTCTCCTCGCCAACGAAGGCAAGTCGAGGCCTTTGACCATGTTGAACCCATTTTACAAATGTATATTGTATTAAATTATCATGCATGGCTAGTTTTATTAAAAATGGTTTTGGGAGTAGATAATTACCAAATTGCCATTATGCCTCCTTGATAAATTGAAAATGAAATGTCTCCTTGAATGGCATGTATCCTTGATACCATAGGATGGTTATTGCTAGTTGGACATAATTGTATTACCAACTTGGGAGCGATATTGCTTAGACATGCTTTAGTTACCCGCGAGACTTTCGATCACATGTTCAATGATTGTTGAAATTTGACTAATGGAACTATGGAACAGTGGTGTGAGGCCACTTTTATTAAAAGATGTTGTGCCATGGCGAGGATTGCCATTTGGTCTGTATGAACAAAATGATTTATGCTCGGGCTTGAGGTAGGAGCTAGAGTGGGTGCGTAATGCACATTGGGTTGTGGTAGACTTGTCCGAGCAATCAACTAAGGACTTAACTTTGCAAGTCATTGATCCGGTCACCTCGTGCAACCATAAGTCCGGTATGGGACTGACCGCCAATTAATTAGGAAAGTTTTGAGTCGGTTACATTGTGGCATTTATTGGCGCAAGAGGGGGTGTGATGGCTAAACCTTAGCGGGCGTAACCGAGGCAAAATGGAACTTTGTAAAGCCTTGTCACGTGCTCTAGACTACTCACCAAAGGAAGTGAGCGGTGGTATCGACGGATGCCAAACAAACTAGAGAATTCGTGTCTTGTGGGTAAAGTCGCATAACCTCTGCAGAGTGTCAAAATCTATTCGAATAGCCGTGTCCCCTGCTACGGACATGCCCGTGATTTCGCGCAAGGGGTAGTATTTTCAAAAATGTGGTTTGGTTCGATAGAAACGCTTGGTTGAATGGTTGGGAAGTGAACGGATGTTCACCGCTTGATTCAAAAGAACTTGGTTATCTATGTATTATTCTTTTAAAATCCCGCTTGCAATCTAATTATTGTATTTATCGTTAAACTTGCTTTTCGCAAATTAGCCATAAAGCCATTCTTGTTTAAGCCCGCATGAATACTATGTGCATACATTTCTCTACGACTTGTCGAGTACTTTATGTACTCACGGCTTTATGCCCTTTGTTGATCATCCCAAGAAGAATCAGAAATATTGAGTTCTACGAGGAAGGCTACTTTGAAGACTTTGCGAACTAGGTCACGCCCTCCACTCGATTGCTGTGGGCATGTCGATTGGGCTCCACGTATTTTTGAGATTTCACGCCGGATACTCTGTTGTTGCTAAGCCCCGTGAGGCGACTTTTGTAAGAACCTTGACCATAAGGTCTTTCTTTGCTTTAATTAATATTACTTTGTCTGCTTCATTAGTTCGTTGTTGAATGGTTATGATTACATCATTGTTGTAACTGTGCAAGCTAGCTACTGATCATGGGACTAGCTTGGTATGCACAGAGGGTCTCGGGGTTGTGTGACACCCGGGGTTCCGACAAGAGATGGTATCAGAGCCATATCGACTGTAGGACGTAACCTTTAGTTAGATTGGTCGTCTTAGTCAAAGATTCAAAATATATTTTCTAAATCAAACTAAGCAATTAACTTGACTAGATATTCTTCTCTCATCTTATTCTGTTCTTTCTTATCTTATTCTATTCTTATCTTATCATCTTACCCTCTTATATCATTCTTGAGTTCTTTCATCTTATCTTTTCTGGAACTTAGTTTTCAAATTTAAATTTGACTCCCTCATCTCTGGATTATCCCTAGGATCGAGCCCTTCAAGATCTAGTAATGGAAGTTTTGGAAGTTTGAGATCCGTAGTCTGTTCCAAGTTGACCCTCCGTAAAGATTAGATTGGTAGCTGCCTCCCTAGTTTTAGATTCGTTTAGTTGGCGTAATAGTGCTTTTGTGCTTAAGTGTCCCTTTTGGTTTGCTTCTTGATAGCTTTTCGCTATCCGCTCGCTGGGTAAAACCAATTTTGTCCGCATTAGGTTGATCCATCTATCTCCTTGTTCCTCGCTCATCTCCGTGCTTTCCTCGCATCTATATTGCTTTCTTCTTCTCGTCTATTAAACGGTGAAGCTTTGTCGCAGATGGTTCGCACCGCAACTCCGCAAGCCGTGATGAGACTCCAAGCGCCCGCGTGCCCGCCTTCCCAGCCGCCAGGCAGATCCGGTTTGAGTCGGTTCATGGCAGCCGTGACGCGGTGATGAGCTCTTTGATGCGTAACATGACTCGATGATGAATCGCCAGAACTGCATCGCCGCTCGCCGCAATGATGAATCGTATCAGATCAAGCACCGCCACGCCCACGCCGCTCCACCCCGCTGTTTCTCACCCAGCTTGCGAGTTTTTGAGGACCCATCCGCCCACTTCTCTAGCTCCTGAGCCATTGGACGCAGATGACCGTTACGTTCCATGGAAAGAAGCTCGCTATCACCCGTTGTGATGATCGCGAGAAGGTTTCAGATGCCACTCACCACCTTGAAGGTACCGCCGCAGAATGGTGGGAGAACTATTGTGCCGCCCATGGAAACCCCGAGTATCACTTGGGCGTAGTTTTCGTGGAGCTTTCCGCCACTCCCATATCCCCGATGGAAAGGTGGAAATGAAGAAAAATGAGTTCCGTGAGTCGCAGCAGGCAACACGTCGGTGAGTGAATATCTTAACAGATTCACTCGCTTGTCCGTTATGCCCTGCAGGACGCTGCCACGATGATGCCCGCCAAGCGCTTCAAGAGAGGACTCAACCCCGCTTGAAGGTGCAAGTCATTGGGAATGACTATTCAGATTTCCAAAGACTTGGTGAACAAGGCCATGCTCATCGAGGAATCCCGCCGTGAGCTTGAAGAATCCCGCAAGAGAAAGATGATGCAAGAAGTGCCCATCGCCTCACTCCCAGAGTCGAATGAATGTGCCGCCTCCCGCCCGTGTTGCTCCACTGCCACATTGAGCCCTCAGAGCAAAGACTCGCCCAGCTAGCCCAAAGAACCGCAGCTTCAGCAGCTCCAAAGAACCAAAGAACCAAGGAATGGCAACCCCGCAACGGGATCACCGCTTTAAGTGTCATCACCGGGCACTTCGCCAATAGCTGCCCGCAGAGGCAAGGCCCTTCTCCTGCTCGCTTCAACATGGGAGCCACTCCGACCAGACCCCGCTCCAGAGTCGTGACGTGGAGCTCCTCGACTCCAACCGCACTACCAAGTCTCTCACTTTTGGAAGAGGTCGTGAACCACACCATTGTGGAGGAAGCCCAGACAACCTTGACGCCGTGGCCGGGTAAGTTCCTTGTCAATTCAAAGACTCGCCACTGCTTTTGTTTGATTTCGAGCTTCGATTCGCTTGTTTCTGAGTTTTGCCGAAAGGCACCAGGTTGGAAGTTTTGCCTCTTAAAAGTGTTTTGTTGGTTCAATCTCCTGCTCGAATTGAGTACGAACCAAGGTTGCCCTAAGGTTAAAGTGACCATAGAAGGGTAGAATTCCTTGCTAATCTCATCATCATAGACACCAAATCTCTTGATGTGATTTTGGGAATGGATTGGCTTGCCAATCACCAAGCCCTCTTGGATTGTGGTGGTAGAAGCATCACTTTGGTCATCCGATGGAACCAAGGTAAAGTTTGAAGCCTCCTGCAGAAGCTATTTGGATCTTTAGTCCATTGTGCGCTGTTGTATCTATGGAAGAAGTGCCGTGAGTCGAGAGTTTTCGATGTCTTTCCCGATGACCTACCCGAATGCCGCTGCATCGAGACTTGAGTTTGTCATCAATCTTGTTCCAGAATCGCACCTATTTTTAAGAGACCCTACAGATTGCTCACAATGATTTGGTTGAGTCAAGAAGCAAATTGAAGAAATGCAAGAGAAAGGTTTTGTCCGACCAAGTTCTTCACCTTGGGAGCCCAGTGATCTTTGTTGCAAAGAAGGATGGTACCCAACGGATGTGTGTAGATTACCGAGCCCTCAATGAGGTCACCATCAAGAACAAGTACCTCCGCCAGATCGATGATTTGTTTGACCAGCTTGAAAGGAGCCGTGTGTTCTCCAAGATAGACTTGAGGTCGTTACCACCAGTTGAAGATTCGTCAAGGAGATATCCCCAAGATGACTTTCTCAACCCAGATGGATCAGATGAGTTCACGGTCATGTCATTTGATTGACCAATGCCCTCGCTACTTTATGAACTTGATGAATAAAGTATTCATGGAGTATTTGGATAAGTTCGTCATTGTCTTCATTGACGATATTTTGGTGTATTCCAAGAGTGAAGAAGAGCATGAAGAGCACCTCCGTTTGGTCCTGAATAAGCTTAGAGATCATCAACTCTATGCTAAATTCAGCAAGTGTGAGTTTTGGATGAAAGAAGTTACTTTCTTGGGACATGTCATGTCTGCAGAAGGAGTATCTGTTAACCCTAGCAAGGTTAAGGATGTGCTTAATTGGGAGTCACCCAAGTCAATGCCTCAGGTCAAGTTTTCTTGAATGGCAGGATACTACCGTCGATTCATAGAAGGATTCTCCAAGATAGCAAGACCCTCACTCAATTGTTGAAGAAAGAAAAGAAATTTGCTTGGACAATGATTGTGAGCAAAGTTTTCAAGAGTTGAAGAAGCGGTTGACCTCACTCGGTGTTGATTTTGCCCGATGTCCTAAGGATTTTGAGATTTTCTCGTGATGCATCCCCAAGGACTTGGTTGTGTCCTCGATGCAAGAAAGGAAGGTAGTAGCCTATGCTTCCGTCGCTTGAGGCCTCATGAAGTAAATTACCCTACTCATGACTTGGAGTTAGTCAGAGTGCACGCCTAAAGATATGGCGCCATTACCTTATTGGTAATCATTGTGAAGTCTACACTGACCATAAGAGCTTGAAGTACATTTTCACTCAGCCGATCTTAATATGAGGCAAAGAAGGTGGTTAGAGTTAATAAAGGATTATGATATTGGAATCCATTACCACCTGTAAAGCTAATGTTGTGGCGTATGCCTTGAGCGTAAAAGTCTCACCGCAATACCGTCGATCAAGGAAAATCACCACCCTTCATGAAGAGTTCCGAAGCCTGTTAGAGTTGGTTGAAGAAGGTTACCTAGTCGCTTTAGAAGTTCAACCCACTTTGCGGAATCGATCAAGGAAGCTCAAGTTGAAGATGCCAATATTAAGGAAATCAAGAGCAACATGGAGAAGGGTAAAGCCCCGAGATTTTCGTAAGATGAGCAAGGCACCATTTGGTTTGATGTTTAATTTGTGTTCCAGATCGTAAAGAGCTTAAGCAAATGATACTCAAGGAAGCCCATGAAACTTTGTATTCCATTCACCCCGAAGCACAAAGATGTACCAAGACCTCGTGAGAAATGTATTGGTGGCCTAGCATGAAGCGTGAGATTGCCGAGTATGTAGCTCAAAGGTGATGTCTGTCAATGAGTTAAAGCCGAGCATCAAAGACCCGCTGACTCTCGCAACCCTTGAGAGTGCCCGAATGGAAGTGGGAAGAAATTGGCATGGATTTTATCACCGGTTTGCCAAGGACAAGGTCGATATGATTCTATCCGGGTAATTGTGGATCGCCTAACCAAAGTTGCTCACTTTCTCCCACCAAGACTACTTACTCGTGATAGATCGCGTAATTGTACATGGCAAAGATAGTGTGCCAAAGATGGAGGCCAAGAAAATCGTGTCGATCGAGGAACCCAGCCACATCAAGATTTTGGCGAAGTTGCATGTTGTTTTGGGTACTAATCTAAATTTCAAGATGACTTATCATCCCTGCACGGATGGATGATGTAAAGAGTAAATCAAATCCTAGAAGATATGTTAAGGGCTTGTGCCTTAGCAAATCGCAACAGCTTGGGATCAAATGCTACCTTATGCGAGTTTTCTTATAACAACAAAGCACTACCAACCTCAGATGTCTCCATTTGAAGCTCTTTATGGAAGAAAATGCGAACACCCTTGTATTGGAATGAAGTAGGCGAAAGACAAGTGTTTGGGCCAGATATTTTGGAAAAGCCAAGAGCAAGTTCGATCAATCGAGAAAGGTAAAAACAAGAGACACTGAGCAGAAGAGTTATGCCGATAACCGTCGCCGAGATCTAGCTTTTGCACTGTGATCATGTGTACTCAAGGTGTCGCCTCTCAAAGGGATGCGCTGTTTGAGTAAGTGGAAAGCTTGCACCAAGGTACATCTGACCTTTCCCGCTTTTAGCCCAAGAGGAGAAGTCGCTACCGCTGGAGCTCCCGCCACCGCCGATGTGCATAATGTCTTCCACGTGTCGCAGCTTGAAGAAGTGTTTGCGCAGTGCAAGAGCGATGCCAATGGAAGCAATTGCCCGCAAGAAGACCTCACCTACAAGGAGCATCCCATCAAGATCTTGGAAGTAGCGAACGAGTGACAAGAAGCAAGACCATCCGCTTCGCAAGGTCCAAATGGAGCAACCACACCAAGAAGAAGCCACTTGGGAACGAGAAGATGACTTGAAGGCCGAAGTTTCCCACCTATTCTCTAGTCGCTCAATCTCGGGTCGAGATTCCTTTAAGAGGGGTAGGTTTGTAGCATCCCGTTTTTTCGGAGTTTTTGAAAATTTTAAAAGAAAACCATTTGCTTCTATTTGCCAAAAGCTTAATTTGAAAATTTTAAAAATCATTTGCAGTTTAATATGAGTTAATCAAACTTCAATTAAATTAAAGTTGGTTTGATTGAGATTTCTGGAATTTAAAATCAAAATTATTATTTTGAGAATTTTCTTGGATTTATTGGATTTTAGAAATTGATTTTTGTTTTATCCGAAATGGAAAGATTATTTTATTTGTAAAAGAAAAGAAAATTTAAAGTTAAAAGTATTTTTATTAAGTCAAGAATAATTCAAGTAATTCCTGTGAATTTTTCTAGAATTTTTGGAGTCTATTTGCTATTTTCTAAATTGCCTTTTGATTTATTTGAATTTCTGAAATGAAAAAGGTATTTAAAATCTCTTTTTTCGTGCGTGGGCGAAACCCTAGCCGCCCAAAGATCGCTCTCCTCGCCCGCCCATGACGCTCGCGCTGCCTGCGCGCCGCCTCGGCCGTTGGATCCTCATCGTGTGGCCTCGCCGCGCGCGCCGCCCGCTTCGCCGACCGCTGATCAAGATCCGCCGTTCGCTCGCTCGCGCCGTTCGCCTCTCTCCCGCTCTCCTTTCTTCTCCGCCGTTGGATCGCGATCCGACGCTATCGCCGCGCCGCGCCTCTTCGCTTCCCCACCGTCCGACGAATCGGACGGCGCCGCGCGCGATCCGTTCGCGCGCCGTTGATTTCCCACCGTCCGATCAAAATCGGACGGCTCTCGCTTCGCCGCGTCTCCTCGCTTCCCACCGTCCGTCCGAATCGGACGGCGTCGTCGTCGTCTCCGCTGGCGCGCTTCTCTCTCCCACGACGACGCCATGATTTCGCCGCGCAATCCTGTTCGCCAAGGCAAGGCGCAGATCCGCACGCCTCGCCCCGCCATCATCCGCGCCTCGCGCGCTGCCGCCACGACGCCAAGGCTGTGCCCGCCTCGCCCGTGGCCTCGCTTTAAATAGCCGCCGCGCTCTTCCTCTCTCTCTTCTTTCTCTCTCTCCTACCGATTCTCGCCGCTTCTCCGTTTTCCCCGCCTCGGCCGCTCGCGCCACCGCTTTCTCCCGCGCCGACGCCACCGTTTTCCCTAGCCCGGCCGCCGCCACACCGCGCCTCCCGCCTCTCTCTCTCTCTCTCTCTCTCTCGACTGCGGGTTCGAGCCCACGTGGTCACCCACGTGGCGCCACGTCGGCGCCGCGTCAATGTTCGCCACGTGGTGCTGCGTCAACGCCAAGCGCAACTGGCGACGTCAAAGTCGGAATTTTCATTGAAAATTAATTCGAAAAAATCCAAAACCATAAATCCATCATTTTATGTGATTTTCAACTTCTTTTGGCTATAACTTTCACATCCGAACTCCGATTTGGGTGATCCAAATTTCTAAATTCATATAAATTCACCCTCTTTCATTTGGTACTGGTTTTGTAATTTTGGAGTTCATTTGGTGCTGTTTTATTTATTTGTTGCTATTCTCGCACGTAGATTAGGCTGCTTTAAGATTTCTTCGACCGACGATCAAGAACCTCTCCTCGCCAACGAAGGCAAGTCGAGGCCTTTGACCATGTTGAACCCATTTTACAAATGTATATTGTATTAAATTATCATGCATGGCTAGTTTTATTAAAAATGGTTTTGGGAGTAGATAATTACCAAATTGCCATTATGCCTCCTTGATAAATTGAAAATGAAATGTCTCCTTGAATGGCATGTATCCTTGGATACCATAGGATGGTTATTGCTAGTTGGACATAATTGTATTACCAACTTGGGAGCGTATTATTGCTTAGACATGCTTTAGTTACCCGCGAGACTTTCGATCACATGTTCAATGATTGTTGAAATTTGACTAATGGAACTATGGAACAGTGGTGTGAGGCCACTTTTATTAAAAGATGTTGTGCCATGGCAGGGATTGCCATTTGGTCGGGTATGAACAAAAATGATTTATGCTCGGGCTTGAGGTAGGGAGCTAGAGTGGGTGCGTAATGCACATTGGGTTGTGGTAGACTTGTCTGAGCAGCCAACTAAGGACTTAACTTTGCAAGTCATTGATCCGGTCACCTCTGCAACCATAAGTCCTGTATGGGACTGACCGCCAATTAATTAGGAAAGTTTTGAGTCGGTTCTGCTGTGGTCATTTATTGGCGCAAGAGGGGGCTGTGATGGCGAAACCTTAGCGGGCAGAACCGAGGCAAAATGGAACTTTGTAAAAGCCTTGTCACGTGCTCTAGACTACTCACCAAAGGAAGTGAGCGGTGGTATCGACGGATGCCAAACAAACTAGAGAATTCGTGTCTTGTGGGTAAAGCTGCATAACCTCCGCAGAGTGTCAAAATCTATTCAATAGCCGTGTCCCTGCTACTGGACATGCCCAGTGATTTCGCGCAAGGGGTAGTATTTTCAAAAATGTGGTTTGGTTCGATAGAAACGCTTGGTTGAATGGTTGGGAAGTGAACGGATGTTCACCGCTTGATTCAAAAGAACTTGGTTATCTATGTATTATTCTTTTAAAATCCGCCTTGCAATCTAATTATTGTATTTATCGTTAAACTTGCTTTCGCAAATTAGCCATAAAGCCATTCTTGTTTAAGCTCGCATGAATACTATGTGCATACATTTCTCTACGACTTGTCGAGTACTTTATGTACTCACCGCTTTATGCCCTTTGTTGATCATCCCAATGTAAGAATCAGAAATATTGAGTTCTACGAGGAAGGCTACTTTGAAGACTTTGCGAACTAGGTCACGCCCTCCACTCGATTGCCTGTGGGCATGTCGATTGGGCTCCACGTATTTTTGAGATTTCACGCCAGATACTGTTGTTGCTAAGCCTCGTGAGGCGACTTTTGTAAGAACCTTGACCATAAGGTCTTTCTTTGTTTTAATTAATATTACTTTGTCTCGCTTCATTAGTTCGTTGTTGAATGGTTATGATTACATCATTGTTGTAACTGTGCAAGCTAGCTACTGATCATGGGACTAGCTTGGTATGCACAGAGGGTCTCGGGGTTGTGTGACACCCGGGGTTCCGACACGGCGGCACCGGCGTCATCTTCTCCCCCCTTATTTCTTTCTTTCTGTGATGCTCTGCTTGTACGGGGGGACGCCGACCGAAGGTGGTGACGGCTTCTAGCCGGGGAGGGCCCCTGCGGGGCAGCGCAGGCCGACGGCAAAACGGTGGCGGCGCATAGCTCCAGGCCGTGCGTTGGTCGATTTTTTTAGTACTGTTCATTGCTATTAATGTGTAATTATTGTTCATTACGATTATTGTGCAATTACTATTCATTGCAATTTTATATAGGTTCAGGCCTTCTCCGGAGAGAATAACAACCCTACTCCTGTGTGGATATATTGAGTATGCTGGTTACAGGTCAAGAGAAAGACTGAAATGCAATGTATGGTGCTCTTGATCGTGTCTTTCTTCCGCTTGTCCGCCCCCCCTCTTTTGCCGTCTGGTGATTCCTCCTTTTATAGCGTTCTCGCAGTGTGCAATAATTTCTCCAGCCCAAATGGCGTATCAATGCTTCAGATGATGATGCAGTTATCAGAGATTACTATTGCAGAAGTAACGTTCTCACGTCGTCAGGCAGTTATCACTATGACAGAAATATTAATCATGCAGTTATTCTGGAGAATAATAGCGTATACTGACAGTTCAGATGCCCTAATCAATTGGTTCTACTGGTCTGTAAGCTCGATCAATTATAGGGTGGTCGTAACTGACCTGATCGTAGAAAGACTTACGACCATGAGGTGATCATAAAAGAACTTATGATCTCGTGTTAGTCGTAGAAGAACTTACGACTATAGGGCAGTCGTAGCTGACCTGATCGTAAAAAGACTTACGACCATGAGGTGATCGTAGAAGAACTTACGATCATGAGGTAGTCGTAGAAGATCTTACGACTCGAGTTTCCTCATTATGAACATTAAGGAGTATACTCGAGAACTATATAATAACATCATTATCCATAATAAGAATTATGGATAAATAGTTAAATGAGGATTTCTTCGTCACCCTCTGCTTAGATGAATTCTTAATTAAATACCGCGTTTGCATTATTTTGTTATTATTATCTATTTTTTCCTTCCGTTTTGGCCACACAAAATTACCAAATTACCCCCTCCTTCCTCTCTCTCTCTATCTTTCTCTCTCTCGTCGTCACCTCGTCTTATCCCGCGGTCCCGCCTTCCTTCACACTAATCCGCATCCCCCAAGCCCTTGCTTCCAAATCCCCCCATCCCAAGCTCCGTGCGGTGGCGACGGCGATGGCCACCAGATTGACATGCCACAGAACTCCCAACCCTGTCGCTCCTGGTCTCCCACTCCTCTACATGTGTGTTCCTCGAGCAACTCCTCTACGAGGCGACGCTGCGCAACATCGTGCGTCGCCCGTGTTGGCCCAAACCGAAGACGAACACACGCGAACGCAATGGAACGCTCGAACGCGAACACAAGAACATAACAAATTTTTTTGTGCCGCCGGAACAACAGCAGCTTTTCTGATTTTCTCTTGCTCTATTGCTCTTATTGTTTAAGTTACAAGACCATATGTGCCCTTATATAGGCTGGGCACTTGGATTCTTTGATCCAACTCAGTTTCCGAGTAGGAAACCTACTTGGACTCACATTAGGAAACCAAAACTAAATATGGATCCTAACACCCTATACTTAGCAAGTCTGGATTAATTTCCAATAATCCCCCTAATCTAGACTTGCCGACTCTAACTTGTTGCGGCAGTGGTCTCAACTACAACTTGTCCAATCGATACTCTAAGATGGGATGGCGAACACACCTCCTCAACATCCTGACACAACTCAGGACGGCGAACACACCTCTTCAACATCCCATACTCAACTCAACAGACTCTACTCAGGACGGTGAACACACCTCCTCAACGTCCCGAACTCAACTCAGGACCGCGAACACACCTTCTCAACGTCCCATACTCAACTCAACAGACTCGACTCAGACGGCGAACACACCTCCTCAACGCCCGGACTCAACTTAGCATCGAGTAACGCCGCTCAGATTCAAGATCGGCCACAATTAAATGCGCCCGCTTTCTCCTTTCTCGGGATTACGCATTCGAAGTGAAGTGCCCGTAGTCCCGATAGCTTGTAGCAATAATCTTCGCCTTGTCGAACTTGCTATTCTTGTTGGCGCCTTTTATTGGACTCGATTCCCACTCGCTACGAGTGAGTAGTAGATGCTCACCTTCCTCGCCGTGCCGCCGCCCCTTTGTGCGCTCTCATATGCCTTCACGCCCAACGACCTCCACAATCGCCATCGCCTTCATATCAAGAAATTGCTCAATGGTGGAGACGATCGGCAAGAATTTTTCGCATGGCACGAAGAAACTTCTTTATGACGGTGCGCGCCTCCATCTTGTCTCTCGAGGACACAAATCTCATTGACGATGGTGGTCGACTTCATGGCGAGTCATTGATGGACTCGGTCTCCTTCATCTTCATTACATCGAACTCACTCATGAGAGTCTGCGCTCGTGCCTCCTTGACGCGGTAAGCGCCGACGTGCATCTCCTTCAGAGTGTCCCAAGCCTCCTTGTGCGCACATGAACACCTTCATCTTCACCGCCCAAGAGCCATAGTTGGTCTCAGTGAGCATTGGGTATTGGAAGGTTACCGAACTCACCTTCACGGTGCCTTGATGCCGCTGTCCGAGGTGTCATCACCGCCCACGAACTTCGCGTGGACGGATCTCGCCGCGACATGACGCGCCACACCTCGGCGCCCGAGGGGTAGTGCCGCAATACCGAGAACCGCTGCCGCTCGACCGAGCCACGCGCTGTTCGCTCGCCGCCAGACTGCCTACTCCTCGCAACTCGCCTCATCGCACCTTGCTCTGATACCAATTGTTGGCCCAAACCGAAGACGAACACACGCGAACGCAATGGAACGCTCGAACGCGAACACAAAAACATAACAAATTTTTTGTGCCACGAACAACAAAGAGTTTTTCTGATTTTCTCTTGCTCTATTGCTCTTGTTGTTTAAGTTACAAGACCATATGTGCCCTTATATAGGCTGGGCACTTGGATTCTTTGATCCAACTCAGTTTCCGAGTAGGAAACCTACTTGGACTCACATTAGGAAACCAAAACTAAATATGGATCCTAACACCCTATACTTAGCAAGTCCGATTAATTTCAACAACCGCACACCTTCCTCCGGCTCGGCTCTTGCGGCCCCGCCGACACAGAACCCGGCACTCATCCCCGCCTCTCGCTAAGGACCCCACCGCCGCCACCCAAGCGGACGCCCGCTCGAGCCTTCGACCTTGCCATGAGAGGAGGCCGACGGATTTTGAGCGAGGCCAAGACGCTGTCCAAGAACCGCGGCAGAGCACGCCGCCAAAAACAGAGGAAGGGTGGAGAGAGGAGAAGCGGTAATCCGTAGTGGAAGATATAACAATTACATCGGACGGAAGGTATATTGTCCGAGATCCGAGCAAGAAGGCGAGGAGGA
This sequence comes from Hsuehochloa calcarea, assembly GCA_036346395.1. NCBI lineage: Eukaryota > Viridiplantae > Streptophyta > Magnoliopsida > Poales > Poaceae > Hsuehochloa > Hsuehochloa calcarea. The sequence goes on along the minus strand of CM070604.1, from coordinate 54,470,503 downwards.
GGGTGCCGATGGAGTGGAGGACGCGCAGAGGTCGGCAGTGAAAAGGAGCAGTGGAATGGCGAGAGGAGGAGGTAGTCGAGGACGACGCAGAGGCGGAGGCATCTCGCAGAGACAAGGATGCTCGCTCGCCGGGCAAAGAAGGCAAGCAACAACCGACCGGGCTCCACTCGGCTGGGCTTCCTCGCCGGGTCTTCTTCTTCTTCTCCCACCAGATGCCCAAGGCGGCGGTGGCAAGGACTGTCCAGCTGCCCAGTGGTCGGAGGCGAGGGAGGCAATGGCTAAGACTAGGTGGCGTGGAGGGAAGACGGCGGCGACAACAATGCAAATGCAAGGGGAGGAGAGGCGGCAGCGGAGTGGGAGATCGCTTCCCGCCTGGGTCTTCTTCTCCCACCAGATGCCCAAGGCGGCGATGGCAAGGAGGACTGTCCAGTTGCCCGAGGCGAGGAGGCAGTGGCGAAGACGAGGTGGCGGTGAAGGGAAGACGGCGGCGACAACAATGCAAATGCAAGGGGGGGAGGAGCAGCGGCAGCGGAGTGGTGGCACTGGCACCGGAAGGAAGGTGGCGAGTTGGACTGTCGCGGCGGCCATCGGATCGCTCTTCCAGAGAGAGAGAGACCAGGCCGAAGTCAGAGGGACAGGCAGCGTCAGCTTGTGGCGAAACCAAACAAGAAGATTCAGGCAAACCCGCGCACTCACTCAAGACTCAAGAATCGAAACAAGATTGATACTGGATACTACTAGTCAATAATACACTACAGACCACTGATAGACCTGATTTTGGTGGACCAAGTAAGCATGCATTGATACGGGAAACAATCTGCTCTACGGCCTCAAACATTCAGGCTAGGCTTTGCTGCCTTCCCTAACCTAGTTCACTGGCAATGGCAGATCAACACAACAATCACCAAGCATATACTACTAGTATTACTTGTGTTCCTTGCTTTTACATAACTACTATTTATTCCAAGTTGGCAGGTCCCAGATCAACAGGGGTTGTAGACAAACAGTTTATTCAAGAGCGCTTCTTCCTCTTCTTCTCATCTTCAGATTTCTGTGACGCATTCTTCAGCTGCAACAACAGTCATAGTGCTCGCCATCAGTACAAGAGCTATTCCTATTCCTTGATAAACAAAAATAACTACTGCTATGCTAGCTCACCATGATGACAAGGACCCGAACAAGAACTGCGACAAAGTCTGTGAAGAGAGTAAGTGCATGCTTGATGTAGTCCATATCCCCTTGGTGTGCCCTTTCGATGATCTCCTGGGTGTCCAACACCATATATCCCAGGAAAACCAAGAGGCCAAAGTAAAGCTGCAGGTCACAATCATACAGTCAGCTTGCCAGGGGAAATTTGATTAGCAGGCTGCTTTATTCAGATGAACTACATTTCTGGGCAAGTAGTCTACCTCAAACATGAAGGTCGCAGTAGAGTGGCCAAAGATGGAAGCGGCAAACTGCAGCCAGATGAGAATTGAGAGGCCAGAAGAAAGAAAGCCTCCAAGGTAGAGGTACTCCCGGCGCTTGGCTATGATAGCAGCGGCCGAGAAACATCCAAATGCAATGGCAGTTCCAACAAATGCCGCCACAAGTATCCTGGAGGCACAAGTAATAGATCAAAATTATATATATATATACTGCAGGAACTAGAGATTGTTTATCTTAGCTCAAACATGAAGTCCAAGCTGAAGAAATTATGTTACAGCCTCACGTACACCTCAAGTTACAAACCATGATGAAAGCATGCTCCTCAGATAATGTTTTTATAATTTTGCCAGTCCAAACACATACAGAAAGAGGCTGAAATACAACGGTTCATCAGGACTCAGGGCACAGCCGTTCAGGTCAGAACTACTACAAGTCTAAAAACAATGTTCTTGGGAAAGAAAAGTATCTATTATGATCGACTGATGGTAGCTGTTTGAGAAAATGTTTTCGTAATCTCCTAATTTACAACTGTGAATTGTCACACTATCCATGCGACCATGCTGATCTGCATAAATTAGGGAAGGGAAATTCTGTTTCTTACTAGTCGAAAGACAAAGATTCTGAGCATCTTGGGCAAGTGGCAAAAAGTGGTTGCTCTAGCAAGAGAAATGCAACTTAACAAACAACTGCTACAAGCTTAAACAACACTAGATCAATTAACAGCCAACAATCGGGTGATGGTTAGGACAAGCAATAGGGTGATGGTTAGTACTTAGTAGTAGTACCTTGGATCAAAGTCAAGTGCGAGGTCGATGAGAGGGCCAACGGATGCCCCTTCAAGGAGGGCAGCAGAAATCAACAGGAAGAACCTCTTTTTCTGCTCGCAAAGCATCAAGAAATTAATGAATCAACCAACCGGGCGGATAGTTAACTAGCGGATGCAGATGAGGTTGTTTTATTACCTCTTGATAGGTGGGCAGCGAGAAGAGCCAGGCGATGGTGGCCAAGCATCCAAACACGGTGAGGGTGCCGCCGATGTTGAAGATGATGTGCAGGTAGGCACCGAGTGCTGAAAAGGCCAGCGCGGAGCAGAGGGTCAGGTAGACCTGCAAACGCATCAAGTAAACGCTAGTCTTTTCCAAGATTCAACAAGATCCATGAAGAGGAGGAGGAGGAGGGGGAGGAGGAATTATTGAAGGAAGAAGAAGAAATCTGACTTGCTTGAGGTGGGCCTGCACTGCTGGGGAGATGTGGCCAAGATTCTTTAGGGACTCAAAGCTCCATCTCGGCTGCGATTGCGCCGCCCCGAACCCGAACAAGGACTCCATCGCCTCGAGCGATCTCTTGCAGTTCTAGACAGGGAAGGAAACCCTAATACTAACCCAATCCCCCTCGTCCGGCCAGTCCCCAATTGACTAATTGAGAGAGAGAGAGAGAGAGAGAGAGAGGGAGACGATGATTGGATGATGCGAGTGGTGGAATCGATGGGGTGGACCGATGAATGTCCAACGGGCAGGCCTGCGCAACCCGGTACCTCATCCCCCGTCTCCTCGCCAAGGACCCCACCGCCCGCCACCCAAGCCGGACGCCCGCTTCGAGCCTTCGACCTTGCCATGAGAGGAGGCCGACGGATTTTGAGCGAGGCCAGCACGCCGTCCAAGAACCGCGGCAGAGCACGCCGGCCAAAAACAGAGGAAGGGTGGAGAGAGGGAGAAGCGGTAATCCGTAGTGGAAGATATAACAATTACATCGGGACGGAAGGTATATTGTCCGAGATCCGAGCAAGAAGGCGAGGAGGAGGGTGCCGATGGAGTGGAGGACGCGGCAGAGGTCGGCAGTGAAAAGGAGCAGTGGAATGGCGAGAGGGAGGAGGTAGTCGAGGACGACGCGGTAGGCGGAGGCATCTGCAGAGACAGTGCTCGCGCTGCTGGCAGCAAGGCCAAGCAACACGCTGACCAGCGCTCCACTCAGCGCTTCCCTGCCTGGGTCTTCTTCTTCTTCTTCTCCGACCAGATGCCCAAGGCGGCGGTGGCAAGGACTGTCCAGTTGCCCCAGTGGTCGGAGGCGAGGGAGGCAGTGGCGAAGACTAGGTGGCAGTGGAGGGAAGACGGCGGCGACAACAATGCAAATGCAAGGGGGGAGGAGAGGCGGCAGCGGAGTGGTGGCACTGGCTTCCCCGCCTGGGTCTTCTTCTCCGACCAGATGCCCAAGGCGGCGATGGCAAGGAGGACTGTCCAGTTGCCCGAGGCGAGGGAGGCAGTGGCGAAGACGAGGTGGCGGTGAAGGGAAGACGGCGGCGACAACAATGCAAATGCAAGGGGGGGAGGAGCAGCGGCAGCGGAGTGGTGGCACTGGCACCGGAAGGAAGGTGGCGAGTTGGACTGTCGCGGCGGCCATCGGATCGCTCTTCCAGAGAGAGAGAGACCAGGCCGAAGTCAGAGGGACAGGCAGCGTCAGCTTGTGGCGAAACCAAACAAGAAGATTCAGGCAAACCCGCGCACTCACTCAAGACTCAAGAATCGAAACAAGATTGATACTGGATACTACTAGTCAATAATACACTACAGACCACTGATAGACCTGATTTTGGTGGACCAAGTAAGCATGCATTGATACGGGAAACAATCTGCTCTACGGCCTCAAACATTCAGGCTAGGCCTCTTCCTTGGGCCGGCCAGAGAAGATCCTTCTGTCTGTTGGTTGGCCCATGCGATTCTGGTGTGCCTCCTTCACAGCAGCAGAGAATTCATCCCAGGACAATTGGAAAAGATCCAAAAGTTTGACAAGTTTCATTCTGTTAGGGTTTAGGATGGTCCTGCGGAAGCCTGTATACCTAAATAGGATCGATGAAAAGGTTCATCAGTATAACCTCAACGGCAGTGGTTTTCAAGTCATTAGATAGCAGAGACGAACTTTTGCAGTTGATCCTCTAATAATTCAAAGTTTACACAAGTTCAAGCTTTTTCTTCACTAATTACCATAAAAACAAACCACAAGTAAAAACTTCTATCAGATTCCGAAGAAGCAGACCTGCGATGACCTTCAACAACCCTTGCCATATTCCCATCACAACTGGGGATGAAAACATCGCTTGCTATTGAAACCATGTAGTCCAGTGCTGCCATCTGGGTTGAATGGTTCTGGAATGGTCGCAATTCATCAGGAGATAAAAGTTTCTCCTTCCTTACCTAATATAAGACAAAACTGAGCAAATTAGCACCCAAGTAAAATATCAGGGAACAATGTAAATGGAAGAAAAAACGCTCACCAATCTAGGATATGCAGCTAGCGAGAGTGTAGATGGGCCGGAAAAATAGCTCGAAACTCACGAGCATACTCGAACTCGTGATTTTTCGAGCCAAGCCGAACTCAGTTTCTGCTCGACACGAGCTGCTCGGCGAGCCATTTGGCTCGAGTTGGCTCGAGCAGCCCACAAAGGCCCAGTCGGGCAATCGGCCTTGGTCATGATCGTGGACTCGTGGTCGTGGGCGTCCTTGCGGCCTTGGTCGATGGTCGTGTCTTCATGATTGTTTCATGGTTGTGTCTTCATGGGCTTTGTGATCGTGTCTATCCTCCTGAGTCCCGAGTCCCCACCGCTTCCTCGATTCTTCTCCTGATCCCCTTCCTCTCTGCTCTCCCTATCCACCCCTCACCCCGCCCGCCTCGCCTCCTCCACCTCCACCCCCCGCCCCCCTCCCCTCCCTCCCCTCCCTCGCCCAGCCTCCACCTCGCCGCCCCGCCTCCTCACGCCGCTCCACCCGCCGCCGCCTTGGCCCTCGCGATTCTCATCCACTACGGCCAAAGCAGAGCTTCTCGCCGGTCCTATGTTGTCCTGGCAACCTTTGCGATCCCCTTCCATAGCCAACAGGAGCTTCCTCATCGGCCTTCGTAGATGTGGTTCACGTGGATGTGGATGATATTTTTGGGTTGCCTATTGCGATTGGTGTTTTGTATGCGTTGATGCTGTTTTTGAGATGATTTCATGCTTTTCATGTTGGATCGGTGTTCTTTTTGCTAGTTCTTTCCCCTGTTTCCAGACTTCCAGCTCTGAGATTACCATGGAGTCATGGTCTCATGACTCTCGTGGAGAGGTCAGAGGTGGTAGAGTAGGAGCTTGATCGGGGGAGGAGCGTCTGTGGCCTTCTCTGTGCTGGCCTGGAATGGGGAGGAGGTGCGGTGATGTGGTGGTGTTGTGCGCTGTGCAAATGGCTATGGAGTTATGAGGATCCGTGAGCCACTTTGAGTTCCACTACCGAGCAGGCTTCTGACTCGTTCCAAAAACGAGTCGAGCTGAGCCGAGCTCCAGTCCACACATCCAGTTAGACATGAGACGAGAGATACGGACGGGCCAGATGGATATGGTCTACTGATATTCTTATCTCATCCGGACCGAGACGGAACAGCCAATAAGATAAGGCGCCCGGGATGGGAGGGGCTCCTGGCCACCCAATCCTTCTCCATGGATGATCTCGAGTGCGTGGTCTCCCTCTCAGGCACCATTAATATTTCTATTTCCCATTTCTCCTCTTAATTCCTCCTCCTCCTCTTCCAGTGGAGTAAGGTTAGCTAGCTAGTACAAAAACCACACTGCGCCCGGCATAGCCAGAGCTAGTCCAATAATACAACAATACCATACGACAATGGCCGCCCTTTCCTCTGCAGCCGTCTCCATCCCTTCCCTCGCCCGGCCGGCTCCCCGTCCCCGCGCCAGGTCCGTGTCGGTGCGCGCGTCGCTGAGCAAGGCGGCCGGCGCTGCGGCCGTGGCCGTCGCCGCGAGCGCCATGCTGGCGGGCGGCGCCATGGCGCAGGACGTGCTGCTGGGCGCCAACGGCGGGTTGCTGGCGTTCGACCCGAGCGAGTTCACGGTCAAGTCCGGCGAGACCATCACCTTCAAAAACAACGTCGGCTTCCCGCACAACATCGTGTTCGACGAGGACGCCGTGCCCAGCGGCGTCGACGCCTCCAAGATCTCGCAGGAGGAGTACCTCAACGCCCAAGGCGAGACCTACTCCGTCACCCTCACCGTCCCAGGCACCTACGGCTTCTACTGCGAGCCGCACGTCGCAGCCGGCATGGTCGGAAAGGTCACCGTCAACTAAGCATATATAAGATGCTTGCCTGCGTGCTAGCTCCTCTTAATTTTTGCTTATTATTATATATTTTCTCGACTAGTTTTCTTTGTCTCGATCGATCGTGTCGTGTACTTGTATTAGTTAATCAATTAATTGTACGCTACGAGGAGATACAAATATATCTTAACTACTATAATTCTGAGTTTACCTCTCTCATCCACACGTCAAACCGCCGCCACGCTTCTCTTCCCCTTACACCCCACACCAAACCGCTCCGCCCTCCTCTCCCCGGTCGCTGCCAACTCACAGAGCCGCCACGGTTGGCGCCCGCCGTCCTCTCGATGCCAGTGGCACTCCGCTCCACCCCTACCCCCTTCAAGCTCTATCGACTCCACATAGGGCCAACCCCCCTCTTCCCCCTGCTTCTCCGTCACGATGCACCGGTCCGATTTCCGCTGTGTGGGGGCACCGTTCCGTCCTCGCCTTCCTTCTTGTCGCCTCCTCCAGCACCAACGGCTCACGGAGGTTATCATCTTGTCTTCTCGTGCGACCTGCCTCCTTTCGTCCTCAGCTTCTCATCCGGTAGTCTCCTCCCCCATGGGTTGGCCAGCCGACAAGCTCCCCAGTCACCACCAACCAGCCCGATTCCCCCTACTAGAGGTCTATCTCCCACCCCACGCCAAACCGCTCCGCCCTCCTCTCCCTGGTCGCCGCCAACTTTGGTTGGGAGGACGGCTGCCCGTGCTGTCAGGGCACCTTTCTCTGGGCCGACGGCAGCATCTACGTCGGCTACTGGACGCGCGACAGCCCCACTGGCATTGTCCAACAGAAGGGCATGTACTACCCGTCTCCGGCGACGGCGGCCCTGACGGCGCGTGATCCCCGTGATGTGTTCGCGAGGGACTTGTCGGGCTTCATGCGCGGCAACATTGAGTCAGCATTTTTGCCAATGTTCAAAATGTGTGCCCTCACTGTTTACTGTTGTATTACTACTCAGGTTCGTTTTGTCATAATGGGAAATCTATTCTGCTCTGATTATTCTATCCATAGACGTTTTGATCTAAAAGACTCATCTCTTGGGCGTACAATTGACAAGCCACACACGGAGATTGATCAGCATACTACCCTGAAAGACCTCGATCTGAAGGTGCATCTGCAACTTCATTAGTTAGGTTCCAACTGTGAAAATGGCTCTTTCATTTATGTAATGGTGTATACATGGGTTGTGTTACTGTAGTTGAAATTGATGTGGGGGGCAGTATGCATAGAAATGCTTGGGCTCAATGAATGCAAGTGCTAACAAGGTATAATAAACAGCAATTTCATCAATTTTCGCTCTGTTCAATTGTAAACGATTGAAACCTTGTGAATTCCCTCTTCTATCAATGAAATACAGTGCTATATTTTATCAAATAAATGACTTGTATCACTGTGGTATTAGTCTTTGATTTCATAAAGTGATCTTCGCATAGATTTGAGCAAAATTATCATCAAAGATCTTTTATATAAACTGATAAATTTTTGGATGTTAACTATTTATGGTACATGTAATAAAAATAGATTGAGTAGTAAAAGTGGAGATTTTTTTCTTCTTTTGATAGGGCTAGAGCGCCAAAGGATAAATGTAGGTTGAGAACCAAAGATTGGGAGCAGCCTGGCATGTTTTCAAATTTCAATGGTATACTATTCAGTCATAACATAACTGGGTTAAACATTGACACAATTTAGCATTATGGTATTATTTATTTTAGATCTGTTGCAATGCACGGGCACCCTACTAGTATTGATCGCATTCGCATCGTGTGGACAAATTAACTGTATTGTATTTGTGGATTTTGTTTTTCGATCAACATTATTTTAAAAGAATTTTAAAAAATAAATAATCGATATTTTTTTACAAAACTAGGCTACAGTTGTCGTTTGAAAATGACGAAATAGTCATGTTGTTATTCCAAATGGCGACAGAGCCTAGAACAATACAGACAGATCCACGTTGTCAGTTGAAATGGCGACAGGGCCCTATCGTCAATCCAACTGGCGATAGGACCTTGTCGCCATCTCAACTTGCGACAGGGATCCCGCAAGTTCTTAAATTTTTTAACATTAAAATTTAGGAAAACCTGTCATTTCAAATGGTGACCGGGATCCCGCAAGTCTCTGTGGCTATTCCAAATGGTAGCACAATCTACCTTATAAAAGACCCCAAAATTCTAGCATAACTCACTTTTATTCAGGAAAAAGAGAAAGAGGGGAGGGAAATGAGAGGACTAGAGGGGAGGAGAGAAGCTAGCGATGTGCTACCCGTTCGGTTGTCTAACTTTTAGGTAAATTTTTTACCGAATGAATTGCATAGTTTTAGGTGTATCGTTATGTAGTGTAGTATGTTGTACATAATCCTTTTCAATGGGTAGTTTAGTTTTAGATGTGTGGTTAATCGTGAAAATCTTGTTTACGGTGCAGTACGTCAAATATGTTAGACACCACTAATTTTAAAATTTACTACAGTTAGGGGGTTATTCTTGAGAATCCCAATGGGATTTATTTGCGTTATTTTCAATTAGCGACCGTGACCCTAATAAGACGTCGAACCCGGGAGTAACATCCTCAGATCCTCTATGTATTCAACACTACTCTCTGGAACAGCAGCTAGTGCACACAGTAAACTAATATGGTAACAAGTCTACATCACCCATTTTATTCATAATATCAGAGTTTATTACAAAAAGGCTTACAAGCCAACAATAAAGAAACACAATAGAAGACAAAGAAAAAGTAGTAGAGCCCAGCTAATCTGCCACAAGCAATCGACTGGGGAAGCGGCCAAGTCGTCGAGATCTACACCGGTAGCGAAATCCTTTTCCTGTGAATAACATTTTATTAAGCAATGGTAAGCACAAACAAACATGCTCCGCAAGTTACACACAATAACATAATTATAATGCATGCAGAGATATATCAAAGGAAAGCTTATATGGTTGTTGTTTTTTTTCTTAAAGCCATGTTTTCTTTCAAATACTTTTACTAAGTTTCAAAACAGTTATTCTATAACTAAAATTCATTTTCTAAATTCTCAAGTTTTATAGTTGGATAACCTCCATACATTTCTGGTGAAGGATATCCTCCTACCACATGGCTAACCGTCCAATTTTCCAGTTGGATAAACTATCCAAGATTATTTATGTCAAACTCAGTTTGAAAACAAAACCAAGTCTAATTCACGAAAAGGTTTATTCAGTATGTCCATGACCGTGGATACGACTATTCGAATAGTTTTACACCCTACAGAGGTTGTACAACTTTACCCACAAGAGATAATCAACTTTCACTTTCGGCCATGACACGCTTCTGAAGGCGTGCGATGAAGTGATTATCACAAGGTTGTTATAATGCTCCATCCCAAAGCAGTTATGCCCGTTAAGGTGTCACCTCTATTGGTTACCAGCCCGCCGGAAGCCTCCTTCTTGCGCCAAGTGGGAATTTTTGTCTACCCGACACCCGCACAACCAAATGGCACAACTAGCAAAGGGATATTATAAATTATTAAGCCAAGTCTATCCTAAGGAATGGCTTCTGTGGTTATTTTGCATAAAGCAACATTTGCAATTGAATATGGATAATAGATTGGAAACAATATTTAAAACAAATAAATAATAATAATTTGACATTGGTTTTCACAAAGGATACACAGTCTAAATAAGTTATTCACACAACCATATGACTTAGATCACACAGCTCCCTTCCCAAATATTTTATGAAAATCTACCCCTCGTGTGAAATCCCCGAGCATATCCATAACTGCAGACGTGGCTATTCGAATAGATTGATTAACACTCTATAGAGGTTGTACACTTTACCCACACGATATAATCAGTGTAGCTAGCACTAATCATAACAAAACCTTTCAGAAGCTTCATCTCAAACATCGACACTGTAATATCCCAACCTGTGGTTTATGTTTCAAATGTATAAAAGTTTGAGCTTTTCAAAAACTTTTATTAAAACTCATAAGTTTGCCTTAAATTTTAAACTTTTGACTTGAAATCAAGTTTCCATTTGATTTCAGAAAAATGTGTGTATAAAAGTCTCTGGAAATAATTTTGTATAATACTAGTTTAGTTATCATGGATTAATATTATTTTTCACAAATTTTTGGAAGTTCAATTGACCTCATAAAAATCCTAACCTAGTTTCTAAGGTTGATTTCGAAAACAATTTATTTATGGCAAATGGAAAATGAACAGTGGCCAAAACAAATTTTCCAAAGTCCTAGATGAACCTGAGAACACCCATAAAATTTTTTATAATTTTATTTCTATTCCAAACAGCCTAGTCAAACTAGTTTGATTTCGGTCAAATCTAAATTCAAACCCTAATTCTGACCAGACCGGGATTCACTGTTTCGACCGGACCACCTTGACTTGGCTGGACTCGACCGCATTGCTCCATCGAACCCGACTCAGATTCGGAGCAAGCCCCACCTGTCGGAGCCATCGTCATCCTCACGCCGCTGAAGCCGAGCGTCGCGGCGCTTGCGCATGCGTGCCACGCAGCCACTCACACCACCTCCAGCTTCCACGATTGCTCTCGAAGCATCGTCGGGACTTCATTTACTTCCCAAGCCTATCCTCTTTCTCCCTTTCGCTCTTTCTCCATCCGTTTCTCTCTTTCGGCTGGAGAACGAACTAAGGTGAGCACCGCACCTCAGTGTCACCCTCAAGCCCGTGACCGCACCGCTGAGTTCCTCTATTTGTGTAGCGCCCATTTTGGCCAGTCCCAGCCCTTGTCGTGTACTGAATCGCCGGGAGCCACATCTTCGTCCTCGCGGCCGATGGCCATGGCTGCATAGCTCATTAGCGTTAGGGTGAGTTTTTTCCCTCCCCATCTTCTCCATTGTGATCACATTAACTCATTGAGCATTGGGGCCAAATTAATTATTATTTGGTTCAACGTCGAGGGCGTGCAACGCTTTCTTCTCCAAGCACAGTCAACCTTCGACGCCTCGATTTCGGCCATCTCCGACCTCCATTGAAGTCAAGACCATGGGAGCCTCGTTCCTGGAGCCAAGGCGAACCCGAGGCACATCTTCCTGAGCCTCCTCGTCCTTCGAGGCATCTTCTCAGCAAGGGTCGTGTCTTCGTCTCTGCCTCCGGTCACCGCCAGCCTCCTCAGGTCTCGACACCACCGCCTTCGTGTTCGCGAGGATCTTGCGCACGTGGAGGTACCACTCCCGAGACTGGAGCATCTCTGCTTCACCAGATCCTCTGCACGGCCACGCCGCCGCGCACGCTAACGCCGACGAGCCGCCGGCCGGTTAGGTGTTTGCGCAAAAGTGAGAAGTATATTTTCTAGTTTGGGGAAGCATATTTCTTTTAGGCTTAAATTGAAGTAACATTTTTATAAAACGAAGATGTATTCCAAGAATACGCCTTCGGCGTCACCTCGGCCGAGGTTGGGTCAAAGCTTACCCAGTCAACACCCTCATCGAGTCCCTTTGTACAGTGACCGTGGCTAGGAGGGTGCGCGTGTAAAAAGTATTTAATGCTTTTAGAAATTCCGAAATGAATTACTTTTTGCACTAAAAATTCAAATAAACTTAGAAAATTCATAACTAATTCAAATTAGCTCCAAATTGAATGAAACCAATTTTGTTGGTTTTCATTTTAGTGTACTTTTAAATGGAATAGAATTTTGGTATGCTTCTGTTCCAGAAAAAAGGTGGAATTGAGATAATAACTAAAAGGAATTTGTGTTTACATTAGAAAATGGTTTAAACTTCAAAAATTCATAAGTAATTCATCTTAAATCCTAATAGAGTGAAATTAATTCTTTAATTACTATTTTTCCTGTACTTTATCATGGAATAAGTTTGATTTATGTTGCTATTTCAGAAAATATTGGTGATTAATTTAATTGTGCAATTATGCCTTTAACTTGTTAAATTCCTAGAAAATCCAAATAAATTCTTTTTGGACTAAAATTTTCACCTAAAATCTTTGTAAAATATTACTCTACCTACTGTGTATACATGATTGAATGAAGTTGAGTTTTGGTTATTCTGGTGTTATTCATTCTTATTCGTTGTTTTGCTCGATCGATAGATTTCGACAATTCGAGTACTTACGAGAGTGATCCTCGGTAGCATGAAGATTATCTACAGCAAAGCAAGTAGTTCGCCTTTGATGCACGTTGATCCCATTAATTGTGCATGCTAATATTTATAATTTCAGCTGTATGTACGCATGCTATGTTGATAAGTTATTTCCCAGTTCGTGATAGTTTACCTGAATAGTTAATTGAACTATAGGTAAATATCCATCATTTACCACTGAGACTAAGTTTATATCTGTTGTGATTTAGAGCTCGCTAGATGGGCTCTAGTCACTTTATAATTAGTATACGAGTTGTTGTCGCTTAGCCATGCTTAGAATGGTAGTCTGGGGATCATCGCTTCGGTGATGGTCAAGTACAACATCACTTTAATTAATTGAGTCAGGTACTCATGTATGTATCATAGTTGGAAAAACTAAAAATACAAACCAAAAGGATTTAGATTTGGGCACATGGACGATGGTGTGATTATCGTGTGTGTGATTGTGTGCCTGTCGACGATCAAATCGCCGATCTTATGAATATATAAAAACAGAAGAAAATAGAGTGTATCTCCTGGATTGTAATGGGATCAGTCTTTATTGCTATGAACTGGCTATTACAAGGAATGCCTATTTTCAAACAAAAGGCTAATCCTAGTTACACTGGAATGCAATGCTTGCTATGGTGTTGTAATCAAATTGACTGCTAATCTTCTCAATTACCTTCAATCCCATGTCCTCTTCATCTTCCGCGCTCCTCCTTAAGTAGTTAATGAAGCGGTAGCAGTTACCTTTTAGAGAGACGCCTGTTAGGAAGTGACGCGTCTGGTCGGAGAGAGATGTCAGTTGACATGGTATCAACTGATGTGCGGTTATATGTCGGTGAGATATTCAACCGTAGTCCAGTATCTTAGAATTATGTAACATCGCGTGGTATGGAATATACAGCACGTGTTCCATTCATCACACGGTAAGGATATATCTGGATTCTGATCCAGATGATATCAGTTCATAGCCTTACGAGCAGTCCACTGGTCGAGGACTAGGTACGGGACCTTGTCCGACCAGGGTATTCATTATGTAACCTCTAGAATCCTCACGACCAGTGAGGTCGTTGGCCTTAGGGGTTACGACCACGAAGACATATGGTCTCTCTTTATGTATTAATGTAATACATAGAGGTTTTAATCCTCGTCAGCTAGCCCCGAACTTTAAATGAATGGGTCGTGTGAAAACACTTTCTTCCAACAAAATCGTATCGGGCAGACCCCCATTAAATGTCGTGACATTCGAAGTAGTCTGTATTCATTTTAAAGTTGAGAAACTGCCTTGGGACTTGAGAAGCTTTTTTGTCCGTTGGTCAAAAAGTTTTTGTCCGTTGGACTTCTCCCTGATGCGGTTACAGTATTGCGGCTATAAAAACCCCTTCGCACTGGGAGTTATGGTTTTTACACCTATTTCCCTCTTCATCTTCCAAGAGGAGAAATCTCCTTCGACCACTTTTGTCTTCCTCATCCAAAAAGAAATCGCCATGTCGGATCCCATCACCAACTGGTCGGTTTCTGATCTAAGTGAGAAGAAGTTAGAAAGTCTGGAGAGAATTGGGTTGCTACCCGATAGGAATTTGATTTCTTGGAGATCAGCTATCGGGGGACATTCTCCAAGCGGTGAAGATGGAGAAATTCCAGTTTTCCTCGCATACATCGAATGTGGTTTTAGGCTCCCAGTTCACTCCTTCTCCCAAGTTTTGTAGTATTATGGAGTAGAACTGGTTAATCTGGCCTCTAATTCCATCGCCAACCTTAGTATCTTCGTCTACCTCTGCGAAGCGTACTGGGGATTCCCACAATCATTGATCTCCTCAAGTACTACTACAGAATGGCGAATACGAAGAAGACGAATGGTACACCCAGAGAGTGCACCTTGCGCCTCCACGATGGAAAAGCTGATGAGTACATTCCTATGTACTCAAAATCTTCATGGTCGTCATGAAAGAAGAGCTGGTTTTACATGAAGATCACGCAGCAAGACGGCCTTTACTACAGTGGTGGAAAGGCGGTCGAGAATCCGCGATGGCGTTCCTCCTCGAAAAAGGAGGGGAAAGTAGTGAGATGGGTTGAAGCCATCCGTCTCCTTAATGTCAGGGGTTTAACCTCCTGGCATGTGGTAAGGGACTTTTCCATGCGTCAGATTAGTCCCTTGAAGGCCAGAGCTCATGCGATGCTCTGGTACATTGGTCGTGACGATGCGACCAAGGACTCCAGAGAGGGTAAACTCAAATAGATTCCGACCAGTTTGTTTTAGTAACTGATTTTTTCACAACCTTAAGACTTCTCGTTTATGACAGCCTTATCTCCTAACAAGATCAGAAGTCGGATCAAGATGATCTACGTTGGAGAGCCTAACGAGAAGACCAGCTTCCTCTGATCTTAGCGGTCGTTACCACAGAAGAGAGGGCCGAGAGACTTCGAGTGAGTATATCAATCACTTTTCATCTTTCTAATATTTTTCAATCGGTTTTTACCCAAAATCCTCTTTGACATGCAGTCAGTCGGACTTAGGATTGATGAGGCCACTGAAACAAGTGAGCCAATTGACGATCCGACCAATCATGCAATCACTAGAGATAGTGACCGCGTAGAGGTAGGTAACCGAACAGAAATATTATTGTTAGATGAAGCAAGTTCATCACCTGACTAACTTTGCTTCTTAATCTAGGCGGTAATCATTTAATCCCATGCAGTCACTCAAGACTTGCAAGTTGCTGTTGAAGTAATTGTTTTGGAGACCGACGAATCTACACCCTCCGATCCACTGATCAGGAATGTTATCCTCGACCAGCTGGTCGAGAATATTACCTCCGATCCCTTGTTGAAGAGTGTAAAGGGTACAACCAACCCTACCAGTTCAGAACTGGAGAAATCGGTTGAAAAGAAGAGGAAAGTGAGCGCTACTGATTTTAAACCAGCGCGATTCAAGGTCAAGACCAAAAAATTGACTAGGTATGTACAAATGAAGTAGTCTTATGAATGCATACCTTAAATGTCGTTGGTGATCTTGAACTCCTGAACTCTCTCTCTCTCTTCATTTTGTGTAGATCTTCTGGTGTTCTGGTCGTTTCGACCAAAATATACCAGAAGATCAAGTGGTCGAAGAAGTCCTCGACCGGGACTTCCTTCAGGTTAGAATTCCTGGGGAGAAAGTGGTCGAGGAAACCCCCGAGCAGGCGTCAGGGCCAAAACTTATTCTGGATCCTATGGTAATCATTACTCCGTCAGCGGAGGTAGAAATCCTCAAAGACCCTCAACAGGCTCCGACTATTGTAGGTAATCTTTCCCAAACTAACAAGTTCCCTTTTTCCCCTCGATTTATCGAGGATAAGGAGCTTGATGCCGTTTGGGGGCAAATATCAGACTGTCAAGCCAAGACGACTCCTGATAATATTTTTGCCGAATATAATGACGTGGCAATTCGGGTAAGTATCTGCAACTATTTCCTTAGTTTCTCTTAAAGTTTTATAGAAAACTTAAGGAAGAATGTTATCTATGTAGCACATGGTCGAGAACTTTGCTGTGGTCGGAGGACTGACCCAGCGAATAAAGATCCCGGAGCAAAAATACTCCGAATTAGAAAGTAAGAATTTTCTTCTTAACTTGTTTTTCTTCCTTATGACTCTGTTATTCTCTTTTAATTATTCTCCCTTATCATATTTGATAGATTTAGAGAAAATAAAAAAGAAGCTATGGCCAAAGAAGCCAAAATAACAAAGCTTGAGGAAGAATGCCAAGCTAAAGACGGTCGATCGCATACTTGACGACCAGAAATAAAGAAATTTTAGAGATTTCCAAAAAGAAGATCGAAGGTAACTAGTCGTAGACTTGACTTAGTATCTCTTCTAATCATCCCTGCCTAACGCTCGTTTTGCTTATGTAGAACAAAACCAAGTGCTAACCAAAGCAAAGAAAGCTTTGGAATTTGAGCAAGACAAGGAGACAGCTCTTATGCTTAATCTCGATGAGAAAATAACTTCACTTAATAAAATAATTTTTGATATGGGATCAGGATCGAGCTTGCCCTCCCTGAAAGATTCAACGGAAAATGTGACTTACCTGGGCCATCTTCTGGAGGATCTTAAAGTGCCTGCTCAAGACTACTACAGAAAATTATGCCCAATCTATGAAAGAATCCATTGCCAGCGGAGTTAGTTTCGCTCTGGCGAAACTGAAGGCTTCCGACCCCTCCACCAATCTTCAAGCCATTAGGGAGGATTTTAACTGCTTGCCTGAAGAGGCGACCAAGTTTCTCAAGGAAGTAAGACCTCTTGGAGACAAGGTTGCAGAAGAAATAGAGGTAGGATCTCTGTCAAACAGTGATTAGTTGGGCGATCTCCAGTAGAAATGCAATGTAAAGATATATGAAAATGTAAAACTTACCTTTTTCTTATCAATGAAATCTCTTGTTCGTCCGGTCAACTTATTAACATTCATATATTACCTAGCCCCCGACTGTTTTATAATAGAAGAACTTTACTATATAAGCAGTAGGCCAAGAATATGAACTTAAGTCTCAACCATTGTTTGAAAGTACGTACTAATTGTGTGAAAAACTGATCGTAAAAATACTAGTAAACCTTTTTGGTCAGAACCAGTGCCAGGTTTTAACTAGTTGTAAATATGTTCCTCATAATCGAAGTACTTACTAAGACAATGTATGGTCGAAAGAAAGGACTTTACTTGATAAGAAAACTTGAATGCAAAGATGCACAAAAATAAATGACAAGTGGTTTTATTTCTACGTAATACTCAATGCTGGTCAGAAAGAACTGCTAAGAAACGAAGATATAAAATATATTTCGCAATACGTGCTCATGCACTGGTCCGACTGGCAGTGAGGATCGTAGGAAAAGGTTCGTCGCTAGGAAGCTCCTTCCAGTGGGCGGGACCACCTGCGAAAAAAGAGTGACTTCGACTAGGAGTTTTTCTGTGTCCCGACCAGTAGCCAAACGAGAGTAGAACATAATTTTGAAATAAAAATATAATCTCCATAATCTTTTGCATATGAGCCGCTAGTCGACTAGAGTTGGGTACAAATATATAAATAACATCACTCGCCAAGAGAATTTAATGGATTAAATAACCTTTTAAATTTAATATAAATGAAAAAGGAAATTAAACAAAGAACTTACACAGTTGATTAATATTTCAAGAATTAGACAAAACTCTCCCATCTGACATAGCTAATCGTACCGAGCCTGGTCGGGTGACTTCGACCACAGTGTATGGACCTTCCCACTTGGGAGAAAGCTTGTTGTGATTTGCTTGGCTTTGATTTTTTGTAAGAACCAGATCACCTACAACAAAGCTGCGAGGTTGCACCTTATGACTGTGGTACCTTCTCATGGCTTGTTGATAGATTGTCGAACGTATTAAGGCTTGGTTTCGTCGTTCTTTAAGGAAATTGATATCATCGAGTCGTCGTTCCTCTTGATCGTTTACGTTGAAACAATCGGTTCGAGCAGAGCCAATTTTCAGTTCCGGAGGAAGCATGGCTTCAACACCATAAACTAAAAAGAATGGTGTTTCGCTGGTCGCACGACTGGTCGTGGTTCGAACGGCCCATAAAACAGAGGGAAGTTCTTGAACCCAAGCTCTTGGCCGTTTTATCAACTGGTCGAACACTCGGTGTTTAACCCCCTCCATTATGATACCATTGGCATGCTCAACTGCTCCGTTGCTCTGTGGATGAGCAACAGAAGTGAAATGGACTTTGATTCCAAGCTCATCGCAGAATTCCTGAAAACTGCCACTTGAAAACCGAGTACCATTATCTGTGATTATACGAGTGGGTACACCAAATCATGTGATCACATTTTTTGTGATAAATCTCTTAGCGGCCTCAGTTGTAGTTTTGACAACTGGCTCGGCTTCGATCCATTTTGTAAACGTGTCAATCATGACAAAAAGGAATTCAAATCCTCCGGGTGCTTTTGGGAAAGGTCATAGAACGTCTAGTCTCCAGGTTGCGAAAGGCCAAGAAAGAGGAATTGTTTGCAAAGCTTGTGCCGACTGATGTACTTGTCGGCTATGAAACTGACATTGTACGCACTTCGTCACGAGCTCTTTTGCATCATGAAGGGAAGTTGGCCAATAGTATCCCTGCCTGAAGGATTTACCGACCAATGTTCTGTAGGAATGATGTGCTCCACAGACTCCTCTATGAATTTTGGTTAGCAACTTAATATCATTCGATTGAGATATACATCTCGTCAACACTCCATGAGATCCTCATTTATACAAGGCATGTTCAATTAGAGTGTATGATTTGACTTTTCATGATATACGATCAGCCTCTACATCATCTTCTAGAATAAGGTCATGCTGAAGATAATTGTAGATCGATGTCATCTAATCTTTACCCTGATCGTCACCAATCTGTGGAGCATCTATGTCATCAGAATAAATTCGTATGACCTGATGTGAATCATTGATGTTCTCAGAATGCTCGACCACTGAGGGTGAATCGAGTTGCTCGAGAAAAACTCCGGACGGGACAGTGGACCTGGTTAAGGCCATCCGTGCCAACTAGTCTGCTAGAAAGTTTTCCTTTCTAGGAATATGTTGGATCTAAAAACCGAAGAAGTGCTTTTTGAGTTTCCGTACTTCCGCCTGATAAGATGATATCATCGTACTTGAGCATTGATACTCATTCCCCACTTAATTCGCTACTAGTTGAGAATCGTCTTTCAATAGTAATTTGCGAATCCCGAGCGAATGAACTGCTCGAAGTCCTGCCAGTAAACCTTCGTATTCCGCTACATTGTTTGTAGCAGGAAAGTTGAACTGGATGGCGTACCTGAGGTATTCGCTAGTAGGAGATATCAAGACGACTCCAGCCCCCGACCCTTTGAGCATTAAAGAACGGTCGAAGTACATTATCCACTCCTCGTGGCGTTCGTACTCTGGTTCCTGCTTGTGTTCAGGGTTTGTCCATTCGGCAACGAATTCTGCTATTGCCTAGGACTTTATTGTTGTTCGTGAGATAAAATGGAGGTCGAACGTCCCTAGTTCAACCACCCATTTTGCTATTCATCCTGACGATTCCCTATTTCTAAGGATTTAACCAAGGGGATATCCGGTAGGCACGACCACTTTGTGGGCTTGACAGTAATGCCTTAGTTTCCTTGAAGCCATAAGGAGACCATAGAGCAGCTTTTGTACCTGTGGGTATATTTTCATTGGTCCATGTAAAACTTCGCTTACGTAATATACCGGTCGTTGGACGTTTTCACATTCTACGATCGGTACACCGCTGACAGCTTGTGGCGTTGCAGCCACGTAAATCAACAATGTCTCTTTTGGTCTTAGAGAGACTAAGACCGGGGCACTCGTAAGGTACTCTTTAAGCTTTTCAAAGGCATCGTTTGCTTCCTTTGTCCACTCGAAACTTCCATGCTTCCAGAGAAGTTTGAAGAAAGGTAATCATTTTTCACCCAACCTTGCTATGAAACGACTTAGCGCTGCCATACAACCGGTTAGTTTCTGGACTTCTTTCTTCGTGGTCGAGGGCGCATCTGGTTGATGGCCGATATCTTCGCAGGATTTGCTTCGACACCCCTAGCCAAAATTAGGAAACCGAGAAGTTTTCCTACGGAAACTCCGAACACACATTTATTCGGATTCAACTTGAGGTTATGTCTTCTCAAGTTATTGAAAGTTTCTTTTAAGTCGGGAACAAGATCGCCAGCATTGATGATCTTTACAACTAAATCATCAACATATGCTTCTAGATTTCGACCTATCTGTGTACTAAAGGTTTTTTGCATCAACCTTTGAAAAGTTGCACTAGCGTTTTTGAGACCAAAAGGCATCTTAACATAACAGTAAGTGCCATATGGAGTGATGAAGGAAGTTTTCTCCTCATCTTCTTTACTCATATTAATCTGGTGGTACCCTAAATACGCATATAAAAAACTTAATAACTCACACCCGGAGGTGGAGTCTACAAGTTGATCAATGTGGGGAAGGGAAAGTCATCCTTCGGACAAGCTTTATTAAGATATGTGAAGTCAATACACATTCACCACTTCCTATTACTCTTTCTAACCATTACAGGGTTAGCGAGCCACTGAGGATAATTGACCTTACGAATAAATCTAGCCTTGAGAAGCTTCTCAATTTCAGACTGGATCACCTCCTTCCGGTCAGGCGCAAAATGACGTAGCTTCTGCTTGACCGGTTTTTTTGTCAGGGTGGAGGGCTAGCATGTGCTCGATCACCTCCTTGGGGACTCCGGGCATGTCGGACGCCTGCCAGGCGAATATGTCCTGGTTTGCTCAGAGGAAGGAGACGCGCGACTCTTCCTATTTGAGGTTGAGCCCTTCTCCGACCAGCACTTTTGGGAGAAATCCATCAGTGTTTCCTGACCCACGTGGTGACTTGGTGCTTTCCAAAGAAATGCCTCTGCCGAGCGGTACATCCTTTGTCTGGTCGGATGGTTTTGGTGTCATCTTCGGTCTGGAGTGCTTGACCTGCATTTCAGATGAGTCAGTTGTTCTGGTCGGGAGTTCAT
Source organism: Hsuehochloa calcarea (assembly GCA_036346395.1). Classification (NCBI taxonomy): domain Eukaryota; kingdom Viridiplantae; phylum Streptophyta; class Magnoliopsida; order Poales; family Poaceae; genus Hsuehochloa; species Hsuehochloa calcarea. The sequence continues at coordinate 54,449,346 of CM070604.1, read as the reverse complement.
CGACCAGTTCTAAGGACTTTCGATCACATGCATAAGCCATTTTTATCTCCTCGAACCATGATCACTCCTTTTGGTCCTGGCATCTTCAGACTCTGATAACCGTAATGTGTGGCTATCAGAAACCTTGCTAAAGCCGGACGACCAAGGATTCCGTTATACGTGGTTTCAAAATCAACCACATCAAACAAAATCTTTTCCGTTTGGAAGTTGTCAGGACTCCCGAACGTAACCGGTAAGGACACTTATCCTATCGGTTTTTCGGTAGAACCAGGAACTATGCCGTGGAAAGCATACTTCACGGGTTTTATCTTAGACCCGGGGACCTGCATTTCTTATAATGCTCCCGCAAATAAAATATTCAAGGAACTACCACCATCTATCAAGATTCGATTAACTCTACAATTGTTAATGGTAGGTTCAACGATAATAGGGAACCTACCTGGTCGAGTTGATGGGACGGTGCAGTCCTCTTTGCTGAAGGAGATTACTGTGTCCGACCACCTTGATGGTTTGATGGCAGTCGAAGACTCTGCAAAGTTGACCTCTCGCTACACAACTTTTAGGTGACATCGTGAGTCGTACGAGGAAGATCCTCCAAAGATCATGTTAATCGTATGTTGAGACTCCTGGTACTTCATCTCTTTGTCGCCATCTTTATCCTTTTTGGAACTTGCTTCCCAAGCTCATGTATGGAGGGAAGTGGGCCTTTACTTGCATAATAATCTTCTAATTTCTTTTGCCAGGCTCGACAGGTGCGCAAGTCATGCCCTGCCTGCTGGTGAAGTGGACACCACTTCTTGTTCTTTTGATATCCACCGGTCGGAATCTTTGCCTTATCTCGACCGGTGAAATCCTTCTTGCCTTTGGTGAACTTGTCGGGGACCGCAAGGACTTTCTTATCCTGGGGCTTGCGGTGATTCTTCTTCTTGAGAGTCTTTTTGTGCTTCTTCACTGACTCCTCTAAGACAAATCGAGGGACTTTATCTTTTCGATCAATGGCCTCGCTCCACTCAACCACCACGCTAGCGGCTGCGTATTTGTCAGCCATGTTGAAAAGTTCAGCAATCGTTCATGGAGGATTCATAACGATATCCTCCGTAAACCGCCGATTCCTTAAACCTGCTTTGTAAGCTTGAATCACAGAAGACTCTGCAATCTTCGGTATTGAATTACGAACCTGGCTGAACCTTTTAATGTATTAACAAAGAGTCTCTTTTGGTTCTTACCAGATCCGATGGAGGTCATCCTCCTTTCCAGGGCGATCGTATGTGCCCTAGAAGTTTACAATTAGGAGGTCGCAGAGTTGCTCCCAAGTATATATTGATCCGACCGGTTGGTTGAGCAACCATGATCGGGCGGATCCCTCAAGTACCGTAGGTAAGTAGTTAGCCATCACATTTTCGTCGCCACCAGCAGCTCTGATGGCGGTAGTGTAGATTTAGAGAAATTCTAACGGGTTCTGGGTCCCGTTGAATTTGTCCATGTTGACCGGTCGGAACCTGTTGGGCCAACGCACAGCCTGGAGCCCTACAGAGAAAGCTCGACAGCCTGTGATTGATTCATGGCGCCTTCTTTGGAGCGGCGCCGGATTGTAGTCGGTCGGAGACTGATTTCTCAGGTTGGAATACCGGGGCTCCAGTGTTCCGACTTGGTCGTGGGTGCTAGGATGACGCCTCCGACCACCTGCTCGGCCCAGGCGATGCCGAAGATCGTCAGGACCAAGCGATTGATCTTCTCGATGAGGGGAAGGAGTGGCTGTCTGAAACAACCTTCTTCCCTCATGATTCCTCAGTCAGAATCGTCGAGAAGGTCTTGGCATCGTTTGATCCCCAACTTGACCATGTCGTCCTCTACTAAGGGAGGAACGTTGGGATGAAGTCATAGTTTGACTTCGTGATATCCTTTGTTCCCGGTATGCTTCTGTACGTTGCATGGTTCGCTGAAGGATCTCCGATACCTATTATGCCAATTGGACAAAATCTAGAGCACATGCTAGAGCTGGGTCAATGTTATTTAAAATATTCCGAACACGCTGCAGGTTCTGTACCGTTACCGAAGGTCTTGGAGGATTTACAGTAGTTGTAGGAGTCCGTGGATCTGAACTTCCCCCCGACCTTGCGCCTGGCCCCATCCGACCCATCATCCTTGGTGGGGCAGAACCAGGTGAATTAACTAACGGACGTCTATCCGTTCTGTTACCTCTGGTTTCTGGTGTTTGATGGCCCGTACCATCTCCATCAATATGTGGTAGTGAGGGAGTGTATGCAGGACCGTACACGGTATTTTGATCCATATTTCCGATAGTATTAACCTCGTGCTTCTAGCAGCGATCTTCTGAAGAGCTTCCACTGTAACCAGTGGAGAGTCTTCCAATGTTTCTACCAGATGCTTCCACGATGAAGACCGGTCGGAGATAAGCACCTCCTGAGGCCTTCGGGGTGGACTCAGCCTGACCCAGCGGATTGCCGATCGTACGCTGGGCCTTATCATTCCCACTCGACCTATAACCGGTGGGAGTTTCATCGACATCGTTATCAGATGTCGGTTGGCTCCTGGAATATCCAGGAGCCGTTGGTGAGTACCTGTCAGCCATGATTGTATCGAGAGTGTATTGATTCTCAAATAGCGGGGCTGAAGTTCCGTCACCTTTTTCACCGGTCGGAAGAACCGGGCTTGGAGAGGTTTTTGGACATTCCGAGCTGGTCGGAGTAATACGTCCCTCCAGAAGTGCCACTTGTCGTAGTGGTGTATCTTTACTCATCCGTTTGATTTCGCTGTTGTCAGCGATATGCGAACCGGCGGAGGAGGAAGATGATGACATCTCGTTCTCTTGCATGGCGTGGATACATTCGTCCATGTCAAGTTTCTGCCATAGTCATATATACGATAATGAAGGACAGGCGAGGATTTGCTTGAGCGAAGAACTTCTTCAGGAAATTTACGCCTTCTTCCCCACGGACGGCGCCAGTCGTCGACGATCAAATCGCCGATCTTATGAATATATATAAAAACATAGGAAAATGGAGTGTATCTCCTGTAATGGAATAGGTTCACTCTTTATTGCTTTGAACTAGCTATTACAAGGAATGTTTGTCTTCAAACAAAAGGCCAATCCTAGTTACATTGGAATGCAATGCTTGCTATGGTGTTGTAATCAAATTGACTGCTAATCTTCTCAATTGCCTTCAATCCCATGTCCTCTCCATCTTTCGCGGTCCTCCTTAAGTAGTTAATGAAGCGGTGGCAGTTACCCTTTAGAGAGACGCCTGTTAGGAAGTGACGCGTCTGGTCGGAGAGAGGTGTCAGTTGACATAGTATCAACTGTTGTGCGGTTATATGTCGGTGAGACATTCAACCATAGTCCAGTGTCTTAGAATTATGTAACGTCGCGTGGTATGGAATATACAGCACATGTTCCATTCATCACACGGGAAGGATATATCTGGATTCTGATCCAGATGATATCAGTTCATAGCCTTACGAGCAGTCAACTGGTCGGGGACTAGGTACAAGACCTTGTCCGACCAGGGTATTCATTATGTAACCTCTGGAATCCTCACGACCAGTGAGGTCGTTAGCCTTAGGGGTTACGACCATGAAGACATATGGTCTCTCTTTATGTATTAATGTAATACATAAAGGTTTTAATCCTCGTCAGTGCCCGAATCAACAAGGACCGAACATCTTGTCCCACTGAACCAGGCATTCTCGCGTGCAACCACATGAGAGGGATATGAGACCTCTCTTGACTTAGTACTTTGGCGTATGTTAGCTCCAAGTCGCAGGAGGTTGTGTGTGTTGTGTAAAAAAGGAAATGATCTATGTGTTGGGTGTGCGGGGATGGAATTCCAGGTAGGTTCTCCACACCGAGGGGCATTGCAGTTGTTTGAGGCTTTACCCCAAGGGGTGGTTGATCGAGGTTTTTCAATGACTCTGACAAAACGTATGGGTTTCTATCCATACGGCGATTCGTAGTTAATACACAATATTGGAAAACGTCTCGTATGACTTAGCATGTCCGTCATACCTAAAGAAGTGTGCTCTATAGCTTGTCAAAAAGGCGGTCTAACATGTGGGTAAAGTTATACACCCCTGTAGGTTCTGAACTATTCGAATATCCACGTCCTTGGTTATGGACATGCTTGGGGAGGTCTTTCAAGAGTTAGACCATAACATTTTTTTTAAACTTAAGATTGGGTAGTATGAATGGGTAATTCGTGCTATTGATATGGTGGCTATGGGAGGTCACATCTAGGATGTTAATTATGCTTATAATATTGTCTCACTGATATTTGAATTATTAAAAATTATTTTAACAAGTTGCCTTCAATCTATGACATTATTGCAAATTAAATGTGGCTTTACGCTGAAAATAAACTACATGGTCGTCTCTATTGAAATAAGCTTGCATGTAGCTATGTATAGGTTTGCTAATCATAAGTCTTGCGAGTATGTTTTTGTACTCAACTGTATTGTCTATTTGCTGCAGAGGAGGTTGACCCCCAAGGGGTTAACGAGTGTGAGGCTGACTACATTCTCGACGACTAGCTTGGGTGTTTCCGGTCGGTTGCCTTGTGGGTAAGGGTAGCCGGTTGGCTTTTGTTCCTGCCATTTATTGGCAAGTATTTTTCCGCTACGGACTTAACTTTTGTATGAAATCTTAGTGTATGTTGAACATATGTAAATTATGAAATTTTCAGTCATGGAATGCCTTGTGTATGGAATTGATGCTATTTTTGTGGAAGGTGTATGTGTACTACAGTTTTGGAAAGTACATATACACCGAGAGCGGAGAAATTTTATTTGTAATGCTAGGACCAACGGGAAGGTTAAGCATTACAAATTAAATCGTCCAGCGGCTCTCACATACACTCTCGATGTGCTTTACCGCCGTCCAATTTATGCACACAACTCTTAGTACAACACACACCATTGGACAGGGAAGCAGCGAACTGTCCCGCGATGTGAGTCTCACACCTTCACCCTGGCACACAGCCTAACCTACAGTCTGAGTTGTCAATGTTAAGACTCCATAACATACTAAGTTAGACCCGTCCCATACCAGACATGTGGTCATACAGTAAGGTCCAATTCAATAGCGCACAAAGTTAAATATTTAATTGACCAAGGCAAGACTTCCTATTTCTAACTAAATATCACATATACCAATATTCCTATGCACACAGCTTCCACCATATCACACAGTATCCACCACTTGCCTCAGTCTAAATATTTTCCCACCCTGTTGGTTAAGTGCAACACATGCCATCAACGAGTAATAGCACACAACGTACACAATTTTATCACACAGATCCATAATCACTTAGTCAAGTTTATATTTGCAACTCACATGAGATGATGACTCGTAGCATAACTAAGAAATCTACTCGTATCTTACCAACCCACGTTGGTGCTACGATAATACCAACTAGTAATGAACCAACCTAGGGTGACAAAAGATCATGACATAACAATAGACAAGGTAAATGTAACAAATTGGATTAATAACTAAACACAAAAGTATTTAAATAACTACTTGAAAAAGAATGCAATAATTTTAATCAAAGTATTTTAAAAACTGGGTGCAATATGATCAAAGATATAACTTGCCTTGGAATAGATCTAGGTACTGGTCTTGATCTTGGTGCACTCCTTCTTTAAAAGTCCTCGAAGAATTAACGTCTATTTGCAAACAAAATAAATAAATAACAGAGATAAAACAAACTCCAAAAATTAAATAAAAATCTAAGATAAATAGATCTCGAATTTAGATGAAGTTAGAAATTTGAATGGGCTCAATTGAAGTTCGGATGAAGAAGATATGGTCTTTGGAATTTTGAATCTCAAGGAAAAACCCTAAAAAGTATTTATCAGAATTATCCGAATTATTTTCCAAAGGAAAAATCAGATAATGACGCAATGCTGACGTTAGCCATGGGAATTTCGGAAATAAAATAATTAAAAGGAAAACTGACATGTGGGACCCACATGTTAGTCACACGGCTCACGGTAAACCAAGTCCATTGAACCGGGCTCAGGGTTTTGGATCTGGACTACCGTGTTAGCGCTGACGAGGCGGTTGACTGGGCGACACATCAGCACCGGGAGTGAGGTGGCTGCACACGTGGGCATCCATGTCGGATCGGCGACGACGAGGCTCGGGATGGCTCCGGCGAACGGTGGTGCTTCGCCGGCGATGGGTGGTATTGGCTTGTAGATGTTACTAATGCGCACTCGTTGCACTCACTGGTGGTCGAGGTGGCGGTGGTGGCCGGCGGCGAGGTTTGAGCGTCAGAGAGCTTCGAGTATTGTTGGACGGATGATCCGGCGAGGTATTGGCAGCGGGGACGGGTGTGCGAGGGAGTTCTAATGACGCTGATCACAACATCACGGTTGGTGTTGACGAAGCGGCGACACAATTCGCAGATAAAGGCCAGCGGTGGAAAACCCTAAAACTTCAATCGTGGCGGCTCTCGAATTCTTGGGGAGTGGTGGCTTAAGGTTTCAAGGTGTGGAGGCGCTGGCGAATATCGGGGTGGCTTTTATAGTGCGAGGGCGGTATGGGATAAGGAATCCCCAATTCGAGTCCGAGATGAACACAAAAATGAACTCGAAAATCTAGGAGATAGAGATCGATTTGAGATTTGATTTGGCCGGATTTGGACGTGGGGAGATCAGAGATAAGATTTGACGCGAAAATCCGGGGCAATTTAGTTGGAAAATCTCCATTGCCGTATGGAGCTCGAGCTCCATCCATGGCGGACGTGGTCGGGACTTCGCGAGGAAGACGGCGACGCGGCGACGACGAAGACGGCGGGGCCCACCTGGCAGCGGAAGGGAGAGGCGCGGGCGAGCGGTTGACATGGACGCTGCTGGCGACCCACCGGCCGAGAGGCCCGAGCGCGGCGAAGCGAAGATGGGCCGCATAATCTTTGGGCGAGAAGGAATAGAGTGAGTTTCGACCCGAACACTATTCTGAGATTTTTAATAGTTTTTCTTTTTAGAAAGTACCAGAAAATCCAAATAACAAATGAACTTGAAAAAATTCTATAAAAATCTAGAAAATATATTCAAGCACATAGAATCCAGAAAAAAATAGTTTTGACAACAGTTGATGTTGACTTTAATTATATTAAATTATTTTGGGACTAAAAGTCCAGGTTAGACTTTTGAATTAAATTCAAATAAATCCAAAGGGTGAATTTTCTCCCTACTAACTATTCAAAAGATTTTTACGACTCAGAAAATTGGGGTGTTACTGATGTCAAATCTGGTCATCTCTATAAAAGAAATAGCATATATCCATTATCAATTAAGCAAAGAAATAAACAAAGATCGTCCCTAATTGATTGGCTAAAGATCAGAGATTGAAGGACAATCCCTCGCCTCCCTAGCTAATCAAGCTTAGAGCCTCGCTACCTCGATCAGTGAAAAACTTTTCGACGAGATTTTGCTGATTACCGCCGGTAGCCGGTAAAATTCAAACTAACTCTGAAATTCAAACTAACTCTGAAATTTTCAATTTTGATGAATTTTGTTTAAAAAAAATCAAATTTGTTTGAATTTTATCCAAATTTGATTTTTTTTATTTAAAATCCAAAAAATTGAGTTTTTTTTAAAAACCTTTAGCCAAAAAATTACCAAAATTTCTGGTTACCGACAGTAACCGGTGTTACCGGTACACTCAGAAAAAAATCTCAACTGCCAAAGTTTTCACTGACCTCGACAGGAACCCTGTCGGCGATTAAATGAGGGCAAGTACCTTACCCTTGGTCCTATATCCGAACCCAACTAAAGACCACAACAACTGTATGTAAACTTTATTCAATCTTGATATCGCAGGCATGTAACAAAAAAAGCAAACAATACTAGCTAGTTTACGACGAAAAAACCGGCACACGGTTACAAAGCTAGCATGTCCATTGTCATCAATACCTAATTCTTACTCCCTCTAACATGCTCGATCGACTAATATAAAACAAGTGACACGCACGAATCTGCAGACTTCCAGTCGCCCATCCCAGACTATTAATTTGTCTTCCTCCTTGGTATCTATGGACTCTACCGGAAGTAGCCATAGAGCTCGAGGAAGCAAATGCAGAGGTTCCAAGTGTTGGAGACGCCGGTTGCAGGTCCCGTCAGGGCAACCCGGAAGAATCGGAAGGGCAGCAGCGCTGACGGGCCAGTGATCGGCCACGAAGCGAACTGACCGGGCTGGCAAACGGTCTGGTCGTCTTCATGGACGCGAAGGCTCGTCCAGTTTCGACCGTCCATTGATCCCTGGCACACAAAATAAGCTTCAACTCACGAGCTCATAAACACCTATATATCATCTCGTTAGGCACCAAAAAAAAAGCCTTTACCTGAAGAACCCACGACCTCATAAACGTTGTGGAGCCATCCTGCCTCACCGTGTAGTAGTTGCACATCAGCTGCAAAGGCAACAGAAGATCAGCTAATTAAGAAAGAGCACAGAGAAAAGTTTAAGTTACTTTCAGATATTGGCTCAAAAGAAGAAGAATATTTCATATAAGAACCTGGTGGTCCTGTCCAATGTCTACCATCCACCAAGAACACTTCTTGCCATCTTCATGACGAGGTCCAGCAAAACAAGTCCCCTAAAGTAGCTAGATGTCAACTTTTTTTCCAGACAAGGGGAAAAATTATACTAGTATGTTTGTCAAGCATTCCCAACATCAATACCTGGTAATTTTTTGAAACCAAAGCCTTTGGATCCGTGTACCTTGAATTCGGGCTGCTTGCCATCACAGTAATATTCTAATTGCAGAAAAAGCCACCGGAGGAATAAATGTGGGTTATTACATGGAATTGCCTTAAACACAAACAAAGCTTGTCCCTTTACCTTGGCTAAAACAGGATTGATCCATTGATGTTTTCCGAATGACGTCCCAGCATAGTAGATGACACCGTTGTTATCACCATCAGAAATATACTGAAGCTCTTTATAACTGGAGCGTCTATGTTGAAATCTCTCACTGAAACATTTGAGGTTCATGATCAATAGATATGCCTTGAATTCTTGCTCCATTTTGATCAAAGCATTCACATACACTTACCATTTATTTGTTGTTGGCATCCATGGTCCGGCATTAGAGAACTCAATGGCTTCCGCAACCTGTTATCGAAGAAGTAATCAATTGTACTCTTCAAGTGTAGAATACTTGTATGTGATTTGCTAGGGAACTTTATAAACATGCCCCCCACCCCCCTTGTAAAAAACAGAAACATTGAGCTATACCAACTGTCTGAACATTTGTATGCGATTTGCTAGGTTACTTTTCTCCATCTGCAGTGAAGCAACAAACTCTATTAGAAGCCAAACAAAATTTGCTTCGTAATAGAATAATATTACAAGAAAAAACAGTACCCGCTGAAGGAGAGACTGCTGCATTAAAGGAAACCGCACAAATGGTAATAAAGTATTGATGGCAGTAAGCCTATCTCCAAAGAGTTGCTCTGGTGTCGAAGTGCTTAAGACCTTATCTACAGAGGTCCAGTAAAAAGTGTCACAAGCCTCCATACACCATGTTAAGATAGCATCCAGAACCCTCTCTTCGGATGTTACAGTCATATCACCATGCTGCAAAATTACTACTAATATGACCAATGTCGACAGAAATAGCTAGCTAAATTCTCGGCAAATTATTTAGGACACATGTTACACATACCATTTCACAACTACATTTCCCAAGAAATGCAACTCCGTACAGGTCTCATTGGTATATATAGTCATTAGCTCAGACTTTAATATATAAACTAGAGAATTCTACCAATGTTCAGATTATTATGTTAGCAAAAACCAACATTTGTACTAAAATTGAAGAAAATCTTCATCATTTCTATCCAAACTCGTAACATTATTTTTCTCTCTCTCTCTCTCTGAATGAGTAGGTTCATCAACACTATGGATGAAAATTTGTAGGATCATTAAAGAGAGATCCTTGATGATGTTAAACCTGTTGCTGCATAGTTCACTGTTTAGCCTTACAACTGGAAAAGTTACCAAGGCATAAAACCAAAAACTAAGGGAAATCATCTTCCTTTGTAGGTAAAATGCAACAATTAGAAATGATAAAACTGAAGAGCTTCATTGACACTATTATAATCCATAAGTTCTTTCTGATAAAATTGCCGAGCCTGTGGGAGGTGATAATTGAAGCAATCTACTACAGCTTTCAAATGTGATGCTTTATTTTGATGGACACCTTTATCTATGTTCATGAGGACATTATTCCTATTTGGTCCGACTGCAGGGCAGTTGATGAAATGAAGACAGTATAGCAACTTGCCTGAAGAATATCCTTAAATGTTGCCTCATCTAACAACACAAAGTCCGTGCAAGCAGTTGTACAATAATCAAAGTGTGTTGCAAAATTCCTCTTGCACATTTCTTCAAGCAGTTTACAAGATGGGATTGATGAAACTGCGTGTAAGACTGAACATACTGTGTCCTGCAATAAACTTTCAAGAGTCAATCCAAACTGAACCAGCTAGCAAGTAGCAAATTCACCAAATTTGCAGAAGCCATATCCCTTAAATTTGGGGGAAAAACTAGAAACTAGTCTTGGTGGATGAGCTTCTTCCAGTAGGATACGTGAATCCTGCATGTATAATGCACATGGAAAGTTGTATCAATATCTCATATACTTCATTTCTGAGGCTAATGGCCCCATTTGTCACAACCATCACAGGCCCACGTCAAGTCTTGAATAGTAACAGGTATAGTTTTCACTAATTGCAACAAAATAGAAACGCCTGAAACTACAGAGGAAGTTTATATTCAGGAGATGTTGCATAACAAGAACATCATAGCACTGGTACATGCAAAATGAAGTGTACCAAGTGCCTGTGTATTGTGTAAGAATAACAATGCTCTACACACTGATAAAAAAGAAGTATCTCTCATCAGTAATCTTCAGTTCTAAAAACTGTACCAGTAACCTTTCTTGGTGTACGTCTATGATGCACCGATACACGATACCAGTACGGCGATACCCCATTTCCCCCCAAAAAAAACCAATACAGCGATACATATGTATTATATATTAAAAATAGTAAAAATATAAAATACAATACTTGATAAGTTTCAGTCAAAAATTTACCTATGCATGAATGTTAATTTCACTGAACATAACACTGAAGAATTTATTAGCTTATCATGTACTATGACCAACAGCAGTAGTTTGAGAGTTATAGTAGAGATATCAATTAATTTTTCCCTCTTACCAATTAACTCATCTTTGTACAGGCAAGGGCACTAAGCCCTCACTTGATTCTAAGCATCTCTATGTCATCCACAACTTTTATCAACAGACACCTTGGCGGGCGCCAGGACGCCTAATCGTCCAAGCGGGCACCTAGTCATCCTCTAGGCGAGGCAAGGCCAAGCTAAGGGTGAAGTAGAGCACACAATCTGTAGCAAGTAGAAAGTTAGCAACACTAGCAGTCTAGCACACAATCACACATCAGTAGCACACAAATACACAATCACACGTTCACACGTCGGTACTTCAGTTAGTCAGTAGCAAGTAGCAACTACAACTACAAGTCTACAACTAGCAAGTAGCAACACCAGTCAATAGCACTGCTACATTACCAAAGCAGCAGAGCTACAGAAGGGACAAGCAGAGCTGTAGAGGGAGAAGCAGAGGGAGGGAGGGAGGCGGCGCGGGGAGGGAGGTGACGCGGCAGGAGCGCGGGAGGGAGGGAAAAGCAGAGTTGCAGAGGGAGGGAGGCGGCGCGACAAGAGGGAGGGAGGGAGAAGCAAAGCTACAGAGGGAGAAGCAGAGGAAGGGAGGTGACACGGCGGGAGCGTGGGAGGGAGGGGGGCGGAGCGGGAGCACAAGAGGGAGGGGGGCGGCGCGGCGGGAGGGGGGAGGTGGGAGCGCGGGAGTGGCGGCGGGCCGTGGGAGGGAGGGAGTGGAGGTGGGAGACGAAGTACCTGGGACCGGCGGCCGGCGCGGTGAGGCGGTCGGAGATGGCCAAGGCGAGGCGAGCCACCGCGGTGTCCCCTCCGCACCGCCGGCACGCCAAGGCAACGCCTTGGCTGCGCCGTGACAACCATGACAGACAAAACCTAAAAAGAGTTCAAAAAACGTTGTGCTGCGAACAAGATAGGGACTTCACTCCTGTTGATGGTTTGAGATCGAGGAAAGGGAATGAGGAACTGAATTTAGGATATAATGTTAGCAACACAAGTGTCAATCTTTATCAAGATCACTCTGGAAATGATCCTGAACAGAATGATCACTCGTTTTCAATAAATTCAGGAAATCCTAAGAAAAGGCGGTCAAGTGAAACTAATTACACATATCAAAATTTGGAATCTGATGGATACTCGGTAACTCCTAATGAAGTAAGTTCTAATTATTTTGACAGACTTTGATAACACACACCAGCTCATAATTCATGTATGAATTTAACAATTACATGCTAAGGTTGTGGGCTAGGGTTAGAATAAGTGGGATGGGCTTGAATTGTGGGCTGTATCGAGGTATCGGGAAGTATCGGGTTTTTTTTCTTTTAAAAAAAAACCTAAATGTTTCCGATACTTCTCGATAGGTATCGGAGCCGTACTTGTATCTGATACGTATCGGGATACTGGTACGCTGTTGGTCAGGAGTATCGGTGCATCAAAGGTGTACGTTCTATATAAGAGAAAACATAGGTACCTCTGAAAGCAATTCCATAATTCTTTTACAGCATTCAAACTGAAGGATAGTGATGCCAAACTGGTCTGACAATAGGAGCAGCTGAACCAATACTGAAGTTATTTCCCGGGTATCCACCTTAAGTTCCCCATTGTACATAAACTGAAGGAGGAGAAAGAATGCTTCAGCAGAAACATCTTCGAAACATACATTTGAAGCGCTGCTCTCCTTCATCCCATTCGTGAACATCTGCATGTGTACAATCATATATTTGGTTATGCTAAATTAAGCATGATCCATTATGCCAAAATGTGAATATTACATAGTAATAAAAACATAAACAAATATAAAGTGAGAAGGAAGTTGTACCTTGGCAAATGGCATGCTCCACAAGCTAAGGATGAGTTTGTGAGCCTGAGCAACAAGACCTTGTCCACTAACATAGATATTTATATCACTATGCTCACCATTTGCAAGGAACTGTTTAATTTTCTGCACACTCACTGGGCCTTTGAAGGGGAAATAGTCAAATTGATGAGCTTGAGATCCACTGCTTGATACTTCTACGTTTTTGCTAGACTCAGAAGGTTTATTATCCATCTTCAAACAGTCAATGATTTCTTCACTACGCTTTACCAATGGTTTAACTTTAAATTGTGAGCTCAACTCCAGCAGTGAATTCAGTTGCCATTCCGCAATCTGAGTCAACACAAAAGGAAAAGTGATTAATACTTTTACAGTTTGCACCCTTGCTCAATTTCAATAGAAGAGCAGTTCAAAGTTCAAACAACTCAAAGATTACCTGCGTAGAACCTGTATAGATGTACTCAAGAAGGGAGTGAAGAACTGGGTAGGAGACTGACGGAAGCTCAATGGCATCTCCATTCATTAAATTAAAAGGGAAATCTCCAGAAGCACCCAAGACAACTTTGTGTGCAGGAACAACCTTTCTTTCGCTACCAACCACAAATATAGCATCGGAGAAATCCCAGTTCTCTAGAAAGTTTGCAAGTACCCTTTGCTCACAACCATCTTTTGATTCTTCTTTTCTGGTATGCCCTCCCTCACCATCCTGCTCAACATGTGCATACTCAATTTGGCTCCAAAGGATGCTATTTTGAGGAGCTGATGGAAGAACACTTATATTTCTGTACCCTACATGCTTGTCCCAACTGGATAGTCCGACGTACTGAACATTTCGGTTGGGATCAGGGTCAAGCCATTGGAACAGGATATTCTTGTTTGGATGCATTCCTTCTCCGATGCTTATCAATCCATCATAGATGCTGATCCAGTAGCTCTGGAAAGATGACGAACAACATAGCCCGATACCAGCAACATCAACAACAGTCCTTCCATCTACTTCAATCTTCAACCTTTTGTTCCTATGGCTGCCCAAGATGACAGTGTAATGACGACTATTGTCCATCTTGTAGTGGTAGTGCTGGCTCCCAAGTTGTTCGCGGAACACCAGGGTAACGTCATTCTGGGCAGATGCCTCAAACGTGATGCACCCGCGCCCAGCCTCCCAAAACCGAAACTCCTCACCCCAAGCGCACTCAAAAGGAGCAACTGTCAGGGATCTCTTCTTCTCCTCTACTCTCATTGTGCACAGAGTTTAACTGAAAAGAGGACAGCGGCACATCATAATTTGCAAAACAGTACATCATAATTCACAAACGGGGAACAAAACAACAGCAATTGAATGCACAAAATATATAGGATTATATATATATATATATATATATATATATATATATATATATATATATATATAACAGGAGAGTTGCTATAAACACCAACAGCTGAGGAAGTAAAGAAAAAGATATCAGACAGAAAAATGGGAAGGTGCACAGAATTACACAGGCTAGACGAAGGAAGGGTAACTAATCAACCATGCACTCAAGACAACACATGGAGCTAGAATAATCCTACGAAAGGTGCCGATTTACACCACCTCAGCTTGAAGCCCACACCCCAACCTAGAAGCAGAACCCACCCCACTTGCTGAAGAAAATATCAGCAGCACGTGGCCGAAAGAGAACAAAAGATGGGTCGGATTCGTTTGCTCTTGCACCAAAACTTTAAAAAATCCAATCTTCTTTTTTCTACAAAATCATTACAGAGCTACAGCCTCCAAAGGTCACCTTATCTCAATTAGGCGATTAATTAGGCATCAGGCGAGTTTGGGCCAGCATTTCTCCAACAAACATTAATGTGTTCATAAAGTGATATGGACGGAAGCCTGAAGACATGCAGAATTATAACTGAATGGAGGAAAAAGGATCCCTAACAGAAGCTACTTTTACCACCTGCAGAATTACCACCCCCAACATGATACTATTGAGGTAATAGGAAAGAAAGAGGCGAATAGCTGTGCGTAAGAGCAACTCTTATTTGTCCAATCAAAGATGAAATAGCAGCTTCTGAACTTAAAGATGAAATAGGTAAGGTGAGAGGAAGAAACATAAATTTGACACAAGGCACGTACACACATCCAAAATAACAAGAAACTTGCACCGATTTGAGGAGGAGGAGGAGGAGCAATATTGGGAAAAAGATGGATGAATCAAAAGGAAAAACAGCCCACCAGATCGATATGGGATTGGGATGGGGATGGATGGAAGTTGATACTCTCTTCTCGCTGTCGCTGGAGTGGACTGGCGGATCTCTCTTACGCCTGCGCTGCGGCCTGCGGGAGATATTCATCAATCCGCTGGCTTTCTGCTATCAAGGGACGCAAACCATGCCTTTGACCCAATCCCGTCCGTCCGTCCCAAACCAACGGTTGGTTGTATTTATGATCCGGCAGCTAGCCCTTTCACAGGGATTTTTTCCCCCCGATTTAGCACCGTTGCGTTCGGTAATTACATAAGTATAAAGAAATTACAGTTTTGACACCGCGTCTGCACGGTGGCCCGCGGAATTCGACCTGAACGCGACACGTGATGAAAAATAGCCCGTGACTGACTGGATTTGGCCACCGTCCGTCCGGTGATCGACCGGTATTGCGCCAAATCGGCAACTTCGGCCCGTGGCCAGCCGGTATTGCACCACCTCACCAAGTTCGACCTGTGGCCGGCCGGACTTACGTCTACATCGCCTCGTCCGGCCCGTCACCGGCTCGACACGCCGCTCCACCCGACTGCCAGCACACCCCATCCCCTCCGACGTCAACTCCATCTCATCCCATCTCCTCAAACGACAACTCCATCACATCCTTATCCATATATGCATGCATGCATGGAGAGATTAGCGCGGGCGGGGATCGGATTCCCTCCGCAGCACCCTCTCGTGTCGTGTATTTAATCGCAGCGAGAGTGCGATTTCAGTTCGCTCTTTCGCTCGCTCTCTCGCGCCGTCGGCATCCTTCGGTTTCGGTTTTCCAGACGATTAAGTTTTATTTACAACTGTCATTAGTAGTCATATCAGTAGGTAAGTTTATCATCATACGTTATTTAATTTTAAATTTTGAGGTTAGTGCATTAGTCGTAGCGAAATTAATCTTACTTAAGTTATTAGTTCTAATTTTTAGTTGTAGCTAATTAGTTACAAATTAATTTAGTGTAAATACAGTGTTTTACTCAATTAATTAGTCTGAAATAGTTACTATCTCACATGCATCAAAGGAGGAAGAAACCATAGACTCACTTCATGCCACACCGCACGAGTAGTGATGTTATATAAGCTGGTGGAAGTAGCTACGTATGGTGCTCTTTTCTCCATTTCTACGATAGTTAATTAATTAGGCTTCATTATTTTAGTCACAACTATGTTAGTCATACTTAATATGGTTGTAGTTATTTAGTGTCCATTAATTTGTACTCCATATTGTGGGTAATTTATAATTTCTATTAATTTATCGTTGTCATCAATTTTTGCACTAATAGTCTATCTCTTCCGTGTCTTGCAAGCCATGCCTATCCCGGAGCTTCTAGAACCCTTCTACAACGAAGATCATCGGTGCAAGTCATGGATCAACAGGGACGCAGATGGCCCTCCACCCCTGGCACTTCGGGCCGAGAGGGATTGCTGGGAGCTGGACACTCGCTATGTCCTCATCCTCCGGGACACGGCTTTATTGCCCCTCGCGAGGTTGGTCTCTGTCGGACGCCAGTACACCCTGGATGGCAGTCTACTGTTGGCACTTGTCGACAAGTGGAGGTCCGAAACGCATACCTTCCACTTTCAGTGAGGTGAGATGACGGTCACTCTGCAGGATGTCTCATTCCTGACCGGTCTCCCGATCCAAGGAGAGCCACTTGTTCCAGACCATCTGCCAACCGACTGGAAGGCTAGGCTGGGGAATCGGTTCGGTGTATCTATGTGGGACAGTGCCTGTGGCATCCCTCAGACTTGTCTGTGGCATTTCAGCCAGTGCCCAAAGGATACACCCGATGAGGTTGTTCGGACGCACCTCATCGCTTACCTTTTCTATCTCTTTCGTGGGTCCATGGTATCATCTGGGGTCCATGGAGTCCGCATTTCGTGGGCTTGGTAGCACCACACGGGCTGTCGTTGCAATCACGCAGGACACCGAACTATGGGCGACGACATGTCATCTGATCTATGCACATATGGTGGAGCCTTACACGCCGCAGCGTGTAATGCGACCGTTCGATTTGTACTAGGTCGTGCCTTGTCCCGACGGCAGGATGCAGTAACGAGTCGTCCACTTGTTAGTCCAATTTCGTCCTAGTAATGTTTACACTTCATACCTATATCCTCTCTTCTAACATTAGTCCTTTTGGACTGCAGGCAATCGAGGATGGGGCGACATGCTGAGGACTGGCGGGTAGTCCAGCACAAGTGGATTATGGCTTAGATGGAGACAACGCACATCGAGACCATGCAGGAGTAGCGACTGTACGATGTACGGACATACCGTGAGTACATAGAGTCGTACATACCACGGTCGCGCACCAGACTCACCCATCCTCCGCTAGAGCATCCAGAGCAGGTGACGCATCAGGAGAGTCTCAGCCACTCGTTCGATCGACATAGCGCTTCGCAGCGTGACGATAGCGTAAGGCACTTAAAACCTTTGGTCGTTTCATTCATGATTTTTGTACTCTTCGTTACTAAACATGTTTTGTCTCTCAATTCAGTTGGAGTGACTGCATCGCATCGTGAGTACAACAGAGCACGCCATCGGCAGCCCAGAGCACTTAGTACCGGGGTTGTTGAGCACTTTGAAGCACATCTTGTCGGAGTTGAAGAGTGTAATAAAGAACCTGAGCTGCGGTCATTCAAGGGATGACGTCCTCCGCATCGGGCAAAAACTAGGAGTCATAATTAGTTTAGGACGCGGACGCAGACGTAGACGCAGCGAGCAGAGAGTGGCTTAGACGAGTGAGCCTTGTATACCATGTGTAACTGCACTACAAAGATGATATGCAGTTTTGATGCGCAATATTTGAATGCATATTTTGTATATTACGTGTACTGTTGCGCTATATTTGTATGCAATTTCCCTGTGCTATATCGACATGAAAACATTTCAAATGGAGTTACAATGTAACTCTTGATGGATAAATTTAACGACATTTTGGAACGCACATTGCGATTTTTACTAAATTAATTATGCCGAACTGATTAGCACTAAGCTAATTACGATTGATTTATTACCACTAATTTAATTATGACTAGTTAATTTGCACTAAATTAATTAAGCCAAACTTATTAGAACTAAACTAATTATGACTATTTAATTACCACTAAACTAATTACAACTTCTTAATTTCCACTAATTTTTAACCACTAACTAAATCATACTAAAAAATAAAGCCTACTTAATTACGACTAATTAATTACCACTAATTATGATGCGCTAATAAACTACCGATACATTAGCTACTACTAAGTTAGTAATAGTACTAAACTACGGCTTAATTATTAACACCTATTTAATAAAGAATACAACCTACATTAATTGCGACTAGCTAAGTAAGACTAATAAACTATGACTACGATAATAATGACTGCTAACATGTGAACTGCAGTGAACAAATTACCTACCCTTCGGGGGAGCCGTTCAAAAGTGGTACGGTCCTAACAACTACTCTCAACTATACTCCCCAAAATATTTAATTATGTTCTATATGTCCTTAGCGATGAGCATGAGAACGAGAATGAGATTGGGATGAGTGATCAGCGAATGTGAGAATCTGGGATTTATAGCCGTGCGGAGGGAGGTCATGCAACGTTGGTCTCGGGAATCTCGAATGGGCTGTCGGGCCACTAATCTCCTCAGGCATGAATGCAATATGAACAAGATGTGATGGACTTGACGTCTGAGTGGATGGGGAGTGCTGTCGGTCGGGTGGAAAGGCACGTCTGACCAGTGACGGGCCAAACGAGGCGATGTGGACATAAGTCCGATCGGCCACAGGCCGGACTGGCCAGGTGGCGCAATGTCAGCCAACCACGGGCCGGATTTGCCGACGTGGCACAATGCCGGGCGATCACCGAACGGGCATGCCAAATCAAGCCATTCACGGGCTGTTTTTCGCCACATCTTGTGTCCAGGTCGAATCCGGCCGGCCACCATGCGGACGCGGTGTCAAAAATCTAATTTCTTCGTGCTGGTCGCTACTTCTGTAATTACCAATCGCAACAGTGCTAAATCAGCAAAAAATTCTTTCACGGGGAGGGATGTGTTTCTAGATTTTTGGGTCGATTTGGAACATCACATGGAATAGCCAAAGTAGCCCCCTCTCCCTCTTCGAAAGAATTGCAAAAATATCACCGCGGAGACATACGGACGTGCTACGTAGCAAAGTTCGTGCCCTAGGTACTCGGAACACGTCGTCTATGCCCTAGGGGCACGATTTTGGCATGTCTGGTCCCCAGGGACGTGACATTGCCCTAGTCCAGCCCCTAGGGGTACGGACGCCCCTCGTGTGATTTTTTATAAACTAAATTTCGTGCTTTCGGCTATCTCGGGATTCTCGGTGTCCCCCGCATGCACGAAAAACTCGGCAGGTCGTATGCGAGTAAAACCCAGCGATTCCATCACGCCACTTGGCAGTCGGCCTTCGCGCGGCTATAAAACCCAGCACGCGCTCTCATTCCCCATGCCATTCCGCTCTGCGTAGAGAGACAGAAACGATCGATTTAGCGAGAGGTAGCACGATCGGTCGAAATTAGTTTCGATTTCGTTGCCAATTTGAGGGTGCTTAGAGAAGCATTTAGCGGTCATTTTAGTCGAGCTAGTTCGACATCAAGTCAACATCTTCTAGAGGAGGTAATTTTTCTCGTATATACTATGTCTATGAATTGTGCAGTTAGTGTTAAAGTATTTAGTCGTAATTAATTAGCCATAGTTAGTTAGTCATAACTATTTAGTCGTAATTGAAATAGCTGTAATTACTTAGTCGTATTTAATTAGTCGCATTTTATTTTGCAAATTAGTTAGTTGCATTTAATGTAGTCCTAATTAATTAGTCGCGGTTAGTTAGTCGTAATTTTTCACTCGCAGTTAGTTAGCCATAATTAAGTACTCACAGTTTGTTAGTTGTAATTAAAATTCATAACTAAAATAGTCATATTTAATTAACCATAATAATTTAGTTGTAATTAAGTAGACTAAATTAAATATTAGTAATTAATTAATCAACTTAATTAGAATGTTGTAGTTAGTTAGTATTAATTAAAATAGTCATAATTAATAAACTGTAATTAATTAGTCATATTTAATTAGGATTAATTAAATACTACTAACTAATTAGTCCTAATTACTAGTGGTAGTTAATTGGTCATAATAAATTAACTGTAATTTATTTTTCCTAATTTTGTAACGGTAATTATTTACTTATAATTAATTAAGCTTAATTAAATACTTTTAGTTAATTAGTCATGATTAATTAGGATTAATTTAAAAGGTGTTGTTAGGTAGTCATAATTAAAATAGTTGTAATTAATAAACCATGACTAATTAGTCAAAATTAATTAGCCTTATTAAATACTACTAATTAATTAGTCCTAATTTTGTAATGGTAATTAATTAGTCGTTATTTATTTGTCATCGTTAGTTAGACATAATTAAAATAGAACTAATTAAATAACCATAATGAAATAATTCTAATTAATTAGGCTTAATTAAATATTATTAATTAATTAGTCGTGATTAATTAATTTTGGTTAGGTTGAGTAGTGTGGTTTTTTCATGGAGTAGCGAAATATAGACTACGTAGTGCGACATGTTTGTTATATTATGTGCAATAAATTGGGTTGTTGTGGCTTTATGTAATATCAAACACACAAGATTTGCTAATGTTGAACAAAGCGAGGGTTGGGACCAGGGAGGTCTGGCTTCCAGAAGGGATGAGGGTGTGGAGGAGGTTGCGCATGTGGTGGAGCCACGTGAAGTAGGTGTGGTTGTACTGCTGGCCTTGGTACTTCTCCCCTTGGATGGCATACCTCTCGCCCTGCCAAATGCCATGGCTCACTCAGTCCAAATCCAAATCAAGCTTAATCGTATCGAATTGAAGGGGAACAACAATAGTGGAGCAAAACAGAGGGGTGGGTTGGAAGGGATGGCGGTCCTTACGAGGTTGTTGTAGTTGGCTTGCTTCCTCTCCGTGGCGAGCGACGGCGAAGAGCATAACAGGAAATTTGGGGCCTTGGTCTGGAGTGGTTTTGCAATTTCTCTCTCATCCCAAGCCCCAACCCAACGCATCCTCTGGCATTGTAGATGCTATAGTATTGTGGCATTGCTTAGTAGCCGTCAGATCAGAAAGGATGAGATTGCGTGTGCAGTGTAGAAAAATATTGTATCATTAGCACTATTCACAAACACCGTGGCATCACTGCTACTATTGATCTGAACCGTTCGTCCCAAATCGGATGGCTCGGATCTATCGAATATCACAACACTATGATCCTCTGAGGATGCCAATCCAACCCAACCTAGAGGGAGGTGTCACGGTCCCACTTGATGGACAACAATCAAACCAAGCACAAGAGGTATATTGCCAGCCAAACCAAACACAAGGAAACAATACTTGGGGAAATAAATTGGGATAATTGGAGGCAAGGACTAGGAAGAGCAATTAGGTTGGGGAGGAAGAAGCAGGGGCTAGAATCAGAGAATGCGAATTTGGGGGAGGAGCAGCATTGGGAGGAGGGAGAAGGCTGATGCCTTTTGTTCTGCTCATGCTGTCTTGCTCTTTGTACTTCGCACGTCTCTACCTAGGGCCAAGGCCGAGTATAGCCCATGGCTCCACGGCCCACAACATAGCCCAATGCTAGTCCATGACATTCCCTCCTATTGGAATTCGGCTTGTGTAACATCCCAATTTTTCAGGGCTTTTAAAAAAAATCAAAATAAAAATAACCATTTGATTTTCGTTGAGTTGTTAAAGCTTAACTTGAAATTTTAGAAATTAAAATCAATTTAAATGACTAAACCAAACTTTAATTAATTCAAAACTTGATTTATTTGGTTTTTCTGGGATGTTAAAGTCAAAAAGTTTATTT
The DNA here is from genome assembly GCA_036346395.1 of Hsuehochloa calcarea. NCBI lineage: Eukaryota > Viridiplantae > Streptophyta > Magnoliopsida > Poales > Poaceae > Hsuehochloa > Hsuehochloa calcarea. Next base: position 54,427,195 of record CM070604.1, on the reverse strand, counting down.
TAATTATTTTCTTGGATTTTTTGGTTTTTAAAAGGGTTTTTCTTTTCTCTAAAATTAAAAATAATTTATTTGCAAACTTAATTACCAATGTTAAGTTGAAAATATTTTATTTAAGCCTATCATATCTCTGGGAATTTCGATGAATTTTTCCATAAATGTGGGGGCTTTAAAACTCTGTCTAAAAATTAGTAACCCTCTCAACCTTTTAAAACCATCTCGGTTTCGACCGCCCTCTCGTTTTCGACTGCACTCTCATTTTTGACCACCCTCTCGGTTCCGACCAGACCCTCCCACCAAGTCTCTCTCTCACTCTCTTTTCTCTATCTGACGAGTCCCACTTGTCAGCCTCCTCTTCGTCTGGTCACCGTCTTCATCGTCGCGCCCATACTGCCATCGCTCGTGTGCGTCATAGCCACGACGAAAGTCGTCGCCCCTAGCGCAATTCCCTCCCTCATTTTCCTCAGCACTGTGCGCATTTAATTGCTCGTATTTCGCCGCACCCACCCCCTCTGATCTTTCTCATCCCCACCTGCTCACGTCTCGTCCATGTCGTGTTGCTATGTCCCGTGCCATCCGAAGTTCCACCCATGCCGTGAAGCTTCTTCGCTACTCCTCTTTCCGTTATAAATGGAGCACCAAGACCCCCTCATTCCCCTCTTGTTTTCCCCCCAATTCTCCCTCTCTCTCTCTCTCGCCCCCGTTTCGCCGTGCTTCAAGTTTCACCGCCGCCGACCGGAGCTCGCGCCTCTGCCTCTAGCGCCGTCGTTGAAGCCCCTCCACCATCGTGGTCACCTTCGTTGGCTTCACAAGTCTGCGTTCGACCCCGTGCGCACCTCCTCACCACCGAAGCGTCACCGGAGCTCTAGTGCCGACGTAAGCCGGATCTCACCACCGATCACTCTGTCGAGCCTCGCCGCTGAAATCATGCACCTTGGGTTTACCTCGCTCCCCTCTTTCCATTGCTACCTTCACTGCCACTCGCTGTGGCGCATACCACCGGTGAGCAATCGGGCCCGAAGAGCCCCACCGCTAGTCTTCGCCGCGCTGCCGCTTCAGGCTATGGTCGAACCCTCCTTCCGGCCATGTGGTCGTAGCCTCCTTCCGATCACCTGTAGTCGAACCTCCTTCATACCAAGTAGTCGAAACTCTCCTTCTGACCACCTGTAGTCGAACCTCCTTCCACTACAGGCTGTGGTTAAAACCTCCTTTCGAGAGCCCGTTTTCCTTCATTCGAGCTCCGATTCGAGTGATTCAAATTTCTAAATTCATCTAAATTCAGTGCCTTTATTTTGGTGCTAATGTGGTATTTTTGGATTTTTTTTATTTGGAATTGTTGTATTTATTTGGCTCTTTTCGCATGTGTAGATTCTAGCTTTTCTGAAGAATTCCTGGAACCATCTGCTGAAGCATCTCAAACCTTCAACGAAGGCAGGTCATGGATCTTTAATCATATCGTACCCATTTTATAAAATTATATTATTTTATATCAACATGCATTGCTATTTTTATATTAATTATTTTCAGAAATAATTAAATATCTACTTGACAGTATGACCCCTTGAATAATTGTGAATGACATATTGACATGTACCCTTGGACACCCTAGGTTGGGTAATCTTAGTTGGATGTTATTGTAATACCAACTTGGGTGCGTATTATGCTTGGTCATGCTTTACTTATGTGATGGTCTCTCGATCACATGTTCATAAATGATTAAATTTAACCTAATGATATATGGAATTGGTGCGATGCTACTGTTGTGCAACTGTGGTGCGAGGTTACAGTTATGTCAATTGTGGTGCAATGCCGCTGTTATAAAATCTTGTGCTATGGCAGGGGTTGTCATTGGTTTTGATAAACAAAATGATTTATACTCATGCGAGTGATCATGCAGTAAAGGGGGTACGCCAGACAATGCAGGAGGCTTTTTTTGGTGCGCGAGGCACTTAGGTGCGTGAGCCACATGGGATGAGGTAGTCTTGCCTGAGTAGACACTAAGGACTTAACTTTGTGCGCTATTGATCTGGGCCATATCGTACAACTACAAGTCTATTTATGGGGTGGAACTGGCCAACTAATTAGTAATGTTTTAAGTCGGTTCTATTTGGGTTGATAATGTTGGGATACGCAGAAATGCTACGATAGCACAAACAGAAATTTTCCGCGCAACCAAGGAACCACCGCAAGTAATAGATCACGAGATTACCGCTAGACGCGCCGACTCGTAGCGGAAGTAGAGTCGTTGTAGCGAGTTGATGCCGTCGTAGTCGTAGTCGTACTCATGACGCGTCTCCTCCTTCGAGTAGTCGTATTCGATGCGTGTCTGCTTCTTCGAGTGGTCGTACCCACCACGCGACTTCTTCTCCGACTCCGGTGATCAACACAAGTCGCGGATCGTCCTAGTGCTGATGCTTCGCAACAACACCTCCGAGGTATCCACACGTACGGGGCAGGATCACCACGCACCAGAGTGCTAGCTTTGGTAGCGAGGTTAAGAAGGCGTGGCTATTAGGGTTTCAGGAGTTCTTCCAAAGATCATCCTGGTCTCCTTAACCCCATGCCACAACCCCTCTTTATATAGGCATCCATGATGGGTCTCGTACCTGAGGCCCATTAGGAACTCGTGGCCTATACGAATTTGGATCACCATCCAAAACAGATCCTTGCCCTTTAAGTGTGAGACCCCACAGGTTCATGTGTAATCGGTTATGACTCGAAAACTCTTTTGCGATCACTAGTCGTTAGCAGTACTGACGAGGATCTAATAATCCTCATTTTATCTTTTATCTATAATCCTTATTATAGGTGAATATGATGTCACATAGTCCCCAGAAGTACCCCTTATATTTATAAGGGAGAGGCCTACCAAGTGATTGTAAGATCTTCTACAAACACCCCCATAGTCGTAAGTCTTACTACGACTATGTCATAGTCGTAAGTCTTTCTACGACCACTACATGGTCGTAAGTCCTTCTACGACCACTACATAGTCGTAAGTCCTTCTACGACTGCTACCTGGTCGTAAGTCCTTCTACGACCAAGTAAACCACGACCACCTTATAATCAAACCTACAGGCAAGTGGGTCCAATTGATTAAGGAATCCGAACGGTCTACACGCACTATTATTCCGCGTAGTAATGGTGCGTAAATACCCCATTACCTCTGGAAGATAATTGCCAGACGGCGTGAAGAAGCCAATGCGCCGGTAATTACTGCCATCATGCGCCCGTTACTGGATTAATTAGGCGCATCTTCCGCAGGACAAAACGGCTACTCCTTCACGACTATATAAGGGCATCAATCAGAGGGATGGAGGGAGAGACAAAAGAAAATATAGAGCGAGTCAAGGAGAAACACAAGTACTATTCTCTGTAATAGTCCTAGCTTCTTACTTGATCATCAAGAATACCATACACACACAGGATTAGGGTTATTATTCTCTCTGGAGAAGGCCTGAACCTGTCTAAACATCCCGTGTCAACCACTCTGCGTGATTTCATCTTTAGGAGACCCCCCGAATCAAATAATCTTTACGTAAGATCGGTTCTAATACACCGACAGGTACCTAGAAGCACATAACGATTCTCAAAGACACATAGAATTAATCAGACGAACCTTGATGTAATATGATCTATGACCAGGTCCTCATCACTTACGACCAGTTCGTATCTCTATACGACCAGGTTGTAATTGGTCACGACCAGTTCGTAACTCCTTGCGACCAGGTTCTTACCATTCTGTGATTACGTTTGACGGTCTACGACCAAAGACGTATCTCCATACGACTAGTCCATGGCGATCAAACTAAGCGACCTACTCATGCATTCTCCTTTTGCCTCACGATGTCTGGTTGAACTCCAGGTGAGATGATGTGTCATCTATGGACTGTTCAATACTTTCTCGATCGAGTGTCGGATAACATCATGTGGTCGACACTTCGACCACTAATGGCATGGCTATGCACTTTCTTTATCCGATCACCACGAGGGGCCCGGAGACATCTCTCCTGTTATGCAAGGAGGGGCAAATCCCATCTCGACCAGTCACATCCCTCCGCATGTTTCATAGCATACCCGAAAGCTATCTTTATAACTACCCAGTTACAGAGTAGCGTTTGGTAACCCCTAAGAGTGCTATTACACATGTAGGGAACCATGCTGTTCTTAGGTCTAAGGATTATACATCATCATTACTTAAGACCAACTAATGACACAAAGATTCATAACAATCTCAATAGTATCTCAATGATGGGTCTATCCAACACCATGTTCTCTAACATGTGCTCACATTATTGATTCGATATCTCCATATCTATGACCGGTGAAACCAGGTCATCAATCAATACATGTGCTAGTCACTGGTGTTCCGACCAGTGACCTCCGACCAGGGATACATTTAGAATGATATCATATAAGTTAAAGAGTTTCACCAACAAGTCACATACTTATTGATCTATAACAAATGATTCATTCATGGAACACGATAACATATTATCAAAATCATGAACATAATAAAATATCATCATCTCTATGATTGCCTCTAGGGCATATTTTGAACAGATAAGTGGCGCAAGAGGGGGCCGGTATGGCGAATCCTTAGCGAGGAGAGCCGAGTCAAAACAGAGCTTTGTAAAAGCCTTGTGATGATCACTTAGTCGCACATCTCGGAAGTATGTTAAACGAATATTATAAGTTGATTATTTCTTGTGGGTCAAGCTGTACAACCTTTGCAGAGTGTTAAAAACTATTCGAATAGTTGTGTCCCCGGTTATGGACAATATCTGGTGATTTCACACAAGAGGTAGATTTTCATAAAAATATTAAAATGATGGTTGGGAAGCGATGTGGTTGTTGGTTTTTTGTTGGGAAGTGAATGAGGTGTTCACTAGTTGTTTTAAAGAACTTGTTTACTTACGTACTTAATCTTTTAAATTATGCTCTTCAATATATTTATTGTATTACTGTCAATACTGCTTTCTGCAAAATAATCATAAAGCTATCCTTTTCAAACCTTGCATAAATACTATTTACATACATTTTCCTACGACTTACTGAGTAATTTATGTACTCATGGCTATACGCCATTTATTGATCAGTTACAGAAGAACCAAGGAACACAAAGTTCTACGAGGAGAAATACTTCGAATACTATGCTAACTAGGATGTGTTCTCCACTCGATTTCCTGTAGGGGCATGTCAGATGGCTACCACGAGCTGTTTCATTTCGCTGCAAGTTTACTCACTGGTCTTAAGCCCTGCGTGGCAACCTCTGTAATACTTGACCATAATGTCCTTTTGCTACTAAGTAATATTATTTTGTCTGCTTCTTAGATACCTTATTGTATGGGTATGATTTCATCAATATTGAAAACTGTGTAGACTAGCTACTAATCATGTGACTAGTTCAGAATACACAGAGGGCTCGGGTCCAGTGGCCAGGGTCCCGACAGCTTGTCCCTAAGTCGATTCCATGCTTGTGTTTGTGAAGCCACCGGGATCCCAGGACAATTGAAGAAACCTCAAAGCTAAAACACCTCTTCCAAGGTATCCATTAGAATCCTCCCCTACCACCTTGTTTTCAAGTGTAGTCATCACCCCCATATAGTTTCACCACTTCGGGTACCAAGTTCGTGTGAACAAACCTACAATTCTTGCACTAAATAAGCTTAGTAATCAGCATAGATGCTCACAGTTCAAACCCTAACAATTTGTTAGAACCAACAATCATGTGCTCCCCACTGTCATCTGAATTCCCAATAGTACAAAGAAGCTCCTGCCATTATGGAGTGTCCAGGTTATAAAGAGAAGGCTTCGACAACTCACTGTCGAGAGAGTGCAAAGCACCCTTGCTGCATGCTACAAACATTGCATACTGTCTAGTTGTGAAACTCCCTCCCTTGGCCCTTGATTTCAGAATGGCACAACACCTATAATCCATATTGTTAAGGTTGGCATCACCTGGATCCTAGGGCAACTGCGACTCCTTGGTGAACAGAAACACCATGAGCATGGACATGATTCCTTCGACATTATCAGCGTCGAAGCCTGAGAACTTACAGTGCGGAAATCTCAAGTGGCTGCTACTTACTTGATCAACACCTTGTTCGAGGTTAATAGGCATGCCACTGTAGCTGAGATCAACTCCACTCAATTGTGCTAGGGGATTGAACTTGTACACCAAAATGCTGCACAACTTAGTATTACTGAATTTCAGTAACCCCCTTTTCACTAGCTTGTCATCAATCCTTAGCAGTTGCTCATCCTGACCAATTGGTTGTTCCTTGCAATCCATGATAGAACCCCAGTTCCATGAGTTAGATGTGTCACTATCTCCACCATGCTTCAGCTGCATTTTGGTTCTATAGCAGATGAACGATGGCCATAGTGTCGGACGTAGCTCAACATCATCTCCTTCGATCTCCACTTGTAAAGGTGGCGGCCATGGTTGCCACTTGGTCATCTTCATTGATGGTGGCCAGAGTACCGCCATACTATTGTCCAGTATTTGCTCGAACACCTTGTGTTCATTGGGCTGACCGAGGAGATGCGCGTGAGGGGGCTTATCACTCTGGCTGGTGGGAACGATAATATCACAGCTCGATTGGACGATGATGTAGGCTGGAAGAACACCAACCTAGGTGAGGTTGATGGTATTGGTGATGAGGTTGTTGGTGTCGAGGACTTAAGAGTTGAGGACGATATCACCATTGGTTTTGATGACATCGCTGCCGACGTCCAGCACCACCGTAACTGGTGGTGCCATGGGGTCGAGATGAGACCCGGTGGAAACAACGACAAGCATCGGCCCGGCGCTCAACCAGGGCTCAGCTTCAAGGTCAACCACGGCGTGCAGGGGGATTTTGCCGAACAGCTTGTGCTCAACGGAATCCTCCGGGCGGTCATGCACCAAATCGGAGGTGACCGGTGGCGCGGGGCTAGATACGATGATGTCGCTCAGCTTGATAGTGGTCATCAACATCAGCGAGGAGACCACAGGGTGGACAGCAAGCTCAACAACATTGTAGGTGGTGTCGAGGTTGGTGTCGTGACCGCCCTCGATCATCTAGTTCAGCGTGGCAAGTATCTGCTCGCACAACTCCTGGACCACTTCTTTGACTCCTTCGATGTCACCCTGGGAGACGATTCTTTTAGCTCGTCACATAGGGCTTCCCTTGTTCCGGTGGCAAGGGAAGTCATCATCGCAGCCGCCAAGGTGGTTGAGGTCATGAGTGACATCGCCACTGAGGTAGTCACGACCATCCGCACGTCGTTGTTGTGGATTGGTCCTAGCGTGGAACATGTGGCAGGTGTCGCCACAGTGTTGTCACTGGGGGTCGGCTACGTGTACTGGACATCCAGTCGACAGTAGCCGCCGTAGATGCAACGCCCAAGGGTGACCTCTCTAGCTCGATCCATGTCACGGCCTGATTGGAACCGAACAAGCACCTTGACATGGTCTGCCCACTCGAGCACCACCACATGCTCTGCCCCATAAGCTTCAAAGACCTGGTGCAACACCTCTTTAGTCACCAAAAAGAGCACATGGCTCACCGTGATGCGAAGAACACCTCTCGGGGTGGCCTCCCGGTGGCTCAGTGTTTCATCGAACAGTGGTGGACGCCTCCTCCATGGGAACCATCATCGTACAAATACAGATACCGACCGCAGCTACTACCATCATGAGTCGCCCACAACCCCACACCATCTTCTTGCTCGAAATCCCATGAATCGATGGCTGTAATACCAATTGTAGGATTGTAAGGGCCTTCTCATCCCCAAAAGCTAGCTTGCGAGATGAGATGTCACATCCCCAAATTAATAAAGAGAATTACTATACATCAGATTCTCAAGCATTTACATCATACATTGCACTAGGAAAATCTTGTCCTAATGTATAAACATGCTTTTCGAAAACAAACACTAAAGAAAATAGTAACATAAACATATAAACATCCTCTGGAATAAATTTATTCAAATGCTTTATTAATTATCATGAATTAATATAATTGTTCCCAAATTTTTGGAACCCAATATGAACCACATAAAATTCAAACTCAACTAATCACCTATGCTTCTGTGAATTTAAATTTAACCAAATAAATCTTGAACAGTGGGTTTTCCCTATTTATATGGGTACTAGGTTACCCCAGGAACCCCTCTGATTATTTTCATATTTTTATGAATTTATTTGCTTTATTTTAGAGGCTGGTCAAACTAGGAGAAATAGATTTGAAATCAGTCAAATGGAATACTATTCCTTGGGCTCAAACCTAATACACAGTAGCCCGACGGAGCCACTTGGCGAGCTGTCTCGGCCAAACCCCCTCACACCTCGACCGTCCGATCAGGATCGTGCGGTCCTTATCTAACGCGTTGGGCGCCCTTGTTAAGTTAGGAGGCGCAACGTCCGCTGTCAGATCTCAATCTAATGGTGCGCAACCAATCAGTATGCACGTACTCGCGGTCGCCGCTTGGAGTCACTGTCCACTGAGTCCCACCTGTCGGACCTGGCTTCTCCCTCGCGCTGCCGCTCGCGCAGAAGCCGAGCGCCACGCGCCGCGCGTTCTCTGCTGAGCTCCGTCACCACCGTGACCGCACCGCCCAAACTGACCAGTTCCCGAGCTTCCCTAGCTGACGTTGCCTCTCTTCCGTCCAGTTGCCACCCTTAACCTGCCTCCCTGCACCTGGTTCTCCCTCACTTCTCCTCCGGCTACCGAGGAGAGGGAAGCTAGCGTGAGCTCTGTTCTTCGGTAAGCCCCTCGTCTCCGGTTCTCCGAGCCTCCCCTTCCGATGCTGGTTCCATTTTTTGCTAAGCCCCGACCTCGGTTTTACTTGTAGCTCCCGGAACACCAGTGCGTCTTCGTCGTCTCCGGAGCGTGCACCGAAGGCCCTCGTCGTGCCAATCCTTGCCATCCTCGTGTCCGGTGAGCTGATTACTATCGGAAGTGCGACATATCATGTCTTTGAGCTCGAGTATGAGTTCCCCTCAACTAATTTGTGCAATGCACGCTAGGAACCCGTGTATTTGAGAGTTGAACCAAATCGGCCAAAATCCAAACTCTTCGTCTCCCACCTTGCTCCGGTAAGCCATTATCCGATTGCTTGCTTCCTTAGCATTCTCTAATTGTCCTGAGTTATCCCGAGCCTTCACTCGCTCTAGTTCTTCACAAGGTTTCCCCTCAACGTTGAACCGCACCGCCACCTCAACCATTGTCGACGTCAAGCTAGCTCCGGCCACCACCTCTTCTCTCCGACCTTCAGGTAGTCTCCCTGGACTTCACTGATGCTCGGGCACCTGCTTCTTTGAACAATGCGGAGCTTGTTTGTGATGTGCACGTTTGCCGTGTTAACACCGTCGCTCATCTCCAGCGCGCCACCGCTACTGGCCGCCGTTGAGGTCGCCACCACCACCCATAGAAGCGCATTGCTATTGCGCATCTGTCCCAGCCCTTGGCTGGCTCCGTCGTGGCGCGTAGCGCCAGCGAGCCGCTGGGCAATCCCACGGGCACATTGTCGGACGCGTCCGACAACTGTAGCTCGGGGTTATAACCAAATCACGGTGATTAATTAGCATTAATGATGGCTCAGCAGTAATGATGTCTTATGGGGGGTAATCAGAGTATTACATGTGGGCCTGATGAATAGTGAACTAACTTAGTTGCCATCTATGACATATGGGACCGGGCATTAAGGGAGGTTTAGTCCACAGGGAGGTGAGCCGGTGAACCCAGCGCATGGGCCTCGGTCCATGCACTGTTCCCGTGAGCTATCTCTATGACAGGTAGGCCCCACCTGTCAGCACAATAAATTCAAAATAAAAAATTAGAAATGACACTATGCATGGGACCCACATGTCAATGGCAGTGGCTAGGTGAGCCTCTGTAAGAAAAGTATAAATCCATTTAAGAAAATCAGAATGTATTTATTTATAAACTGAAAAATATGATTAACTTCAGAAATGCATAACTATTTCATTTTAACTCCATTTTGGATGAAACCAGTGCTGATAATTTTCATTTTGATGAACTTTATTTCAAAATAAGTTGCACAGTTTTCTCTGTAGCAGATAATATAGTTTTGGAAAATGAGTATTTAATTGATTATCTTTACAATAGAAAAATTGTTATAACTTTGAAAAATCATAACTTTTGCATAGAAGCTCCTTATGAGGTGAACCAATTTGCAGTGGACTCATAATATTGTGCTCTATTTATCTATATAATCATTGGTCTCATCACTTCTCTACGAATTTTGGCCAAAACTCTAATTTAATTAAAATGAATTTTTGGGACACACAAATTTCAAACGGCCATAACTTTCATATACTAAATGCAAATGGAATAATTATTGCACCTAAATTCATCTAAAATTAGAATCTACCAACCGTAAAAATCTCACATATTTTTGAGCATTTTGTATTTTATATCTTTTCTCGATGCTTATTCGGTATTACCTTTATATATAGATCACGAAGCGATTCTTATTGACTCCTACGCCACCGAGAGTGAGCAACTAAGCTTCCAGCAAGGCAAGCATCATTTGAACTTTCTTTTGCATCATATTGATCCCATTTTTAATACATTAGTATTTGAAATGCAATGATATTGCTTGCATGCTATTTTCGTTATATCCTTATGTTCTGAGTAGACTAGTTATATCCTATACTTGCTGGTTGTCCTTGATATTTCCCATATAGATATGCCTAAGGTAGATGCTTGTGATGATGAGATTGTTGTGTGATGAATGCTTAGCCGTTGCGGATCTAGATAACGCAGTAGATAAATTGACGGGATTAGCTCGTCAGTTGTGGGAGACACACAATAATTTTTATTCTTTTATAAATTCTTGTCCAGATTGTTACATCTGGTTATTGAGTTCAAAATTTGTTATTGTTAAATGGTTTTGGTTCTGGACAAGTGGTTGTAGTGCGGGTGCTGTTATGCACGAGATCCGGGTTTGTGGTTGTCTTGTTCGGACCGTTAAGGACCGAGCCATGGGCTTTCATTCCAAGTACCGAGCGTACTATCACACGTGGGATATGGGTACCGTACGGTTAAGTAAGGGGGGAGTTTTATTATGTTAAGTCCCATGGTAGTGTGAGGACATTTGTGTTTGATCATTTGTACGGAGGAGCCGATGTAATTTTCTATAGTATGCATGGGAGCACCAATTTCGGTTATTTACATTACATCGGTATTATTCCAATGCAACTTGTGAGCCCGCTTAGCAACCGCTATCCGTAGCTTGTACTAAGTTTGGGAACAACTCATGAGGGGGACTTAACTCAATGAGGCTTTCTTGCTAAAAATGATCGTATCTCGATTCTCCCCGGTCGGCATACCTAAGGAAGTGTGTTATTTTTCGGATGCATCCAGAGGCTTACGGGCTAGTCGGGTCGTGTGGGTAGTGTAGTACACCTCTGTAGTGATAATCTATTCGAATAGCTGTGTCCACGGTTATGGACAACACTTGGTTTGGCATGCGTCATCGTTAGTCTCAAAAGTTAAAAGTTGACATGGTTATAACTTGGTTATGACATGAATGGGATGTTCGTGTGTTTTAGTTTATCAAAGTGGACAGCCACTTTGATATTGATTGATCCATATTATTACATATGTCTTGTGAAACCTTCTCTTGATAGAATGATTTATAATTGGCTTTTGAAAACTAGATGGTCTAGGAATGTAAGATGTTGCGTTTTATGCAAAACTAGAACCACTAATGCTATCCCTTGATTGCCCAATATGCATAACTATTTTTCTTTGTGTAAGACTTGCGAGTACACTTGTACTCAGCCAGATGTTTGCTGGTCTTTTCAGGTGAGGACGATATCGAGCCTGATGAGCTCGTCAGTGCCGATTTAGGCGACATTGACGAGTAGTGCTATCATTTAACCCCCAGTCGGTTGCCTTGGGTTATGGGCATACCTTGCTGGACCTTTTGATTTATTTATATTGCTTCCGCTTTTATTTATCACTCTTATTTGAATTTGGCCGGTCGACCGTTATGTAATAGTTGTAGACTTAACTATTATGTTGTATGTCTTTTGGATTGTTAATGTACGATGTTGTATGGATGTGATCAACGTTGAATGAGAGTATGAGTGTGTTGGTCGCTGATCCTTGGAGCCAACACGACCTCATACTCGCTGTTATGAATCCCACTTTAACTTGTCTAAGCATTGGCTTTGACCGTTTGGAGAACTGATAATCATGTAGTGCTTGTAGAGGAGCAGTGTGCATGATCACCGGAGCTCTAGTTTCGGTCGGGCTCCTCACTTGGATGGAGTTAAGGTGGAATTCATTTACTTGAGGTCCAGAGTTACTTCTTTAAGATCGGGTTTGCCTCGGTCTTGTGGGATTAACCCGGGGGTCCTCACATGAGAGACCCCCCCCCACTTTTAAGTTAGGTCACTTGTCCTAACACAACCAATGTGGGACTATTCCAACAATCTCCCTTCACATATTGGTATCCCTCGACCATTCACCGCCCCTTCACCGTATACAGACGGTCCATCGTACCTTCACACACTAGTGTCCATCGAACCAGAGATATTAGAACCAGGCTCTGATACCATATTGTCATGATCCCACTTCATGGACAACAATCAAACCAAACACAAGAGGTATATTGACAAACCAAACACAAGGATACAATACTTGGGGATATAAATTGGGAGAATTGGAGGCAAGGATTGGAAAGAGCAATTAGGTTGGAGAGGAATAAGCAGGGGCTAGGAATTAGAGAATGAAAATTTGGGGGAGGAGCAACATAGGGAGGAAGGAGAAGGCCGATGCCTTTTGTTTTGTTTGTCGATGCATGTTGCGTTGTTGCTGTCTTGCTCTTTGTACTCCTCACGTCTCCACATTGGGCCAAGGCCAAGTCCGACCCACAACCTCACGGCCCACGACATAGCCCAATGCCAGTCCGTGACAGAAGGGAGGGGGTGGCAGAGGCACCGCGGTGGACGGCGACGGGCGGGTCGCTGAGCTCGAATGAGGAGGGGGTAACGAGAGGCGGTGTTGGATCTAGCAGCATAGCTGCCGTAGGCGAGGAAAAACGACAACAGTGGGGAGGTGGAGGCGGGCGGCGTCGGCAGCCGCTTTGGGAGGTGACAGCCGTAGGGGAAATGCTCGCTGGCAGGCCTCATCAGCCCCCGGGGCGGTGCCTCGCCAACACGGGAGAGGCGGCTAGGCAGTGGCGTGTTGGGAGGCGATGGGGCATGATGCGAAAGATAGGAGTGGCGGCGGCTGCGTGCGTGGATTGGACTATGGGGGCGGGGGGAAAGGTTTTGATTGGTGTGACATGTGTCAAGGATATGGCTTAGTTGTAGAATGTAAAGAAACTCAATGGCCTACAAATAGGGATTCTAGAGATGGCCACATGGACCATGCTTCCTGGGCTGGCATGAAGCATGGTACTGTTGACCCAACCCAAGCACGGCATGGCCCACACTGTAGCTAGGTCAAGCCGGCACGGCCCGACGAGCCGTGTTGTGCTTGGGTCGCCAGGCCAGCCCGTTGGGCCAGCCTGGCCCAACACAGCCCATTAGGCCCGTTCATTTTTAATATATATATATATATATATATATATATATATATATATATATATATATAATTTCATTTTTTAATATTTATATGGTTTTATTTTATAGTTTTAAAATTTTATATAGTTCATTTTATAAGTATATATATATATATATTGGTTTTTTAAATTAAATATATTTTATAGGATTTTTTACATGTTTTTCAATTTTCATCTCATATGGGCTAAACGGGCTAGCACAAACCGAGAGGCTGGCGTGCCATGCCTGGGTTGGTACCCCAGCCCACGGGCCGGCACGACACGGCCTGATTAGTGTCCAGGCCTAATCGTGTCATGTCGGGTAGCCCATATGGTCATCACTAAGGGATGGTAACGATGCTCTTTATTTAGCTATCAAAGGCGACTTTCCTACTGTTCTCATCCCCAACAAGAATTTTGAGAGGAACGGCTCCAATAATAACTAAAATTCAAATAAAATTAAGGTAATTTTGCAAATTTTTCCTGTGTTTATGTAGAAATGTGCAAACATATTAATACACTAGAGTATAGAGTAATACTAAATGAGTTATATATTATTGATTGTACAGAACTAAATACGAACATACATTTAGATGTATCAATATATGTGTATATGAGTGTCTATTAGAGAACAATAGGAACGAGTGTGGGGAAGCATTCATGTCCCCATCCCCATATAAGGTGGTGGGAACAAAAAATTTCCATACCCATCCAATCAAAGGGGATTTTGAAGGGCACGTAGAATCACCCTAAGGCCTCAACTCCTAGGAGAAATATTCCTGCCCGGAACATATTCTCTGTTGTTGTTTGGGAAGGACATAGATAACAGGGTTATTCAAAAGAATTCAAACAATGCAGAAAAAATCATAAAAATCCAGAAAACAACACACAATTAAACAAATCACATAGAGTAGATAATGCCCTATGTTTTGGTTTACACAATCTAGGGCAGCTAGGTATAGGTCAAGGATAACTGACTAGAGGGGGTGAATATGAGGTTTTAAATTCTTTTGTCTAAATACCAGTTTTGAGCAAGTATACAATTAAATGTGTTTTTTGCAATTCAAAACCTAAATAGTCTAAGTCTCATTATATGCACCAACAACCTAAATCTAAATAAGTCTTGCAAACCTAGAGTGACAAGTAATAAATATAATCAAAAGGAAGGTAAATGCACAAAGTACAAAGCAAGAAAGTAAACCACAACATGAACACAAGAGAATTTTTTTTCTGTGGTCTCGAAGAGTTGCCGGTCTCCTCTAATCCACTTTGAGAGAGTTTGAACGAATCAAATCGGCTCCATGCGCAAATGAGCTTTCCTCAATCTACTAGGATAGCTCTTTCCCGGTCCAAGTAGGTGAGCTCCAACTTTTACACCACAACCGGGCTTCTTCACAACTTCTTGAAGAGGTCACCAAATCATTGGCCTCCAAGCCGTCTAGGAGGTGACAACCTCCAAAAGTAACAAGTCAATGAAGATGGCTTGAAGGGTTCAAGTGCCACAAAGCTCAAACAATAAATGCAAACACTTAAGTCACTGGACTACCTCAAGATGATGAACTAAATGCAAAGAGGTAAGGAGAATAGGGAAAGGCTACAGGAGAAGGGGTTTTATAGCCCCAACCACCAAAGTAGCCATTGGGGAATAGATCCCCAATTTTTTCTACCTGGAGCAGTACTACCGCCATTGTATTTGGTGGTCTCAACCACCAAACACCAAGAGTGCCAAAACTAGAAAATGATCCTTTAGCCTTCTGTTTACCTTTGCCTTGAGCTAATGCATTTTGTTTCTATTTTCCACATGCTTCCATGCACCTTTTCAAATCCAGGATTAAACATTTCTCATTAACTCAACAAACCTGTTAGTCCCTTAAGCATGATCGTCATTAATTAGCAAAATATTAAAGTAGGGGCCTAGATGCTTCAACAGGCAGAGGTTGATGTTGTGGCATTTGCTGCTGCGGTGGCCTTCTTTGCCGACGCCGATCTCAGAGGTGTTGGTCTCCGTGGTCGACAATGCGGATTAGGCAAAACGCAAAGAAAGAAAACGAGTCAATGGTGCACGAATCAAATTTGCCTTGGACTTGTGAACATAACACGCACAAAGGATGGGCCGCTAAATCGGGTCTGGCGACCAGAATATACCCGACTTCCATGACATTATTGCACGGAGATCATTGATCGTGTGACGAACATGTAAAACTTAACCGATCAACTAGATTGATTCATGCTACTAGAAGAAGGGGATGTCGATTGAATATAACTACGTATCGTGCCCTATAGAGCAGTCGTGTTGATGACGTGTTGAGAAACTAGCGCCCTCTAGGTTGTGTCAAGACAACCTGCCCCAGCACCGCCACAAACCAACTACCTGAACCAGCCCCAAGGCAACCAACCCGTCACAGGAGAAGTTGGAAGAGGAAGACCAGCACGCCTAATCCACAGGACCGCGGAGCAAATTGGAAAGGCTAATGAAGTAATAGCGGGTAAGTTGTTAATTCCACCCTCCAGTGGTACTATTCTATTTGATCTCGGGACAAGTCACTTCGTTATATCTCATAAATTTTTAGTAGGGGACAATCTAAAATATGAACCTTTGGAAAAGTCCCTGAGGGTTAACACACCGTCTGGAATGTTAGGAGTTATGAACAAGTAATTGCAATTCACAATACAAAGTTCCTAGGGATAACAAAATTAAGTGAACTAGAAGTAATTCTGGATGTGGAATGGTTATCTGCACCCAGAGTTGATGCAGATGAAGAATCCACACAAGCCTCTACCAAAAAGTCCGATAGGACACGACAGCAATACCTCGAAGTTAGAACCTGGCAGAAATCATCTGACCTGAATCTAGCCAACCTTCTAGCAGAGGGAGTACAAGACCACTACTGGGCCCTGAACCAGTATGGGAAAATGACAAAAAAAAATTCAGCTAATTTAAGAGTGTCTCAAGATTGCCCCAATCAGACAAAAGGGTTATGCAGACCACCATAGAAAAGACCTAAAGCTCGAAAACGGGGATTACGTGTATCCAAAGGTATCACCTATGCGCACCTATGCGCGGGATGCGTTGATTCGGATTAAAAGAAGAACTAAGTCCACGGCATGTTGGATCCTTTCGAATGTTGAGAGCGCAAAGGCACCTTCGCGTACCTACTGGATTTACCAAGTTAATCAGTAAGAATTTACAATGTATACCATATCTCCTAGCTCAGAAAACACCTGAGATAACCCCACCTTACTTCACAAATCTCGACATTCCTCTATAAGACATTGATATTCAAAGAACACCTCATGAAGATTCTGGCTACAGAAAACTGTCAGTTAAGGAACCGGAAGATCTGCCCAGGCGAATTACAGTGAAGGGATCAGCTCGTTAGTGAAGCTTCGTGAGGAAAAAGGAAGAAGAGCTACGCGAAGCCAACCCCCAAACCTCCTCAGGAGAGATTTCAATTTCGGGGACGAAATTTTTCTAAGGGGGGGAGGATGTGAGAACCCAGAAAATTAAATTAATCTAAACAACACTAATCGATGATTAACATTAATTAAAATTCAAACAAATCGTAATCTCATATCAATATAAAAAGTTACAATTGGTGTACATTTCAAAAAGAATAAAATAAAGTCTTGCATTGCATGTCGCCGAAGCCTTCCTTGAATTCTTGTCCGTCCATCGTCGTCCAGTCAAACCGTCTTCCTCGATCCAATCCGAAACATCACTCCCAGCTCCATTGTCCGCCAGTCAACCATAAGACCATTAGCAGTTCAAAAACAATAAAATAGAGTTGTAATAGAGTGGATTGCCGTCAGAATATCATAGGAATCATTCGCGGCTTCCAGATTGACCTAGATTAGTCGGCACCCTGAGTATCGAGACTACCCACACCAACCTAGGTTAACTGGCACCTTGATTCTCAAGATACCTAGGCTAACCCAAATCAGTCGGCACCTGGATACCCACGATACCTAGATTAACCAAAGTAAATCTGTGCCGTCTTATTTCCATAGGTTTCATCACCCGGCAATTCTAGAATCCGACACCCACTTATACCGACTTACCTTAACCATAGAAAAATCCAACAAGGCCCAATGGACTAATGACCCACTCCATTTTATTAGCCCAACACCCACATTACCCAGAGTACCACAACCATAATAAAATCCCACAACATATCTCTCCATAAGCCAAATAACCTCACCATGTCTCATTTCACTTCTCAACCAAAGCAAAGCAAGGGCCAAGGAATATCTTGCACAAGGCAAAAGGGATAGGATCATGGTAAAAAGGAATAGGAGGCCATGGTAAGAAGGGGAGTGCACAGCCAGGAGATAAGGGCAACCGAGTGCTCCTCCCCCAGCAATGCATTTCCCCTAAGCCATCTTCCCCACAAATCAACACATAAGCTTCATTCACAGAACCGAGCCACCACCTGGACCAACGCACAAGGCAACGATAAGGGCAGCTGAATGCACTTCCCCTAGAAGCCATCTTTCCCCCCATATAAGCTTAGTGCTTCACCTGCTAGCACCAAGCCAACATCACAAAGCCCTCTTCCATTCACAAAGTCACAGCCAGCAAGCGCAACACACCAGAGCTAGCAAAGCCATCCACAAACCAAAAGCAAAACAAAAGAGCAAAAAACTTCCACTGCCTCCACCACCAGCAAGAAGCCCAAGCATCCCCACCAGCATCCTTTCAGCCAAAGGAACCAAAGCAAAGAGCAAGCCTCGGGAAGGCAAGCAAGGCACAAGCCTCCCACTGCCATCCTTAAGATCAAGTCACCACAAGGCATCAAGGTAGCAAGGAGGCAAGGAGCCGAAGGAAAAGGAAGCCAGTGCACAACCACAACCGCGACAACCGAGCCATCTCTAGCCGAACCAACAAGGTAGCCATACTCTATTTTCAGTTTTGTTGTCGTTTCACAGAATCATCCCATAGCCATTTTATCGTGCCATTCACACATATCACCAGATCTCAGTAGCATCAAAGTATAGCTCTCAGTTCATCCCATCGCAGAGCAAGGGGAGAGAGAGGGTTAGAGTAGGAGGGGAGGTACCTCAATAGAGCCCAATAGCCCTTGGTAGTCCACCTTCCACTTCCCACCCCCACCATGCATCAGTGCACAAAATCTGTAAGTGAACCATAAGCTTCAAACATCAGAAAAGAATTAATTAAAAAGCATGCTAACCAAGTTCACCAGAGGAGATAAGTAAGGGGTTAAATAAGCCAGTAGCCGGTTGTGTAGAGCCAAGATCGGCGAGGGCCGACGACCATGGCCGGGCAGTAGAGCCACGGTGCATCGGGGAGAGCAGAGGAAGGGAAGGCCGAGCCTACCGGGCAGTGCGATGGCAGTGCTGAGGAGGTAGTAGGCCGAGCAAGCCGAGCCGAGGGAAGCGCTGGTGGTCGGGTCAACGAGCAACGAGGGAGCTGGAGGCCGGCGAGACCGGCAGCGGAGGCGCGTTAGGGAGCAGGACCGGGAGACCGGGCCGGAGTACACGCTAGACCGAGCCAGGAGCGGGCTTAGGGCACCTCGGGGAGGAGCAGTGCGCCGGGGCGAGCTGAGAGGAGAGTGGATCTAGAGGCGGCGCGGCCCGAGCCGGCCGGTGGAAGCGAGGCGACGCCAGGCGGCAATGAGGCGCGCGATATATCGGCTGGGCCATCCGACCGCACCGGATGAAGAGGGAGACGGCGCAGGGAACCGGAGCGGGGGAGTAGACCGGAGGTGGAGCCGAAGGAGGCGCATGGAGCTGAGCCGGAACCAGGCGAGTTGGGGCAGCGCTGAGGAGCCGGAGGCGGAATCGGTCGGCTGAAGTGGTGGCGGCGGAGAACCCCGGGAGAGAGGGAGAGGCGAGAGAGGAAAGGGGGGAGAAGGGAATGTCGGCAGGAAGGGGGAGGAAAGTGTCGGCCGGGGGTAGAGATAGGAAGGGGGGTAGTTAGTTAATTAGGTGATTAGGGGGTGACTAGTTAGGTGATTAGGTAGGTGATTAGGGAAATAGGTAATTAGGTAATTAGGAAGATAGGTGTAGTAAATTCAAGTATAGGAAAATTTAAGAAAAACTGTATTAGTCTTGTTAATCTAATTAATTAGGAATCCCGTTTATTTGTAAGGAGGTAATAGTAGTATGCGTGCTCGGGTAGATTCTTGCAGGTGTAGCGGATTATAAGCTCAAGTAGTAGTGTCTCGGGGAATAGAGCGCGAGTTCGGCAATTACGACTATAGAACGAGTAAACAGTAGAATGATCGCAGTCGAGGAGTGCTAACTCAGCAGGAGATCCGAAAAATGTTACTAATCAGCTAACAAAGCCAATTAACTCATTATTGTACACCTAATTCCACGCAAATACCACTAAGTATTTATTTATGTATTTATTATTCGCACCGTCGATTAATTGCAGAAAAAGAACTGTTGCAGGCGGGAGGTTCTGATTTCGATTGCGTTGACGCTGATCTTTCCTACACTCTTAAAGGCAAGCTTTCCTCTTAATCATAAATATAGCTATATTAAATGTAAACCGTATTTTACTGTATCTTATATGTATTGCATGAAAACTATATTCAAAAAACTCAAATCGAATAAAGGAAATGATGAGAAAAGATAAGAGGACAAAGCTGATGAATGAGAAGATGAATGAGTTAATATTGTGGCTGGTAAAAGGGACCCAGGGCAGGGGAAAAGAAAAAAGATAATGATGTGGCAAGAGGTGGGACCCCTTTACATAAGTATAGTATATAAGGACCAACAAAACTCTTACTTGGAATGAGGCCATATTTAAGTGTAACCATTTTCCCGTTTCGACGGACAGAAAATGTTACCTTGTTACGTAATTATGCTCTGCACTCCAGGGTAAGTAATATGTGTGAGTGTGGTGTAAGAAGAGGCGCTATAGCTCTAGGTGGAATGTTGGGTGCAGAGAGGGTGAACTGGCCCAACCAACATTACCAGAACTCGGTGGTGGCCAGGTTAGCACCGACGGAAAGTAATGGGTGGAGAAATTAATCACGTAACTTGGAAAATGTTCTGTATTCTGATCTCGAACCCGCATCAAAGGAAATGCAGGGGAACCCAGTTTAAAGAGGGATCAGAGTAGCTATGGGTAAAGTGGTACAAGCCTGCGCGGTGCTAAATAAAATCATGAATTCATGCCTGACTCCTGGATTGGAGCATAAGGGAACCACTGGGTGTCTTTCTTCTCTTCGAGTGACAAGTAGTATTTTTAGTACTAAAATTTGTCACTTAACTTTTGTTGTTATTTTCAGAAAAGAGATGAGTTAGAAAATGTAACGACAGCAGAGATGAGTCATTCATTGCATCTTTTGCTATTAATGCTTGCTGAGTACTTTTGTACTCAAACTTGCTAGTATTCTCATTTGTAGATCTTAGTCCAACCGGGAACTACCCCGCGTGGGATGACGAGCATGCAGGTACCGAAGTGGTCGCAGGAGGCAAGGGCTTTGACTTCGAGGATCAGGGCGAGTTGGGCGCTCTATTCGAAGAGTGGAGCGAATAGACGATCAGTGAAGCAGGGCAAGGAGGCGAGGGGACTCAGTCCCGTTTTAAGGTTGTAAATTATTGGTTGTAATAAGAATCATAGCCTTGCGTGGCTACTGTTATAATAAGAATGTACAGTTTCTATCTTATTGTTCCGCTGTGTTGACTCTGGTAATTGCTTGCTATTCGTCAGAGCGGTGTTCTACCGAGCAGACGAATAATAATCCGTTTGCCTAAGTGTGATCACACGGGGCGTCGCACCATCCCGCGTCTGAAGGCCTTAATGCCCTAACCCAGTGACCCTAACACCTCTCTCTATCTTTCTCACTCTCTACTCTAGCTCAACGCGGGCGGCGACTGTCAGAGGCCATAGCATCGCTGACGCTGAGCAGGGCGGAGTGACTTGCTGACTTGGCGAGGGAAGCAACGCTACAAGTCCGCAAGCGCAAGGGCCGCATGCGGCGACAGCTTGGGAGAAGGGGAGGAGCGCACGTAGCAGCGCAGGGCACCAACAGGCAGTGGCGACAGTGAGCCAGCGTGACTTTGAAGAAGGTATGGCGGCGCGCACATCTGTAGCAATTCCCAAATCCCCACTCAGCTATATGTACCCAATTCCCAAATCCTTGATTCCCAAACCGGTTTGAAATAGTAATTGTTGTCGGTAAATCTTGTATTTTTGTGAACGGTAGATCTTAGAACTTTGAAAAATGAAGGAAGAGTAATTATTGTTGGTAAATCTCGAATTTTTGTGAACTGTAGATCTTAGAACTCTGGAAAATAAAGGAAGTATGTAGATTTGAAAATGAAGAAGCCTGGAGGCAACTGCAAGCAAGCGATGCTGGAAGCGAAGTGACGACGTGAGGCGGCACAAGAAGTTGGGCAGAGGCGCAGCGAGCGCCTCATCATCCCTAGGTGGCTATGCAGCGAGGTCTCATCCTATGTGAGTTGCGTTCGGCCTCCCACTCCCTCCCAATTCCGAAATCAGCAAATCCTATATAGTTAATTGAATGATTTTGTTTTTGTAAAATGTAGATAGTATAATCTTCAAAAAAAATGTATAAGTTGGTAAATTTGAAATCTTTGTGAAATAGTGATGGTTAGACTCACATAATAAAAGAAATTTTCTTGAACTTTTAAATTAACTAGCATGAAATTTTTAAGAAGTTAGCAAGGTGGTTCTAAGGAACAATGAAATGAAATGAAATGATTACCCCTAAAATTGCATAAAGAGTCGCAGAGTTAAAATTGTATTTTTCTACATTATTTTATAATTTTTCTACATTATTTTGATATGTTTTTTTTGTAGGTATAATTTGCACTTTGGTTTTTGCCACTAATGACCTTTCCTTTTTCCATCCAGGAAATGCTGGTACCACTGCTTGTACTAATCATCTTTGGGTTGTTTTTCCTTTCCCGTCTCCTGCGCTGCGAGTGTCTGTTACTAATCTCTGTCCTAAATATCCTAGTCAACTCAAGTAACAATACTGTATCACGGTCCAGCTACAATAGCACTATAGCAGGCAGCAGCGAAGAGCGTCTATGCCGATCACTTGTCTTTTTTGGTTTGCTTGGCATCTGCGTCATCTGCTGCTGCTGCATCTACTTCCTCCGCTTCAGCTTTCGACTCGGTGAACTCCAGCAGCTGCGGTGTCAAAACATAACTAGTACTGTTAGTACAAGCAGCAAAGGGCGCATCCGACAAAACAGATGTGACAAGAGTCCTTGAAAGCAACAAATGCAACACTGCCTACAAATTTATAACAAAATACAGATCCTTTTCACTCCACTGATATAACCTCGGAATAAGCAAACATGACACTGCACAGGGGGAGCTGAGAGACAACAACATGGCAAAGATTTCAAAGGAAAACACTAACCGGCTTTACTTCTCCGTTCCACAAACAGTTAACTGCCACCAAGCCGAGGACACCAGGAACGATGTAAAGAAGAGCAGGCTGCAGAGCGACGAACACAAGAAACATGAGGATTCACTTCACATGCAACAGATGAACAGATATTATGATAACAAGAGCAATAGCAATATCTCTTTTTTCAGCAAGTCTAACCTGTTTCCATTAACAGGAAACAAAGAATGCAAACGTTTTAAACATCCTACTAGAGAAGCAGCATCTCCACTCAGCAGACACAACACACAGGGTGAAAACGTAATAGCAATAGATGCCAACAGAAAAGAAAAGAAAAAAAAAACAGTAGCCAACTAACCTGTGCAGCCTGAAACCAGTTCATGACAATTATTGTCAGAGTCAAACCCAGAGCGTATCCCAAAAATGCGCTGTTAAAGTAACGGTTCTTCATCCCTCTAGAGACGTCAAAACGTAGGGCTAATGCAACAAATATACCTGAAACCAAATGAACAAATACATATCAACTGTTTGCATGAAGACAGTATGCCTGCAGTTCTACAAATTAAAAGTACTTTCCGAAGTGGTATGTGACCCTATTGTATTGTGCAATAACAGCACAATCAAAAGATTGCCAGAAAACATCATGTTTCTCATATAACCCCAGATCTTGTTCGATAAATATTCGTTGCACACAAATTAAATATATTTTTTACTATTTCTTTCTCTCTCCTACTAACCAAACTTATATGCATATTTACAAGAAAAACCTACAATGATGTAGTTTAGGGTTAAACACACAAGGGAATATCCACAGAAGCACCTATACACACTCAAGAAAAAACAGATTAAGAAAAGACCTACCAGGTATGACAATGTCCCCAAGGCCAAGCATAGAGAAGGGGTGTGCAGCATCTGATGTTGGAAATAGAAGCTATGCAATATAATACAGAACATGGTATATTAAATGACTACAAAAATTATGAAGACAATATAGGGACGTGATAAAGGTATCAGGTAAAAAAATCACTTAAAAGAGAACCAACCTTTATGGGAGCGTCAAAAGATTTGGCAACACTGACCATTACTGGAGTGAAGAACACCCAGAAAATGTCATACACAAAGAGCCCAGACTGATATTGGCAGAAAAAATAGAACAAAACAAAACATGTAATTGATTGTTGACAAGTCAACGGAGATAAATTTTAGAGCCAAGAACCAACAAGGATCCCCAGTTCCTTTTTTATTACAAAAGAAACTGAATCAATGAAGACAAATAATAGTGTAAAGATTCGGTTATAAATGATTATTTGCAAAACTAAAGGTACAAATGATACTACAATGAAAGAAGCAGTACCTGATTCCAAACAACAAACTTCTAGATAATATAACAACAAATGAGGCCCAAAGTATGTTACAAATTATATATATTATAAGCAGGTATTCAAAAAAAATGATACAGAATATGTCGCCCATCTGAACAACGACGGGAAGTACCCTATAATGGGAAGCCCATCTAAATATATGTCATGCTCAACCATGCAAGAAGTTGCAACAATAGATAAGGGGGAAGGAATGACAACTATGAAGAATGATTGCATCAAGCCTAGCAATAGGAAATTTTAGAAGGTTCAGGGAATGTTTCATTTCAGTAGATGTTGAGCATGTATGTACCAAGAGAATAGCACCGGTTTTGAATGATCCCAAAGATAGCATTTCAATTCCCTGCAATACAAAAGCATGGAAACCTGTCAAAAGAAATGAATTATGGTCACGGGTGCTTCTTCTCCATTTTAAGTGAACATGCTATTTTTAGAGGGTTTTAGGAGAAGAGTTTAAAGAAGAGCCAGGTCATAAATATTTCAGGATGAAACATACCTGAATGCAGAATGCTACTCCCAGAACATTGTTTGCTAGCCAATGCTTCTTTGAAGCATACCATATACAAAAGAAAGTTCCAGGTATTGAAGCAACAATCTGAGATTTGGTAAACTCCACCGACAAAGCTGCAATGAAAAACTCATGAAACTCAAGATTACAAAGAAGGGGACCGACATGCTCAACTCAATCTTATGAAGAGAAACTCTATTGTGCCTTTACGGACAGTCTTGACAATGAGCATGTACAGAAACGAAATAGTGTTTAAACGTTCATAAATCTCAAAGATTCCTTGAATGATTTGAATACACGACAATATACCTGACTTTACCATGCTATCAGGTTTATGCAGTAAATATCCTTGTTTCCCAGCCATAATCAATCATCTATCCTTTCTGTACTGAGCGATTCTTTTAAGAAATTATTTTAAATAAGACAAGCTACATGCCACAGCACACACACACACACAGGACTTGTATCAGGCACCCTCCACGTCCAATACAAACATAACTACTGACATGAAATATCAAGGCTTAGCGTCGAGGGACTTCCAAGTTGAGATGTTATGCCAAAGTAACTGATACTATTTTAAATAACTTATGGAACTCCTTTGGTAAAGTCATTCATAAGCTCAGGGAGTTATATTAACCACATTTTCAATATTCCATGATCAAGTGTAAGCTTAAGTTGTACTTTACAACCTCATCAACTTTAACTTAAAACGTTTTACTTCTCTACTTCAATCATAGGAAAATGGAAAATACCCACTATTCCACTATCACTCTATGAAAATTGGAAAATGAATTTAATCTACAAGCATACAAAAAAAACAGAAACTCTGATCCCATTATAGTTTGCTTAGGAATACGGCATTCAATGAACCCTTGTTTAGACCCATATTAGTAAGTTCTGATGTGAACTATCAAATGACGAGGATATGCAACAAAAATGATGTCATAGGATGGGAACAAAGTAACATGGCACTTTTAAAAATGTTTAGTTTTGTTGAATCGGGGTTCCCTAACTTTTTCACAAAAACATTGAATGCCAACAAAAGAACCAGACTAAGTTAACCTTCAAAGAACTTAAGTGGAGCGCAAGCATTAAGTGAACATAGCCATACAATGGATAAATGGTCCACGCCAGATGATGAGGTTGTCATTCCACTCCTTTGGAAGAAAACGCTTTATTGAAGGCAGCAATGTTGCACTGCATAAAAAGAAGAGTAAAATCACATAGAAATAACCTAAGGAGTGCGGAGAAGCCAGAAGGCCTGCTTGGCAAAATTTTAGACTTACGAAAGAGCAACAATGCCGAGAACAAAGAAGTAGGCCGTTAAAACAGCATTGACCAAGTCTTTTGAGAGAAACTTGAATAGAAGAAACAGTGACAAAAGCATAGCACTTCCGACCAAAGGAAAGCGCATAGCATGCTCCTTAGACATAGTCTCCTGCAATAAGCAAAAGAAAAATTAACTCTAACAGAACTAAGTTGAGAACAGGGTAAAACCATGGAAGTGCTCAGCAGGCATGTAAATTAAAACTTAACCGTGAAGCACTCACAGAGGGAGGAGTTGGCTTGACAGAACGGTAGCAGCCCACGTAAACAGTGAGGCATGCTGTCATTACAACATTAACGTTCGAGTTTACACTAACAAAAAGCGGCGCTAAGCTCAAACCTGCACATGTTACAAACTTACATTAGACTACTCAGGTGACTAAGTAATGATCACTGCTAGTGGGATGAAAAGCTGGACTGCCTGAGAAAAATACCCGCAAGAGCTAAATTAGCAGCACGCTCATGTGACTTCATTGCTGAAAAAAAGCACAGAACACAAGGTTGGCAATAAATAAATCAAGCAACCAAAAAAGGTGAGGCAATACCCATCCCTGCATTGGGGGAAAGGAAAAACAAGTCGGCCTTTATGAATGGATTACTGCATCTCAACCTGAATGCAGCTTTCTAGTGTAACAAGGTTAAACCTGATGTTAATAAGCTTTGGTTTCAGTAAAGTGAGTGAATAAGCTTATTGCAGGGGGCCAACTGCCTAGAGAGATACTTCTTATTCCAAATATAAGTCATTTTGGATATTAACATTATGAAAGTAGATTTCATGATGTATTAGTAATACCATGTTGTCAATCTTGATAATTCTTTATATATTGAGGGTCAAACCTAAATTTGTTTGAGAGCTGATTCTAAAACGACTTACATTTGGAATAGGAGGTAGTAGAATCTTCAAGTGCATATTCCAGTTAATTTGAGAAGGAAATTTAGATGCTGATGCCAAGCACGCGATGAAGTGAAGGGGTTTCTGCTCAGAGATGAACAGCAGATGGATGGATCAACAAAAGCTAACCTAAAACCCTAGACCTAGGTAGGAAGTGGAGTGAGGTCCGGAGGGATCTGAGATTGATCGAGGGCGATCTCACTGAAATCCACTCCAAACCCAAGGAATACAGTACGTACAGTCGCTAAAATCCAGGCCGGAGACTGGTTATACTTACTGATCACTGACGTCGATGGGTGGAGAGGAGATTGGCCTTGTTTTCTTTCTAGTCGCCCGCCGTCGCCCCCCGCCTTCGCCTCCGATGGGGCCGAGGACTTTGCAAGGGCGAGAGAGAATGGGGAATTGGGGATCGAGCTCGACCTGACTGACGAGGGGCGCCGGAGAGCAGAGGAGAGAAAGGGAGGAGACGATGTGGATTTTTACTCGACTTTTATTTTTATTATTTTCCTATGCTCGAATCCTTCCCGGGGACTATAAATTCCGTAAAATCAGCCTTCTAATTAAGCCACGTCACCCTTAGAATAACAGCCTTATATTATATTTAAGATGATTGTGTCCGTGCGTTTGCAACGAAATTCTAAAAAAGAATTATACGTATCGGGATCCTAAACCGTATAATAAATATTAATTTTTTTCTCACACATATAAACAAAAACACTAACTCTGTCTATTGCATCATCTGCTGCTACCACCCGGAAATTAAAATTTTGTGCTCATAAATTGTTTACTTTTAGAAGTTGAAGTTGATACCGACTTACCTCCCCGACACACCGCTAATTTTCAATTATTGTCGATCGATAAGGAAGAGAGCTGTGCGTTGATAACCACCTTTTTCACCCTGAACCACAACCACGACTCGGTTCTCGTGGCCATCGGCCTCTGCAGCCTTCGTCAGGCACATCGCGACAACGAGGTGGGAGGCCGGGGGAGGAGGCAGTGGCAGCGTCACACCCTCCGCTCTCTTCCCACCCGGTGCCTTCTCCCATCCCTGACGTTGCCTTACAACGCCACCGCCTCCTCCTATCGTCGGTGTTACCTCCTCCTGTCGCTGGCGCTACCTCCCCGCACCACCGCCTCCTCTCCTTCCTTCCCTTCGGGAGTCTTCTCCCGTCCCAAATGCAGCCATACTGCGCCGCCGCCTCCCCTCCCCACTACCTCCTCTTGTTGTCAGCGCTACCTCCTCGTGCCACCGTCTCCTCTCCTCCCTTCCCTATGGGTGCCTTCTCCCATCCCAGACACAAACTTATCGCGTTGTCGCCTCCCCACCCCACTACCTTCTCCTGTCATCGGCGTTACCTCCTCCTGTTGTCGGCGCTACCTCCCCGCTCCGCCTCCTCCCCTCCGTCCTTCCCTCCCGTGCATTCTCCTGTCCCCAACGTCGCATTACTGCTAGGACTGTTCATTTTTGTACCATACCAAAAATACCAAACCATATCAGTCAACTCGGTTTGGCCAGTATTAAGTACAGGATTCATAAATCTGGTTTTCTAGTATTTCGGTTTGTTCGGTAAAAACCCACTGGAAACCGAAAAAATACCCCCAAAAAATGAAATTATGTAACATGTCTACATGCGTAGCTCTGGCTCGTGCGCTCGCCCCATCCATCAAACAAAGTCACAGAGCCCAGCGCTAGTGCCCAGCGACCCAATTGGCATTCGGCCATTTCCTCATCACCGCTCTCCTCTAGCGGCTAGCGCTCTCCCCTAACCCTAGCATTTGCAATCCCCATTCGGAAATCGGAATTCCCATCTGGAGTGGCGATTGGAGATGTTGGGACAACATTTACTCACATGATAATTATAGATGAGATGTCTTTTATATTTCCTGAAAATGAAGGTTTTAAGGACTTCATTTCCAAAGCTTGTCCTCGGTTCAAAGTTCCATCTAAGATAACAACGTATAGAGATGTTCTACGCCTTTTATGAAGATGAGAAAGCAAAGCTAAAGAAATATTCTAAGGATTCTCGTCAAATAGTTAGCCTCACAACCAACACATGGACATCTTTAATTCTTCAAAATTTCACGCATAGCTTGTGATATATTAGCAATCCCCATATCAACTGTTGCTTCTGAATTAGCTTTTAGTACTAGCGGCCATGTTCTCGATGATTTTAGAAGCTCCTTGTCTCCATTAACACTCCAATGCTTGATATGTGCACAAGATTGGTTGTGTGGTTCAAAGCGTATAAATGTTGAAGCCGATCTAGCAGATCTATCTAAGCTCATGTAGGTTTCACCAACCCCGGCCCGGGCTGCTGGGTGAGAGCCCAGATCGGATCGAATTCAAGAGGGGTGGGGATGGGCGGTGACGGTACCTTGTGGAGGCGGTCGAAGGTGATCTCGTCGCGGTGGCGTGACCAGATCGCTGACCCTGAGGAGGATGAAGAGGGTAGTGCCGCCTCCACGACCATCGCCGGCATGTCGTCGCTGTCCCTTGTGCTCCTTCAGCAGCACAGGCCGGTAGATACGTTGGCCATCATTGTCGTCCCAGGTGGTGGCGAGGGTTGGATGGGATCTCACGCATGATTTGAGATTTGATGGAGGAGTCGTTGTGCCGAGGGGACGAGGAGGTGTGGTCCTCTCCTCCGACGCCGCTGGGGATCTCGAGGAACGCACCATGCAGGGGGGTCAATTCGGTGGGCACGGAACAGGAAAGCCGCGCTGCACGCTGTACATACGCTAGCACCATCATGGTGGTGGTTTTGGCTTCCTTGCTGCCACAAGTAGTGGCTGGCGGGGGCGTTCGGAGGTGTGGGTGCGTCAGTCCGCCTCGGGGAGGAGCAGAGTGCTAAGGGATTTGGGGGGTGGAGGAGAGGAGAGTGGCGATGGGCGATGGCGGCGGAGGATGCGGGTGAGGGACGACGTGGAGGCAGGTTAGTGGTGATGGGCGATGGCGGCGGAGGATGCGGGCGAGGGGCGTAACGCGGAGGATCCATGGCGGCTCGGGGGAGATGGGCGAGGGGTGAGGGATGCGGGCGAGGACGAGGGCGAGTCGGCGGCGGGCAAGGACGAGGGTGGGTCGGCGGGCGGGCGGGCGGCTGGCGGGCAGATGGCGACGAGGTGGGGGTGCGATCGCAATGGGTACAGTGAGAGGGAGGCGAAGGTTCGAGCCATGGAAGGGAGGAGGCGGCGAAGGGCTTCTGCGAGCGGAACAGAGCTAGCGTAGAAAATGGGAGCGGGTGATGCGGGCGAGGGGCGTAGCGCGGAGGATCCAGGGCGAGAGTGAGGGATGCGAGCGAGGACGAGGGCGGGTCGGAGGCGGGCGAGGACGAGGGTGGGTCGACGGCAGGCGAGGGCGTTGCGGCGGCACGGCGGTGACGAGTGGGGCGAGCGGAACAGAGCGAGCGTAGAAAATGGAAGCAAGATAAACTCAAAATTATAGTAGTTAAGATAAAGATTGAAATTTACCCTCGCATGACAGGGCAATCATCTCACCCCTCCCCACGCCAAACCGCTGCACACACACCCTCGCTCTCTCTCTCTCTACTTCTCATCCCTTCACCACCTCCTCCATTTCTTCACATCCCCCTCTCCTCACTCTCTATCCCACTATCCCCAATGCCCAAACCCTAAACCCACTCGCAACGCAGCCCCCTGTCGCATGCACGCTGGTTCGTAGCCTTGGCCGCCGGCGATCGCAGGCGGCGGAAAGCGCGGCGGTTCTGTGCGCCAGAGATGGCCGTGGGTAACGAGGGAGGGTGAGATGGGGGCATGCAGAAATGGGTGGGTTGAGAGGGAGATGAATATGGTGTGGTTCATGGTTGTGTCACTGTTTGTGGCATTTGCGCTGGCGCTGGTGGCCGCCGGCGACGTGGTCGTGGTGCTCTGGCTCGAGGTGCGGCTCGGGTGCCTCTGCTGCCACGGCCTGCGAGGTCACCTCGAGCGGTATGGCTTTCGGAGCTCGCTGGTGGACATACTGCTCGTCTCCATCGTTCGATCCCTCGTCATCACCTGTAAGCAGCGAAGCGACTAGCCCCTCGTTGTTGTTTTAATACGTGCAAGTGTCAAGGATCTTGGGGAATCTGTTCGTCTGAGTTGGATTTCTTTATTATTATTTTCTTCTTACATTTTTTGCTTGGATGATCTTCTCTAATTGATGCCACCTCTACAGGAAAAACCGGTCCGACCTTAAACCCTCCTATCGCCTTGGAGTTGAACCCCAGGCCAAGCTCTGCTCAAGCCGACGGCGGCGCCACCTCCCCCTCCCCATTTGTACACCAAGGTCGTGGCCTCGTGGATGTTGTCTGGTTTAACCTTTGCATCGAATCAAATGCGGATTATGTTGCAGAGAATCTTGGGGGTAAGGGGTGACTCCAAGAGGATATCACAAGTTGTCCCATCTAGTGCAGTTAGGAGTGAAGATAAAGATGAGCCCCAGCTAGTGTTGCTAAGGCCCTGTTTGTTTAGGCTTAGGCTTTTTGGCTTATAGCTTAAAGCCAGCTTTTTGGCTTAATTGGCTTATAAGCCCTCCAGCTTTTAAGCCAAGTTTTGGTGTTTGGTAATCTGGCTTTTTATAGGATGTTAGCTTATTGAGTTGTGTGTGAAGGATAAAAAGTCTGAATTACCCTTGAGGGTTTGAAGGATGTTTTTAAGGATGAATTTAAACTTATTTTTTTATGGGATTTGTAACTACGACGATACGTGCAAGTGTACATATAAAACAAAAAAAAGTTTTGCTTGTTCGTGCATATATTAATTATGGACATTGCGTAATGAAAGAAATTAATATAGAAAGACATTTTAGCCAACCAAACAAAATAATATCCGATCATATCATAATAAAGTATCGCTTGGGTCATAATCTTCATTAAGATCACATACATGGTCACTCTATACAATGTACATACATGGTGTGACTCAGTTTCACAGCAAAAGATTTGATTTGTCTGTCATTTTTACCGAAAGAGAATTAGACAAGACGTGGTCGCCATTACCGCTCATGGTTTTTGATTTGTGAGGTCAAGCCGCTACCACTTGAGCTTTCATTGATCCATCCAATCTTTTCTCGGTACTCTTTCTCAAGTTCCTCCGCACGATCGACACTGTAAATAAGATGCAAGTGTACCTCGGTTAGCGTGATCTATCCGGCATCGCAAATTTTTAATGATTTTCCAACCATCATAACTTGCTAGTGGCATAACAATTCGTCTTGAATTTGTCATCCATCCAAATGAAAAGTATGAAGTTTGCTAGTGTCTTATCCCCGATAAAACATGTCCGAATGTAAACAGATAAGAGGATGGCCGTCTTTGGTGTAACTAGATAAATTTGCAAACACAATTGAATGCTCCAGCAGAAAAAAAAAATGTGACATGAAATGCAATGTAATGATCCTTATTTCCCCCAAAATAAAAAGATACAAGGTAATGATGGCATATCGTTCCGATGGAGCATTCTTCAAACATAATAGGTAGAAAAACAGGCTAGTAAACAAAAGCATTTACAGGAAAATATATAGTGGTATCTGAGAAGAACGAGTTTATCCTACAAAGAAGAACTCAAAAAAGATAAGACATACAATAGCATTTGCTTCACAAACAGTTCATCACCTTAAATGAGAAGGCAAGTGGCAATAATGTATCTGGATCGGTTGCCTCCTCTGGGAAAGCAGAGGTATTATGCATCTAACTGATCAAGAGTACGTACTTTGTGTCAACTACAAACAATAGCCGCCCTCTCAACAACATAGCATGTATTCACAAGTTCATCTACAATCACAAGTTCATCTACAATCAGCAATCAGCAACCATAGCATGTCTAACATCACCTAGTCCCAAAGATCTCTTCGCCGTCAAAGTTAAATCAATTTCACAATCTTATTCATGGCAAGCACAAACTAAAACCATATGCTAAATAGCTCAGGCTCATCTACATTTACTAGAGTCTGCGGGTTCTTTGAGGAAGGCGACAAGGGCGGCGGCCTCCTCGAGCGACCTGAGCCTGGCGACGACCTCGGTGCGGTGGGCGATCATGTCAGTGTGGACGTCCTCGGTGGCGTGGAGCGACTTGTGGAGCGTGTGGGGTAAACTAGTGGCCTACAGGGTGGAGGTGGAGGCCCGGAGGAGCACCAACCAGCGGCGGGAGACGCGGGACACGATCGGAGTGGAGGCGGCGCTGGGGGAGGGGAGCG
Organism: Hsuehochloa calcarea; assembly: GCA_036346395.1. Lineage (NCBI taxonomy): Eukaryota > Viridiplantae > Streptophyta > Magnoliopsida > Poales > Poaceae > Hsuehochloa > Hsuehochloa calcarea. The sequence continues at coordinate 54,393,981 of CM070604.1, read as the reverse complement.
GCGGAGTCGGGGGAGGGGAGGGAGGCTGCAGCGTCGAGGGATGGGAGGGGAGTAGCGGCGGCGCCGAGGAGGGGAGGCGGCTTGGGGCCGGGAGGAGCGGCGCGGCCGAGGAGGGAGGGAGCGGCTTGGGGCCGGGATGGGAGGGGCAAGGCCGAGGGAGGGAGGAGCGGCTTGGGGCCGGGAGGAGCCGCGAGGCGTTGTGGGAGGGGGTGGTGGCGGCGTTAGAAGGGGGGGGAGGCGGCGCTGGGGGAGGGGAGGAGATCGGCGCTGGGGGGGAGGAGGATACTGTGAGGGAGGTGGGACCAAGGAAGAGCCGAGAGCCGTGGGGGGAGGGGGCGACGGAACAGCAAAAAACGAAGGGATTGGGGTTTATATACAATGGCATTTCGTGGGTAATTTCAATGAACTTCAGTGGCAAACTATTATTCCATTCCGCAAAAGCCAAAAAAAGCTACTCTCTCATGGCTTATGGCTTTTAGGCTTAAATAGGCTTAAGCTTTTTATAAGCTGAATAAAAAAGCCACCCCTTTGTTTAGGCTTAGGCTTTTTTGCTTATAAGCCAAAGAAAAAGCCTAAACAAACAGGGCCTAAGTATCATTCGGCTGGTTCTGAATGCAAAAATCACAACTCCTTAGGTGACTATTGTTGATCTAAAGGTAAAGAGATTATCCACTCCCCTTAAAAATATGGAAATAATATTTTAACCGTTAAAGCAACCACAATGCTGCAGAAAAGCAGGGCATAAGGCTTACATGGCATCCTTGAGGTCGACATCAAACATTGTTGTGTTGGCATCGGGGGGAGAAAAAAGTTTAAAGCCGGCCACAAGCTTATGGCTCAGTCACAAGCAATAAAAAAAATTAGTGTATTTTGGGACATGGGGACTTTGCTTAAGTGTTTTACTTTTTGCCTTTGTGTATGAGGATTTGGTGATCTGAAAGCTACAGTCTTGCTTCGTCTGTGCTTGTCTTCTTTTTCTTGGACGAAATGGTGAAACTTTTGGTGAAAAATCTGCCTATTTATTATTAATTAGAGAGCATATGTGTTGCTTGTTATCTATTTCTCTTTTTCCTATAGGAATTTAGTTAAACTTCGTTATTCGTTTCGCTGGATTAGCTGTAAGAAGTTGGAAAATCTCAAGAGCAGTTTGGAGTTCGCCTGTACAAATTTCTTCATTAAGATTTGAGGGGGAAATTACCAGATTGGATTGGATTAATTTGATGTGCTTGTGCAGGTGTATACCTTATGAATGATACTTCTGGTCTCTCTCATGGAACAGCAACTTTCTCTGCTCGTCTTGTTGATTAAGTAAGGGGCCTGTGTTGTTTACAGCCCAGCACAGGACATTGGGTTGTTGGATTGATCTCGGCTAACTGCCGAGACCGAGATTCACGGGGGTTATTGCCCACTCGCGCCCTGATCGGGGGCGCAGCCAACAATATGGCTTTGGTCCCGTTCACCTACGCTATAAGAAAAAAAAGGGGGCTCGGCAAGCAGCTGGGCGTGTGTGTGGTTCTAGCCTACGAAAGCCCCAAACAATCCGATCTATCAAGTGCGCTCAGGTGTGCGAAGACTGCAAGCCAAAGGTCGACAGTGTCGCCCTCTAGCCGCTGCCATCACCGGACTCTCTCACGCCCAAAGCCGACGCTTTACCACTCTCACCCCGTCGCCGACCTCAGTCCAGATGGTATCTTCATCATCGGGTACACACTCACGCTTCCGCACTAATGATTCTTGTTAGGTGTTCAATGATTGAGCTAGGGTTAATGTTGTTAGACACTGTTTACTCTCAGTTTTAATCTATCAATGGTATTAGAGCAACCCTAGTTCTTTTTGGACCCTATTAGCCCCAGCCGATCATGCCCCGCCCAGATCTAGCCACCATCAGTGGCTCTCACAAAGTTGATCTCACCCGACCTATGATTAGCGGCTCGGTTTTAGCACTTAGAAGGAGGGGATTCAAAATCCTTAGTCAAACCCTAACGAAAATGAAACCCCAAAACCTTCAAAATCTCATATCGAAATCGAAAAGCGACGGAACACTCACGTTATTTTGGAGATCTGGAGTCGTTGCTCTGGTCTCGGGCGCCGCCGTAGCTCCACTCGACGGCTGCGCGCGCGACCTCGATCGACGGTGGTCTTGCGGCGAGAGAGAGCGCGGGGCCCGCCTCTTCATGCCGCGCCACCTCTTGCCGCACGCCGCCTTAAGCCGCTGCTCATTAGTCTTCCCCGCGCCGAGCCGCGGCTGTCGCTTTCCGCCCGCTCGCTCTCCTCGCGTGCGCCTCCGCCTCCGCCGTCTCTCGCGCGGAGATTTCGGAGGAGACAAAGAAAATGGGTTTTATGGTTAGGTTTCCCGATTTCGCCGGTTTTTATATCGCGTTGTGATCGTTTTTCGTCCATCCGATGAAATCCGACGGCTCGCGATCGCAGCAATCCGGCCGAAATGTGAACGCGCGGGCGATCTCGACCGAACAATTAGATCTGAAGGCTGTCACTGCTTTGGGATTTTGGGCCTCAACCGCTGATGGGCCGACCGCGTTTTTGACTGGGCCGAACGCGGGAAGGAGCTGGGCCGAGCACAGGCCGAAGCAAATCACTATTCATGAGCTGCACAGTAGCTTTTCCCATTTTGTAAAGTGCTTTTATGATTAATTTTTCATTTAAGTTTTGTGCACTATTTTAACTAACGTTAATTACTCAAGTAACAGTGTACCATTGTCTCTAACTAAAATTGAACCAACGAGATATTTTGGTTAGAGATTTTTATGATTTAGTTTGGCATTATGTATACACATGATTACATACTGACCAACATTGTTTGTAATCGTGTGTCGCCACATTAATTGTTGAAATTCTTTTCATTATTTGCCCAACGGTGATATGAATTGAAACTGTAGTTTTGCATGTTATTAATCAAACCAACGTAGGGTTAATTGCATGCAATACTTTTTATGATATTTTTAATTTTCCCTGTATTTTAATGTTCAACAATGAATGCTTCGAATGTTGCCGCTACAATTGACAACATTGAACAACTTACGGGAAGCAACTTTCCCGCTTAGAAAGAAAGAATTTCAGTTGTCCTTGGAGTTCTGGATCTTGATTATGCATTAAGGGTGCTCGCTCCCGTTTCCCCCACCATCGGTGAGGATAATTATGATGAGAAGAAGAAAACTTATGATAGTAATGCTGAAAAATGGGAGCGGTCCAACCACTTGTCATTAATGATCATGAAGACCTCTATCTCAGTTGGGATCAGGGGAGCAATCCCAGATTCTGAAAATGCTAAGGAGTATCTGGCTTCAGTTGAGGAGAAATTCAAAGGCTCCACTAAGGTTTATGCCAGTACTTTAATCCAGAGGCTTTTATCCACTAAATATGACTAGTCCAACAGCATAAGAGAGCATATCATGATGATGACTGATATGGTTGGAAAACTCAAAGGCATGGACATGGAGATATCTGATGGTTTCCTAGTCCACTTTATTATGACTTCTCTTTCTTCTGAGTACACTACTTTTAAGACAAACTATAATACTCAGAAAGATAAATGGAACATGAGCGATTTAATCGCCATGTGTGTCCAGGAGGAAGAAAGGATAAGGACCGAAAAGAAAGATTTTGTGAATCAAGTTGGCGGTCCTAGCAAAAGGAAGTTCTCAGCGGACTTCAAATTCAAGAAAAGGATGCACTACTCTCCTAATTCAGATAAATCAGGGCCTAAGGTGCAAAATACACCTAAGCCCAATGTTGCTCCTGCTAAAGCACCTAATGGGAATGCATGTCACTTCTGCAAGGAGCCAGGGCATTTCCAGAAGGATTGTGTTGGTTTTCTAAAGTGGCTCGCCAAGAAGGAGATTCCATACCGCGAGAACACTAAGAAAGGGGGAGCGAAGTCTTAGAGTCGCGGATGGAAAAGAAGCCGAAGTGGAATCAATTGGTTATGTTTCATTAGTTTTAGATAGCGGCTTTACACTTTGTCTTAATAATGTAGTTTTATTCCTTCCATTAGAAGGAATTTAATTTTAGTTTCTTTATTGGACGATGATGGATTTAAATGTAATTTTGGTAACAATAAATGTGTTATCACATTTAATTCAGATGGTGTTGGTCTTGCTATTAGACAAGACAAGCTCTATAAGCTTTCCCTTAATGAATCACCTATATCTTTGAATGTGTGTGATATTAAGCGTAAAAAGAATAATGAGACTTCGTCGAAACTGTTGCACTGTCGTTTAGGCCACATTTCGAAGGGGAGAATGGAGCGTCTCATATCCTTAATCGGGTTCCCAGTAAATCAATACCTAAGACACCTTATGAATTATGGACTGGAGGAAAACCAAGTTTGAAATATTTATGAGTGTAGGGTTGTCGTGCTGAAGCTAAGATATTTAATCCACATATTGGAAAATTAGATCCTAAAACAGTAAGTTGCCATTTTTTGGGTACCCTGAAAGATCTAAAGGGTATCGGTTTTATTGTCCTGATAGGACAACTAAGTTTGTAGAAACAAGACATGATGTGTTCTTAAAAAATAACGAGGACCTGGAGCCTAGGAAAATAGATCTTGAAGAGAAGCGGGTTTACGTTCCTTCACCGCTTATCCCAGAGACTTTTATTCCTGCGCTTCAGGTGATTGCACCTCCAGTACCAAATACTATTGATGCACCCACTGTTGAGATCTCTGAAATTCCTAATGTCATACCTAATGACGAGTCTCAGTAGTCTCCTACGCCTCAGCAGCCTCCTGCAATAGTTGCTGAACCTGTTAGAAGATCACAGCGGGAGAGAAGATCTTCCATCCCAAATGATTATGTTGTTTACATGAATGAGGATATTAATGATATAGGGAAGGTAGATGATCCCACCTCTTATAAGGAAGCCATGATGAGTGAACATTGTCGTAAGTGGCTTGATGCCATGAAGGATGAACTAAAGTCTATGAGCACCAATGGTGTATGGGACTTAGTAGAAATTCCTGACGGAGTCAAAACTGTAGGTTGTAAATGGGTCTACAAAACCAAGCATGACTCTAAGGGAAATATCGAAAGGTTCAAAGCAATGCTAGTAGCAAAAGGCTTTTCACAAAGAGAGGGATTGATTATAATAACACATTTTCTCCTGTCTCAACTAAGGATTCATTCAGAATCGTTATGGCACTTGTAGCTCATTATGATTTAGAGCTACATCAGATGGATGTTAAGACGGCATTCCTTAATGGCGACTTGCAAGAAAATGTTTTCATGACTCAACCGGAAGGTTTTGTCGTGGAGGGCAAGGAGCATATGGGATGTCGACTTAAGAAATCTATTTATGGCTTAAAACAAGCATCGAGACAGTGGTACCTCAAATTTGATAAAGTTATAAGAAATTTTGGATTTAAGGAAAATGAAGTTGATAACTGCATATATGTTAAGTTCAAAGGGAGTAAATTCACCATCTTAGTGCTTTATGTGGATGACATCTTATTGGCTAGCGGCGATAAGGATATGCTATTTGAGACCAAAAGATTTCTTTCATCCAATTTTGATATGAAGGATCTTGGTGATGCCTCTTACGTTATTGGCATTGAAATTCACCGAGACAGGTCCAAAGGAGTATTAGGTTTATCTCAAAAAGCATACGTTGACAGAGTACTAAAGAGATACAATATGCATAAGTGCTCTGGCTCACCTGCTCCTATCATTAAGGGCGATAAGTTTGGGACATTTCAATGTCCAAGGAACCAATATGAAACTGATCAGATGAAGCCGGTTCCTTATGCTTCAGCTGTCGGAAGCATTATGTATGCTCAAGTAATCACACGCCCTGACTTAGCTTTTGTAACCGGAATGCTTGGCAGATATCAGTCAAATCTAGGACCAGACCACTGGAAGGCTGTTAAGAAAGTCTTGCATTATATGCAAGCCACTAAGCACCTCATGCTCACATATAAGAATTCTGATAACCTTGAAGTTATTGGTTATTCAGATTCAGATTTTGCGGGATGTGTTGATACTAAGAAATACATGTCAGGTTATATCTTCACACTCGCTGGAGGAGCTGTCTCATGGAAAAGCTCCAAACAAACCCTTACGGCATCTTCAACGATGCAAGATGAGTTTGTGGCATGTTATGAGGCTACCGGACAGGCTGTATAGCTTAAGAACTTTATTCCGGGTCTTAGAGTGGTAGACAGCATTTCTAAACCACTCACCTTATACTGCGATAACGAACCTCCAGTCTTTTATGCGAGTAACAACAAGTCAAGTAGTGCTGCCAAACACATTGACATTAAGTATCATGTTGTGAAAGATAGAATCCAGGATCAAACCATCAGTGTCAAGCATATTAGTACTAAGTCAATGCTTGCGGATCCGCTTACTAAAGGCTTACCACCCAATATTTTTTGTGATCATGTTGCTGGCATGGGTTTATTGGAAAGCCTTTGATTCTGGATAAAGGACCTTAAAACAAACCAACTCCCATTAAGTATAATGAATATCCATTTTAAAATGTAATAGTACACTATAGGTACTGAGGTTGTATGGCACTTCATTGGCCATGCCACACATTATCTTGGTATGTTGTTTTTCATTTGAGGATGGACTTATGTTGTTAGCCTTACGATCAAAGGGGAGAATGTTGGGTTGATCTCGGCTAACTGCCGAGACCGAGATTCACGGGGGGCATTGCCCACTCGCTCCCTGATCGGGGGCGCAGCCAACAATATGGCTTTGGTCCCGTTCACCTGCGCTATAAGGAAAAAAAGGGGGCTCGGCAGGCAGCTGGGTGTGTGTGTGGTTCTAGCCTACGAAAGCCCCAAATAATCCGATCTATCAAGTGCGCTCAGGTGTACGAAGACTGCAAGCCAAAGGTCGACGGTGTCGCCCTCTAGCCGCTGCCATCACCGGACTCTCTCACGCCCCGAAGCCGACGCTTTACTACTCTCACCCCGTCGCCGACCTCAGTCCAGATGGCATCTTCATCATCGGGTACGCACTCACGCTTACGCACTAATGATTCTTGTTAGGTGTTCAATGATTGAGCTAGGGTTAAAGTTGTTAGACACTGTTTACTCTCAGTTTTAATCTATCATGGGCTTGAGCTCTCGTCATCACAAAACTCAATATGAAGGAGCTGTGGGGAATGCAGATGCTTTTCCTTGGTCTTTCGCCGTCCTCTCGGCCATGCACGAGGCGCTTATCCATCGTATTTGACCCTGAATCGGTATGGCTTTCATGCATTTGTTCTCTTAAATCTCACGGCGACCAAGCTTGTGTGCATGTTTTTCTTGGCGCTTCTGGTTTGTTGTGCTCCTTTTCAGATTTCTGGCATACAAGAATGCCCTTTCTGGATGCTACAGGGTTCCTCGATCTCCTACACCATACAGTGCAAAAATTTCTTCAAGTAGCGACAGTGAGACAGAGAGAAAAACTGTTGTTCACGGTGATAGGGATAATTCCAATCAGTTTTCTTGCTGATAGTGATAGCATGTTCATTGCTTGCCAGGGGGTCACTGTACATTACAAAATTTTTGATTTGCGTATCCCCAGCTCCCGACTCATTTCCAGAAATTAACCATCATGTAATACCAACAATCTTGCCTCCTGCTAAGGTGTTGTGGTATCTGCCTATAATTCCCTGTTTGAAGCGGTTATTTGCGAATCAAAAGGAGGCAAGATTGTTGCATTGGCACTGGGAGGAGCGTAAGAAAGATGAAAAGATAAGATACCCTGCTGATTCTGCCTAGTGGAGAAACATTGATAGGAGCTTCGAAGACTTCAGTGCAGAATCGAGGAATATAAGGTTTGGGTTGAGTACAGATGGAATGAATCCTTTCGGTAACATGAGCAGCCGACATAGCATCTGGCCCACGAATCTATGTATGTACAACCTTCCTCCTTGGTTGTGTATGAAATGAAAGTACATTTTGATATCACTACTTATCCAGTGGCCGAAAGAACCTGGGAACGATATTAATGTGTACCTAGCACCATTACTGGAAGGTCTTGTGACACTGTGGAGCGAAAGGGTAAAGGCATGAGATGCGTACAAACGAGAGAACTTCACTTTACGCGCCATGTCATTCTGCACTATCAATGATTTTCCTACCATTGGTAACCTGTCGGGGTTCAGTACAAAAGGAGCCGAAACATGCCCACACTGCTTACATGATATTGAGAGTGTGTGGCTAAACAACTTGTACAAAACTATGTGCATGCATCACCGTATGTTCCTTCCCAGGTCTCACCTATACCGCAGGATGAAGAAACAATTCGACGATAATAAGGAGGACGGTTCACCTCCAAATGCTTTTAAAGGGAAAGAGATCTATGATATGGTTAAGGATATCAATGTTGTGCTTGGAAAGGGACGTAAATTGAGAACCCGTCAGAAGAACATCTGGAAGAAGCGATCAATTTTTTGGGACTTACCTAATTGGGAGCACTTAGAAATTCGTCACTGCATTGACGTCATGCATGTGGAGAAGAATGTATGTGATATCTTGATTGGTCTCTTACTAAACATTTGTGACAAAACAAAGGATGGTGTCTACGCACAGCATGACTTGGTTGATATGAACATAAGGACCGAGTTAGCACCGAAAGAGACTGATAAAGGATGAACGTACCTCCCCCCAGCTTGCTACACTCTGTCCAAGGCCCAGAGAAAGTAACTGTGCCAGAGCTTACATGATGTGAAAGTTCCATTCAGTTACTCCGTCAGCATGAATAAATTTGTTTCTATGAAAGAATTAAAATTAATTGGTATGATGTCTCATGATTGTCATGTGCTAATAACACAAATGCTTCCTGTTGCAATTAGAAGTATTTTGCCTAACAAGATCCGAGTGGCAATCATGAGACTGTGTTTTTTTAACTCAATTGCTCAGAAGGTCATCGATTCCGAAGGACTAGATGCTCTGCAGGTCGAGGTGGTGACGACTCTATGTCATCTTGAGATGTATTTTTCTCTGTCATTTTTTGTCCATCTAATTGTTCACCTTGTGAAAGAGATAAAGATATGCATCCCTGTGTTCCTATGTCATGTATACCTGTTCGAGAGGTACATGGGAATTCTCAAGTCCTATGTACGGAATCGATCTCGGCCCGAGGGAAGCATCATCGAAGGTTATGCAACCGAAGAGGTCATTGAATTCTGTGTTGACTAAATGACTCAGGTGGAACCGATAGGTGTGCCTCTGTCTCGTCATGAAGGGGAGACCGAGGGTATCGGGTCCATCGAAAGGAAAGCAATTACTCTCGATTTCAACGTGTACGCTCAAGCCTATTTGACGGTCTTCCAACAGATGACCCAAGTGTCCTCATACATCGACGAGAACAAAGACATGGTACACCAATAGAATCCAGGCCAGTCGGAGGTTTGGATCACGAGAGAGCATAATCGTCGGTTTAACGAATGGTTAAATGTGCGATTCACTAGGAGACCGTCATCAAGTGATGATATACTGCCATGGTTGGTAAAAAGTACAAAATTTACAATTGTGACATGGTAAGGATACGACATAAATGGGTACAAATTTTATACAATAGCTCATGATAGGAAGAGCACAGTCCAAAATAACGGTGTCCGCATAGATGCATTTCACAAGTAGTTCAATACCGCTGGGTTGAGCTCCTACTATGGGTTTGTAAAGGAGATTTGGGAGCTCGACTACGTACTTTTCAAGATCCCCATGTTTTGGTGCCATTGGGTCAAAATTCCACAGGGTGTGAAGGTCAACAAGTACACTACTGTGGACCTCGAATGTGTCAGATACAAGGATGAACCATTCGTACTCGCTAAGCAAGTTGTTCAAGTTTTTTATTTAAAGGATCCGGTAAATAAGAACCGTCACGCAGTTCTTCTTGAAAAAACAAGGATTGTTGGAGTTGAGAATGTCGTGGATGAGAAAGAATACAATCAATTTGACGAGTTACCTCCTTTCGGAGACAGCATCAGGCTCGAGGAAGAACCCAGTGAGGAAGCTAGCTATATGCGCTTCAATCATCGTGAAGGGCTATTTTTTAAAACGAAATAGCCAAGTGGAATGATCCCGCACACAGTGAACATATATTTGAAAAATTATTCTATTGTGATTAAGAAACTCAGCATGTAATTAAGGAATTATTCTATTGTAATTGATTCACTAATTAAGAAATTATTCCATCTATGATTGTATCTACTTTCTTATTTTTAGAGGGCATGGCTAGCATTTACTGAGGCTAGCCGAAAGACAGAATAATAACTTTTCAACTATAGAAGGAACAATCATAAACGGTTTAGTGGATCAAACCGTCTGTGATATATGTAGCACAAATGATTGCTAAGGCGCCAAAACATTTCGCCTCCCACACACGCGTCCAAAAACTCTCACGCTGAGCATCACATATGGTTCTGTAATAGAACTGTCTGTGATACTTATCACACACGGTTTTTAAATATAAATATATGTTATATGCTCACTTATTGCAGATGGTACTGGAATAGAACCGTCTGTGATATACTTACAACCAGGTGGTGGTCGTAGCTTTCTTATCACACACGGTTCTTAAATATAACCGTCTATGATATGCTCCTTATCGCAGATGGTCCTGGAATAGAACCGTCTGTGATATGCTTACGACCAGGTGGTCGTCGTAGCTTTCTTATCACACATGGTTCTTAATATAACCGTTCGCGATATACTTACTTATCGCAGAAGGTCTTGGAATAGAACCGCCTGTGATATGCTTACGACCAGGTGGTGGTCATAGTAAAGCCTACGACCATAGAGCTTATCGCATACAGTCCTGGAATAGAACCGTCTGTGATATGATCGCTTATCGCATACGGTCCTGGAATAGAAACGTCTGTGATATGATTGCTTCTCACAGACGGTTCACTTAGAGAACCGTCTGTGATATATGATATCTTTATAAGTAGGGGTCCCCGCTAGGGTTTGCGTTCTTACTACACATAGCACACTGTCTGGTCCGCCTCCCCAGCGCCCTTACTTCCCGTGTTCCTCCCGAGTCTCCTCTCTCCGCGCCGTCATCCCCGCACCATCCTCCTCCCTCTGCAACCGCTGACCTCCTCCCCGCATCGGCGTCCTCCCTCTGCGACCTCGACGACGCCGCCCCTGACCTCGACGATGCCTGGCTCACTCGACCTCAACTCCCTCTTCGTCCACGCCTCCCTTCAAGGTACGATCACCGCTTTGGATTTTGCTAGTAGAAGTTTCAAATTATGTTGATTTGATTGACTCTAGCTAGCACTGTGAGATATTGCTTTGTTAATCTCGCGAGATAGTAAGTAAGCGAGATGGTGTCTGCACCGTCTTCCCTGCTGTCATCAACGTCGCTAAATGCATATGGATCGCCAAGGAAAGTGGTACCTAAGCAACATGCCAGAAGAATATCAAAAATGCTTGTGGCTCGAATGACCATCACAGCCGTCAGTCCCTCTGGGGTCCCTCTGCTTCCCCAAAAAGCAACAGCAGCATTCCGGACCACCTGCGGTGTACTTGCAAGGGAACGGGTCCCCATCACCACACAGAAATAGAAGGATATGATGAACATAGAGAAAGCGCAGCTGTGTATTGAAATTACAACGTCGTTCGAGATCCCACCAGAATTCTCCGAAGTCGTGCGACGAAAGGTGTTCCTCGCGATGACACATGCTTGGAAGACCTTCAAGAGCAAGCTTGTCACGGAGTACGTGAACAAGGATCGGATGCCCTGCACGAAGTATAGTTTTGAGTTGTCAGATACATGGAATGTCTTTATGCGGATGAAGACGACAGACGAATTTCAGCAGCAAAGTGCGGCACACAAGGTTATCCAAGCACAAAACATTCACCCTCACAAACTCGGCACGGCTGGGTACGCAGGTAAAATCCTAGGATGGATAAGTGAGGACAATGTGGCAATCCAGTCGGAGGTCTCCCCGCCATTTTCGCCCGAAACTGGTTAAGAGCGGGGGCCTCAACCACATCGTCGGGCGCCATTTCTTTCACAAACCTGGCAGACGAGGGAGTGTCCCAACGCCTGGTAAGATATATCAAACTACCTAGTTGTTAATCAGTCCATAACTTCGTAGGATCCAAAATAACATGATGGTCTCTTGCAGCAAACATTGAGTACACAATCTTCCCAAGGCTCCTTCGAAGTAGTCAGTGAGAAGGAGATACTATCCACGGCCCTGTAAAACAAGGAGCACCTGGGTCACACGCGGAGCCTTGGGGTTTACGTACCTTGGAAGCATGTATTCCCACATGACTCCGAGGCATATAGGAGTCGGAAGAGATTCAAAGACGACTGCGTGGAACAATGGAAAGCGGAGGTTACTTTGCAATTTCAAGCGCAAATAACAATATTGCAGGAACAAATGAATCAACTCATCAACCGGTCGCAAGAGGCCCCTGTGATTTAGGATCCAGACCCCCTCAATATTGGAAAAGCGTCGCGTCCACGCATGCACTTCCTGAACTTGGCAACGCCCAATTACCTATCGACCTCATCCAAGTAATGTACATCTCTGGGATGCTCCAAAGATAGACCTGTAGGACGTCTTAGCTAATTGTGTATCGTTTTGTATGTACACATGCCCTGCAGGATCCAAATGAGGCTGGTTGGATCCATTCCTATTGAGGCTGGTCGGGGGGTGGTGTTTCCGTGCCAGGAAGGGATAGTGGTGCACGGTGCCCAGCTGGTGCAGGGTTACGTCAAGGTCTAGGTGGACATGGTACATAACAATTTGATATCCATCCCGCTAGAGAAGCGCCCGAACGAAGATATCATAACACTAGGGGATGCCTTGCACACTTTTGTTCAGTGGCCCAAGAGGGACTTCGCCTGGACCCTATAGTGTCGCGATCTCCACACGGCCATGCCTCGATGACTCCATCTCAACCCCCGCTTCAGAAGGCCTTCGTATCCCGTACCGTGGAGACAGCGCCCGTGAAGACGGCACCGAAGAAACAAAAAAATGTTATCGAGTCGTCTTCCAGAAGAAAACTAGCACGCGAGGCGCTAAGGCCAAATTGAAGAAGATTAAGGCGTCTCACAAGCCCGGGACGTTCTCCCTCGGAATGTCGTTGGTCTCCGACACAACATTACGCCACATTGGTTTGGCTTGCGACACTTTGCACGCCTGTTACATGCGGTAGACCGACGAGGCGAGGGAAGACCAGCCTACAAGATTCACCGTCAGCTACAATGAGAACCATTTCCACCACAAGCCGGGCTACTTCGTCATGTGCTTCGAAGACTTATTTGATCTATTCAACCTCGACGCCCTCGATGTCTCACTTCTACGATGCTGGATACTGTAAGTGTGTACAACTAAGTTCTGTATTCACACAATACCGATAAATATCATAACTCATTGCTTATGTATAGATACATGATGCGACAAGCTCGACGATCGCGACAACCGGTGGGTTTCCTCGACCCACATTTGATCTCAGAGCAATGCATCCCCGTAGACGCAAACTACGTCGAGAAGTACATAACGAAGGGATTGCATACTCACCACGATAAGAACTACATACTGGTGCCCTACAACCAGGGTAAGTGTTTCACTACTTGCTATACAAATTTTATTTGTTCTTTATACGCAACACGAACTTAGGTTTAATGACTAAAGCGACATATAAGAGTAGGTGAAACTAGATCCTTTTAGTCATTGTACTAAAGTAGAACAAGGTAGTATACCTTGATTCCCTAATCAATAAGAACCACGACTTCACCCCTATGCAAAAAGTACTCAACAGAAATGCTAATTTTCTCTATACGTAACTCTATTGTAGTCTTCCTTTGTTTGAAATGTCCGAGGATAACTTTTTGGAATCACGTAGGTCGTTTTACGCCTATGTTGCTGATAGAGGAACACACAATGAACCGGGCGCCACACTGCGACATAGGACGCGATTTTCGATACCTGCTACAATACAATAATCCTATATCACACTTTGTAACCTGGCCTCTCGAACTGACTATACCTATATCCTATATCATACTTCTATTTTTGCAGTGCCACCAGTAACTATGTCAAGGCAACATATGTGCATTCTACGTTTGTCGTCATATGCTGGAAATCACGATTGCTAAGATGAAGGATCCAGAGGTTTGTCAGTCAATCTCTTAATAATTATTTCGTAATTATGAATTTATATATATATATATATACTTACTACTTTACTCCCGCTAGCGACAGGGCATGAAAATACCATAAAGTGCCATCCATATGGACTTACTAGTAGAAGTTCGAGGATAGTTCGTCACATTCATCACAGGAGAGATCATTAAAGAGAGTGGAGAGTTTTACCCCGGTGACTCCGATTTATTATAATTCACTTTGAGTTGTAATTAAATCACTTTGTAATTAGATCATTAAAGTGGTTTTGTAATTGATATTGAGTTTGTAAATCACTTTGAGTTGTTATGTATCAAATCAATTGTGATATATTTATTTTCTACTTGCTTGTTTTTAGAGGGCATGGCTAGCATTACTTGAGACTAGCCGGAAAAATCATAATATATTTAGGTACATAACAAACTATCACATACGATTTTGTGGAATAAATCGTCTATGAATGATACTCACGGACTGCTACTGCTAACAACTGTCTGTGATGTGTATACAATCACAAATGACTACTACTAACACCCATCTGTAAAATGTATCCAATTACAGACAGCTACCAGCAAAAGCTGTTTGTGATATCTACATATCACGGACGACTACTATCAACAACCGCCTATGATATCTACATATCACGGATGGCTACTATCAAAAACCGTCTATAATATCTACATATCACATACAGTTTTTGGTGAAAACCGTCTGTGATACTAACCTTCACAGACGGTTTCAACAAATAGCTGTTTGTGATATCTCACATATCAATCACAGACGATTTTTTGTGGAAACCGTATATGATAATAGGCCTCCACAGACAGTTTAAAAAAACCGTATGTGATATATGAGATATCACATACAGTAATTAAATCGTAATCAATGTCTTAAATCGCAGTAATATTTGGGATGCCCATTTTAACGGTTTAACCAGGAAAATCACCCTCCCCATGATCGTGGCCTCCTCGCACAGCTTTCCTGGTTCCGCAGCTCTCGCACGACACAGCCTCCTCCTGGGCCGTTCATCCTCTCCCCCCGACGAACGGCCACTGTGCGGGGAGGTGGCCGGTGGGACGAGCGGCCGGGTTTCCTGGCTCCCCCTTGTTAGGGTTTAGGGAAAAAAAGATAAAACAACTCAATTGCAACATCTGAGGTGCAGTTATCTTGAATGTAGCTAGCTAAAATCCTATGCGTTATTACGAAGTGCAAACCCGTTCGATGGCATGCCATGCACTAGTTCACCACCCAAAAAAAAAAAGCAATCTAAGCTTCCAGTATAGTAGTACTTGGATAGACTAGTACAGTATAGTCGGTCTGTAAATACGGAATGTACCACCAACCAATCTCAGAAGATATATTCTTTTGGTTGCCACCAGTTCCTTGATCCGTCCAGAAAAAGGCCCCCCTCCCAAAACAAAAACCTCTACACCAGAGGACCCAAACCAGCAACAGTACAACAATGCCAAAAACATCCAACTAGAAAACAAGTCTTCTCTTCATTCAGGTGAACCATAGCATCTCTCCTCTTCCCAGTCCCTCGCCCCTGCTGGAGAAACCACTCGTCAGCCAACCATAACAGCCATGGATGCAAAGCATAAAGAAAACAACACAAATATAGCTGCATACTCCGCGTCTCGACATTCCAAATTTGCACCACACAAACAGCATCTAGCAAGGAAGCAAACATAACAGAAGCATATTTCAGCTACGTATACAAAAAGCACATGCACCCTCCCCTCCCTATATGTGTTACTAATTCACGCATTAAAGCCCCTATAGACAGGAATAGGATGTTCCCTGGAAATTATTTTGACTAGCCCTTAACCAAACTTCACATGAACGCAAATTCCAAACTAACTGGCCCCCTAACCATGACTAGACTTTGATCAGGCCCTGGGCAGGAAGTTTCTGTTTCTGAACATGATAGTTGATACAAGCAAGGAGCACGCATAACAGTAACTGCTTTAGATGACTACAACTGTAAATGAAAAATAAAGTTGATAAATCTCAGTGAGCAAGTGAAGCTCCAAAAACACAACATGGCATAATGTAAACTCAAATTTTGTGATGTCCACATATATCAATTTTCGAGTTTAGACAACATCATTCAACTAAAATACACTCTCACCTTCTAAAAACTTCCAAACATTTTAGTCCGCATTTACTTTGGTCCACAATAGATATTGTTTTTCTTGTTTGGACTTTAGAGTATGTAAAGGCCTAATTGCATTGTCAGACCATGTGAAATCACTTGATCAAAAGAAGCGTTTTTCGACATCTAAACTGAAAACGAGTCAAAGACCATCGTCGCACTTATGGCTGTCCAACAACATAGATGAACGATATAACAATCAATAAATGGCCGCCTACTGTAGCCTGCAGAGCGAAACCCCTTTGAAATCAAACATTGCTCAACAATGCAATCCTTTTCAACAAGCCTATACGGGCTCTGTCTACCTGAACAGAGCATGCAAGCTTGAACCAAACCACGAAAGATAAAACGGACGTCCATAGACCCAAGATCAGGAAAATAATCCAACATCTTAATCAACCAGTGCGCTGGTATACAACCATCTCTCCACACCGATGATTTTACTCATAGCTGCCACTATAACTCCATTAGCTTAGCTTAGTCCACAAGCATCTCTCCTAACCGGAGAAAGATGGTTTGAACATGCAACTAACCATATTGTAGGATACCCTACCCACCAACAACATGTACGTAGGTTTGCAAGTGGCGTGGGAAAGCCTGAACAAATAAAGGGAAAAATCGCCTGCGGGCTGATAGCTTAGTAAAGCGTTTTCCTATGGGTGGACTAGCATGGCCCGACATTTATTCAGAAGATCGACTCCAACTCAATGGCATGCCCTAGACCCAATTGCCAACTCCAAATCACCGCCATATAGGATGCGGCGATGAATAATGTAGATCGCTAGTAACCACTAAAATCTAAATCTAGTGCATATTGAACTATTCAGTAAAGATGGGATACGGAATCTAGAATGCAGCAACGAATTAAGTAGATCACCAGTAACCACTAAAATCTAACACAACTGTAAATAGAACTTATTGCCGAAGCCAATCATGTCACAAGCAACCCTAATAATGAAATGGGGCTGTAAGGTTATATACCTCATCATCCCCCTGCTCCCCTCTTTCCTGGAAGCCGTTCAGTCCAGATCATCGTAGCCACGGTGACTATCACTTGCATCGTTGTCGCCACCAGAACCAGCATCCTGACCGCTTGGATTGCTGCTCTCCGCGTGGGCACCACCGAGCGCGGCCCTGAGAGACCAAGGCAGAGATATCCTGAACCTTCTCTCCGCCCCCCTAGGTGAAGGGGTGCCGCCCGCGGCCGGTGCGGCAGAGGAGGCAGGAGCGCGCTGGTCCCCTCCAACTCCCCGGCGGTGTTCGTAGTCAGGGTCATCTGTGGGCAGCTCGGAGCGGCAGACAGGGCAGGAGCTGTGCAGGTCGAGCCAGGGGAGGATGCAGTCCTTGTGGAAGACGTGGTTGCAAGGGAGATGCTTGGCGGCGGCCCCGAGGTGGAAGTCGTCCATGCAGACAGCGCACTGGGCCCCTCCGTCGGCGGCCATCATGTCGGCGGAGACGGCGACGTCGGGCAGGGCGGCGACGGCGGACTTGGCGGCAGGCGGGGTGCCGTAGCGGTTGGGGTCGTTCTCGGCGAGCTGCTGGATGAGCTGCTCGAGGCCGGATCCCATGAAGTAGTCGCCGAGGCTGATGCCCCCAGGCCCAGAGGGGCCGGAGCCCTCGACGACGATCTGGATGGTGGCGCCACCGGAGAGGAGGGTGCTGATGTGGTCGTGGAGGAAGTTGGAGGCGTTGAACTGGGTGGGTGCGGCGGGGGAGGGGGGGCCGAGGAAGACGGCGAGGTCGCTGGGGTTGCGGAGATCGAAGGAGGATAGGAAGGTGGAGAAGGAGGAGGGGAAGAAGGGAGGCGGCGGGTGCGGGGGGGCGTCGAGGAGCTCCTCGACGAAGCCTCCGTCGCAGAGGGGGCAGAGGACGTCGGCGTCGGGGGAGGCGGGAGGCGGGATGGAGACGGCGCGGTCGCACTGGTGGCAGTAGTAGCGCTGGCGGTGCAGCAGAGGTGGAGGAGGCGTCGAGGACGACATAGCCGCCACCGCCGCAGACGCCGCCGGAGGATGGATGGATTAGAGAGGGAGATCGAGCGAGACCTAGTGCTAGCAGCTCTTCCTCTTCCTCTTCTTCCTCCTCCTCCTCCGTGGAAACAGAGGGGGATGGGGAATTCTTTTTTTTTCTTTCCTTCTTCGCAAGGAAAGGAAAGGAAACAGAAATAAACCGAGTTTAATTTTCTCGCAAGTTTGAAGCTGCGGAAGGGTGGACGGGAAGGAAGGAACACTCCCGAATTTTTTAAAAATAACTACAAAAATAAATAAACGTTCACAAAATTACAAAACTATGCTCACATCGTCAGACCCTGTTCATTCTTTGTCGTCAGTTCAACTCCTCGATAAGAAGTGAACAGTATTCTTAAAAGAGCGTTGAAACTCTGAAATTCGAATAAGACTCACTTTTATTCAGAAAAAAAGAGGAGAGAAGGGAGCGGAGGAGAGAAGCTAACGAAGCGCTGCTCGTCCGGTTGCACACCTGTCAAGTAATTTTTTTAACTGAATAGATTATATAATTTTAGATGTAGGGTTACGTAGTGCAGTATGTTGTACATAATACTTTTCAGTGGGTAATCTAGTTTGAGATATGTTGTTAATTGTGGAATTCTTATTTACGATGCAGTGCGTCAAATATATCGGACGTCACCAATTTCAAAATTTACTACAGTCAGGAGACTATTCTTGAGAGTCCCGATGGGATTGATTTCCGTTATTTTTAATAGGCGATCGTGCCCTTGCCAAGAGCAAAGGGGCGTAAATGGGGCGCTGCGATGTTGTAGTTGTTTCACTCGTTCCAAATGGACCATGATGTGTATGATCTGAGATTGAGTTATCTTCCCCCAAGTAGCACAGCGCATATATCAGGAGTTAGTGCATCTCAAGGGAACAAGGTCATGGCAGTCATATGTACGCATAGCGAAGAAGGGGGGGGTGAGATTTGGTCCTTGTGGCCCGGGCATATGCCAAGCTCACTCCTGCATCGGCGGCTGAAGAAGAAGCGGGTAGTGATGCCGAAGAAAAAATTGGGGACTCCAGCCACAGCACGACACACGCAATAGCTAAGCTCCCGGAGTTGCTGATGTTGTTGATGAGGACACTACAAAAGTAGCTCCTTCAGTCAAACAAGCTAATGAGCTTGCTGACGAGGGTGATGAGCTGGAAGCCATAGTGCAAATGATGGATCTCGAAGACCGGGACTATATGGCATTGTCAGAAGATGAAGGATTCGACGAAGATGATGATATGGACCAGCAGACGGTTCTATCCGAGTGTAACACATACCAATTCGACAACCTCGTCGTCAACGAAGGCTCCCGTGTGTCGTAGGAGTACGACTCAGAGCGAGGTCAGGCAAGGAGCTATGTACAAATGCAAGGAGGCCGTGCAGGAGACGATCAAATTCCTGGCCTTGTCGGTGCGGCGTACATTCACAGTCGTCAAGTCTAACACAAGATGATAAGACGTGAAGTACGAAATAGAGAGATGCCCTTGGCTAGTACACATATTTCAGCCTAAGAAGGACACCTACTGGAAATATTCTATAGTTGTCTCACACACATGTGTCGTCACTGAGTCAGTACAGTCCCACAGGAACCTACCATCAGGCTTCATCGCCAACCTCATGTATGGTGAGATCGTAGATAATCTAGATTTTGAGTCGCGGTCCATCATTCGGGCGGTTGAAGCAAGGTCTAGTACACAGTCAGCTATGTCAAGGCTTGGAAGGTAAAACAGAAGGCATTAGAATCAAGGTTCGGCACATTCGAGAATTCCTACCATAACCTCCCCGGGCTACTCCAAGTCATACAAGACAGGAATCCTAGCACTCATATCGACATTCAAGATTCCACACATCCAAAGTGACCCAATAAGAGGGTATTGCAATGAACATTCTTCGCCTTTGGTCCATGCATCAATGCATTCCGGCACTGTCGTCCAATCTTGTGCGTGGATGACACATTTCTGACCGAAACGTATAAGGGACAGATACTAACTGCAATAGTGACAGACAGGAATAATCAAGTTTTTCCCGTGGCATTTGAGAGCGTGAAGTACAGACTCAACATTTTCTTTTTCGGCTTTTGCCAGTAAACACTCACTATAGTGTAAATAAAAGCGTAAGTAATTATTTAATGGTAATCTTATGTACTTCTCTTTCTCCTCTGTGAAAGTTTTGATCTCCTCAATCATATCAACATTGACTTTCTAACACCTTTTGATAGATGTCATGAGGTCTTGGAGGTCATTCTTTTCAGTTCTGGAAGGAGAACTCTAGAGAGGAACTTCATTTTCGGATTGATCCAATTGAACCAAAAGGAAAAACTCCTCTGGTTAGATCAGATCATGTATCTTGCGACTCCTAAGACATTCTATGAGTTAGGTCTATACTAGCATATTCAATATAAAATTACCAAGATAAAAAGTTTACTAAGATATGATCATCTTCATCTTGAGTTTCAATGGTCTCATGGACCACCTCCTCTGATCGTGTGGTCTCATGGACCACCTCCTTTGACCGTGTGGCCTCATGATCCACTTGTAACATCCCAGTTTTTCAACTTTTTCATGAAATTTAAATTAAAATTAACCATTTGATTTTATTGGATTAATAAAGCATAAACTTGAAATTTTAGGAATAAAAAATATTAATTTAATCTGAGGTAATCAAACTTCAATTAATTAAAAATTTAGTTTATTTGAATTTCCTGGGTTTTATTGGTTTCAAATGTTAAAAGGAGTATTTTAAGTATTTCTTGAATTTTCTGGATTTTAAAAAGGGGTTTTCTATTTGCCCGAAAGACAAAAATAATTTATTTGCAAAATTAAAAGCTAAATTTAAGTTGAAAATAATTTTATTAAGTCCCAAATAATTCAAGAAATTTATGTGTATTTTTCTAGAATTTTTGCACTTTATTTGCTATTATCTAAAAAGCCTTTTTATTTGTTGTATTTTCTAAAATTCAAATGATATTAAAAATCCTTGGCACTGTTCACAGGCCGAATCTTCGCCCGGCCCATTCCTATTCCTTCCCTGGCCCACGCCCGCGTGGCCCATTTTCGCGTGCGCCAGCCCACCCACGCACCTCCCGCGCCCCCCGCTCTCCTTTCTTTAATGCGGCGGGCCCACCCGACAGCGTCTCATCGCCCACGCCCTCCCGCTCCCTCTCATTGTCGGGCGGGGCCCGCATGTCGGCCCCCCTGTACTTCTTCCTCCCCACCCCTGCTTCCCGTTGCCGCCCATGCCATGCTCGCGTCACCTCGCCTCCCCCGTCCCGTCGCCATCGCTCAGCCTCGCCGCTGCTGTCAACAGGCAATAAATGTCGGGATTCCCGCCGCCTCTGCTCCCCCATTTTTCTTCCCCTCCACCTACCCCCGTCGTTCCAAGCACCTCCCCATGCCCTGCGCGGCCCAAAGCTCCACGGCGACACCCATGTCGGCCTCCTCTCTCCTCATCCACGGTGCTTATAAAAGCGAGCACTCAGAGCCTCTCAACCTCCTCTCTCTTTTCCCCCTTCTCCCTCCCTCTCTCTCGCCCTCAATCGCCGGGATTTGGAGCTCCAAGGGCTTCGGCCGAAGCTCATGCCGCCGTCGATTCCGCCGCTGTCGAGGGTCCTCCACCGCTTTCATCCTCACCTTCGGCACCGCACGGTTGTAGGCTACACCGTGCGCGCCTCCCCATCGCCGAACCGTCGCCGGAACCCGTCGCCGATTTCGTCCGCTCTTCGCCGCCGCTTCCTCTGCTCGCCACCGGCCACCACTGTGTGCATCGCCGCCAAAGCAATGCGCACTGAAACCCCCTCACCTCCCTCTTCCTCTCGGTGCCCTCCCTTAGGCTTGCTTACGCGCCGCGGCAAGCTGCGTCCGAGCCGTGGCGTCGCCCGCGCCGACGTGGACGCCACTGGCGCCACGCCATGGCCACCTCGGCCTTTTGGCCCGCGTGGCCCAGCCTACGTGGCGTCACCGCTGTGCCGCGCGCCAGGTTCACGGTGGACCTGCGTGCCATCGCGGACTTGGTCCACGGCCGTGGGGCCCACATGTCAGCCGCACAAGATTTTTTTTAAGGAAAATAATTCCAGGTGAAATTCAATAATTCGGACGCTAACGTCAACATGATGCAATAAAGTGATTTTCATTTAAGAAAACAAATCAAAAAATCCGAAAATCACATTTTCATCATTTCATGTATTTTCAAACTTCTGAAAGCCCTTTCTCCTCCGTCCGAACTTCGATTCGAGCGATTCAAATTTATAAATTTATCTAAATTCAATATCCAACTATCTACACTAAAATTATTTGATTTGAAGTTCATTTGAATTTTATTTGAATTTGCTTCATCTTCGTGTGTAGATTTCGACGACTCCGGGAACCCGAATACTTCGAAGAAGTAGATCCTCAAAAGTTTGAGCACAGTAAGTTACATCTTTGATCATATTGAATCCCAATATTTCAAATTATTTAAATTTTGTTTGAAATTATTATTGCATGTGTATTTAAATTCAAGTAATTTAAATCTCTGTTTTAACTTTATAGTTATTCATAATTCCTTTGTACATCCAAACTTGAATATTGATTTAGCCACCCCCTTGATACCATAGTTGAAAACTAGTTGGTACATTAGTATGAACTAGAACATGTTGCAAAACTCTTTGCTTAGTCGAAGCTTAGCTGAAAAATATTAAATTTGGGAAAGTTAGCTAAAGTTCAACTATGATTTAAAATGCTACTATGGTACGGTCTATACTATAGAAATTTGTAAAATGTGTTGACTTGTAAATAAAACAAAAATTGGTTTAGACTTGGGAGAAATGAATCTTTGGATGGTGCACGTTGATGCACGGGATCGAGTCATTTCTATGACTAAGACCCATGGGTTTTATGAAAAGTCGCCCTAGTCAATTAAGGACCGGCCTTCGAGCCTGTTTTGCTAAGCTCTATCGTACTACCACATGTTCTGAATGGGCAGAATCTGGCTAACTAATTTGCAACGTCTCACTGTGGTCGTGTCATCAGGTTGCGTGGGTGTATTTATGACTTACTTTTATGTATTCCCACCTGTCGCAGGAGGGGCCTGAACCCGGCGGATTTCTATCCAAAGGGGGCAAAACCTTAGCGAGGCGGGACTACGATGGGATGGCGTATTGTAAAGGCCTTGTCACATGCTCTAGACTGCTTATCTATGGTAGTAAGCAGTGGTATCGACGGATGTCAAACAAACTAGAGAAGTCATATCATGTGGGTAAAGTTGTACACATCTGCAGAGTGCTATGAACTATTCGAATAGCCGTGTCCACGGTCATAAACATGCTAGCAAAGCCACTCCAAGTTAGATTTTGGTTTTGATTTCAACAGACTTTATTAATGGTTTTGGATTTTTATCCAAACGGGAATTGGACGGTTAGCCATATGATATGAGGGTATCTTTCACCTCTTATGTGAATGTTATCTTACTATAAAACTTGAGAATTTAGAAAAGTATTTTTAGTATAGAATGAACTGCTTAGAACTTAGTATGAATATTTAAATGGGAAATGTTGCTTTATGCAAATTGATCCATATAAAGCCTTCCGTTGTTAAATCCTTGTATGTATCATATTCTGTTATTTGGTGTAACTTACGAGCACGGTTATTGTGCTCACCATTACTCAATAAAACTGTTGAGCAGGAGAAGAATGCTATGAGGAGATTGAGAACTTGGATGACTAGGCTACGCCCTCGAGACGATTGCCTATGACGAATCGTGTGGTCTACTTTACTATTTTTGCCTTCGATGTATTTTGCTTATTGGTTGTATGCCCCTTTTGTAACAACTTTAATTATTTCAATGAATAGCATTGTATCCACTTTTGTTTGATTGTGTACACTAGCTGTTCCTAGACTAGTGTATGAAAGACAGAGAATCCGGGATCATTCGCTCTCGGGTTCGACACCACTCCTGTTATAGTGGACCCATGGACCACCTCTTCAGCCTGATTCTCTTGGGAGGTCCTTTTCTGTTTGGACCTCCGTGCCATGTGGCATCTCCCTGGATGTCCTAGTAGTTGTAGTTAGGACATCTTGGACCACTTCCTTAGTGGTCCTAGGAGGTATTTTTATTTGCAGAATCTCTTCTGCTAGAGATTCTTCCATTGCCGGTGCGATGGGGGGCAAAGTTTGTTCTTTAGCTGTTAGTTGTCCCCTTTTCGGGTCCGACGGCAAAGAAAGACTAAAAGAAAAGAGAGGATTGGTCATTATGAGCCAAAATTATGTAGTTATTATCAAAGAACTTACTCGATCTCGAAGCTACTTTCGTTAAAGAGTGCCATAAAGTCCTCATTAGCGGTGAAAGTGAGTTGTTCCAATGGTTCTAACAAAGAAGGAATCAAGGCCAAGGAGGTCCTTGGCCTTGGAGCCCAATGAAGTGGAATTTTCTCTTCAGACTCCTCTGATGATCCTTCGCCCTGTACCACCTCAACCATGAAAATTGATGTAGCAGGTATTGGCTGGGGGTTAGAAGTATATCGAGAAACTAAAATTTTAACTTTGGTTGTTAATACCTCGTGGGTAGGAGGTTTCGAAAGAATTGGGGTTGGAGTTAAGGTAGGAGGCTCTTGCAGAATTGAGATCAAAGCAGGTGCAGGTTTCGTATTCTTTGGTACAACAGGAGGCTTGGAACTTATCCATGCGTTCTGTGCCAAAGGAGGGGCAGAGCTTGCACCAACGTCCGATATGGAACGCTTCTTTGATGTCATATGTTCAGAAAACATAAGTTAGATATAAAGTAAAAATTACTTCTCATGTCTTGTAATTCTTGTGAATACTTACCACTTTGCGATCTTACCTAAGTGATAAGGGGGCTCCAATCAAGCTTGGAGGCTGCACTTTTAAATCGATCAGTTTCTTGTCTAGAACCCAATCCTTTAACAGGACTGAGGCTCTAGCAAAGACCTCATCATCCAAAAAAGCTGCAATATAATGAAAAATTACTTTACTTCAACTATGAAATTTTAGTTCGAGTAGAAAGGTAAATGGATTATTACCATTATCAGGGATGTCATAATCACAAGATAATATTTCTCTCTTTTGGAGGGGAAAGTTCTTGTTCTTGAGGAAGTCATGGACGACCTTTCGTCCAGTTAGACCCCTCCTTACCAAGTTGTTGATAACTAGGACCACACTCTTCTCATCATTGGAAATATTGATCTCCTTGTCAGCAGCTTGGATTTTTGAGGACCACTCGGTGGTGCATTTTGATTGTAAGTAATCCTACTCTCTTTCGGAACAGGAGAATAAAACCATTCTTTGAGTTTAAGCATCTTTGGTAGCCACAACACTCCTTGTTGGCATCACCTTTCTTCACAACACCGGCACCTTTCTTGTTACGAATGATTTGGTAATAAAACCTAAACAGACGCAGACTAGGGGCTATTCCTAAAAACACCTCAAACATATGGGTAAAAATGCTAAGTACCAGAATTGAATTCGGTACAAGATGAACTAATTCAATTCCATAATGATTACAAATTTCAATCAAGAAATCACTCTTGGGTAAATAGAGGCCTGCCCGGAGATAGGGCACAAAGAGTACCGTAAAACCGGCTGAAGGGCATGGCTCAATCTCCCTTCCCAGCGCACGCCACTCGAGAAGAGTCTTCTCTAGTAGATGCCTATCTTTCTCCAATCCTTTGAGCTCCTCTGCGGACAACATTGACGATTTTCATCCCACCCTTGTCTCGGTTAAATGGTGGACTGAGGAATTCTCCCTTTCGAAGGTTTGTGGAGGACGAAAGGCTCTCGGTGAATGGGGAAAGTAAAAACGGCTGGGTAAATCATGCCCAAGGAAGGATAAATCCGTATATATATCTTTGGAGTATTTAAAACCCACTACCTCAAGGATGTAACAACTGCACCTCGACCAATGGAGATATGCAGCTCATATCTGGTCAAGGAAGTTGTTCCACACATCAGAGACGTGTGGAAAAAGCAGATGAAAAGTTTTTCCCTTTTCCCAAAGTTATCTTTGTCTCGTAATCATCATGAATAAAAAGTATAATACGTTTAAAACGAAAATTGCTTTGACATGTGCTCTGAGAAGTATTCATCTGATCATCAGAATTTTCCTTCTATCAATTTCTTGAAAATATCTTCCATGGATTACAACTTAAAAATTGATCGAAAGGTCGACCAAAAATCAATTTGATCCATGGAGTGTATCTTTCCCATGATCTTACACATAGTACTCTGAAGAATGACTGTTCCTTTTACCAATTTCTGGAAAACTTCATAGAATAAATTGGCTCCTTGACCACCTTGGA
This sequence comes from Hsuehochloa calcarea, assembly GCA_036346395.1. Taxonomy (NCBI): domain Eukaryota; kingdom Viridiplantae; phylum Streptophyta; class Magnoliopsida; order Poales; family Poaceae; genus Hsuehochloa; species Hsuehochloa calcarea. The sequence continues at coordinate 54,367,438 of CM070604.1, read as the reverse complement.
AGAATAAAATCCACGTGTATTCATAATCATTTTCTCTGTAATCAGAGCATACCCTTTGCAATATACATCACTGTTTTGAGTCCTTTGGTGAACAGATAGCAATCTCCATTTCTTTTTTATAATTTTTTTGTCCGTTCTGTGAAAAGAGTTCCAGACGTCGACATCGACATTTGGGACTCTCGTCACAGAACTGACAAACAAAATTATAAAAAGGAAATGGAGATTGCTATCTGTGATGTATATTGCAAAGGGTATGTTCTGATTACAGGGAGAATGATTGTGAATAAGCGTGTATTAGGGTTTGGATGGGGATCTCTATTACAAAGGCACATAGGTCGGGTTCTTATAGTCTACAAAACGTCGGCAGTTTGTTGCAGTTGTGCCTCTTCACGTTAGTGGTCGCGTCTCTTTAAGTCAATAGTCACGTCTCTTCATAACGAACGTTGTATCTCTCTGGATGTAACAGCCAATACCCTTTCTCCACGTGGGTTGTTGTTAACCACACGTGAGTAACTATCTTCGAGGACCTCCTCTGCGAGGGAGAGGTCCTGGAGTGATCTAAGAGGACCTCTAGGGGAGGTTCAATAAGACATCCAGGAGAGGTTCGATGATGATCCAAAGACTCTCGGACCCATCTTCTTATCACTTGATTGATCTTGGGTCCAATAAGCTAACTTGGGTCGAGTAGAAGATCTATCTTAATTATAATAAAAATAAAGATATACATATATCATTGACTAGTCAACAATCCTCGTGAGATGTCGCATCCATGTGGAGCTTTCTCGAAGCCATCGGTCGTACGTCGTCGACCCAACTCGGTCTGCCTCCTCCCCGTTTTCTCTATTTTCTTCCCCAACGTTGTAGGTGACCTCCCCTATCTTCCACCCACTACCATTGTTGCCTCGCTGTCATGGCCATATCCACATACCTCTATGGCTACAATAGCCTAAAATGGGTTCGCCTCATCTAGTTCTACACGGTGCTCACACTCCTAGCCTAATAAACATTGGTGTAGTTCACCATTGATGAGGGCCGAGTGTCCCCTATTTTGTTGGAGGCAGATCATAGAGGGGAGGAGAAGGGGAAGGCTGGCAGGTGACCTCTAACGTGATGGAGTTGCTGCTATTTGAAAAATAGTCTCTTAACATTGCAACTTAGTGAAATTGCCGCTAAAAGTCGCAGCAAACTGATAGATGATTAATTTCACGAATAAAGTTATCGTAGTTTTGCAAAATTTACTCTACAATTAAAAAAAAAGAAGAAGAGACAACAGTAAGGCTTGGGCCTAATGAATTGATGTATCTAGTCTGAACCCTCCAATCTCGATCGGACGGGGGGCCATAGTGATGTGCCTGTTGCTGCAGCATTGACCTCTTCTTCTCTTCCTTCCTTGGGCAAGGCTCGTCGTGTCTCTTGTTCGATCTCTTGGTCTTCGTCGTCGTCGTCGTCGTCGGAATTCCTCTCCTCTCCACATCGGATCTCCTCCCTCTCCTCTCAGCTCCATGCCCTCGCGGGTCGCCGCCGAGATCGCCGCGCTCCCGGAGCCGCGGGGCCCCATGCGCCGCCTCTGCGCCGACCTCGCGCGCCGCGTCCGCCTCCTCGCCCCGCTCCTTGACCACATCCGCCAGCCGCCCCCCCACGACTCTTCTTCTCAGTTGCCTCTCGCCGACGCCCTCCGAGCCACGCTCCACCTCCTCCGCGGGCTCCAGCAAGGCAGCAGGATCTACCAGGTAACCCCCAAGCCAATCTACTCGATCTTCCTCTGCTAGTATTACTCTCGATTTTCTTTCTTCTTCCGCCTCAGTCGCTCACTAATCGTAGCTATCCCTGATCTGGGTTACAATGCAATTCTTTCTCACGTTGTATGAATTTCGGGCAGGCCATGCGAGGGGATGGTATTCTCGACAATTTTGCAACTGTCAACGAACTGATTCAGACGGCATTGGATGACTTGGCCTACCACACCTTCGATATGCCTGAAGAAGTGCAAGAGCAGGTATACTAGTACTACTTACTGTCTGTCGTCTACACCTCCCTCCCTCCCTCCACAAACCTTCAAGTCTGCTCGCTACTGCAATTTTAGGTTGCACTTGTGCATTCCCAGTTCAAAAGAGCAGCAACAAGGACCGATTCACTGGACACACAACTTTCAGAGGATCTTGCTTGGGCTCTTAGCGGCAAGACCTCTGACCCTGCCGTTCTAACAAGGATCTCGGAGAAGCTGCAACTGCAGACTATGGCAGATGTGAAGAAAGAATCCGTCGCCCTGCATGAGATGGTCATTTCCAGCGGCGGTGAACCTGATGACTGTGTCGAGGAAATGTCTTCACTGCTCAAGAAGCTTAAAGACTGTGTCATCGCTGAAGCTCCCACCGACGACACTCTCACCACTAGGTCTGCCTCCATAAAGCATAGATCTCCCATCATCCCCGATGAGTTCAGATGCCCCATATCCCTTGAGCTGATGCAAGACCCCGTCATTGTTTCTAGCGGCCAGGTATGTATTCGATTTGATTGTGCAAAGCTAACTATTATTCTTCTTAAAACACAGCGCTGTTAATGACCATTGTCTTCTCTTCAGACGTACGAGCGATCTTGCATCCAAAAGTGGCTTGATTCTGGACACAAAACCTGCCCTAAGACGCAGCAGCCCCTCACACATACGTCACTTACACCAAACTTTGTCCTCAAAAGCCTGATAGCACAATGGTGTGAAGCCAATGGTATCGAGCTTCCCAAGAACAAGGCGAATTCCCGCGACAAGAAAGCAGTGAAAAGTTCCGACTATGACGATGCTGGTTTACTCTCACTAATGAATAGGCTGAGGATCGGGAACCAAGATGAGCAACGGGCAGCTGCAGGTGAGATCCGATTGCTTGCAAAGAGAAACGTCAACAACCGTATATGCATTGCTGAAGCGGGAGCAATTCCCTTGCTGGTCAATCTACTCTCCTCTTCGGATCCAAGAACGCAGGAACATGCCGTCACAGCACTCCTTAACCTCTCCATCCACGAGAACAACAAGGCAAGCATTGTGGACTCCCATGCTATCCCTAAGATAGTGGAAGTGCTCAAAACTGGGAGTATGGAAGCCAGGGAGAATGCAGCAGCCACACTATTTAGCTTGTCAGTTGTAGATGAAAACAAAGTAACTATTGGCGCTGCTGGTGCAATACCTCCACTCATCAATCTTCTGTGCGATGGGAGCCCAAGAGGCAAGAAAGATGCAGCAACAGCAATTTTTAACCTGTGCATATACCAGGGCAATAAGGTCCGGGCAGTGAAAGCTGGAATCGTCATCCATCTGATGAACTTCTTGGTGGATCCTACTGGGGGAATGATTGATGAGGCACTCACTCTTCTGGCAATTCTTGCCGGTAACCCAGAAGGCAAGGCTGTAATCGCGCAATCAGAGCCAATTCCCCCACTTATCAAGGTGATCAAGACTGGGTCTCCTCGCAATAGAGAGAATGCTGCAGCAATTCTATGGTCGCTCTGTTCTGCCGATGCGGAGCAAACGATGGCTGCAAAAGCAGCTGGAGTGGAGGATGCACTCAAGGAACTGTCAGAAACCGGCACAGATCGGGCAAAGAGGAAAGCTTCTAGTATTTTGGAACTCATGCGCCAAGCAGAAGAGGCATGAACCAGACAACATAGATTTGTCGAAATGTGAGGTTGTGGCATAGCTATAGCCAACTGTACACATGAATACATAAATACTAATTTGCTTCTCAATAGTGTTGAAATTTGATATGTTATAGGCAGATCTACTAAGAATTCGGTAAACATATAAATTGCTTGTATAATATTGTAACTCGGACCAAGATGTACTTCCTGATAAAAAAAAATAGTAAATAAAATTATGTGTGATTCAATTTGCTGGTTATTATTGTTTCAGGTCTCACGCATGCAAATGCATTCCACTTTTTTGGGACATTTCACTGCTTGTAGAACAGCATATTTTTTCATTTGAAGCGAAAAGGAAACCGAAAGTTGTTTTTTCCTTGGGCAGCTCTCTGCTTTGGGTTATGTGTTTGGTGGCTTCATTCTGAAGTAAGTTCCTTCTCAGAAAATTGTTACTGCATTTCAGTTGTTTGTTTTCATTGTTTCTGTGGAAGTCTCAACTATCCATTACTGTGGTTAATGTAGCTTAGAACAACACTGAGCAGAATTTTCTCTTGATAAGTAAATCGGATTAGACAGAGAAGATTAACATGATATCTTATCCATTTCTTCGGAACGTTACGTCTAATCACCTTTTAAGTACACATGCAAACAGCCTTTTGTGCCTGCTTGCTTTTTGGTAATGTTATCTGTGAGCTACTTTTATAATACCAAATTTGTAAAGTACATCGATGGGAATACGCACACAACCAACCAGGAGACAATTACTGTTGCTGTTGTTATTATTCAATGGAATCAAACAAATGAATGTAATCACTTAACGGGCCAGACTTTCCCGCTGGCACGAGGCACCATGCTCCTCTGTTGGAAAACAGGGTGCACCTGTTTGTACATCTTGTTAATACTGTTACGAACATTCATGAGACCCGATGGGTACTATACACAGGGGGGGGGTTCAAGAGAATACTGTTACAAAGGAAAGGAATATGCTGTACACATGTAATGAAATACAAAGACATATAAGAAAATACAAATAAATTTCTATTCTAACATCTTCCCCGAACTCATAGTGGGTCACAAATACTAAGTTTGGAGAGAAAATACAAATATTGTACTCTAGTCTGTGGCTTTGTGAAGAAGTCAGCAATCTGTAACTCTGATGGCACAAACTATAAAGCAAGTACTCCCTCCTGCACCTGTGAGCACAAACTGTAAAGCAAGTACTCCCTCCTGCACCTGTGAGTGTGTGTATGAAGCATCGACACCAATGTGCTTGGTCTTCACCGGGTCACGGACAATACTAATAGCACCTGTACTATCAGACAATAGAGTCGGAGGTCCCATCACAAGCACTCCAAAATCTGCAAGTAACCACCTCAACCAAGAAACCTCTTCTGTCACTGCTGCTATAGCTCTCAACTCAGCCTCTACACTCGAACGGAAAACTACAGTCTGCTTCTTTGTCTTCTAGGCAACCAGGGAGGAGCCAAGAAAACCACAATAAGCAGAAAGAGAACGACGATCAGAAGGATCACTAGCCTAGGTCGCATCAGAGTACGCCTAAAGCTGTATTGGGTTGGAGCTAGGGAAAAACAAACGACGAGAAATAGATCTACGCAAGTAGCGAAGAACACGAAGAAGGTGACTGTAGTCAAGATAGGTAGGACGAGCCATGAACTAACTCAAGATATGAACAACATGAGCAATATCAGGACGAGTGCTCACAATATACACCAAACTCCCAACAAGATGACGATATCGAGTATGATCCTCAAGAAGATCGCCATCAGTGGCACGAAGCTCGAGGATAGCTCCATAGGAGTCTCGGTGGTGCGAGTGTTAGTTAGACTTGACCGATCAAGAAGATCTTGAACACACTTCTGCTGGGGGAGGTAATAGCCCTCAAGCGTGGAAGAGACCTCAATCCCAAGGAAGTACGTAAGAGAACAAAGATCATTCATTAGAAACTGCTCACTGAGATGCTTCTTCCCATACGTGATGAATGAGGAATCATCACCAGTGATGAGCACATCATCAACATACAGAAGAAGCAATATCCTACTCGCCAGCGCCGCCATCACCACCAGCAGTTCCTTCGTCACACGTGGCTAAAAAAAAAATACATAGTTGGCATCACGCCAGCAACCAGACGAAAAGAATACAAACCAAACGTACCCGCGACGGCAGGGGGCTCCCCAACCAGTGTATCGGTTGAGCACCGCCTGTACGCATGTGAAGGCATCCCAACCGATGACTCCTCCAGGGCCAAGCTCGCAACCTTAAAGGAGATGGTGGCCCTCGCTAGGGCTACGGAGGTCACAATGGGGTGCAACGTTGTTACCACTCGAGAGCCTGAGAAAGACCCTGTCGAGCACACTTGCTCAATCCGCTCCTCGGGGCGGCGGGCCACCTTCGGGTCTCGGAATGATGAGTCCACCCTTTGTAAGATCGAGGTGGCCGACTAGAGGGGGGTGAATAGGCGGTTTTAAAAATCTTTCGCGCTAAACCAATATATAAATGCGGAAGTTAATAGCGAATTGGTTTTGCACGATTAAAACCTAAATCAACTTGGCTCAACTAAGTGCACCAACAATATGAACACAATACAATATGAGCAATCATACAAGATATATAAGCAATTAAAGCAAGAATGTAAATTGCTCAAAGTAAAGCACAAGTAAAAACAAGATGACACGATTATGTTTTACCGTGGTGTTCGGAGACTTGCCGGTCTCCCCTAATCCACGTTGAGGTTAGCCCAAACAAATTGGACCGGCTCTACTAATTAAGCCAATACCTCCGAGGTAAGTCCAAACACTTGGACCGGTTCCTAACCGAACCAACACCTCACTCAACTATGGTTGCTCTTCCTCCGCTCGAGATGGTGAGCACTAAACCACTCACAAACCGCCGGGTCTTCTCACAAGCTTCTTGAGAAGATCACCGCGCACGACGCCTCCACGCCGTCTAGGTGCCGGCAAACACCAAGAGTAACGAATCCAAACTTTCACTTGAACTAATCAAGTGTCAACGCTCACGTGGATACACAATTCACTACCTAAGGCAACACATGCACTTAGGGTTTACTCTCCAAGCTCACCAAGTGCAACACATGCACATAAGAGAGGAGAGGCTTGCTCTTAGCTCAAGAGGATCACAAAGAATTCACAATAGCACCAGCAACCTCTCCCAACCGGCCAAAGTGGCTATATATAGCCCACACACAAAAACTAGCCGTTGGGAGATAAACCCCTGAAAAATCAGGGAAATCGGAAGTTCCGCCATGTAAAGACCGGAACTACCGCATCTGAGAGAAAAGCACTGCAACGGCTATGTCAGACGAGAAACTAGCCGTTTGATTTTTAGTACGGAACTATCGCCAACCAAGTTGCGGAAGTTCCGATCTTCGGAAGTTCCGCATAACACATAGCGGAACTACCGCACTTCTAAATTTTGGCTAAGTCCCAAAATGGTGCTTCTCTGGAAAAAACGAACCGCCGGAATTTCGGAGCAACCGATAATCGGAAGTTCCGCTCGTATCATGGCGGAACTTCCGCACTTCGAGAAATCGGCTAAGTCCCTAAAAAGGGTGCTCTCTGAAAAAAAACGTACCGCTGCAAATCGGACCGTCACTGCGGAACTTCATGATTATACAACCGGAACTTCCGATTATCCTGATAGAAAACAGCAATGGCTTTTTCAACAACTTCAATTGCAAAACACATTTGCCAATTGATAAGCCATGCCAACAAGGATCACAAGCAAGATTCCCAACAAGTTGCAAAACACATTTGCCAACTTTTAGAATCATACCACAAGGAAAAAGGTACATGGACTTACACCATTTGCAAACTTAAGTCACATGCTACAAGAAATCAAACATGAGCATCAACTATTTGCAAAACACATTCGCAAATAACAGCATCATGCCACAAGGCTAAGGTGCATGGAATTCAACCATTTGCAAAACACATTTGCAAAGTATAGTCCCATGCTACAAAGTTTGAATGCATGAGCCTCGACTATTTGCAAAACACATTCGTAAATAATAGCTCCATGCATAGATGAGCTAGAGCAAACACAATGAGCTATCAACACATGACTAACTCATGCTACTAGTCAAGACCCCTCTTTATAGTACGGCAATCCTATACTAGCAATCCGGTCTATCAACCAAACACCGAGACCGGTAAAAGACTAGGAACACATCCTTAGCCCTAGCTTGTCATACCTTTGCCTTGCATCTTCTTGAAGCTTGATGACGCACATCAACACTTCAAGTCCGGGTCTTTGACTTTGACAATCATCAACACATGATGATTTCTTTACTTCGGGATCTTGTCTTGAACATCATCAACACATGATGATTTCTTCATCCCGAGTCTTCACATGCATCAACGCATGATGCATTCCTTCACTTGACATCCATCAACACATAATGGGTCTTCTCTTGTCTTGACGATCAACTCATGGTCATCTCTTCTTGATAAGCATCAACTCATGATGCATCCTTTACACCAAACTTTTGACTTGATGATCAACTCATGATCATCCCAAGTCTTTATCATCCTGGAACACAACCTATACATCCAACTCATGGAAAATGTTAGTTTCACAATATGATTATCATTAATTACCACACCTTACCATTAACTCATAATGGTGGGACAAGATACCTCAATCTTTCCCTCTTTGGTAATTGATGATAACCACTTAATTACTCATAAATTGAATGTAGATAAATGAGAGAACAAATTGAGTATATATCAACTACACAAGTTATATATATACTCTAACTTGAGTATACAAGAACTACACAAGTTCTATATACTCATAATCATGAGTATACAAGAACTACGCAAGTTTTGTATACTCAAACGGATTTGTTTCAAAGTAAAGATCCCAAATATATGTGGAGAACGGAATATGGATCAATACTAATGAAACCACAAAGTATAGAATAAAACTCCCCCTAAATGTGTGCATACACAAATGTGTAATAAGATCATATGCACGTATTCAAGTTTAACTTATGGTTGAGTTCAATCCTATATTTTGGATCCGAGAAATGCAACAATATATAAGATTGAGATGTCGATTGCATACCTCGTTGTGTTTCACCTTTATATCCAAATGAGACTACACAAAGATAATACTTGACAAGAAAATGAGTCTCATATTTGGATTTGTCATTAATCACCAAAACACTCCATTAACTCATAATGGCGGGTCTAGATCTTTCACCCTTGCGCATCCCTACTGCTTTGGGAACCGAGGGCCGCCACATTGCGAGGTGCGCGTCGATGGGCCCCGCAACATCCGCCTCGTGAGCACACGGCCTTTCTTCCGCTTCCCCTCATCACGATTGGGCGCTCGCCAAGCGGCAAGCTTGATCCGAATACGCCGGTTCAGCGAGGCCCGCGATCCACGAGTCCTCGCTTTGAGTGCTCCTCCGGTGTAGGGCCCCAAAGAGGCTCGCACCGCGCGCCTCATCGATAGGTAGCACTGCCTGTCGCCCCTAAGTATACGTTTAGTAAATTGAAGCCACATGGAAGTTTGGAATACGAAATAAACACATACCGTCCTCCCCGCATGGCAAATCAAACGGCGAACGCCACCTCGCGATTCCGAGCTTGACGCCCCATCCACGCGCTAAGCGCCACACGGTGCGCGCAAAACTCCTCCACAAGATCCCGAGTGGAGAGCCTTCACGTCACGCTTAGCAGCAGCTGCAGCAGCGCTTCCTCATGAGATGTCAACTCAATCTCCGGTGAGGAGAGAAGTTGAATAGGACCCCTGGCAGATTGAAGGTCGTCGGCCGACGGAGAGTTGTGGTAGAACCACCTTCGCGTCCAGTCCGTCTCCCATCTGTTGCGGGACGCGAGCACGGGCATGTACCGAAGGCAGCGCGTCTTCGGCCGAAAGTTTACGCTCCTGATATTGAGTGTCTCTCCAGTATCCCTTTTCTTTGGCTGGAAGCGCCTATCGTGAAGACACGCGAATAACCGACCTTCTCCACCGCTGCGGCCGATAGCATAACCCACTCGAAGACGCCCAGCTTCACAATGGAATTTGGCGTCAGCTGCGCCAACTCCACCCGGTACAGCTGAAGTGCGCAGGCCACCAGCTCCACGCAAGGGAACCGGAGGCCCGCGTCCAGGAAGGCAACGAAAACAACTGCCTCGTCCTCCTGAGGCTCCGGCACCATCTCCGAACCAGACGCCCGCACCAGGGACAAGTCGGCAATCTTGCCTTCATCCCGAAGCGACCGCAGAATTGCCGGAGTAACCAAAGAGCGGCCAAGCTCGTTCGTGAGAACCGAAGAAGCCCCGCCATCTCAGGAACGCTTCGTCATCGTGCCGACCACAGCGAGAGTAACGAAGAGAAGACAGAGAGGGAGTTTGAAATCTATCAAATGCGGGGTAGCGAAAGGGGGCTGGCGCGTCCCTCATATTTATAGCCACCCAAGCACAAAAATAAACCAAAGGACACGCAAAACGAAGAGACGCGATCCAATCATAGATTGACACATGTACCGCACTCACCCGAACACAGAACACGAACATCCGCAACCCTAAACGCTACACCGATATCACCGTTTTCCATAGAAGGTGACCGCACACCGCGACGGGCTGGCAACGCCGCGGGCCAAAGGAACAAGTGCTCGACCTTCGGGAAAAGCGGCGCGATTTCACCTTGGCAAAGCACGACCTCGACCGCGAGGAGCTTGTCGAGGGCGGGCCCACCACCCCAACGGCTACCTCCGCAGGAGACCCGAAGCACCCCTGGAGGGTCCTCGGTGCCTTACAAAGCCCGGAGCAGCAGGCCCTCTGGGCCACCTTCGGAGTAGACCCAAAGCACCCCCTGCAACGGAGCGGTGCTAGTGGACCAGGTGCACCAGCCAGGTGGACCAAGCGCAGGAAGACCTATCCTGGTCCAAGACCTACGTGTAGGGGGAGGAAAAGTCTTTGCAGCCCATACGCGTACAACATTCTCGTAGGGATAGGATAGTAATGTAAACATAGGGCTATAAATAGGGAGCACCCCCCATGTAAAAGGGGGAAGAATTTGGTTTTTCAGAGAAAATCAATCAAGTACTCATTTACTAGCTGTTGATCCCCTTTCCGAGTATCCTCCGGCTCTCCCGAGTGTATCGGAGGTCCTCTTTCTCTTATTGCCTAGTCTTTGTTTGCTACGACAATAGCCAAGACAGACAGGAGGCACCAGCCGTGAGGGATCAATGTCGCGACGTGTAGCCAAAATGAAGCCGTGGTGCTGAGGCGGTTCCTTGGGCGGTGGAGACGCGGCCGGGGATGGTCGTGAGTGGCGGGGCGGCGGAGACAGGCGGTGACGACGGCACAACAACCATGGCGATGGAGCTCCGGTGAGAGAAGGGAGGAATGGGGGCGAGCATGAGCTCCAGAGGGACAAAGGGAACTCACCAGGGTTAGTCGTGAGGGTGGAGGAAGGTCGGGGCGGCTTGGCGGCGGGAGCCGGCGATGGTGCGACGGGTTCGCCGTGGGGGCGCCACTTCGGGAAAGTGGAGGGGGAGTGAACGGTGCGGGGAGATAGAGGGAGTCCTGAGGGTGCTTCACCTGCGAAGAATTTAGCGGGGGCTCACCATGCAAGGAGTACTGGCGGCGGTTCCGGCCGTGGTCGGGGAGGAAGGCAGTGGTGGCGCTTTGGCTGTGGAATGATGCAACTGGTTGGGGGAATTGGATCCACTTGACTCGACGCACCATGTGACGTGCACGACGGGGAAAGGGATGCTTTAGGCGGCCGAGCGGTGGCAATGTGTGGCGGCGGGCGCGGAGACGCACGAAGCGCGACCGATTCGAGTAGTGCGGTGCACATAGGGGGAAGTGAGCGGGCTAAGGAAATACAGGCCGTCGAGGCGGCCTTGAAGGACATGGCGGTGCTTACTTCTACTTGTCGGAGCGGCCAAGGTGGCTTGGCGAACGAGCGACTCGGTGGTGAGGGTGGTTGGAGTGGGAAAACCAGAGGAAGGAGCTCATGTACGCAGCTTACGTAGGGGCTCGTCGATGCATTCTCCAAGCAGCAACGACATGGGCGAGATGCGGCGTGGCGCGCATGCAGGGGCGGTGGCTTGGCTTGGCGCCAGGAGGTAGGGGAGCAAGTGAGCTCGGTTGACCGGGGAAGAAGAGGGAGAGGAAGCTGGTGGTTTGGTTAATTTGCACGGGTTTGACCGGTGGAACAGTAAGAGGAGAAAAGAATGGCTAGGGCAATTTGGGAAGAGATCAAATAACAATATCCTAGATTTTCTAAATTATTGATATTTGCTTTAAGGACTTTTCATGTGGTAATAAATTAGATCAGATATTTCCTAAAGGATTTTAATTGGGCTTTTGAACATTATTCTAGGGTTTATAATTCACATAATTTTTCAAAGGGCAATACCTAAATTTTATTTTGCTTCTCTAATTCCTGCGTTCAGGGTTTTCGTTTCTAGGGCTTTTGTAATTTGGGTTTTCTATTTTACAACGCTCATTAGGAGAAAACACAACTAAAATAACTTCCAAAAATGCAAACAATTAGGATGGCAACATATAACATAAAAAGTTTTAAAAATCCCGTATTTTTATATTTTAGGCATTTTTGAGATGTTACAGAGCTAGACTGCCAGAACCTGCCGAGCTGTGAGAGAGCTGTTGAAGTAGAGCCTGGTAGAGTCGCGGAACATAGTCATCTCACTAAGAAGGTTCTGATCCTCGCATCGAGAAAGGGCCTCCCTGCCCCCTGGATCGTCCACCTCCACGCGCCTTGTTCCGCTTTTTCGCACCGCACAACTCCGGTAGTCGTGCCCAAAGTTCTTGCAATAATTGCACTGGATCCCAGTTGGTGCAAAAATAGGAGCGAAAACAGGCACCTGAGGAGAAACTGTAGTCAATGCAGAAGTCGTCGGTGTAGTCGAAGAAGAAGGGGTAGCAAACACAGCCGGAACATACTATGCTGCTAACCTGCGGTGAAGCTCCTCAACACGAAGCATCGAAAGTGCCTCAGTGACTGTCGGTCGTGGTGAGCAGCTCAGCAGTTGAGCCCTGACAAGCTCAAACTTTGGGCGAAGATGGCAGACGGAGTCATAAAGGCGAAGGCTGTCACGATCCACCTTCTACACCTTATAACACTCCTGGCAGAGTAGAGAAGTTAGCTCATCCAGCTGGCGCCAAAGACTGGCCAGAGCTCGAAAAAATTCGTCTACGGATGAGTTCTCTAGGCGAAGCGTCTCCAACTCACACTGAAGTGAAAAGAACTAAGTAGCGCTGCTCTGCTGGTATCGCTCGCGCAAGTACTCCCAGAACTGACGAGTGGAACACGTACTAACAATGTCATTGGATCGATGGAGTCGTCGACGCCGCCACCAGGATGGCTCAAACACGGCCTCATCAACACACACGGTGATCAAAAGTGTCCATGACATATTGAAAGGCCTCATAAGCAACGTCAGCAGCAGCAGCAGAGGCATCTGCCTCCTTGGCGGCCTCATCTTCTGCAGGAGGTGCAGAAGTAGGCTGTCTGGTAGGAGGCTGAACCGGCGATGACAGATAAGGTCGAGCACTAGTGACATGTCCCTAGAGGCGGTGGCCATCGAGCGTGATCTCCATGAGTGATGACCACAACTTGTAGTTTGTCTTATGAAGCTTTGTTCCCAAGAATAGGATCGCGGTGATGGAGCGGAAGCCATCGGTAGGAGGCATTTGGACGGTAGCGGTGACCAAGGCAATGAAGTCTAATAGGTGATGCTGGACGGCGCAGTGGTTAGATTGACGTTCTGTTTTTGTTTATTTTTGATTTTTTGGAAACAAACTCTTCTAAAGGAAACATCCATAGTTTCCTTAAACCAAAACGTCGAGATGGTCTGGCCCGGCGAAGGCAGCGACGAAGCCCAAGGCGGCGAATCCTGCCGAAGCGCGGCCGAGACCAAGCGGCGACCTCCGGTGTGGCGAGGCGGTTCTCCGGCGACGGTCGCTTTGTCCTCGGGTCAGGCGTGGCTCGTCCTACGAGCGTCGGGTGGCGGCGGCGGGTCGGGTCTTCCCAACCTCCGAGCTCTCATCTCCGGCGACGGAAGGAAGGAAGCAAGCGGCGTCGCGTTGGGGGGCTGCGCGCTGATTCTGGCGGCGGCCTGATTCGGACGAGGCGTCGTCGGCCGGCTGTCTCCGGTGGTGAAAGGAAGGAAGTAAGCTGCGTCGCGTTGGTAGATAGCGCACTTATTCCGGAGGCGGCGGCCCGATTCGGACGAGACGGCGCCAGTTGGCGGCCTTGGGCGGCGTCACAGCGGTGGCCTCCAGCGGCTTCGACAGCGGCGGCAGCGATGGTGGGATGGCAACGGAAAGAGTTAGGTTAGTGCCCTAGTTCTGATACCATATTATGAATATTGTGTGTATATTTATGAGACCCAAAAGATAGTATATATATGGAGTACAAGTGGATATGACATACACATATAAGAAAATACAAAGGCATATAAAGAAATACAAAGGAATTCCTATTCTAACAAATACAATTCGTGTTCATTGGGAATATCCGAAGGATTCCATTCCGGTGAGTAAAATAGAAAACAAGTAGTGGATGTGTTCTGTTTCTTTAATGAATGGCCATCTATTTTTAGTCTTTGAATGGATCAGTCTGGGGTCTATTTATAACACTAGCACTAAAGTTGTTGTATGTATATCTTCTCAACCTTGCACCGTTTTGCAACTTTTAGCTAGGGTTCTATTTGGTGTTCCATGACACATTGTGCAGGGTAAGTGCCATATAACATGCATATTCATTATGGCCTCCACATCACACATCAGATAGCCAGTGAGACAAGAGATGCAGAAGTATAACAATAAAAATACCCCAGTATGTCAGTATGCACCAACATGCATGCGGGCCGGGAGTGGGGTACTTGCATATATGCATCACATGCACACATGGCCAACCTAATTAAGCTAGCAACGCAGACGACACCCTAGCTTCCAAATTCGTGTTCATCTCATCCTGTCTTTTGCCTAAAGCCATATATAGGATTAATTAATTAATATATAATTTTATGCTACTAATGATCTAGTGCTCCTATCTAAGCTAGCAACTACCGGGCCAGAGCATTTAGATATCTCCTCAGCCCAAATTGATGATAACCACTTAATTACTCATAAATTGAATGTAGATAAATGAGAGAACAAATTGAGTATATATCAACTACACAAGTTATATATATACTCTAACTTGAGTATACAAGAACTACACAAGTTCTATATACTCATAATCATGAGTATACAAGAACTACGCAAGTTTTGTATACTCAAACGGATTTGTTTCAAAGTAAAGATCTCAAATATATGTGGAGAACGGAATATGGATCAATACTAATGAAACCACAAAGTATAGAATAAAACTCCCTCTAAATGTGTGCATACACAAATGTGTAATAAGATCATATGCACGTATTCAAGTTTAACTTATGGTTGAGTTCAATCCTATATTTTGGATCCGAGAAATGCAACAATATATAAGATTGAGATGTCGATTGCATACCTCGTTGTGTTTCACCTTTATATCCAAATGAGACTACACAAAGATAATACTTGACAAGAAAATGAGTCTCATATTTGGATTTGTCATTAATCACCAAAACACTCCATTAACTCATAATGGCGGGTCTAGATCTTTCACCCTTGCGCATCCCGGCCTGCTGGGAACTGAGGGGCCGCCACATTGCAGAGGTACCGCGTCGATGGGCCCTGCAACATCCAGCTCCTGTAGCACATGGCCTTTCTTCCGTTTCCCCTCATCACGATTGGGGTGCTCCGCCAAACGGCAAGCTTGATCCGAATACGCCCGGTTCAGGCGAGGCCCGCGATCCACGAGTCCTCGTTTTGAGTGCTCCTCCCCGGTGTAGGGCCCCAAAAGTGGCTCCGCAGCTCGCGCCGCCTCATCGATAGGTAGCACTGCCTGTCGCCCCTAAGTATACGTTTAGTAAATTGAAGCCACATGGAAGTTTGGAATACGAAATAAACACATACCGTCCTCCCCGCATGGCAAATCAAACGAAGGAACGCCACCCCTCGCGATTCCGAGCTTGACGTCCCATCCACGCGCAAGCGGCCACAGCTGAAGCGCGCAAAACTCCTCCACAAGATCCCGAGTGGAGAGCCTTCACGTCACGCTTAGCAGCAGCTGCAGCAGCGCTTCCTCATGAGATGTCAACTCAATCTCCGGTGAGGAGAGAAGTTGAATAGGACCCCTGGCGATTGAAGGTCGTCCGACGGAGAGTTGTGGTAGAACCACCTTCGCGTCCAGTCCGTCTCCCATCTGTTGCGGGACGCGAGCACGGGCATGTACCGAAGGCAGCGCGTCTTCGGCCGAAAGTTTACGCTCCTGATATTGAGTGTCTCTCCAGTATCCCTTTTCTTTGGCTGGAAGCGCCTATCGTGAAGACACGCGAATAACCGACCTTCTCCACCCGCTGCGGCCGATAGCATAACACACTCGAAGACGCCCAGCTTCACAATGGAATTTGGCGTCACCGCGCCAACTCCACCGATGTGATAAATTGAAGTCGCGCAGCCACCGGCTCCACGCAAGGGAACCGAGGCCGCGCCCAGAAGGCAACGAAAACAACTGCCTCGTCCTCCTGAGGCTCCGGCACCATCTCCGAACCAGACGCCCGCACCAGGGACAAGTCGGCAATCTTGCCTTCATCCCGAAGCGACCGCAGAATTGCCGGAGTAACCAAAGAGCGGCCAAGCTCGTTCGTGAGAACCGAAGAAGCCCCGCCATCTCAGGAACGCTTCGTCATCGTGCCGACCACAGCGAGAGTAACGAAGAGAAGACAGAGAGGGAGTTTGAAATCTATCAAATGCGGGGTAGCGAAAGGGGGCTGGCGCGTCCCTCATATTTATAGCCACCCAAGCACAAAAATAAACCAAAGGACACGCAAAACGAAGAGACGCGATCCAATCATAGATTGACACATGTACCGCACTCACCCGAACACAGAACACGAACATCCGCAACCCTAAACGCTACACCGATATCACCGTTTTCCATAGAAGGTGACCGCACACCGCGACGGGCTACAACGCTTCGCCAGGCCAAAGGGAACAGTGTGCCTGGACCCTTCGGGAAAAGCGGCGCGATTTCAGCCTTGGCAAAGCACGACCTCGACCGCGAGGAGCTTGTCGTAGGGGCGGGCCCACCAGCCCCAACGGCTACCTCCGCAGGAGACCCGAAGCACCCCTGGAGGGTCCTCGGTGCCTTACAAAGCCCGGAGCAGCAGGCCCTCTGGGCCACCTTCGGAGTAGACCCAAAGCACCCCCTGCAACGGAGCGATGCTAGTGGACCAGGTGGACCAAGCGCAGGAAGACCTATCCTGGTCCAAGACCTACGTGTAGGGGGAGGAAAAGTCTTTGCAGCCCATACGCGTACAACATTCTCGTAGGGATAGGATAGTAATGTAAACATAGGGCTATAAATAGGGAGCACCCCCCATGTAAAAGGGGGAAGAATTTGGTTTTTCAGAGAAAATCAATCAAGTACTCATTTACTAGCTGTTGATCCCCTTTCCGAGTATCCTCCGGCTCTCCCGAGTGTATCGGAGGTCCTCTTTCTCTTATTGCCTAGTCTTTGTTTGCTACGACAATAGCCAAGACAGACAGGGGAGGCACCAGCGGTGAGGGGATCAATGTCGGCGACCGGCGGTAGCCAAAATGAAGCCGTGGTGCTGAGGCGGTTCCTTGGGCGGTGGAGACGCGGCCGGGGATGGTCGTGAGTGGCGGGGCGGCGGAGACAGGCGGTGACGACGGCACAACAACCATGGCGATGGAGCTCCGGTGAGAGAAGGGAGGAATGGGGGCGAGCATGAGCTCCAGAGGGACAAAGGGAACTCACCAGGGTTAGTCGTGAGGGTGGAGGAAGGTCGGGGCGGCTTGGCGGCGGGAGCCGGCGATGGTGCGACGGGTTCGCCGTGGGGGCGCCACTTCGGGAAAGTGGAGGGGGAGTGAACGGTGCGGGGAGATAGAGGGAGTCCTGAGGGTGCTTCACCTGCGAAGAATTTAGCGGGGGCTCACCATGCAAGGAGTACTGGCGGCGGTTCCGGCCGTGGTCGGGGAGGAAGGCAGTGGTGGCGCTTTGGTTGTGGAATGATGCAACTGGTTGGGGGAATTGGATCCACTTGACCCGACGCACCATGTGACGTGCACGACGGGGAAAGGGATGCTTTAGGCCGGCCGGAGCGGTGACAGCGGTGTGGCGACTGGCGCGGGAGACGACGAAGGCGCGACCGATTCGAGTAGTGCGGTGCACATAGGGGGAAGTGAGCGGGCTAAGGAAATACAGGCCGTCGAGGCGGCCTTGAAGGACATGGCGGTGCTTACTTCTACTTGTCGGAGCGGCCAAGGTGGCTTGGCGAACGAGCGACTCGGTGGTGAGGGTGGTTGGAGTGGGAAAACCAGAGGAAGGAGCTCATGTACGCAGCTTACGTAGGGGCTCGTCGATGCATTCTCCAAGCAGCAACGACATGGGCGAGATGCGGCGTGGCGCGCATGCAGGGGCGGTGGCTTGGCTTGGCGCCAGGAGGTAGGGGAGCAAGTGAGCTCGGTTGACCGGGGAAGAAGAGGGAGAGGAAGCTGGTGGTTTGGTTCGGCTGCACCCGGGTTTGACCGGTGGAACAGTAAGAGGAGAAAAGAATGGCTAGGGCAATTTGGGAAGAGATCAAATAACAATATCCTAGATTTTCTAAATTATTGATATTTGCTTTAAGGACTTTTCATGTGGTAATAAATTAGATCAGATATTTCCTAAAGGATTTTAATTGGGCTTTTGAACATTATTCTAGGGTTTATAATTCACATAATTTTTCAAAGGGCAATACCTAAATTTTATTTTGCTTCTCTAATTCCTGCGTTCAGGGTTTTCGTTTCTAGGGCTTTTGTAATTTGGGTTTTCTATTTTACAACGCTCATTAGGAGAAAACACAACTAAAATAACTTCCAAAAATGCAAACAATTAGGATGGCAACATATAACATAAAAAGTTTTAAAAATCCCGTATTTTTATATTTTAGGCATTTTTGAGATGTTACAGAGCTAGACTGCCAGAACCTGCCGAGCTGTGAGAGAGCTGTTGAAGTAGAGCCTGGTAGAGTCGCGGAACATAGTCATCTCACTAAGAAGGTTCTGATCCTCGCATCGAGAAAGGGCCTCCCTGTCCCCTGGATCGTCCACCTCCACGCGCCTTGTTCCGCTTTTTCGCACCGCACAACTCCGGTAGTCGTGCCCAAAGTTCTTGCAATAATTGCACTGGATCCCAGTTGGTGCAAAAATAGGAGCAAAACAGGCACCTGAGGAGAAACTGTAGTCAATGCAGAAGTCGTCGGTGTAGTCGAAGAAGAAGGGTAGCAAACACAGTGGAACATACTATGTCGCTAACTCGGTGAAGCTCCTCAACACGGCATCGAAAGTGCCTCGGTGGATCGCTTGGTGGTGGCGGCTCAAAGATTGAGCCTCGACAAGCTCAAACTTTGGGCGAAGATGGCAGACGGAGTCATAAAGGCGAAGGCTGTCACGATCCACCTTCTACACCTTATAACACTCCTGGCAGAGTAGAGAAGTTAGCTCATCCAGCTGGCGCCAAAGACTGGCCAGAGCTCGAAAAAATTCGTCTACGGATGAGTTCTCTAGGCGAAGCGTCTCCAACTCACACTGAAGTGAAAAGAACTAAGTAGCGCTGCTCTGCTGGTATCGCTCGCGCAAGTACTCCCAGAACTGACGAGTGGAACACGTACTAACAATGTCTGACTGGATGGAGTCGTCGACGCTGGCCACCAGGATGGCTCAAACACGGGCCTCATCAACACACCAGTGATCAAAAGTGTCTATGACATATTGAAAGGCCTCATAAGCAACGTCAGCAGCAGCAGCAGAGGCATCTGCCTCCTTGGCGGCCTCATCTTCTGCAGGAGGTGCAGAAGTAGGCTGTCTGGTAGGAGGCTGAACCGGCGATGACAGATAAGGTCGAGCACTAGTGACATGTCCCTAGAGGCGGTGGCCATCGAGCGTGATCTCCATGAGTGATGACCACAACTTGTAGTTTGTCTTATGAAGCTTTGTTCCCAAGAATAGGATCGCAGCTGATGGAACGGAAGCCATCGGTAGGAGGCGCTGGACAGCGCGGTGACCAAGGCAATGAAGTCTAATAGGTGATGCTGGACGGCGCAGTGGTTAGATTGACGTTCTGTTTTTGTTTATTTTTGATTTTTTGGAAACAAACTCTTCTAAAGGAAACATCCATAGTTTCCTTAAACCAAAACGTCGAGATGGTCTGGCCCGGCGAAGGCAGCGACGAAGCCCAAGGCGAAGGCGAATCCCAAGCCGAAAGCCGCGACCGAGACCAAGGCGAAGGCGACCTCCGGTGACGGGCGGAGGCGGTTCTCCGGCGACGGTCGCTTTGTCCTCGGGTCAGGCGTGGCTCGTCCTACGAGCGTCGGGTGGCGGCGGCGGGTCGGGTCTTCCCAACCTCTGAGCTCTCATCTCCGGCGACGGAAGGAAGGAAGCAAGCGGCGTCGCGTTGGGGCTGCACACGATTCAAGCGGCTACCGATTCGACGAGGCGTCGTCGGCGGTATCTCCGATGGTGAAAGGAAGGAAGGAAGTAAGCTGCGTCGCGTTGGTAGATAGCGCACTTATTCCGGAGGCGGCGGCCCGATTCGGACGAGACGGCGCCGTTAGCGGCCTTAGGCGGCGTCCGGTGGTGGCCTCGGTGGCCGGCAATGGCAAATGATGGTGGGATGGCAACGGAAAGAGTTAGGTTAGTGCCCTAGTTCTGATACCATATTATGAATATTGTGTGTATATTTATGAGACCCAAAAGATAGTATATATATGGAGTACAAGTGGATATGACATACACATATAAGAAAATACAAAGGCATATAAAGAAATACAAAGGAATTCCTATTCTAACAAATACAATTCGTGTTCATTGGGAATATCCGAAGGATTCCATTCCGGTGAGTAAAATAGAAAACAAGTAGTGGATGTGTTCTGTTTCTTTAATGAATGGCCATCTATTTTTAGTCTTTGAATGGATCAGTCTGGGGTCTATTTATAACACTAGCACTAAAGTTGTTGTATGTATATCTTCTCAACCTTGCACCGTTTTGCAACTTTTAGCTAGGGTTCTATTTGGTGTTCCATGACACATTGTGCAGGGTAAGTGCCATATAACATGCATATTCATTATGGCCTCCACATCACACATCAGATAGCCAGTGAGACAAGAGATGCAGAAGTATAACAATAAAAATACCCCAGTATGTCAGTATGCACCAACATGCATGCGGGCCGGGAGTGGGGTACTTGCATATATATATGCATCACATGCACACATGGACATGGCCAACCTAATTAAGCTAGCAACGCAGACGACACCCTAGCTTCCAAATTCGTGTTCATCTCATCCTGTCTTTTGCCTAAAGCCATATATAGGATTAATTAATTAATATATAATTTTATGCTACTAATGATCTAGTGCTCCTATCTAAGCTAGCAACTACCGGGCCAGAGCATTTAGATATCTCCTCAGCCCAAATTGATGATAACCACTTAATTACTCATAAATTGAATGTAGATAAATGAGAGAACAAATTGAGTATATATCAACTACACAAGTTATATATATACTCTAACTTGAGTATACAAGAACTACACAAGTTCTATATACTCATAATCATGAGTATACAAGAACTACGCAAGTTTTGTATACTCAAACGGATTTGTTTCAAAGTAAAGATCTCAAATATATGTGGAGAACGGAATATGGATCAATACTAATGAAACCACAAAGTATAGAATAAAACTCCCTCTAAATGTGTGCATACACAAATGTGTAATAAGATCATATGCACGTATTCAAGTTTAACTTATGGTTGAGTTCAATCCTA
The DNA here is from genome assembly GCA_036346395.1 of Hsuehochloa calcarea. NCBI lineage: Eukaryota > Viridiplantae > Streptophyta > Magnoliopsida > Poales > Poaceae > Hsuehochloa > Hsuehochloa calcarea. The sequence goes on along the minus strand of CM070604.1, from coordinate 54,345,871 downwards.
TATTTTGGATCCGAGAAATGCAACAATATATAAGATTGAGATGTCGATTGCATACCTCGTTGTGTTTCACCTTTATATCCAAATGAGACTACACAAAGATAATACTTGACAAGAAAATGAGTCTCATATTTGGATTTGTCATTAATCACCAAAACACTCCATTAACTCATAATGGCGGGTCTAGATCTTTCACCCTTGCGCATCCCGGCCTGCTGGGAACTGAGGGGCCGCCACATTGCAGAGGTACCGCGTCGATGGGCCCTGCAACATCCAGCTCCTGTAGCACATGGCCTTTCTTCCGTTTCCCCTCATCACGATTGGGGTGCTCCGCCAAACGGCAAGCTTGATCCGAATACGCCCGGTTCAGGCGAGGCCCGCGATCCACGAGTCCTCGTTTTGAGTGCTCCTCCCCGGTGTAGGGCCCCAAAAGTGGCTCCGCAGCTCGCGCCGCCTCATCGATAGGTAGCACTGCCTGTCGCCCCTAAGTATACGTTTAGTAAATTGAAGCCACATGGAAGTTTGGAATACGAAATAAACACATACCGTCCTCCCCGCATGGCAAATCAAACGAAGGAACGCCACCCCTCGCGATTCCGAGCTTGACGTCCCATCCACGCGCAAGCGGCCACAGCTGAAGCGCGCAAAACTCCTCCACAAGATCCCGAGTGGAGAGCCTTCACGTCACGCTTAGCAGCAGCTGCAGCAGCGCTTCCTCATGAGATGTCAACTCAATCTCCGGTGAGGAGAGAAGTTGAATAGGACCCCTGGCAGATTGAAGAGGGACACCCTAGCTTCCAAATTCGTGTTCATCTCATCCTGTCTTTTGCCTAAAGCCATATATAGAATTAATTAGCAAGAGAATGGGGCGCATTGCTGAGCCTGCGGGCGCTGCTGTAGTCGTCGGTTGCAAAGTGCTGCCGATCTTCAACGAGAATGGCATCGTTGACGGTGCGATGAAGAAGATTGTGCATAGGATCGATGGCAACAAGGCGGTTGCTCGGGTGAAGGAGCTCCTGAAGCGGGCTGCTCAGGCCAGGCCTCACAGCCCTACCGTCGTCGGTGGCAAGAAATGGAAGGTATACATTTTCTTTTTTCCCTTAATTTTGAAACCAGCTTGTTTCTTGATCCAGATAGTTTCATTCATGTGGATTCCATCCATTAATTTTATTTTTGGCACAAGGTTCTGAGCTTCCAAGCAAGGGATGGTGCTGCAACCAAGTGTGGTGAGCAACAGCTGAGCGATGACATGAGCAGCAAGCTGAGCTTCAAGTGGGACGTGGGCAGCTGCTCGTCGGTTCTGTACTCGCCGCTGTCGTTCGTCTCGGCGCCGGCAAAGACGCCGTCGAGGAATTACGTGTCGAGGCTGTCGTCGGCGAGCTCGTCGGTGTTGGAACCGATTGCTGGTCCGCTGTACAGCCGAAAGAATGAGCAAGATATGGAGCAGCAGCAGGAGGCCTGCAGGACGGGGCAGTGGATAACCACAGATTCAGACTGTGAGTTACTTGCTGTTATGTTTCATGAACAATTAATTAGCGCACATACTCTCCGATCCTCTTTCTTTTTAAATATATATACTGAGACGGATATACATACGGATGATTGACTGGTTTTGCAGTTGTGGTGTTGGAGCTGTAGCTAATTGAGGCGTACGGATGATGACATCGAGACGGAGCTAGCGTTCCATCAGTGGGAATTCGATCGGTTGCAGGAAGCCAGAAGTAAACCAGGACAAATTTAATTAGAGTCTTTTTTTTATCTATGTATGCTGCAGCAAATGTGGTGATTAGGAAAGGGAGGGAGAGAAGATATCAGCAAAAGCTCATTACAGACGGTTCTAAACCATCATCACAGATGGTTTTTGAACCGTCTGAATTTTTGTGTCTGTGATGACACGAGGTCATCACAGACGGTTCTTGTTTAGAACCGTCTGTGATAGTTTTTTCTATGGTTAAAAAAACGAAAACGGATTTTCACTTCGTATGGAGCCTCACGAATGAATCTGATATTGATTTTCGGATTTCGCTAGCTTTCCCACAATAGCGAGCATCACAAGTAGTATCAACTCAATCCATTCACGAGCACTAAAACAACACGACATGCATCACCCACATCACAGTAGCATCAACTCAAACAATTCACAGAGCACTAACACATCACAGTAGTAATCTACATCACAGAGCAAAAGGGGGGAGTAGAGAGAGTGGGGTCGTGGGAGGCTGGGGTGACGAGGTCATGGGAGGCCGGCGACGATGAGGCCGGGGCAAGTTGGAGGAGGCCGCAGGCGACGAACTCAGGGGAGGACGAGGCGACGAAGTAGAGGAGGTCGGGGGCGACGAGGTCGTGGGAGGCTGGTATCATGCCGTGCCACTCCACAAATGATAGCGTGGCTAGCATAGGTCATTTTTGGAAACGGGTTAACTTGGAGGTTATTTTTAAAATATTCTATTATGATATTGAAACAAAGGCAAAATAAGCCATCACGTTCGCCCTCAAGAACTAAAAACTTCCATGTTAATCAAAGGAAGAGTGTTGTAAGGGCGGCCCCCAACGACCCGGCAAAGTCCGCGACCCCCCCCCCCACCCCCCAAAAGCCAGGAGTCGAAGCCACGACCCGGGGCCCCCGAGGGTACTAAGTACTCTGGAGGGGGCCCAAAGCCTGTGCAAAGGCCACCAGGAGGCCCGTGTGAGCCAGCAACTGCAGGCTTTGGGGACGGTACGGAGGCTCCCGAATGACCACCGAAGCACCACAGACCCAGAAGTCGTGACTCCCCCGGGACCACCTCGGGGGCGCCGAAGGGTGTCCGAGCCCCTCGGCCCGGGGACACCCCGCACATTGCGAACGGAGGAGAGTGTCGGTGTACTAGGCGTACCAACCAGATGGACCAAGAACGGGGAGGTCCACTGTAAGCCGAAGGCTACACCTAGGGGAGGAAAAGCCCCTGCACCCCCTATGGGCATAGGACCTTTTTAGGAGTAGACCTGTAATCTCATGTACCAAGTTGGAAGGCTATAAACCGCCTCCCTCATGTAATAAGCATGACCTTTTTCGAGACAATTAATACATATTTACTTCTTTTGACAACCGGTCCTTTGAGGATACCCTGGTCCCTCTCGTAGTTACCGAGGGTCCCCTTTTCTACTGTCTGGCTCTCTTTGCTACGACAGTTGACGCCGTCCGTAGGGAGCGACAGGAGAGCCACGAAGCATAGCTCTTTTCTCTCTCGTCTTCTTGCTTGTTGCGGCTGTGGAGGGTAGCAGCTTGCTTGCTGCGGGTGAGGACCGCAGCACCTCCTTGCTGTGATCGGGTGGTGCAGCAGGTGGCTGCTGCGGTTGGGTGCAGCAGCAGGTTGGCTGACGTGGCCCGGGGGGCATAGCAGATGGGTGGAGGGGGCTAGAATCGAGATTTTGAGGTTTGGGGGGATTAGTTTTGGAATTAGGATAGTGCAGAGGTCAACAGTGTCCAAAAATTCGCAAGGAGGTGAAAACAAACAAGAAGAAACCCATACAGATACCCAGGCTTCTCTTTTTGTCAGCAAAATGGGCCGGACGGAGGCCCATGGGCTTGTAATATCTACATGGACGTTGGTTCCTAGCTAAGTGACGTGACGTGACCTGATCCTATGGTAGCTAGCTTATATATACTATGTAGGTAGATAGATGCTTGCGCATTTCAACTATAGCCGGCCGGTATACGAACGGTAGTGTATGGGTATTTTTAAAACAGTAAAATTGTACATCTACACAACTTATGTAAAATAAGATTTACTCCCACGCTGAGTACAGAGAGACGGGTAGTGAGAGAAACGTTAGTTAATTGCAAATCTTGAATGACAATATTTCCTGCTCATTTATAATCCGTTTGAAGTGTTTTGCTGAAAAAATAATGTATTTAACAAAAAGAGATCCATGATGAGTATATTTTAGTATTGTAAATTTTTTATCATACTGAAAGATCAAATTTATTGTACCCAAGTCAATCAATTATTACATCGTATAAGCGCGGCACAATCAATTACGTTCAGGTGGGCATTGAGCGGATTTTAGACCAGAGTGTTACAGCATGGGATTGTGATCTGAGGGAAAAAAAGTTCGCTTAGGTGTGATGGAGCGGTAAAAAGGGTATCACACTTACTTTTATTACAGTTGCAAGTTAATTGTGAAACCGTGTCAAGAAAAAAAAAAGTAGTACGCTATGAGATAGTCCAACACTAAAAATAGTATTAGAATTACTGTGACATACACTACCTATTACTGTCGATATGCGTTGCGCATGAGACGGCGGGGGTTCTTGGTCCATAACTGTCCGAATTGGGCCGTTCAGACTGGGTGAGCGTAGATTAGCTATTGTACGCTTAGCTATAGAATAGTTCATCTCGGTATATGAATATATAATACATTCATATATGGAGTATGATGCTCAGCTCCTAGGCATTTACAATTCCTAGGTATTTACAACGAGGGACAACTCGGTGGATCCGGACGACGACGACGACGAGGAGGAGCTAGCTAGGTAGCTAGATTCTTGTCGTGTGGCGCGTGCGCATGCATGCATGATTAACTGAGTTTTCACGCCCTTAATGCCCATCACATCGCTAGCTAGGGAATTAAGTTTGTTAATTGCACTACAAGAGAAGAGAAGGGGGTCGACACCGACCATGGAGATGAGCAGCAGGTAATTAAGGGGCGATGAGCTCCAGCAGCAGCAGCAATACCAGGACTAGTACTGGAGGTGGAGGTGGAGGTGTTAATCGCGGCGGCGGCGGCGGCCGGATAAGGCCGAGGAGGAGGCCGCAACAAGAGCACCGTCTGCAGCGGTATGAGCTGTGCCGAAGCATGCCCATCGGAACGGGCGCTTATGCCAGCGTGGTGCGCGCCAGGCACCTCCTCACGGGCCACCACGTCGCCGTCAAGATCGTCCCAAGGATGACCTGGGAAGGTACGTACGTACTGCACGCATGTCGATCGTACGTCGCCATGCATATATGCAACTGCACGCGTGAATTGATCGACGCATGCGCGCGTACGTACGTACGTGGTGATCAAGCAGTGCAGAGAGAGATCGAAATCTTGAGGCTGCTGCAGCATCATCCGCACGTGATCCGGTTCTACGAGGCCATCGTCGACACGGATGAGCAGGTGTACATCGTCATGGAGCTCGCCGAGTCCGGGGAGCTGCACGACCGTGTCGTGTCCTGCGGGAAGCTGGAGGAGGGCGAGGCTCGCCGCGTGTTTCAGCAGATCGTCGCCGCCGTTGCCTACTGCCACCGGAACATGGTGGTTCACCATGACATCAAGCTGGACAACATCCTGCTCGACTCGCGCAACAACGTGAGGATCGCCGACTTTGGATTTAGCAGATTCTTCAGTCACGACCACCTTGTGACGTCAAGCCGCGGAAGCCAGCACTACGCTGCCCCTGAGGTAGCATAGCCGGCATAGCTAGCTACTAGAGCTTGTAACTTCAATCAAGTAATAATTAATGTGTATATCTATACTGTAGCTAGCCAGCACGCACGCACGCAGCCAGCTTAATCATGTATGTATGTGTGTGTGTGTGTGTACTGTAGCTGTACGAGGGCACAAGACATGTTGGCCCTGAAGTGGACGTATGGAGCTGCGGCGTCGTCCTCTTCGCCATGCTCTGTGGTCGCTTGCCGTTCGATGGTCCAGACGATTCCGCACTAGTAATCAAGAGGAAAATACTCGTAAGCCAGCGACCGACCGGTACCAGTACTAATTAGTTTAATTAGTTGCATGTGTCTGCGTGAGTGATCGTCCTTGCATACATGACATGCATATATCTTGGGTGCATGTACTGTGACAATCAATCAATTTTCAGAGCGGGAAGCTCAGAATCCCATCAAATATGTCTGAGCAATCCAGGGATTTGGTTTCAAGGATGCTGTGGCTCGAATCTGCGAAGCGGATGACCATCGACGAGGTGAGGAGCACCCCTGGCTCCAATTCTCTATCCCTCGTCGCCTCCTGCCGCCTCTGGATGCTGCAGACATCACGCGAATCTTCAAGGTGCACGCGCTACTATCTCCCTCTCCTCCTCCCCTCCCTCCTTCAAGGTGCATCGATTCCATCAACAATGTCTCCACTTCAGGTTGACGATGAAACCGTTACAGAGGTAGTCAGGATTGGCGGCTTCGACGAGAACACCTTGCTTCAATCGCTGCAGAACAGAGACGAAAACGAGGTATATATATTTATTAGGGTTTAAGGATATCTCATCGCGCGCATTTATATATTTGGCCCCCTCCTCCCTTGTTTTGATAGCTAGCTAGCTAGCTAGTATGTGTCTCTTGAAATGAATGAAATTTCATTCATTTCATGTGCCACTACAAAGCTAGCATCTCTACAATGCCACTGACTGAAGACGATTTTCCTTGTTTTTCGATCCTTGTCGTACGTAGGCAACAGTTGTGTACTATCTGTTGCTGGACAAGCGATTCGACGCACGTGGTCCTTATTTTTGGACAGACTATGAAGAAACTACGGTACCGTCCATTAACAATCTCTCGATATCGGTCTCATTAATTGTACCTAGTTAATTACGTGTACGTGAGTAGATAGAGAGAGCTGAAATGAAGTGTGGAATGCTGTGAAATGACATTCGATTCGACTCGACAGGCCACCGCCCTACTTGATGCTAGTAGAGAATCGGCAGCAGGCAGCAGATCGGCGAGCATGGTGGTTCCAGATGGAGAGAAGAAAAGAGCAGATGGTCCGTACCACTAGAGGTGAGATCGATGGCCCACGAAAGAAAATCGAATTGAACTGAATTTCAAGAGTAGTTACTGTTATAAATATTATGTGTATATTAAAGAGATTCAATAATTAATATATATAGAGTACAAAAGGGATATAAGACTAAACCCTAATACAATAGCAAATACCAGTAATACCCTTATATCCTTAACACCCTCCTCAAATGCAAGGCGTATGCAATAACATTGTATTTTGAAATGGTTGACGCTAAAATAGGAAAAATCCAAAATCCAAGTCTTCGTAATGTCGTCGTAGCATGCTGCTCTTGGAAAATATGTCGACAAAAGATCTCTCATCCGGTGTTGTGCGACAGCCCATAAAGCACAAGTTGCGTGAGCAAAATAGGAATAAATAGAAGCATGGTGGTGCAGATTGTAGCTCAAGACGGCGGCGACGCAGTGCACAAGAAGCGCAACAAAGGCGTAGTGCGGGAGAAGCGCATCGGCTTTAAAAGCTTGGGCGGCGGATCTGCAGCGGCTCAAAGAAAAGAGCACCGGTTGCTACCATGCAAAAGAGAATTCATATACTTCTATGACTGACGATAAATTTGTATACTCGTATGGTTTATACCAACTTAAAGATAGAGTGGTACGAACTTGGATGGACGCAACGGAAGAAACGACACAAAGAAATACAAAGACTAAAACTTGTTAGAATATGACTCTATGTATTTCCTTATCTGTATATGGCAACCCTCTTGTACTCCCTATATATATTGCCCATTGGGCCCTCTTGAATATAATACAATATTCATAACATGGTATCAGAGTAAGGTTCTAACCTAGCTCTTTCCCTTCCGATGTCATCCCCGGCCGCCACCGCAGCCATCACCGCTCCTGAAGAGCCGCGCCGCCACCACCTCGTGCCACTCGCCGCAGCCGTGCTCCCGAGCCAGAGCCCGGCAAGGAGTCACCTGCCGCCGCCTCCGAGGCGTCGCACAGGGAACCTAGTTCCCGAGGAAGAAGTGGGCTGTGACGAGGGCGAGTCACCCTCCTGAAGAGCCATCTCCGCCGACTGGATGCCGCCGCTGAGGACGACGTCGCTTGAGCCGCTCTCCACCGATCGGATGTCGCGGCGACGACGTCGCTCGGCCGGACGTCGCCGCCGCTCGCCGCGCCGCCGCAGCGATGCCGCCGTCCGCTCGTCACCCGCCTTTGGCGCTAGAAGGAGGGCGCTGCCGACGCCGCCGTCGCGCCTCGGCATGTTAAAAAGAAAGAAAGCAAAAAAATGTCGATCTAGCCGCCGCACCGTCTAGCATCGCTTGTTAGACTTTGTTGCCTTGGTCACCTCGCTGTCCAGTGCCGCCTACCAATGGCTTCTATTCCAGCAGCTGCGATCCCATTCTCGGGAACAAAGCATAAAGGGACGAACTACAGATTGTGATCCTCTCTCATGGAGATCGCACTTGATGGTCTCCCCCTCTGGGGACATGTTACTAGTGTTCGACCTTGTCCGCTGTCACCGATTCAGCCTTCTCCCAGCCGGCCTATATCTTTGCCTCTTGCAGAAGATGAGCCCACCAAGAAGGAGGCAGAGGCCGCTATTGCTGCTACTGACGCTGCTGATGAGCCCTTTCAATATGCTACAGACGCTTTTGAGCGCTGGTGTGCTGATGAGGCCCGTGTTCGAGCCGTCCTGGTGGTCAGCGTCGACGACTCCATCTAGCCAGATAATTTTGGTCTATGTGCCACTCGTCAGATCTGGGAGTACTTGCGCGAGCGATACCAGCAGGGTACTGATGCTCAATTCTTTTCACTTCAGCGTGAGTTGGAGACGCTTCACCAAGAGGACTCCTACGTTGATGATTTCTTCCGAACTCTGGCCAGTCTCTGACGCCAGCTGGATGAGCTGTCTTCTCTGCTCTGCCAGGAGTGTCATAAAGTGTAGAAGGTGGATTGTGATCGCCTTTGACTTTATGACTTTGTCTGTCATTTTTGCCCAGAGTTTGAGCCTGTCAGGGCTCAACTGTTGAGCCGTTCACCACGACCGACAGTCACCGAGGCTCTTTCGACGCTTCGCGCTGAGAAGCTTCGCCGCGGGTTAGCAGCACAGTTTGTTTCTGCTGTGCTTGCTACCTCTTCTTCTTCGACTACACCAACGGTTTCTACTTCGACTACAGTTCCTCCCCAGGTGTTTGTTTTTGCTCCTATTTTTGCATCAACAGGGTTTCAGTGCAATTATTACAAGAACTTCAGGCACAACTATCAGCGTTGTGTGGTGCGAAAAAATAAAACAAGGCATGTGGAGGTCCACGTTCCAAGGGAGGGCAGGGAGGCCATTCCTTGACTGGAGGACAGACCAACACGTCAGGACCTTCTCAGCGAGGTGACTCTGTTTAGCAGTTCTGTCAGGCTCTACTTTAGCAGTAATCTCATAGCTCAGCAGGTTCTGTCAGTCTAGCTCAAACGTCTCCTCCAGGTACCTCTTAGGTTCTACATTCTGGTGCCTCTTTCCACATGATACCGAACTCCACATCTCTCACTTCAGTAGGACCTCCTATTTTCCCATCTCTGTTCATATAGCCGACAAGATACTCTTACATCACCGTTGTCGAGCCTTTATTTTGTCCATCGACTTTTCATTCCGGCTATTTCACATGTTCTCCAGCTTACCATGCAACTTCTTTCGGTGGGTCAGCTCACCGATCTCGGCTATAGGCTTACTAGGATCGACAGACAGGGACGGTACTTGGGATTGGCCGGCATCGTAGGGATCGTCGGGGTCTCTACATCCTTGATCGCCTCCACCTTCCGTCCACTTCAGTTGCACCTGTCACCTCTACGTCTACTTCCACCGCCACTACTGCCACCACCTCTGGTGTCTTTGCGCAGTGGCATCATCGTTTAGGTCACTTGCGTGGGTCCTGCCTTTCTTCATTAGTTCTTCAGAGTGTTCTTGGACATGTTACTGTTGACACGGACATGTTTTGTCAGGGCAAGAAGCTACAACTTTCTTATCATTCTAATGAGTCTTTGTCTTCTTGTCCTTTTGATTTAGTTCATTCAAATGTTTGTGGACCTGCACCTATTATCTCTAAAGACGGTCATAAATATTATGTTATCTTAATTGATGATTATTCCTATTTTACATGGATTTTTCCTATGACTAATCGTGGTTAGTTTCTTGCGATCTATCATAACTTTGCAATGCTGGTTCGTACTCAATTTGATTCTGTCATTCGTACTTTTCACTGTGATTCTGCTGGCGAGTACTGTTCTGACGCTTTTCGACAGTTTCTTTCTTAGCAGGGCACTCTTTACCAGTCATCTTGTTGAGTGCAAACATCGTCATCTGATTGAGACTGCCCACACTCTTCTTTTTGCCTCTCATGTTCCACCACAGTTCTGGGCTGAAACTGTTTCTACGGCAGATATCTCATCAATATACAGCCTTCCACTTCTATTAAGGGTGTCAGTCCTATAGAGTGTCTCTACTCTCGAGCCCCCAGCACACTCATCTTCGTGTTTTTGGTTGTACTTGTTTTGTTCTGTTGTAGTCTCGTGAGCGCACTAAACTATCGGCCCAGTCAGTTGAGTGTGTGTTTATTGGTTATAGTTATGAGCATAAGGGTTATCGCTGCTGTGATCCTTCTACTCGATGGATCAGGATTTCCCGAGATGTTGTTTTTGACGAATCTTGACCTTTCTTCTATCGAGATTCGGCTTCCTCTCATGTTTCCACTGTTGAGTTGATTTCATGGTTGTCTCTTTCTGACTCTTCACCTATTTCTCCACTATCACAGTCTTCCCCTGGTCTGTCTTGTGTGGTTCCTTCTGTACCTCCGCCTCCGGTGTTATCTCCTGCAGCACCGCCTCTTACAGTACCACTGTCTCGTTTCTCTGGTATTAACTACTCTAGGCGTCCTCGTTCTTCACCAGTCTCCTCTCCTGGTATCTTACCGACATCCACATCTGATCCTCCTAATGATGCTCTCTTACGTCCTTCATGCCCGGACATCCCTTCGACCTCCTGATCGTTGTGGATTTGCTCTGATAGCTCATGCTCTCTCTGTCACTGAGCCTAGTTCTTATCATGATGCTGCTCCTCATTCTGAGTGGCAGCTCGCTATGGCAGAGGAGCTTGATGCTCTTCGACGTACGGAGACTTGGTATACTGTACCGACACATGTGCATGCTCGTCTGATCACGTGCACGTGGGTTTATAAGATTAAGACCCGGTTTGATGGTACTATCGAGCGCTACAAGGCTCGCCTTGTGGCCCGTGGTTTTCAGCAAGAGTATGGTTGTGACTACGATAAGACTTTTACCCCTGTTGCCTATATGACCACTGTTCGCATTTTTGTTGTGGTTGCTTCTATTTGCCAGTGGTCTATCTCTTAGCTGGATGTTAAGAATGTCTTTCTTAATGGTGTTTTGCATGAGGAGGTCTACATGCAGCCACCACCTGTGTATTCTGTTCCAGATGGGTATGTCCGTCGTCTTCGTCGTGCTCTTTATGGCCTCAAACAGGCTCCTCGTGCTTGGTTTGCATATTTTCCTCAGTGATTACCGCTGTTGGTTTCACTGTTAGTTCCCACGATTCTGTTCTTTTTGTCCATGTCTCATCTCAGGGTAGGACACTGCTTCTTCTGTATGTTGATGACATGCTCATCACTGGTGATGATTCCTCTTTCATCACATATGTGAAGAAGCATATCAGTGATCAGTTTTTGATGACTGGTCATGGTTCTCTTACATACTTTCTTGGGATTGAGGTCTCTTCCATGTCTGAGGGCTACTACCTCTCCCAGCAGAAGTATGTCCATGATCTTCTTGACCTATCTGGTCTGACTGATACTCGCACTGCTGAGACTCCCATGGAGCTATCTCTCCAACTTCATGCCACTAATGGTGATCTTCTTGAGGATCCTACTCGATATCATCATCTTGTTGGGAGTTTGGTGTATCTTGTGAACACTCGTCCTGATATTGCTTATGCTGTTAAAATCCTGAGTCAGTTCATGGCTCATCCTACCCATCTTCACTACAATCACCTTCTTCATGTTCTTCGCTACTTGCGTGGGACTATCTCTCATCGTTTGTTTTTTCCTAGCTCCACCTCACTACAGCTTCAGGCGTATTCCGATGCGATCTGGGCTAGTGATCCTTCGGATCGTCGTTCTCTTTCTGCTTACTATGTTTTTCTTGACTCCTCCCTGGTTGCCTAGAAGACTAAGAAGTAGACTGCAGTTTCTTCTTCGAGTGTAGAGGCTGAGTTGAGAGCTATGGCAGTAGTGACAGCAGAGGTTACTTAGTTGAGATGGCTACTTGCAAATTTTAGAGTGCCTGTGATGAGACCTACGACTCTTTTGTCTAACAGTATAAGTGCTATCAGTATTGCCCGGGATCCAGTGAAGCATGAGCTCACCAAGCACATTGGTGTTGATGCTTTATACACTTGCTAACAAGTACAGGAGGGGGTACTTGCTTTACAGTTTGTGCCATCAGAGTTACAGGTTGCTGACTTCTTCACTAAGCCACAGACTAGGACACAATATTTGTATTTGATATCCAAACTCAGTGTGTGTGATCCACAATGAGTTTGAGGGGGGTGTTAAAATAGGACTCTATGTATTTTCTTATCTGGATATGGCAACCCCCTTGTACTCACTATATATATTGCCCATTGGGCCCTCTTGAAACGACACAAAGAAATACAAAGACTAAAACTTACTAGCAACATATACTAATATAACTAGCTACCGATTCAATCTCCACTAACAGTAGCATATCACCTCCTCCCCTCTTCGATTCCACTGACACAAAACACCAAAACAATCCATAGTCTGCATACATCATAGGAGCACCTTGCCTTGCCATCATGGTTGTAGCATCAGAGGAAGATACGGGGGGTTGGGCGTATCGGGGAGGAAGATGGAACCGCCGTCCATGATGCAGGTCGGCACGGTGGCGAGCCCGAGGCTAATGCGCCAGCCCCAGCCGCCGGAGATCTTGGCGGTGAAGTAGTTGATGAGGTTGGTGCCTCGACTCCATTGTTCTGCCTTCGATCCCCGCCTCGGCACCTACATGTCTCAGGTGGATTTCTCTGCCTCTGCTCCCCGCCTTGGTGCCTACATGTCTCACGTGGATCGATGAGAAGGAGGATCGGACCAAGGACAAGGGTGAGATGGGCGTTCAGTATGTTGATTTCTATATGGACTGGAGGCTTCGAGAGAAAAGGAGATCTTGGTGGTGAAGTAGTTGATGAGGTTGGCGGCTAAGATGTCCATGGTGATCATGAACTGGAAGCTGATGTTGAGCATGTCGTGCATCCTCGACGGCGCCATCTCCGACAGGTACAATGGCACAGCCTGATTGCTGTACCTGTCACCTATTACAAGGAGGATCCGGCCGAAGATGAGCATGAGGACATTGATGGAGAACGAGAGGCCGCCCCCGGGAGCAAAGATCGGTCCTCCCGGGGGTAGCGGTGGTAGAGAACGGGTCTAACCTAGGGGGCAGCATAGGTAAGAAACTCTAACCCTAACCTTGGCTCTAATACCATATTATGAATATTGTGTGAATATTTAAGAGGTCCAATAGGCAATATATATAGGGTACAGGTGGACACAAGACTAAACCCTAATACAATAGAAAATACTACTAATACCCTTATATCCTTAACAATTACTTCATCTCGATCGATCTACAGTTCCGTGAGTGCCCCCACGAGACAATGCACAATGTCATGAAAGGTTGGACGCCCTCATTAATTGTTGTAGGATCGGATACGACAATCAGAGGGGGTGAATGATTGTAGTGCCTTCTTTTGCAATTTACCAAAGAGAATCTGAGATGGTTTCAACCGACAACTCAATACACAGTACTCGTACGAGAAGCCTCCTCGTTGTCGTGGTTGAAACTGCTCTGGTTGAAAAGATTCGACTAACAGATTTTTTCCACCCTCTGACTCGAGAGATTCACACACTACAAAGAACAAAAGCAAATTGAAACACGATGGACGAGAACAAGTCGACGACCTCTCGGAACAGGAACTAGTCAAAAACTGATCAACACGAGAGTTGGTCGAAGACATAAGATCAGATCAAAGACGATGAACTGGAACAAGTCGAACACAATGCCCTGAAGCACAAACCACCAGTGATGACTGAAATTCTTTGGAAACAACCTAATCTATTATTTCTCAATTATGTTATATGTCTACAAAGTGCTCTCACGACAACCCTCAAACCTTAGCAAGACAGCCCCAAAAAACTCTCTCTGCTGAAAGCCGCCACAGCCAAAACCCCAAAAAGCCTCCCACGAGCGCATGTTTTTCTTAACCTCTTTGGTCTTTATATGCTAGGGCCCTAAACCATGTTCTTATCAACACGGACAAATAATCCTATCTCTTCTGTGAAACAAGGGAACCGAACCCATTAAAACACGATAATATCTCTCAACCTTCCAGTTATGAAACGTCTTCCATAACTCTTCAAGCATTGAAGCCTCCAGGACGACACTTCCGTAGCTTCGACCAAGCATCATGCTTTCACCTTTGATCTCCATGTGCCCTAGCGTGAGCACAACCACCTTGTAAAATCCACGACCACTTGAACTTTGGATTTCCCCCCTTCAAGTTCGGTCTTCCTCGTCATCGATCGTGGTCGTCTCCAAGCTCAACCCGTACATGCAAAGATCAAAGAAAGTTTTCCTGGAATAAGTTCTCCCACTTGACCAATATCAGTTTACACACGCATATCACACTCACATCTATCAATAAACACGAATCAGATCATCCACTACCATAAATTCCAACTTTCATAAAACAAATAGAGACAACTCTGTAAAACAGGTCGTACCACAGTGTACATACTGGTCATACCGCTGACCAACCAGACACGAGTACTCAAGGTACTCGAAGAAAATAAGTATCTAAGCAATCGAAACGTACGACCACTTACCAGAAGTGTACAACCAATTACCAGAAGCGAACGACTACTTACCAGAGGTCTACGACCACTTGGCCCATGACTATCAATCACGAAGCCTACGACTACTGACCACGAAGCCTACGACTACTAATCACGATGCCTACGACTGCCGACCACGAAGCCTACGACTACAGTCCATCGACCAGTCACTGTAGCTTCGACCATCGATTGTGCACTGTAGTTTCTTGACTTTCAACCATGCAACTCCAACCTCCCTTCGTACTCGATACACACCTCGACTTATGACTGAGTGCATTACTGAAAGCTCTACCACTTGGTACTCGGATCTATAGAATTCAAAAAACTAACACTCAGTACTCGGAGCTACAGTACTCTGAACTGCATTACTTGGTACTCGAATCTATAGTAACTAAAAATCCAATAACCAAAACTTTCACAACCACAAATGTCAATTATTTATCATCACAAAGTCTACGACCAGTCCACATGGTCTAACAATTGTACTTAGTTATGTGTACATGTACGTGTGTAGAGAGAGAGCTAAAATGAAGTGCTGAATGCTGTGAATGTAGTAAATGTAGTAACTATATAGAGCTTGTTCCAACAACATGCTTTTTTAGAGAACGTGAAAAAGCTTTGCACATATTTACATTATAAGGAAGGAGAGTCAGCACAACACAGATAAAATTCTACCAAAAAGATATAAATGGCTTGGTCTAAACCAAGCACCAGAAACAATAGAGAAACATTACGAGAACCAGTTCTTCAAGTCTTCGACGTTAGATGAGCACCAAAGGAGGCCTTCGCTTCGAATTGTCCCAACAACGACTTGAACTGAACTAGCTTTGTCACGATGTTAAGACAACCATAGTATCAAAACTTCTAGCATACTTCTTTGATAATCCTTTTCTAGCTGCAAGCCACCATTCTATTATTTGAACATTGGTACTGGGACCAATCTCTCATGATAAGATAAAGAAAGGATTTCAAACCAAATTTCACGAGCAACAACGCATCCCAACACTAGATACTAAATGCCTTCTTCTTGATCACATAGCACACAGACGTTTGGATGGGGGGACCACGGTGCCTTAGTTTGTCCGTCGCCCAACATCTCTGATGGACAATTAACCACGCAAAAAACTTGCACTTAATAGGTGTTTTCGATTCCCAAATCTATTTACTGTAAGGCATCCTGATTGTGCCATGAAAAAAATGTCATGTAAGCGGACTTGGCAGAGTAAACAGCAGATGAAGTCCATTTCCAAAGCACTTTATCTGTTTGATCCTCTCGCAACAGAATTCTTGAGAGTTTTTCCCAAACAACCAGGTATTCTCTTATGGCGATGATTGATATGCCTCCCCTGATATAACTGACCCAATTGTGATTTTCAAGAGCTTCTTTCACTGTTCTTCTCCTTCTCAGATTTTTTGCTGACAAAAAGAATTTGGTTTGGCGACAAAATGGTTATGCAACTGCTGTCCAACCAATAGTCTGACCATAACAAAGTAGAAGTTCTATTACCCAAATCAATCTTTGTTGAGGCCTGAAACATAGCAAACACAACATTTTCACATGGCAAAGGCATGTCAGACCACGTTCTACTACTACTAGTCTCCTTCAACCAAAGCCATCTCATTCTTAGCACCATGCCTGGCAGAAGGAGATCCTGAAAACCTAAACCTCCATATGTTGTCAGCCTGCACACCTTTTGCCAGGAGACAAGGCATTTCCCTCCTTTTGCTGATTCCTCATCAGTCCAAAGAAAACCATGTCTCTGTTTGTCAATGGCTCTATGTATCCATTTAGGTAAATCCATTGCCATTAATTGGTAAATAGGGATAGCTGACAAGACTGGTTTAATGACAACTATGCGTCCCCCCATTGTTAGCAATATACCTTTCCTTTTAGGAAGCTTGGCAGCAATCAACAATCAGCTGTAAATGCACACGACGCGATCTTTTTTATGATAGGGGGAGGCCCAAATAGGTGCAAGGAAATGACGCCATACTACAGCTGAGGTTTTGAGCTACCAACTGGGTTTCATTTTCAGAACAACAAATAGGGATGGCTGAACATTTTTCCCAATTTGTCTGAAAACCTAAAGTTGATACGAAGACCTCCAAAATACCTCTAATAATATCAAGATCAGAAGACAACGGAGACAAGAAGATGATTACATCATCCGCACAAAAAAAGGCCCAGTATTTAATTGCCCAATGTCCCAAAGGATGCAACAAATTGTCATTGACAACTTTCTGAATAATTTTATTACGAACTTCCATCACTAGGATGAAAAACACAGGAGATGATGGATCTCCTTGACGAAGCCCATGCTCATTCCATATTTGATTCCCCGGTTGGCCATTAAGAAGTATCCTAGTGCTAGAAGTTGACAGCAACAAAGCAATCCAGACACGCCAATGCACACCGAACCCTCTGTATTGAAGTACCTCTAGGAGAAAAGACCAAGATACACTGTCAAAAGCCTTTGTCAGATCCAATTTCTGCATAACTCTTGCCTCCTTTTTTGTTGTAGAAGTTTGGCTGCACACTAAACATATTTAAAATTATCTTGAATGGTTCGCTGCTTGATAAAAGCACTTTGATTCGCACCCACCAATTGTGGCAGAAAAGGGGCCAACCGAGAAGCAATCGCCTTAGATATGAGCTTGGTGAAGCTGTGTATCAAGAAAATAGGTCGAAAGTCTTTTGGCGACATGGCATCAGCACGTTTTGGCAAAAGAGAAACCAAAGCATTTATTCACTCTATGAAAGTTATTACCATTCTGGTTTAAAAAAAGGCCTGAACTGCAGCCACAACGTCTTTCTTGATAACTGACCACGCAAATTTATAAAACAACCCTGGGAAACCGCCAGCCCGTAGTGATTTTTTTAGTAGGTTGCTCTTTTATTGCTCTCCAAATATCTTCTTCATCAATAGGAGCTTCAAGACCACTAAGATCAACTATTTCCCAATTAAGATAATCAAAATTAATGGTATGCTCTCTAGTCAACGTTGATCCAATCAGCAGCATGCTTATACTGATCTAGTGTACTGTGTGATTGTAGGGATATGGGTAGGCTACGTTAGTTGGCAATTCAAAAATTATGCCACGTAAACCAGGAAGCCAATCAAGTAGAAGATCACAGATCGTTACCACTAGACGTGCAGTGTAGTGGAAGATGAGTTGGAGTAGCCTGATCCAACATAAAAAGAATATATAGTATCATAAACAGAATAAACAGACCACTGTCATTTAGCACTCAACCAATTTTGCCATGACTTTTAGCCCTTTTGAACAAAAGTAAGTGCTTGATACATCAGCAACAAAAATAAAAAAAGAAGGAAAGAAGAGGTCAAGGTTGTGAAGGGTAATCTGTTACGGTGTTGTTGTAGTCATTAATAAGGGATACAACAATACCGTAACAGATTAACCTTCACAACTTTCACCTATTCAGGCGACACAATATACTACCGGTAGAATGTAACGTAAAATTTCTCTAATACATACTGACGAGGATTAAAACTGTAGGACCGTAAAGGCGACTAGGGGGGTGAATAGGCGCTTTCTCGACTTTTTCGCCTTAATCAAATTCAACAAGAACTTTTCTCCTTTAGCTAGGAAAGCTAAGATCAGTACACGCACAGAGAAAACCTTGTGCTGAATTCAATTACCCCCTTTAACCACAACACAAATATGGAGAGTTGATCTCATTTGGCCGGTTCGACACGGCGGTCGACCGGCAGACAAGTGGCGGTCCGACCGCTGGGAATCGGTTCGACCGGCCGTTAATGGGCGGTCTGAAATCTGGCGGTCTGACCACCGTTGATAAACCGGTCGGACCGATTTAGTCCAGAACCGAAACACAATGCCCAAATCCAAAACGAAATTTGGTCCAACTTTTGATTCAACCAATGAAACTTGACCAAATTTGGAGCACACCTCCCTAAGGATATTAGAGACCTATTTCTAGCGACGATCCTCCAGATCCACTTCACAGAATCGATCTCTGAAGATTTTACCAAAGAAGTGCACAAACCCTAGAAATATGAAAATCTTGATTCAATACTTGCTTGTGGGGGTTGATGATCTAGATGATTCTAGGAGTATTCCCACACATCAAAGCAAGATAAAATCGGTCAAGAGACCAAGCATAAATACTTGCATCAAGGAAGCACCAAAATCAACAAAAGAGAGAAGAACACAAAGGAGACAATCGATCTCTTAAGCAAGCATCACAAGATTGATTGATCCAACAAGATGCTTACAAAGCCACTCCTTCAAGGAGGACAAGAGCTCAACAAAGAGCACACACAATCTCTCCAAACCCTAGCTTCTCCTCTCCTCTCCTCTCCAAACCCTAGAAAAAGGTGGAGGGGTCCAAATGAGTGCTTGGGGGTTTTACATCTCCCCCCTTTCTATTTATAGGAGAGCTAGGGTTTCACACATGGGACCCACACACACATGGGACCCACTCACACACATCTGTTGAAGCAATCGCCGCTTCACCACGTGTAGGTTGATCAGCGGCTCTCATCACGTCGGCAAATCTCTCCCGTCCGAATCCCATCGGAATCTCCTAGAGACTTGCACCGACTTCCGCACCGCCTGATCCAACCAGCTGCACCGAACTACCCGTTCGATCCATCTTGCCCATTCTGCACCATGCTTGAGTCACACGACCTCACCCGGCATCCATGATTGTTCTGTACCTCAACTCTCCAAGCGTAGTCCCGATCCACCTCACCGTTGACGTCGTTGACCTGCAAGCCTCCTGCACAGCAATAGACAAACAAATCGTCTCCGAGAACAAGTTATTCACAACTTGACCCACGTCAGTTCAACAATGCAATATGCAACAATAAAGCATTGAAGTTCATACATTAAACACATTCAAATCACATCAATGCCAATAAGGCTAACCTCCAAGTGATCGGCGGTCTGACCGCCCCACACAGCCGGTCCGACCGATTTCAAGCCGGTCGGACTGATTCCATAACGGCGGTCGGACCGCCCGAAATGACTTAGCCAAATTTTCATCTTGAAAATCCGAAACCTTCTGGAATTTTCAAATGAATAGAACTTTCGACTGGGAGCTCCAAAAATAATATGACCACATCCAGGAGACTCCCCTCACTTGCCTACACAACCTATTTTTGGCTCAGCTTCAAAACCCACTTTGAACCGAACCCGATCGGACCGGCGCGCACGGCCGGTCGGACCTCTCCACGGCCGGTCGGACCGCCGATGCCACCGGCCAGACCGCCTGTGGTCTGACAGGCTGAAGCAAACCCCGAAAATGTGAGATTTTGCAAACCAACAAAGCCATTGCCAATTGACTCATCATCCTAAGATCATGCACATATCCTCACGATATCCACAAAAACCTCTATTTATTATTTAGTATATAGAGACCATACGTCTTCATGGTCGTAAACCCTAAGGCTAACGACCTCACTGGTCGTAATAATTGCAGAGGTTACATAGTACCCAATCTGGTCGGACATGGTTCCAAACCTAGTCTCCGACCAGTCAAATGCTCACAAGGTTTTGAACTGTTGTCTGGATCTACGACCAGACATATGTTTTACCGTGTGACGAATGGAACATGTGCTATATATTCCATACCACGCAATGCTACGATACTGGAGTACGGTTACATGACTCATTGACATATAACCGCACAACAGTTGATACATTATCAACTGACACCTCTCTTCGACCAGACGCGTTGCCTCCCGAACAGGCGTCTCCTCCAGAGACAAATGCCAACGCTTCATCAACTACATAAGGAGGAATGCGGACTGAAGTTGAGGGGGCCGGAACAGTGAAGATCATTTGGGAGACACTCTCAAGAGCCTTGTACTTCTAAATTAGTTTTTAGTCTAAGTTATATACAGTCCTTGTAATAGCTAGTTCAAAGCAATAAAGAGCAGTCTCACTACTTTCTAGAAGATACGCGCTATTTTCCTCTTTTCATTCATATATTCATAAGATCGGCGATTTGATCGTCGACAGCTGGCGCTGTCCGTGGGGAAGAAGGCACAAATCTTCTAAAGGAATTCTTTGCTCATCAAATCCTCGCACATCCTTCTGTTCATGAAATCATGGCAGGAACTTGGGACGACGAGAATTGGTTCGATCTGGACAACTACTCCAACCTCGACACGGAAGCCAGCATCCAGGCCATGCAGGGTGATTGGATGTCGTCCTCTTCTTCCTCTGCTGGTTCGTAAGTCGCTGACAACACCGAGGTCTAGCAGATGGATGAGGATGCACCACTGCAACAAGTGGAGCTTCCTGAGGGATAGGACATTCCGATCAGTTCGGAGTGTCGAAAAACCTCTTCAAGCCCGGTCTTTCTGACCGGCAAAAAAGGTGATAAATTTTCAGCCTTACAATCCGAGAGTCAATACACTCTCGACACCATCATGGTTGATAGGTATTCACCCACGGCTTCTGGGAATTCCAGGAGCCAACTGACATATGGTAACGGTGTCGATGAAACCCTCACCGGCCATGGGCCGAGTGGGGATGATAAAGCTCAGCATACGATCGGCAGTTCGTCGTATCAGGCTGAGTTCGCCACGGAGGCCTCAAGAGGTTCTCATCTCCGACCAGTCTCCGTCGTGGAAGTGTCTGGTAGAAGTACTGGGAAGCTCTCCCCTGAGTACAGTGGAAACTCTTCGGAGGATCGATGTTGGAAACACGAAGTCAATGCGATCGAAATATCGATCGCAATGCCTCAGACGATCTCGCACCCGCTACCTCACTACCATGTGTTGATGGAAATGGCGCGGGCAATCAAACACCAGCTACCAGAGGCAACAGAGCTGATGGACGTCCATCGCTTAATTACCGTTCAAATTTCACCAAGGATAATAAGTTAAGTACAGCCAGGCGCGAGGTTAAGAGAAGGTTTGGATCTGCAAAAGCCAACAACCTCGATGAATCTTCCGAGACCATCCGTAATGGTGTCGGAGATTCTCCAACAAACCGTACAACGTACGAAAGAATACCGAGAACGGAGGACACCACAAACTCAAACCATGACTTCGTCCCAGCGTTCTTCCCTCGGCGGTGGGCAACATGCATATGTTGGGAATCAATCAATACCGCAGCCTCCTCGACGTTTCCAACCAATGAGTCATGAGAGAAGGAGATTGTTCCGAACAAATACACCTTCCTCTCGTCGAGAGGGTCATTCGCTTGGTCCGAACGATCTTCGACATCGTTTGAACCAGGCAGGTGATCGAGGGCATCATAACGCTCGCGATCAAGTCGGGACGCTGGAGCCTCAGTTCTCTAATCTAAGAAACCGGTCCCCAACCGACCACAATCTGGCTCCTTTCCAAAGAAGGCGCCATGAATCAGTCACAGGCTGCTGAGCTTTCTCTGCAGGGCTTCAGGCTGTGCGTTGGCCTAACCGGTTTCGACCGGCCAACATGGACAAGTTCAATGGGTCTCAGAACCCGTTAGAATTTCTCCATATCTATACCACCGCCGTCAGAGCAGCTGGTGGTAATGAAAACGTGATGGCCAATTACCTACCTACGGTGTTAGAAGGATCTGCTCGGTCATGGTTACTTAACCAGCCGGTCGGATCAATCTACACTTGGGAACGGCTCTGCGATCTCTTAATTGTGAATTTTCAGGGTACGTACGACCGCCCAGGGAAGGAAGATGATCTACATCGAATCCGGCAGAACCCAAAAGAAACTCTCCGTCAGTACATCAAGAGGTTCAGCCAGGTTCGTAATTCTATACCGAGATTGCAGAATCTTCTGTAATTCAGGCTTTCAAGGCAGGATTGAGGAACCGGAGGTTCACAGAGGATATAGCTATGAATCTCCCACGAACAACTGCCTGGCTATTCGATATGGTAGATAAATATGCAGCTGCTAGTGAGGCAGTCGAATGGAGCAAAGCTATAGATCGAAAAGACAAAACTCCTCAATCTGGTTTAGAAGAGCCTGGGAAGAAGAACAAGAAAGTTCTCAAGAAGAAGAAGCATCGCAAGACGGAGGTAAGGAGGTCTTAGCGGTCCCGGAAAAGCTTACAAAAGGTAAGAGCGACTATACCGGTCGAACTAAAACAAATATTACGACCGATGGATATAAAAAGAGTAAGAAGTGGTGCCCGCTTCACCAACAGGCTGGGCACGATCTGCGCACCTGCCGTGTTTGGCAAAAGAAGTTGGAAGATTACTATGCAGGTAAAGGCCTGCTTCCCTCAATACAAGAGTTGGGGAAGCCAACTCCAAAAAGGATAAAGATGGCGACGAGGAGATGGAATACCAAGAACATCAGCACACAGTCAACATGATCTTTGGAGGATCTTCATCGTACGACTTGAGAAGTCATCTGAAAGCCGTGGAGCTGGAGGTCAACCTAGCAGAATCTCCGATCAGCATCAAGCCTTCGAAGTGGTTGGACACCGTAATCTCCTTCGGCAAAGAAGACTGCTCCGTTTAAATCGACTCGTAGGGTAGGTTCCCTATTATAGTTGAGCCTACCATTAATAATTGTAAGGTCAATAGAGTCTTGATAGATGGAGGTAGTTCTTTAAATATATTATTCTCTGGAGCTTTAGAAGAAATGCAGGTTACTAAGTCAAAGGTAAAACCAGTAAAATATGCCTTCCATGGCATAGTCCCTAGCTCTACCGCCAAACCGATAGGACACGTGTCCTTACCGGTTACGTTTGGAAGTCCTGATAACTTTCGAATGGAAAAGATTTCGTTTGACATGGTCGATTTTGAGACCGCCTATAACGGGATCCTTGGTCGTCCGGCTCTAGCAAAGTTCCTGATAGCCACGCATTACGGTTATCAGCGTTTGAAGATGCCAGGACCAAAAGGTGTCATCATGGTTCGGGGAGATCAAAAAATGGCTTATGTTTGCGATCGAAGATCTTTGAAACTGGTCAATGAGCTTCCGACTAGAAATACTGACTCTTCTGCGATGCAGGTCAAGCACTCCAGACCAAAATTGACACCCAAACCCTTCGATCAGACAAAAGAGGTGCCACTCGACAAAGGCGTTTCTCCGAGAGGCGCCAAAGTTGGGAGACATCGATGTGTCGGGCCCGGGTTCTCGACGGAGAAGGACTCAACCCAAAATAGGAAGAGTCGCTCGTCTCTTTCCTCCGAGCAAACCAGGATGTTTTCACTTGGCAAGCGTCCGACATGCCGAGTCCCCAGGGAAGTGATTGAGCACATGTTAGCTCTCCAACCTGATAAAAAGCCAATCAAACAGAAGCTAAAGCGTTTTGCACCTGACCGGAAGGAGGCAATCCAGTCGGAGATTGACAAGCTCCTCGAAGCTGGATTTATTCGTGAGGTCCATCACCCTCAGTGGCTTGCCAATACTGTAATGGTTAAAAAGAATAGTGGGAAATGACGAATGTGTATTGACTTCATAGATCTTAATAATGCTTGTCCGAAGGATGATTTTCCCCTTCCTCGCATTGATCAGCTTGTAAACTCCACCTCCGGGTGCGAGTTACTAAGCTTTTTAGATGCATATTCAGGGTACCACCAGATAAACATGAGTAAAAATGATGAGGAGAAAACTTCCTTTATCACACCATATGGCACTTACTGTTTTGTTAAGATGCCCTTTGGTCTCAAGAATGCTGGTGCAACTTTTCAAAGGTTAATGCAGAAAACTTTCAGCCCGCAGGTAGGTCGGAATTTAGAAGCCTATGTAGATGACTTGGTTGTGAAAAGCATCAATGCAGGCGATCATATCCTTGACCTACAAGAAACTTTCAACAACTTGAGAAGACATAACCTCAAGTTGAATCCGGAGAAATGTGTGTTCGGGGTTTTTGCTGGAAAGCTTCTTGGTTTCCTAGTTTCGGCTAGAGCTATCGAAGCAAATCCGGCTAAGATAACATCCATCAATCAGATGCGTCCCCCGACAACAAAGAAAGAAGTCCAAAAGCTAACCGGTTGTATGGCAGCGCTAAGTCGTTTCATAGCCAGGTTAGGCGAGAAGGGATTACCTTTCTTTAAACTTCTTCGGAAGCATGGGAGTTTTGAATGGACGAAAGAAGCCAATGAAGCTTTTGAAAAACTCAAAGAGTACCTTGGAAGCCCCCCGGTCTTAGTTTCTCCAAGACCGGAAGAAACACTGTTGATTTACATAGCTGCGACGCCGTAGGCTGTCAGCGGTGTACTGGTCGTAGAGCGTGAAAACGTTCAACGACCAGTATATTACGTAAGCGAAGTCTTACATGGATCAAATGAAAGATATCCACAGGTACAAGAGTTGCTCTATGGTCTCCTTATGTTTTCAAGGAAACTAAGATATTACTTTCAAGCCCACAAAGTGGGCGTACCTGCAGGATATCCCTTAGGCCAAGTCCTTGGAAACGGGGAATCATCAAGACGAATAGCAAAATGGGCAGTTGAACTAGGGACGTTCGACCTCTATTTTATCTCACGAACAGCTATAAAGTATCAGGCAATAGAAGAATTCATTACCGAATGGACAAACCCAGAACCTAAGTAAGAACTCGAGTACGAGCACCCTGACGAGTGGACAATGTTCTTTGACGGTTCATTAATGCTTAAAGGATCGGGGGCTGGACTCGTCTTGATATCCCCTACTGGCGAACACATTAAGTACGCCATCCAATTTAACTTTTCTGCTACTAACAATGTAGCGGAATATGAAGGTTTACTGGCAGGACTTCGAGCAGCCCATTCGCTCATAATTCGCAGATTACTAGTGAAAGGCGATTCTCAACTAGTAACGAATCAAGTAGGGAAAGAGTATCAATGCTCAAGTACCAAGATGTCGTCTTATCTGGCGGAAGTACGAAAACTCAAAAAGCACTTCTTCGGTTTTCAGATCCAACATATTCCTAGGAAGGAAAACTTTCTAGAAGATCAGTTGGCACGGATGGCCTCCACAAGGTCCACCGTACCGACGGGAGTTTTTCTTAAGCAACTCGATTCACCCTCGGTGGTCGAGCTTTCCGAGAACATCAATGGTTCACATCAAGTCAATCCAATTGATTCTGATCACATGGATGCTCCACAGATCGGTGACGATCATGGTAGAGATTGGATGACATCGATCTACAATTATCTTCAGCATGACTTAATTCCAGAAGATAATGTAGAGGCTGATCGTATAGCACGAAAGGCCAAATCATACACTCTAATCGAATGTACCTTGTATAAACTAGGATCTCATGGAGTGTTGATGAGATGCATATCTCGCTCGGATGACATTAAGTTGCCAACCAAAATTCATGGAGGTGTCTGTGGAGCACATCATTCCTACAGAACACTGGTCGGTAAAGCCTTTAGGCAAGGATACTATTGGCCAACTGCCCTTCATGATGCAAAAGAGCTCGTGACGAAGTGCGTACAATGTCAGTTTCATAGCCGACAAGTACATCAGCCGTCGCAAGCTCTGCAAATAATTCCTCTTTCTTGGCCTTTTGCAACCTGGGGACTAGACATTCTGGGACCTTTCCCAAAAGCACCCGGGGGCTTCGAATTCCTCTTCATCATGATTGACACGTTTACAAAGTGGATTGAAGCCGAGCCAGTTGTTAAAACTACAACTGAGGCTGCTAAGAGGTTCCTTACAAAAAATGTGATTACACGATTTGGTGTACCCAGTCGTATAATCACGGACAATGGTACCGATTTTCAAATGTAATTTCAGAATTTCGCGATGACAGGTATCGAGTCCATTCGCCGGTTGCTCATCCGCAAAGTAACGGAGCAGTTGAGCGTGCCAATGGTATCATAATACAGGGGGTCAAACGGCGAGTATTCGACCAGTTAATAAAACGGTCAGGAGCTTGGGTTCAAGAACTTCCTTCTATTTTATGGGTTGTCCGTACGACGACCAGTCGTGCAACCGGTGAAACACCATTCTTTTTAGTTTATGGGGCCGAAGCCATGCTTCCTCCAGAATTAAAAATTAGTTCTGCTCGCACTAATCGTTTTAATGAAAATGATCAGGAAGAAAGACGACTCGACGATGTCGATTTCCTTGAGGAACGACGAAACCAAGCCTTGTTGCGTTCGGCAATCTATCAACAAGCCATGCGAGGGTACCACAGTCGTAAGGTGCAACCTTGCAGCTTAGCTGTAGGTGATTTGGTTCTTAGAAAAATTCAGAACCAAGTAAATCGTAACAAATTTTCTCCCAAGTGGGAAGGTCCTTACACTGTGGTCGAAGTCACCCGACCAGGTTCGGTACGATTAGCCATGTCAGATGGTAGGGTTTTGTCTAATTCTTGGAATATTGACCAATTGCGTAAGTTTTTCGTTTAATTTTCATTTAATTTCCATTCAGTTTAATAAATAATGAATCAATTCAAAAAGCAAGTGATGTTATTTATATGACATAACTTAGCTCTGGTCGACTGCGGTTCATATGCTTAGGACTATGGAGATTATATATTTTATTTTTAAAATTCTGTTTTACTCTTGTTTGGCTACTGGTCGGAACACGGAAAACCTCCTAGTCGAAGTCTCTCCTTTTTCGCATGTGGTTCCGCCCACTGGAAGGAGCTTCCTAGTGACGGCTCTTTTCTTACGATCCTCGTTGCCAGTCGGACTAGAGCACGAACACGTATTGCGAAATACAATCTATATCTTTATTTCTCAGCAAGTTCATTTCGACGGCGCTGAGCCATCGCATAGAAATAAAACCACTTCTCGTTTATTATATATGTCTTTTCATGTAACTTCCTCTTGTCAAGAAAAATCATTTTTTCTTCCGACCATATATTGTCTTAGTAAGTACTTTGATTACAAAAAACATATTTACAACTAGTCGAAACCTAACACTGGTTTCAACCAAAAAGGTTTCCTAGTATTATCATGATTAGTTTTTTCAACAATCAGAACATACTTTCAAACAACGATTGAGACTTAAGTTAATATTCTTGGCCTACTGCTTTTATAGTAAAGTTCTTCTACTATAAAACAGTCGGGGGCTGGGTAATATATGATAAGTCGACCGGATAAACAAAAAAAAATCATTGATAAGAGAAAGGTAAGTTTTTACACATTTTTTGTATACTCTCTTTTTTGCAGGATTTTTACTACTAGAGTTTGCCCTCCATTAGTAACTGCTGGATGGAGATCCGACCTCCATTTCTTCTGCAACCTTGTCTCCAAGAGGTCTAACTTCCGTGAGAAACTTGGTCGCCTCCTCAGGCAAGCAGTTAAAATCCTCTTCAAGCACTTGAAGATTGATAGAGCGGTTGGACGCCTTCAGTTTTGCCAAAGCAAGACTAACTCCACTAGCAATAGATTCCTTTACGGACTGGGCGTAATTATCTCTTGTAGTTTTGAGCAAGCCCTTAAGGTCCTCCAAAAGGTGATCAAGATAATTTACCTTTTCCATTGGATCACTTAAGGAAGGCAACGTTGATCCTGATCCCATATCAAAGATCATTTTGTTGAGTGCAGTAATTTGTTCATCAAGGTTAAACATAACTACTGCCCCCTTGTCTTGCTCAAATTCCAAAGCTTTCTTTCCTTTGGTTAAAGCTTGATTTTGTTCTGCATAAGCAAAATAAATATTAGGCTAAAAAGGATCAGAAGAGATACTAAGTCAAGTCTACGACTAAGTTACCTTCGGCCTTCTTCCTGGATTTTTCCTAGTATTTTTCATATCTGGACGTTAAGTTTTCGATCGACTTTTAGCTTGAATTTCCTCTTCAAGCTTTATTCTTCTGGCTTTTTTAGCCAAAGCTTCTTATTTTATTTTCTCCAAATCTATCAAATTTGATAAGGGATGATAGTTAAAAGAAGAAAGGAAAGTCTTAGCAAAAGACAAATTAAGAAGAAAGTTTTTTACTTTCTAATTCAGAGTGTTTTTGCTCTAGATTCTTAATCCGATCGGTTAGTCCTCCGATCGCAGCAACGTTTTCAACCATATGCTGCATGAATAGCATTTTTTTTCCTTTAAAGTTTATTGTGAACTTCAAGGAAAACTATAAGAATGGTTGAGGACACTTACTTGAATTGCAACATCATTATAATCGGCAAAAATCTTATCAGGATTTGCCTTTGCAAGACGATCTGATACTCTCCTCCAAGCATCATCAAGCCCCTTATCCTCGACAAATCGAGGAGAGAAAGGGAACTTATTAGTCTGGGAGGAGTTCCTTTCAGAAGTTGGAATCTATTGTGGATCTACAGAGATGCCTACCTCCGCTGACGGAGTAACAATCACCACAGGATTCAAATCGGATTCAAACACTGAAACAGGCTCGGGGGGCTTCCCTAACCACTTCCTCCTCAGGATTTTTTGCCTGAGGAAAGCCCTGGTCGGAGGTGCCCTCGATCACCTGACCTACTGGAATAACCTGATCGGGAACGACTGGAACTCCAACAGGTCTGCGCAAAGAAAAGGAAGTTCAGAGTTCAAGTTTGCCAAGAATATAAAAGGTATGTGTTTATATGATAATTTCATTTACAACATACCCAGTTATCTTTTTTATCTTGAATATGAAGCACGCTGTCTTAAAGTCTGTAGCGCTAGCTTTTCTTTTCTTTTCAACCAATTTTTCCAGTCTTGAACTGGTAGGGTTGGTTGTACCCTCTACATCCTTCAATGAACGATCAGATGTGATACTTTCAACCAACTGGTCGAGAGTAGAATCCCTGATCGTTGGATCGGAAGGTGTAGGTTCATCGGTCACCAAAGCAGTTGCTTCAACGGCCCTTGGCAAATATTGAGCAACTGTATGGGGCTCAATGACTACCCCGATTCAACAAACAAAGTTAGTCGGGTGGTGAACATATCTTTTTTATCTAAGCAAAAAGTATTTCCTTCGGTTACCTACCTCTACACGATCACTAGTGATCGTAAGGTTGGTTGGTTCGTCAATTGGCTCACAGGTCTCCGTGGCCTCATCAATTCTTAGACCAACCGACTACATATCAAAGAGGATTTTTAGGTAAACACCGATCGGAAAAGATTCTAAAGATGGAAAATAATTATCATGCTTACCAAGTCTCACCCTCTTCAAAGCAGAGTCACCGCTAAGATCAAAGGGAAACCAGCCTTCTCATTAGGCTCTCCAACACAGATCATTACGATCCGCTTCGATTTCAAAGTAAGACAAAGTCAGAACAAAAATAGAGGTCTTAGGGTTATAAGAGCATTTGACCATAAAGATATACTGGTCGGATTCTTACTGGAACTTACCTTCCCTAGAATCCTTGGTCGTATCGTCACGACCAATATACCAGAGCATCGAGTGAGCTCTGGCCTTCAAAGGACTAATTCTCCGCATGGAGAAGTCCCTCACCACGTGCCAGGATGTCAAACCCCTGACACTCAGGAGATGGATAACTTCAACCCATCTCCCAATTTTCCCCTCTTTCTTCGAGCAGGAACGCCATTGCGGGATCTCGACAACCTTTTTACCGCTGTAATAAAGGCCATCGCCCTGTGTGATCTTCATGTAAAACTAACTCTTCTTCCATGACGACCATGAAGACTTGGAGTACATTGGAATGTACTCCTCAGCCTTCCCATCATGGAGACGCAAGGTACACTCTCCGGGTGTACCGATCGTCTTCTTCGCATTCACCAATCTGTAGTAGTACCTGAAGAGGTCCAGGGTTGCTGGAATTACCAGGTACGCTTCGCAGAGGTAAACGAAGATGCTGAGGTTGGCTATGGCGTTAGGGGCCAGATTGATCAGTTCAACTCCATAATACTCCAAAACTTGAGAAAGAAAGGAGTGAACTGGAAGTCTGAAGCCGCATTCGATATATGCGAGAAAAACGGGAATTTCTCCATCCTCACCACTTGGAGAATGTTCCCCAAAAGCTGATCTCCACGCGATCAGATTTCTGTCGGGTAATAGCCCAACCTTTTCCACACCTTCAAGTTTCTTCTCGCTCAGATCGGAGATCGACCAGTTGGTAATAAGATCCGACATGGTGATTTCTTTCGGGTGAAGAATTCAAAGGTGATCGGAGATGGTTTCTTGGAAGATGAAGAGGAAAGCAAAGGGCGTAGAAACACTAACACCCAGCTCTAAGGGGCCTTTTATAGCGACAACATTGTAACCGTTTCTAGGGAAAATCCAACGAACAAAAATCCCTTTTTGACCAGCAGACCAAGAGTTCCTTCAACTTCCAAGGCAATTTCTGAACTTCAAAAATGAATACGGACCGCCTCGAATACCACGACATTTAATGAGGGGTCTGCCCGATACGATTGCATCGGGAGTAAATGTCTATACGACCAATTCATTTAAAGTTCGGGGGCTAGTTGACGAGGATTAAAACCTCTATTTATTATTTAGTATATAGAGATCATACGTCTTCA
Source organism: Hsuehochloa calcarea (assembly GCA_036346395.1). Classification (NCBI taxonomy): domain Eukaryota; kingdom Viridiplantae; phylum Streptophyta; class Magnoliopsida; order Poales; family Poaceae; genus Hsuehochloa; species Hsuehochloa calcarea. The sequence continues at coordinate 54,314,866 of CM070604.1, read as the reverse complement.
TGGTCATAAACCCTAAGGCTAACGACCTCACTGGTCGTAAGAATTCTAGAGGTTACATAGTACCCAATCTGGTCGGACATGGTTCCAAATCTAGTCTCCGACCAGTCAAATGCTAACAAAGTTTTGAACTGATATCTGGATCTACGACCAGACATATGCTTTACCGTGTGACGAATGGAACATGTGCTATATGTTCCATACCACGCGACGCTACGATACTGGAGTACGGTTACATGACTCATTGACATATAACCGCACAACAGTTGTTACATTATCAACTAACACCTCTCTTCGACCAGACGCGTTGCTTCCCGAACACGCGTCTCCTCCAGAGACAACTACCATCCCTCATCAACTACATAAGGAGGAATGCAAGCTTCAAAATCCTTTAAAAGTTTTTAGTCTAAGTCTTTGACTTAGTTTCAATTCTCATTTTCCTCTTTTCATTCAATATTTTGGCAAATATCAAAACCGATCGATGGATATTTGCACCAATTGAAGTATAGATTCTATTTCCAAAATTTGGTTTTTAATCTCAAAAGCTCCCCAAAAATGTAAACCTCAAGCTTCAAAATTTTAAAATTCAGTTTTTGACTTAGTTTCAATTCTCATAAATTTTTGGCAAATATCAAAACCTCTTTCTCTCTCACCTCTCTCCCGGCCAGCCTGTTTGCCTCCAGGGCCCGACCCGTCTCCCCCGATTTCCGTCCCCCGGCCCACCTTCTTTTCCCGGGCCGACTTTCCCCGGCCTGCTCCAGTTATTGATTGTTGTTTGTGACTCTTGCTCCATCAGATCAGTGTTTGATCTTCAGTGGCAGTAGATTGTGAATTAAGCAATTGAACCGATGTGTACAATCTGTCTTTTTGAAAATGTGTGTTGATATGTCAGTTGAGAATTGGTGTGTAATCTGGCAATTTGGAAATCTGTTTGATCTGGTAAATTAAGATTGGTGATTATAGAATCCGAAATCAATTGTTAATCATCTGTTATTAATCGACTTTCGATTGTCAATGTTCACTAAAGCCATTTATGCTATATTATTTATTAAGCTGAGAATTTAAGAACTCAAGTTGCAAAATCTCTATGTGATTAAAGAACATGTAATCTTGCCATCTTCCAAATCCGAAGTGGAGTATCCCTGCAAAAGTTCCTTCGACTTTACCCTCCTTTGTATTTTCCCTCCCAACAGAGTTTCTAAGCCATTTCTCCCTTCGCTCTTTTGATCATTTGGCTTTGTCAAACATCCCTTATTCGCTAAATCCTCTCTCTCAAGCTCGTCATTCGCGAACTTATTTAAAGCTCTTTTGCTTTTATTTGGTCTTTTGAAGTTCTTTGGATTTATTTGGTTTATCGATCGTTGTCGTATAATTAGAAATTGAAGTTCAGAAGAAGCAACAACTCGAGCGAGATCAAGATTCGGGTAAAGATGCAGACCAAGAATTCAAGACCCTTGTCAGATAAGGCCCTGAGTAAGACCAAGGCCGCGATAGCTTGACCCAGGCGAGTCAACACTTTGAACAAGTTGAACCTACATTTTATGCAAATTATATTCATTTAAAATGTCAAATTGCATGCTTTAATTTCTATGCAAATTTATATCAAATACCCTAATGTAGTTAAATGCCTAATTGATGATTAAGTCATTACTATACCATTTCCTTGATAATTGAATTATCAAATCCTTGTCACCCTAGTAATTATATGGTAACCTACTAGTTATAGTTTGTATTTAAGCGTCATGCTAGTCTTGCTTAAGTACTGGGACACTAAATGTCTCAATCATCATCTTTTAAACATGAAAGTGATTTTGGGCAGTCATTGTGGGCAAATGACTGAAATGGTTGAGATAATTTGTTTTACTCTTCTCAAAACCCTAAAATCTGCTCATACCCCCATCTGGGCGGATGGAGTGGTGGTGGGTGCCGTCGGGCACGAGAATGATTGGTATGTGGTTTGAACCGCCCAGATGATCTTAAGGACTGAATCCTGTGATGACCTCCTATTGTAAAATAGTACAACCATAAGTCTATAATGGTGTCGACCTAGCTAAATAATTTGTGTCCATCAGTACGAGTTGCACCAGATAGATGTCCCTCAACGTTGTAGGCCTCCGAGTCTATGGGTTGGGGAGTTCTTGGCGCATGGGGGGTTTGGGGGCATGGTTGACGCGGGTGCGAGAGCGTAACCACTCTCAGGCGAAACCTTAGCGGGGGTAACAAATACTGGGGGATGCATTGTAAAGGTCTTGTGATAATCTCCCCTTGATTCACATGTCAAAGGAAACGTGTGTACATATCAAGATGATTATCTCTTGTGGGTAAAGATGTACAATCTCTGCAGAGAATAAAACTGTTCGAACAGACGTGCCCACGGTCACGGGCGGGCATAGGAACTTACAAGATATAGTTCTATTTTAAAAACTTTGTGGGTGGGTTGAAAAATGTACGGGACTCATCTAGCTCTTGTTTTGGATTTCCCTAGGTAGTCTTACCCAGTATTGATATTAGGTGGGTGTAACCACCATCAGAAATAAGCATAAGGTGGAGATAGCATCCGCTGTTATTAACTATTGCACAATTAATCTCTTTAAAAATGAAATTATGTTAAAATGCTAGGTGATAGGAATTTGTATATTATGATATTTGAAAATGTTGCTTTACGCAAACAAAAGAACCCGAGTCATCTTTGTTAAGCCTTGCATGTATATTATTGCATCTGTTGTGTTGGGTCGCGAGCACGTTAGTTGTGCTCACCCTAGCTCTTTCCCCAAACCCTTAGAAACAGGAATCCTGGAGCTTTCGACTACTACGATGATCCAGAAGTCTAAAGACCCAGGAGTTTTCAAAGCTTAGTTTAGCTCTTAGCAGTTTTAGTCTCACCTCAGTCTAGCTGACTCCGTCGGTTCTTGTGTGCCTCCTATATTGTCTGAAGTTTCCGATAATATCGGGCGTACACGGGTTCCCAAGTCACTTGCCTGTGGAGAGGTGTGCTATAACCCCCTTTGCTTCTGTTGTCGTTTCCACTATTTTTTGTGATGTAATCATTTGGCCTCTTCGGCCTTTATTGTAAAAATTGGCCCGAAGCGGTCTATGTAAACTATGATGTGTAAATTAATGAATGATATGGTCTTACGTTATGTATAATTTGATTCAGCAATATGTCTGTGAAGTGCTATCTACTGATCCAGTGAATAGCACAATGGTTTCACAGAGGAATTCGGATTTAGAAATCTGGGTGCCTACAGAGCTGGTATCAGAGCATATGACTGTAAGAGTCTTAGTTAGACTGGTCGAGCCTAAGAACTTGAGTCGTATTTTCAAAACCTAAGAAAAACTTGGGCAAAATATAACGTACTATATGCTCTTACTCGTCCTTCTTAGTTCTCCACTTTCCTTCACTTCACCTGAGTTTTTACTCAGTTCTGACTCCCTCGCCCATTTCAAAAAATATAAATGGCAACCCCGTCGTCCGACGGCCCGTGGGACTTTTGCTCTCCCAAAGAAGATGGAGGTGACTTCGTGGACCTTCTTCGTCCATTCATGTATCATCTGGAGTACTACCGCGAGCCTATCTTCAGAGGCCGAAAGACCTAGACCCTGGACCAAGAATCATGGGCCATGGGGGTTTTCCGCTATGCCAGAGAGGGTGAGTCCGTCGGTCACACCTTCAGACCTGTGAACCCCAGAGTAGCTGTTCTGAAGCAGCCCAAGACGCAGCACGCTTCACCTGCAACCAACTGAGCCAGATGCACGAGGATCTTCTGCTAGAGTCGCCCTTCTTCTACTACCCGCCTCTCCAGGAGGGAGAGTTCGACCCCGAAGTCTTCATCATCGTGTGAGAGCAGTCAGGCTAGTCTAGGTTAGCTAGCAGTGCTTACTTTAGCAGTCCTTTGGTTGCAAGCACTTTTTGTTTCCTTCTTTTGTAGAAGATGTGTGTGTATCTTGTGTCGTGACTTAGCATGGCCTATATGTTGTGCTTTAGGAGTCATGTAACACTTAACCCCCATTAATATAATGCAGCCACTCTAGGCTTTGTATTGTATTTGATCGTTTTTCTCGTTTGTCTGGAGTTTCTTCCGTGTGCCTTAGAGAGCAGTGGACCCTCATATAAATCCTCCTAGCCTAACCTAGATTATTATCTCAGATGGCACCAAAGAAACAAGTAGCCCAAGTAATTGGTGCCAGTTGCAAAAGGAGGTTGTCAGCGCCAAGGTCGCGAGGAAGCTACCCTCAGCAACCAGCATTCCTCGGCAACTCTTCACCCACTCAGTCAGCAGTCCAGCCACCAGGAGCTCCAACGCCAACTCTGCGCTCCAGTGGGAATATTTTTGTACTCCCCGCTCCGCTAGGCGATCTGCAGCATTCAACCCAATAGCTCACCTTCATTGCTTTAGCTGTAAGGAAAAAAGGCACTTCATCAACAGATGCCCAAAGAAGAAGCTTTACCTTACACGTGGTGTAGAAGACGACAAAGTGGACCTCACCACCCACCAACTTAAAGGATTACCCAGAAGAAGCTGTCCCATTAAGGGCGATGGTGCCACTACACCAGGAATACCCCTGAAGATTACCACTTGCTTCCATTGCAGAAATCCAGGACACTTCGCCAACAAATGCCCCCAAAGGAAGCAAGACCAAGAAATCAAATATTTCTATTGCGGCAACCTAGGGCACCATATGAACAGTTGTCCCCAACAGAATCATGAAGAACCAGCGAAGAATGTCATCGTCACCAACCTCAACCCTGACAACGAAGAACTCGTCAAGAGTCCCAGTGAGAAGCAAGTTGTACCTGTCGAAGCGCTCCTAACAGGCCCAGAAGCCCCGCCAAATGCCATATGCTCTGAATGTGGCAAGTCAGGACATATCGCCCAATTATGTCCTCCATTAAGGCAAGAGGAGCATGCTTCACTTGTGCACAATATGGACACTATTGCTACACATGCCCATTGCCCTACTGTCCCTGCTGTGAGGAACGCCATCAATCATAAGATTGCCCTGTGAACCAAGTAGCATGCACATGTTGTGGAGAAAAAGGACACCATACCGACCAATGTTGTGTAAACTGCCCCAACTACAATGAGACCACCAGCCAGGCGAATGCCAGATGCTTAAAGTTACATGCTTTCTCTGTGAAGGACAAGGCCACTGCCCCAAGGACTGTCCCCTGAGCCTGTTACTGACCAAGGCAGTTGAGCTACAAAGTATAAGTCTTCAAGTCGCTGCGAGGCTCGTTACAAATAAGATTGGCAAAGACAACCGATATCGGACTTTAAAAGAGAATAACCAAATTGCACCAAAGCATCAGAGTACCTCGATAGGGATGGGAAGAAGTGGGGATGTTCTCCGCCCTCATCGCCCCGTGGGATAGCCTACAGCAGTCAACCCAACAGCACATCTTCATTATTTCAACTGTGGAGAAAGAGAACATCTCATCAAGCAATTCCCTCAACCAGTCACCCCAATGAGATTCAACTTCAGAGCCACACCAGCTCGAGGCCAGACGTCGGCTCCAAGCAAAAGGCATCCGACCTCGCAGTCATCTAGAGCCGCTTCCACGCCAAGCCAAAGCCAAAGTAGCCGAAATGCAAAGGACAAGTTCCCAAGCCGCCATGAGACTCGTCACGAATGAAGTTGGCAGAGACAACTAGTATTGAGCACCCTTCACTTTAAGGGGGGTAGCTAAACTACACAGAAGTGTCAAGAGTGTGATGAGTATGTTTCCTGTTAATTTCGTACCAGCGCATGTTATGCTGGAGTTTCGCCCTCTGTTGTGCCAAAGAAGCTAGTTGTAAGGCTATTTTTGCCAACCCCTTAAATTAAAAGAAACTTTGGTACCGATTCACCGGGAGACCCTTATTCGCTACATCAGTAAGTCCCCGAGTAGAGATTGCTATGAAAAATTTCAGATTCCTAGCAAACCTCTTGGCGCTTAAAGCCCAAATCCTGGACATCATCCTATGGGTGGATTGGACCAAGGAATGTTAAACTGTGCCAACAGAAAGGTGGTACTCACGAAGGACCCTGAAACCACAATAAAAGTTAATGTGGACCGCTCCCCTGGTTTGGTTCATGCAAACCATAACCTCAAGAAGATAGCACTGGAGTTAGTATTATAGTTTAATAAGAGTTCAAATTGTATGCGAGTCAAGAGTTATGTTAAAGTCAGATTGTAGTCCTTGGCACTATAAATAAATGATGTACGAGTTCTGAGAGACAACACATAATTATTTCCAAAATCAACAGTAGTATATACTAGATTCTGCAGGTTGATACATGCATGGCAAGTGATGGATTGATCGATATGATTTGACCATGTGTATGATCCAGCAGGGCTCGAGCTCTGCTCCGACGGCGGGAGGGGCAGGAGGAGGAGAGGCGCTGAGCAAGAGCAGAGGAGGAGAAGCACCGGGTGGTCTATGTATGGTCGGCTATATTATGTGTGCCTGAAACCAATGATAGGGGGCTATTGTTGTTGTCAGAAGAAGCCAGCCCCGTAACATTTTACAGCTAATTTAATTTCTGTCATACTGCATACGAGCTCCTCTTGTCAGTAACCACCTTGAGCTTGATTTGTTTGTCAGAAGAAGGCATCGAAGTATACTTCAGGCTTCTTCCCTTTTCCCTAAACTCTATTTCTCTGATTCCCAATCTCTTGCTAGATTGATCTTCCCCCTCTTGACTCCCAGTTTGTATCTCTTGTGTTGGGTGCACGCAAGGTGTTCGACAGAATGCGCGGCACTGATGGCATCTCTTGTGGCTTCTCCACCATCGGCCTCGTCCTCGCCACCTGCTGGCTGCTGCCCTCGACGGCTCCTCCGCTGCAGGCATTACCGTGGTGGATAGAGCAGACCGTCGAAGAGAACGAGCCCATCGCGTACTAATCCTTGCACGCTTGGTGTGGGGCTATGGAGTCTAGGCAACCGTGGCCGCCGCCTACGCAACCGGACGTCACGTGCAGGGGAGTGGAGCTATGTCCGACGTCATGGCTGTCGTGCAAGGACTATCGAGGTGCAGTGAATTGGATGCCCCCACCTGTGCCAGGAAGAATGTTGATTCTGGGAGAAGGATTTTGCCATGCTATAAACTCTACTGAGTGTGGTGATGTTGAATATAGTCTATGGGTTGGGTGTGATTGCTCTGTCAATACCATGGAGGCAGCCGGAAGCTCCCTCGGCATCCAGTACAGTCTCCGGGGAGGTTCTGTAATAAATATGGGAACCAAAAAGCACAGAGATAAGTTGGTTGACAGAATTGACAATTTGGACTATCCAGGCTACTTTGCTATGACAGAACTGCTATCATGGATCCAATGTCCAAGCTCTACAGACTACAGCTACAATTGATCCAGTTACTAATGAGTTCGTTATTAACACCCCAAATGATGGAGCTATTAAGTGGTGGATGGGTAAAGGCAGCAGCAGTCCATGGAAAATTTGCTATTGCTTTTGCAAGGTTAATTTTTTTCGAGTTTGACGACACAGCTGTATGTAGGTCGTGTTGGTTGTCCACTGCCTCCTGTTCATACATTAAGTCGATAGACTCGGCCCAAGGTGGGATACTTAACAACTGATTCACCAATGCCTCGGGGAGAAACAGTTATTGGAGGTCCAAATGTAACCAAAAGGCTACTTCAAAAACGAGGTAAAAACAAATTGGTTGTCAAGGTAACCAACCACCTGCTGCTGAAATAGAGTGTATCATTTCCTCGAGCATTCGTCGAAGAAAGATGGAATCCATCGACTCGCCGCACCTTCCGTCAAATTTCCTGGCACCATGTGAATTAATATCCTATTCCAATCAATCCGTCAATGGTAAACGTGCGTGTTTCCTGGCTGGGAAACTATGATATCAGGCTGTAATGTACTTTAATGTACTTTTACTGTACACCCCTCTCTCTTGTCTCTCTCTCTCTCTCTATCTCTTGTCTCTGTCTAGTATCAGTTTATGGCCTTGCTTGGCTAGTCAAATTATCCTCTATATGTAGCCATTCACTGTCTAATTTTGTAGCTACGGCGGCGGGATGTGGTATGAGTTAAGGTTAGAGTTACAGTTTAGGCCTTACAGTCCGTAAAAATTCAAAAAAGGTCTAGAAATTTAAAAAATTTAAAAACATAGATTATAAATTTCAAAAAAATATATTAAAATTTTGAATACAACCTCCATAAAATTGGATAACAAGTGATGCTATTGCGAAAGGAAGCAACAATGTTCAAAGAACAAAGCAGAAAGATAAAGGTATTTCATATTACAAATTGTCTCATACAAAAAGATTGCTCATATAATATCTCAAACTACAAAAAGTATTTCATATTTGCACTAAGCTCAAGCTCCACGACAACCTGGTAGACCTTTGAGCTCCTCTCTCTGTATAGAAAATGCGAACACACATAAGATGTCAACATGTTTAATACAAATTGACAGCACTACTTAAGTTTTCAATAATAATAACATGAGCATGATATTCAAGGAGTCAACAATTTTTACTTACCAATGGAAACATATTACTGTGCACAAGCTCCGTTGACCTCGAATTTACATATCTGTTAATAGATGAAAATAACAATAAGCATTTTAGAAGTGAGAAAACATAATATGAAGCATTACATGATAACATGCGGTATAAGCAAAACAGAGAGTGCAATCCTAAGGATACCAAGAAATAACAAGTTATCAACTTACCATGACACTTCTCAACCACAAGAGACGAGTAACTGGGTTCGCACTAATGAAAATCTCTATTTTGAGCATCCTTGAATACACCAAAGGCTTTGACTTTCTCTTCATTTGATAGATCTTCCATTGTGTTCAAAACACTAATGCAACTCTTGATGGAGAAATCATCAACACGCCTTGCAGCTGACTGCGTTCCATGGCTAGCTCTACTGCTTCCTCCTCAGCTTACTTGAAAATTAAAATTCAACTAGATGTATGTACTCTACATGCAAGAGAACCAGGAACATTCATCATCATTTATCTTTGCAATGTTAGGAGAAAGAGGGGTAGGTGATACTTACTGCAAGGTGCATTTGGGCCGAATGTTTGAGCCCTCCCCCCGGGCTTCTGGTCGGGCTCTGGAGTGAAAATGGAAGCTTTGTTGTTGATGAAAGCAAAGGAGCATGTCCACCACTAACATTTTTAAGGAAGTGTACGACTCCAACTAGCTTCATTCCATGGCATCAAGTGTTAAGTAGAAAGACATGTAGAATACCTTGAAAGGAAATATGTTGAAATCCATTTCTAAAGTAATGTTAGGTTTAAAATAAAGCCATTGCCAAGATATAACATAAGATTTTGTTTCAAATATATATTTTTTTCAATTTGGAACAGGGTGAATCCAAGATGACACCCAGACAAATCCTTGTTTGCAGGAAACGGCCGCAGAGATCAATTGTATGCACAATAACTACAACTCGGGTCACAAGAACACTGTGGAACCCAACGAAGGCTATGACAAAACTTGACAGCAAGTGCAAAGGACATGTCTAAATAGCAGCGAAGTACTCCTTGCTGCCCTTAGGGTCGGGGCTTCATCGATTTCTCCCGTGTTTCCAACTCACGCAAACCTCATCTAGGTTTTCTTGGACGTACTGCAGGGCCTGTTATTGAAGAAATTTTTTAATCAGATTACATGCTTGCATGGTTTTTTTTATTGAAATTTGCAAGTTGTAGCCAGAAGTTCATAACTCTATGGACAAGCTTTGCTGTATTGAACACTAGAGCTATGTTAAATTGCAACTAAAAATAGCAAAACTTTGTATCCTGACAGACAGTATCAAGATTTTTTATATATTAAAAAGACATCAGGGAATGCATGTTGAGCAAGATGCAAAATTTTCTCTTGTTATTCTACCTGAAGGGTTCTCAATGTTTCATCCACGCTACGGCCAATAGCAAGGCAAGGTTATTGATTGTAGAGTGCTGAATCACACCCTCCTTGTCAATGATGAATAATCCTCTCAGAGCAATTCCCTGGCCAAATAACATTAATGACTCTTATGACATTTCATAAACACAAGGACAGGCATAAATGAAAGCAATTCATCCAGTGGAAGGAGTGGATCATATATAACCAACAGGTGATCAAAAATCAAAATAGCAGTATACCCGATCAGGGATCAGTACACCAAAAGACTTTGAAATTGATTTGGTGACATCAGAAATCAGCGGGTATTTCAGATCACCAAGCCCACCAGATCTCCTGTCTGTCTGCACCCATGCAAGATGGGAAAACTAAAAGCAAAGGATATTTCAAATGTCAAGTCAGCAGGAGACACTAATGAAGCATAGGTTGTGTTTACTTATTACTCCATAGAGTAACAGTGATTAATAACTATAAGACCATAAAGTGAAACGCTTAACACAAAAGCAGAAAGAAAAGAGAAAAACAGAATAGCAAGATCGCTCGCAAACCAGTCACTAGTTAAAACTGATGTTAATGGTTTTTCTGGATATAAGTTAGGTTAACAAGTTGAGTACAGTAGTGCATCTTCTTGGCAGAAGGGAACGCATAATATAAATATGTTAGCCCTACATCATTCTCAAAGGAGTTGGTGATCGTATTTAACACGTGGGATTGAAAATATCTACCTCTTTTTCTCTCTGATTCACACAGAGCATCACATTACTTTCATATTCACATAAGGCATAACAGATGTCACATACTTGCATTTCAAAACATATGGAACTAAGCTCCAACATTGTGGCACTGCAATGTTAGCACTTATGCTCCAAAGGTTCCTTGGATTTAATTTTTCACTTTAAGAACAAACAGGATATTAACTCACACAAACAGAGGAGCATTCCATAGTTAATTTCGACATAATGACCTTAATGCATGTCAACGCTAGATAGATAGATTCAAGAGAACAACTACATGTCCAGATGAGGTATGTTATTCTGACTACAACAGGACAATGGAGCAAGTAATGAGATATTGCTACTCTGGAGTCTGAACAAACTCATTTATGCAATGGTTGGTATAACCATAACTACATGGAAAGTCATGTAAATGAAATGTAACATACCACACTATCAATTGAAATACCAAGAATTTCAGTATTAATCTTCTCAAACTCCTCATATCATCACACAAAGCGATAATCTCGCAAAGTTTATAAAAAAATGCATTTTACAACGCCTAACCCAAATAAAACTTTGCCGTCAAGGAGCACAAGATGGGACGCACCAGTTGGGTAGACGAATGTGAAGTTCAGGGGGTAGAAGAAGAGAATCACATACTTCTTCCCAATGTAATCAGACAGCTTGACCTGCAGGCACAAAAGTATGCCATCAACAACATCAACAATCGCAAGCATCACCAAAACATACATACAGCTGCTACATTCATGAATCGCGCGGGTGGATGAAACATCTAATCTAAACTAGCAATCGAGCAGGCCACAGTTTTGCTGGTACAAACCAAATGCTTCTCAAAATTTGGACTACAACAACACACGTGCGCAATGTAGGTGGGCTACCGCATACCTTGATGAACTCCTGGTCGAACACGGCCTCCGCCTCGAAGTCCGGCGCCTTGTCCGCCGCCGTGTCACCGGAGCCAAGGGGGAGAAGGGGGAGGCGGCGCCGTTCGGAGGGGCGTCGGGTTGGGTTGGGTTATAGGTTGATTTTGGACTTTTATTTCCTTGAAGCATTCGTCGAAGAAAGATGGAATCCATCAACTTGCCGCACCTTGTATCAAATTTCCTGGCCCCGTCTGAATTAAAATACCCTTTGCAAAGAAAGACCTATTCCAATCAATCCGTTTGGGTCACCAACTAACTTGAGACTGTTCCTCTGCCGCACCTTCCATCAAATTTCCTGCGTTTAATCAGTTTGTGGCATTAGGTTCAACAAAGTCGAGTCAATGCTAAAATTTCGTGCGTGTATGGGCATGGGCATGGCAGCCTTCCTTATATAAATCCCTTGATTCACATGGCGACTCGACACCACTAGCGATTCCAAACAAGACCCCGGTCAAACACCTCTCTACAAAATGCCGTCGCCGTCGCCGTCGCCATCTCCGGTGCGCGTCGTGTCGACATGCACCGTGAAGCCGTCGCCTCGGCCGCGCGAGCGCATCCCGCTCACCTCGTGGGACGCCTCCTTTCTCTCCGCCCGCTACATCCAGAAGGGCCTCCTCTTCGCGCCGCCCGCCTCGCCTCCTCTGCTCTCCACCGCCCACGTCGTTGACCACCTCGCTGCCGCGCTGGCCGACGCGCTCGACACCTACTACCCCGTCGCCGGACGATTCGTCACCCACCAGCACCGCGACGACGGCGGCAGCGTCGTCGGTTGCTCGGTCTCCATCGACTGCCACGGCCAGGGCGTCGAGATCGTCCACGCCGTCGCCGACGGCGTTGCCATCGCCGACGTGATCCCTCCCGACGTCGACGTGCCGCGCGTCGTCCAGTCCTTCTTCCCGCTCGACGACGCCGTCAACTACGACAGCCACGACCTCCCCCTCTTCGTCGTCCAGGTCACCGAGCTCGCCGACGGCGTCTTCGTCGGCTTCGTGTACAACCACGCGCTCTCAGACGGCACGGCCTTCTGGGACTTCCTGAATGCGTGGGCCGAGATCGCGCGCGCCAGGCTCGCTCCTCCGCGGCCGCTGACGTCGCGCCGGCCCTTGTTCGACCGTTGGTCGCCCGACGGAGCCGCGGCTGCCCCGGTTGTGCTTCCGTACGCCGACCTTTCGGAGGTCGTCGAGCGGTTGGAGCCGCCGCCGCTGCGCGAACGGATGCTGCACTTCTCGGCGGAGTCCCTGGCGGCGCTCAAGGAGCGGGCGCGCCAAGAGCTCCTGGCGGCGGGGGACACGGCGGGCGCGGCCGCCCTGACGAGATTCCAGGCGCTGAGCTCGCTGATGTGGCGGTGCATCACCCGAGCCCGGCGCCTGGCGCCGGAGCGAGAGACGGTGTGCCGCTTGGCCATCAACAACCGCGGGCGGCTCCAGCCGCCGCTTCCGGCGGAGTACTTTGGAAACAGCATCTACGCCATCGGCACGGATGCGGTGCACGCGTCGGAGCTGCTGGCGCGCGGACACGGCTGGGCGGCGGCGGCCGTGGGGCGCGCGGTGACGGCGCACACGGACGCGAACATCCGGGCGCGCGTGGCGGCTTGGACGGCGAAGCCGGTGGTGTACAATCTGAGGTGGTTCGACCCTTCGGGGGTGATGATGGGGAGCTCGCCGCGGTTCGACTTGTACGGGTGCGACTTCGGGTGGGGGAAGGCGGTGGCGGCGCGGAGCGGCAAGGCGAACAAGATGGACGGGAAGGCGACGCTGTACCCCGGGCGGGACGGGGGAGGCAGCATGGACGCGGAGCTGACGCTGGCGCCGGAGCACATGGCGGCGCTCGAGCAGGACGAAGAGTTCTGGGCTGCGGTGTCACCGGACGCGCCGGCGGGGGTGAGGGGGGGAGCTTGAAGCTTTTGTTTTGTATCGTTGCCGTCGCATCGCAGGCGTGGTCCGCACAGTATCATGCAAACTAGCAATGTTTAAGCATGTCTTGTGTTTACTCAATAATAATCCAATAAATTCTATAAAAATATATCCAAATACTGAATGTCTGTATTAAGTTTTATTTAAAATTCAAATAAAATCCTAGGTGAATTTTCCAAAGACTAAACTATCAGAAAGACTTTTAAAACTCAGAAAATAGATTTAGCATGTGAATTTTCCAAGAAACGACCATCGCAGGCATTGTCCGCAGAGTTAGCATTACTGACATGGTGCTAGTATCAGTTCGGAAACGTAAGTGAAAACTTGCAGCAAGGTCAGGTGCTATCATCATTCGTGAGAACCCACAACGCTAACTGTAGCAAAGCCTTGCATCTAATTTGGCCGTCTTGGGATCAGGGTTCTGATAATCCCCACCAGAATCAAACCGACGCCGAAATTTCCTGTTTAGTTGAATTTTGACCAAATTTGATTGAATTTTACTTGAATTTGAATTTTTTAAATTTAAAATCCGAAAAATTCAAAAAATTGAAAAATTTCGGCCAAAATTTACCAATTATCGGTCATATCGGGCTTACCGGTCATCCCCAGTAAAACATTTTTACCGGTATTGAAAACCCTGCTTGGGATTAACACTCCCACAAGGCGCATACCACCAGAATTTGCATGTCACCGTACAAGGACACAGGAACCAGAATTTACAGCCATCATACCAGGCGAAATTCTTAGCAATAACAAAACTCACACAGGACACAGGAACCATTCACAAGGCACAGATGAGATTCAGATTTCCACACTGGCAGTCCAGTTTTGGATTTTAACCATACTCCAGAATAAAACATGCAGAATTAAGGGTCTTCAACTGTACAATTTGACCACTTCTCTTCTCTTCTTTACACCAACCAAAAGCATCCAATTATCAACTCCCCACATCTATCTATACAGAGGGGGATGAAGGGGAGACACGGAGAGAGACCTAGCAAACTCCAACTCCAATTCAAAGCTTGCTTCAGGGGGCGACATCCTTGCGACAAAAACTAGTGGATGCGCCATGCCACACCAGAAATTCAGTACTAACCAATCTTCCTCACTTTTATACAATTTGGGATGGATACCTTTTTGTCTAGACAGTCAGACTTACCGGCGATTTCAGCCTGGTTATAATTTACATACTCCCCACCATGAAGTTTTCTCCAGATGCCTTGTCGTTGTGATTGTCATCCTCTTCATTGTCAAGGGGATCTCCGCTAGCAACTGCCCCATCTTCAAGAAACATATGCATCGTTGTGATTGTCATCCTCTCCATCGTTAAGGGGATCTCCGCTGGCATCTGCCCCATCATCCAGAGGCATATGGATGCATATGCCGTTGATCGGAAATGGTTCCTGAGTTCCATTCACAATTACTTATGCTATTAGTAACACACTGACACTAGACACACTTCACCTCAAGACTCAATGTCGTATACAACCCTCTTGTGAAGCGTAAACCATGGGCCTGGGTATTACCACTTCACTACTTAAAAGATCACCAGGATTAGTTTGTTCAATAGCATTATTATACTCTTTCATGCTTCAAGTATGGCTTTGCCAAATTGACATGCTGCATTTCAATGATCTTATTATATAGAAACATGATTGACAGTAACAAGAAAGGAATCTGCAATTTAAAACATGTCCCTCAACAGGTAGTTGCATTTTGCAACAGGGGACAAGTGTTTTGCGCAATACAAGTTCATTACACAGATGTCCTTTTTAGCATACAATGCAAAAACCTTGTTTATCTCCAGAGGACAATGGTGCAACCAGTGAATGACAAGGCACGTTTCCGCGCTCGCCTAGGCGCGCCCAGGCGCAAGGCGGAGCCTTCCCGCGGGGCCTAGGGGGTGAGGCGCACCTCTAGGCGCTGGGTGCGCCTCCGCGGAGTTCCGCGGCGCCTGGGCGGCGAGTAGGCGGAGGAGGCGGCGCCTAGGCGGCGGAGCGCGCGCATTTTGGCGGGCGGGAGCAGGCGGAGGCTGCTTGAAGCCGAAGTCTTGTGCTGGAAAGGAAGCGAAGCGCTGGAAGAAAAGAGCACGGGTGGTAGAGAGGATTAGAGAGAGAGAGATACACACAGTGAGAGAGTCAAGACCCGAGCTCGCTCGCCGGCCCCTTGCCTCCGACCCGAGCTCGCTCGCCGGCCATCTTCTCCGTCTGTGCAAGCCTCCCCGCCGGCCACCGGCCGCCGGCCCCGTCCGCCCCCGTCCGCCTGGAGCTCCCGTAAGGTGAGGACGTGAGGTCCGCCCGCCCCCTGCTCCTCTCTCCTCTGCTGAGTCTGCTCGGCTGTGCTGTACTGCTGTGCTCGTAGTAGGTAGCACATGCCTCTGCTGCTCTTCATGTAGAATGTCGGTCCAACAATGTGCTCCTCAAACTGAAACTGGTGTTACATCTCGGGAGGAGGTGAATGTCCTGAAAAGGAATTCAGATGATGTTGGATGGGAGTATGGGTTTCTAGTGGATGCAAACAACAAGGACAAGGTGGAGTGCAAGTTCTGTGGTCATCGGAGCCAAGGAGGGGTCCATCGGTTGAAGGAACATGTGGCCAATGTTGGAACAAATGCGAAGAAATGCAGGAAGAGCACACAGGAGGCTAAAGACAAGTGCAAGAAATCACTAGAAGATTCAAAAAGGAAGAGGAAGGAGCAGGCTGTTCGTGAACTAGAGCTTAGAGAAGAAGTGAATGTTTCTCGGGTTGGAACAGAGGATGATGAAGTGACTTGTGTTGGAAGTTCAGAGCCTCACAAATTAGGACCCATTGATAAGTGGACACGTGCTATTGATCCTAAAGCAACAAAATCTGAGTCTTTGAAGCAACAGAAGCTGAACAAGGAACTTTGGAAAGAAAGAACACATGAGGTGCATAAATATATTGCAAGATGGGCCTATACACATGGTAATTTAATATTATGCATTTATGTTTTACATTTCAGATTTGAATACATGCCTGAACTACACACTAATTAGTTAATTACACTTTTTTGTATCATATGTAGCCATACCATTCAATGCTTGTGACAATGATGAGTTCAAGCAAATGTGTGAAGCAATTGGACAGTTTGGTTCTGGACTTGAACCTCCATCTCTGCGTGATCTGCGAGAGAGTTTGCTAGATGAAGAATATGCAAGAACCAAGAGTTTGCTACAAGAACGTGAGGCTGAGAAGGTGAAGAATGGGTGCTCTGTTATGACTGATGCTTGGTCAGATAGGAAGAGGAGAAGTATAATGAACCTGTGCACTAACTGTGCTGATGGATCCAGTTTTGTCAGCTCAAAAGAGATGTCAGATGTGTCACACACAAGTGAAGTCATATTTGAACTAGTGGACAAAGCAATTGAAGACATTGGTCCGGATGATGTGGTGCAAGTAGTGACAGACAATGCTTCTAACAACATGGGAGCAAAGAAGCTATTGCTTGAGAAGAGACCAAACATCTTTTGGACCTCTTGTGCAACTCACACAATCAATTTGATGCTCCAAGGAATTGGCAGCATGCCACGGTTCAAGAAGGTGATTGACCAAGCAAAGGCATTCACCATATTTGTCTATGGGCACACAAGAACATTGGAGTGCTTGAGACACTTCACAGAGGAGAGAGAGATAATAAGGCCAGGAGTGACTAGGTTTGCTTCAGCTTTTCTCACTTTGAACAGCATGCTAGAGAAGAAGGACCAACTAAGAAAGATGGTGGTTCATAATAGGTGGGACACATTGAAGGATGTGAAGTCAAAAAAGGGAAAAGATGCAACAGCAACAATATTGAGTCCAACCTTTTGGAAGGATGTGAAGCTGTGTTTGAGTGTTTTTGAGCCATTGGTCAAAGTTCTTCGTTTGGTTGATGGGGATGTGAAGCCATCAATGGGTTTCATATATGGAGAACTACTGAAGGCAAAGAGAGAGATCAAGGAAGCCTATGGCAATGTTCAGTCCCGCTACAACGAAGTTATTGCTATTATTGACAAGAAGATGAAAGGAAGACTTGATTCTCCATTGCATTTGACTGCCTATCTGCTGAATCCATACTACAGCTATGGCAACCCATCAATCTTTGATGATGCCACAATAACAGAAGGATTTATCAGCTGTGTAGAGACTTTTTATCATCATGATGAGGACAAGCAAGATCAGGCTGTCAACACTGAACTAAAGAAGTTTATCAATAGAGAAGGACCATTTAACAAGAAGCTTGCAAAGACTTGTGAAAAATTTGAGTACAACCCAGGTAACTCATATTACATGGCTGTTATAGAGTTGCTGACTTGCTGCTATCATTATCACATTCTTTTATCATATTGGTAAAATGTTCCCCAAAATATCATATTGATTCATCTGTGCCATACAGCTATATAGGGTATGTGTTGGCTGTCTGCTGCCACAAAAGTATTCATTTATAATAGGATTTAAATCACCAAGTGCATTTACCACAGCAAAAAGACGTCACTGTATAACACAGATTTGCCATGGGAATCTAACTTATGAACTTAGAACTCCTGCAGTCCGTGTGCTTGTGTGCCTGTGTTCTGTATTTTAAGAACTGAATTATGTGTTGTTCTGTACCATTTAATTTTCTTTGCTGCTACTGTTATCCCTACATGTTTGTGGTTTCAAATGGCTATCATTTGCTGCTGATAATGTCTGATGGATAGGAAAGGGCTAAGATCATTGAGATAAGTACCTAACCTGCTCTTTCCTATTTTTGTATAACTTGTATTGTTCATATGGTCTGCTGTCCATTTATATTTAACTACTAATATGGTCTGTTCTCCACTTGTATTGCTGCAGGAACATCACATTTGTATTGTATCAACTATCAACTATGAACTAAGCATGAACATCGCTTTTCTATCAACTAAGGTATGTCTATTGGACCTTTCCTCTTTTTATAAAATTCACTCGGCTACTATATTTATATAATTTATTTAGCTATATATGCTGAGATACAAAAAATGTCAAAACGCCTAGAAAACACCTAGAAAACGCCTAGGCCTGCCTAGGCGCGCCTAGGCGCTAGGCGATGGGTCACCGCCTAGAAACCGCCTAGCGCCTAAAAAAACATTGGGTGCAACTGGGCAAGCTATATGACTTGACTAATGTATGCTGTCATGCTGATGTCGAAGGATCATGAGTACCGTATCAAAAGTAAATGAAAGTGAAAGGAACGTATTGTCAATTAGAAGAACTGAAGTTCACATTTGTGTTAATATCCTAGACAACAAGATTAGTTTACCTGATTTCCGGCATCTGGTCCATTGGAATGGAAAAGAATGGGGCGACATCTCTTGTCCTCATTCATCAAACTTGAATTCTGAAAATGTGAAATGAGTGCAGTCCGTCCCTGGATCCTAGCATAAGCCAAGGAGGCTACTTTCTCACTGTTGAACTTCTCCCATTTTTTCCCATTAAATGCCTGCAAATTAAAGGCATGCATCCAAAAACAGATCTTTCAAGTTGTTCAGAGTAATTCTACCTGTAATCTACAATGATGTGCAACTCAGCTAGCCAAGGATCAAGACCTTCACTCTGATGATGACAATTACA
Source organism: Hsuehochloa calcarea (assembly GCA_036346395.1). Lineage (NCBI taxonomy): Eukaryota > Viridiplantae > Streptophyta > Magnoliopsida > Poales > Poaceae > Hsuehochloa > Hsuehochloa calcarea. The sequence goes on along the minus strand of CM070604.1, from coordinate 54,295,839 downwards.
TAGCAGAGTAACGTGTAAGGGCCAATAAAGAAAACACACCTGGTAGAATGATATAATGTGCACAGGTGATATCATGTTAATGAACGCATAACCAACATTGCATTTGTTCTGCATGGGAAAAATATAATTAAATAGTGCTGGGCATCAAAATAAGTCCTTGAAAAACAACATTAGAAAGCAACATAAAATCTAGCACCTTGAAATCAATTGGCAAGTAGAAAAAGTTGTATGTTCCTTTGTGGAGCTCATCGATTGCAGCCAAAAGCATCTTAGATGTGTACCTAATGAATTCAGTAAAAACTGAGTCAGGACAACTAATTAACAAAAAAAGACAACAAAAGAAAATACAATATGAAAACTACATACTTGTTTGGAATGTTTTTAATCATCAATGTCGTCCGAGTATCATCGCCTTTACGAATCTTCTCCAAATCAAGCTGATACTGCTTCTTGCTATCAGCTTGGAACGGACTGCTGTCAACTCGGCGGTTACGACCACGTTCAATGGAGCTGTCAAGTCCGAAAGAACCAGGCCCTTGATACGTGGGATTCCCGAAGAATGCTTGTCCCAATCTTGGTGACAGTATTGATCTAAAGTTAGTAGAGCTATTATCTGACAGGCTTCCACTTAGAGCAGAAACAGGATTCACAGAAGCACAAGCAGCCATGTTCAGCATGAGGCCTCCCCCATTCCGGCCAGTACCAATATTCCCAATGTTCCCAAACCTGACTTGATTCATAAAAGATGTCTCTGGTGATTCGGGTAAAAAGCCAAAGTGGCTTTCAAATGGAACACCTGAAGGGGCGGACCCAACATGATGATGATGGTGCTGATCTGAAGACCCAAATAATGAAGGCTGGCGACTGCCATACAAGAAGCCTTGCCCCTGAGGGCGGTTATTAGACGACATTGTATGGCCAATTGCTGGTGGACGCCAAATCAAGGATTGAGAATGTTCCGGATAAGGCTTTGGACTACCCCATAGAAATTCGGGCCCTGTTAAAGTCCCCGGACTTGAACTAATATGTTCGGTTTTGTGATCTTGGTATGAGTGGGAATGGTGAAATACAGAACCAAGGGACTGATTGCTGTTTGAGAATACTTGATCGTATTTAGGCCAGTTGCAATCCTTCCCGATTGGCGCAATCTTCGCGGCATTTGACATCAGTGAAGGGGGCATTCCAATAGGACTCATTGCATTTCCAGTAGAAGACCTGTTGAATGCTTGCAACAAATTGTTATCGGTTGGACTACCATATTGAGCCCATGCACCTGCCAGAAGGTGATGTAACATTCATTAGTTGTAAACAAATAACAAATGATTGAAAGAAAAATAGATGAGGACAGGATAACAAGACGCAAACTAGATCCAGCACAAGTACCTGGAGGAGAGTTAACAATAGGTGAACCTACGTGAGGATGCCTATAGCTTCTGGGTTCATCTTGGTCTAGCTCATGACCAAGCTGCTGCATCATGCTAAATCAGAAGAAAACAAGAGAAAATGAATCAGATTAATGTCAGTGAACTGCACCAGAAACATTCCATCAATGCTAATTGGTTCACATGGAAGGCAAATAACTACAAAAGTGTGTTGTCCAAAACTCAAGGAACATCTCTAGAGGAGCAAGCGGGCATATATCTACAGCTTAAACAATATACCATTAAGGTAGATTGTTTTTCCCCCACTTCAGAAAATTTGAAACTGCAAGTGGATTATTCAAATAAATCAAAGTCGATCCATAAATCTTAAATCTGAGTTCTTCTGTTGATGATGCATAGTACTGAGTTTAACACGATTGGATACTGCATTGTGTACTTGTAACTTGCAAAATCATCAGAAATAACTAAAAACTCAGAAGTACAATAATCAGCAGCCTGATCTTCAGAAACTTTGCAGATCGAATCGTTTCATTTGTTGCTATCTTACGTCAAGATAAGAAACACAGATGAAAAGTATAGTTTTGCCCCCTGAACATGGATAGCTTATATCCTACACACTAGTAATACTGTCAGCTTAATGGGACAAGCCAGAATGAACTTAACGTGGGTTTAACAGCAGTAAACATGATATGGCTAACTACATCGCGATGCTAACACAGAATATAAGGAAAAGCCACAACATGGCAAATTGACAATATCCTGGCCATGTCAAACAATGAAATTTGATGCAGTAAAATATTAGTGTATAGCAGAAAATGTCAACCTAGCTACAGCATCAATAAATTGTTCACAAACATAGGTCAGAAATTGGGCACAAAAACAACAATTTGAAGGCATAAGCAGACAAACAGATTAGGAAAGAAACTAACTCATAACCGTACTTTCTGCGCGTTCCACCAGGGCGGCTTGGTTCCAACTTGATGCGTTTTCCAGCTATCTCACTCTTATTCAGTGACCGAAGAGCAGCTTCTGCTGCTCTTACATCATAGAACTCAATAAACTTATGATGTTTTTTATTCGGTGTCTCTCTTATCTGCAATAGAAACCAAACACCATGAGATTGAATACCTTAAAGCGAAAGTATAATTTAGGGGAAACAAAACCTGGGAGTAACACCCTAACCTCCTTTACTTCCCCATATGCTCCGAAAATCTGGCGAACCTCTTCACTAGAAACTGAGGGGTCTAAGTTAAAAATAACAAGAGTTCCCTGGTTTAAATCTTTGTCCGATGGATTCTCCTGCAAAGTCAACACGGTAATCATTCCAAGGAGTACTTTCATGGATAGGGGACTAAGAGTGCAAAAGAGAAACATAGCAAACCTTTGGGATGGAAAAATGTATGTCCAGTTTTCTCCTCCTCAGAGGCTTGTTCTGCAATGAACGCATCGCACCACGTGCAGCTCGTATATCAAAATAAGAAATCATTACAAAACCCCTATGCTTTGTTGCAGTGTAAAGGGTTCGGATATCCCCGTATTGCTGAAATGACAATAATAAGCGCTGTCAGGACAAATTGACATTCAGTATCAAAGACATGCAGATACGAACGTTGCGAGCTTATGATTAGACAACATAGCAGATGAAGGTGTCAAGATCATCAATGTCCTACATGCATTTGTTCAGTTACAAGATACAAACCTACTGTTGAGTAGAACCAATAAATTGGACTGGGACTGTAATAAAATAAATAAATATAACGACCACTGTAGCTATTACCTCAAACAGAGAGCGCAACTCGGAGTCCTCAACATTGCTATTAATGTTCCTCACAAACAGTGTCCTGGAAGGGTGCTCCCCATAGGGATGCCCCCCCGCCACAGTTCCGGCACTGTTTAACAGACCAAAATGGTTGATCCCGTTGCCTCTAACCCCGTCAGCTATACTCGTATTCCCCAAACCAGCTGTGATGCCCTCGACAGGGTCTGAGTCCAGCTCCATGCCTCCTCCACTGCCAAATACATCAAACTCCTCAAATTCCTCCGCGGGGTTTGTTTGCCCAACCTGCTCGATCTCATTTGTGATCCCCGCGAAAAGCTCATCTTCATCAGGCAATAAGCCATCAATTTGCCGGAGATCAAAGTCAAACTTGTAGCCCTTCCCTCCAGGATCACCGTCAAACTCTTTCAGTTTTGAGGATGCGTCATCCATCAATGGGGTGCCATGAGAAGAATCAGGAGAGTTCACTGAAAGAAAAGGAAATGCAAACAATCAGGAATATCAACACAAACATGGGCAACAGTACACTACAGTACAAAAGGTTGGATTGTGGGATTTATTCCGCACTAAAGCTGAGATTAGTTAGCGACAAATGGGGGCGTGGGGCCACAATCTGGACTCTGTAACAGCTTGTTTTTCCTTTCCTCCCTCTTGTCTCCCTTAGTCCCTAGCATCAACCTCTCATCTATTCCATACATCCCCTTCCCTTGCACACATTTACCTACCCCTCTGCCACAGCACGCCGCAGGCATGTGTTTGGACAGTAACGCTAATTCCCACATGCACAGAGACTAGAGCATCTTAGTATATGCCTATAATAGAAAGGTAGATATATGCTTCAAGTGCCTTGAGAAGATGGAAAGTGGCATACATTTTCCATGCGGAAGAACCGGCAGTGAGGTTGAGAAGAGGCTTGCGTCGCCCAGGCCATTGCATGCCCTAAACGGCGGTGGCGGAGGGACTCTCCACGGATTGCTGTTCCCGGCCATCTGCCGCATCTTCATGGCAGGGGGGGCTGCAAGATGTAATATACAGCCAGACAGTCAGATACAGGAACAGAACAAGACACGAATACTGTATACCTGGAAGGGGAGGTGGAGCGAATGGTACCTGGTGGATTGAGAGGATCCGGTGATCGGTCCATCACTGCATTCTATGGCCAAGGGATGCCTGCAAGAAGAAACCAATTTCAGCATTAGGGTTTAGTTCTCCGCGGCGGAGTGGAAAAATCGATTCTTTTCTTCTTCTTCTTTAAATAATTGCCGCGCATGGATGATTTCAACGGCAATCACAGCTATAAACGCAGGGTATGATCTCTCATTGTCCTTGGGAGCGAGGAAAAGAAGCAAATTCGATCCAAACTGGAGGGGAACGAACAAAAAGGTAGAAAGCAACCAGCAGCCTTGACTCGGAGCGGAGCAGAGCAGAGCAGAGAAACCATGATCAATCTGATCTACAACCCCGTGAAGGAAAGGAGCTAACCAGCGATTCCCCTCAAAAGAAGGACATAAAAAATAAAAACCACAAATAAGAAATACAGTATACGAACAGGACGCAGTGGCCTAGTAAATCAAGTTGAATTTACGAATCCATTTCATTTCCATGGAGAAAAGGCCATCGCGTATGAAGCCCCAAGCGATCACAGACAAAAAAAAGGGGGGGGACGAAGAAATAATTCGAGGGAGCAAACGTTGAGAGAGGCAGTGGCTACCTCGCGCTCGCGCGCCCTCCTCCTCCTCCGGAAACCCTAACTGACTTGTTTCTCTCTTCGCTAGAGTTGGTAGTGCCCGGCTGCGAGATGCGGGGGGAGGGGAGAGAAATCTTCTGCTGCTATCTCTCCCTGTAGGGCCGGGGACAACCTGTCAGTGACAGCCTCTAGTGGCCAACGGGCAGACTGGAGGGAGGCCCACACGGATGGTGGGCCCGAGGCGACGATGCTGGCGCGTGGGCCCGAGGCGTCAGTTAGCAGATCTCTTGGGCAGTGATGTCTGATTGGGTGGGTACAGAATAGGGACGGCTGGCGTCAGACGGAGAATTTGCTTAGCAAGTAGCCTGTACTGTACTGTGTCAAAGAATAATGCATTATAACTAGGGATGGCAATTGTGCCCGATTACCCGCGTGTCCGCGGGCGAATACTCTAATGGAGGCGGGTATGGGCGTCTTTCTTTGCCCACAGGTATGAAAACGGGCACAATTCCTTACCCATCGGGTAAACGGGTACGGACATGGGTAAGCTCCACCCGTACCCGCTTCACCCGATTACCCGTGATCTACCCACATGTGTAAGAAACTATGTCAATTTGTATTTGTATTTTATTTGTTAAACTTGATTAGTTGTCTTGTCGAACATGATATGTGAATTGTGATGAACTTTATTAGTTGTTGAATGCGTGATGCACCATTGATGTGCGAATTATGATGAACTTGATGTATGTATTGCTCGTAGGTAACGAGCATGTACGCGGGCGATGTGTACCCACGGACGGTGATGCATTATTCGCGGGTAAACGGGTATGCCCGCGGGCGACGGGTATGGGCGAGGTTTTTCGCCCGTCGTCCTTCGCGGGTATACCCGCCGCGCCCGATTGCCATCCCTAACTATAACACATGTATCAAAAATTGCTGCAATCTGGCACCGTTTGGATATCAAGAACGAAATAGATAAAATACCGTAGAAAGAGCCTAATAACAATGAAGAAATAGAGAAAAAAAATATTTGGTTAAACCGGTCGCAAATTACTTAAACACAACCTCAAAAGAGGACAAAGAATTATCGTTCTCTCACAAACCTCTCGATATTTCGAAAGAGCTAATCATGCGTGAAAACCAAGTGTATATACTTACTGAAAGCATCGCGCTGCAGAGCAATCTTTTGACCCTTGACAGATGTAGTAACTTGATGAAAACAGTGTCATTTTCAGATCAATGTGCTTCAGAGAATTGATCATTTACGCATCAAATGCCCATATCGAGTTAAACCTGCTCGAGAGGAGACAAAACCGCAGAAGGAGAATACAAGCAACGTTCGCTAACTCGACTGCATCTTTCTGCATTGGCTTCCTAGCCATGCAAAAGCTCACACAAAGTAAACCCAGAACAACTAGTCCTCACCTAACAAGCACCAAGCCACCTTGCAGCTTCCACATGCATGACACCACCGCATTATGCTCACCTCACCGCCCTGCCTGCATGGTCACCCACATATACACACACACACATACACATGGGAGCTGAGGCCATGGTGGTACTGCAGTGACCTACACCTTAGCGCCCTTCTGGTCTTGTCGACAAAAGCCATGAGGGGTTTTGCGCTAGTTATAGTGGCGTTGCTTATTGGGGAGCTGCAGTGTGCAAGAACAACACCGGCACCGGCACCGGCACCACCATCTCCGGAACCACAAGTTGAACCGCCGCAGCCGCCTGTGGCGGCACCGGAGCCAACACCACCACCGCGACGACGGGGGTCGCCACACAGACGAGCACCGTCACCACCGCGGCCAGCGGTTCCTCCGAAACAGGATCCTCCACCACCACGGCAGGTTGTACCGCCACAAGAACCTGTGGCAGTGGCAGCGCCGCCGCCGGCACCCAGACCCAGGGCGATCAACTACACTGCTGTTGGCTGTAGTACGCTTCTTGTATTTGGGGACTCAACAGTGGACCCTGGAAACAACAACCGTCTGAGGACGACAGCCAAGGCAAACTTCTTGCCCTACGGCATCAACTTCTATGGCCGGAGGCCGACCGGCCGATTCTCCAACGGCCGTCTAGCCACTGATATGTTAGGTAACAATTAAGAGACATTCCTGTATCTCCTTTTGCTTATGATACTATTTCTTGGTTTCACAACACAGAGCATGCTACCGATCGATCGATCGATCGAAATCATGCAAAAATGCAACAATATATAACTCCCTTTTGAAGGTGACTAATGTTCAGGACACTTAACTGACAGCTTTGTGGTTATGCAGCGGAGAGGTTAGGTATAGCAAGGACTATCCCAGGCTTCCATAACCCAAGGTTGAAACTGGCCCAGCTCAGGAAGGGCGTGAGCTTTGCATCGGCAGGCTCTGGATACGACGATAGCACTGCCAACAGACTAGTATGTCATCAGCATCAACCGTAAATATTTTTCCATTAGACCACTGCACCTGCATGAAAAATCTATTACGTAGTGGCATTAGTTCGTTAGTAAAGCACAGAGTCCATATGTATCTCATAGTAGAGTTAACTCGATCGTAGATAGCCGTGCCGTGCCGTGCCATAATTGGTGATCCAGCCCATATGTTTCAGTCACTTCACTGATAAAGCGAGCTACTCAAGCATAGATAGATACGGTAAACGAATTAAGAAGGCAGGCAGGCAGGCTCTGTAAGGATGGTTAAGTTGTGCCTGGTAACTTACTTGGAGGGTGCCTGCCAATTAAGTAGTAGTAACTAGTCAATTGCTTCTTGTGTGCAGAATGTGGTGTCATTTCCGAAACAGATAAAGCACCTTTGGCGTTACAAGCTACTCATCCGGACATTACTCGGAGCAAGGAAAGCGGAGCGGCTTGTTAACAAGGCCACCTTTGTGGTAAGCGCCGGTACAAATGATATGCTCTTCAACTATCTTGCCGCGTCAAATCAATCAGGCGCCATTGGCATGCCGCAGTACGAGAACTACCTCATAGCGCGCCTCGCTAATTATACCCAGGTACCCGCGCGTTAATCTCCTTTCGCATTACCTTGTGATGTGGTCTCTTTAATTTGTTACTGCGCTGAACTGAGCTCCGGCGTACTCAGGCCATGAGGATGCTGGGAGGAACAAGATTCGTCTTTGTTGGACTGCCCCCCATCGGCTGCTTACCGATCGCCAGAACCTTGGTTGGCACAGGAGCAGACAGATGCGATGAAAACCTGAACCAGCTGGCAGCATCCTTCAATTCGAAGCTGCTGAATTTCATCAGGAGTCAGCAGCACCAAACAAGAGCTTGCTACGTAGACACGTACACCATCATACGGGAGGCAACAGAGAGCCCCGGGAATTTCGGTATGGATCCAACTCTGTCTGCACTCGAACATTAATTTTAGGGTACCATTGGCGGGACAACAAAAGAAGAAGAAAAAAAGACACACTTTTTTACTTTACTTTACTTTACCTTGTGCCACCAGGCCTGTCGGAGGTATGGAGGGGCTGCTGCGGATCGGGGGTGATCGAGGTTGGTCAGACATGCAGAGGGCGTAAGGCGTGCGCGGATCCTAGCAAGCACCTCTACTGGGACGCACTCCATCCAACAGAGACCACAAACCAACTCGTCACAAATGCGATGGCGACTTGTATTGGGGAGATGTACAGCTAGCTAGCTCAAGACAATTGCTGCTGCTGCTTCTGCTTCTGCTTCTGCTTATTCTTCAAATCGGTATGCATGGCATGGTGAATGGTGATGGTGTACTAGTGGGTATAATCCACCGCCTTCACAGCAATTAACTAATTAATGTATGTACGTAGTTGAAAAGTTGAATCGCGGTATGCCGCTTATGGTGATTTGCAACTTCTTCATTGGAATTTGGAATTTGCAATTTGCAATGCATACATCATCTCATACCAATAGCGAATATCACAAGAGCAAACCATCATCTCATACCACCAGCGTAACAGACAGACAGACAGGCCAGTTTACACGCCACCAGCCGGCGTAATAGTGAACCCAGGGAGAGACCAGAGCAGACCAGAGCAGGCCTTGCGGATCTCTTTCTGCGTCAGTTAGACCTTCTTCTGTACATAAACATGCCCGCTCAAGTCTTTAGGAACTTCCAATAGCTACAAGCATTTCCAGGATAAATTATGCGAGCCTACACTGCCTCGAAATCTGTGTCCACACCCTGAGGTCATAAAACCAGAGACCTAATCCAAGTAAGTCGTAGCTCAGTCTTCCTCCCTCAAGACGTCCACCAGCTCGTACTCCACCACTGACACGTTCTTGTCTTCCTTCACTTCGAAACTCGCGGGCTCCGTCACCTCAATCCGGCCCCACTTGTCAACTGCCAGCCTCATCGTCCCCTTGAACATGTCAATCTTGGCATTGCGGAAGATCACTGTGGTGCCTGGCTTCACCAAGTCAACTGTAAACAAGACACGGCAACTTAGATCAGTTATACATGCATGCGGCAACATCTAACAACAGATAGTGGCGAATATCAGAGAACAATTTAGCAGACAACCGTAGCCAATATTTTATCCATCCAAGCTTAATTCAGTGCAGGGATGTACCAAATAAAAAAAAATGCACCATTAGTTATCAAATAAATAAATACACCATTAGTATATAGCGAAACCAACATGATGTCACGATACTTAGACATCAGAAACGGTCATAATGCGTGGGGAAACAGGCAATGCAGTGCAGTTTCTATATCAGGAAGCAATAGGCGCAAGTCACTTTGCATCCGCGGTTTCCAAATGATAACTTCAGACACAAAGCTTATGGGCCTCCTTCAGTAGCTATCGCAGGCGTGACACATCACAGATGTGATTCAATGCCTGATGTGATTCATCGCCCACAATTTCACTTCAATCAAGCCTTAAGAGTATACGGCAATTTTATTGTTCTAACTTTGAATGTAGGTCACATTACTTAGACAACAGAAACGGTCGCTATGCGAGGGGAATCAGACAATGTAGTACAGTTCCTATGCCAGGAAATAATAAATGCGTGTCACTTTGCATCCAGCGGTGTTCAAAATAATCACTACAGGCACGCAGCTTATGGGTCTCCTAACATTAGCAGTGACACATGTGGCAGATCACAGATGCACTTCCTCATCCACAATTTCACTTCGATGAAGCCTTAAGCATATACGGCAATTTTCTCATTCTAACTTGTAATGTAGGTGAATTTGTCCCAATTTTACAGATGTTTCCCCAGAGCAGACAAATCCATCTTCCACCGGGATTGGGCGGTGGATCAACCCCATCCAGACAAGCCTTATATAATACCCTATGAAATCCTATCAACATTAGTGTAACAATACCACGTGAACCTATGATCAATGTAAAGGATCGAATGATCATTATACCCATAGTAATTGCAATCATCAATGAATGAACAAGTAGATAAACAACAATGCAGTAAGAATAGGGGGGGAATGAAGTTTGTCCATCCAACAGAACAATAGCTATAACTATCTTTATGATGTAGATCTACATAAATCAACGGATAATACGATAACGATGATCCACAACCACAACAACAACAACAAAATTGTAGCGTACTACGGATCGAGACAAATCAAACGAGTAAGGAAACAAAGCGGATTAGATGAGAGCCAGCGACGCGTAGATGGATCGGATGGATGGGGATCACAGCACACGTGAGACTAGCAAGGGCGAGAAGCGGAGAGCGGGGTGGCGTACTCTGTTCGTTGCGCGCGGTGAAGAGGACGGTGCCGGTGTGGTCGCCGACGAGGCACTCGGCGACGCGGGTGCGGCGGAGGTGGGGGGATGCGGCGGCGCCCTTCTCGAGGACGGTGCGGGCGGTGAGTACGCGGGCGGTGAGGGTGTGGCCGCGGGTTTGGGGGAGCAGCTTGTCGACGGTGGTGAAGACCGGCTTGCGCAGCGGCACGGGCGGGGCGGCGGGGCTGGGCTTGGCCTGGGGCATGGGGGCGCGGACCACATAGGCGGGGGCGGGGCGCCGCGACGGTAGGGGCGCCTGGTCGACATCGATCGCCGCCGGCGGAGAGGAGAGGAGAGGAGAGGAGATGGTGGTTTGGTTTGCTGATCCGGAAGCCCAAAACCCTAGCCCAGCTGTGGTTGCTTTGCTTCGCTTTAGTATATATGTGAGAACCCGACAAAATTAGAATCTCGTAATCTTAATTAAAGGTATGTATTAAAATCAATCTCAGTAACCACTCCTTTATTGCTGCTTTCAAAAGCTTGCACAGTTTTCATTAAAGCATCAGCATAATCCATTTCCGTATTCGTTTACAAGAGTATTTTACATCCAGTTAAAGTATAGATTGCATCGCATAATCAAAAGAATATATTACATCAGCTCAAATCATAATTACAACTTTGAGTCACTACAAAATGATTAAACAAAGATCTTGCATTTCATATCTCGAATTTTTCCGTCGACCAAACATAAGACCATTCGCAAATAGAAAACCATAGCATGGAGTTAAAATAGAATAGTTGCCGTCGAATACGAAGAGGAATCACCGCGGTTCCCGGATCGACCTAGGTTAGGCGGCACCTTGAGTATCGAGGCTACCTAAATCGATCTGGATTAGCCGGCAACTTGATTCTCAAGTCACGAGGCTAAACCAAACCCGTTGGCACTGGATACCCGCGATACCTAAACCCAACCTAAGCGATCGGTACCGTCTTATTACCGTAGGTTTCATCATTCGGCGTTCTCAAAATCCAACACCTACGAATTCCAAGTTCCTCACCAAAGCATTTGGCCAAAACCCCACGAAGCATTAAAAGACTAGTGGCGGCAACGACCACAAAGCCACCTATTCTCTGTTTAAAGCCCACGACTACGATGGAGGATAAGAACAGAGTAAAAGTAGAAATGAGCAGAAGCCTGGTAAAACAATCAGACAAAGAAGAAGATAAGCTCGGCCGGTGCAATCCCCGGCCAAAACCTGCGCCAAAGGCTGACCACATACATTTCCCCGACCTTGTGCACCCAACACAAGATCGGTCAGACCAAAGAACCGTAAAGCGACCCACAGATCCATTCCCGCTCCAAGCCGTTTCAAGAACCCATTCCGGTGCATTCCCTTCTCCCGATTACGCCTGAAGAAGGAGCAGAACCAGAGCAAGAGGCGGCACGGGAGCAGGAAGAAGGCCACAACCAAGCACCGGTGACCACAGAGCAAGAAGAAGCCCCCAGACGACACCAGAGCGGGAGAGCACCGGCAAGGCGCTTCCATCCCTCCTAGCCCGGCTTCCGGCAAGCAGGTGAACCCAAGTCCCACTGGTGTGCTGCTATTTTGCACAACATGCATCTACACCATCAAGCCTCCACAGCATCACAAAGCAGCACTCCATTTTCATCACAGAGCAGGAGATCAGGGAGTAGAGAAGATAAGGGTATCACCAGCCACAGCCAAACCCCCCATCAACCCCAAAGACGGTAGAACCATCATCAGCGCCTCGACCACGGCCAAAACCCAAAGAACCCATCCACGGCCGAACCCTCACCATCACCCCCCAGCCACGGTCAATCCACCCAATCCATCATTTAAGCATGCATTCAATAAAATTAAGCATTTGCATCAACCATTTATACCAAAGTAACAACCCTAACAATTTCAGTAAAGCAGAAATCATCGGGTAATAAGGCTTAGGCGCGCAGGAGAAGAGCCGGGTTGGGAGACGAGCCGGGCAGGCGGAGCGAGGCAAGCGCGGCCGGCGGTGGCGGTTTGAGCCAGCAAGGCCGCGGCCGTGGCCGCCACGATCCGAGAAAGCGGAGAGAGAGAGAGAGCGAGAGAAGGGTGTAAACAAACCGATGGAGTCTTAAGCGATCAAAGCGGCCGAGCAGTCTGGAGGGACCGCGAGAAGCGCCGAGAGAACACGGGCGGGCGCTGGCCAGGCCGCGCGTGAGGAAACCGAGAGGCAGTGAGTGGAGGAGGCGGCGCAGGAAAACCTGAGGGTAACGGCCGGTGGAGCCGAGGAAGAGGCGGCATGAGCGCCAATGAGCGAGAAGGAGAAGAAGCGGCGTCGGGAGAGGCCGAGAGCGAGAGAGAAGGGGGGGAAAAGACGGGGGTGAGTGTCGGCCGGGGTTGGGTTAGGATTAGAGGGGAAGGGTAGATAGGTAATTCGGTAGGGTTAGGTTAGGGTTTTTAGGTAGTGTGGTAATTAGATTAATTAGGGTTTTGAGTGATTAATTAGGTTAATTAGAATTTTTGTAGGTTAATTAGGTTTGAAATAAATTAGGATTAAGAGGATAATTAAAACAGAATTTTTGGAGTAATCTGCTAACTGGTCCAGGTTTCGGGAAAAATATTTGTAAGCTAAAAATTGACTAACCAGTAGAAATCGCATTAGCAGTTTATTATTTGAATATCACCAAAAATCACTAAATATTTCTCGGTATTCTATTGTATTACCGCGTTGCTTCAGAAGGCGAGCTTCAGCCGACGGGTGTAGCTGATTCCGGACTCATCGACACCGACACCTATTATTACTACGAAGGCAAGCGATCCTTTGAACATAAATATAGTTATGTTAAATGTAAACCGTATATTGCTCTATCATATATGTACTGCATCAAAATTATTTCTCAAAAACAATTTGGATTGAGATGATGAGAAAGATAAGAAGAATGAAAATGAGAATGAGATGAGAATTATTATGTGGGTAAAGGGGGCCTTGGTTGAGAAAAGAGATGATGATGATGATGATGATGATGATGATGGTAAGAGATGGGACCCTTTACCTACAGCTATAATATAAGGACTAACAAAACTCTTACTCGGTCAGATGCCGTAAAATCAGTGCCAACCATTTCCCCGTTTCGGCGGGCAGAAAATGCTACCTGTTTACGTAATTACGTTCTCCACAACGGGAATGTTGGACACGGAGGATAGCCGGTCCAAGGTGGAGTGTTGGGCACGGAGGATAGCCGCCCCAACCAACATTGTTGGAACTCGGTGGAGGATCTGGCGAGCCAGACACCGACGGAAAACAATGGGTGGAGACTTAATCACGTAACACGAAAACGCGTCGTATTCGAACTTGAAGTCGCATCAAAGGAAATGCGATGGACCTAGCTCATAAAGAGTTCGGGATAGCTATGGGTAAAGTGGCGCAAGCTGCTGCGATGCTATACAAATCATGAATTCATGCAGTCTCTTGGATTGGAGTCTACGGAACCGCTAGGGTCTTTCTTCTTCAGAGTGACTAGTAGTATTTTCAAATTAAAATTGCAACTTAATGTTTTAATGTTTATTTTCGAATGAGATGATTTTAGAATTTGTGATAAAGACCAGAGATCATCATGCGATTGCATTGTTTGCTATTAATGCTTCTTTGAGTACTTACATACTCAACCTTGTTAGTATCCTCCTTTGTTAGATCCTAGTCCGTGGGAGCTATCCCGAAGCGGGGCAAAGGACTTGCAGTGACCGTCTGCAAAGAACAGGAGGAGAAGGCACCGTGGCGAGGACTTAAGCGAGATGGAAGCCATCTTTGACTCGTGGGACGAGTAGGCGGCGGTAGTTCGAGCGATTCAGAGCGGAGAAGCTCCTTTTGTATCGTGTAATAGCTTTAGTAAGAACCCTAGTCTTATGTGGCTACTCTGTAATAAAGATGTACAGATTTCCATTTTATTGTTCTGCTGCAACCACGATAAAATGGCTTGCTATTCGTTGGGCGGTGTTTTACCAAGGCGGGCGAATAGTAATCCGTATGCCTAAGTGTGATTACCCTAGGGGTAATGACACGGGCGTCCAGAGGTATCGAGCAATAAGATCGCCACGCTAATAAAATAGAAAGCTATAGCGATACCTTAAGTATGTCATTCTTGCTTGCTATATTGCACTAAATATTTTATTAATCCTTGCCTTCATTTCAATTTCTATTCCAAACCGCCCTCTTTCAAAAAGATATATATTATGTTGAAAAGCTTACCTCTTCTTAAAAGTGACATTCCTGCTAACGTAGAACCATCTTTAAGTTAGTTCTTCTTTCGAGAAAGTGCGGGGAAACGCGTTGTTGTCATAGGATCAGTGTGGTTGTCTTTTGTAAGTAGATGGTTAGATTCCAACTCAACCTAGGATAGAAAATATAGGCTGTGAATGCAGTACCATAAGGTTTAGAGCCTAGTGCCTGGACTAGAGGCATGGAGTAGAACTCTAGTATGGACCTGCTTTTCCAAATTTTGGGCAAGTCTGGACCATACTCTTTAGCTTCTTTACCTCTTCTTCTATATCAAGGTGTCTTGTCTCATTTCTGCACATCAGATTTCCCGGACGAGTGGTTCGTGGCACTCGGCGTGTAGCTCTGGCGTGCCAGAGCGAAATCACAGGCGTGCTCGAGAATGAACCCCTGGCGATCCCAAATATGTGATTTGGGTGGACTCGAGCCGGATCTCGGCGTGCAGGCGCGTGGATCGAGGTAGTATAGGTTCGCACTCGGAGGCAAGCTCGAGCGGTCCCAAACTGTGGATTTGGGCGGTCTTGAAACGGATCTCAAGCGTGGCTGAGCACGAAAGACTCAGCTAGTATAGGGTTTGGATCTTTTTGCATCTCATTGTTTCTTGATTTTTATTTGATTACATGTGCATGTCATAATCCAACTCACCCACGGTTAACCTCCTGCCAGATAAGTGTAACACCTTTATCTCTACCCCAACAGTTGTTAAGGAATATGGAAGGTCAAGGAAGTCAAGATCGTGCATTGAAATTGAGATCGGGACTCTGCCACATGGGCGATCCACAGAATCCAAAGAATGAACCCCAATGAGTCAGCACCTAATCAACCTCCATCTACTACCATCCCAGGAACCAGTCACCACCCACCATAGCAACAGATCCCCTAGGCATAATGGCTGATGTACTCATATTCTTAGAGAACTCCAGAAAAGAAGCCCAGGAGAACCAAAACCGTTTCATGGAAGCTCTATTAACTCGAGTAGCACCTACCACCTCTCAACGGTCAGGTGGGGTTAGTGCAGGTGATTTTCTCCAAACTCACCCTACCACTTTTGCTAAAGCTCTTGATCCTTTGGATGCAAGTGATTGGTTGGTGGAGATAGAGAAGAAGTTGGATCTGATGGGATGCTCGGATGTGGAGAAAGTGCGGTATCGTCACACCGGTGACCGGACCAGAGCCTACTTGGTGGCTTAATTACAATCGCAACAGTGTCGTTGAGCAACCCATCACTTGGTGAGTTCAAGATACGCTTCACCAAACACATGTGCCTCTTGGAAGAATGGAATTGAAGAAAGCGGAATTGAGCTCTAACTCAAGGCGGGAAAAGATGGTGGAATATTTGAGTCAGTTCAATGATCTTTCCCGCTACGCTCCAGCTGATGTCGACACCGAGGAGAAGAAGATAGAGAAATTCCTGGATGGAATGCATCCATATCTGAAAATGCTCCTATCCATCCACAAAATCACTGAATTCCAAGACCTAGTCAACAGAGCCATAATTCTGGAGAATGAATACTCCAACCTCACCGAAGAGCGAAGGAAGAAATCCAAAACCGATCATCACTCTTCATCTGCTCCTAGACGTCATTCCCTTGTGTCTCAGCAACAGCCACCAAGATATGGACCACCTCAGCAGCGACTCTTCAACCCACCTTTTCAGACCCCAGCAAACCAACAGCAACCAGTACCCCTAGCAATTAAATGTGGGAAGTGTAGAGGAAACCACCTGACAAAGGATTGTCTGAAGGATACAGGTGCATGCTTCAATTGTGGACAGTTTGGTCATCGTAAAATTGATTGCCCCAATCCCCGGAGGACATTTGGAATCCCACCACAACCAGCATTTAGGCCAAGACCACTGCTCAAAGACCACCACAACTCACCTACATGAAGCGGTGAAGACAACCAACTCGTCACAAAGGAAGCTGGAAAAGGAGAGCCAAGACACCTATCTTCCATGATCGCCAAACGGGTTGGAGAAGCATCGGTGTAATAACTGCGTTATTACTTCCACACTCCCGGTATTACTCTTTAAAGCGTTGGAAGAACCCACTCCTTTGTATTTTCTATATTGCTAGCGTAGAGCTTTGCAAATTCGAATTTTGGAAAAAATCACGGGAGTGAACCCACCGATTGGAATAGTCATCGCTCTCCAAATAAGTATAGATGGCGTATTCCGAAGAAGCTTCCACCAAGAAGTCGGTCGGGACCCAACCCTAATACCTCAATATTTGAACCTAGAGGAACCATTTGAGGTGACCCTCACCTTTCTACACACAAATCTCGACCCTTCTCTACAAGGCGTTCAACATTCAAAGGACCCTCGTGAAGACTCGCTCACGAAACCCGTCGATTAAGGAACCCAAGTTTTGTCCAAAAGAAATGCAATAAAAGATCACCCGTCAGTGACTTCGTGGAAAAGGAAGAAGCGCTACGTGAGCCTTGAAAAACACCCATCCATGATGATTGCAATTTTGGGACGAAATTGTTTCAAGGGGAGGATGTGAACCCGACAAAATTAGAATCTCGTAATCTTAATTAAAGGCATGTATTAAAATCAATCTCATTAACCACTCCTTTATTGTTGCTTTCAAAAGCTTGCACATTTTCATTAAAGCATCGGCATAATCCATTTCGTATTCGTTTACAAGAGTATTTTACATCCGGTTAAAGTATAGATTGCATCGCATAATCAAAAGAATATATTACATCAGCTCAAATCATAATTACAACTTTGAGTCACTACAAAATGATTAAACAAAGATCTTGCATTTCATATCTCTGAAGCCTTCCTTGAAGTACTGATCATCCATCGCCGTCCAATCGAACTGCCTTCCTCGACTCGATCCGAATTGCCACCACCAGCTCCATTTTTCCGTCGACCAAACATAAGACCATTCGCAAATAGAAAACCATAGCATGGAGTTAAAATAGAATAGTTGCCGTCGAATCAAGAGGAATCACGCGGTTCCCGGATCGACCTAGGTTAGCTGGCACCTTGAGTATCGAGGCTACCCAAACTGATCTGGATTAGCCGGCAACTTGATTCTCAAGTCACCAGGGCTAAACCAAACCCGTTGGCACCTGGATACCCGCGATACCTAAACCCAACCTAAGCGATCGGCGCCGTCTTATTACCGTAGGTTTCATCATTCGGCGTTCTCAAAAATCCAACACCTACGAATTCCAAGTTCCCTCAGCTCAAAGCATTTGGCCAAAAACCCCACAGAAAGCACAAAAGACTAGTGGCCAGCAACCAGCCACAAAGCCACCTATTCTCTGTTTAAAGCCCACAAGGCACGAGATGGAGGATAAGAACGAGTAAAAGTAGAAATGAGCAGAAGCTTTGGTAAAAGCGATGCCGACAAGAAGAAGATAAGCTCACCAGTGCAATCCCTCGGCCAAAACCTCTGCCCAGCGACCACATACATTTCCCCGACCTTGTGCACCCAACACAAGATCGGTCACGACCAAAGAACGAAAGCGACCACAGATCCATTCCCACTCCAAGCCGGTTTCAAGAACCCATTCGGTGCATTCCTTCTCCCGATTACGCCCCGAGAAGAAGGAGCAGAACCCAGAGCAAGAGGCCAAGACGGGGAGCGGGAAGAAGGCCACAACCAAGCACCGGTGACCACAGAGCAAGAAGGAAGCCCCCAACAGACGGCCAGAGCGGAGAGCACCGGCAAGCGGCGCTTCCATCCCTCCTAGCCCGGTTTCCAAAGAAGCAGGTGAACCCAAGTCCCTGGTGTGCCTTTGCTATTTTGCACAAAGATGCATCTACACCATCAAGCCTCCACGGCATCACAAAGCAAAGACTCCATTTTCATCACAGAGGGGAGATCGGGGAGTAGAGAAGATAAGGGTATCACCTACCACACCAAACCCCATCAACCCCAAAGTAGAACCATCATCAGCGCCTCGATCCACGGCCAAAACCCAAGAACCCCATCCACGGTAGAACCCTCACCATCACCCCCACCACGGTCAATCCACCCAATCCATCATTTAAGCATGCATTCAATAAAATTA
Organism: Hsuehochloa calcarea; assembly: GCA_036346395.1. Taxonomy (NCBI): domain Eukaryota; kingdom Viridiplantae; phylum Streptophyta; class Magnoliopsida; order Poales; family Poaceae; genus Hsuehochloa; species Hsuehochloa calcarea. The sequence continues at coordinate 54,277,001 of CM070604.1, read as the reverse complement.
AGCATTTGCATCAACCATTTATACCAAAGTAACAACCCTAACAATTTCAAAGATGGTAAATCATCGGGTAATAACCGAGCTTAGGCGCAGGAGAAGAGCCGGGTTGGGAGACGAGGCCGGGCGGCCGAGAGCCGAGGGCAAGCGGCCTTGGGCAGTGGCGGTTTGAGCCCAGAGCGCCGGCGGGCCGTGGCCGGCCGGCCGATCGAGCAGAAAGCGGAGAGAGAGAGAGAGCGGAGAAGGGGTGTAAGCAAACGATGGAGTCTTAAGCGGCAAAGCGGGCGATCGGAGCAGTCGCGGAGGACCGCGAGGAAGCCGAGAGAGACGAAGCGGGGCCAGGCCAGCCAGCGCGAGAAACCGAGAGGCAGCCATGAGTGGAGGAGGGCAGGGAAACCGGAGTCTGTAACTGGCCAGTGAGCCGAGGAAGAGGCGCGGAGCGCCAGTGAGCAGAGAAGGAGAGAAGAAGCGGCGTCGGGAGAGGCGAGAGCGAGAGAGAAGGGGAGGGAAAAGACGGGGTGAGTGTCGGTGGGGTTGGGTTAGGATTAGAGGGAGGGTAGATAGGTAATTCGGTAGGGTTAGGTTAGGGTTTTTAGGTAGTGTGGTAATTAGATTAATTAGGGTTTTGAGTGATTAATTAGGTTAATTAGAATTTTTGTAGGTTAATTAGGTTTGAAATAAATTAGGATTAAGAGGATAATTAAAATGAATTTTGGAGTAATCGCTAAGCTGGTCGAGTTTGGAAAAATATTTGTAAGCTAAAAATTGACTAACCAAGAGAAATCGCATTATAGATTTATTATTTGAATATCACCAAAAATCACTAAATATTTCTCGGTATTCTATTGTATTACCGCGTTGCTTCAGAAGGCGAGCTTCAGCCGACGGGCGTAACTGATTCCGGACTCATCGACACCGACACCTATTATTACTACGAAGGCAAGCGATCCTTTGAACATAAATATAGTTATGTTAAATGTAAACCGTATATTGCTCTATCATATATGTATCTTGCATCAAAATTATTTCTCAAAAACAATTTGGATTGAGATGATGAGAAAGATAAGAAGAATGAAAATGAGAATGAGATGAGAATTATTATGTGGGTAAAGGGGCCTTGGTTGAGAAAGAGATGATGATGATGATGATGATGATGATGATGGTAAGAGATGGGACCCTTTACCTACAGACTATAATATAAGGACTAACAAAACTCTTACTCGGTCGGATCTCAGTAAAATCGATTACAACCATTTCCGTTTGGTGGCGAGAAAATGCTACTGTTTACGTAATTACGTTCTCCATTAACGGAATGTTGGACACGGAGGATAGCCGGTCCAAGGTGGAGTGTTGGGCACGGAGGATAGCCGCCTAACCAACATTGTTGGAACTCGGTGGAGGATCGGCGAGCCGGGACAACCGACGGAAAACAATGGGTGGAGACTTAATCACGTAACACGAAAACGTCTCAGATTCGAACTTGAAGTCGCATCAAAGGAAATGCGATGGACCTAGCTCATAAAGAGTTCAGATAGCTATGGGTAAAGTGGCGCAAGCTCGCTTGATGCTATACAAATCATGAATTCATGCCAGTCTCTTGGATTGGAGTCTACGGGAACCGCTAGGGGTCTTTCTTCTTTCCGAGTGACTAGTAGTATTTTCAGAATTAAAATTGCAACTTAATGTTTTAATGTTTATTTTCAGAATGAGATGATTTTAGAATTTGTGATAAAGACCAGAGATCATCATGCAATTGCATTGTTTGCTATTAATGCTTCTTTGAGTACTTCAGACTCAACCTTGTTAGTATCCTCCTTTGTTAGATCCTAGTCCCACGGAGCTATCCCGAGCGGGGCAAAGGACTTGCAGGTACCGATGCAGCAGCAGGAGGAGAAGGCACCAGCGGCGAGGACTTAAGCGAGATGGAAGCCATCTTTGACTCGTGGGACGAGTAGGCGGGCGGTAGTTCAGAGCATTCCAGAGGGAGAAGCTCCCTTTGTATCGTGTAATAGCTTTAGTAAGAACCCTAGTCTTATGTGGCTACTATCGTAATAAAGATGTCTGATTTCCATTTTATTGTAGAAAGCGAGCGGGCCGAGACTGTTGGTCATACCTGTACATAGTACATAGTTGGGTCGAACCTTCGTAGCTGGGTCAGGCTGACAAGATTATTTGTGCACCCGGCGGCCAGCACGGAAGAACCTAGACTCCATCCTGATAGTTTATTGCAGTATTTTAGTAATTAATAATAACTGTTATACGGACTAATATTCGCTATGAGTCGATGAAATAGACGGGCAATCGCTTGTATCATTGATTCTTCGATCTATTTGCCTCCTTCTGTTGGCAGATCGCTTGAATTATGTGTATATGTACACTCCTGACTTCTTTACTAACCCGATTGGATGTTTTCTTTTGTACATATCGTATCGTATTCAATTTATTTTTGTTCAATCGTCGTATACCATCTCAGGAACATGTGATGCACCTTATTCACGTGAATTTAATAACAGATCAATCGGAGGTTTAGAGCATGTTGTGTAATGTAATATGATATATATATTTTTATTTTGTAGCAACACTGAGGCATTGAACTAGTAGATAAAATAAGAAAGAGACACTACAGTTGGTGGGATGTGCACATCACATTTGATTGGATTGTCCACTAGCGTAGGATGTGCACATCACATCACTACGTTCGGTCGATTTTCACGTCATCTTGAATAACCGGAGAAATTGTTTTTGGGGACATGACGAACACAAAGAAAGAAACAAACAAACAAACAAAGAACGGAAGAGCGAGAAATCGATGAAGCCGCCGCCCAACTGGCTACCTACCCGAGCGCCGGCAAACATTAAATACAAGAAGCTCTTGTTCCTCCTCCTCCTTCCTTCCTTGTCCCTCCAAACACCACAACGCATCGAGCGTGACCTACTAGGAGCGATTTTTCCATCCATATTCCAGAGGGCGAGGGCAAGGGCGATAAAAGGAATCGAGCTAGTAGTAGGAGGAGAACAAGCCGGCGATGGCGATGATGGATGGAGGCGAGGTGGACCATCTCGCCGGCGAGAGGGCCACCGCGCAGTTCGACCTCGAACACATGAAGGTGGCCTGGGCCGGCTCCCGCCACGCCGTCGACGTCGCCGATCGCATGGCCCGCCTCGTCGCATCCGACCCAGTAAGAGCGAGCTCCCCCAACCCCACAAATTCGCGCAATTCAATTCCTGTGTACCAACCAATCACCCCCGCCCGTGCGCTCCATGGATGGATCTCTATTCTCAATTCTCTCACGAATTCGTCGTCTGTGTCCTGGACGTTCCCGCATCTACTGCTTGGTTGACTAGTTCTTGGTTGGTTGGCTGCTTAGAGAGAGAGAGAGAGAATGAGAATTCATTCCGCTTTATTAGATTTAGTTCGGCTCAATTGGATCCGTGCTCTTCACTCCAGATGCACAAGTCCATCTGTCCATGGATGGATTCCTCGCCGGAGCATTCGTTACCTGGATGGATCCTGCGCGTTTTCTTTCTTCGTCTGATTTGGGGTATCCCCCTTTTGTGCAAAAGGGGGGAAAAGAAGCTACCTTTCCACACTGCAGACTGCGCTGCATAAGACTTGTTGTCTCTGGTAGTTTACCCGGCGGATTTGGCCAAATTGGCCGTCAACTTCAGATGTAATCCTACAGCTAGCTGCCTGTTTACCACCTGCTTTAGTAGCTTTGGAGGCTTCACCTCCCCACTCTCCTTGCATTACGAATATGCTTCATTCTACTGCTGCAGTGCCGCTACTTTTTCAATGTTGCCCTTCTGCTTGCCTTGGTCACTTCATTGTGTGGATCCTGATTCCTGGGTTTCTTCTTCAGATTGCTCCAAAACTACACTAGTTTACTCTTTCCAACAGTATTGTGCATTACAGTACCAGGACATATATACTATGTTTTCCCGGTTTGAAACTGAATACTCCGCTCCATATATAAGCAACAAACAAGATTGTAACAATTACCCTTTTTTTCAAAAGACTTTTCTTTGGAGAAGCTAACATCGAAGAACCGATGTTTTGTGCACAAGAGAATCTTTTACATTTAGACATGATTGTTAAATTCCCTTCTACAAAAGGTTCACTTACATTTCACTCCTTTCTGATCTAGGTGTTCCGCAAGGATAACAGGACGATGCTCTCCAGGAAGGAGTTGTTCAAGGACACACTGAAAAAAGCAGGCCATGCATGGAAGCGTATCGTCGAGCTACGTCTTACAGGTCCCGTGGATGCCCAACACAAACCCATGTTTCCTCAAACTGTTGTTCAATGTACGATACTCTGACCTGATGTACTGCCATTTTTCTTTTATGGATCAACAGAAGAGGAAGCAAATTTGCTGAGGCAATATGTGGACCAGCCTGGTTATGTTGATCTGCATTGGGTATGCCTATTGATTCCTTATATCGTCAATATATATTCTGAGCATACAACGCTGAAGCATTTTGCTGTTCTTCACTTGTGTTATGTGCTGAGGGCCTTTTTGAGCTAGTGCTACACTATGCTTGACAGATTGCTACTCGTATAGATACAAAACTCTTCGTTACTTCTTGACTTCTACCTTCCTTTAATAATAATTAACAAAAATACCACGGTGGGCAACGGATAGATTTCTTTGTACAGTCTTCATCTGCATTATTTAACTTTGATAAATTTATCCTTGGTGCACTTGAATTATCTTTAATGTCTTGACGATTGCGACTAAGACAATGAATAATTCTTTTTTCTCAAACTGGCAATGGCACTTCATGCAATACTCTTTTGTAGGGCATGTTTGTTCCTGCTATAAAAGGACAAGGGACGGAAGAGCAGCAGAAGAAGTGGTTGCCACTGGCCTACAAGTTCCAAGTAATTGGATGCTATGCTCAAACTGAGCTTGGTCATGGTTCAAATGTTCAAGGCCTTGAATCAACTGCCACATTTGATCCAAAGACTGATGAATTTGTTATCCACAGCCCGACTCTGACCTCCAGCAAGGTAAGTTTCGTAAATCTACTTCCGCTTTTCTTTATTTATCCTAAAACATTGTTGCCTTCTTTATATTTCTTTAGCAATTTCAAATTTCTTCAAGAGCTTTTTGCATGGTTCATGATTTTTTTCCCCTTGCGCAGTGGTGGCCCGGTGGCTTGGGAAAAGCTTCCACTCATGCAGTCGTGTATGCTCGTCTGATAACTGAAGGAAAGGACTACGGCATACATGGTAGAGTCTTTTGCATTTTAAGGTGAATTTTAAGTGGGCTCTTCCTTTGCGACTCATGTTCATCCATATTTCAGGTTTCATTGTGCAGCTGCGAAGCTTAGAGGATCACTCCCCGCTTCCTGGTGTCACTCTCGGTGACATTGGTGGAAAATTTGGTAGTGGTGCATACAACAGCATGGATAATGGTGTTCTACGGTTTGATCATGTGCGTATCCCTAGGGATCAAATGTTGATGAGGTTTGTCCATTGGATTCACATTATGTTCTGGCACTCGTATCAAATATATTTTGATAATTTGATGTAACCCTTGTCAAATGCACCATGGTTATTTCTTTTAGGCTTTCACAAGTTACGAGGGAGGGAAAATATGTACACTCAGATGTTCCAAAGCAGCTACTTTACGGGACAATGGTCTTTGTTCGTCAATCAATTGTTTCAGATGCCTCGAAGGCTTTGTCCCGTGCTGTTTGCATTGCTGTAAGGTATAGCGCTATCCGAAAGCAGTTTGGCCCTCAAGTTGGCGGCCCGGAGACTCAGGTACCATAATAGCTGGCCTTTCTGATTGCCATTTTTTCATATATTTTTTTTCCTTCTGTTAAGCTTTTAAGACATATTCTGTGACACACACTCCTCTTGCGTGTTCTCGAAGAAAGTCATTTTCTCAAATAATCAGTTACTCTGTCCAACTAAAAATTAAACCTGTCAGGTGCCAAAAAAGAAGAAGGATAACACAACTTTTCAGTACCAACAAGTGACCAATGGATTTAAACTGGTTACAGGTCCTCAATTACAAGACTCAACAAAGCAGGCTCTTTCCTTTGCTGGCTTCAGCTTATGCATTTAGATTTGTGGGTGAGTGGCTGAAGTGGCTATACACTGATGTCACACATAAACTGGACGCTAAGGATTTCTCAACATTGCAAGAGGCTCATGCCTGTACCGCTGGGCTGAAGGCTGTGACAACATCTGCAACAGCTGTATGTATAATGAATTACTTTCAGTAATGCTTTTAACAGTTATACTTGTTTACTGGTCGTACGCAAGTGTGCAAATGGAGCTTACTTGTTTACTGGTCGTGTGGAGTCTGCTTTATTTTTATTAGGTACTGTTTATAACATGTCATCCATAAGCTGAGCTCAAAATTTCCCAGTCTTTCCATTTTGATATGAAATCTTGTGAATTTACTTATATTCCCGAGGCTCCATTGGAACAGACTAAATTTTGGCTGAACTGTCCAGTAACAACTTAGAATTGGGGTTTCACAGATGGTCTAATCAGATTGTACAATAAATGAATTTCACAATTCGCTGTTCTGTAATAACGTTAATCTCTCTCTCTCTTATCTCTCTCCCTGTTATCCAGGATGCAATCGAAGAATGCCGAAAGCTCTGTGGTGGACATGGTTACCTGAACAGCAGTGGGCTTCCTGAATTGTTTGCTGTCTATGTTCCTGCTTGCACTTACGAAGGAGACAATGTTGTTTTGCTTTTGCAGGTTAGTATGCTATTCCTTAGTTCTGTGGATACTAATCGTACTCTTACTTGCTTGTTGTTGATCATGGATGACCTCACATATTGGATCCTATCTAATCTATTTTTCCTTCTCTCAGTTTTGGTCAATAGTATAGTCATAACCTTTGGTGCTCTCTGCAGGTTGCGAGGTTTCTAATGAAGACCGTTTCTCAATTGGCTTCTGGAAAGCAACCTGTCGGTACAACAGCTTACATGGGCAAAATACAGTACTTGATGCGATGCAAATGTGCTGTAAATACAGGTACGCAGTTAGATATTCAGTCAGGCACTTTATATTGTAGCATTCTCAACTGTATGTGATATTTGTCCGGAGCCTCTTGGGGAAGATATTGACCCTGTGATGATCATCATACTAATTCATCTTTTGATGATTCTCAACAGCTGAAGAATGGCTTAATCCTGCTGCCATACAAGAGGTATTTGAAGCTAGGGCTCTGAGGATGGCGGTAAATTGTGCCCAGAACATAAGTAAGGCACCAAGTCAAGAAGAAGGTTGGTAATTGCACAAATATTGATCTAGAACCAGTAAAACATGGGTGCTTAGGGTCGCTGTCGTACATACAAAAAGCGCATAATAAAAAGAAAATAATGTTTTATTTCTGTCTATTTCTTTTGTTTGATGATATTCCTCCTGGTATACATTTGGTGCTGAGGTTAAACATTCTTTTACCCAAGATTAGTTGCTAAAATTTACTGGGAAATTAGGCTACTCACATAGACGATCTCGTGCCTTGCAGGTTTCTACGAGCTCTCCCCTGACCTGCTTGAGGCTGCTGTGGCTCATATCCAGCTGATTATTGTAACCAAGTGAGTAGCCTTGAAGGGTGTACCATTTCTTATAGAGAAAACATGGCCCGGGTTTTTATTGTCTGGAGGCGAGCTGTCGTAGTTTTAGTGCTGATTTGTTGTTTTGCATATTGCCTTAGGTTCATTGAGAAACTAGAGCAGGATATTCCTGGATACGGAGTGAAGGATCAACTGAAGAAGCTGTGCAACGTCTATGCACTGTATCTGGTTCACAAGAATCTGGGCGACTTCCTGGCAACAGGGTGCATCACACCTGAGCAGGGAGCGTTGGCAAACGAGCAGCTTGGAAAGCTATACGCTCAGGTAGGCGTCTCTCTCTCTCTCTCTCTCTCTCTCTCTTGTCTCTCGTCTCTCTCTCGTCCGTGCGGCCATTGCTGCAGGGAAAGGGAAATGGAAATGGAAATGGAAATGGAAAGCCCTTGACGACGAAGGCGCTGTGCTGCAGGTCCGGGCGAACGCGGTAGCGTTGGTGGATGCGTTCAACTACACGGACCACTTCCTGGGCTCCGCTCTGGGGCGGTACGACGGCAACGTGTACCCTGCGCTGTACGAGGAGGCGTGGAAGGACCCCCTGAACGAGACGGTGGTTCCCGACGGGTACCACGAGTACCTCCGCCCGTTGCTCAAGCAGCAGCTCAAGCTGTCCAGGCTATGATCCATGGCCTCCTCGTACGATGGAATGGAATGGAATGGAATGAAATAAAATAGAGTAGAATGAGCCTAGGCCTAGCGGCGGCATCTTGAGTGAGTGGACTCTCAGTGCAGTAGTTTAGTAGCAGTGGCTACTACGTACGCATCTATTGATTTTTGGTGTACACGCCAGCAACAGGGTACGTAAATAAATCTATGGATAAAGCTACTTTTCGGGTACGGCGTCGGGAGAACAAAAAAAATTCATGTGCTGATTTTCATCCACGTCATCACACCTAGGCACTCAAAACACCCCGGTCGTCCACGGGGAGACCTCCCCATGCTTTTTGGGAAGACCTCATGCTTTTTGAGTCTCCTGTTTTCGGCCTTTTTCTCCAAAAAAAAAACTTATCTATGCTCCCCCTTCATCCCTTTCACTATGGCCGTAGTTGGCAAGTGCTCCTTGTTCCTCTTTCTCACCACTCGCGATCATGATTGGAGCCCTGCGTGGATGGCCTCCTCTATTCGAGGATGCTATAACTTGTGCTCATGAGCGCCACCTAGACCAGCCACGCTCCATCGTAGGTGAGCATGGACTCCATGAGCGCTGTGGCTATGGTTGACGAAGAAGAAAATGTCATCACCTTACAGATACGTGTGATGTTGCAATAAGTTGTTCGAGTTGTTGCAATAAGAATTGTGAGATGTTTCATCTATTTATTTTGATTGTTGCAATATGGATGTTTTCACTTTCAAATGTTGTAATTGTGTTTTTGATTTGTTGCACAACTATCATTTGATTGTTGCATCATTGTTTCAAAAATGTTGCAACAATTATTTTTGGATGTTTCCACTAGTATTTTCAAATATTGCAATGTTGTGAAATCACTTTTTGTTGCAGCCCGCCACCATTTGATTATTGCATCATTGTTCCAAAAACGTTGCAACAATTATTTTTGAATGTTTACACTGCTATTTTCAAATGTTGCAATGTTGTGTGTTTGTTTAGGCCATTGGGACTGTCGTAGCAGGGCACCAAGGGGTTCCCCGCACCCTAGGGTCGTTAGGGATACCGGTGTTCCGTCGGTGATACTGTAGACATGTATAGGCCAAGTCCCTCTGGTGTGTTAGACAAATGTACCTAAATACCCTCCCCTCTCTCTCTCTCTCTCTCTCTTAATGCATTGTGAGGGCAAGAAGGGAAATATCTCTTCTTGCCCCCCTATAAATAAAGCCCGCAATCCACGAGCACGAAGGCCCCCTCGTCGGGAGGCGTTAGGCGTCCCTTTGGGGATGCTCCGGAGATAATCCAGAGCCTCCCCGAAAAGTCTCCGGAGTCCCGTGAGGCCCGAAGTAGTGGGTCCTCCGGGGCCACCTCAGGGGAAGACCTAGAGCCCCTATGAATGGTCTTCGGAGCCCTGCGAGTCCGAAGCAGTGGGCCCTCTGGGGCCACCTCATGGAAAGACCCAGAGTCCCTCCGAATGGTCTCCGGAGTCCCGCGAGGCCCGAAGTAGCAGGTCCTCCGGGACCACACCAGGAGAAGCCCGAAGGTGGGGCACTTCGGGAGCAGGTGGACCAGGTGCACCAACCAGATGGACCAGGTCTAGAAGACCCACCGTGAGCCGAAGCCTACGCGTAGACGGGAAAAAAGTCTCTGTGGCCCATACGCGTATAGTACTTTTCTATGGTTATGATGATAATGTAAGTGCCCTATTTTAGGAGACTATAAATAGGCATCTGTCCCCATATAAAGGGTGGATTCAGTTTTTTATGATAATTAATACATATATTTTTTTAACAATTAGTACTTTCTTTTGGTGTCTTATTAATCCCTCCGAGTGTACTGAAGTTTTTTTTACTGCTAGCCTTTTTGCTACAATATTGGGGCAATCTTGACCGGCTCGCTTACCAACATTGCTCGTCGTCTCAGTCTCATCTCATCATCCGCTCGTGCCCGCCCACCTTATCTTCTTCTCTCCTCCTCTTCTCGAAAATCCAACTCCAACTCCAATCCACAAGGCAAGCGTACCGGTGGCATGGCTCCCCCTCCTTCCCTCCTCTTCTCCCCAGCCGCCGCCTCCCCGTATCTACTAATCTCCTCCGCCCGCCCTTGTCCTCCACCGCCACCCCCTACACGCCTCTTCCCCCGACGCCATGGCCTCCCATGTAATGCGTAACACCGTCTCGGAGAATTGATGCTTCGCTTCAATCTCTGCATCGAGATCCTTGCGAGCGCCCTGAAGCGTCCGCACCTCCTCGCGAAGGCTGTGGCACTCTCCATCCAGCTCGGCGACCCGAGCCTCCGGCTCCTTTATCCTTTCAACAAGAGCCAGGCGCTCGGAGCAAAGCGACTCATTTTGCGCATAGCCGCGACTGGTATCCCCCTCGAGCGTGCGGGATAGCATAAGGGTCTAACCTTGCTTAAAAAAGAAAAAGAAAATCGACCGAGCTTACCCTCGCGGCATTCGCCTCGATCGACCTGAACATCTGATGCATGGGAATGGTCTCGAAGAGCTGCTCCACGCACGACGGGGCGACAAAGCGAGCCACCTGCTCGCAAACAATGGTCGCCCTTGGACTGACCTTGAAGTCGTTGGTACACAACAGACCAAGATCCGCGGTACCCGTCGTACCGCAAGTGCCAGCAGCCGAGGACGTCTCCCCGGACCCCCTGATGTCGGAACCTTCCTTAGCCCTACCGGCACCATGATCACCTTCTGACCCCCCCCGACATCGGAACTGCCACCCTCGGCATTCTCCCCACTCACCACTGCAACGCAAAAGTCAGCACGGTGGCGATAAGTAAAAGGAAGGCATAGGGAACTCGCCAACAGCGTCCTGGGCAGGGGCGGGCTCCCCAACCAGGGTATCTTTGGACCCTCGACCGTAAATGTTCGAGGGTGTCGCGACAAAAGACACTTAGAGGGCCAAGCTCGCACACAAAATGAGTTGGCCACCCTCTCCCCCGCCCGTGTCGCCCTGGTAGTAACCACCGGAGGGATCACTCGCGCCCCAGAGGAAGTGCCCGTCGAGCTCACACGCTCGACGCGCCCCACAGGACCCCGAGCCGACTTCGACGGGCGCCCCACCGCGTCCACCCTCGCGCAACGCAAGCCGCCTACATCCGTAGCCCCATCACACTGCAAGGGCACCACGTCGATTGGTCCGACGGCATTCAGCTCCTCCGGCACCTGGTTCCTTTTCTTCCTCCACTTGTCGAGGTCAAGCCGCTTTGCCAAGCGGACAATCGGATCCTAGTACGCCTGGTTCAGACGGGGCTCGCGCATCACCAGCCTAGGGATAGCAATCGGGCGCGGCGGGTACGGGTAGTGCTCGCCCATACCCGTACCCGCGACCCCGAATTCCCCCCACGGGTATACCCGCGAAGGACGACGGGCGAAAAACCTCGCCCATACCCGCGAATAATATATCACTGCCCGTGGGTACCCATCGCCCGCGTACATGCTCGTTACCCACGAGCAATGCATACATCAAGTTCATCATAATTCACACATCAATGGTGCATCACGCATTCAACAACTAATAAAGTTCATCACAATTCACATATCATGTTCGACAAGACAACTAATCAAGTTTAACAAATAAAATACAAATACAAATTGATATAGTTTCTTACACATGTGTGTAGATCACGGGTAATCGGGCGAAGCGGGTACGGGTGGAGCTTACCATGCCCATACCTGTTTACCCGATGGGTAAGTAATTGTGCCCGTTTTCATACCCGTGGGCAAAGAAAGACGCCCATACCCACCTCCATTAGGGTATTCGCCCGCGGGCACGCGGGTAATCGGGCACAATTGCCATCCCTACACCAGCCCCCGCTTCGCATGCCCCCCCTGGTGTAGGGCCCAGAAGCTGCTCCGCAGCCCGCGTAGCCTCGTTGATGGGCAGCACCACGCGACCCCCATTACACACACACACATATAAGACGAGGGAAGTACACTATATATATACGTATGCATACAGCTTACCCTCCCCGCCATCTGAGAGATCGAAGGAAGGGACACCACACTTCACTGCACCGAACTTCACATCCCACCCCCGCGCAAGCGGCCACAACTGAGCGCGCAGAACTCCTCCACAAGATCCCTCGTGGAGAGCCTTCGCGTCGCAGTCAGCAGCAGTTGGAGAAGCGCCTCCTCCCTCGACATCAGCTCAATCTCTGGGGAAGGAGTGAGCTGGATAGGCCCAGCGGTCGACCGCAAGCCGTCGCCCGGCGGGGATCTTTGGTAAAACCACCGTCGCGTCCACTCCGTCTCCCACCTATTTCGGGACGTAGGGCACCGACAAGTACTAGAGACAGTGTGCCTTCGGCTGGAAATTGACACTACCGAAGTTAAGTGTCTAACCGGTGTCCTTTTTCTTCTTCGATTAGCACCGCCTGTCGTGGAGGTACGCGAAGAGCCGACCCTCCCCGCTCGCCCCGGCGGACCGCATCACCCACTCGAACATGTCGAGCTTCACAATGGAGTTGGGCGTTAGCTCCACCCGGTACAACTGGAGCACACAGGCAACCAGATCCACATAGGGGAAGCAGAGACCGACGTCGTGGAAAGGCACGAACACGACGACCTCGTCCTCCCCGGACTCAGGCACTATCTCCGAGCCAGGGGCTCACGCCAACAAAAAGATTAGATAGCTTGCCCTCGTCTCTCAGTGTGCGCAAGACAAGGACATCGAAGACCCTCGAATAAGAAGCACACACGAATAAGGAAGTCTAGGGTTTTTTAAAATGGGGGAGCAAAGTGCTAGGAGGGGACACCACCCCCTATTTATAACCACATCAGGCACGCGAAGCGACAAGGTGCGGAAGCCGACGAGCCACACACCAATCAATTGTTGACACGTATGCCCTAAACGGAGCAACGACTACATACCATTATACCGCATAACACCCAAGCAAACGCCATCAAAACGGCGCCCAAGGAGGAACCTGCCACAGGGACGGCGGAAACACGCTTCACCAGGCGCGAAGAGGACGATGTGTCTGGACCATCCGGGAAATGGCGCGGTTTCAGCCTTGACGAAGCAGGACCTCGACCGCGAGGGGCCTGTCGTAGGGGCGGCCCTATTGGCCCCAACGACCCGGCGAAGCCCGCAGGATAACCCCGCAACCCATGAGCGCGAGGGCTCCCATCCCTAGGAGGCGTCAGACGTCCCTTTGGGGATGCTCCGGAGATAATCCGAAGCTTCCCTGAAAGGTCTTCGGAGTCCCGTCAAGCCCGAAGTAGTGGGTCCTCCGGGGCCACCTCGGGGGAAGACCCATAGCCCCTCCGAAAGGTCTTCGGAGCCCTGCGAGGCCCGAAGCAGTGGGCTCTTTGGGCCACCCAGGGAAGACCCAGAGTCCCTCCGAAGGGTCTCCGGAGTCCCGCGAGGCCCGAAGTAGCAGGTCCTCCGGGATCACACCAAGAGAAGTCCGAAGGTGGGGCACTTCGGGAGCAGGTGGACCAGGTGCACCAACCAGATGGACCAGACCTAGAAGACCCACCGTGAGCCGAAGCCTACGTGTTGACGGGAAAAAGTCTCTGTAGCCCCTACGTGTACAGTACTTTTCTATGGTTATGATGATAATGTAAGTGCCATATTTTAGAAAACTATAGATAGACATATGCCCTTATATAAAAAGTGGATTCAGCTTTTTTTTTAATAATTAATACATACATTTTTCTATCAATTAATGCTTTCTTCTGGTGCCTTATTAATCCCTCCGAGTGTACTGAAGTATTTTTTTTCTGCTAGCCTTTTTGCTACGATACTAGGGTAATCTTGACCGGCTCGCTTACCAACATTGCTCGTCGTCTCAGTCTCATCTAATCATCCGCTCCCGCCCGCCTTATCTTCTTCTCTCCTCCTCTTCTCAAAATCCAACTGCAACTCCAATCCGCAAGGCAAGCGTACCGGTGGCATGGCTCCCCCTCCTTCCCTCCTCTTTTCCCCAGCCGCCGCCTCCCCGCATCTACTAATCTCCTCCGCCCGCCCTTGTCCTCCACCGCCACCCCCTACACGCCCCTTCCCCCGACGCCACCGCCTCCTAGTGTCTGCTGCTGCGCCCGCCGATGGCGACGCCACCCCCACGGTGTCCCCCGGCAAATCGCCACCTTCCTCCTCCTCCGCCCTCACCTTCCAGCAGGCCATCCAGCGCCTCCAGGTTCGCCGCCCGACGACGCACGCACGTGGCCTGATTAAGCAGCTCATACATTCTCTTCTCTGTGCTTGCACAGGAGTACTGGGCCTCCGTCGGATGCGCTGTCATGCAGTGTAGTAACACTGAGGTACTAGGTCTTTTTTCCTTCCCATTCACACTCATCACCTGGCTTGTACTACCCACTAATCCGAGGTATGCCTCGCTTCCAAATTTCATCCATCAGGTTGGAGCAGGGACAATGAATCCTCTCACATTCCTGAGAGTTTTAGGTCCCGAGCCATGGAACGTTGCGTAAGTCCGCATCTCTTCGTACCCACAAACCATCCATCCATCTCGCATTCATACAAATGCCGCGAGTTGCTTATCATTTCGTCGCATCTAAGCATCTTATTCCTGCTCCATGTGTGACTGCAATGCTGCCTTGATAGCACTCTCCATGGGAAGAGATAATCCCATTCATGTGAAGACTTCTTTAGTCTCTCTCTCTCTCTCTCTCTTTTTAAAAATTATATCACATTCTGCAATTCTGATTGTTAACATTCTCTTCAAGTTATGTGGAGCCAAGCATACGGCCAGATGATAGTCGCTATGGTGACAATCCTAACAGGCTTCAACGCCATACTCAGTTTCAGGTTGAAGCAACTCCCAAACATTCCATCCTCTTTGTTTTGTTGCAGCTTCTTTTATTTGCTTGGCCAAACCATCACTGATTGCTCGATTTGCCTGTATTTCCCCCTATCATGCCTGTGCAATAGGTAATATTGAAGCCTGATCCAGGGAATTCACAGGATCTCTTTCTTCACAGCCTTTCAGCGTTAGGTATTACTGGATCTTATATAGCCTCAGCTCTAATACCGCATCATCAAACCAAGGAAGAGTAATCTGATAAAACTTTCTATATTTTTTTTTATTATAAAAGGGCCAATACTTGCATGTTGATCTTCTTATATTTCTATCTAATTTCTTCACTAATACTTTTTTATGAATATAATTCAAGCCAGTGATTGGCTACTGTTTGTGTTTCAGGTATCAATGTCAGTGAACATGACATCCGTTTTGTCGAAGACAACTGGGAGAGTCCAGTGAAGTTCCTCCTCCTTTTGCCGTTCTCTTCTTTCTTTTATGTCAACTCATGTCCTAATTGAATTTAATCGTGATGAAAAATATTACAGCATGTCTGCTTAGTCATATTAATTGTCGTTACAATCGTATAGCCTCCAATGTGTTAATCTTGTTGATGTTTCTTCTCATTTATGACAGGTTCTTGGTGCTTGGGGATTGGGCTGGGAGGTTTGGATGGATGGCATGGAAATCACACAATTCACATATTTTCAACAGGTAGAACTACAACAAATCTTGTCTTTCTTCAAGATTGTTGGCTTGTTGCACAAATCTCACTGGAACTGTTGGGCTGCTTGGTCTGCATATTTTGGCTGTAGCCAGCAAAGGAAAACTAGGCCAAGCTAAAGTTGACTTATATTATCTAGCTTTTGAGTGCAAGATTTTTGGTTAGGCTGCTCATTTGGTTTTCTTGCTTTAGTAGGAAACTCCCAGCAATGTGTTTGGATTCTTGTCAAGCTATACTAGGTTTTTCACTGCAAGATGTAACACAATTAAAACTTACAGAGTAAGGTCAAACTAGCCGCAGACAATCCAAACAAAAAAGGAACAGAAGGACAAAGAAAAACACAAAGACGAAGAGGAAAAAAATTGCTTTAAATCCTCCACTCTTTACCAACCAAACCAAATTGCCTATGTGTAATCAAATTTGCTCTTTTGACCATGCAAAAGCTTCCCAAATTCAGGCTGACTTTCCTCCCCCTACCAAGCTCTTTAGCTAGCAAGAACTTGCTGAAGGAGTCATGTTCCTGTTTGAACTATTGAAATAAAGCCAAATATGCTCGTAAGCTGCTTTTCTCCTGTCTGTTTTGAACTTTATCAAGTTTCTGATGGATTTCATTTATAATGATCCGTTGCATTGTTCCACTGACGAGTGACGACTAATTGCATTAGCTTCTTAGCTGCCTCATGCTGACTACTTTATTTCTTTGAAACTTCAGACCTGTACTATTACCTTCTAGTCCTTGGACTATTTTTAGACAAAGCTTATTTTAAATCTTAACTACTGTAGTCAGGAAGCCTTCCATTGCTGCCTGTTTCTGTTGAGATAACATATGGACTTGAACGCATCCTCATGTCGCTTCAGGTAAGCTCAGTAATGATTGTATACTTCTCTTTGTATGAGTCATACATGTGCCATGTTTGGTACCATTCCAATTTTCTGGAGAAGATAAACAAAATGATTAACATACGTCCTCTTGATTTTGTTGATTATGGAATCTTGCCTCATTTATGTGCATAACAGTTCTAATGTTAACTACTCTTTTAAGATAATTTCCACCATACTCTTCTGGGTCATACGCCCTTTGAAAGAGCTGACCTTACTTTGATGTAGATGTTTTGACAGGGAGTAGATCATTTCAAGAATATACAATACACGGAAGGAATTACATACGGAGAACTATTCCTTGAGAATGAGTATGCATGTTCTTGACAGTTTTCGAAGCTATGTGTACCTTTTGTTTTTCTTTAGCATTTTTCCTACAATGTTTTATTCTTCTCCTCCTTTTTGCTTATATATTATGTATTGCAACTTTATGAAATGTTCTTGTTGCGTCTGTTAAATTTAAATGAATTGAAAAGTATCATTACCTTGCCTCAGTCTATTAAGACCTGTGCTTAGAGATCTGGACCTCATTTCTGGTTTCTCGATGCAGGAAGGAGATGAGTACATATTATTTGGAGCATGCGAATGTTGACCACATTCAGAAGCACTTTGATGATTTCGAAGAAGAGGCCCGCTCTTTATTATCACTTGGGCTGCCAATTCCTGCGTATGCTTGACTGATGTTTTTTCTTTCTTTTTTGGGGGTTACTTGCTGTGTGTTAAGAATTGATAAGTTGGCCTTTGATTTGCAATGGATTAGGTATGATCAGGTTCTGAAGGCCTCTCATGCTTTTAATATTTTAGATTCTAGAGGCTTCATTGGTGTAACCGAGCGTGCAAGATATTTTGGTCGCATGCGGAGGTGTGGAACTATTTTCCTTGTATTCTTTCTATGGCTTCTTTTATCATAAAATCCTGGAAATATTCAATTTCACCTCTTTGATCAAGTGTGAAGCAGCACTCGTGTGCTTGTTCTGTTTGTTATTCATCGAGATAAATTTGCAAGTTTATGTATACATTTCTTTTCTTCATATCATTTATTGCTAATTAGGAGATATTCATGTAGTCTGTTGACTTTATTCAATCATTTAGCTCTACACCGTCTCTCTCTCTCTCTCTCTCTTCCTTGGAGGAGGTTCAGCATTCCACATTTCATTTTAATTTCTATTAATACTTTTCTCACTGCATAATTTTTTTTTATTGTTTATCCAGCCTCACTGCTGTGGGATTTTGAAATCTCGAGTTAGTTTCTTCCATGATACATTATTTGGTTCTATGGGTTGATTTAGTGTTTTACCATTTGCCATTTTTGTTTGATGTTTATTCTGTATCGCTCTTTCTTCTAGCTTTTGCATTGAAGTCAAGATGGAGTTCTAATCCTGCTGACTGTTTTGAGCAGTCTTGCTCGTCAATGTGCTCAGCTTTGGGTGAAAACACGGGAGGACCTTGGTTATCCATTGGGCACTTATCAAGAGGCTAATCTTATCTATCCCCATTTCTCCGAAAATCCCAGTAGAAAGGTATTTCATTTACATGACTATGCATCGTCTAGTGTGTTTTTTAATACATAATGTTGTGCATATATTATGTTGCAACCTCTACAAAATCACACCTTTTAACTTAGGCCTTTGGTTCCTGTTGTTTAGGAAGTGCGGGAGCAGCCACAGGTGTTTGTTCTTGAGATAGGAACAGAAGAGTTGCCACCCCATGATGTGGTAGAAGCAACCGAACAAGTAAAACCAAACTTCCTCCTGCATCGAATTGGGCTTTCTAGCTTTCTTTAGTACAATCTTTTTGCGAGAGCAACCCCGGGTTCCTTCCTAAGACTACACTCACTGCTTTCTCTGTTCATGTTCTGGCATAGGAGATCTAGTGGTAGGATAGGGGACAGAGCTTTAGGGCTGCAGTAAACCTCATATGCGCGTGGCTCATCATAAGACCTTAGCCTGATGTCCTACCCAAAGACTTCAAAGGTAGTCACAGGACAACCTTGCCGAGTTCTAACTTCCAAACCTATAACTTGGTTTGCTTGCCTGCTTCCTATCTGACCTATCAATCAAAGAAATGTTCTATGAGACCAAGTTCTCTCCTTATGTATTTCTTAAAAGAAAATTCAAGCGTAGCATTGGTTCAACATGGCCTTCCATTCTTACAAAAACACCATGATGACACTTGCTGAACAAATTTAAGTTTCACAGAATTTATTGACTTTATTTCAAGGTGGAATGACCTCAGGTTTGTTTCCCTTTGATCTTTTCCAGCTTGAGAAATCTCTTGTTCAAATATTGGAGAAACGTAGACTGAGCCATGGGAAAGTGTGCTCTTATGGGACACCACGACGATTAACTGTAACATCTTGGCCTTTCTTATCTTACATTTAATTTTCCGACCAGCTTTTCTCAGTGGATTGTTTCTATATCATCATGTTTGGCAAGCTTTCTAAAAAAATTGTTGCCAGTTAATTGTCAATGATCTTTGTGCAAAGGTTGTCTTCTTGTTGTGAGTAAAGAACCAAGAGCACAATTTTTGATGCTGAGACAAAAATAAACTGATAATCTTATATCTAGTGAAAGTGCGTGATGGAGAAAATTTTAAATCAATCAGTAGGGTTCTGTCTTTTGCTTAGTAGGAATAGTTGACAGAGGGATGTTTGCAATTTTTTTTTATTACATGTCAATACATAAAAAAATGATGTGCATTTACAAGAGAACATTTTTGAAAGAAGAAATATCTTGGTAGGCATCTTTTAGTTATGCTTAGTTTATGAAAAGGCTTCCTTTTACATGTTAAATCATCAATTCTTCAACATGCTCTAGTTCAGTCTGAAGATAAGGAGGCCATCTTTGATTTGTAGATTGTTGTTGAAAACCTTAGTATGAAGCAAATGGAGGAAGAGGTTGAACTACGCGGTCCACCAGTTGCCAAGGCATTTGACCATGAAGGGAAACCCACAAAGGTTTGCTATCCAACAAGAAACTGGACTTTCCTCTGCTATTCTGATAATGTTTATATTTGTATCTCTCTGTACTCTGTAGCATGCACACATGCACCATGCAGAAAATATTTTTTTTGGGTACTTAACTGAAGTAGAAAGAAGTGTCGGCAGCAACATTCATTACATTGTTTACAGAAGCTGCATCTTGTTTATGCCTTTTGGAATAACTCCCCATTCTTATTCAGGCTGATGAAGGACTTTTTTTATTTTTTTGGTAAAATTTTCTTTATCCTCATTCAGGCAGCCGAGGAATTTTTACAGAATAATTTTCTCTGTTCTTATTCAGGCTGCTGAGGGATTTTGTCGAAAGAATAATGTCCCCGTAGATTGTCTATATAGAAAAACTGACGGTATGCAACACAAGTTTTTCCCTTCAACTTGTTGAGTTGTCCACTTCTATCTCTGTTTTTTTTTCCCTTCTTTATTGCTATAGCACCGACATTCATCTCCATTTATTGTTTCTGCTTGCTGTTCAAATCACCATGTGGCAAGAAATCTATGTTAGAATTGATGATCTGATGGTCTCTCATTGTTCTTATATTTAGGTAGTACACAGATGACCTTAGGTTCTGTTCTCAATTGCTTATTCTGCAGAAACAAATTCATTGCTGAAAACTGTGTACTGATTTGATTAAGTTAATCCAAATCACAATTACTAAATATAGGCCTCATAAAATCATATTAGTTGTTAGCCTGTTACTTCTGATTCACTAGATGGCTATGTTGATTGTTGAGGCCTTATATATGAGGAGTTAATGTATAACAGTTCATAGCTGGAGCATGTGTGAAATGTGAATTGTTGCCCACTGTTCCCCCTTCTTTTTTTGCTTAAATATATGATCTTATTTTTCCAAAAATATGTCTAAAGTTTCTTGAACATACAATTTTTTCAGGTAAAACAGAATATATCTATGCTCAGGTCAAAGAGTCTGCACGTCTTGCTGATGAGGTTCTTTCGTATTCTTAATCTATATTCTTGACAGATGATTGTATCAGGCACTTGCAGTAAGTGGGACCTTCGGCTGTTGATAAAGGCAGATGATTCTTTGATGCCTTCTTCCTCAACAGCATTTGCAAGAGAGTAAAAGGTGTTCCTTGTATACTCTTGGGGTTTAAGGACTGAGCTTTTAGGTGATGGGAATGAGAATGATAAGCATTTGATGCATCAGCTAGGCTGTTTCTTCAAGTAGCTGCAGCAACAAGCATCGTCGTCAAGCCTCGTTGTCTTTGGTCGACGGCAGTTGCAAGCCTACAGCCAAGATCGGTGAGCTGACCCACCGAGAAAAGCCGCATTATGGTGGGAATATGGGAAACAATTTGGAACGGAAAAGTCGATGGACAAAGAGTGCTCGACAAGCGACAAACAAAGTACTGTCACCGTATCGAACCGGGGAAAAAAACCGGCCGCAGAATCACATTCTGCGTGATTCTGGATTTCCATGGGGTTCGGGATCCAAAATCCCGGACGGTTTTTCCGGGTTTTGCAAGTTCAAATTTCAAATTTCAAATTTTGACTGATTTTTAAGCAATTCAAGCGAAATTCAATGATTTTCCCTAAAAAGCGGTAACCAACCAATTACTGCCGGGTTTTTCTTGGCGCTCGTGAGATTTCCCAGAACTGTTTTTGGATCCTTGGTCTGAACAGAGATAGGAAAAACAGGAGGTCCTACTGAAGTGAAAGATGTGGAGTCCGGTGTCATGTGGAAAGAGGCACTAGAATCTAGAACCCAAGAAGTAACTAGAGGGGACGTTTGAGCTAGACTGGCAGAACGTGCTGAGCTGTGAGAGAGCTGCTGAAATAGAGCCTGGCAGAACTGCTGAACAGAGTCATCTCCCTGAGAAGATCCTAACGTGCTGGTCTGTCCTCTGTTGAGTTAGGGCCTCCCTTCCCTCCTTTAGATCGTCCACCTTCACACTCCTTGTTCTACTTTTTTCGGACCGCACAATGCTGGTAGTCGTGCCACAGTTTTTGCAATAATTGCACTGAACCCTTGTTGGTGCAAAAACAGGAGTAGAAATAGACACCTGAGCAGGGACTGTAGTTGAAGCAGAAATCGGCGATGTAGTCGAAGAAGAATGGGTAGCAAGGAACAAACTGTGTTGCTACAAAGTGTCAAAAGAGCCTCGGTGATTGTCGGTCGTGGTGAGCGGCTCAGCAGTTGAGCCCTGACTGGCTCAAACTCTGGGCGAAGGTGGCAGACGAAGTCATAAAGGCGAAGGCGATTACGATCCGCCTTCTGCACTTTATGATACTCCTGGCAAAGCGGAGAAGCGAGCTTCTCCAACTAGCGCCAGAGACTGGCCAGGGCTCGGAAGAAGTCGTCGACGGAGGAGTCCTCCGGGTGAAGTGTCTCCAACTCACGCTGAAGCGAAAAGAACAGAGCATCGCTGCTCTGTTGGTATTGCTCGTGCAAGTACTTCCAGATCTGACGAGTGGCACGCAGACCAACTATGTCTGGCTGGATAGAGTCGTCGACCCTGACTACCAGGATGGCTCGAACATGGGTCTCATTAGCACACTAGCACTCAAAAGCGCCCATGGCATACTGAAAGGCCTCATCAGCAGCATCAGCACCAGCAATAGCGGCCTCTGCCTCCTTCTTAGCGGCCTCATCTTCTGTAGGAGGTGTAGAAGTAGGCTGGCTGGGAGAAGGTTGAACCGGCGACAGCCTACAAGGTCAGGTACCAGTAACATGTCCCCGGAGGCGGAGACCATCGAGCGTGATCTCCTTGAGTGAAGACCACAACCTGTAGTTTGTCCCATTAAGCTTTGTTCCCGAGAATGGGATCGCAACTGATGGAACGGAAGCTATCAGTGGGCGGTGCGGGAAGGCGCGGCGACCAAGACAACGAAGCCTAACAAGCGACGCTGGACGACGCGGCGGTTGGATCGACTTTTTTTTGGGCCGGCTAAAAACAACCTACAACTAAAAAGGAAAACGGCCCTGGCCTGCTGGAGAACACACGCACGCGCAGGGGAACTAGGGTTCCCTTGCTACTAGCGGCGGCGGCAGCACTCCGGTGAGTGACAGCGTCGGACTCGCGGCACGCGGGTGACCGAGGCGCAACACATGACAGTGCGGCCTGGGGTCGTGTCCTCCTTAGCGGCGGCAACCAAGAGTTGTTCAAACGTTGGGTCGGGTCGGGCTTTAAAAGCTCGGTCTCAAACGGGCAGGCCCGAGCCCACCCCAGCCCAGCCCAAAAATCGATTTTATTATTTAAAAATATTATTTTAATCATTTTTAGGAATAAAAATAATATTCAATTCATTTCGAATTAAATAAATAGGTTTTTATTTTTTTTAATTGAATTTCCCGCCCTTTCGGGTTGGGAATTGAGTCCCAAGCCTGACCCGAAATAGCTCGGGCTCAGGCCGGGCTGGGCCGCTCGTGAACAGGTCTAGCTGCAAAGGAGTCCTCTCC
The DNA here is from genome assembly GCA_036346395.1 of Hsuehochloa calcarea. NCBI lineage: Eukaryota > Viridiplantae > Streptophyta > Magnoliopsida > Poales > Poaceae > Hsuehochloa > Hsuehochloa calcarea. The sequence goes on along the minus strand of CM070604.1, from coordinate 54,253,995 downwards.
GGCGACGGGAGCGGTGACTCGCGGCGGAGGGCGGCAGGCTTGAGCACGCGGAGCACGCGGGTGGTCGAGGGCCTCAGGTCGTCGCGGCTTCGGGCGTGGCGATAGCTTCGAGGTCGCGGCGACGTTCGGGCCATGCGACGACCGAGTGACGGTGTCGGACGGCGGCAACAGAAAGAGCTAGGTTAGTGCCCAAGCCCTGATACCATGTTATGAATATTGTATGTATATTCATGAGGCCTAATGAGCAATATATATAGAGAGTATAAGGGGTATACAGATAAGGAAATACAAAAGAGGAGCCCTATTCTAACATAGTATTGTACTCTAGTTTATGGTTCAGTGCTCCCTTGAGTCCTTGTACTATATATTAGCCCCCTGGGCTATTGCAATAAATCCAACTATTCATTTGCACTCCTCTTCATCTAACAGTTTCGTGATACCTTCCTTTTGTTTCTGGTCAAGAAATTAATCCAATCAGATTATGTTAAGGGGCTCTTTGTGCCAGATGGCAAATCCTCAAGTTTAAGAAGATTAGGCACTCCATCATCGGCACTGTTTACCACAAGTCAAGCTCCATAACTCATAATAAACTTGATGATCTGTCTTCTGTGCTGCTGGTTAATAGGATGGTCACTTCTAATTAGCTATTGATGATTGGGAATAATCTAGATTGGTACTGTGCTCAGCATCCAGTACGGTAGGAAACTAGGGCGCATATATACTTATATACATTTATTGATTGCTCAGTGTGCGTGGATCTTGAGTTTTTTGGCAGTACTTCCATATTCTCCGGACATGTTCATTAATTGTAGCATGTAAATTGCAGGTCCTAACTGAAGATCTACCTCATGTTATATCTGGTATTTCATTTCCCAAGTCTATGCGCTGGAACTCCAACGTAAGAATACTTCAAAGTTTCTTATTTTCAGACAGTAGTTAAAACATTTCCTTTACAACTGCTTGAATGTCATTCACATTGCTAATTTTATTATTGTTTTTTAGGGATCCCGGTTATGAGTTAAATTCTCTGATTCCATAATAGATTCCAAATTAAACTGGTTGATTATGTGGTAGTGTTTTTTTCCTGGAAATAAAATCATTTTTTTTACAATTGTTAACATGTGCAATTGGTAAAAGCCCTATGAAAAATAGAATCGCTCCGGTGCTTCACAATTCTAATACGAGTACAATTTACTGTATAACTTAGCTGTAGCTATTTCTTTTTTACCACGGGAGATTTGCAAAATTGACTCGTTTTTACTTCTCAATAATAGTTAATCCGTTTGTTTGAGTAACGTGATGTATATATCATATCGCGATGACAGGTTTAACTGATATTCACATGTCATCTATTTTTCTGTTTTGTACCATCTTGGGTTTATTTCACTTGCAGATTGTTTTTAGCCGGCCAATACGCTGGATCTTGTCACTTCATGGAGATTTCATTGTGCCATTTTCTTTCGCTGGCATCTCAAGGTAATATTTTAGTGCGGTTTCATATATATATATATATATATATAATAGATCGGATAGAGAGAGAGAGAGTATTTCATTTGATTCGGAATTCGGAACCAGCCAGGGGTTCCATCCATGACCCACCCATACACAAAAAATTTGGAAACAGAAGAAAATGAAAGGAACACAATTGCAATTCGGTAGTGTTGAATATTGGCATGTTCATGCTTTGATTCTAGCTAGAAGCCAACATGTTTAATTTATGAGAACAGCTGAATCAAATTTACTAATTCTGCCAGCTCTATTTGTGGCTTCTAATATGTTGCTGTGAAAAAATGTGTTTTAGGAAGCGAACTGTTTTCTTTTCTTTTCTTTTCTAAAGGCACCAGAAATTGTGTTGCACTTCACATGTTTTGCTATCTCCGTCAGGACCAGAAAACCGGTTCCAGAGGGAATACTGCCGGGCGGCCGGTAACCGGAATTCCTGGAAAAAACTCGTCAAAATTCGTCCAAATAAATTTGAATTTGAGATGTTTTCGCCGGAATTTTGAATTTGAAGTTTCTCGGCCGGTATTTCGAATCCCGGTTCCCACCGGTAAATCCGGTTACCGCCGGTAATCGGCGGGAACCGGTCGGGTTTTCCATCTCTGATCTCCATAGTCCATGATATTCATAACATTGTGTAGAATTGATATTTTTTGCTATAGTTAAAGTATTCATAACTTAAAATATCCATTTTTTGCAATCAATTCCTCGAGCATTATTGTTCCTAACAGTTATAGCTAACATGATTTGCAATGGCACAGTGGGAACCAGTCATGTGGCCTTCGTAACTCCTCTTTGGCCAACTTTAAGGTACTAAATGGAACTTCTTGTGTATTGTCTTTCTTGTTTTATTTCATTTTCTTCTGTTCTGATGTTTGTTTTCACGTAAGAATGTTGCTGCATAAATTGAGAAGTATCACATAGAGCGATGTGGAAAGGCTTTAGTCCCGTTTCTCTTTTTCGGGTATAATATCTATCCTGGCTCTTGTAGTGGACAGAAATTATGACAATTAGAGCAACATATTATATGTTAATGTTCTTGATATAATTTCCATAGTCCTGAATGCCAGGAATAACAACTTGTATTCTCAGGAGGCCAAAGGGCCAGTATATACAGACAAGTACAGGAGGTGAATATGCAAATAACCCCGCATAACAATGGGGAATAACACAAATATACATATATCTCTAACACCCCCTCCCTCAAACTCATGGTGAATCAACAACACTGAGTTTGGAGAGATAGAAGCCGTGTTGTGCTCGAGTCTGGGCCTTCGTGAAGAAATCCACTATTTGAAGCTCGGAAGGCACATACTGAAGAGCAATCACCTGATCATGCACACAAGACCTCATGAAGGAAGCATTAACACCAATATGCTTAGTGAGCTCATGCTTCGCAGGGTCACGGGCAATACTGATAGCACCTGTACTGTCTGACAAGAGAGGAGTTGGTGTAGTGACAGAAACACCAAAATCCTCAAGTAACCACCGTAGTCAAGTAATCTCTGCTGTCAAGAGAGCTATAGCTCGTAACTCAGCCTCTGCACTCGAACGGGATACTGCAGTCTGTTCTTCGTCTTCCAGGCAATGAGAGAACAACCAAGAAAAACACAGTAAGCAGAGATAGACCGGCGAACAAATAGATCGCTGGCCCAAGTAGCATCCGAATAAGCCTGAAGCTGTAACGAGCTGGAGTGTGGGAAGAAAAGACGACAAGAGATAGTCCCACGAAGGTATCGCAGGACTCGAAGAAGGTGGTTGTAGTGGACCTGAGTGGGAGCAGAGACGAACTGACTCAGAATGTGGACTGCATAAGTGATATTTGGACGAGTAACATCAAGGTAGACAAGACTCCCAACAAGATGACGATAGCGAGTCGGATCAGAAAGAGGCTCGCCATCAGAGGGCCAGAGATGAACGTTGAGCTCCATGGGGGTCTCAACAGTACGCTGATCAATGAGACGATCAAGAAGATCCTGAATATACTTCTCTTGGGACATAAAGAAACCATCTGGAGTGGAAGTAACCTCAATGTGAAATGACAGAGTTTGGGGTAATTGGCCACACCTCACCAGCGAGCCTTGTGGCGGGCAAGAGATCCATCGGCATGGAACTTTGAAGAGCCAGTTCCGTCACAATGTTGGCGTCGGGGACGCGGACGAGCCGCCAGTGTTGTGGCGACAAGAGCTTGGTACTCATCTCGTCATCGCTGGCGCGCCGGTTGGCATCGGCCATACCGCGATAGTTCGTCGGGAGAGGCGAGGTCGAGATGATGTGGCCGTCGCCCTTCATAGTTGACGCGAGGATGACACGATCATGGTGCGAGTGACCTGGCGAGGTGGTGGAAGGCTGGTTGGGAAGTGGGCCGTGTGCCGGTGGCAGAACCGAGGCACCGGCAATGGATGACGGCGGCCGACACCCGCGCGAGGGCGTCGGTTGTAGACCCGTGGAAAGGGAACCTGAGGCACCCGCCGGTCTTGGAGAGTGATCCGATCCAGTGGTGGTGTGGTGGTGGTGGCGGTGTGTCTGTGCTCTTCATCCGAGGAGGATGGAGCGACCACTGGCGTCGAGGGAGGAGTTCCACCTGCAATAACAGTAGGACGGGCACCAAATCCATATCGTCGTCTAAGAGGAAATCTAGGGAGGTGGGGGATGGGGCGTCTGGAGTGGCTGTAAAGGGAAACGTGGACTCGTCGAAGATGACATGACGGGAGATGATTATGCGACGGGTCGATAGGTTGAGACAGCGGTACCCTTTGTGAGAGGGTGGATATCCAAGAAGGACGCATGCATGGAGCGAGTCGCGAGTTTGTGCTTGGAGGTGGCTGCAGATTTGGGTATGAGAGGCATCAAAGCAGATGGTTGTAGGTGGGTGGGTGTTTATGCAAAGCGAGTGAAGGGAACTTCATCTTTGGATGGAAGAGGATGGGCGTCGGTTGAGCAGTTGATGTGGGTGGTAGGGAGGCATGGAGGAGCATGGTGCGAATGGAATTATTAAGGGTGCGAAGTATTCGTTCTGCCTTACCGTTTTGGGGGGATGTGTAGGGACAGGAGAGGCGGAGGTGGGTGCCGCGAGCAGCAAGGAAGTGAGTGGTGGTGGTGTTCAGGAATTCAGTGCCATTATCAGCCTGAACACATTTGATGGGCAGGCTGAACTGAGTTTGGGCGAGAGCAGCGAGCTCAACTAAATGTTGGTGAACGTCGGACTTTTTGCGGAGAGGAAAAACCCAACAAAAATGACTATAATCATCCGGACACACCAAATAGTAGGAAAACCGGGATGATCGTTGATAGGTGGCGTCCATACATCACGAGTGAATAAGTTCAAAGGGCGCATGAGTTGTAGAATGTGAAGAACTGAAAGGTAGACGTGTGTGCTTGCCTAACTGACATGAATGGCAGAGGGAGCGATCTACTGTTGGACAGGCAACAGCATGAATTTTATTAAGATGTGCTAAAGCGGCGAAATTTGGATGGTAGGCGTTGATGCCATAGGGTCGCGCGGAGCGACCAAGAGGCGACAGTGTGGATCGCGGGCATGGTGTAGAGGTCCCGATTCTTTATTTACGGCGGATAGTCCGCAGCGTCCGTTCGGAGATCCTTGATAGAAAAACCATGAGCATCAAATTCAAAGGAAGCTATTATCGCGAGTGAATTGTGAGCAGAGAGCGAAGTTACGAACTATAGATGGTGCGACAAGGATATTGTTAAGATGAAAGTTAGGCGGAAGTGGATAGGATTGAGTGGCCTCTAGGCGTGGATGGAATGGTAGTGCCATTACCTCTTTGTTATTGAGGAGATGGAAGGGGTAGGCGGTGGGTGAGCATACCGTCCGAGGGCGTCATATGGGTTGAGGCCGAGTCGGCGACCAGGGAGAGTTGCCTGCATGTTCATGTTCGTAGAGGCGGCGATGGTACCCATTGCATCCCAGTGGAGCTGTTGGAGGAGGCCGCAGGAGGCGAAGGTCATGTGTGCAGTGATCAATGGAAGCGATCGAGGAGGCCTTCTTTGGCGTCGCCAGGCGTTTGGCCACCGGACCAGCAAAGCCACCGTGCGGCGTTGTCCGGAGGTGACCCGCATTCACCAAGAGCCACGCGTTCGCCGGCCCGAGGTTGAAGCCCAGGTGGCGCTGTTGGAGTGTGGCCGCCCGAGTGAAGAAGGCTGGTCGCCCTTCTTGTTGTTAGGCGCCGTAGTCCTATACTTCTCTTGGGACATAAAGAAACCATCCGGATTCCTTGAGGAAGCGATGGCAGCGGAAGAGAAGGTGAGGAAATTGTGCGGCGATGTTGTCGGCGGCCGTAGAGTAGACCTCGTTGGCCGCGCAGAAGGTTGAGACGAGGTTGCCCTCGAGGGATGATGCAGCCAACGTCCGCTTGATTTTACCGTCTTTCACGCGACGCAGAGTCGTCAATGGAGGAATCCCCTTGAATCATCGAGTGGAATTCGTGATTGAGGAAGATGGCACGAGGCGCTTTGTTCGCCTGGAACACGTCGTCGATGGCCTTCCACAGCGCGCATGCCGTCTGCTGATCGTCGGTCATGGCGAGGTTGAGGACGAGTCGGGCTGTCTTTATACATCCATCCATGGACGCAGGTCACCGCCGCCAAAGCCGTCGGTGGTATGTGAGGGAGGCGGTGGCGAGGTGGCTCAGCAGGCCAAACTTCCCGCACATGGCGCGGAAAGCCGTCGACCACTTGGTGAAGTTGGAGGGCTTCAACTCGAGGACCATGGGGACGTGCAGCTTGACATTGGTAGTGGCGAAGGGGCAGATGATCGGGGCAGGAGCAGCTCCGAGGGCGCCGAGGCGGCGGTGGTCGGAGGTAGTGCCCATGGGAAGAGGAGGTGGGAGGCTGCAGGAGAGGAGGCGGAAGGTGGAGAGGCGGAAATCGGATCGGGACCGAGCTCGATACCATGTGAAATGACAGAGTTTGGGGTAAGTGGCCACACCTCAATGTGAGGTGGCGCCTCTATTATAAGGCGGTGGCCTTGCTTTATAAGGCGGAAATATCACGATTTACATCGCTAATTATAGCAACTAATCCGATTTACATCGCTAACTATAGCAATCGATATCCACAGATGCTTGCAAGACATATGGTAAGGGGCTGCGGCATATTCTATTGCCTAACACTCAATCCCAAGGAAGTAACGAAGACCAAGATCCAACATATGGAACTGCTCACTCAGATGAGCCTTGACAAAGGCAATATACTTATAATCATCTCCGGTGATGATCATATCATCAACATACAGAAGAAGAAGAGTCTGACCACGAGACGAAGTGTGGACAAAAAAGGGCAGGATCATGATCACTAGCTGAGAAGCCAGCAGCAGTGACCACAGAGGAGAAGCGGTCAAACCAAGCACGAGGGGCTTGTTTAAGGCCATAGAGAGAGCGACGATGACGACAGACCATGCCCTCATGAACATAATACCCAGGTGGCGGATGCATGTAGACCTCCTCACGCAATCTCGCCATTAAGAAAGGCATTCTTGACATCAAGCTGAGAAACAGACCAGTGGCGAACAGGCGCCACCGAAAGAAGAGTGCAGACAGTGGTCATGTGGGCCACAGGAGCAAAAGTCTCGTCGTATCACGACCATGCTCCTGCTGGAAGCCACGAGCAACAAGGCGCACCTTGTAGCGCTCAAGAGAGCCATCAGAGCGAGTCTTAATCTTATAGACCCACTTACACGTGATGGGACGAGAGTGAGATGGAAAAAGAACAAGATCCCAACTACCAAGATGCGCTCGAGGCGACAATCTCTCGGCTATGGCATGTCGCCACTCGGGGTAGTAATGTGACATCCGGTAGGAGACAGACTCATGGGTAGCTGCACTAGCAAAACCAAAACGGGCAGGAGGCCGAATCGACTGACGATCGTGGAGAGCGTAGCGAGGAGATGATAACCCATCAGGGGAAGATGGAGCATCAGGAGAAGATGAAACATCAGGGGAAGATGGCTCATTTGGAAGATCCGCAATACGAGGTCGACGAGTGTAGAAGCGAGTGGGAGGAGCCTGAGGAGCCGCAGGAGACAAAGCATGCGGGGACAACGGCGGAGAGGCCTCAGGAGGTATGTGTGTAGACTCAGTGGGACGGGTTGTCGAGGGCAAGACAGAGATGGGTGTATCTGGAAAAGTAAAAAAAGACAGGGACTTCACAGAGGAAACCGAAGAAGAGGCTGGGCGTGGGTAGAAGGGACGGGACTCGTCGAAAGTCACATCTCGAGAAATCCGCATCCGTAGACCAACAGGTTCCCAGCACCGATAGCCCTTGTGCTCGGCACTGTATCCCAGAAAGACACACTCAACAGACTGAGCAGTCAGTGTGGTGCGTTCTCGAGGTGCGAGAACGTAGCAAACACAGCCAAACAGACGAAGGACAGGGTAGTCTGGAAGAAGACCATAGAGACGCTCAACAAGGATCTCACCCTGAAGAGCAAAAGGGGGCTGAATGTTGACAAGATAGGTGGCAGTGGAAACAGTCTCGGCCCAAAAGTGAGGTGGAATAGAGGCGACAATCATCAGTGTACGAGCCGTCTCAAGGAGGTGACGATGCTTTCTCTCAGCGACATCATTCTGAGCATGAGCACCAGGACGAGAACTAAGCGAGAGTGCCCTGCTCAGCAAGGAAGCTGCGCAGGTAACGAGAGAGGTACTCGTCAGCAAAGTCAGCACGAAAGACACGAATAGGAGTGGAGCACTGGGACTCAATGTGGCCGACCTTGTCGCAGTAGGAGCAGCGAGGACGACCACCGCCAGATGGAGGGCGGCCACCACCACCTGTGGCAGCCGCTGGAGGAGGCAATGTGCTGAAGCGTGGAGCAATCGGTGTAGTAGGTGGACGAGCGGCGAGCACGGAGGGGAGTGGCATCAGACTAGCACCACTCAGACGAGTCTTCTCTGCACGTATCTCGGTAAGAGCCTCCAGAAGAGTGACACGAGGGTGGCGTGCAAGAAGCTGGGCACGCCTCTGCTCGAACTTCGGGACGAAGGAGTAAGGAACTCGTGACACGCTGAAACTCGGTCAAGACGTCTGACCGAGCAAAGACAAAGCAGGAGCGACAACCATGAGTGCGAAGAGAGTCCGGTGACGCGACGATGAGAACTTTGAGCGTAGAAAGCGTCAACAGTAGCATCACCCTGCTGAAAAGAGTGCTACTGGCGGACCACGAACAGGTAGAGGGCATCACCAGAGGGCTCGTAGCGCTGACTAAGGTGAGTCCACATCTGGAAAGCCGTAGGCAGTCCCACAATCTAAGAAGAGGCGAGGAAATTTGGACACCTTTGGCGATGAAATATAGCAGCGAAAGGCGTCGTCGTCATACCACTGAGTGTAGGTGGTCAGTCGATCCTTGTAGGAATCCAGAGCCTCTTGGTAGGCGAGCGGCCTTACATCAAGAAGTCGGCTCTACCTTTCGGCTCGGGGCGAGCAACAGCGAGGCTCGTTGGAGGAGTAGGGCAAGGCGGGCAGGTGACATCGCCAGAGAGGACGCCCTAGAGACAAAGACCATGCATGTGGATGCGCATGTGAGACACGAAGTCGGTGTAATTAACACCATCGAAGATCATCGGGCAGCGAGGAAGAGAAACGGTGCCCATTGGTAGGCGGCGCTGGACGGCGCGGCGACCAAGGTAACGTAGTCTAACAGGTGGCGCTGGACGGCGCGGCGGTCAGACCGACGTTTTTTCCCTTAAACTTCACGGGCCGGCCGAACCGCCGACTCCTTTTAATGGGCGAGAGCGCTGCGAAGACCCACGACGCAGCGTCGCGGGGACTAGGGTTCCCCTCGCCGCCGCGGGCGGGTGGCGCAGGAGCGGCGGCGGCGCGGCGGCGGCGTTAGCGGCAGTCGCGGACGACGAGGCGTCGCGTGACGGCGGCCGAGCTCTGGCGGCGATGGAGCGCGATCGAGCCCGGCAGCTTGGCGCGCTGAGAGAGACGCCGAGGCGGCGGCGGCGGCCGATCCAACCCGATAAGCGGCTTGGCGCGCGCGAAGCGGAGGACGGCGAGGCGTCGGCGGCCCAATCCAACCCGATGCGGCGATCCTCGCGGCATCACGAGAAGGCCGGCGCGGCGCGGCAGGAGAGAAGGCCGTCGACAGCGGCGGGGAAGGGAGGCCGGCGATAGCGGCAGCGGCTAGGTCAGGGGAGGAGGACGAGTTGCGCGTCCGGAGAGGTAACCCTAATGGACTTGATACCATGTTAGGAATAGCAACTTGTATTATCAGGAGATCAAAGGGTCAGTATATATAGACAAGTACAGGGGATGAATATGCAAATAACCCCTCATAACAATGTGGAATAACACAAAATATATATATATATATCTCTAACACTGAACTCAGTGGAATACAGTTATATTCAAACTTTTCTTGCATAATGACTCAATAAGTCCAGAGCCACGCTGTATTATTTTCTGCAGAGGTATTCCACTCTTTGATGTGTGAAAGATGTGCAAGCTCCTTTGCATAGAGAATAACTAGTCAATTTTTGGCTCATGCTTATATAGTTTTTTTAGAGCGCTCATGCTTATATAGTTGATCTCTTTCCATTTTAAAAGCAGTGATACAGCTAACCTGGTTCTCTTTCAAAAAAAAATATGAAAAGAAACAGCTGACCTGTCACCACCTGATGTACGTCTCATAGGTTCCTGCTTGATATGATAGCCGCGTCCAATTCATGCCGCTTTAGGTTGGCATATTATACTTGCATTAAGTCATTTGTATGTGTGAGAGGGTTGTGAGTTGTGACCCAGAGAAATAGGACCTAGTATTGTCTGTTTGAAGATTATGGTTAACTTTTGTTGTTGAGTTATCCTTACTTTTTGAATTTTCTTCATCCAGTAGGGAGATGCTAGGAAGTATTTGTTTCCGTCGATCCAGCTGTTCATAGCTATTAAGGAAGCAATCTAAAACTTTCTCCAATTCTCAGGTGGAAACTGCAGAATCATATTTACACACTGTGGAAAGAGCAGGGATCTTGATTGATATGCAGGTGAGATGAGCACACATGAGCTGTTCATATGCAATCCATGGACTCATGTTTTCTTCAGAGTTTTTCTATGGGAAATTTTCTTTGGAGGTTTCATAGCAGCAAGGTGCAATCTAATGCACTATATGTTCCACTTGAGAATATTGGTGTCTTGCGCTAAATTTTGTAGCCTGCACGCAACAGGGAAATTACGAAATGGACACAGTAATGATTTTTAATTACTCAGCATTCCAGGTCTCACTATACTTTAAGATTTATACAATCTCCACTGCAGGAGCGCAAAGCAAGAATTTTGCATGACTCTAGTATGTTGGCTAAAGGTGTTGGTGGTGATTTCATTGCACCTAATAGCTTGCTGCAGGAGGTAGATGCTCTTTCCTCCATGTTTAGCTCTCCTTGTTTATAAGTTTCTTGGCTGACATTGCAACTTACCCCGAAATATTTCAAACCACACGATACAGGTTATCAATCTTGTGGAGGTGCCTGTGCCCATTATTGGTCGATATGATGATTCCTTCTTAGAACTTCCAAAAGATGTATTAATAACGGTATGCTCAGCTTGTGATTACTGATGCCTAGAAACCACATTAAATTCTGTTGGTTCTGATGATTGAATTACCGAAATGACAAGTCCATTAACATATTTTTCTGTCTGGAAAAAATAATTTCACTAACTGAATGGAAATCTCTCGTTAATGTGCATGTTTTCTTATCAGAACCGCACATGCAGGTTATGCAGAAACACCAGAAGTACTTTCCTGTAACCTGCAAGTCTACAGGCTATCTGCTACCATATTTTATTACTGTGAGATGATTTCTGCCACTTATATACCTGACAATTTGGTAGTGTTTTGTGTCTTTGTTTTAATTCAGTGTTTGCTCTTAGGTTGCCAATGGCGCCATTAGGGAAGAAGTGGTCCGCAAAGGGAATGAAGCTGTACTCAGGTAACGCAAAGGCCGAATGAAGATGTTATGATTTATTAACATGTTAGCAATTTTACAGTGTACATTTTAGAGCCAAAGTTTTTTTTTGAATTGTTCTTTTCTCGCAAGCTAGCGGCATTACATTTGAATTGTTCTTTTCTCGCCCTCTGTTTTTTTTTGTGCGGCAAAAGAACTTTAGTCAACTGTAGATTCTGAATTGGTATATAAATACAGGGCAAGGTACGAGGACGCAAAATTCTTTTATAGGATGGATACACAAAAGAAATTTTCTGAATTTCGAGGCCAGCTCAGCAGTATTCTCTTTCATGTAAGTATGTTGTCCTGAATTCTTTTAGATTCTTGTCTATCATTTATTTATGATATTTACATCACATTGAATAGGAAAAGCTTGGTACAATGCTTGACAAAATGACACGTGTTGAAAATACTGTTGCGGAATTGACCCTTGTTCTTGGAATAAATGAGAGAATGATCCCAGTTATCAAAGATGCAGCTGCATTGGCTATGTCAGATCTTGCTACTTCCATTGTTACAGAGTTTACTTCACTTGCTGGAATTATGGCACGTCATTATGCTTTGAGAGATGGCCTTCCAGAACAGGTTGCTGACTCTTTTTCAATGTAATGAATTTGTTTTCAACCCTTTAGTGGTGAAAGTTTGAGCAGTTCATCCATTTTTGGCTGAGTAAATTTTCATGTCAAAGATTGCAGAGGCACTATTTGAGATAACACTTCCAAGGTTCTCTGGTGATGTGTTTCCAAAAACAGATGCTGGCATAGTCCTTGCTGTCGCTGATAGGTACTTCATGCACACATAGTGCTTGTTCAATGTTTATTGTATTCTCAACCTTGAGAAAACTACTTGCATAGGGCCATTGTTAGTTGGATGCTAATTAAATTGAAAACATTCCATGTTTGTAAATTTGAAGAACCTTGATTGTGCTAACGATGCATGTTGGTATATATGGTTCATCATCGTAGTATGTTCCTTTTTTAGGATGCTGTGCCATTGTATCCTTTCTGTACAATTACTTGAAAAAAAGAGAGCTGCAAAAGAGAGCTGCTCCAACAGCTGTTCTTTTGGACTGGACTATACTAGCTGGGCACAACAATAGTACTATGCCGCAATCATGTATCTTGCATGTACGGCTTTGTACCAGCTACATGTTCCAATACTGGCAGGACAAAACAATTTGATAGTATTGGCATGCAGATACCTTTCGTGAACTTCCTAGATACATTTCATTTTTGCAAGTGAGTTGATACAAATCAGAGAAGCTGCGATCTTTTTTCTTATCCATTTCACAGATTGGATAGCCTAGTGGGTCTGTTTGGAGCTGGATGTCAGCCAAGTTCAACGAATGATTCATTTGGACTGAGAAGGGTCTCCTATGGACTGGTAAAGGAAGTTGAGAAACTGCAAATATCATTACATATAAAATATTCTCATAGTATATTTTATCTAGGTCCAAATATTGGTTGAGAATAAGAAGAACTTTGACCTCATGAAAGCCTTGACCTTAGTGGCAGAGGTGCAGCCTATAAGAATAGACAGTGGTGTTATAAATGAGGTGAGTATATATATTTCAGAATTCGCGATCATCATTATGTAGAATGTTCATTGAATATATGGTCTGTGATAACTCTGGTCAAATTCTTCTTAGGTAGTACAGTTTGTCACACGGAGATTGGAACAACTTTTGGTATGTATCTCCTTGACCTGTAATAATAATCGAGTTACACATAAGGCTGTTCTTGTCCAAGATTTCACCCTTTTGGGATCTACTCTGGATAGAGGTTGAGGTTGCATAGACTCTGGAAAGTTTTCCCCCATACAAATTGGTTTCATTGAAGGATGTTTTTCTTCTCATGGATAACATTTTTTGATGAAAAATATGCCAATCACTTTTTCATGCTTATCCATTTTGCTTATTCCGAATAGCACCGATGATGATATTAATGTTGCATCTCCTACTGCTGTTCTCATCATATATTTGATTTGGTGTTAATATTTAACTGGTTATAGCTGCATATCATGTAAAATTCATTGCTCCATTTCATCAAAGCCTTGTTCAATGAAACCTGTACGTCAGTGAAATACACTTACCTTTTTCAGAGTGGCATTTTCTTCATTTTGATCAGGTGGATGAGGGAATTAATTGTGAGATAGTCCGTTCAGTGCTTCTCGAGCGTGCAAACTGCCCTTACCTAGCATCACAAACAGCAACTGAAGTAAGATATCAGATGGTGCTACATAATTGTAATATCACCCCCCTTAAGATTCTTCAATTGTTCCGATTACTCTGTGGGTTAGAGAATGGATATGGTTTTCAAATATGGCATATTTATAATTTGGAATGCTACATTATAGTTGTAAAATCCTGGTGTTTATGTGCTTAGCTCCTTGCTGAAATGTATGAAAGTATTCTGGGTTTGTGGTTATGTTCTAGCTATCTGGACCTTGCAGATGGAAGCATTTTCAAGAAGTGAAAATTTTCCAAAAATTGTTGAGGCGTATTCAAGGCCCACAAGAATTATACGTGGAAAAGAAATTGGGTCTGCTTTGGAGGTACTGGCAGTTTTACATAAACACGTACAGTACTCAGTCATCACTCACTAACAAAATCTGATTACAGCTTGAATTTCGAACTAAGCTTGTGGAGTGAGTACTTGTAGGACCGGCCATTGCTGCACCATTTCTTTCCTCACTCTGAATATAATATATATGCAGGTTGATCCAAGTGTATTTGAGAAAGAGGAAGAAAAAGCTTTGTGGAGTGCCTGCTTGGAGGTTGCTGATAAGATTCATCCTGGTACACAAATCTTTTCCGAAGCGAAAAGTTTCATTTCTGCAGTTTATAGTGTTGATTTGTTATTTTCTCCCCCTCTTGGACTCCTGTGCTGCGAGGCGTTTGTACTACCATCCTTGGGGTTTTAATCTGTACTCTGTCCACCTTGTAGGTGTCGATATTAAAGCCTTTGCTGATGCTTCTCTGGTTTTGCTACAACCGCTAGAAGATTTCTTCAACAATGTTTTCGTCATGGCGGTGAGCTTGATCGCTGTTTGGTCTATTTTGAGATGCATCTGGCCATGCGATTCCTTTTCACGTTTACCGTTTCTCGCTAATCTCTTATTTCTGGTGATGGCCCATGGACAGGAAGACGAGAGAATTCGCAACAACCGGCTGGCGCTGCTGAGGAAGATTGCGAGTTTGCCCAAGGGAGTGGCTGACCTGTCGGTTTTACCAGGGTTTTAGCTGCCGTCTCCGCTTTGCAATTCTGTATATCTGTGCTCATCCATCCATCCATCCGTCGGGAGAGAGATGTTTTAAGTGGGAAAACAATTAGGATTGTAAATTATGGCGCGTGCATTGCATCCGGGATCTTATTTTATTTTTGGTGTAATTCGTTCAAAGGAAGGAACCATACGATGATTTGTTGGTTGATCCCGGTGGTTGAGTCGAGCTCCATGTCTCATAGTCTCGGTGAAGTTGGAGTGAGCTGCTGTTTTGAGTTGGATACTCTACTTTGGTCTCTCTCTCCTTCCCTTCTCAAATCCCAGCAGCTCCTCCGGTCTCTCTCCTTCCCTTCTCAAACATACTACTTCGTCACCGGATCTGCATCTTTGCCTTTTTCTCTCCTCCTCCTTCCCCTTCCCTCCCTCCCTCCCCTCTTCTTCATTCCTTCAATGGCGAAGTGCTATGAGCCTGGAAAACAATAAAACTGCATCTAGTAATGTTTTGGAAGAACGTGTATGTGAACCTCCTCAACGATGGGTAAAGAGTCGTAATTCTTCTGATATAGCAGAAAAGAGAAATAAGAAAAGAGTGGTAATGGAAAGCAGAGAGGTCGAAGTACCCGTAACAAAATGAAACCTAGTATCGATGACTCCAATGGCGAAGTAGGAAATCAGCCTTCAGCTGGTGCTTTGTGGGATATTTTTCGCAGGGAAGATGCCGGGAAATTGCGAGATTATCCAGCGAAGCACTCCAGGGAATTCAAGCATAACAAATGCAGGCCAGTTGAACAGGTTACTAATCCTATTCCTAGCTCTATACTGGTGTGTGAGAAATGTTTCTTATTCGAATTCTCAGCCTATGTTAATGTGCTGTGCTGGCTGCAGGTTATTCATCCTATACATGACCAGTGCTTTTACCTGACAACAGAGCACAAAAGACAGCTTAACGAGGAATATGGTCAGTTAAAACACTTCCATTGACATCTTTCTTTCACTGCCTTGTCGAATTAATACAGTAGCTCATTATTCCTCCAGGGATTGAGCCTTGGGCGTTTGTGCAAAAGCTTGGCGAGGCAGTCTTCATACCTGCAGGATGCCCCCACCAGGTCAGAAATTTGAAGGTATGGCAGATGCATGTCTAGTGTTGTTTCTGCATCCATTAATCTTTAGTGGCTTAAATACGAATAAGAAGGCAATCATTTTTGTCTTGACTCTTGAAGTGTTTTAACATTTTTTTCTTCACCTCATTTGTAATCTTGCAGTCGTGCTCGTGCATAAAGCTTGCACTTGACTTTGTTTCTCCGGAAAATGTGCACGAATGCGTCAAATTGACAGAAGAATTTCGTCTGCTGCCAGTGAAGCACAGGGTGAATGAAGATAAGCTAGAGGTCAGCCACTCTTACCTATCCTTTCTTGTGGCTACTTATCTAATGTAGAAATGCAATGTGTCACTGCTGGAGTTGAGCTATAATAGCATAATTTGTCCTTAAGTTTCTTCTGTTCTTTCCATTGCACTACGTCGATTTGCCAGGTTAAGAAGATGGCTCTGCATGCACTCAACCAAGCCATTTTGGATATCACGCGTTACGACTTAAATCAGAGGTGATTTAATTAAAACGTGAATTTTTAAGTTGATTGGACACTTGATCGGGATCTTCAGATTCAGACACCTTGTGTAAGGCACCGCACTAAGCGTCTTTTGCTTTTGACAGGTCAAGGAGTGAAAGTGAAACCGAGGACAAGATTGTCAAGCGTGAAATTGAGAAACCGGAGGACCAAACATAAGCGGCCACCCGAGCACTTCTTTTGCTGAATTTGTTGTGACGTTTTGGATACAGGACGATCACTTGGGAATATTACTACTGTCCCATGCACTCTTAACATTATCTTGTCAGAAGTCAGAACTCAGAACAGAGTATGCAGCAGGATTTGTGGTGTTTTGTGTAAGGCTTTTGGTAACAGTTGATACGATAATATGGCTTTCATCGTCAGACTCAAAATATGTATATTCTCGTAACTGATCCAGATAAAAACATTCAATCACAAGGTACTGACTGATTTGTGGAGCAGGAGCAAGAAATGTTTGCGCTGTCAGAGTTAGAAGGATGTCAGGTAGATGTTGATACATATTATAGCTGCATTTAATTTCTAACAAGTCTCTTCAAGAACGACTAAAAGGAATAGAGCCAGAAATGTTTGGGCTATAGTGAGTCGTTCTTTTGGTGATTAGAACTTTGTGCATCAGAATCATCCCTACAAGTTACAACCTTTTACGTGCCCGGCTCTAGCAACAAACTAAAAATTAGTAGATGCGGTTTTATGTAGGATTTCGGAAAATAGTTGTGTGTCCCTGGGATCTCTGCACTCTTTATTTATAGTGTCAAATATTACAATCCGACTCGTATATGATTTGAACTCTTACCTAAACTCTGGATTTTTTCTTTCTAATATCTAATATCTCCGACCCCCACCCCCACCCCCGCCTAAAAAATGGACATAAGATAACAATCATGATCATCTTGTTACATAATGTAATACCCTTACTAGAATATAGTAAAACCTACCATCCATCGAAATGCAATACCCTTACTATAATATAGTAAAACCTACCATACATCGATTCCATAACCAATATCATAAAAAAGATTGCTAACCACCAATACTACTAGGGACGTCACTAAATCTATCTCTACAATCTACCAGCTGCCCCGACTTTAACCTCATCTTTATCTACCCTCGTGCCCCCGGCCACCCCCGGCCTCCACCACTCTGCCCACATGCGGCCTCTGTCATCTCTACCTCTATCACTGGCTATTACGCCTGACTCCAGTCCCAACCCTCTTCTGAACATTTCTAGCAACATTATCTTTGGCACCCATACAACACCACTGCATGACATAGCCTCCACTGGAGCTACCACCTACTCCTACTCCGTCCTCACCACCATCAAGTTCATCACCCCTCATCCAACACTTACCACCATAAATATATTCCCTACCAGTACCAACACCAACTCCAACATGCACCTTTGCTACCAATTCCACCATTAGCATAGCCACCAAAGCCACCGCCTAAATAGTCTTCTCCCCCCTGTCTTCCATGCGTCTCTACTTGCATTAAAACTCCACCATCAGAATTGTATTATCTATCACTTCCTCCGTTAGCATCTCCACCACAGCCATAACACACACCACACATTGCAAAAATCTTGCCACACCACATCACCAGACCACACCAGATCAGATTCTCCACACCGGACCAGATCATCAGACTTCCACACCGAATCACCACACGACACCACACTGGATCAGATCATCGGATCCTCCACACTGACACCACACACCAGATCCTCCACACCGACACCAAACCACATCACCACATTGGATCCCCACATCGGATCCGGATCCCCACACCTCTTCTGATACCATAGTAGATCACCGCACCAACACCGCACCGACACCTCTTCTCCCCTGAGCGCAAGAACAGTCTAGCCTTTTTCCCCTATCGCCTTCTCTCCCTCCACCACAGCTCCGCCTGCTGCTCCTCCGATCAACTACTTCCCTTCTCCTTCCTCCCGAGCACCCGAGCTCCTTCCTTCCCCTCTTCCAACTGCTTCCCTTCTCCTTCCTCTAGTGCTGGCCCTCTCCTTACGGGACCTCCCCCTGTCGCGCAGTCGCCTGCCACCCCAGGCTATCGCACCACCGCCTGGCTTCCTCGGGCTGCCTCCATGCAAGCCATCGCTTCTGTCTCAGCCCAGCGCTATGAGACTCGTGCGCCGCCACCTCCACACATAGTTCCTCCACCGACACAACCTTCTCCACCACACGGCCTTCTCCACCACACGACCTTCTCCACCGGTTTGAGTGGCCGGATCCCCTTCTCCACCGCCGGATCCCCGATCCGATTCTCCTCGTCGGCCCCCAAGCACCCTTATCTCCTCTCCTCCTCATGTCGGCCCGGCTCCCCACCTCCACTACCGGCCCGAGCGCCCCTGATCTTCCCTCCTCCACCTCCGGCTGCCGGATCCTACTGTCTCCGGTCGGATCCCACCAGATCCCGTCATCTCCAGCCGGATCCCGCCGACTCCTGCCTCCTCAAGAATTTCCCGCGGCTCGTTGCCCATCCGTGTCACGCGGGGACACACATGCAACCCAGCCGGCTGTCGGTTTGCTCTCATGCGACACGGGCGCGGAGGACCATGCACAACAGGATAGCGACAACCGGCGGGTCGACGAGACGGCGGTGGCTCCAAGGTAAGGGTTTTTCTCGGCTTAGGGTTTTGGGTTGACTCTGATACCATGTAGGATTTTGGGGAATAGTTGTGTGTGTCCCTAAGATCTTCACACCTTTTATTTATAGTGTTAAATATTAGAATTCAACTCGTACACAATTTGAATTTTTACCTAAACTATGGATTCTTTCCTAATCTCTAGTATCTCCAACATTTTACAAGGCAAAACAGAAATCTTGGAATGGGGGGCCGACGCGACGGGCATCTGGCCGCAATTGGAAGATAAAGGTCAACTAATTCGAGTAGGAGCCCGAGAATACGCGAGAGAGCTGCTTATCAATTCTCATTAAGAAATGAAATAGATAAAAGTCCCCAACTCCCTGTTCCCTGGGTTCCCCGACCCCGGGTCGTGCTGTTGTTTCGATTACGACTAGATAGCAAGTTAAGCAGCTAGCAAGCAGCCGAGGCAACAACCTGATACTGCTGGAGGAAGTCAGTCATCGATAACCTGACCGTATCCACATCATTTTCACTCATTTCCAGCAGTAACAGGGAGTCAGACATATCAGTTTTACATGCCAGATCAAATCCATATAATGATAAAGAGGACAGTGACGGTATAGCGTGAGTAGAATAACTTCAACTAGTACATTCTTTCACGAAAAGGCATCGGCATGCCTATTTCATTGAATAGAACAGAATGTAAAAACAACAGCTTAGCCCTCTTTTTACAGGATTGAAAAAGCTAAAACAAAGAAAGATACAGGGATTGGATCACAACTACTACTGGAGGATAGATCTCAATTAGGGACTTGGCGCCAGTGAACACAGTTTATCCGCTCCAGCCTCCAGACATAACCGGAGGACCAAACGTAAGCGGCCATCCGAGCCACTTCTTCTTCCTGTTTCTCTTTTCTTTTTTGCTGGATTTGTTTTGATGTTTTGGATAGACTTCACTTGGGAAGATTACTTCTGTCCCATGCACTCTTAACATTAGCTTGTCTGAAGTCAGAACAGAGTAGGCAGCGGGATTTGTGTAAGGCTTCTGTAACAGTTGATACGATAATATGGCTTTCATCTTCAGACTCAATATGTATATTCTCGTAACTGATCCACATAAAACCTTCAATCACAAGGTAGCAACCGATTTGTAGAGCAGGAGCAGGTCTGGTTAGGCACAACAAAATAAGAGCAAGAAACTTTTGGGCTGTCAGTGTGTGTGTGTGTGTGCACAATTCTTTGCAAGAGCAAGAAACTTTTGGGCTGTGATGATTTGTTCTTTTGGTGATTACAGCTCTTCACAACAGAATCATCCTTACAAGTTACAACCTTCTACATCAGGGTGCAAATGATTATACAACTATACCCGGCTATAACAGCAAACTAATAAGCAGCTCCCATCAGATCACTAAGTACAGGCAGTTTTTATCAAGACAACAAAAAATCTTCGAATGGGAAACTGCCAACTATCTCGAATGAAGAGGCGTAATAACTGTGTGAATTGTTACATACTAATATCAGAACAGGATATCCTCTCACTTCTCTTCCATCTTACATTCTGTGGGCAAGGCGCCGATATTGGAATAAGGATCCAGTCCACTGGATACTTCTCAACGATAAAGGCTTGCCTTTGGACATAGCTTCTCTACAGACCCATCGGGCGGCCCATCTACAGGGCGTAGCTTAATCTCATAAAGCTTTGGCCATAATTTTCCTGTCACTGCAAGTATCGACAGGGTTAATCATGGCTCCCTGATCAGAAGAACCTGTGAGGCTTGCTTAGGATGAAAACAGTGAAATGGAAATACTAAAAACTTACCGAATAATCTGTGCTTTTCATCATCCCAAGCTATACCATTTAGAACATCAATAGCCTGGAACATGGAACAGATTTAGTGTCATGTATTTCGTTTTGTCTAACTATGGAATTGTTTACTTGTTATTCCCCGTGTTCCTGCAAAACTACCATTGGTATTGAGCAGAACGAAGCTCACTCCAGCAAGGACGATTAGAAAAAGCGAAGGAAGATCAAAACACAATATTACACAATAAGCCATTAACTACTCACCGTATTGCCGGAATTCAACAAGTGCTGCCTGCAAGATTGCAAGAACACACACATCATTAGTTATTTCAAATGCAGACACCATCAAATAGAACGAATTATGAAGAATCTCAATGGTAAAAAAAGGGCATAGAAAACAACATCAGTCATTTGTATTCGGAACATACCTCAGTTCATGAAGAAATATCCAGCCAACAACTAGGCCATCTTCATGGGAGACTCTAGCTATGCAATCTGTCTACATATTATAGGTTTGAATACTGAGAGTTGAATTTAACAATATTAGAGAAAATAGGCACGCAGATCACATTGTAACAACTCTTGTTGTATTTGAGATCCATATAGAGTTATAGACCAAACTGCAAAAAGCAAGATCCTGGGTTCATTACTTGATTGTACCAAGGTGCGGTATGACTTATGAGAGGTGCGATCAACCAGTTTTAAGCGTTGAATTTGTTACTGATCATGCAAAGACAATACCTGAGATACCTAATCATCAAGTCAAATCTGAGCCAATTCATTGTATGTCAATAGCCTATTTGGCAGTAACAGGCCAAACAAAGAACAACAAACGAGCATGGTACAACTCACAAAAAAAGAGGCAGAGCACCATAGTACAGTTTGTTAAACACTTAAACCTCATCCGCATTTGGTCTGGATTATATGACACCAGTTTGTTAAACACTTAAACCTCATCCACATTTGGTCTGGATTATATGACACCAGGACAACAATGTGGTAGCACTTGATATACCAAAGGCAAAATGTTCTGTTGAGATCATGATCAACATCTTAATACATGAATGCTACATGGTTAGACTGAGATACTGTATAATAAGTAATACTCCCTCTGTTGGAATATATAAGGCGCATCTAGAGTTTGCACAGGTACCAAGGAGCAAATGGAAGTGACCAAACTACCCTCAACACTACATTGATTTTTCCAGCTTAGTGCACGCCAAATCGCTCAATAGAATGTGCTGTATTCAATGCATGAATGCTTTGTATTTGTAGCGTCTCTTTTTTCTCTGCGCCATGCAGACTTGCTATTGCGCCTACACATCAATATTTCCTTGATTAGTGTGTGCTTTGCTGTTTATTGCCGTTAAACCAAACCACGATTAATAAGGCTATAGGAGGAAAAGTATCACAAATATTACCATGATTAGTGTGAACGGCCTATATAAATCAACAACATCAAGGACAAAAGCACACCCTATATGTTCCAACAGAGGGAGCAACTAATAAGAAATTGACAGCAACTTCATTAAGTAGACAGCAAGTTCAGCAAGATACTGTATAATAAGTAGAAATCTAACCTGCCAGACATTTGCCCATACTTCACCATTTATATACTCAAGTTCATTAATATAGGGGACTTCATTATCTTGGTATTTCACAGTCACCATCTTCATGACTGCATCAAAAGAAATGTTAAACAAAAGAAATGAAGGCTTAAAGCTAACAGAACATGGAGAACAATAAATAACCTTGGAGTGACTTCGGATCCAGCTGATACAACCTTGAAGTACCATCACTGCCAAATAGAACTTTCCCATCAGTAGCCAGCCCCCACCCATCACGCATTTTATGGGTAAAACTCTCACGCTGCAAACCCAGCAAAGAACACATTAACTTGTCACCTAGCACATAACTCACAAGACGAGTATCGGCAAAAATAAATAAATAAATCGATATTCAAAATAAGTGGGTGTTTAGGATCATTAGCTGGGAGTTTAAAACAAAAACATCTGTAACTGGGGTAAGCGTAGAAACGGGGGCAGTAGCATACTTTGCTAAAGTTATGTTGATCGTATATAAATCCATCATTCTTCATCCAAGTAACTTGAAACAGTCTACAAAGGAAAAGCATAAACATATGAAATGAGGTTTAGAAGGACAGATTAGAAGCAAAGAAGGCCATTATCTCCAAGAAAACAATTGTTATGTAAGGTGTAATTAATGTCTAGCTACCTGTCACCGAGAAGCGTTAGACCTTCTCCAAACATACGTCCGTCCATTTGGTGCTGAACTAAAACCTGAGAAATGACAAAGTGATAACTAACGAAAAGCAAACAACGAGACACGCAATGAAATATATGAAAAGCAAAGAGTTTAACGTACTTTTCCAGTTTGAAGATCAACCTTTCGGACTGATGACTGTTCAGAAACAATGGAAGAGGCAGTTAGTGCTTTAACAAATATTTTTTAAAAGGAAACAAATGAAACAAACACAACCGGTGGCAAGTAGGAATTTAGGATCACACATCATCCCCTTGGGTCGGTTAAGACCTGTAGGCCCATGTAATAGAATCTCCAAAAGACCTCAACAAGGCCATAATAGTGGCACTCAGTCCGTTACACTTCCTACTTAGGAAACTACAGCTAATTGATGGTCACTATCATTTTAAACCAAGAAAGAATCCTGAAGATGTCATAATAGCATCAGATGGATGCCATATAACGAGTCTGAACTTACAGGACCCAAGCAAAGGGAAAGCAAAGATCAAGCTAAATTGGAGCGCTGATGCAATCATCAAACGATTCTTGGACAGGGTAATAATGATCAGTCCTAAGAGGCAAGAAAAGACGAAGGGATCCACATTACCCTGTAATAAAGGCCAGTAGACTCGAAAAGGGTGTCATTTCCTCCATACAAGAGACCCTGCAACACAAACACAAGACATAGTAGAATGCATCATGCATCTCGTGTACTCAAGAATCAATCGATATTTACAGAATGGTGTACGGTCCGTGTTTCTCCGTAGCAGAGCACTTAAATGTTGAGAGATGTGGTACTAGTTATCAAGAAACGCAGTGAGTAGTTAGGAAGCAATTCCCCACGGGGCAGAATCAGATCAAGGAGGAGGAGAAGCGTACCTGGGTGAAGGCGTCGGGATCGTGGGGGTACTCGCGGACCAGTTCGAACGAGTAGAACCTAGCGGCGGCCGTAGCAGGTGCTGGGCGGCGGAGGAGCGCGGTCGGTGGGGAGTTGGCGCGCCAGGGGGCGTAGGCGGCGGCGAGGAGGAGGAGCGCGGCAAGCGCAGCGGCCGCGGCGGCGATGACCGGGCGGCGGAAATAGAGCGGTGGAACGGCGCCGGGGACGGATGTGGACAAGGAGGTGGGTGGCATGGCGGCGGTGGAGGCGCGGCGGTGCGGGGGCGGTGGCCTCCGTCGGGAGCCGACGGGCATTTGGGTGGTTGGTTGGAAGGAAAGGTCAACTGAGCTGGGATCTTGTCGTTGGTTGGTTCAGGTTTTTGTTTTGAATTTATCTAGCAATTTATCTAGCGACATGCGCATTGAACGGCTGGGGAAATACGGTCAACAATGGATCGTTGAAAATCTGAGATGGGGATTAGTGGATTTTTTTTTTTAAAAAAAAATAATACAAAAGTAAATAATCGGTCTAAAAATTAGCAAAAATGGACTCCTAACACCGAGTTCAACCGGCGATAGGCCGTTCTGTCGCCAGTTCAACTTTCTATCGCTAGTTGAACTGGCGACATAAAATGAACAATCATCTATTGCTAGTTCGACTGGCGACAACAATCCATCTATAAAAACACTAAAAAATCAGCTCAAACTCATTTTAATTCTAGAAAAAAGAGAGGAGTGGGAGAGAAGAAAGGTAGCGAAACTCTGTCAGTTCGTCGCGGATGAGAGATAGACGAAGCATCGGATCCGATCAGCCATCTTGCAGGTACATTTTTTCAAACTTTGTACATTATGTCAAAATATTGTCAGTTAGCAATCAAAAATAGCGATATAGAATTTAGTAGATTAGATAAATATAGTCCAATTATATAGTACATCATTTGAGCTGTGTACGAGGTAGGTAGAGGGTAATGTAAGTAATACCAGTTTTATTTAGCTTCCCATTTGTACGCGATAATTATATTGTTAATACCAAAAAGTATTTTTAAAGTAAGAAACTAGCATGACACATTTTAAAATTGAAAGGAAAATCCGTAGCAGCTAATTAGGGTAGGTAGAGCCTAATTGAATTAATCGTAGCTTTATTTAGCTCCATATTTGTGTGCAGTAATTATATTGTTAATATCGAGAATTAATTTATAACCAAAAAAATAGCATGACACATTTTAAAATTACAAAGAAAATCCAGAGCAGCTAATTAGGGTAGGTAGAGTATAATCGAAAAAAATCCCAGCTCTATTTAGCTCCGTAGCTAATCGAAAAAAATCCCAGCTTTATTTAGCTCCATAGGTTAGGTAGAGCGTAATCCCAACTTTATGACTTGTCGTTTAAATTTAGTTTCTATTTGTGGTTGGTAATTAGTTTGCTAATGCTACTTCATATTATCTTTTTACATATTTGTAGTTTTTACAATGTATGTACTGAATTTTCAGGTATAGCGGACCCAGACCACGCTGCCGAGTGGCCGTACGAGTTGCTTGACCCAATGATTGACCTATATCACCGTAGCCGTCTCAGTACCATCCTCCCCCAGGAGGGCGAGGCGCCGATTGAGCTTAGCGTGTGTGCGGCTGCGCACGCCCATCAGGGCCTGGAGATTGCACCCAGTGGGTGCCGAGGTACGTGGGCTGACACGGCATGACCCATCTAATAGTCGAGCCGAAACGGGCCGTGCCGGGCTGGACCGCCCATTTGGCCAGGTCTGATGGGGATACAGAAGCTAATAACACAACACTAACTAGAATTATAAGGAGCCTGATGGAGGAACCGTCTAACATGCAATGCAATGCATGGGTCCAACACTCGGGGGAGGACCCAACTGGGTTAAAGGGTGTTCAGCTGAACAGCCAAAAAAATTTGGCAAAGATTCAATATATATGAAGTATAATACATGTATATACTAGAAATTGGGTTAAATCAATATGTAATATCCTCAAAATCCCATTCCGTTGGCACCTCACTCGTAGCCCACTTGGCACTTGCACAGCCCACCAAAGCCCAGTCATTCCACATTCATCGACTGTTCCAGCCTTCCCCTACATTGACTCGGCTCAATATCTCAAGTCACAATTATTGGCAAACCCTAACTCGACCTCTCTTTCTCTCGATCTCACATCTCTTTCTCTCAAAGAAACAGACACGCACAAAGCCTTGCCCTTGCGCCTTGCTAATTTCATATGCTGAAATGGGACAAGTCACATTCTTTTACATTGTCAGCCTTTATCTATTTCCTTTTAGTATACATGTTCTCTTTGAGTGCCGACAGTTCGTTTTTGTTATACAGATGAAGATGGTAAGGAAGGCTAGGGGTATGGTTCATGCTTATCCAAGAATGGAAAAGTGGATCCATGCCAGAATTCTACTCCATGTCTCTAGTCTAGGCACTAAGGTCTATAAGGAAGATTTTCAAATAACCTATCCTAGGTTGAGTTGCAATTCTGACAGATTACTAGCGTTAAATAATCAACACGATTCCTACGACAAAGCACGTGTTCCCCCACACTCTTTCGTGTGGAAAACTGAACCTAGGGATGGTTCTATGTTAGTACTAGTGTCGCTTTAAGAAAGAGAAGCTTTTTAATATAATAGTTTTGAGATAAGATTGGAACAACACCGGAGACAATGATTAATAAGGTATTTAGTGCCATATAGCAAGCGAGAAAAGCATACTTTGGTTCTGCAATAGTTTCTATTTTATTAGCTTGGCCCTAACCGATTGCTCTGATGCTAGCTGTGGCGCCCCATGTCATTACCCCCGGAGGGTAATCACACTTAGGCATACGGATTACTATTCGTCTGCCCGGTAGGACACCGCTCTGACGAATAACAAGCCTTACCAGAGTCTACGCAGTAGAATAATAAGATATAAATTATACTTTATTCCAGTATTTAGTCAAGCAAGGCTATAGTCTGCATTACAAGTAGTAATTTACAGCTGATAAACGGGACTAAGTCCCCTCACTTACCTTCCTTGCTCCACCGGTCGTCTACTCGTCCCATCGGCCGAATAGGGCATCCATCTCGCCCTGGTCCTCGTAGTCAACACCCTCACAGCCTGCGTTCTCATCGATACCTGCGTGTCCTTTGTCCCGCTCGGGATAGTTCCTGGCCGGACTAGGATCTAACAAAGGAGAATAATATCAAGTTTGAGTACTAGTGTACTCAACAAGCATTAATAGCAAAATGCATTAGATGACTCATCTCTGTTCGTTATTACATTTTCTAGAGCATCTCTTTTTCTAAAAATAAATAACCCATCAAGGTTTAGGTGGCAAGTTTTAATTAAGAAAAGACTACTTGTCACTCGGAGAGAAGATAGACCCCTGACAGTTCCCGCATACTCCAATCTAGGAGACATGCATGAATTTATGATTTTATATAGCACTACGCAGACTTGTACCACTTTACCCATAGCTATTTTGAACTCTAAATGTGCCAGTCCCGCATTTCCTTTGATACGGATTCGAGTTCAAAATATTGAACGTTTTCCAGGTTTCACGATTGAGTTTCCACCCATTACTTTCCGTTGGTGTTGAACCTGTCACCCACCGAGTTCTAGTAATGTTGGTTGGACTGGCTCTCCCTCTAGACCGAACACTCCACCATGAGGTACTGTAGCGCTTTGGGCTGGGTCGGCTCTCCCTCCAGACCCACCCACTCCCACATATTACTTACCCGATGTGGAGAGGATAGCCACGTAACAAGGTAGCATTTTCTGCTTGTCGAAATGGGAAAATAGTTGACACTTTTAATTACGACCCCTAATCCTGGTGAGAGTTTGTTGGTCCTTATATATTAACTGTATGCAAAGAGTCTCACCTCTTCCCTCATCTTTTTCCTGCCACGGCCCCCTTTACCAGCCATAATATCACCCTTGCAGCACAACGACTCTTCCCCAGCTGTACTGCCCCTTTTTCATTCATCATCATCTTCTTTCATTTACCCTATTTGATTTCTTTTGAGACATAGTTTTCATGCAATATGTATAATTATACAAATAGGCAACTTTTATATTTAATATAACTATATTTATGTTCAAGAGGTATGCTTTCCTTCAGAATTGTAAAAAAGATCGTCGTCGACGGATAACGGATTAGACACTACGGCTTGCGTCGGTTCATTTTCTGTAATTTATACGACATACATGAATAATACATAAATAAATACTTAATTTCTTTTGGGGTGGTATTATGCATACATAAATTAGTCAAACTCTTTTGTTAGTAGATTTAACTTTAATAACATTTTTCTCGGATCCCCGTTATAAATTAGTCGAACTCTTTTGTTAGTAGATTTAACTTCAATCGAACTCTTTTGTTGTTTAATTTAATTAATCTATTATGAATAAATTATTTATAACACAACATATTATTTGTCTAATTTATTGGGTTCTATTGGTGATTAATTAATTTATAAAGTCTTTGATTACTTTTACGCTTTTTCTCTGTTTTTATTTTTCTACGCTACTGCTATGTATCTGTATGAGGTTTATAAATCCGTTTTTCTGGCAATTCGTCCGAAACTCACAGGTAAGCTACGTATGTGTTTCCTCCATTTATTTCTATTTTTATACTATTTGTATTCTTCTTTTTCTACCTGTCCATCTGCGGTTATGTATTCGTACGCGACTTAAATGCACGCAGCTTATGCATTTATTTGCTCTAATAATTTAACAGCGCCTATAGAAAATTTGATTGGTGCTTATTTTTTGCTAATTTTTCTAGTATTAATTTCCAGTAGAATTAACCTTTTCTATATAATTCCAAAATCCTAATTCCTAATCCTAATTCTAGTATTGATAATCACAGACGTTAACGATGAAGAAATAGGCCGGGAAGGAAAAGTAGGCAAAGATCAATGGGAAACAACGCCTCCCTTCACTACCTTGCCTACCCGACCCTGGCTCAGCCCCGCGTGTGTGTCTCCCGGTTAGGCCCCGCCCCGAACCTGTGCTGGCCGGCCGGCTCGGCCCGGGTCTGGTCCTTCGATCCTTGGTGGATTTGGTTCCCCTCCCCTTTATGGTTATTTTGGTTTTTAAGAGTAGTCTTGATTTTGATTTGTGATGCTAGTAGTTCATGCATGGTGGGGTGTGGGATCAGGTGGACTATCATGGGCTCACTGGGCTACCTCTGCACTCTCCTCCCCTCCCTTGCTCCGTGATGAGTCGATTGGATGAATGAAGGTGCTACTGTGGTGTGTTTGGTTACTGCTCTGTGATGTGTACTGATTGGCTATTGATATTGTGGGCTTATTGTGGCATGAACACTTTATGTGCATTTCTTGTTCATACCGCACGTGAGTTCATGTTTAGACAAGAATGATAGTGCTACCTTTGTGTGAGTGTGGCTACCTTGGGTGGTCTTGGTCGGTTTTGGGTTGAGGATGGCAGTGGTAAAGGCCGCGGTGGTGATGTTGCTCCCCTAGCTTGTTCCCTTCTGTTTCCCCTTGTGCTTGTCGTCTAGGCTTGGTTCTTTGTGGTCGACGACGCCTGTTCCAGCGCCGCTTGTTGTCCCAGCTCCGCTGGTGGTCTTCCTCTTCGCCTCGATCCTCTCCTCCGGTTGTTCTTTGTGGGTAGTTTGTGGATGGAGGTTACGGTTGTTGATGCTTGGGCTTGCTTTGCTTGGATGAGGTTGCTAGCTTTGCCTTTCTGCTCTTAGTTGCCTTCAGTGGTGCCCAAGGGAATGAGGGAGATTGTGAGTTCGGCTTGTGCTTTTGCTTGCTCTTGGTGCTTACTGCCTCTCTCTGTGGCTTGGGTTCCATCGGCTGTGAAAGAATGGGGAAGGGCTTGCGTGTTGCTTTGTGGGGATGGAGGCTTATTAGGGGCATTTTGGCTCTAGCTTGCCTTCTTGCCCCCTTGCTTATCCATTTTATTCTCACAATGCACTGTTCAGTTATTGTCCATTGGTCCAAGGATCACTATTCACTATATTTTATGCGGTTCAGGTAAGTCGGTAATACAGAAAGGGGGTGTTGGGCTAGGTAAAAGGAATGGCTCATTGGCTCATCAGGCATTGCCGGATTTTTCTACGACGAAGGTAAGTCAGTATGACGTGGGTGCCGGATTAAATTAAACGTCGGGTGATGAAACCTACGGAAGTGAGACGATACTGACTAACCTAGGTTGGTTCGGGAGCCTAAGTGATCATCACGAACTCTGACGGCAATCATTTTTAATTCTGATTTCATTTTATTTGTTCTCGGTTCTGCGGTGGGTCTTTTGGTCTTTGGAGATAATGTGTGCAGAGTTTTGGATTGGGTCGAGGAAAGTGGTTCGACGGCTGGCAATCAATGGTCAAAGAAAGGCTTTGTGACATGCATGCAAGATTTTCATTATTTCCTTTTGTGGAATTTGTTGTAAAAAATTCTTGCAGTTTAATTATGAGTTTATATTTAATGTTTTAGTTTTGCTTGTAATGAATTCACGATGTAAAAATATTTCAGAGATGGTATTAAGGTTGTATGTATGCTTGTAATGGTTTCTTATTGTAGTCGACTTTGAGTTTTATAATGATGGTTTATTTTTGTTGTGATAATTTATATGGTTGTTTGCGCTTATGAATTCTTGAGGATATAACTTGTATGCATGTATTTGTTTGGTGATGTGAGAGATATACATATGAGCTTAGGTTTGATTTTTGTTTAGATGAATTTTCATTAATGTTAATCATTTATTAGCGTTATTTATATTAATTTGATTTTTTTGAGTTCTCACACCCCCCCCTAGAAAAATTTCATCCCTGAAATTGTATTCTTACTTGAACAGGTTGGGATAGGATTCGCGTAGTTCTTCTTTCTTATCCCACGGAGCTTCGCTAACAGGGTGATTCTTCTATTGAACCTTGCAAGAATGAGTAGTTCGGTTTCTTAGCTTTCGGTCTTTCGTAGTTAGGATCTTCACTAGGTGTTCTTCGTATGTTAAATGGCCATGTAGAGGTAAGTCGAGATTTGTTAAGTGCTGTGAGGGCTCTCTCAGGAATTTCCTGAACCAGGAGACATGGAATACGTCGTGAATTCTCAATGATTGGCTTGGTAATTACAGTCGATACGCTAAGGTACCTTTGCACTATATAATTCGAAATGGTCCAACCTACCGTGGACTTTGGTTTCCTATGTGTGGAATGATATTCATCTATGTTGACACTGTGTGCACTAGCGTGATCTTGGACTAGTGCAGTATACACAGAGGGTCTAGATTTGTATATTTGGATCGTGACATGAGCGTGGCGGCTGCCTGGGAGAAGGGGAGGCCGAGAGAAGGGGAGGCCGAGAGAAGGGGAGGAGAGCTGCAGTGCTGCCACGGCCTGCTCGCGCTGCTCCGAGTGCAGTAGCTAGCGGGGCGAGGCGCGCCTCGCGCTACTTCGAGGATTGAGGCTCCAACTCCGATCGAGTGGCACGACAGAGGTAGTCTGGCGATGGACCGGAGCTAGCGACTAGTGTGAGCCGTGAGCGGGGTTGGCCGACGACGGTGGCGGGACAAAGCGCGTGGGCGTGGCCATCTGGGTGACCGAGCCGGCGAGGCCCGACCCCCGAGCACAGGTCCTAAGGAGGGAGGACTGAGCCACTGAGGTGAGGTATCCAATCGCACATCCCTAATTCCCAAATGGCCAAACCGGTTTGAAAAATGAATTGTGGTTGATGAATATTGTATTGTGTGAATTGTAAATCTTAGAGTTTTGAAAAATATACAGAGTAATTCCGATTATGATATTATTAGTTGACACCAAAATAAAGCATTTGATTGCCCTCGTGAAATTCAATATTGTATAAACATATTATACTTTGAAAACTTTCAAGTATCCATGTGGAGTTCTCATTGGATAGGAAGATTGTAAGCAATAACAAGCTAATTGTAGCAGATAATGGAATATCTAGACCATTTTTGGCCAAAGCAACTAAACTTTCAGCTTAGCTGGCAGCATGAGACTAATAGATAACTATAGATTTAAGTTAGATTATTAGGTTGTAGCAAAGGATGGTGGCATACTTCGGCAATATGAATATAAATTCATCCAGACATGCCTATATACTTTATTGATGATTTCAACTTCTCAAGTTATACAAATTCATGTGACCAATCAAACTTGCAAACTACAAATTCATGGACTGGTGAGTTAGGCTGCATACGTCAATAGCAGCACATGTACATTCCTAATTCTCCATTCCTCAATTCCTCGGTCCCAAATCCCAAATTATCAATTCAATATTTTTTCTTAATTATTTTGTAATTTCTCTCAATTATTTGTGGTATTATTTCTAGTACGAAAAAATTGTACTTTGTTTTTTTGCTAGCGTGGTCCTTTAATTTTTTTCATAAATAATATTTTATTAACTCCGAACACCCACTCGATAAATCTAAGCATCAACTAGTATATAATGTCCCCTCGTATGAAAGAAGTAATTTTTTCATGCTATATTAGAGGTCAAAGTTGGCTAAACTAAGTAGTATTTGCGGTGAGAAAAGGGTTGGCTAGTATACCGATGAAGAGGGTAGCTTAATTTGCTTTGCTAGCTCACAGTCGCCACATAGGGGCGACAGTGTGCTACTGTCGTCAATTAAAACGACGATAACTTACTGTCTCTAATTGAATTGACGATAGAGATCTAGTTTTGTAATTATTTTTGTTTATCTATTTATGTGATTCTTTTTTAAAAATATATTATTTTTAAAAGGACTCCCAAACTTCCCCTGGTAGAGTTTTTCAAGTGCCCAGAAAGAAAATACTTCATTAGTGCCCTCTCATTCACGCAAAATATCACAGTTTGGAGTACAGCAGAAAAGATTATTTTATATTATCTTGTGCTACACCTAATAAATGAAATGAGCACCCAAGCTCTGCACAGGTGGACCAAAAAAAAACTGTGCAGGACTGCAGGGGAGGCCACCATGCATGGACATGGGCTCCCACTTCCCAGCAACTCTCTCTCTCTCTCTCACCCCACCCCACACCCCACACCCCCACCCCATCCCCTCAACTCTGGCAGCATCGATTTCTGCAGTAAATTAAGGCAGCCAGCCCCGCATAAACAATCCCGCATGCTAATCACATCGAGTGAGTCTAGAGATTTGAGCGCTACCAGTATAAAAACGCTGTCTAGTTCCATCTTCGAAAGGGCAGCGGCCTTGCTTGCAACGACCAAGAATACACAGTGGTGAGGAAGAGAAGAGGGAGCTGGTTCTGAATGATGGAGGTGGAGAAGCCGTGGGAGTTCACGGAGGATGTGGAGATCATGGAGGAGGACACCGGTGGGGGGCTGCACACAAGAGAGAGGAAGAAGAGGCTGGATCCTGGCCATGGCAATGGAGGAGGAGAAGAGAAGTTCACCACAGAGGAGGAGGCGGAGGCTGAGGTTCTTGAGGAGCACAGCAGTGTCTTCTTTGATCCAACCAAAGGTATTGACTGCCTCCTCGTCTCTCCTCCTTGCACTCCTGGTTATTGACTTGACTCCGGCTTGACTGCTCTCTTTTCTTAATGGGAGTTAGAGAATTAGTTCGTTGTAATGTGAATAAACATTAGGGTCCTTTTTCCTTTTGCTTACAACTGTTTTCCTTACATATATTGCATTATTTTCTTTAGCAGAGAACTCCTGTTGCATTCTAGCTGTGTTTCCAACTTCTTTTGTCCATTGCTGGCAAGCAATAATTTCGTGTTTGAGCTCTAGTGCCGGGGAATATTGCTAGGATGGAAACTAACTTTGTCATCTTGTCTGATCTGTGATTTGGCTGAAAAATAAAAGGACTTCACTACTCTTTATGTTCCCTGGACTCCATGGGAATGGGATTCGTGCCTTCTGGATTCTGGAGCAGAAACACAAAAGGAACAGCAGAAACATTACATGTCCAAAAAAAAAAACATGGGAAACACATGCTAGGTACGGATCAGGGTAGGATAGAAATGATAGACACCAACATCCACTGCGAATTCTCGTTTGATTTGGTTACAGGTCCCTTTCCACTGGGCCTCACTTTATGTAACCTACGTAGTTGATGTGGATGATGACTGTGACTTTGAAGGCTCCTTGATTTGCAAGTTATTCGGCACATAATTCTCTTCTTTACTTATTGGGTTCTTGGTGGTGGCCTTACCATGCTTCGTCTTTTGGAGTCGTCAGTACTCTACTCAGTACTCAGTAGAGTTATTTGTGCGAACAAGTCTACAAAGTACTTGTTGGGTTAGGAATGAGAGCACGTGGCTTTCTTTGATTTCCATCGATATCATGTTACCCCTTGGAGGTACCTTGAAGGAAAATGTCTTTATGAGGAAGCTGAAGGCTTGTTGAGGGACTTACTTCTTCTAGAAGCTCCATGATTCGAGCTTGGGTAGAGGAACTTGACATTATTAGTTATAGGTGGGTTTATACTTCTTGCAGAAGTCACCCCATGGGCTTGTAGCGGCTAAAATTTTAGACCTTAAAAGACACGGTATGAGATTTCTGCATAGTTTGTAATTTGGTATCTATACTGTCTCATTGCGTATGTCT
The DNA here is from genome assembly GCA_036346395.1 of Hsuehochloa calcarea. Lineage (NCBI taxonomy): Eukaryota > Viridiplantae > Streptophyta > Magnoliopsida > Poales > Poaceae > Hsuehochloa > Hsuehochloa calcarea. The sequence continues at coordinate 54,219,608 of CM070604.1, read as the reverse complement.
ATTAACTACGCCAAATACTAATTGTTAAGCAGAATTCATGTTTAATCCTAATGTCATAATGTGGTTAACAACAGAAACAGTTTGAGGATACGACCATTGCCCTTTTATCTGTTACCTATTCAAACTTCAAACCTCAAAGACACATTCTTAAAAAAACCTCAAAGATACTAATAGCTGCTGGACCCTAATCCTATTGTACTTGAATATGCAGCTACATTGGAGCCTTGTGATGTGAGGACAAAAATTCTACTCGCAGTCACATTGTAATTTTGATTTTTTTTTAATATATGAAAAAACGGCTAAGCTTTCCTCTTCTGTTGGAATGTGGACCCAATAGTGTTATGAATATTGTGTGTATATTAAAGACCCTCAATGGGCAATATGTTTAGGAGTACAAGAGGTGTATGCCATATACAGATAAGGCAATATAAAAGACAGATAAGGAAATACAAAAGAGTCCCTATTCTAACTCCTATTCTAACACCCCCCTCAAATGCAAGGCTTATACAATAGCATAGCATTTGGAAAGGGTTGACACTAAAATATGGAAAATCCGAAGTCCGAGTCTCGATAATGTCGTCGTAGCATGCAACTCTTGGAAAATATATCGAATATCAAAAGATCTCCTCCCATCCGGGGTTGTGTAACAGCTCATAAAGCACAAGATGCAGGGGCTGAAAAAGTCGACTGCGGCAACACGACGAAGAAGAAGAAGAAACCGACATGAATAGATAGAGCTGTCAAATCAAGCCGAATAGGAATAGGTGGAAGCATGGCGGTGCAGATTGAAGCCCAAGACGGCGACGGCGCAGTGCACAAGAAGCGCAGGGGCCTTTAAAGCTCGGGGCGGTGGCTAAGAGGGAGCGGCGGCATCATAGCGACGATCTGCAGCAGCTCGAAGAAAAGAGTCTGCTGTCATGCAAAAAGAATTCCTATGCTTCTATGATTGATAATAAATTTGTGGACTCGCATGGCTTAGGCGAACTAAAAGATAAAGTGGTACGGACTTGGATGGACGCAATGGAAGAAAAACGACACAAAGGATAGCTAGTAGATACTAGCAAAACTAGCAGCCGATGCAATCTCCACCAACAGCAGCACCCGTGCATAGGCCACAGCGTAGACGAGCCCGAAGAGATGGCGAGCTCGGGCGGAAGCGTGACGAAGACTGCGGCGACAAGTCGACCAGGCGTCGCGGCTGTTGGGGCAGAGCGAGTCGAGGTAAGCCGTAGTGCCGGCCGTGCGAGACCCGCGGCGAGGCGTCGTTGAGCAGGCCACCCCCGGGAGTGGAGATAGCTCCTCCCGGGGGCGGCGGTGGCGGAGGTAGCAAACCCTAACCCTAACCTTTGCTCTGACACCATGTTATGAATATTGTGTGTATATTGAAGAGCCCCAATGGGCAATATATATAGGAGTACAAGAGGTGTATACCATATACAAATAATGCAATATAAAAGACAGATAAGGAAATACAAAAGAGTTCCTATTCTAAGCTTTCCTCTTCTGTTGGAATGTGGACCCAATAGAACATAATTTGCTTGTGCATGTGAATCCATAGATAAATTATTCTAGTTGCAATACAAGATTAGAACACCCTTTTTCCTCTTTGTGGTTTGATTGTAAAATTACCTTTCTATTTCTTTACTGAAGGGTTATGGAAGTGCCGGCACTGCAATTGGACATACCGCCTGAGTAGTCCATGCAGAAATGATATCCTAAATCATTAAGGATATTGCCAAATTGCAAGGGATTTCAAATCATTTGTTCAGAATGAATCATTTTGTGGTTCACCAAACAAAGGTTGGTGTCGAGCCTTCAGAAACGTAGGATAACAGTTATTATCTTCTCAGACTTTCTTTAAGATTGAACAAAGTAATAATGAGAAAACTAGGTCATCATTCAGTACTTCCTAAGGGAGGTTTCCATGTGGCTTCTACTCGCATTCAGCTAGTTCTGTTTCAGTTTTTCTAATAAACCTGTGAGTCTGGCTTGATTTCTTTGTGCTTCTTATCATTATTTTGTTAAGTTCTTGCTGCACAAATTTTACTATCGTGGCAAAAAGTAGCTTCACAACGTCTGAACTAGTAGTGACATCGTTCCTTTTTCTTTTTCAGCTTCTGGTTATGTTACTGAAGTAAGTGGTAAAAATGGAGTAACAGAAGTGATGCAGTTTGGTGCTCAAAAGGAAGAGGTGAATGAAACTTCTAGTCCAAAAGGCAAAGAGCTTGAGACGCAGGAAAATGTCAATGCTCAAGAAACTAATCACAATTCAAATAACAGCAAGTTAGAAAATGGATCACACTCAAATGGTTCACATGAAGTCTCCAACAGCAATGAAACTGTGACAATTGCAAACGGAAAATCAGGGCTGAAACTGATTGCAACCAATCATGAGAGCAAAAAGAGCTTGGCAAACTCGAATGGTGGTCTTGACGTTTCCAATGGCAGCATGAGTAGAACTAATGTTCATGAAATTGAAGTTGAGAAGGATGAACATGTCACTAAGGGGAAAGTAAACATTGAAGAGTATGATCTTGAGAAAATTCTGGACGAACAAGACACTCATGACCTGTACTGTCCCAACTGCAACTCGTGCATAACTCGAAGGGTGATTCTGCGGAAGAGAAAAAGGACAGTAAGACAAACAATACGTGATGAACCACCAAAGAAGCCACAGCTTGCAGAGCCTTCTGCTAATGCTTCAAATCAAACTGTACCTGAAAGACATGGGCAAGAGTCACCTGACATATTTAGATGTTTATCATGCTTCGCCTTCTTCATTCCAACAGGTATCATTTGTTAGAGATATATTTGGACTCTAGAGATATATTTGGACTCTAGATTTGTTTTGGTTTCCTTATCTGTAACCTTTACTCATGTATATATATATCGGCCCATTGGCCTCTGAATACATAAGTTGTAATTCCAACATGGTATCGAGCGTTAGGTTACCTCTTCTAGTCGCCGCCGCTTGCGTCGCCGTCGGCATCATCTACGCCGCGCTAAGCTCGAGCCTCTCTCCCTCTGCCCCAAGCCGCCGGAGCCACTCGCTCTCTTCAGCGACCCATCGAGGAGCGCTGCCGCTCCATACTTTCGCCGCCGCCGGCGAAGCTCGCATCGCCTGGCAGAATGACGCGCCTGCGACCGCCCGCAGCCGCTTCGCTCCATCCGGCCGCCCCGCCGCGCCGCTTCATCCGCGGAAGCCGCCCCGCCGCCGCTCCATCCGACGCGAGCCGCCCTGCCGCCGCTTGCTCCATCCGCGGCCTACTACTTCGCCAGCCTGGCAAGGCGCCGCCACAAGAAGGCGGCCGCCGCCCGCCAGCGCCAAAGAGCGTGATATTGCTGGGAACCTAGTCGTTACAAGCCGTTTTCTAAACAGCCGAGCCAAAATAAAAGCGGGCCAAGAAAGAAGGAAGAAAAAAACGTTGTTCTAACCGCCGCCGTCCGCCCGCGCTGTTAGACATCGTTGTCTTGGTCGCCATGGGCCATCGTACGCCTACCAATGGGCACCGTTTCCTCTCGCCATTGCCGGTGATCTTCGACGGTGTTAACTACACCGACTTCGTGTCTCACATGCGCATCCATATGCGTGGTCTTCGTCTCTGGGGCGTTCTCTCTGGCGATGTCATCTATCCGCCATGCCCTAATCCTCCGACGAGCTTCTACGCTGTTGCGCTTCCCGACGGTGACAAAGCCGCTATCGAGGTCGGCGGCCCATCGATGAGAAGGCGCCTCGCTACCAGAGGCTCGGACTCCTACATGGATCGCTTGGCTACCTACACTCGGTGGTGCGGCGACGACGCTTCGCCGTGCTTCTTTGTCTTCATCGCCGATGTCGGCCTCGATTCTCTTATGAGATTGTGGGATTTTCTTGGTGCCCAGATGTGGACTCACCTTCGGCGGCGCTACGAAACCTCCGGAGATGCCTCACCGTCAAGAGTTGGCAGAGCACTCTCTTCAAAGAGGTGATGCTACCGTTGACGCCTTCTACGCTCGAGTTCGCAGTATGGCGTCAATCGGACTCTCTTCATACTTCTTGGTTGTCGTTCTGTTCATCTTTGCTTGGTCGTCCGCGGCCGACACGAGTTTCAGCGTGTCACGAGTTCCTTACTCGCCTTCTCCCGAAGTTCGAGCGCAGGCGTGCCCGGCCTACTTGCACGCCGCCTCGTGTCACTCTTCCGAGGCCCTTACCGAGATACGTGCGAGAGGAGACTCGCCCGAGTGGTGCCGGCCCGATGCCACTCCTCCGTGCTCGCCGCCCGCACACTGCTACACCGATCGCTTCACGCCGACGCCGCCTCCTCCCGTGGTTGCCACAGTGGTGGTGGCGCCTCCATCTGGCGGTGGTCGTCCCATCGCTCTCCTATCGCGACAAGATCGGCCACATTGAGTCTCAATGCTACAAGAAAAGCTGCATATTTCACGCCGTTCTTCTCTAGCACTGCACCGCAGTATTCGCGATCGACTACTTCCGCATTTTCTCCGGCGAGCAGAGATAGCCGATTTGCCGCCGCTTGCCGCCGAGTTCTTCCTCGATGTGTTCTGCAGAGTTACGCGACCGACTCTTCAGCACGTGAAACCACCTCCTACGGTCAGTACCTCCCGTGGATCCTTGATTCGAGCATCCTTCCACATGACTTCCGATTCTTCCACTCGTCTTTGTTACACCTCTTGATTCTCCCGTCGCTGTACTTACTGCGATGGTACCTCTCTTCTGTCTCTCGGTCAAGGACCTCTTAGCAACTCATCTTTTCATGTTCCTTCATTGCTTATGTTCCTCGCCTAACCATGCGACTTCTTTCTCACTGGATGACATCGACCTTGGTTATCGGGTCATTCTCGACTCTGACTCTTGTTGTGTTCAGGACCGCCACACGGGAGTTCTGGTTGGTTCTGGCCCTCGGCGCCTTGACTCACAGCGTCTCTGGGAGCTTGACTGGCTTCACCTTCCTTCCACGCCCCGTCGCCGCGCCTCTCCACTTCACTACTCGAGTCACTGGCTCTTTCCAAAGAATGGCATCACCGTCTTGGCCATCTGTGTGGCTCTCGTCTGTCGTCTTTAGTTCGTCGTGGTCTTGAGGGTCCATCTCAGAGACGTGTCTCTACATTGTCGGTGTAAGTTAGGCAAGCAGCTTGACTTCCTTATCCTCATAGTGAGTCAGTGTCTCAGCGTCCTTTTGATCTTGTTCATTCAGATGTTTGGGGTCCGCCTCCTTCGTTTGAAAAGGGTCATCGATACTATATCATATTTATAGATGATTTCTCTCGCCACACTTGGATATATTTCATGTCTTCTCGTAGTGAGGTCTTGTCTATCTATAAGCAGTTTGCCACTATGGTTCGCATACGATTCTCCACTCCTATTCGTGTCTTTCGTGCAGACTCTGTGGCGAGTACCTCTCTCATCACTGCCATAGCTCCTTCATCGACGAGGGCACTCGCTCGATTCTCTTGTCCCGTGCTCATGCTCACAATGGTGTTCTTGAGCGCAAGCATAAATCACCTCCTTGAGTCGGCTCGTGTGCGATGATTGCCGCTCTATTCCACCTCACTTTTGGGCGGAGGTCGTTTCCATCGCCACCTATCTCGTCAACATCCACCTTCTTTCGCTCTTGAGCGCCATCCCTATTGAGCGCCTCTGTGGTCTCCTTCGACTACTACGCCTTCGCCTGCATTTGGTCGCTGCGTTTGCTACGTTCTCCTTGCCCTCGAGAACGCACTCAAACCGACCGCGATCCATTGAGTGTGTCTTTTTTGGGGTACAAAGGTGCGAGCACAAGGGCTATCTCGGTCTTTGGGATCCGTTGGTCGACGGATCGCGGATTTCGGGATGTGACTTTCGACGAGTCTCGCCCTTTCTACCCACGCCCTGTCTCTCCTTCGACTTCCTCCGTGGAGTCTCTCGTCCTTTTGACCTTTCCGGATACACCTATCTCGTCTCCACATATTTCTCCCGTGGCCTCTTCGCCATTATCGCCTTTGTTTCGTCTCCTGCGGCTCCTCAGCTCCCCACTACACTCGTCTACACTCGCCGACCTCGATTGAGGATCTTCCAGATGAGCCCACTTCTCCCGATGTTTCATCTTCTTACGATGCTTCATCTTCCCCTGATGGGCCGTCTTCTCCTCGCTACGCTCTCCGCGATCGCCGATCGATTCGCCCCGCCTGCTTTGCTTTTTTTTGCGCAGACTACTCGTGAGCTCGCCTCCCACCGGATGTTGTTACTCATCCTAAGTGGCACATGCCATGGCCGAGGAGATTGCTGGCCTCGAGCGTACTGGTACTTGGGATCTTGTTCCTTTTCCATCTCACTCTCGTCCCATCACATGTAAGTGGGTCTATAAGATTAAGACTCGCTCGATGGCTCTCTTGAGCGCTATAAAGCGCGTCTTGTTGCTCGTGGCTTCCAAAGAGAGCATGGTCGTGACTACGACGAGACTTTTGCTCCTGTGGCCCACATGACCACTGTCCGCACTCTTCTTTCGGTGGCGTCTGTTCGCCACTGGTCTGTTTCTCAACTTGATGTCAAGAATGCCTTTCTTAATGGCGAGTTGCGAGAGAGGTCTACATGCATCCGCCACTGGGTATTCATTCACGAGGGCATGGTCCGCCGCCTCGCCGTCGCTCTCTCTATGGCCTTAAGCAAGCCCCTCGTGCCTCGGTTTGAGCGTTTCTCCTCTGTGGTCACTCTTGTTGGCTTTTCAAAGAAGTGATCATGATCCTGCGCTTTTGTCCACACTTCGCCTCGTGGTGGACTCTTCTCATTCGTATGTTGATGATATGATCATTACAGGAGATGACTCGAGTACATTGCCTTTGTCAAGGCTCGTCTTAGCGAGCGATTCCTTATGTCGGATCTTGGTCCTCTTCGTTACTTCCTTGGGATTGAGGTTACTTCCACTCGGATGGTTTCTTTATGTCCCAAGAGAAGTATATTCGGGATCTTCTTGATCGCGCCTCTCATCGATCGGCGTCTGTTGAGACTCCTATGGAGCTCAATGTTCACCTCCGACCCTCGATGGCGAGCCTCTTTTCGATCCGACTCGTTATCGCCATCTTGTTGGGAGTCTTGTCTATCTTGTTTGCATTACTCGTCCAGGATATCACTTATCCAGTTCACATTACGAGTCGGTTTGTTTCGCTCCCACTCAGTCCACTAGAGCCACCTTCTTCGAGTTCTCGCGATACCTTCGTGGGACTATCTCTCGGCTCTTCTTTCCACGCTCCACTGCGTTCGGCCTTCAGCTTATTCGGATGCTACTTGGGCGGCGATCCTCCGATCGCGGTCTATCTCTCACATTGTGTTTTTCTTGGTGGTTCGCTTATTGCCGGAAGACGAAGAAAAGCAATTGCAGTTGTCCCGTTCGAGTCAGAGGTGAGTTGCGAGCCATGGCTCTCTTGGCAGAGATTACTTGGCTACGGTGGTTACTTGAGGATTTTGGTGTTTACATTACACCGACTCTCTCTTGTCGAAGATGCAGTGCTATCGATTGCTCGTGACCCTGTGAAGCATGAGCTCACCAAGCATATTGGTGTTGATGCTTCCTTCATGAGGTCTTGTGTGCATGATCAGGTGATTGCTCTTCAGTATGTGCCTTCAGAGCTTCAGATAGCGGATTTCTTCACGAAGGCCCAGACTCGAGCACAGCACGGCTTCTACCTCTCCAAACTCAGTGTTGTTGATCCACCATGAGTTTGAGGGGGGGTATTAGAGATATATTTGGACTCTAGAGATATATTTGGACTCTAGATTTGTTTTGGTTTCCTTATCTGTAACCTTTACTCATGTATATATATATCGGCCCATTGGCCTCCTGAATACATAAGTTGTAATTCCAACACATTTGGCTGCGTTTCTCATTATATGTCTTCACCAGCTGAAATAACAACCTCAAGTACAGTTTACACTTGAACTCCTAGACATTCCAGTAATGTTTTTTCAGAGAAGTCTGATTTTAACTATACTGAATCAACATCATAGTGTACTCCTAGACTTTCCAGTAATGTTTTTTCAGAGAAGTCTGATTTGAACTATACTGAATCAACATCATAGTACCTACAGTTGTAGATTCGCCATATATGAAGATTATTTCTGCTATAGTTTGAGATATGTACCGATCTGTCATGTGGGGCTAGGTTTACCACCGGCGCCACAAGGGCCCGGCCCAACCGGCGGTCCAACCAGCAACAGCCTAGGTACCGCAAACATTCTTTCCTTGCTTGCAAGTTAGAGTAGTTTGATTACGATCCATAAAATCAGATTTGTTTAGAAAGCTTAGATTGAGATCCATCCGATCTCTTTAAAGATTACATTGAGATCCTTGCGATCTCTTTAGAGATTAGATTGAGATCCTTCCGATCTCTTTATTTTAAGTCTCTCTATTTAAAGGGGAGAAGAGGAAGGAATAAAGCAAGCAAGATTAGTATCCCTAATCTTCTTCACCCCCGCTCTCTTCCTCCTTTCGGCCACCAGGTGCACGCCGACCCCTCCCTCGCCACGGCTCTCGGGCGCAAGCCCGGGCCGAAGCCTCCCACCTCCCACTCATATCCTATTAGATCTGTTCTCGAAGCACGCGATAGCTTGGTATCAGATTCAGGCGCTATCCTCCCCAACATGGCGAGCCACGGCGATGCTGTGTCTACACAATTTGCGGAGGTCCTAGCGCGGATGAAGAAGCTCGACACCATTGAAGCCAAGCTGTAGAACTTGGAGGTGGCACAACACATGCAACAGCTCACCATCACCTATCTCGAGAGTGGCCAGGTCGTCATCGCCATGGCTAACATGCCTCTCGGTGCTCCTAGGGCATCGCCATCGGCGGTATCCAACGACCGTCCTCCTCGGTACTACAAGATGGATTTCCCAACCTTCAACGGCAAAAGCGATCCGCTACCCTAGCTCAACCGGTGAGAAGTTTTTTCAGGGACTACGGACCTTGGAGGAGGAAAAGGTATGGCTTGCCGCCTACCACCTCATTGACAGCGCCCAGCAATGGTATTATCGGTTGGAACGCGATGGCGGGACACCAACTTGGCGGCGCTTCACCGAGCTCGTCAACCTCCGCTTCGGCCCGCCACTGCGCAACAATCCCTTAGGGGAACTGGCATCCTGCCGACGCACATGCACAATTGTTGATTACCAAGACAGGTTCTTAACGCTACTCAATCGTGTTGGCTCCCTCTCCGGACTACAGTAGATTCAATTGTTCACCGTGGGCCTTGGCGATCCATTGTGCGTCGACGTCGAGCTTCAATGCCCCAACAACTTGGAAGTGGCCATGAGTTTGGCAAGGGCTTACGAACTGCGACAACAGTTTGCCCCCGTCGCACCATGCCCCATTGGCTGCCCAACTGCCTTTCGACCCCCGATGGGAGCAGGTCTGACCGGCGCAACCCCCGGTCTGACTGGCGTGCCCTCCACTGGTGTGCCCCAACCCATGCTGCCAGCCCCATGGCCGGTCACTTACACGGCCGGTCGATTCATCCGCCGCCTCACCGTGCCAGAGACGGAAGAGTGGAAACGCCTGGGTCTCTGCTACAACTTTGATGAGAAGTTCTCCTGCTTTCACACATGCAAGAACCTGTTTCTCTTGGAGATTGACTACACCATTGACCACATCGAGGTGACCGAGGAATCGGAGCCTCAAATTTCCTTACTCGCAATTTCTGGGGTGCGCACCAGTAGGACGATGCAGATTGAACTCTGCCTCGGCAGCACAAGCTTCATCACCCTCCTCGACTTCGGGTCGACACACAACTTTGCGTCGGTCGAGGCCAACAGGTTGGCTTATCTTTCGTCACCTTCATGACTGGCTATCGCCACAACGATCACCATTGCCAATGTATCTTTCGTCATCGACTTATACGCAATTCCTTTGGGCGGGTACGACGTGGCACACAATGGATCGCCACTTTGGGTCCCATCCTCTGGGATTTCGGGCTCTTTACCATGGCGTTTTGGCAACATGACCACCATGTGCAGTGGAGCGGCGTCCAACACAAGACACCCAACTTTACATTGTATGCGTGCGAAGGCCGGAAACTATTGGACGAGCTTATCCGGGAATTTGACGACGTCTTTGTCGAGCCATCGGGATTGCCACCCGCATGTACACGCGACCAAGGATAGAAAACTCGGAACCGGATGAAATCCCGGACGTTGGGCGGTAACGGTAAAAAACCGGTATGAATTCAATTTTTGAATTTTGAATCCAATTTTTATCGCGATGCCGACTGAATCGGTCAAACCGGTCAAAAAAGTAAAAAAAAAAAACGAAAATCGTGAAGGTAACCAGGTCAAAGGCAAAAACCTAAAACGGAAAATGGTGAAAATGGTAATTATGATATTTAAATTTGGAATAATACAAATATTAATGAGAAAGTGTTTCAAGATGTACATAAAAAGTCATCCTTGGTTGCTTCACTCTCCAGTGCAGTCCTCTCGTCCAAGTGTTCTAAAGCATGTAACATAATAAAAAACATAAGTTAATGATAATGAACGATAGTTTGACTAGCATACGAAAAACAATAATGAGAAGTAATTCATACCAATACATTGTCGAGAAACGCGAAGGTTGTGCAATGTAGTCGTTATCATAGAGTATAAGTCCTTCAAATTGTGCTAGGTGAGCCTTGTATTGATCCCAAGTGTGTGTTTCGTGTGCATATTGTAGTTAATGATTGTAAAGTTGTTGGTAATATGTGGGTTCGACCCACTGGTAAACGTTTTTGGCATTGGTATTGAAGGACACAAGACCGTAATGGAAACTAGGATCAGAAGAGACGTCCGACAAATGAGAATCATCTCCAGAAGGCAATAGATTGACGGTGTGCGATGCACATGGCTGCCAGACTAAAGTTGGATACTCTTCAATTACCAGTTGGCATGCTTACTTATAGTTCGCACCATTGTCAGTCACAATCTGCATGACATGTTTAACTCCAACTTCTTCCACAACTCTACGAATCTCACGATACAAAAAATCAGCATTTTGTATGTCACCAGTTGCATTCACTGATTTATGGAAAAACATTCTTCCATTGCAGTACAACATGAAGTTAATGATACTCATTTGTGTAGGCCCAGTCCAGGAATCACACATAATAGAGACTCCATATATATCCCAGTCTTCTTTGAACTGTATTACGTACTCCTTTACCTCTTGTTCGTTGGCATCAAGATATGTCCCATCGATTTCATGCCCTCTTGGTGACGGAACCCCTTGGCCAAGTTCTTGTGTCTCTTTGATGGCGGCACGAAAATAAGGACACTCTGCCTTAACTCCAGCAATGTCATTACTATGGAACCACTTAGACCAAAATTTTCCAAGTTTTGACTTTGCTTCTCCGCGAAGTGTTGTATCAATGCGGGGTTGGACGGGTGCCCGACTGCGCAAAATATCAGGATCAACTCTCATGGACTGTGACCTGCCCAACATCCTCGAAAAAGCATTGCTTCCTGTACCACTACCTCTGCCACTTCCACTTCCCCTTCCACTTCCACTTCCCATACCACTTTCACTTCTCGTACCACTTCCACTACCACCACCATGTTCAAACGTCGCACCCCTGGCTCTAGCCCTTTGTTGCATCTGATGTAACTCTAACGACTCCCGACGAGCCTATTCCATTTGTATTTCCTCGTTACCATCGAAGACATCTTCATATGATGGACCACGAGCTATTGACTCTCTTGCGGCTTCCTCCATTCGCAGTCGTTCATCTTTAAGAGATTTCTTTCTTGCCTTCGCTTCTTCAAGACTTGCCAGCATGAGCCTTCGGACTTCCGCCGGAACCCTATTGCAAGCAACAACATCTTCGTGTCTCCCGGCAAGATGTTGTTTTAGGTAGTGACACCTCACTTTGATTTTGTTAGATTACAATATCTGCACTTCCAACCAAAGACCTCCTAGTCTCTCTCCATGGTCCCAAACATTGATGGATTTAGAAGCCATCACCTACAATAATCCATACAGGATGAAAATTGTTAGTGCATCTTGTGTCATGTCCTCACCTCCTAGTCTAGTTGTGGTGGTTTACTTACACTCATTTGCATGTTAAATGATTTGATTTATTATCACTGCATACTAAGTAGAAATCACTAGGTTCGGTTTGCTATTATGTTTTTGGAGTACATTTTATCCATACTTTACAAAGAACTCATTGCAACAAATGATTCTGCCCTTGGTTCATTGTATTGGACTATAATTACTCTAGTATTTCACCCTTGGTCCAAATGTGCAACCCTCCATAAATGCATTCAAGATGGTTTCCTACACTACGATATCTCCTTCGTCCCTACAAACAATGAACTCAAAAACTCCACAAGTAGAAGAAAAAGTTTCAAACTGCTTTGCTTGTGCTTGTGTTGTCTTTGCTCCCTTGCTTGCTTGTGCTTGTGCTTGTGCTTGCTTGTTCTCACTGCCATTGGGTGTGTCTTTGCTCTGGTTGTGAACCAAGTTAATGGAGGAGAGAGGGAGGAAGAGGGAGGCGCCCTGGTTGTGCAAATGGATTAATGGAGGGAGAGAGGAAGGGAAGAGGAGGCAATCAGGGAGCAAGAAAGAAAACAAATTGAAGCGGGGAGCAGCCAAGGGAATAAAGGGGTGATGGGGGGCCAATGCACATGCAAGGGAATCAAAAGAATCAAAAAAAAAATTCGGCCGTTTTTTTTCTCTCGGTCGAACCAGATATCTGATTCTCGCGCGAATGCGTGATTGCGGCCGTGAATCGGCGATTCTCGACCGGTTTTCTAACCCTGCACGCGACCACCACATCCATCTCCTCCCGGGGATGGCGCCGGTGGCCGTTCGACCCTACTGCTACCTGGTAGCCCAAAAGGACGTGATTGAGCGCCAATGCAAGCTTATGGAGGATCAAGGCCTCATTCGTCACAGCTTGTCTTCCTTCTCCTCACCTATCCTGTTGGTGCGGAAACAGTACAAGTCCTGGTGCTTCTGCATCGATTACTGCGCCCTTAATGACAAGACGGTGAAGGACAAGTTCCTAATACCGGTGGTGGACGAGCTCCTCGACGAACTTCGCGGTGCTCAATACTTCACCAAGCTCGATATTCGTTCCGGCTATCATCAAGTCCGGATGCATCCCCCGGACATCGAAAAGACGGTGTTCCGCACCCACGATGGCTTGTTCAAGTTCCTCGTCATGCCTTTTGGTTTGACCAATGCGCCGGTCACGTTTCAAGCTTTGATGAACGACGTCCTACGAACCTTCCTTCGTCAATTTGTACTTGTTTTCTTTGACGATATTTTGATCTACAACACTTCGTGGTCAGCACACCTTCGGCATCTTCGGGTCGTTCTTCACCACCAGCAACTCTTCCTCAAGTGTTGTAAATGTCCTTCTGTGAGCCAACCGTGTCCTATCTAGGACATGCCATCTCAGCTGTTGGGGTCGTTATGGACGAAAAGAAGGTGCAAGCGGTCATCGATTGGCCAACAGCCTCAACGACTCGGGCGTTGCGCGGGTTTCTTGGCCTCACCGGGTACTATCGCAAGTTTATCAAGGCCTACGACACCATCACGGTGCCCCTCACAACCCTTCTCAAGGACGGCTTTGCATGGTCACCGGCGGCGCAAACCGCTTTCGACGCGCTCAAGTCGGCTCTCACAACTGTGCCCATCCTCCAACTTTCGGTTTCTCCGTCCGATTCATTGTGAAGTGCAATGCCTCGGGGATGGGACTCGGTGCTGTACTACACTATGGTAGCAACGCTATTGCATTTTTCAGTTGGCCCTTTGTTGACCGTCATCACTCGCTGGCCACTTACCAGCGCAAGCTGATTGGCTTGGTTCAGGCTATGCGGCACGGGCGCCCTTATCGTTGGGGACACCCGTTCCTTGTTTGCACGGATTACTACAGTCTGAAGTTTTTGCAGGATCAACGCCTTGCAACCATCCGTCAACATCATTGGGTCAGTAAGTTGCTTCGGTTTGATTTCTCTGTCAACTATCGCTCCGAGCGGCTCAATACGGTCGCCGATGCGCTTTCTCGCCATGACGCCGATGTGGATGCCTCCTATGCCATCTCGACGCCACACTTGACCTCTTCGACGCCGTCCGCTCGGTAGCCGCCTCCGACCCAGCCTTTGCGGCTCTCGCGATCTGATCAACAACGTTGACCTCGACACCCCCTGGACAGTGGTGGACGGGTTGGTGTTGTTCAACTGGCGCATATACATTCCACCGACGTTTTCCCTTCTCGGGGATATCCTCACCACTGCCCATGGTGTTGCCCATGAGGGTGTCCAAAAGACATTGCACCGGCTGCGCCGTGATTTCCACCTGCCACAGGCCCGGTCGGTGATTCAAGACTATGTTCGGTCCTATGTTACCTGTCAATGCAACAAGATAGAGCACTTACATCCTCTCGGGTTTGGGAAGACATCACCATGGACTTCATTGAGGGCCTTCCTCGAGTGGGCGGCAAGTCCGTCATCCTGACAGTCGTCGACCGATTCTCCCATTTCATCCCATTGGCGCATCCGTACACGACAGAATCAGTGGCACATGTGTTTTTCTCCGACATTGTCTGTCTCCATGGCATACCTTCTTCCATTATCTCAAACTGGGATCCCGTTTTCACTTCGGCATTTTGGCGGCAATTATTTCAGGCCTCGGTTCCAAGTTACACATGAGCTCCCCTTGTCACCCACAGTCCGATGGTCAATTAGAAGCCGTCAACAAAGTCATCATCATGTACTTACGTTGTATGACGGGTGCCCATCCACGACAGTGGATTCGCTGGTTGCCTTGGGCGGAATATTGCTACAATACATCCTTTCATACCGCTTTCAAGGATACGCCGTTTCGTGTCGTCTATGGGCGTGCACCCCCTTCTATCAGCACGTATGAAGATGGCGACACATGCAACGTGGCCGTCGATGCTACTCTACGGGCTCGTGATGATTTCCTTGATGATGTCCAGCAACGTCTCCACCAAGCTCAACAACATGACAAGCTTTACTACGACGGCAAGAACCACCCTCGTCTTTGAAATTGGGGACTGGGTATGGTTGTGCCTACATCATCGACCAACCGCCTCTTTAGGTGTTGCCCCCAAGGGGAAGCTTGCTCCCAAGTACTACGGACCATACCGTATCATCGCCAAGATTGACACCGTTGCCTATCCCATGTTGCTACCTACTAGTGCTTGTATTCATGATGTCTTCCATGTGGGTCTCCTCAAGAAGTACCATGAATCTCCACCGGACCAACCACTGGATCTTCCTGTCCTCCCTTCATGGCAACGTGCTTCCGACACTGGACAAAGCCTTTTGTGTACGTATCTACTGTGGTGTCCGTCAAGTTCTGATTCAGTGGCAGGGCCAACCGGCGTCAGCAGCTTTTTGGGAGGACCTCGCTAATTTTCAACAACGCTATCTGTCGTTTCAGCTCGAGGATGAGCTGTTGGCCGGGGGGGGGGGGGTAACCAGCGGTAGCCTAGGTCTCGCAAACATCCTTTCCTAACTTGCAAGTTAGAGTAGTTTGATTACGATACTTAAGATCAGATTTGTTTAGAAATATTAGATTGAGATCCATCTGATCTCTTTAAAGATTAGATTGAGATCCTTCCGATCTCTTTATAGATTAGATTGAGATCTTTTTATTGTAAGTCTCTCTATTTAAAGGGGAGAAGAGGAAGGAATAAAGCAAGCAAGATTAGTATCTCTAATCTCCTTCACCCCTGCTCTCATCCTCTCCTCCCGGCCAATAGGCACACGCCGGCCCCTCCCTGCCCATGTGCACTCCCCCTCCCTCACCACGGCTCCCGGGCGCAAGCCTGGGCCGAAGCCTCCCACCTCTCACTCATATCTTATTAGATCTATTCCCGAAGCACGCAACACAATCATCTTCAGATGAACATGGGTATTATTTATTGTACAAGATGCAAAACTGAAAGTCTTGTATGATTCAATTCATCCATGATTCACGATGATAACTTCCTAGTTCAGTTTTAGGACAAAGTAATTATAATTTCATGTACCTGTGTTTCTACTGTTGTTATTTGAATATTTCATTTCAAATGGACCAGCTTAACTTGTTTGTTATCACCAGGATGTGGTTTTAACATATTCCGTATATTTGGAAGGACGGAGGTGAACCAAGAAGTTCAGGTTCAGCATCTTTCTCCTTCACATGAAATATCTGACAATTGTGGAAGTTGGCTTCTTTCTTGTTTCCAGTCAGGAGATAGTCCAAAGAAAGCGGATGCAGGTGTGTAACGTATATTCTACTCCATAGTGTTTTCCTGGTAATTTATTTCCAGGCGAAATCCAGGTCATCTATCTTTCTTAGTTAGCTTGCAGCAATTGCACTATAATATACTTTATGCTTAAAAAGCGCCGGAGTCTTTCCCGTGAAACAAATATTCGAGTCTATAAGCATGTTTTTGTGCCCTTTACTATCAGAGGTTTATGAGTAAATTTACAAAAAATAAATAAATCTAAATTGCTTTTTAATGATATGTCATAGTCAGTAAATTTTGTGCCTGTAAAACAACTATGGCATTGTGAGGTACTAAATCAATTCGATAGCTAAACAGTGTAGTCTCGAGGGTAGTAAGTTCCTGCTGATGCTCTCAACAATTGAACACATTGCAGATTCAGCAAAGAAACCACTGTTAAGTGATACACAGAGCTCCAATGATACAACTACATCAGCTGAAGCTAGCGCATCATCTGTGCATAGTCATGGCACAACTGGAAAACCAGACCATACAAAGAAACCATTGCCAGCTGAATCATCTTCCCAACTCCAAACCACCACTACGAAGAATGAAGAAGAAATTAAACCATCATTGGGTGAAATCCATGGAACTGCAGTTTCATTGGCATCTCACACATTGTCTGCTGCCATCAAAATCAGCTCTGGGCAGAGCGAGACAGGTTTGTTTCTCCATAGAAAATGCCATCACCCATCAGTCTCCTAGCTATGCAATAATTGTTTTTTGGATTCACATATGATAATTTTATTGGTAATCAATGGCTATGAGCCTATGACTATACTTGCAACTAAAGGTAATTCTTAGCAAAGCTAGACGTTGTACCAGTAAAACTTTTTTTTAGAAATAGTCAAGGTACTGTATTGTTTTGCCATCTGACATCTCTACTTGCAAACTGTGAAGTTTTGCATAAGGGCTGTGGTGTAACATTCCAATTTTCAGGAGTTTTTGAAAATTTTCAAAATAAAAATAACCATTTGGTTTTGTTGAATTGCTAAAGCTTAACTTGAAATTTTGGAAATTGAAAACAATTTAATTTGAATAAATCAAACTTCAACTAATTCAAAATTTGGTTTATTTTGAGTTTATTGGAGCTCTCTGGTATTTAAGATCCCTTTTCTGTTTCGAATTCCCATCGGCCTATTCCTTTTCCCCGCGCGTCGAGCCGCTCCATCCTCTCGGTTTCGACCATCCTCTCGGTTTCGACCACCCTCTCGGTTTCGACCGCCTCTCGATTTCGACCAACCTCTCGGTTTCGACCAGCCTCTCGGTTTTGATCAGCCCTGCTTGTCAGCCCCCTGCTCACCTTCTCTTTCATCCCTCCTTTTCCTCGTGCGTGCGCATTAAATGTCGTTGTTTTCTCAACAACGTGCGCATTAAATGTCGTTGTTTCCTCAGCAACGTGTGCATTGAATGTTGTTGTTTCCTCAACGATGTGCGCATTGAATGTCGTTGTTTCCTTAGCGATGTGCGCTTTAATTGTCGTCGTCTCTGCTGCGCCGCCGCGAATTCTGTCACTCCATCTTGTCGCCCGGTCCTCCTCCTTCCTCTATAAATAGAGTACCAGGGAGCCCTCGCCCTCTTGCTTTCCCCTCAACTCTCCCTCTCTCTCGCGCCTCGTTTCGTTGTGCTTCGAGTTTCACCGCCGCCGACTGGAGCCCGTGCCGTCTTCAACCTCCTCGCCGCCGAAGAGTTCACCGGAGCGCTCGCACCGTCTTTGACCATTGTTCATCGTCCACTGACCTCATCCAGCTTCCTCCTCCAGCCTCTCTTTCAGTCTTGATAAGCTCCCCGTGCCCTGTTCTTCTTTCCTTCTTCCTTCGACCGCGTCGAGCAGTTGAATCCTTTCCTTCTTCTTTCGACAGCGTCGAGCAGTCGAATCCTTATTCCGACCAGTCGAACCTCCTTCGACCAAGTAACCTAAACCTTCCGACCAGTCGAACCTCCTTCCGACCAGGTAGTCGAACCTCCTTCCGACCACCTATAGTCAAACCTCCTTCCGAGAGCTCGTTCTCCTTCATTCGAGCTCCGATTTGAGTGATTCAAATTTCTAAATTCAATATCTTTTTTTGTTCTAGTTTGGTAGTTTTTGGATTTTATTGAAGTTGTTTCATTTATTTAGCTCTTTTCGCACGTATAGATTCCGGCGTTTCCGAAGAGTTTTTGGACCCGACGACCACGACCGAAGCATCTCAACTCTTCAGCGAAGGCAAGTCGTAGACCTTTGATCATGCCGTACCCAATTTATAAAATTATATTGTTTTATATCAACATGCATGGCTAGTTGTATAAAAATGGTTTTGGGGATAGTTAAACACCTACTCAACAGTATGACCCCTTGAATAATTGTGAATGACATGTTGACATTATCGTAGCAAGAAAAGGCTAGACAGTAGGTACGAAGTACCCTTTGTCTTGGAGGAGACCGGAGGGGAGAAGAACCAAAGACACAATGTATGCTCATGTTATATTGAATGTATCAAAATGTGATAATGAGGGAGCCCGCTTCTACATGCCCTTGGTGCTTTATTTATAGGGGGCAAGAAGGGACATGTAACTTCTTGCCCTCACAATGTATTGAGAGAGAGGGGCATTTAAGTACATTGCTATGAAAACATTGCATAGACCTAGTCTACATATGCACATATCCCCGACGGTACGCCGGTATCCCTAACGACCCCAGTGCGGAGCACCCGGCCCCTGCTACGACAGGCATGTACTCTTGGACACCATAGATTGGGTAATCTTAGTTAGACATTATTGTAATACCGACATGAGTGCGTATTATGCTTAGTCATGCTTTAGTTATACAATGTCTCTCGATCACATTATTCAATGATGATAAATCTTGACTTAATGATATATTGAATTGTGGCGGAGCCACTGTTTATAAAATTTGTTGTGGCATGGCATGGGTTGCCAATTGGTCGGGTTGAACAAAAAATGATTTTATACTCAGGCGAGTGATCATGCAGTAAAGGGGGGTAATTTTGGGATGTGGTTGCGTGAGTAGACACTAAGGACTTAACTTTGTGCGCCGTTGATCTGAGCCATACCGTACAACCACAAGTCTATTTATGGGGTTAACCTGACCAACTAATTAGCAATGTTTTGAGTCGATTCTATATTGGTTGATTATGGCGCAAGAGGGGGCCCAGAATGGCGAATCCTTAGCGAAGAACCGAGTCAAAACGGAGCTTTGTAAAAGCCTTGTGATCTGCAAAGCACCGACACGCCTGGAAGGCGCCGTGTCCGTGTCGGACACCGTGTCGGACACGGACACGGCTCCGACACGGCTCGGACACGTATTCCAGGCTTGTCGGAAATTTGCGTCGCGAAAATAAATAAAAACAAATTCGGACACGTATCGGACACGTTTGACCGCGTGTCGGACACGTATTGGACCATTCATTCGGCCCATTCATTCGGCCTATCTCCCATCCTAACCCTACCTCTCCTCTCCAGCTCTCCCCCTGTCCCCCATCCCCATCTCACTCCCGTCTCCCGCAGCCGACGCCGCCACCCTGGGCCGACGCCGCTTACGCCGCGTCGCCGTCGCCGCTGCGCGACGCCGCCGACCCCGACGCCGCCGCTGAGTCTTTGCTCTGCGCTGACGCCATTCGCCGCTCTCTCGCGCCGACGCCGCTGGTCTCGCGCCGACGCTGTTGCTCGCTCCTCTCCCGCGCTGACGCGCCTTTCTTTGGTCTGCGCGCTGGTCTCGCGCGACGCTGCTGGCTCTGTTCTCGCTCCTCCCGACGCCTTTCGCTTTGCTCCTCACAGCTCGCTGCCGCTGCCCGACGCTGAAGTTGCCGACGCCGCCCTGCTGCTGCTGCCCCCTGCTTGGTCGCCAGATTTGGACTTGCTTCGGTGAGTGCTTGACTGCTTGTGCATACTATATATATATATATACAGCCGTGTCCCCGTGTCGCTATTTTTTAGGAAATGACGAATCCCGTGTCCGACACGCGTGTCCGTGCATCCTAGCTTGTGATAGTCTCTCCTTGATTCACATGTCTAAGGAAACATGTGTTGTATCAAGCGACTATCTCTTGTGGGTCAAGTTGTATAACCTCTGTAGAGTGAAAACTATTCGAATAGTCGTGCCCCCTGTTATGGACAATGTCTGGTGATTTCACACGAGGGGTAGATTTTCTCAAAAATGTTGCCGTGGTTGGTTACCAATTGTTTGGGAAGTGAACATGGTGTTCACGAGTTGTTTCAAATGATCATGTTTACTTATGTATTAATCTTTAAATTGTGCTTTCAATCTACTTACTGTATTTACTGTCGATATTGCTTTCTGCAAAGTAGCCATAAAGCTATCCTTGTCAAGCTTTGCATGAATATTACTTGCATACATTTCCCTACGACTTGCTGAGTACTTTATGTACTCACGGCTTTGCGCCATTTGTTGATCAGTCACGGAGAAGAACCAGTGAGCACAGTGCTCTTTGAGGAGGAATATTTCGAAGACCATGCAAACTAGGCGGCGTTCTCCACTCGATTGTGGCAAGCTCTATAAAACCTTGACCATAAGGTCCTTTGGCTGCCAAGTATTATTGTTTCTCTTTGCTTTAGCCGTTTCGTTGTATGGATATGATTTCGTCTATGTTGCAACTGTGTGGACTAGCTACTAATCATGAGACTAGTTCAGAATGCACAGAGAGTCCCGGGGTTGCATACTCGGGGTCCCAACATGTGGCAAATGTAGAAACGTAATATATACCAAAGAAGAGTTACAATTGTGCTGTGATGCTGTGGCAAATGTAGAACCGTAATATATGCCAAAGAGTTATAGTGTTACATGGAGCATGACAACTTACACTCTCTTTTTCATGAGAAAACAACCAGAGAATAGATCAGGAACTTGTACACATTAACTTATCCATGTTATTTGCAGCATCGCAGTTTGTTTAGGACTAGTTTAGTACAAGTATCTCATTTTGGTGAACTTGAGTAACGAAGGGTAGAAACCTCTTATTCAGGATTCGTGCAGACAGAGGTAACGTATGTGGTAACTGGGCAGCAAGATGTAGTACAGCAAGAACAAATTCCTCTCCCAAAGCCTATTGGTGAAGCTGTGACGGATGCAACTCACCTAGATGGCAAAGAAGGTAGGTCTGATTAGTATGCATGATCAATTGTCATTTAGATATGCATCCTGATAGTGGTAATTTCTTATTTGTTTTCTTTCAGATGTCCAAGAATCCACAATGGCAACCTCTGACAACGGCTCATTTTTCAGCCAAGCAGTTCCTACATCACAAGTCAAGGTTGAAAGCCCAAGTGAAACAAAAGTTATACCAGGTGTGGTGCACTTCCTTTTCAGATCTATGATTCGGCACTGTTCACCCGCACAAAATTCATTAAGCTAGGTTTGACAGCTACGCACGTGTTTAACATATTTTGTCTTTCAAATATTCCCGAATAAGGCAGAAGAAAATTTACGGTGTAGGGAGTAAAATCTCGCAGAGTAAACATGAAATATCCTAAAGTGCTAACAACCCTGTGATCTTTCCTCCCTCTTTTTTTAATTCAATTTGAATCTCCTCTCGTGTGTATGTGATGATGGAGTGTTGCCTTGCAGAAGGCATCATCCCAATGGGCGATAAACCAACCTCACTGATTTCTCGAGTTCAAGCGGTTCGCCAAGCAGCTTCTTCACCTCATCTAGTATTGCCAATCCCGGATGCTGTCGTGACTCTGGCTCCACGTGATCCTAGATCAGAGCAAAGGGATGAATGGGATATACTGAAAGCCGTAGTGTACGGAGGCTTACTTGAATCAATCACGAGCCTCTCTGTTGTATCAGCAGCAGCAGCAAGTGGTGCCAAGACATGTAAGTTTCTCTCTTAGTTATTGCATCGAGATGTTTACTTAACAGATGGCATCACTAGACTACTACGACACTGAAATACTGAATATGTTTCAACTTGATTCCCCTGGTGCTAATGAAATTTTGGTTCACTTGCAGTGGATATATTCATCTTGGGCATAGCAAACCTTATTGGTGGACTTCCTATCATTTTCCACAGTGTAATATACTTAATTTTCTTGGTTAAATTTTGCACTTTTAATATATGATTACATGAAATTTACTCACGAACTTGTTACACTAACAACAGATTTCCTTGTCGAGAACAGATTGCTGGTCTGAGAAATCTGGGAGATGTGGATGAAAACAATGAGCAAGTCGGCCACTACTGGTTGCAACTCGGAAGGCGATCAAAATTCCGGCTCCACATGGTCATGGCAATACTATCATACATCCTGTTTGGGCTGCTACCACCGGTAATCTACGGATTATCATTCCACAAGAGCGACAACAGAGAGAAGAAGATGGTGGCAGCCGCTGCCGCATCTCTTGCGTGCATTGCACTGCTAGCAATTGGCAAGGCGCATGTCAAGAGACCCAGGGCATACGTCAAGACTCTCATGTGCTACCTGACGACAGGCGTGAGCGCGTCTGGGCTGTCGTACGTCGCAGGCGTCCTGATCACAAGGCTTCTGGCGCACTTTGGCCTGATTGATCAAGGTGCGTCAGCTCCTGCTCCTCCAAGCCTGGCGTTCCCTGATGCAGTTCGTGCAGGAACAGCCGCCTGGGCTTCATACTGAATGAAAGTCTGGAGTTCCTTTGGTTGGCGGTCACTGGTACAAAACAAAACGAAGGGGTCCAAGAGATAATCAAGGCACAAACATCTGGAATGGAGCGCTAGCTGTTACTTTGTTGTTTAAGAGTCCACAAAGTTTTGATGCCTTTTCATGGCACTCCTATGATATTATTCATCACTGAACTTTGTCTGTACCATAGCACCTTATGATCGGTTACTTTCGAGCAGGAAAAACAAGTTGAGTTCAGTCTCGTCCTCTTTCTTTTTTTTGTCGAATTCTGAATAAAGCAAATAATCCACCTATTCGGGAAGAAATACATCCTTTTCAGCCTGCTAGCTCACAATACTATATCAAAATATAAGTAAATGTCATCTTATACACCGTTGCAAGGTGTCACAATCATGAGATACAGCTAATGAGTTCAGACCACAAAATCGATGGTGACTATCCCAACTACATAGTTCACATTTGAGATACAGCTAATGAGTTCAGACCACAAAATCGATGGTGACTATCCCAACTACATAGTTCACATTTGACTCCTATGTACAGATATCCTGAAACTGAGAGAAAATTGGCAATGAAAACTGAATAGGAAGGCCGAAAGGGTGATGGGGGTACTGGCGGTAACTGGCAAGTCTTGTCTAGTCGCACGTGAGGAACAATACCATGGTCACAAGTATTGCTTTTGAGCGGGCTCTCCAGTCCAGTAAGTTTTGACAGCCACAAGGATCTTGTCAGGGTTGAATGGCCCAGACTCGTGATCCATGATTTGGCTCTTCCACCTCATACCTTCGGCGATTGCTTGTATCTTCACTAAGGCCTCCACAGTGTCCCTGAAGATCACCGTCCCTTCAGGCCTTAGAATCCGGTCCATCTCCAAGATAACGTAAGTTACGTCACACCTGCAAACATTCCATCATTGTTCAAAATTAGCTGTCAAGTACTCAAGGGCATCTAATTAGTCCATGGCTTTATGGCTTCTGCAGTAACCATCAGTCTGTTTTTTTGCTTAAGCTGAACTTTCTTATAATAACCCAAATGCTAGCATGCAAATGCACCAGAAAAGAAACACATCAAGACAGATGCATTTGAACTGTACAGAAAAACCTAGCCAGATCAAGTGAATAAAGCGTGGCATCAAATGAAATGTCTAGAGCGCATTAGCATAGGTTCACATGGAAAACTGAACTGCACAGTTATTTCATTACCTATCCTGATAAAAGCTGAATACTTTATCAGCGTGGATGAGATCATAGGTCCTCGGATACGTGGAGAAAGCCTCACACCAGTCCTGGTACGTTCCAATGAAACCCCGTTCATAAATAACACCGAGGGTGTCATGAGAAGAGCCCACAGGCACTACATTCATCACCCAAAGAGGATACTTCATCAATGCAGCTGCAAAACCCCCCATCCCTGCATTCATGTCCATCACGTTCCTGTATCGCCCCTTGGCTAGTGGTGGAATAAATTTCTTGTAGTAGTCCACCCTCTCTGCCCACAACTTGTTATCCTCTTGGAACTTCTCAGGGGTGAGGCCTGAAACTGAACCTCGAGTTATTCTTGGTGGAACAGCAAATGCTCTGTTTGGCCATTTTTCAAGAGCTCCACCAGCAACTTCTTCACTGTTCACATCTGGAAGAGGAGATATGCACGTCTCCATCTTCTTGTACCTAAATGTTCACCATGTCAGTTTGTTTATTGATCAAGAAAACATCAAAGGTAGGCCTTGTGATCAAGAAAATATTAAAGTACAAAAGATGGGCTGCTGCAACCAATAGAGGTACTAGAGTAGATGCTTCGCTCAAAGAAAGTAACATAGCAGAAATCTTACCAAGCAGAGTCCACATCACTGCTCTTGCAAATCTGTGGAGTTTCATAGGCCTTCTGACTATTAGAACATTCTATGTGGTTGATGGGTTTCTGCCATATAGCAAGATCATCTTTCTCTACCACCTTCTTCCAGCAGAGACGCTTTGCTAAGTCCTCAATCTCATCTTGCTCTTGCTTCAGGTCTTCTTCTGTTCTCTCCCAGCCCTTGAAGTGCCTCTTCCAATGGACTGGAGGTCCGGAGAGGATCCAGTAGCCTCCTGGTCTAAGAACTCTGTCTACTTCAATTAGATAGATACCATCTGTTGAGAACAATCATAAGAGATTAGCTCTATCTCTATGCACTCATAGATGTTGTGTTCAATGTAATGTAACCGAAAGGCCATAACAAAGATTGAGATAAAAAAAAACATACCAAACTTGTTCCATGGGATCAAACATCTAGAGCAGTGCGCCATGTCAAATGCTCTAGCAGGGTATGGGATTCTTTCGGTTGACATCACTCCAATCATGGCCGGCACTCCCCGCTCCAATGCAAACTGCACCTGCGCCTCATGGGAGTCCCTTGGTGCAAATGACATGGTGACGATGTCCCTCTTAAGAAGATAAGCACCCCAACTTGCCACCTGAATAACAGCAAATATAATTTCATCCTGAAATCCTGAAACCTTTAAAAGACAAGACAGTATTGTAGAAATTATCCAAGTCACTCACCCCACATCCAGTATCAAGCGCGGTTCTGATGTTGCCATCGGTTAACGATATGAGAGCATTGATGTCATCGATATAAGCATCGGCACCATGTGGGAACATTGTGCCACCACCTGGGAATCGAAACTGGTTCCCCTCAACTTGGATCCAGTTCTGAACGGCCTTCTCAATACTCAGTTCCCGATGAGGAATGTTATCATACCAAGCATAGTCCCGACTTTGTGGCCACTTGAAGGGATTCTTATAGTTTGGAGGTGCAGGAATCAAGCACCGGAACAGCTCCTCTTTCTTAGGGCAGTGTCTCTCCCTGTACTGCATCATTGTCTTTGTAAATTTCCTTGCCCTCCTTGGATCTTGGCAAGGGGTATACTCACTGTACTTCAGCTGGCAAGGTTGGAATTTCTCCGCCATAAGCGATGATTCATTGAAGCCCACCTGGTGGTGGGCTTGAAAATCAAGACGAGCACCCGATGATCGCACTGATGTGGTGCTGGAGGGGCGTGAAACGGCTTCATCGCACTGGGTTTTAGTGTAAATAAAGGATGACTTTATACTAGATGACGTGCCTTGCCAAGCACCAAGAATGTATGACGCAACACAAAGGCCAATCACGCCTATGGTCAATGTTACACGCATCCTTTGGAATTCTGGATGGCGGACCTTGGGGGATCCACTCTGTTCTTTGGCCATTGGACCTGCAAGAAACTGCAACTCAGCACATATGGAGCAATACTAACATATGGCAGATTGGCAAGCAATTAAATTAATTGAGCAAGTGATTGCAGAATAGAACAAAAATGAGGTGATCGAGAATTTACAGCCGCCACGTATATATATATCTGAATTCTGAAACCATCTCAAAAGGGAATTTTTGGCAACTAAATTTCTTGTGGCGATCAGAAGCAAAGAGGAATGAATAGAAATATAGAATAGCAGAAAGCTCTGAAGGGAAGCATACAGAAGAACATCTCTTTTGAAACAAAGAAGAATCTCTCTATCTCCTATTCCTAGACAAGAATGCCAGCAGCAGAAAGTAGGAAGAGCACAGCTGCCCTCATCCCTTCTCTCTGTCAATCTTTCTAACAAAAGAAGAGAAACGGCAGAACAAACGCAATGATGCAAAGCAAATGAGACCCCCTAAAATACTGCCCATAGGGCAAAGTATGAGAGCATTGCAGGTACTATAAACTAGTAGACAGGAATAAGAAAAAGTTTGTGCTTTTGGCCAGCCAAAGGAAGCAAGTAAAGAACCCCAAAGAAAGGGGTAGCAGTACAGGGAGGTATTAAACCTCAAAGGATAGGTTTGGCAATGGATGTGTGGAAAATCGCACAGAAACTAAAATTTGCCGCTTAACTTTCTTTATTCGATCGTCTCATTGCAAGAATTGGGGTGGGGGTAGATAAAAATCCTTCCTTTATTATCTTGATATATCTAGAGAAAGAGGGACGAATATAAAATCCGGTGAAACCTTGTAGAATCTCTACCTATAGTTCCAAGATCTCAGACAAACAAGAAAGAAGATTGGACTCATGGATTTTTCTCTGGCTAGAACGAACGACAGTGGCAGGCAGCTTTAATGGGAAGAAAGAAGGAAAGAAGAAATCTGACCGCTTTGTGGCAAAATTTCCGTCGATTGTGTCAAATAATGTGAAATCGCAGCAGTGGTTTGGTTTGGGTGGTAGATTTCAGTTGGTTACCTCCTCTCCTCTCCTCTCCTCTCCTCTAGGTATTTGGAATTAGGAAAGCAGCGCAGCGCCGCGCCGCAACGCACTTTCCCATGGGCACTGGCTGACAGGCGAGGCAGGCAGCCTCTCCACTCCGGTGCAAACAAAGCCTGCAGGATGAGGGAGCCTGCCTTCAATTCAACTCAAACAGAGGAATCCTTGCAGATGATCTGAATCTGACGACGGGCAACAGAGTCATAAACTAGGGAATGCTTGTAGGTTCCTGCCTTCCTGGATTACTCTAATCTTAAGTTCTTAAACTCTGGATTACTGTGCGTTTGTTTCAGAGAGAGAGAGAGACATACGTACGCATCAACTTACGCAGTGACGGCAAATCAGCATTCACCAACAACAGCCAATGTGCTCGTGCGTCGCAACATATACTTAAATTTTGCATAAAATATTATTCATATTCTGTATGTTACGGTTTGTCTTATCTCGCTATTTGCAAATCACATACAAAGTAGTACATTAAATTTATCTTCCGCAAAAAAGTAAATAATTTATCTCCTTCATCATACATAAAGCACCTATTTAATATCTCATTTTCACAAAACTATAGTCACTTTTTTTTGTACTAAACATTTAAACTCATGGTTAAATACACATATAGAAATTGAATGACACCCGAGATCATATATAGTGCTCTCAATATATTTTGTGATATCGGTTCTCTCACTCATCGGAAAAGGTATCATTGGGATTTTACATAAGCTTTGCTCACGAAAAAGGACAAATAGAAGTAACGGAAGTTCAAATAAGAATGACACTATAGTGTCTCTGATTTTACTATGACTTAGATTATCTCATATGGTTTTTCTTACTTCACAGACGGTTCGTGTCATGAACCGTCTGTGATAGGTCCATATTACAGACGGTTCTAAGAAAATCGTCTGTGATTATTTTATCACAGACGGTTCCAATGAAACGTCTTCTATAGTCTGTTTTGTAGTAGTGATTACACCTGAGTACTGGTATGATATCTACCAGGACAGTAAAAAAAAAGATGACATACTTCTTTCAGCGCAATTTAGTTAAGCCATGATAACACGATCACTAACAAAGTAACAATTGGAAGAGAATTCCCACTTCCAACTGCGCAGGCTATCAAGCAAATTTAGATAAAACGAGTACCGTGAGACTAAGAATCTCTAATTAGACATTCTCAATGATCTCTTGTCTGAATTCTAAACAGTAAACAACCATAAGCTACAACATAAATATATTGAAGAATCCATTATTTGCTGACCCGAAAGAAAAAAAGGAAGACCAAGTATATTAATAGTAAAGTTTGTTGAAGATATTGGAATTCTGGACTATTTTAACCCTGTTGCGCAACAAAAATTTCAAAAATAGCCCCTATAATTTTAAAATTCCAAATTTAGCCCCTTCATGTACGTGATGCTGTTTGGGACGGCACCAACCAAGTTGCGCAACATAAATTCTAAAAATAGCACTTATAATTTTAAAATTCCAAATTTAGCCCCTTCATGGACGGCAGCACCTCCCGAGGGCAGCACCACGTGGTGAATTTTTTTTAAAAAAAACTAATTAATAATATTTATTGGATGATTTTTAAATATATAAAATGAGCTCAAACAATTATAAAAAATTTGTGAAGCCTCCTGGCATAGTGTGTCTGCTTGTCTAATTTTTTTCAAAATTTTATGCATTATTATTTTTTTCTCCAAAATTCTTTAAAGTCTAATATTTGTAGGAATTTTATAATATAGCAAATGCGGTCCAAACATTATAAAATTTTTTTGCAGACTCCCTACACAGTGGACTTGATTGTGTAAATTTTACATAATTTTATATGCTCTGAAATTGTCTCGACAAATTCAGGGTTTAGGTCTCAAAAATTAGGACGAGACATTTCAGAAATTAGGATTTCATGATTTCATGTAACTTGAAATGTGCGAAGTTTGGTACGACATGACTACTCTTGATCGCTATGGTTCTTGATCATATTTCTTCTGTACGGTGGAGTTAAAACAGAGTATAGAAATTAACTTAACTAAAGGGGCTGAGAACGTTGCGATTACGGAGAAACCCTAAAACATAGAAGAATCGATGTCGATGTGAATGGTTATATCTGGAATTCCACTAGAAGAGGCATACTTTGATGGCTCAGCGGAGGCACAGCACCAGAACTACATTGAAGTTCGCGCGCGGACAGAATCACGTTACATATGGTCACATAGCATGATGGTTCGGCTAATCGCTTTAGTCATGGACGCTACTACTACGGTAACTTGTGACACGAGCTTCCGGACCATGTAAGTACGCATGCCTTTAGGGGATGGTAAAAAACATAGCGAGTAGGAGAGGGGACTACTACGGAATGGCCCGACCACTGCGTGGACCGGGGCCATTTGCCCTTCCTTACGAGCTCGGCATTGTACTCCTCGTCGGCCGCCCTTGCCTCGGCCGTCATTTCTCGCTTTTTCTCGCGCTCCCTCTCGTGTGTCTCGCGCTCCCTGCGCCTGCACGCCTCGAGACGGGCATGTGTCTCCCGCCGGATACGTTGGTTGTGCTCTTCAGTTCGACTCTCCTCCTCACGGATCTCGTATGCCCTTTCGGCATTCCACTCCTCGAAGTCGATTCGCCACTGGTCGCGTGGATGGATCTCTAGGTCGATCCACTTGCGGTAGCCACATAGCGGCTCCGGGGACTACGAGTAGACAGGAGAGATTGTTAGTGCGTACTTTGAAAGAGAATTGGTAGGAGAACTTACTGTAAGTAGTCATTACCGGCTGCCGATAGCTGCTCGTATCCCAGCGACGGTCGGGATAGTCAGAGGAGTAGTTGGGACAACCCCAGTAATGCATACCGAGACTGAGCCGGTGCTTAGATTTGAAGAACTTGCAAGTGTCCCTGCACCAACACAGGGGCGGCGTCTCCCCCTCTGGCCGGTGTTGCGGCGAAGGCTCGGTTGGAACGTTCTGGCAGGGGTTGCTGCTACGGGGGGCATCATTGCGGAGAGCTGCCATCCTGGCAAGCTGCTCTTGCCGGACCCGGGCCTCAGCAGCCCTAGCTTGTTCGGCCCGTGCGGTAGAATCCCTTGCTAGATCGCGGATCTCGTCCCATTGCTTCTTAATGTTGTCCATCCAGGGTGGTGAAGCAAGCTCTGGTGTAGTGTTGGATTTAGTTGTATGGTTTTCTCTTATCGATGTCTTCCACCTCCTTTTATAAGCCAGAGGGTTGGCATGGTGTGGTTAAATTCACGTGAGTAGCCGGCGTGGCAGAGTGTTGTCTAATCTTTTTGGAGAGAGAAGCCATATCTCATTTTTTTTGGAGTGTTGTCCTTTCGGTCTGAAAAGCTGGCGTGGCAGAGTGTTGTCACGTCTTACTTTGCAGAGTCATGTCTCGTCCTGCTTTGCAGAGAGAAGTCATGTCTTACTTTGCGAGTCTTGTCATTTGCGAAAAGTCGACGATGTGTTGTCGCGTCTTACTTTGCAGAGTGCTGTCATTTCGGTCTGAAAAGCAGAGTGCTGTCATTTCGGTCTAAAAAGCCGGCGAGACAGAGTGTTATCACGTCTTACTTTGCAGAGTGATGTCCTTTCGGTCTGAAAAGCTGGCGAGGCAGAGTGTTGTTACGTCTTACTTTGCGAGTCTGTCTCGCTCGCTGCGAGAGAAGTCACGTCTTACTTTTGCAGAGTGCTGTCATTTCGGTCTGAAAAGCTGACGAGGCAGTGTGTTGTCACGTCTTACTTTGCAGAGTGCTGTCATTTCGGTCTGAAAAGTTGGTGAGGTAGTGTGTTGTCACGTATTACTTTGCAGAGTCCTGTCTCGTCCTGCTTTGCAGAGAGAGGTCATGTCCTACTTTACAGAGTGCTGTTATTTCGGTCTGAAAAGCTGACGAGGCAGAGTGTTGTCACATGTTACTGTGTGGAGTCATGTCTCGTCCTGCTTTGCATGGAGAAGTCGTGTCTTATTTTGCAGAGTGTTTTCCTTTCGGTCTGAAATGCTGGCGAGGCAGTGTGTTGTCACTTCTTACTTTGCAGATGGTGGTCACGTTCTGCTTTGCAAGATTAGTCGTGCAGTCTTGCCATTGCGAAAACTAAGTATTCTGAAATTATCTACAATATTACAGATTTAGGTCTAAAAAATTTGGAATGTAGGATTTGAAAATTAGGGTTTGATTAATTCACACACAAAGTATTCATAACAGAATTAGATAGAGACATACATGATACAAATGAGCACAATAACGCCGCAAAGGCATACATCACGTAGTGCAGGGATGCATAGATAAAGAGTGCATATTACAATCTTATTAAAAATTGAACTTCTACTTGGCAATAACAAGAAATAATAGAAGAAAAAATGCCAAACTAGCTATGTTAATTAATTTTGAAGTATTTTCTCAACTCTTTCCATCCTTCCATCCAGTATTTTAATAACATTTTCTTTATTTTCCATCGGTTGATCCGATGGTCAAGGCACTTGACGAAATACAGTAACACCACGGGTGTCCTCTTGCAAGGCAGCAATTTGCATTGCAATGTCTCGAACCTCTGGCACAGCTTCATCAGCCCACAGCCAGAACCGACATGTTTTGTTCTGTAAAAATAATTACAACTGCAAGTGAAAAAACATGTTGTTTGGAAAGAAGATTATTGGGGATGATCTGGCATAAGTTACCGTAAGATTTGAACACTTCATGAACACTCGGGATGGATTCGTTGGCGTATGGGAGGTGAACACATTCACCGGATCCCTGCAACGAGGGCAAACCAAGTGTTGCCGTAGTGTTTCTAATTGCCTGCTCACTCGGAAGTTTGATGAGGCCATAGACATCCCATTTAAGACTAGAAGAAAGGAGAAGAGGAAGTGAAGAGTGAGGGAAATGGCAGCCAAATCATGCATATATATAGCCTGCGGGTAAATTGCAATTTGGTTGAAGAAAATTCGCGTCCGCGAGGTAGCGGGGCTGAGGAGGGATCGTGATGCAGCATTACGTTATGTCGTTAAGGTTTAGTAAGTTAAAATCGGGAGATAGAGTTGTCGTTTGTACTAAACATTTCGGAGAACATTCTGTGTACATAAATCACAGTGTCGTAATGCACAAGGAAATTACATAAATCACAAAGACGGAATACACAATGACATTACATAACAAGTTTTACACGGCCATGACATTAGTTAGGGCGCATCGTCGTGTCGCTTGCCGGGACGGCGTAGTTGATCCCTCAGGGAAGGTGAACCTGTCCGGGGAGCGGCGTACGTCTCGAAGGCCGTAGTAGGGGCCCTGCATGGGAGGCGAATCTGGGGTGATCTCATCGTGGGGGTCCGGCTGAGGCCTGAGCATATCGTCAACCACTAGTGCTCTTCCTGCGGGAAGGGTAGGGGTGAGTTAGTCATTGGTTTTGTGCAACAGAAAAATTGGTTTAACTACGTTCACGCGTACCCGAGTAGGCTGTTGTGTGGAGGAGGATCCTCCTGGCCAGTCTGAGCCGTACGTGTCGCCGAACCACTGGTCGCGCTCCCGCAGGTGTGATTGAACGCCGTGCGTCAATGAGCCGAACCCTTCGTTCCCACGCTGCGGTGAGTCAGGGTCGGCGTGTGGAGTGCAAAACATCACGCCGGCGAGGAAGTCCTGTCTTGCGCCTCCCTCCGTGATGACGATGGTTGCAGCAGAGTGTTTTCCCCTCGCAAGTGCTGCAAGAACAAAGGGTAATGTCAGATACGTCCGAAATGAGTGCATACAAAGGTACTCACGACAAGAACCGGCTGACAGATGATAAATCTGTGGCCCGAGGCGGGTCGGGGCCGAGCGACCGTAGCTCCGACGACTCCGGAGTGCGACGGGCGTGCGGAGGGCGGTGCCGACGGAGGTGCCGAGGGCAGAGGTGGTGGAGGGTGCCCTCCGTGTATGCGATGTTGTGCGTGAACGTCGCTGTGGCGACAACAAGTTATGGATCTAATCGCAGCCCTCGCGTCCCCGCCTATGGTGCGCATCGCGCCTAGGAGACGATCAAAGGTGCTGTTGTTTCCACGGTGTAGAGCTTCCGCACTCTCACGCTAGATACACTCCAAGCGGTAGCACTACAAGAAAACCGATAGTAAGTGCGAAAAGTGTTGCCGGACAAAAATTATGCGAAGAATGTTTTACCGTCTCATCGAGACGGGGCGCCCGGTGACGGTCCGGACTAGCTAGTACGATGTCGTCGTGCATGGCGTCCACTGGACGCTGCGGCGCTGGCCATGTAAGCCTCCACCTAGTGCGCGGAACGTACCACCACAAGTACGCAGCATACGTCTGGATGGCGTAGCCGCGAAGCTCCTGCACCACGTCCATCGTAACCCTCTCGGTCCACAGCGCCGTCCACGGCTGCTGCGTCTGCCTCCAGTCGTCGCTCCTCCACCCTTTCCTCGTTTGCCTGCAATTGAATTGAGATGTCAGAAAATCTTATTCATACATGTCCTTAAAATGACACCAAAGAATGAGATGTCTGTACTCTGCTTTAACTCCACCGTATAGAAGAAATGTGATCAAGAACCATAGCGACCAAGAGTAGTCATGTCGTACTAAACTTCGCACATTTCAAGTCACATGAAATCATGAAACCCTAATTTCCTAAATGTCTCGTTCAATTTTTTGAGACCTAAACTCTGAATTTATCGAGACAATTTCAAAGCATATAAAATTATGTAAAATTTACACAATCAAGTCCACTGTGTAGGGAGTCTGGCAAAAAAAATTCATAATGTTTAGACCTCATTTGCTATATTAGAAAATTCCTACAAACATTAGACTTTAAAGAATTTTGGAGAAAAAAAAAGAATGCATAAATTTTTTTAAAAAAATACACAAGCAGACACACTATGCTAGGAGGCTTCACAAAAATTTTATAATTGTTTGAGCTCATTTTATATATTTAAAAAATCATCAAATAAATATTATTAATTATTTTTTTTAAAAAAAATCACCAAGTGCTGCCCTCGGGGACGGCAGGTGCTGCCGTCCATGAAGGGGGCTAAATTTGAAATTTTAAAATTATAAATGCTATTTTTGAAATTTTTGTTACGCAACGGAGATAAAATAGTCCAAAATTCAAGATATTGACAGACACGGAGTATGGATTCTGTACTTGCTTCAAGAGTATCAAGGAGCCAAAACTCGTGCCCCAAGGTTTAATATAACACATGAGATTAACTCGTCTCCCAAATGTTTTGAAATTGAATACATTTCTCGTACTAACTTGGAAAACCAAAGTATGACTCTGATTCCTCTCACCTTAGTTGTAGGCACATCAAAATATTTATTTACTAACCAGACTATAACTCTGATTCCACTATCCTTGGTTTATTGCTTATGATCTACTGGATATTGTCCTTTTGCCATTTCCTATTTAATCCCCTCTATGGGCACTGACCCTTTCAAATCCCAACTCATGAAATTTATTCAATCACAATCAACTGGAAGTGCTCTGTCAGATCCTTACCTTTCTTTTCAGCTAAACAAACAATTTAACCGGTGGTAAAAGGAGCGTGGAATGCAATCCAATTCACTCCGACATGCAAACAATCAAACAAATTCCTCTCAAGCATCCAATTTGGTCAAAGCCCTAATTTCACAAAACTAACCGATTTAATCCGAAATAGATGGAGGAAATGGGCGAGATTACCTCGAGGGATGATCTCCATGGGTTTATGGACTTCGAATTGCCTTCAAAGCGACGGGTTTGGGCATAGGGGCGGGAAGGAAAGAGGCGCTCGGGAGAAAGAGGAGAGGTTGGGGGAAATGCAGAACTGGGTAGGCCGCTGGCACCTAAGTCACTACTATCACGCCACGAGCGTTGATGTGGCAAGACAGTCTTGTCACACCATTCTTGAGGGCGTGACAACGGCCACGCATGCCCTCCACGCTGGCATGACGTGCGTGCAAGGGCTTGTGTGCTATGACGAGGTAGGTGACGTGACAACATGATTTGATCACATCATAAGCCATGCGCGTGGCGAAACAAGACAGAATTGAAAATAAAATTAGCGATGGGTTAACTTTAAAATGTTATTAAAAATATTTAATTAAAAAAGAATTATCCCAATGATGGATGAACCGCTCCACTCCTGGCAAATCAATTTAATTTCTTGTATATAATTTATTAATTCTTCCCCCCGTTTCTGACGTGACTCAACAACCAACCCCGAGATGTGTGTACTTACTCTTGCAACTGAGCCGTTCTTGCAAGACACCTTTAAGTACTGGTATCATATCTACTGAGTAGGACAGGATAAGGAGAGACGACTAGTGGACAGAGGAGGAAGAAGCAAGCAAGCATACATACAGAGAGTAATTGGCTATACCAAGCACCAGCTGATCGCTATGGGTTTGAAGAGGTGGGTGGTGGCGCTTGCTCTTGCTCTTGCTCTTGTCGTGCTCATGTTCACGGCCACCGCCGTCGCGGCGGGGCACCCAGCCTCGGCGGCGGCAGAGAAGAAGAAGCACGGCCATCCGCCGCACCACAAGAACAAGTACCTGCACAAGAAGCACGGCCACGGCAAGCCTCACCACCATATGTAGCTAGGCCGGCCGCCGCTCATATCTCATTTAATTTCTCCATCTCCCTGTACGTCTGGCCTGTACCTGTCTCTGTCTCTGTCTCTGTCTCTGGAATCCATGGAATAAAAATCCAAGTGCTGTTGCAGGCTTGCAGCCATGCCTGACTCTACAGTTCCAAACATTCATTCATCTTAACTTAGTTATCATCGATACATAATCCACCCTAACGAAATCCAATCCTTTGATTAACAGCGATTAAGTATTCACATGCTCACATGATTCAACCATATATAACGGGGAAGAAGTCGACATCAAAAACAAAACAAAACAAAACAAAAAGGGTGCTAAAAAGCAGACTACAACAAAGGATGGAAAGAAAAGAGGAACAGAAAACAAGCAGCACATATGTATAAGATCTAAAGAAGCAGCAGACATCTATCTTCTCCAGAAACTACTCACTCAGTGATGAGCTAACAAGGGCACACCTCGCTGGACAAATCAAACACGCAGAAGATCAATTAATTACAACAGAGATGTTCACCTGGCACCACTCAAGCAGCCTCACAGGGACAGTGGCCAGCTCAGCTTTGCAGCCAGGGGTGATGTGTAAAAAAGTCTCAATCTCCGAGCAGCACAACGACTCCAATGCCATGAGAAACAGAGGCAAAGGGTAACCTGCCATTTTTTGCTCGGGTAAACTCCAATCTACTGGTTGTTCCTTCTACTCTACTATCAGAGCATAGTACTAAAGCAAGAACCAAAACACAAGACAATTCGGCGATATCCGGACCAAAAACTCGCAAATAATTAAAAATAGATGCAATGCCAAGGAAGAGAACCGAACAAGGCTCAAACAGAGCAAAGGGACTACTGAGATATTTGCTGGGAACGGGATACCCAGGAAGGAGATAAGAACTACCGTTTTCTTGGGACCCAGGAATCTAACTCTCCACAAAATCCGTTGCTGCTACGAGTCTATGAAGAGTGGTGTCTGACAAGGGGTCCCGCACGCATTCGTCGTTATACTCAGATTTACTTGGAAGTAATTTCAATCCTACCAAGTGAAGCCCAGTATCAAGAACATACAGCCAAACTAGCTAATATAGCCGAATGTATTTTGTCCTACAAGTTACATTGTACTAACAAGACAGTTCGTGCACAAGAAAATCCCCAAGATGTAATGTAATCACCATAACATTGTTAATAACTTTGTTCATCAGCTCTTGGGATTTGGGAAGGAAAACCAGTACCAATCCTGTACATTTGGCTCTTCAAAGATCCTGATGGCACACGCCTCGGCGCGCCATCACCTTTTTGGTATAAATATTGTGTGTATGTATTCAGAGGTCTAATGGACAACAAAAGAGTTCATATCTCTAACACCCCTTTCAAATGCAAAGCATATGCAATAGCATTGTATTTGAACTAAACTAGGGAAAAATCCAAAGTCCGAGTCTTGCTAATATCGTTGTAACATGCAGCTCTTGTAAAATATGTTGACAAAAAATCTCCACCTATTCGGGGTCGTACGTCAGCCCATAAAACACAAGAAAGTGCAGAGGCTGAGAAAGTAGAGGTAAGCGGGAGCAAAGTCGACCGCGACAATACGACGAAAAAAATGATAAAACTGATTAAAATAGAGAAAGTTGTCAAATCAAGCCGAATATGAATAGATAAAAGCATGACGACGCAGATCGAAACCCAAGACGGCGGCGGCGCAGTGCAAAATAAACGCAACAGAGGCGCAGTGAGGAAGAAGCACGGCAGCCTTAGAAGCTCGGGGCGGCGGCTAAGAGAGAGCGACGGCATCATAACGACTTCTACGATCTGCAACGACGGGTATGCAAAAATGAATTCCTATACTTGTATAACTGATAATAAATTTATGGACTTGTATAATTTAGACGAACTAAAAAATAAAGGTACAAATTTGAATAAAAGCAACAGAAGGAAAAAAAAACTCAAAAGATGGCTATTTAAAATTTTAATTACAATTAATTAATTCCAACCAACTATGGTAATACATAACATAGTTAACACCTGGGAGAGTGCATTCGGCCCAACAGATACTTTCATTTCTTTTCTTTCCTCCTCCTTTTAATGCCTCGTCCAGCCCAGCCCAACCGGCAGTTTCCCCCATCTCCTCGCCGCCGCCCGCTTTCTCCGGCGGCGACCCGCGATCTCCGCCCAGTTCATCGCTACGGTAAGTATCCCTGCCCTGATCTTGTTTCTCCTATTCTCTCCTTTGCTTTGCTGTTAAGAGTTGCATTTGTGTACATACATATATGGAGGCGGCCACCGCCCCCGCCATCGGCGCCGCGCCGCGAGCTGCCTCGCCTTCTCCTTGTTCCACGCTCTCGCCAGTCCCCGCCTAGGTCACAACTCACTCGAGGCCTAAATCTCCAGTAATCAGCTAGCTAATTTCTCAATTTGTGATATGCTACTGTATTACTTACTACTAGTTATTACCAACTCAAGCTGTCAGATCGGATGCCAATCTGTCTGGTATTCACTTGGCAGTTAAATTGTTCTCTCTCTCTATTTCACTAGTGCATCGTTAGCACTTAGCATGGATAATTTAACTAATTTTCATGTCAATTGCTCAATCCCTGCGGTTCTGTCTAATTTGGCTGCAATTTGATACTAGTATCCCAAATGTCAGCCCTTATTTACTGGTTCCCCGGCTGAAATTTCAGGTACCCAGTGCTACTTGCTACCCTATCCGCGACAATCTCCATAGATTTCCGCTACTTCCCAAAGGTAGGGAAGCACATCCTGTGTTAGCTGAACAATCAAGTTACCTGCTGATGATTTCCTTTCCTTGGTAACTAGGCACACCCTGTTCTTTCTACCAATCTTGTTACTATATATCTAAATAAATGTATGCATTTCCTCTTCACTGTAGAACCTTATTCACACCTGAAAGAAATAGAATTCATGAGTGGAACCCCTGCAGCAAGCGGTAGCCTACGGGCGGCCCTCTCATACTGTGTTCAGCAAGTCCGCAGCTATGATTACCACAACTATCTCTGCCTGCTCCACCTACCTCCGGACATGCGAAAGGCTGCATTCACCTTCCGGGCCTTCAATGTTGAGACGGCAAAGGCCATGGATGTTGTGTCAGACCCTAAGAAAGGCCTTATGCGCCTCCTCTGGTGGAAGGACGTGATTGATAAGATATTTGCAAACAGGCTGGTTGAGCACCCTGTTGCCCGGGCACTCTCTTGGGTCGTTTCCGAGCAGAAGATAAGCAAGCAA
The DNA here is from genome assembly GCA_036346395.1 of Hsuehochloa calcarea. Classification (NCBI taxonomy): domain Eukaryota; kingdom Viridiplantae; phylum Streptophyta; class Magnoliopsida; order Poales; family Poaceae; genus Hsuehochloa; species Hsuehochloa calcarea. Next base: position 54,180,721 of record CM070604.1, on the reverse strand, counting down.
TGGCTCAAGAGGTCTGTGGAGGCAAGGATAAGTGACGCAAACCGGGATGAGGAGTACGCTATTCCACAGACAATTGCTGAGTTGGAGAGGTATGCAGAAGACACCCAATCTACCATCCTTTACATGACCTTGCAGGCTGGTGGGATACAGTCCACCATTGCTGATCACGCCGCCTCGCACATTGGCAAAGCTAGTGGGCTGCTGCTGCTGCTCAAGTCATTGCCTCACCATGTAAACAAGCAAGGGACAGTACCATATATCCCTGCAAGTGTGGCCGAGGAGTGTGGTCTGCTTGCACAGGAGGGTGGCCGATCAGAGGTCAGGATGGGCGATGAGCTCCCCGATGCAGTTTTCAAGGTTGCATCTGTTGCCGACGCTCACCTGCAGAAGGCGCGGGAGTTGGCCTCATCTGTGCCAGTGGAGGCAGTCCCCGTGCTCCTCCCAGCTCTGCCAGACCAGGTGCTTCTGGACTCCCTGCGGAGGTACCAATTCAATGTATTCGACTCGCGGTTGTCCAGGGGAGTCCATGGGATATCTCCTTTGTGGTACCAGCTAAAGCTCAACTGGCACGCATGGCGAAACAAGTACTGAGTTCATCCACAAGTGTGAATGAAGTGTGTTCGTGGAGTACCCTCTTACTCAATTTCCAATGCAATGAGGTCGATGAAGAAGGGCTCTCTGCCTTTGCTACTTTCTGCGTCCACCTCTGAGCAATTTTGATGTAGCTTCTTCTTTCTTGGATACATACATTGCTGGAAATGTTTGTTTTGTTTGCAGCCCATTTTTACCTGAAGTGTGTGCATGTAACTAAAGAGGATGTTGTTTTATGTTCCGTTTGTTCTTCAATTTTTGTTGTTATTAGAAGGATTGTTCTTCAGTTGTTGACCTACAGTGCTTGTGCTTCACATGTACTGGCTTGACAAACACTTATCTTCACTAGCTTTGATTGATGCTCTGCGAAGTTTGGTACTAGTAGATGTTCTTTTTAAAGAAAAAGAACTCTGATTTATATTAACAACTTAGGTTCCAACTTTAACATTGAAGATTATAGATGAACAACGCGTTTACCATTGTCTAGCAGATGATTGATCGGATTGGTGTCTGTCTGTCTGTCTGTCAATGCCGTCCGGTGATGTGGGCCCATCGTATGCTCCTCTTGTGTGGGCCCACAACCAGGGCAAAGCGTACATCGCAAGCGATGCCATCCGGTGATGTGGGCTCATCGTATGCTCCTCTGGATATGAACCTGATGTTCAGCCCAGTGTTGTTTAGGACTTGGGGTCAGCAAGTTGCATATTGTCACCTTCGATTTGATCTATGTTCCTCAGGTAGTGCCGCCGCGCGCGCGCGCGTGTGTGTGTCTTGATTGCCACGATGCTACTGTGAATTCAGCTATAAGATCACCAGGCATGATATTTTTGTAGCATAGTCAATAACTTGTTGAGCAAGTGGAAGGCGAATCGATTCGTAAATTGCTCATTTCTTGTACTAACTACTGTATCAGATTTGCAGTTAGGCAACTTCTGTTGTTGCTTGTTGGCCGCTGGCAGGTAAGCTTCGGTAATTCGTTCTCCCTGAAGATTAAATTTAGAGTATTCTGGCAAGCATTTTAGTGAACAGAAGGTAAATAAATCCCTAATTGTCACGACAACTATTGCCTATCACAACCACATATTTGTTTCCTTCTGATCATAAGCTTTCAGCAACTATTGGACTTCCTTTTGTCAGTCACGGTTAGATATGACGGCACATCTTACTTTTTTAAAAAAAACTTTTTATATGTTGTTACTTTCTGTTTTCGCATTGTTATGGCTTAAAAGTAAAAAAGAGTTCCATAGATTGGCTCCTGTTCCTTGCTCCTGTCCTTCAAGAAGTACTGTTGTTGGACCCATTTCTCCCCTGTTTCTTTTAGCCTTCCCTCGTGACTGGATTTTGAGAGTTTCTTGCCATTTAGCAGTGGCATTGTTTTCTTCACGACAAAAAAGCACTACCGTTATCTACATTGCAGCCTTTTACTACTTTCGATGACTAGCAATTTTACCGATGTAAAGTTCAACAGTTATTAGTTATTACCAGCCACCAGGGTATGTCTAAGAAACTTTGCCAGTTCATTGAAAATGTTCCAAAAAGTCACACAACTACTTAAGTGCTTAACTTTCTGAGGGCATCAGGAATAAATGAATAATGCAAACGGTCACAAATCTGGAGCGGTATGCGAAGTCTGCACTAAACTTAAGCAATCTGAACTATGGTGCGAATGATAAATTAAATCAAATATTAATAACAGGAGTTGATCATGGTGATCAGCATTTATCTTGCCATAACGCTTCGAGAAATTGAACCAATTTCAACAACGAAAACAAGGATGAGTCCTCATACAAGAAAGCTTCAAATTGTATCGTTTTAATCCTGCGGTCTGACATGTATTATTTTGGTAGAACATTGTTTTTACTGTTTTCCCGAGGTAAAAAAAGTGATTACTTGGCCAGGTTTGCTAGTATTGCTGCTGGACTGGATTGAGTTTGCGTTCTGCCTGACTCTCTTGTATCATATATGCCCGTGGCCAACAAGATAGCTCCCTAAATCAAGGTAATTAACGTGTCTGCCTAATTCACAGAAATATTTATGTCTTAATACTGTGGTTGCTTCATATTGTCTTCTACTTTATGACCTGAGCAAATTCGTGCAGGTAATGAATATACCTGTAACAAAACTCTGTTGGCAATGCTGAAGGCATACGTGGCGAACCAGAAGTTTGAAGTAAATTATCTCTTAGGTTTCTATATATTTTTAGCAAACCTAGTTCTGAAGATGCTTCTTGTTCTCTTACTTTTCTCCTTGGTATTCTTTTTTCCGAAAATGGAAAGGCTACGTACGTTAGCTCAGGGGCAAGACAACTAAAATATATATAGACTTAACAACTAGGTAAGCGCGGTTGGAATGAGACATTGATCTATTCTAATGGGACAAGAGGCCAAATATACAAGTTACAGTATAGATAAATATGCAACAAGCACTCTATACAAGCTAACATCTAACACCCCCTCAAACTCATGGTGAATCAATAACATTGAGTTTGGTCAGACAGAAACTATGTTGAACTCTAGTCTGTGCCTTGGTGAAGAAATATGCTAAATGAAGTATAGAGAGAGCGACGACAAACCATACCATCAGGGACAGAATACCCAAAGGGCGGCTGCATGTAAACCTCCGCACGCAGCTCGCTATTGAGAAAAACATTCTTGACGTCTAGCTGAGAGATGGACTACTGTCGAACAGAGACCACAGCAAGGAGAGTGCGAACAGTGGTCATATAAGCAACATGAGTGAAGGTCTCATCGTAGTCACGATCATACTCCTACTGAAAACCATGTACCACAAGACGAGCCTTGTAGAGCTCAAGGAACCATCTGAGCTGGTCTTGATCTTGTACATCCACTTGCACATGATGGGAGTGACATGCGTATGTAAGAGCACAAGATCCCAAGTGCTAGTACGCTCCAAAGCAGCAATATCCTCAGACATCGCAAGCTGCCACTCAGGGTGAGCAAAGAACCTCCTGATAGGTGGTAGGCTCGAGAAGAGCGGTGGCTACAAAGTCAGAGCGCCGGGAGGTCTCGACAAAGTGTGACGATCACGAAGATCGTATCTGGGAGGAGAAGACAGAGCTGGACCCAGCAAGGACAGAGAACAAGAGCTGGGAACAGGGTCCGGCAAAGACAAAGGATGAAGCAAAACAAAGAAGTAGATAGGTGCTCGCCAGTAGAATCGGCACGAAACACACGAATGGCCGAACCAAACTGAGTGCGAACCATGGTGGTGAACATCTGGTAAATAGAGAGAACCTGACTGCAAGAGGACATGAAGTACCAATTATGACAAGAATAATTATCAATAAAAATCACATAGTATCGATGACCCCATTTCGAAACGAAGGGAGCCAGACCCCAAACATTGGAGTGAACAAGATCAAAAGGACGAGTAGAAACAGAATCACTAAAGGGTTATGGGATCTGCAGCCGCTTGCAAATCTTGCAACCCATACAATGTAAAGAGGTATCCCTAGAAACAGATCCAAGAACACTATGACCTACTAGTGATGATAAACACGATTCACAGAGACGACCAAAATGATGGTGCCACTGAGCGAAAGAAGTGGAGCACGCAGCAAAACCAGAGGCAGTGGTAGTGGTTGACTGGCTAGTGGAGACTGCAGAAGGAAGGTGCAACCTGTTGAGCTCCTAAATACGCTGCGAATCACAGCGCAGAGTGTCAGTACCAAGCAGAGTCTCTGTGCGCACGGTCCTAGACACAACAAGAGTCAGACTCAACAACACGACGGTCGAGATCAGTGATTAGACCAGCCAACATAAGCTGCATAGTAAGCCGATGAACATGAAAGACTGTAGGAACATGAAAAAATAAGCAGAAAGCATGCATCAGCCTGCAACAGGAAGAGAGGTGCCATCTGTAGTATGGGCAATAAAAGGAAGAGCTGTGGGACTCACAGAAGTGAGATGGGTAGAATTTTATGCCATGTGAAAGGAAGCACCAGAGTCCAAGATCCACGGAGACAAGATACCTGACGAGGGAGGAGGCGGAGGTGTGGAAGACTGCAGAGAAGCAAGAGCTAGACGAGCAGAACCCGGGGAGTCTAAGGACGAGTGGACACCGAGGCGCTGGAGTAGAGAGAGGAGTTGCCGCGTGGCGTCGCCGGAGGAGCCCTAGTGAGAGGCACCAGCTCTTGAGTGGGAGGGACCACCAGAGCCCTTTCGGGGGACGTCCACCCTGGCATCCCTGGCCTCTCATCCGCTTGTAGCAGTCCTGATACATGTGGCTATCACGCTGGCAGTAGGTGCAGTAGAGACCCGCAGTAGAGGCATCAACCACCGGTGCCCTGGGAGTGGGAGGGGCCACGGTCAGTGCTGAAGGAGCAGGTGCTGAAGCAGACAAGACAGCATGCATCTGAGTCGCGCCAGAGTGATGAGACTCCTCAGCATGCACACCCGTGAGGGCCTCCACCAAGCTCAGCGCGGGTGGCGAGTCAGGAGCTGAGCACACACATTCTCGAACTTAGGCCAGAGACACGTCAGGAAGTCATAGAGATAGTGAGTCTCCTGGTGAGTGCGGAGCCGCACGTAGCAGGGACAGGTCCGGCAGACATCCAGCCTTAGAGAGTCAAGTTGACGTCACACCTCAGACATCTGCTGGTAGAGGTCATCCTCGGTAGCATTGAGCTGCTGAAGAGAATGTGTTTGTTGCACAACTGAGGGGTACATGGCATCACTCGTCAGCTGGTAGTGAGCTCGGAGGCGCTCCCGTATAAGCTGAGTAATCGGCAGCTCCACCACATCTATGGAGATGGCCACATGCATGCTACCCACCAGCATGGCGGTAGCACGAGCTTCGGCATCCTGCCATCTCTTGTAGGCGTGCAGCTCGGACTGGTAGAGCTACAGGGCCTCCTTTAGTGCAGCATTGGTGGCCTCCTGAGCCGCCTGATCTGCACCACCAGGAAGAGTTGGCAGAACTAGCAGTGTAGGGTGAGGCGGATAGGGGTACTCGTCGGTGAGATGACCCTAGAGGAGTTGGTTGTTGAGGTGAATCCTCAGGTGCACAACCTACGCCCTGAAGTTCGTCCCGTCGAAACGAACCGAAGGGAGTGGGATGGCGAAGGAGCGGCTGGCGGAAGCCATCCGGAGCAGGGTGGTGGCTCGGAGTCAGTGTGTCTGGACGCGGGTAGAGGGGTGGCGACTTCGAGTCGGCCAGAGGCGAGCTCGGACGACGACTGGAGGAGCTCATGGGAGGCCCGGGGGGTAGCAGCTGGGAGACTCGGCGGCGGCCGGAGGCGCTCGTGCGATGGCGGAATGGCTCAAGCGGCAGATGGATGCCCTTTTAAAGTCAAAGCTTTGTCAAATTTGTTAAAGCTTAAATAGAACTTTTAAAGTCAAAATAATTTAATGTGACTAATTTGAACATCAATTAAAGCGGCAGCACGGAGCAGAGTAGGAGAGAGAAACAGAGCAGTGCGTGTGTGGTTTCACGAGGGCACGCGAGCTAGATAGGGTGGCTATCACGGGGGAAATCCTAACCCTAGCTCTGATACCATATTAGAATATGACATTGGTATTCCAGAGGAACAAAAATATATAAGTTGCATTGTATGTAAATATACAACAAACACCGTATACAAACTAACATCTAGTAAGCACATCTTATTTGGCACTTTGGAGTTCGGATAGGTTCAGCACCCTGCATGACGAGTCAATAAAGTAGCAATAGCAAACCACGCCGAGAGATTTGGGAGTTTGGAGTTTAGGACAAACACCTGTGCTCACGCCTAAAAGTAACTCAACATAGCCTCTTTTTTTTTTTTCTTCTTCTTCTTTGGGTCCTTAATTTATCCTTGCTTTCCTGGATGTTTGGTCCCTGGTGGAGTAAACAGCAATCACTGAAGGGGGGAAGCATTGTCCCCTTGTTGGTTGGGTGAGCTCCACACCTTATGCATGCTTGCTTCTACCTTCATCAGAGCCAGTCCCATTATTGTTCACTGTGCATGGCTCGCTTGTGTTGTGGCTGGGCAATGGTCTTCATGCATGTGATGTGCCCAACTCAACTCATGAGTACATATTGCAGCTGGGTCGTGGCTGTATATATGTAGGTGGAGTTTCGGCATGCCATTGTCGTAATTCCCGATCCCAGCGGCAATTATTGTTTGCATTTGCTGTAGCATTTGCTGCCAATTATATGGGTAGCATTAGCATTAGCATTAGCAGTGTTGCCGGTCCCAGCGGCTAGGCAGGCGGCCAAGTTACTTAGGACGACACCGTACGTCCTAAGTACTTTTCCTTGCCATAGTATTTCAGCTTGCACTGTTGTTATTAACCATCCAGGAATGTACAGGAACCTGACGCGCCACCAAGTGATCTTCAGCTTAACGAAAGCTTCTAGGAACCATGGTAACCGTAAACTCGATCTATTGCAATATGTATCGAGTGGCGCCATTTTCTCTTCTATGGCGTGTCGCATGAGGCAACACATATATATATAGTTTGCATATATATATACTTATTTTGATTAACTGCTTGTTGAAAATGTGCTACATATATATGTTGGTATATAGATAATACCTAGGCATATATGTATGTAGGGCTTGACATCACCCAAAATATCGCAATATCAAGTGTGCTTGCATTTCATGGTTTCTTTATTAAGCTTGGTCAAAGATGGGGGAACATATGCTCATAAGCTCAATCATATCACCAGGTTTGGAGTTTAGCGTCAAGACTAAACCTAAACCAATGGCATTTCGAAAGGATTACTGGTAGCTAGGGCTTCTGGCTTCACGCAGCTCGCATACCACAGGTACAGAGTATAGAAGATTGTATTGATTTTTTTTTTTTGGCAAGATGTCCTTTCCCTTCTTGTAGACTAACATTGAGTTGAACTCTTCCGATGAAACCTCGAATCAGAGTTATATATTTCACTTTCGTTGTTCTGCAGACTTACTCAATCTATTTTTGCGCCATTTTCTTGTGGAACTGGAAATAAAATAACATGGAATGGGCTATACGCCATCTTGATCTGAATTGAATGGCCTGCGGCCTGCGTTTTGGAGCCCAATGATTTGATTAATTGTTGAGACAGATAGAATAAAAATAGTTGTTCTATTTGGCAATCGGTGGGTCTGCATCCATGATATATACATACTCCTCCAGCAAGCAAGGAATGAGCACAATAATGAAGTAAGTACAAGGAGCCTTATCCCTTCATTGCATATATTTTCTCAATTTCTTATATATTCAGGTCTGGATCGGAGTATTCTTTCTAAGTGCATCTATATGCGTAACATCGGTTCTATTCCTCTCTCTCTCTTTTTTAAAAAATTGTTTTGCTTGAGAATAAGAAGGGTATATGCATCATTGTTCAAATAGTAATATCTAACAGCTAGCGGAGTAGTATATATGGGAGGTTAATTTGGGTGATAAGAGGGCCGGGGTTGCATGATGGGGTCTCTCTCTCACACACACATGAGAGAGAGCTTTCACGCAGGCATCATTTTATCTTCCTCTACAAACAAACATCACCCTCTCCCCTGTGTCTGTCTTATCTCTAGCTAGCTTAATTATTCCCTTCCCTTCCCTTCCTCCCCCCTCATCTCATCCTCTCTCTCATGCATGCATGTTCTTGCCTACCTGGTTCCCAACACCTCTCTGCCTTTTTCCACACCTAGCTTCTTTTTAACCCCATACACGCGCAAATAATTATATCATATATATTGTGTTCCCCTTTAATTCTTTAATTTCTCAGAAACTGCAGACACTGACATGCTGGTCCATGTACTTAATTCATGTGCTAGCTAGCTGAGCTCCATCGATCATATCTCTGCATGGGCATGGGCTTTCGCAGGTCAAGTTTGGGGTTCTTGCACTATATATATATATATAAGCCGGAAGCATATGCATGCATATATGTCTAATTTGTTGCTCTTCCGCATGCATGTTTGCGCCATCGATCTTTGATCCCATAAAGCAACACGCGCGTACTGTTGGGAAGCATCACCTGCTTGCTTGCCATTCCTTGGCACCACCACCACACCACACCACTCCGTATGGGTCACTATCTCGTCTCTCTAGCTTTCTGTCCCTAATTCTGTCATCTACCTACTTGCTTCAAATCATCCTTGGGCCACAATCAGCAACGTCTTCTCCGCGGTACGTAGGTGAGCTCTACTACTGTTTTCCCCTTCGTTTCACGCCCTTAATTAGCCTAGCTAATATATATATGCGTGGGCTTGTAGTTTTTTTCCTCGATCGAGGCTGCAGGCATTTCCTTAATTACCTGTTAGCTCAATATGCAACCAATTAACCTAGATTATCTATTTACATATCCTCAATTCTGAAGAAAATGATATGCTTTTGAGTTCAAATTCATTTCTTACCTTTGTATGTAAATGTTTTCATGACTCCTGAAAGAAGAGATACTATTTTTCCTGAGTAGTAGAACCACGTACCTTGCTCCTCCTTTCAGGAAGTACGTACTATACTTACGTGGCTAGCTGGTTACATAGACGAATTATTCTAAAAGTAATGTATGCGAACGGGTTATATATCATGGATAATTTTCTACTAAGCAGTTTTATTTATAGATCATCTCTGTCAAATTTCTTGTACCGATGCACACAGCATGTGCTTACATATGACATCAAGTTTATTTAGTTTTCTTCTCTTTAGCATACCGATTCAACATGATGTAGTTGGACTCTTCTGTTCATGATCTGGAGACTTCTTCCATGCATGCCCCCTTTCTTCTCCATATCTTTTCTTATGGTTAAATACTCGCAGTCTTGAACTAAGCTGTTTCTTTCTAAAATAAAAAACAAACCAATAATGAGTACGATCCCACTCTAAAACCACCCATTAATTCCCTATGACTACGATGCCAGTTCTGCCTTATCTACTTGTTTACATCATTTATTTGCTAGTAGTCAGAATTGTAACAGAGACGGCCTGCATTTCCTCACTGGTTCCTTGAGAGAATGTTTGGTCTACGATTGCATTTTTTGTTGATGTAATCCTGGGTACTATCGTCATGGAACGTAGGGCCTGCTTAACTGTACTATCTGCTGAGAAGCTGTGACTTCTGAATAAAACAATGCCAATAGCATCTTAACCTAAAATTCCCTAGTCCGTCATTAATAATAAATAACTGATGAAGTTTAGACTTCAGATGACAAATGCATCCAGAGATCTAGATAATTTTGTAGGTGATCTGCCTGAGCACACATTATTCAAGCAAGCAAACTGGCGCGTATACATATTTAATCAAATGTCCAGCATGCATATCATCCGAACTCAACAGTTTTTGTCTAGGCATATTCGTTGGTGACCAGGGGCCCATGAATTTTTATAAAATAAGAATTAGCAGCTGATGAGCTGATCCCTACGAAGAACTTTGTTAAGAAAATAAATGAATGCATATTCACATGCGTGCATACAGAGAAGAATGATGTCTTGTCCTTCGGACCACAGAGGGCCGGAGAACCTTCAAACTCTGACTCTATTAAGTATATCCAACAGTACTTACATCTACACTTCACTTATTTCAATAAAATTTTGGTGTTCTTCTAGGATCTAATTAGGAAGGCCAATCTCTGGTAGAACTGTAAGCACGCTAGTTCTCTTCACGGTAATTTTTTTACTTCTATTCAGAAAAAAAAAAACTGAAAGTACGTATTAGAAACATCAAACATGTAAGGATACAAGTACGAAAATCTTCATAGCGTATGTCAATGGCGAAGTGCGCTGAAAAATGCTGGGGCATGAGGGTTATAGCAAGAAAATGCTATAGGATATATAAGACAGTCCTTGTATAAGCTATGCCAATTCTTGACTCCATGTTGTACACATTGTCTCTCATTAGAAAATAGGCATTTTTGGTAGTGTAAATAACATGACATTCGACACTGGTATGGATGAGATGATTTGGTGTTTTTTTAATGCATATGTACATTTTATATCTTAGTGTCTTGTTATGTAAGCACGTCGATCGAGTTAAGAATTTCATGTTATCTAATTGGGCTTCGGGCAAAATACGGTACAAGAAATATTTTGCAGTCACAAGAAATTACAAATATCTAAATAAAAGCCATGATAATAAATGATCATTTGGTGTTTGTGCATATTGGCGTATATACTTGAACATATGGCTGTCAAGTTTGATGAAAGATCAACAGCTGATAATCACATAACTGAAGAGTTACCTATTAAAAATCACACTTCATGAAGTTTTAAGTTCTCCATGACCTTATTTCATATAGCAACACGGTGATCAAGTATATATATTTCGTACAATGTCCCGATGCATGCATGTAAGCAGCACGACACCACACACATCATATATATATTACAGTCTTATTTACATGGCATTATGTAACTCACATTAATTACTTATCTGTCCAATTGATATGATATGATATGATGATCATCATTATTATAGCTCCTTAAGATAATATTTATAGATGAGATACTATATATCTTTGATTAATCACATGCACAGTCACTTCCATGGATCAACTTGGCTGCTTGATGTTGACGTCGACGCATAATCAGTTGCCACCTCTTGCTTCTCGTTGACCTGAAGAATGTCTCCGTCATCGGTATAATCTAGACCCTTATTTGCTGCGTCGTGACTAAGTTGAGATGCAACAAACTTGTCCAGAACTCTCCAATCGGTAGTGACTTGGTCGACTGCATGCTCAATAAGCTGAACATGATGGTGGGCATCGTGCACGTTAATTTGGTGATCTGGTGATACAAGTAGAGAATGGAAGGAAGGGCTCTCTAGCTCATGAGGAATGGTGCTGAGAACATGGTGATGGTTTGGCATTTGGAATTGTAGCTTCAGTTCCCTCTTGTAGGTGTCGTTCAGCATTTGGAGGTGTTGTTCTTGCAGTGCCATGCTGTGGTGAGGGGGCATTCCGCTCATCGGAGAGTTGAGGTACTCATGCATATAGGCCGCCGGCCCATCTTCATCAACATACCAACAGGGTGCATCATGTTCTGAATCTCTTCTTGTTGGTAATCTCTTTTTGAACACCCTGCATACTACCCACCCTTCTTCCTGAAATATGCATGACGTTGGAAAATTAAGTCATCTTTTTACGTATATGACTGTTTAAAGGGATTTAATTATAATGTGTATTCATTTTTCTCGGAAAACAGATGCCATGAATGAATGTCTATCAGTTAATTCTTACATCTAAGAAGTAGATGATTAAAAAGTAAATTACGTGAAACTAGAACAACAAAAAGTTCAATTTTTTTTAAGAAAAAAATTCAGCCAAAATTAGCCGATATTTTCGATTTTCGGCGGTTACCGGCCTTACCGATCCCCCGTTAAAAAAATTCCTTCGGGAGAAGATTTCACTGATATATACACACATGTACATTGATTTGTAGTTCGTAATTTACGCTCGTGCTTCTCACGAGGTCGCTCAGTTTGCATTTTAATTTGTTCAAATATAAAACCTTGCATTTTTTTAAGCCACAGGGAAAAAAACGTTGTCGACGTGCAGGTAAAGATGGTTGCAATGAGTAAAGACGACAAGCATGTACATGCACTTGGGGCTAACTGAACACGTACGTACGATCGATAAAATATGGGCCATTCTGAATTTTGAAGCTGATATGGTTATTCTCTGAAAGGCATGTGTGTGTGTATATATATATATTCATGTCAAGTAATGTTGTTTTGTGAAGTGATGATTGAATGGAAAATTAATTGGTTTTGGAGATAATAATTAAGGTGCAAAATGAATGAATGAATGAATGAATGCACTTGCCTGGGGAGGACCATTCTCATTGGTCTCAAGGCGGTACTCGTGCATGATCCAATCAGACTTGTGGCCATTGGGAGCTCGGCCCTTGTAGTACACCAGGGTCTTTCTCATGCCAACCAAGCTGTGCTTTGCATAGATGGGTTTGTCCCTTCCGGTAGCCTTCCAGAAACCAGCCGCCGTTGCACGGTTCGTTCGAGTCCCGGTTGGGTATTTCTTGTCTTTGTGGCTGAAGAAGTACCATTCGTTTTGCTCCTCGGCTCCTATTCTACATTTCTCTGTACGTATATGCATGTATATATATGTGTGTGAATTTCAGTTCAGTTCAGTTCAGTTCAGTTGAATTTCAATTTCAGTTCAGTCAAATTCAATAGCAGTTCAGTAAGTAGTCTTTAGGGTATATACGTATATATATTAGCTAGCTATATATATGCATATGGACATGGTAATTAACCGGCCATATATATGCAGACGATCGATCGATGTTACAATTAATTAATTTCAGCTAATTAATTTCTCCTTGCTTGGACTGCATGCATGCAGTTTATCTACGTACGTACGTACGTACCTTGAAGATCCCACGGCTCTATCTTGTACAAATCAACATCTTTTATGACGTTTAGGCCAATCCTTCTTGAGGCCACCTTCTCCCGAAGGTAGTAATCGACGAGCTCTTCATCAGTTGGGTGGAACCGAAAACCTGGAGGAACCTGCGCCTGCGCCTGCGCTTGTGTACTGCTCATAGCGACCTGAAAAAATTAAAGGCTTCAATATATACATACATGTGTGTACGTATGAGCTGAGTATCTAGTTAATTAATAATAATATACGTACGTACGCATGCATGCGATAATGGATGGATGCAAAAGTAATACGCGCGTAGTATGTATGTTTGTACTCCGATCGAAGCAATTCAAGCATGATCGATATCATTTGCAGTGTGATATAGCGTAGCTAGCTGCGTGCATTGTGGTGTGCATGCTGATCACCAGCACCACTCATTGCCCTTTGTGTGGAGTGTTGCCCTGCCCTGCCACTCAAAGCTAGCTCTTGTCGATCTCATCATGTCCCCTGCGCGCAGCTAGCTAGCTACATCTATCTATCTATCTAGTATATATCTACGTATACTACTAGCTGTGTGTGTATGTATGTGTGTTAATTGTGTGTATTTGCACTCGTACCGTACCGGGTCTCCTGTTAAAGTAGTGCACGTATGGTATGGTATGGTAGGTAACTCATGCATGAGCATCGTACGTATATATATATATATATGTATGTATATATGATAGTTTAGAGCACACGTACGGTATATATGATCATGCATCCTTTAATAGAAGATCGTATATGTGTGTACGTACCTGAATTAACGAGAATATATAACGAAAATAGGTTTAATTACAAACATAGATCAGTCAAATATCAGTGGATCCACGTATATCACAACAACATTCTCTCTCTCTCTCTCTCTCTCTCTCTATATATATATATATATATATATATATATATATATATATATATATATATACATGTAGCTAATCACGCGAGCATGCATTGCATCCATTTCTGTCCCTTCAAACAAAAACAAAACAAAAAATCTGCAGTATAGTAGATCACAGAATCATTCCACCACTGCATGTATATACACCTTGCGTATACATATCGCACAGGTGTTTCCATGCGCCTAGGCACCCAAACTTATACCCGTTGATATGCTTTGGCATTCGTGGAGTTTAAATTCACCTTCTGTTTAACTAGTTTGAAATAGTTTCATGTTATATATATAACCACTATAGTCGCACTAAATTCAAAAGTAATTAAAATTAGTTTTACCTGCCATGCATAAATATATCAAGGGTGGAAAATATTTTCATACCCAAACTCCAAAATTCGTGTTGATCATATATACACATGTATCATACGGTTGTTGATGCGGGTGCCTAGACACCCAGGTGCTTTATGTAATTTACCTACACATATCTCTATACATATATTGGACAATAAGTATAAATATAAATATTGTATCTGCTAATTAAGTTTGTAGTTGGATTATTATTATTATTATTATTTTAAAAAGAGATCGAGGTCGAAGTTGGGAAAGGGTGAACATAAAGGGGGCTGTGAATAAGAGGTCTAAAAAGGATTTAAATGTATACAATTATTTTGTGTGTATCGACGTATAAATTTACAAAAGATATGTATATCTTTGTATATGTTTACAACATACAATCTGTATGGATCAGTCCTGGAATGCTATCACTTGCTTCTGCGATTTTAAAAAAAAGGTATCTTGTTAGATTTGCGTACGAATCACTAGAACATCGATAGGTTATGTCATATCTTAGATGGGAGTTCGTTCTATCTAGGGTTCCGTAGGACACATGTAGTATAGCCAAATCTAGGTTATATATATATATATATATATATATATATATATATGGTTGAGTGCAAGCCAGAGATCAGATATGACAAGGTAACACAAGATCAAGACATAAATCGAGAGATCTCTTCCTCCGTGTGTGTGTGTGTGTGTGTGAGAGAGAGAGAGAGAGTTGTATATACCTTTGTTTGATCAGTAGATCGGATTCAAATCAGTGAGATGTGATGAAACCTTGTTGAACTCCAGAGATCTAGGTAGCAGCTATAGTAGTAGCTAGGAGACAGAAATGAACATTTTTCTCTTCTCCTTGTCCGAATTAGTTGCTCTATGTGCACTCTCTCTCTCTCCTCTATCTTTAATTCTCCCTAACTCGTTATCTGGTTCAGATCCCAAGAAGAATGTCACAGAAGGACGTACCAAAAAACATCAGCAAATTTTTTTTAAAGGATCTCAAAAAATAACAGCACAGGAAGTAGAAACGAATCAAAGTATATATATATATGAAAAACATTAGGCTTAACTCAAATTACCTACATGCGTTCATCTGGATGAGCCATGCAGGTTGTCGACAAGTTACTTGTTCCTCTTCCCCTTCTTCCTCCTGATCACATGGAGCAGAGAGAGAGAGAGAGAGAGAGAGGAGAGAGGAGAGAGAGGGTTGCAGAGAGAACGGGAGCGGGAACGGGGTTGATGAAAGCGCAGAACGGGATTGATCGAAGGAAGAAAAAAAGAAACCAAGTGGATTGATTACTAAAGAAATGAAGCACAATCTATGGCCACCATGAATACACAGGAGGAGAAAGATAAGGTAAAATTATTCCTACAGAGGAAAGAAGCCCAAAACAAGAATATCAAGGCGAGAGAGAGAGAGAGATGAAGTGAAGAAGATGAAGATCAGGAAGAGGAAGGTGCAGCTATAGCTAGGGTGAAAGAGCGAGGGTAGAGAGAGAGAGAGAGAGAAGCAGGCATGCAAGGGAGGGGGAAGACGTAAGAGAACAGCGACCTTTGTCTACTCTCCGATGTGGGAGTGGGACCCGCACACGCAAAAGGGGCCCGACCACTCACCAAACAAATCCCCCCTCCGATGCCTCGCACCATCATTCCTTCCTTCCTTTTTTCCCCCCTACTTTTTGCCTTTCTTCCTTCTTTTCAATCCCTTAAAATCACCCCTGCCTTGCTCCCCCCCTCTTCTCGGAGAAGCAACATGTACAGAGAGAGTAGTTAGGTTTATTTAGTTTATTGTTTTTGAGAGATTGCATTCAAGGTATATATGTTTTTGAGGAATTTGGGATCTATCTATCTATTATGGGTAAATCTGTTCAGTGCTACCATAATTGCTCGCAAGTTGCAAAAATACCATCGCGAACGAGGTCGACTGAAAAATATCATCGCAAACCTGAAAAACTCTGAAAAATATCATTGTCGTCACGTTTTCCATCCAAAACAGCTGTTAGAGCCTTTCTTAGACAGAGAAAATTTCAGAAATACCAACGTTACCATTGATCATAGAGAATAGTTCGAGATAACACAGATTAATTTTGAACAAATACCAAACAAAGCTAAAAAAAATTCTAGGAAAATTAATCGAAATTCCCTAAGATATTTTGCACTTATGAAAATTATTTTCAACTTAAATTCGGTTTCCATTTTTACACAATAAATAATTTTTAAAAGCTGAAAATACTTTTTAAACTAATCGACAATGTTGACAAAAAAAAAAGTTATGTTGTAGCTCTTCATCCAATTCAGTTCATAATAGGCACGGCTAGGGATACTAATCAAAGCTCACCACTTAGCAGTTACTCCAACACCACAGAAAATTGAATATGTACAGGTCGAGATGGCAATTTGTCATGCTATGTGCTTCTGCACCAAGAACTACCCTCCTTGCACAAAAATTGAATATTGTTTGCTACTCAGGCCTACCTCAATCAACACATAAATAATCTTTATAGCCTTGGCACTATGCTTACAAGACCAAGAATTTGGTTCATAAAATAACAAGTACCTCTAACTGAGACTCTTTGGGTCCAGATGAATCGGGATTCATCCTTCTCTTCTTCACCGAGACAGCATCACCATCTTCTTCAGATCCTTCTATTGACCACAGTTTGATGGTGCTATCGCTACTACAAAAAGGGCTATACTGAACGCCTCATCACAGACGGTTCACTAGAGCCGTCATAGTTGTAATTACCACAGACAGTTTTACAAGCGCGGTCGTCTAAGTTACTAGCGATGGTTAGAACCGTCTATGATACGTCATTATCACATACTATTTTTTTTAATAAGAACCATCTATGATAATTCACAGACAGTTCTTAACAAGAACCGTTTGTGATAATTTTGTAGCACGGGCGGTTTGTGGTTGGAAATGTCTGTGATATGTTCAATGCTTCGGCTCCCACACGATGCGTCTCTTCATCTCACGCGCCGAAGTTACGATGTGTCTCTTCGTCTCTTCCTTATTTTATAAGAATGATCATCGCGCGCCATGGTGAGCACGCATGGTATTGAATACATACGCAACTAGCTATAGTACCGTCGCGCGCCATGGTGAGCACGCAGAGCATGCGGCGAGAACCAAGGCGAGGAGTTCGGCGATCGATGTCGCTCTTCCTCATGAGGTCGTCGTCCACATCATCAGCCTTGTGGCCGTGAGCTCTCCTCAGCCCATGGCTGACCTCTGCAGCCTACGAGCAACGTACATATTTATATGCCTAAAAAATATGTACCACTGTTTGTGGCGGCAACCAATCCATGCATGCATATATGCTACTATTTTTATATTATTTTTTAGAGAAACATTGTTAGTTTTAATCTTATAGTTTTTTATAAGTTCTTTTGTTTAATCTTGTACATACTAGCTTTCTTTCAAGAACTGCCCTCCTTGTGCATTGAATCTGTAATATTATTATGCTTCACGAACTTTACCGAGAGGAGGGGCGGCGGCTGGGAGGAGGACAACCGAGCTTTGAGGTTAAACGGGCACCCGGGCAGGAAGAGGGAGTTAGGACGACGTTGAGGAGGGGACGGGCGGGAGGAGGCGACCGGGTGGTGAGGAGCGAGATCTAGAGGTGGAGAGAAGGGCGCAGCCGTGTGGAGGACGGGGCAACACCGCAAGAGTAGCAAGAAAACTCACAAATCACATATCCAAGTGGGAGATGGGTGGAAGTGTGGCGCATGTACCTATTCCAGTGGTGGCCGCATCGATCTACCCATGGCGGCGACGTTGAGGGTTAGCGACGGCGTGGAGATTGGTGGTCGCCCTCATCTTCGGAGTCGCCACTGTAGCGGACGGTGGTCGTTGTCATCTTTGGCTCCTTCCTCGCGAGTGGCGGTGGTGTCGGCGGGGCGGCGGGCGAGCGGGAGGACAAGGGCGGTGAGGAGGGGGTGGCGACCGAGCTGGAGGATGGGGCAGGAGGAGGGAATGGATGCGGTGAGGTGGAGGAAACGAGGAGAGACCGAGACTCCGAGAGAGTGAGATGTGGTAGGGGAGGCGAGTGGCAGCTGTGCCTAGGTCTGGGTACGCGGGTAAAACCACGTAATGGGTGGCGGAGGACGAGAATGCTACCAAACCATTTGCTGAGATCTCAAACGAGCGCGCTCGAGCCTGGTTAAGAGCGAGGGCATCAGCCATGTCTTCGGGCGGCATCTCTTTCACAAACCCAGCAGATGAGGCAGTGTCCCAACATCTGGTAAATATGTCAAACTACATAGTTGTTAATAAATCCATAACTTCATAGTGTCTATAATAACATGATGACCTCTTGCAGGAAGCATTGGTTTTCACATGTTCTCAAGGTTCCTTCAAAGCAGACAGGGAAAAGGATCTACTATCTACGGCCCTGGGAAACAAGGAGCACCCGGGTCGCACGCGAGGCGTTGGGGTTTACGTATCTTGGAGGGATGGATTCGACACAACTCTGACACGTATAGGAGTAGGAAGAGATCCAACGGCGAGCACCACGCCTGGTTGCCCTACAACCAGAAGTAAATGCTTCACTACTTGCTATACAAATTTCATTCGTACTTTATACGCAGCACGAACTTAGGTTTATGAATATAACGACATACATGAGTAGGTTCCGCTGGCTTCTTTTAGTCATTATACCAAAGAGGAACAAGGTAATATACCTTGATTTCCTACTCAACAAAAACCACAACTTCGCCTTTGTGAAAGGAATACTCGACAGGTATGCTCATTTCCTCCATACATAACTCTATTGTAGTCTTCCTTTTTTTTCAAATGGCCGAGGATAACTTTTTGGAATCATGCAGGTCGTTCATCACCTATGTTGCCGAGGGAGGGCCATACAACGGATCGAGCGCTACACTGCAACACAGGATGTAATTTTTCGGTACGTGCGGTACGCGCTACAACACAGTAATCCTATATCTTACTTTGTAATAATGTGTCTCGAACTGACTGTACCTATATATGTAATTCTATTTTTGTAGTGTCGCCAGCAAAAACAAGATCACCTATGTGCATTCTACGTTTGCCATCATATGCAGCAAATGATGAGTGACCCTTCACAGACGGTTCTATTTACATATCTTACATATCACAGACGGTTCTATTTACAAACCGTATGTGATAGTGACCCTTCACAGACGGTTCTTGGTTGAAACCGTATGTGAAGGGCCACGGTCACATACGGTTTCAACTAGAAACCGTCTGTGTTGAGCCTTTGTCACAGACGGTTTTTTAAACCGTCTGTGATGTACTTTTGTGTAGTAGTAACCAAGACAGACGGTTCAAAAACCGTCTGCGATGTACTTTTATGTAGTAGTAGTTACAGTTGTATAATGAATACAATTGTACTTCCATGATAAGCATTAGAGTTCTATAACAAGTACAACTCTATATTTGGATGCAAACAGATGTATTATGTATCTAGCAACACAATTGTGCGAGAAATTCAGCTGGTTACTCTTAGGCTAGTGGCTCTGAGGCTACTGGTACGAAAGGAGTTGGAGAAATGTTTCTGGTAGGAATGTAAAAAGGTGTTTAATCAGCTACCTCGGGGATCGATGTAAGAAACCAAAAAAAAAAAAAAAAAAAGTTAGTCCTTGCAAGACAATGGGGGCTAGATCTGAAAGCCAGAGCCACCAGAACTCAGGTTAACACTGTTATGCTTCTCCGAACCCTAGTTGAAAAGGCATATATTCCATGAAAAAGTCTAATTTAATTACAAAAGCTTCCATCTTAAGAGAGAGCGGGAGGGGAGGGGAGTCTCTTTTGGCTTGTGATTCTGATTAAAAAGGTGCGTGATTCATAATCCACTATGAATTCCCCACACCCCCAGCAGCATCTGCATCTGCACACCGGCCCCAACCCAACCAAACAGGGCAGGCGTGAGCTTCGGCCGATGATTAGCCTCACGCCGCGCCACTTGCTCCTCAACATTCCTTCTCTCTCCACGTGCTCGTATGCCCTTCCTCTTGCTTGCCGCTCAAATGTAAGCGATGGCCAATCTCGCTCTAACACCATCCCATGCACGCATGCATACATCTAATTATTTAGTTTAGCCAGTCCATCTTATTTTGACTGCACCAGCAAGACAAGCCACAGCAGGAGCAGGAGCAGGACGACGACGACGACGACAAGCCACAACAGCAGGCTAGGCTAGGATAGGATAGGCTACAATTCAACAAATCGATAGGAAAATTTGCAGCTAACATGACATAAAAGTAAAACTGCACTTGCGAATCGCAATGACACCGCAACAATATTCAATCAGTCAATCAATCAGTCAATATCCGAATCTCCACAGAGCTAGCTGGCTGGCTGGCTGAATGCGAGAAAACCCATCTCAGGCAGCACGCACACCGTACTCCTTGCGGCCGGCAGGTAGCACGGACTCAACATTCTGTTAAATTCCGACAACTTGACTTGCCCCATGCACAGTGGAAGGGGGTTTCAACTCAACACAACACATATGATGGAACCTACAACTTGGACCTACTCAAATTCTGTCAATTTCCTAACTTGCAAACAGCAGAGCACTAGCTGCCAGATATTTTAAACGGATCGAACGCCAATGCTACCAATGACACCAAAGCTGCGAGCAAGTAGCCGTTTAGTTTCGCTGCAACAGATGATGAACTTGATGATCCATGAGGCTTCTGAGCCCTAGAAAACAATAACAGTTGAAGCATTAGTACTGCGCCTATATGTAAGAAGAGCCTATTATCTATATATAGCACATAAGCAAATAGCACACTTTTGTTTATCCTTGAGGAGACCACAATAGATAATGTTATCTGGAGCCACCATCTCGGTAACATTATAGCCTCCTGCCGGATCCAAGACCCTGATGTAAGTCTCCTGGCCGAGATACCACGTGTCGAGATTTTCTGTGCGTACGTTCCAGAAACCCGGGCTGTCAAGTGACAGTAAGACAGCAGTCCATGCTCCAGGAAATACCTACGAACGATATGACAGTAACATCATTAGTTGCAGGTTGCAACACTTAAAGCAGTGATGTCTTCTACATATGCCTCTTCATTTATTTTTATTTTATTTTATTTTTAACTGAGAAGTAAAGTAGGCACCCAAATTCGAGCCAAATAGCATATGCCTCTTCATTGAGCAAAAGCAACATACTTGCATCCATTAGCTCATAAATAAATATTACATGAACATTATATGAAACAAAAGCACCCTGATACACGATAGGACTTCACAGGAAGAAATGGTTTATCCAAATGATATTCTATACCTGGGTTGTGCAACGAGAAACACCATCCCACTTGTTGTATGTCCCGCGACTATTCTCACTCCACTCACCATAGTCCATTCTGTTGGCAATGTGCAAATGGTTAAGTATACAGGACCCAAAGTTGCTGGTCACTTAAAAGGAAATGAGAAATTGGAAGCTGTTCTCACCCAACGACCCAAAACGCATATCCATCAATATGGTAGGTCTGAACTTTCGTGTCATTGTTCTGAAATACAATTTCCATAAAGTTCTTGTATGTAGAATTGATGATAGAAGATCCAATCACCGGTGGTCCATCAGATGGCATAGTGGGGAAGTCAAGTGTGTATACTCCTTTCTCGTCATAGAGATCTGCCAACCTCAGAGGGGTAGCAGGTGGGGAGTAAGAGATACTGTTCAGTGCAGTCCGTTTTTTGCCATTGATGGTAACAGGTGGCTCATTCCTCAACTTGTACACTTGGCTCACATTGATAGAACCATAGTGAAACGAACCTTGAGGATTCGGACGAGCAGCGCCAGTGCTCACATTCATCCTGAACAAAATAAAAAAAAAACAAGGTGTTTTTTAGGCTGAAGTATGGATGCACGAATTATTCAGAACCACTGTGTGCACATGAAGACTTGGAGAGACAGTACTACATGTCTAGACAGACAGTTGTCTACAAATATTGGCAGATATCCTTACACTTTATTGAGTGGTGCAAAAGCAGAGACAAAAAAAAAAAAACTAATATCTATTACGCTTTTCAGAGGTCATTATATTGGTATTGATAACAAATTAAAGTTTCTGCAAGGAATTCATCCAGAACAGATGCTCAAGTACGAGACCAAAGATTTGGGCAGAAATTTTCCCAAATGTGTACACCAAAAATGTTAAATTAGTGGTGCAAGAAAGGAGGCATGAATTATATAAAAATGAGCCATGCCACATTCAGAGCTTAGAAAGAAAAGCATTTATGCAAGAAAGGAGGCATGCATTATATTGAAATGAGCCATTTCACACTCAGAGTTTAGAAAGAAAAGCATACTTGGTCAACATCTCTTGAAGGATCAAGAAACAACTAATGTGCATAAACCACAACTATGGGATAGCAAAAAGACCATGAAAGGTTAATGAAAAAACCAATTTACAGGAGCTAGATCAGTTGTTATATAAGAGTACTGCATAAACATCACCAAAAAGAGTTAGGTATAGCAAACAACTGTTGTTATTTAAAAACAAACTATTATGAATACCGCTTGTATTCATTATAAGGCCAATGGGCCAATATATATATACAAGTACAGGTGTAGCATATATGTAAATAACCCCTTATATAATACACATCTAACACACCCCCTAAACTTATGGTGGATCAACAACATTGCTGAGTTTTGGTCTACGCCTTTGTGAAGAAGTCTACCAACTGAAGTTCTGAAGGCACATACTTAAGAGCAACAATCTGGTCCTGCACCTGTGTCCGCATGTAGGAAACATCAACACCAATATACTTTGTAAGCCTCACCGGATTTGTAGCAATGCTAATAGCCCATGTACTGTCAGACGAAAGAGGAGTGGGTGCTGAAACAGAAACACCAAAAATCATCAAGTAACTACCGTAGCCAAATAACCTCCATAGTCAACAACAAAGACGTAGCTCGCAACTCTACCTCAGCACTCGAACGAGAAACTGTTGTCTGCTTCTTAGTCTTCTAAGCAATGAGGAACCACAAAAAAAAACACAATTGGTAGAAAGAAACCGGCGATCAGAGTGATCACTAGCATCAGAATATGTCTGGAGCTTTAAAGAGCTGGAACAAGAGAAAAACAGACGAGTGATGATTCCACGAAGATATCGTAGAACATGAAGAAGATGACTATAGTGGAGCTGAGTGGGAGCAGAAACAAACTGACTCAAAATATACACAGGGTACGAAATGTCAGGACGAGTGACACCCAGATAAACAAGACTCCCAACAAGGTGACGATAGCGAGTAGGATCAGTAAGAGACTCAAAACGAAAGGAGCTGGACCCTATACATCATAATGAATAAGATCAAAAGGACGTTGTGACACTGACTCACTGGAAGGATAGGGAAGTTGAAGCTGTTTACCAAGCTTGCAAACCCTGACAATTTAGAGAAGCATCACCAGACACAGACCCTAAAAGACCACGACGAAGTAAAGAAGATGGACGCAACCCGCAAAGATGTCTCAAACGATGATGCCACTGAGCAAAAGATGCAGTGGAGGATGCAGTAAAAGCAGCGGCGACGGTGGAGGCGACAAGGCTGGCAAGGGCAGCGAAAGGAAGATGAAGCCAGTCAAGCTTCCAGAGACGTTGTTGAGTCACGACGGCGAGGGCCAGTGCCAACCAGAGTCCTCGTGCGTCGATCCTGAACACAACAAGAATCAGAATCGAGAATAACACAACCACCATGATCAGTGAGCTGACCGATAGATATGAGTTGCATGGTTAGTTTGGGAACATGAGAAACAGCAAGAATATGAAAAGAGGGATTCGAAAGAGTGCCTCGTCCTGCGACAGAAAGAGAGGTACCACCTGCTGTCTAAACATGGCAAACATTTGGTCCCAAAGAATCAATCTAACGCCATACCGCAGGCAATTGGGCATAGAACTCGTCCAAAGTGGCATCTCCCTACTGCACTGACTGCTCCTTGCGCACAACAGAAAGATACAAGTAATCACCAAACGGTTCGTAGCGGTTGCGCATATGTGTTCACATCAACTGTGCTGAGGCCAAGCTAACCACATCCCTAGTGAGATGCACTTCCATGCTAACAGCCAAAATAGCAGAGGCACGGGCATCCTCATCAATCCATGTCTTGTAGACAGCATACTGAGTTTGAAAAGTCTCCATGACATCCTCAAAAGCATCAGATATCCCTTTACGAGTGTCTTCGGAAGCATCCTCCGGAGCACGGGCTCAACAGGTGGAACAGGGCGAGGCAGACAATGCAACTCACTGGTGAGAAAATCCTAAAGACGTTGACCACGCATATGGAGACGCATGTGCTGAAACCAGGCCCAATAATTGAGACCATCGAAGATCACCGAATAGAGAAGAACGGAAACAGTGCCCACTCGTAGGCGGCGCTAGACGGCGCGGCGACCAAGACAACGAAGTCTAACAGGCGGCGCTAGACGATGCGGCAGTTAGAACGACGTATTGGTCTTTTTCTCTCTTTTTTACCGGACTCTTTTTCTTACCGGGCGGGCTGACTTAATCAGCCGAAGCGTCGCTCGGCCCAGAAGAGCACGGGGGAACTAGGGTTCCCCCTGTTACTGCTCAAGAGGCGGCGGCGAGATCGGCGATGGCGACAGGATCAACGATGGCGGCGCGCCGGCGACAGGCGAGGAAGACCGCGAAGGCGAGGCGACCCGCCGGATCGGGAAGAAGCCGAGGACGAGGCGACACCGTCGGCGAGGAAGACTTGCGAAGAAGCCAAGGACGAGGCGACGCCGAGGAAGACGACGTCAGCGACGCTGAGGAAGATGACACGGAGCAACTTCGGATCGGGATCTCCTGAGCGAAGACGAGGCGCGGTGACGGCGGCGGCTCCTCGAGTGGCGGGTCGACGCCAATCGGGGTGACGGCGGCGGCTCCCCGAGCGGCGGATCGACGCTAATGGGCGGCGAGGCGACGGCTCCCGGAGCGGCAACGGATTGGCGCCAATCTGGGCGACACCGACGGGCGACGCGGCTGACAAGCAAAGCAACGAGCCAAGGAAGAACCAATGGCGGCGATGGGCAAAACGAGACAACGGCGGTGGCTGGAAAAAGAACCAGTGATGGCGACAGCTCGAAAAAAACCCCCCTAGGTATGCTCTGATACCATGTTATGAATAGCGTTTGTATTTATTATGAGACCAATGTGCCAATATATATACAAATACAGGTGTAGCATATATGCAAATAACCCCTTATACAATACATATCTAACACAAACATCATAGCACATGATGGGTATCGAAGAACACTATTATTATTAAAAAAAACATCACCAGATGATGGGTCATGGGTCAGCCATTTCTAAGATCGGTGCTTATAAAAAATAGTGACTGGAATTGCGAGAGAGAAAATTAAACCAGTGATCCTTTGGACGGTCAGAGTTTAGGCAAAAAAAATTGTTTTATTATACAAACCTGATTGAGCGTGCCTGGTTCATTGAGAAAGTTTTGTCATAGACATCATTTGGTGGATCAGGAAGAGGACCAGATGCTTTGCCCTTTGAATTTGAGTAGTGCAAAACTCCAACACCAGTAACTCTGGTCCAGAGTGATTCATTCACAAACCTAGCGCTGGCCACAAAGTAATAATCACTGCTAGCGTTCTGATCCATGGTGATCAAAAAGGAGTAAGACTGCCCCACATGGATGTCAAGATTCGTGAAATTCTGCTTCATTGTGTATGAACCCTCTGTCTCAACAATGGCCAAGTTGTGGTTCTGAATCCTGAAGTTCAAGCTCGTAGAGACACCCACGTTGTGGACACGAAAACGGTACGTTTTTCCTGTTGTGGAGCTGAAGCAGTCAGTTATCACAATCATAGCGATGTACTAAAGCAATCACTGTTTAAAAGAAATATTAGTCGGCCTTATCATGAAAGTGATAATAAACCATCAACTTCATGCCTCCATCGTATCAGGGAAAACACATTGTGCAAATCAACAGTAACATAAAAATGTGCACAGCAACGGCATTAGGAACCACACTGGTATTTTTCTTATTACCATGCACATGGATTAACATAACATATGAGGAGACACAAGGATTTCAAATTAATGATGAAAGTGGGAATAGTAATCACCTGGCTCAACATTGATAGTCTCATACTCGATGCCATCTGGAACGAGGGAGTCATTGTACCTATATGGGCCCTTGCCATTCATCAAAACACCATCAGGCATCCCAAGCTCCTTCCCATCATCGAGCATCTTCCTCAGATCCTACACAAGAAACACACAATCAGCATCCTTGATTATTGGAGAAACTATCTAGGCATCTTGCAATAAAGCCTGTGAAATTCTCCCGTACCGTGTGGTTCTTCTTGTACCAGTCCCCGATGAACAAGGTGAAGTCCCCATCTGGCGTGTCGAATGGGACTGAGATTACCGCCCGGTTCTTGACAGTAATACCTCCAAAACCCCCAGCGGCACGCTGCATACCAAGGGGTGGAAAGTAGAAGAAGCTCCCAATCTGGTCCTTCACTTGGAAATTATAAGTCCAATTCCAACCTGGAGGTATCGGGCAGTTTGTGCCAAGAACCCCATCTTGCCAGCAATTCTTTCGATGCTGGATCCCATCCCTGTGTCAAAAACAAGGCCAAGACACTTATCATCACAGTGATAGCCAACGAAATAAATTGGACTGATAACCATAAGAAGCTTATCAAGATTGAAACTTGAGAGCGCTAACCAAGTGATGAGCAGTGGTTCATCCAAGCTGTTGAGCACATTGACAACCACATTGTAGTTGGTGGTGACGTTGACGATGGGGCCAGGGAACTGTTTGTTGATTGCGATCACCTGAAACAAAACAATTTATTTATTTATTTTTGCTTAAACACAACCAGTTCAGGGAGGCTAGAAGGGATATGAAAGCAAGCGCAAACAACTGGTATATAATCTTGATGGGGGAAAACCGGAACTCAGTACTACAATAAGTCTAGATCGGGAAGCATATGAGAGCAGGATGTTGGACTAGGAAGATCTGAATGCAGTGCCTATTAAAAGCGCCAGGAGTTGGTAAAAATCGAACTTTGCAGTTGCAGGTAGGAACCCACGCTAACCGCCTAGGGGTAAAAGGAAAGAAGAAGAAAAACAAGTCTTTGGGCGAGAAACGAGCATGCAAGTCCTGAGTCCTGACACTGGAGTGCAAGAAACATATTTCCCCCAAGGAGAGGAAATGCAAATGCGCGAGAAACGCGTAGGAAAGCAAAATGGAATCTTGAAGGTAAGCGAACAGCAAGAGGCCCTCCACTAATCAAGGCGCACTGCACTGCACTGCACACATCAAAATGAACCGAATGCTTCCCGCAAAGAAACGAACAAGGATCAAATCCAATCTTGAAGGAGGAGCATCCATCAATTCTTGGCACAGCAAAGTGCGAAGTAGTATTACGAGGAATCAAAATCAAATCTTTGGCTGAAGAAGAAGAAGGGAAGGAATTGAAACCCACGAGAAGAACAGGGGGTGGGGTAAAAATCCAAGCTTTGCGCGATGGATACTCGTAGCATTATACACGTATACGCCACAGATGAAGAAAGAAGCAGCAGATGAAGAAATAGAACAGGTCGGTCACCTGCTGCGGCACGCCAAGAGGGGATGCGGTGATGTAGGAGACGTCCCAGTCGAAGAAGGCGTAGGGGTCGGCTGCCTGCGCCGGCCCGGCCAGGAACGCGACAGCAAGGAGGAGGAGCGCCGCCGGCGACGCCATTGGTCTCCCTCTCTCTCTCTCTCTCTCTCTCTCTCTCTCTGCACCGATTCTTGGGGTCTCTCTCTCTCTCTCTGTCTGAGAGCGCGTGACTAGTTGAGAGAAGCGAAGACTGGCGAGGCGAAGAGAGAAGCAGCAGCAGGGGTTTGGGGTGGTTTTGAGGAAAGTAAAGTTGAACCCCAAGCAGAGGGAGAGAGAGCACAGCTGCAATGTACACGAGGGTTAAGTTCAGTGTGAATTCATATTTTTAGCTGAAATAGTGATATCTGAATCCGACCGAATTGAATAGGTATTCGATTCGTATTTGTATTTATTACAGCGTTTGATTCGTATTTGATAATATTTAAATTTATATTCATTAAAAAAAAACAAATACATAAAAACAACTATTCAATTCGTACGTGATCCATTAACACACCTGGTCCTATGAAATTCTGCGACTATCTAGTAAGCACAATCCTCGTGAGCAAAGTGTATTTCGAAACGGAACAAAACCTCCAACCCAACTCCATGGTAAATCTTTTTAATTTTCTACTTCTTTTCCTTTTTTTTATTTCCCCCTTATTTCTTTATTGTTTGATTTTCATTGGAATATAATGGTCATAAGTTCTCTACCTTCTTACGTGACAAGTCCAGAAAAAGGCAGGAGAGAGAGAGAAAAAAAAGAGAGACGGAGGGAGAACTAGACTTAGCGTGAACGGTGGTGTGTGCACTGCACGGAGGACGAGGGGAGCGAGTAAGTGCGGCGCATTCATTCAGACGGAATGGTCGTCGTCGGCATTGCATGAATTTTTTTTAAAAAAAAATATTTATATTTAATAAAATTATAAAAATAAATAACCACCCTACAAAATTATAAAAATAGGTTACTGCCGTCGTTTGAACTGGCGACAGAAACTCCGTCGATCCCTGTCGCCAGTTGCCAATTCAACTGACGATAAGAAGTTGAATGATGCTCCTATCGCTAGTTGAACTGGTGATAGAAATCCAACTATTATAATCCTGAAATATCACTCTAAAGCTCATTTTAAATCCAGAAAAAACAGAAGAGAAGAAAGGTAGCGAAGCTCTACCAGTTCATCGTTGAGGAAATGTAGACGGAGCATCGGATTCAATTAGCCATCTTGTATGTACTTTTTTTGAAACTTTGCACATTATGTCAAAACCTTGTTGGTTAGCAAACAAAAATAGCGACATAGAATTTAGTAGATTAGATAAATATAGTCCAATTATGTAGTACATCATTTGAGTTGTGTACAAGATAGGTAGATCGTAATCTAAATAATAATAATATGTTTTTTTAAAAAAAAAAATCGGCATTGCATTGCTCTGCATGTGCGAGTCTTAATTTGACCAGCTCTCGATCAAACCAGCTTTCCAGTCCAAATCGTTCGGCCGCTATACCCATAAGCCTGACTATAGAGCAATAACAAAGGAGTCTCAAATCATCTCCCTCTAAATGACGGTTTGATAGGTAGATATACCACCACCTTTATAAAACTGTGCACATGGACTACGACTAGGGACGAACGGATGGATGCGTACGTATGGCTGCAACTAAGGATAGATAAATACCACTGGCGAACCAAACCTCTTGACCTGCGATCGCATCCTGGGACTTTTGTTCACTTTGACAGATTCTGGTAGCTATCAGGTACAAGAAATCCAATGCGATCGCCACGGGGGGAGGGGGAGGGGGAGGCTAGTTAGCCAGTAGGGGATAAGAATAAGATGGGAAGAGGTAGGAATCCAATGCCCGATCGAGATGCTTGCTGCTCATGTCCCTCCCTCCCTCCTTTAATTCGCTTCTTCCCATGGAGAAGAAAAGAATCAGAACAAAGAAAGGCATGGATGGGGTTTCAGGTTCTCATCTGATCAGATCAGATCATGTGTCCATCGCTACCTCTGGCCGGACTTAGCTTGGAGTTAGTTTATTCTGGATGGATGGGCAAATTAACCACTAGCTTCAGCTCGGATTTGATTAGTACATTACATTACATGTATGTATGTATGTATGCATAAAACCTGGTCCATGTCCAACAGTCTCCATCCATCTGCACTGCACTGCACTGCATGCTGGCCGTGCCTACCTTTGCTTTGATTTGGGGCAGCTTTTCTACTAAGCACCTTGTCCCCAATTTCCTCTATCCTCCTCTCGACCTCTTAATTAGCCTTGTGACTGGATTGATCCTAAATTAATTCTTGGCCACCGTATAGCACAGTATTAATGACAAGCATCCATCCATCCATCCATCCATGTGACTGCGGCCGGCCGGATAATCACTTGGAGGGGCCAATTGGGGTGTTCGGCGTCAATCTGCTATAGCCTCTTACTCTTACTCGCCTTCCATATCATCTCAAGGCGGCGCCAATGCTCCAGCACCTACCAATTGAACTGACAGCAATTTACAACAAACATATTGATCCATTGCTACCGTAGTGTCATGGCTACCTCTCCGCGTCGCCGCCTCCTACGCTATTAGATCCCCTCATCTTCGTGTATGCCATCATTGCAACCCACAGACTGAGTGCTGAAGGGGGTCGGGTTCTCTGCGGCACAAAGCGAATGCCGGACGGGCGCAGGTGGCGAGTCGTGATGCGAGACAGAAAGGAGTGCGACGACGACAAATTTCTGTGTGTGCATGTGAAGAAGTAGGGCGGCGACGATTTGGGTGGTTGCGAAAGAAGTAGGGGGTATGTATACGTTCACGAGCTAGGGGACCTTTTCCCTGTCAGGTTAGGTTCACATGTTAGTGCGTATCGAAGAGGAATTTTAAGAGAGATGGGAGAGACCAACTACGCGAACAGAAGAAAAGACATCGTCCCAGCTGCGCGGAAGTAAACTCTTTTATTAGTTAAGATAATATATATAGAGAGAGGTATTTCCCTGCATGCTAAAGCTAGTAGAGTTTTTGGCTAATTAGCATGATTTCAAAGTGAAATAGCAAAAATAGTCTTCAGCGAATGAAATAGCAAAAATAACATCTATACGGCGCGAAAATGCCGCAACAGTGGGCCTACTGCTGACCAAGAATGCGGTGTGGCAAGCTTTGCATGTCGCGCTGCGCATGCGCCTTGCCGTGGACTAGGTTGTTTTTACCATTTCGCTTCCAAAGGAGTTTAAATGAACCAAAAACAAAGGTAAGGATTACTCTGGGCCTGTTATGATCTTGCACTACCCTTTGTACCTTAATTTAGATTCATAATTATAATGGTCACCAGATACAAGCTAACAAAAGGCCGGACCGGAAAGGCATGTGCATCCTGCAGATTCCCATAAAGGGTCTAGAGGCTAAACAAAAGGGTCAGAGAGGCTTATTGGTAGCACTAGTACGGGTCATATGACATACTTGGTCCATGTCGACCAAACTTTCTTCTGTTTTTGGTTAACGCGCATGAGCTCTCGAGTCTAGAATATTCTTGTTATCCTCCATCTCTTATCAGCAAGTTCGTTCCCAAACAATGTAGTAACAAGAATAGAATTACTCCTCGAGTTCGAGTAATCCTAATCCTGGTAACTCGATTGTGCTTTTAAGGTGCGGTGCGGTGCAGTGCAGCATCGACAAATTCCATCCCCTCCCCTGCTTCACCAATAAAAACATCAACAAACTCAGAGAGAGAGAGAGAGAGAGAGAGAGAGAGGAAGGAAAAGGGGTTCATTCATGTCGTACAAGCGCAGCATCTCATACAACCACGTTTTCTCTTAGGTAACAATTCATAAAAGTTAAGCACCACACCAACTAGTAGCAGCAGGACGCAAACTAACACAACAAACAGGCCTAACAACGATACCAGTTAAGCACGCAGAGTGAAATTAAGCTAAACTCGAATGCAGCAGCTGCTCACGGCGGCCACCCGCGGTTGGGCATTTGCTTGATAAGACTTTAAGGAGTCCAATCATTCTTCATTGCCTGGATCGCGATTTCGCCCTGCTAGCCTCCTCTGGGGTTGATGGGAACAGCTCCACGTACCTTGTCCCGATGGTCATCTTATCCTTGCACATGGCCGTCTTTGCAACCTCAGCTGTCGGGAACTCCACGTAGGCTTCGCCGGTGGCCTTCCCATCCGGGCGGTATGCAACGTGCACATTATCCTCTGTCAGCTCGTACTCCACAAAGAACTTGATGATGTCTTCCGTGGTAGCAGAATAGGGAAGTCCACGCAGCTTCAGCACCTCAGTGTACTCCATGCTGCTCTTGTCTTCAGCCAGTTTCTTGGGCCGCGGAGGAGGTGGGGAGTGCCGGTATTCTGAGTCGAAGAAACCGCCCTGGTTCACCTCAGCAGCTATTGCACTGTAGTACTCCTGCTTCTTGCATCTGAACACCTCAACGTACCTCCTGCCCATGTTCTGCCTGTTGCGATGCAGTGCAAATTCAGCCTGCGTGGCCGACGGGAAGACAACAAAAGCCTCACCGGAGAAGCGGCCATTCTTGTGAACCAGGAGGCAGTCCACTATGTCCAGCCCCACAAAGAACTTGCAGATGTCAAGGTCGTCACAGTCAAAAGGGAGCCCTCGTAGACGGACCCCTGGAAAGTTTTGGATGCCACTGTTAACCCCTGCACCAGCTAAGTTGCCGCTGTAGGGCTGGTAAAAGCCGCCGCTGCCACCGCTGGTGCTGCTGCCCATGACTCCAAAATAGGGAGGGCCTGGTTCCATCATCCTGGCCCTCTTTGAGACATCCAACGGACTCCCTGCGGTCACTGCGAAGTATGGATTCGATTCCATCATTCGTGGCCTCTTTGATCCCTCGTACCCATCCGAAACCCCCCCGCCTCCCATCATTGCCCTTCAGATAATCCAGTCCCAAAAAAAAGAAAAAGAAAAGGAGAATATCCCCCCATCTCTCAATCCCCATTTCATGAAAATAACCCAAATATAAAAGTAATTGCTCAGAAAATAAATGATCTACAGAACATATTAATATTTAATAGGTAAACGGAATTTAAATGCGACTACACTCATTGATAGAACATCCATCACTTGAACCCAAATAAAGTATGATTAGAAGTAAATGGTGCCCACGTTATGACTGATATTGGCTTTCTGAACAGTCAAAAGCTATATTTGAGTACAACAACATGATGGTTCTATATTGCATTTAATGAATCGAGCTGAAACTTACAATTAACAGTTCATACTTCATAACTTCATATCTAATCTAAGTGGACAAAACCAGTCAAAGTGGATACTTGTCCAAGTCATGACATTTAATTGCAGGGAACAAGATAAACTAGATTGACATGACATTGCGTAGCATCCTTTGCTTGATGACAGTTGGATAGGATATCTAGCACTATATATGAGAAACAGTTATATGAAAAGCCAGAAAAAAAAACTAACAGGCTGTGGCAAATGCAAATTCATACAGGTGTTTTGTTTTGAAAACTAACTAGACGAGTCACCACAGGCACATCAGGGGAACTCAACGAAAAATGGGACTAGAATATTTTCCATTGTATAATAGGACGCAGGTTGTGGCAATTGGTCGATCTAGCACTATATAATAGTTAGTTTTTTCGTTGAGGGGAACTGTTTGTTGAGTTGGCTATTCGTTTGTTGAGGGGAACTATCTGATCTGATAGTTTTGTTTTGTTGAGGGGAACTATTCACCACAGGAATATTTTTCATTGTATAATAGGAAGCAGGTTGTGGCAATTGGTCGATCTAGCACTATATACGGGAAACAGTTATCTGAAAAGCCGGAAAAAAAACTAACAGGCTGTGGCAAATGCAAATTCATACAGGTGTTTTGTTTTGAAAACTAACTAGACTTGTCACCACAGGCAGAGCTAACAGTTAGTTTTCTAGTTGAGGGGAACTGTTTGTTGAGTTGGCTACCCATTCGTTGAGGGGAACTATCTATATGTACTTCCTCGTGCATCACCAAGAGCATCCGGTTACCATTCGTTCGTTGAGTTCCTCTTGTCTTGAGATAGCCGAATGGGTAGCGAATCAGGTAACCGTTCGTTGAGTTGGTACGGAGAAAGGAGGGGAACTTGTCTTGAGATAGCGCTAACCGCTCGTTGAGTTGGCTACCCATTCGTTGGCCATCTCAAGACAAGGGGAACTCAACAAACGAATGATAACTGGATGCTCTTGGTGATGCACGAGGAAGTACATACAGATAGCTCCCCTCAACAAAAAATGGGACTAGAATATTTTTCATTGTATAATAGGAAGCAAGTTGTGGCAATTGGTCAATCTAGCACTATATATGAGAAACAGTTATCTGAAAAGCCAGAAAAAAACTAACAGGCTGTGGCACATGCAAATTCATACAGGTGTTTTGTTTTGAAAACTAACTAGACGAGTCACGACAGGCACATCAGGCAGAGTCACCACAGACACATCAGGGGAACTCAACGAACAATGGGACTAGAATATTTTTTCATTGTATAATAGGAAGCAGGTTGTGGCAATTGGTCGATCTAGCACTATATATGAGAAACAGTTATCTGAAAAGCCAGTAAAAAACTAACAGGCTGTGACAAATGCAAATTCATACAGGTGTTTTGTTTTGTACGAGTCACCACAGGCACATCAGGCAGAGCTAACAGCTAATTTCCCAATATCGAGGTGGGGGATCAAAGACCACCCCCAAAAAAAAAGTAATTCCCCAACCCAATGATTTCCCATAATAACTAGGATCCGCCTAGGAGATTAACAGGCTAAAATCCCAGCAACAAGCACCTCTGTCTGTATGTAGCGCAACAACCTGATCCCATCGAATGGAATTGATGAAGAAAACAGGTAGTGATTTACCCTACCCGTCCGTGGAAGGCTAGGCTAAAAGTCTAAATCAGATCAGAGAGGGCAGAAACCAGCAGAGATAGGGTAGTAGGGGGAGGGGGGGGGGGCTTACCCGCGGTGGCCGTACATGGCGAAGGTGGCGGCGGAAACCCTAGCGGAGCGGAGAAAGGACTCTGTATGTAGCGCAACAACCTGATCCAAAGCACCTCTGTCCACAGGCACCCGCAACTGTGTCTGTATGTAGGAGATGGGCTGAGCTGGGCTTATCATCTCTCTCCCTCTCCACAGGCCACAGCATATCGATTTATTTTTTTTGGGCCCTGCCGCCTCCTCAGTAGCAAAAATGGATCTAGCACTGTATTTGCAAATCTAACCCCTTTTCGAGCGTGGAAGTATGGAATGACAACACCTGGCACTACGGTCGGGGAGAGCGGGAAGCGAGTGGCGACCGCAGGAGCTCGGGCGAGCACAGGACCGAGCCGACCAGCGCGGAAGGTGTGGGGCCTGGCCACTTCGACAACTAGTCTATAGCTTCGACCAGTGTATTTCGACCACACCGGTCTATAGATCCGATCACTTTATTTCGACCACAATGTTCTTCGAGTACTGATCATCGAGTATGTAGTGAAAACAGAGGATGGTCGGGTTGACTTTAGCTCATTGAGTATTGTTCATCGTTTCGACCACGTGGTCGGAAGGGTTCGACTACATCCTAGTCGGAAGGAGTTCGACTACACGAGGAGTTTCGACTACCTAGTCGGAAGGAGGTCCGAGGAGGTTCGATTGGTCGGAAGGCTTTGACTATACTAGTCGCAAGGCTTCGACTACCTGGTCGAAGGTGGTTCGACTACACGTGGTATCAGAGTAGGTTACTGAAAATCATTTGTTCATCTTCAGAGAAGGAAGAGCGAGATGGCCCCCAACAGTTTTGCACCAAATTCGCTTCCATACCCGGTTCTCACTTCAGAGAACTACCCAGCTTGGGCTATGAAGATACGAGTGAACATGCGTGCCCAGGGGGTCTGGGACGCAGTAGACAATCCGGTCGATCAAGAGGGAAAGATCGATCCAAAAGGAAAGGCTGTGGAGGTCGACTTGAAGACTGATCAAACGACATTGGCGTTGATCTACGCTGTCATACCTCACTTGATGCTCAATCAGCTTGTCGGGAAAGATACTGCTCGGGAGGCCTGGATTGCTCTTCGTACGGCTACAAACTCTCCGAGGGGAGTATGAGGTGTTGCATATGGGTGAAACTCAATCAGTAGATGGGTTCGCAGGAAAATTGACGGCAGTGGTCAACGAGCTTCGATCCCTTGGCGATAAACTGGAGGAAATTTAGGCGGTCGAGAAATATTTACGAGTACTACCCAGAGGTACGTGCATGTGGTCATAACTCTTTTATATTCAAGTAATCTTGAGAGCATGAAGCTATAAGAGGTAACTGGATCTCTTAAAGTATATGATGGGCTTTAGAGAGGGTGCAAGGCAAGGACAGATCAAGCATTACTTGTGAAAAAGATGCAAAGGAAGGAAACAAACATACAAAGGAACTCAATTGGGTTCAAGGAGATGGTCGGGGCTCTGGAAACTGGTGTGGATGTGGTCGCGGTGTTGGTGGTCATGGTTTTGGCAGAGGAGGATGTGGAGACTTGGCTAGGCAAGACGGTGGTGACAGATCCTGTGACAAGTCACATATCAAGTGTGTGGATACCATGGGGATATGCTCCAGATCTAAGGATGATGTGACAATTGGAAATGGAGTTTATGGTTTGTCGTTTCACGGGTTTTTGACAAAGTTCAGATCTGTCAGTACAGGGGCGGTCTGACCGACCATGATCGGCGGTCGGACCGGCCGTGACCAAAAAGTGTCAAAATGAGCTGGGCCAAAAATAGAGGGTGTAGGCAATTGAGGGAATTCTATTGCACTTGGTCCCATAATTTTTGGAGTCTCCAGTTAAAAGTTCTATTCGTTTTTAAGTTTCCATAAGGTTTCGGAATTTCAGGGCTTGAAATTCGGCTATGTCCTTTTGGGCGGTCGGACCGGCCTATAGCTGGCGGTCCGACCGGCCCTGAGGGGTGGTCCGACCGGTTATCACTTGAATGCCGGCCTTCGTGGTGGCGTTGTTCATTGGTTAGATCAAAATCATGAGTTTCAGGGCATATGTATTGCATGATGCATGTTTTAACTAACATGGGTCAAGTTGTGAAGAACTTATTCTCAAAATTGGTTTACTTGTCTATGGTTGTGCAGGTTGCTTGGTGGTTAACGACGGTCAACGGCGAGGATGATCGGGACTAGGCTTGGAGAGCTGAGCTTCAGAACGATCGACGATGCCGAGTGAGGTCAATGACTCAAGCGTGACGCAAGATGGACAAGGGTGACCTATTAGCAAATCCGAGGTTCAAGATGGTGCTAGGTGAAGCTGTTTAGGTCAAAAGGTTAAAGACGGCGCTTTGCGAAGCGTGCGTGTGTGACCCGTTTGTTAGTGGGCCTTAACGGGAGCCCAATTGGATCAAACTTCTAGAAGGTCTAAGCCTCCACTATAAATTGGAGAGGATGGTGGCTGCACCAACTCTTAACCCTCTTTATATTAGAAAACCCTAATTTTGTTTAGGGAGAGCTAGGCGTGGAGGCTAGGGTTCTTGAAGGTTTGATTGGATTTTCGTGATCTTAGATTGACCATTGATCCTTGATGGAGTGGGTGTAATCTAGCATCAATCACGTTTTAATCTATGCAAGGTTTTGCTTGAGATAAGTCTCTTTTCGTTCTTGCTTTCAATTTCGTGATTTTAGGGCTTTCTTTGATCCACGAGTTTTTGCTTCATATCGTCACGTGGATTAGCTTGCTGTGTTGTGTGGGAACTCATCTAGGATCATCGTGATCATCAATCACCCACGAGTAAGCGATTGGATCTAGTTTTCACTTTTGCTCGGTTTTAGACCTTTCTCCAATCAGATCGTAAAGGATCCTTGTTTGTCCAACAATTATCATAATTGTTGATTGGAATAGGTCCTTAATATCATAGAGAATGTGTATACCAAGTTTCGTGAAGTTTGGAGTTGAGAATCAAAAGTTAGATCTATTTGCAACTTCGTCATCGTGGTCGTTTCATCGTTTCGAGCCAGTGATCCGATCACCGAGGGCACCGGTCCGACCGATTTGGTCAGCGGTCCGACCGCCACTAACACATCGGTCAGACCGCCCGTACTGATTTGTGCTTTAGCTTGTGTTGATTTTTATCGTATTATTTAGGGGGTAAATTGGATTCAATACTAGTCTTCCGCTGTATTGGTATATTGATCTTCATAGCTTCCTCATAGCTATTGAAGTGAAATTGTGTTGAATTCATAATTTATAAAAAAAGTGAGCGTGCTCCTATTCACCCCCCCTCTAGTCGCCTTTTCGGTCCAACAAAGTGCTTTGAATGTGACAAATACGGTCACTACGCGCCGGAGTACCGCAGCCACATAAAGTGCTTCAATTGTGACGAGTATGGCACTACGCTTCGGATTGTCAAAACAAGTAGAAGAACGACGAGATAACCCTCACCCGAGCTAGTGAATACGATAACGAGCCTACCCTTCTTCTCTCCTTATGTGTTAAAGAGGCGCCGGTCATGGTGATGTTGAACGAGAAGAACGTAGTTCCTAAACTATGCGCGAAGGGAGGCAACCACAATCACACTGAGCAGTGGTACTTGGACAATGGAGCAATCAATCACATGACGGGAGATCGCTCCATAATCCATAAGCTTGACGAGAAGATTACGGGCAAAGTCAAGTTTGGCGATGACTCCACAGTGCAGATAAAAGGCAAAGGAACAATGTTGTTACAATGCAAGAACGACGATAAGAAGTTAATATCTGAAATTTATTTTATATCGAGTTTGTGCATCAACATACTTAGTCTCGGGTAGTTGGCGAAAGAAGGGTGCAGGGTGAAGATGCATGATGAGTTCTTGTGAGTCTATGACAAGAACAACGATCTGTTGATGAAGGTGAAAAGATCTCCGAACCGGTTGTACAAAATTTACTTGAAAATTAATAAGTTGGTTTGTGTGAAGGACAGTCTGTAGGAGCCAGAGTGGAACTGGGGAATCAAACCAGAAGGCGGTGAGCTTTCTAGTCTTCACGACGTAGGATTGTGGATAACTAGCCCGTGCAACCTAGTAATTGATACGGCCAACCACCATCTTTATACGTCAACCTGCATCACTCAAATTACTCAACCACACGCTACGACCTTCGTCAGCTTGCTATCATGGAGTAGACACGTTCAAGCAATCCCAAGGAATCACAAGAACAACGGAGTGACAACTCAGAAATAACACACAATCCCAATTGGTGGTGGAAATGGCTCAGACACAAAGAGGAACAAAGTGTTCTATTTCTGTTCTCAACCATGCCTCATACATGAAGGAAGGCACCCATATTTGTAGCCTTCTTAGGTTGGTGCTACAGTGCATGAACAGTAGGTCGGTGCTACAATAGTGCTGCCATATGCGCTTACATTACATTTATGATGATCTTCTATGGTTATATGGGGTTAGCTTCTCATGTCTCCAATTCTTCTTTTCCATCCATTGCCTTTTCCTCGAATCTAAGGACACATAAAATGGAAGCATTAGGCAGCAACCAATTCACATGAGGGCAAAAGAAATTGCTAAGGAAAAGATTCACCTCTTGTTGCATTTGTCTTGCTCTAGCCCTTGTCATTGGTCTAGTTGGGGCTTGTATAGTTCAAAAATTGAAGTAGATGATGTAGTGTGCTTGCTAGTGATGTCCTCATCTGGGTAGCAGCACACATGCGCGCACAGCAGCCGCAGGAGGCGCGTATATAGCGATCGCAGGGGCCAGAGGCTTGTAAGGTCCAAGCAGCGGCTCGGGAGGCACAGTAAGCAGCAGTTCAAGAGCTGCAGGGAGGTAGGGGTGGAAAACGGATCGAATACGAATCAAATAGTCTCGAATACGAATACAAATCCATATTTTTAAAATGAACACGAATACGAATTCGAACATTCTCGAATACGAATCAAATGTTGTAACGAATACGAATTCAAATCTAATATGTACTCAATTCGGTCGAATACAAATATCCTACTACTTTTGCGACAAATCTTGGTAGAACAAATTTACGTAACATGTGTACATGACTACACATCTACAATAAAGAATCTCGAAGCACTAGCACTCTAGCAGTATAGTAGGCACTAGGCAGTGCCGTAGTAGCAGTACTGCAGTGGCAGTGTGGCACTAGCCAGCAGCTACTCCAGCCAGGCGCCCAGACACTGCGACACAAAGCAGCATGCCAACATCTGCATCTCTGCATGACTGGGAAGGCCGAAGGCACTCAAGGCAGTGCCAGCTACTCAGCCAGTGCCACTGCCCACTATGCCATTTTGAAGATTCATTATGAACATGCATCCATCAATAGTTCAATACAGAGCATGCATATACCAGTACAACATATATCAACACTGATCTGAAGATTCATTCTGAACATGCATCCATCAATAGTTCAACACAACATGCATATATTAATAAAGCATATATCAACACAGCATGCATATATTAATAAAGCATATATCAACACAGCATGCATATATTAATAAAGCATATATCAACACAGCATGCATCCATCAGTTTGCAGCCCTATACTACTATTACTTTGTTCCAAGTTTCAACACCATTCCAGTCCACAAATCACAATGCCATGAAAACATTCCACAGACAGACAGACAGACAGACAACATATATATCCTCCGAGTCACAAGTCCCAAACAAAATATGATACTATTACATATAAGAATAAGAAATGATTAACAGGTTAAGTGCCAAGCACTTGCACTTCAGCTCACAAGATCAAACACATTTCGAAGCAGCATGGCGAGCTTTAATTTTCTTCCACAACCACCATGACATTGCAACCTTCTGCAGCACTGCAGGCACTTGCAACATAATAAGTTAATAACCAATTGTTGAGATACGTAATTAAATCTAAGCATCTAACAACACAAACACTTCTATTTGTACATATATTGATATATACCTTCATCTTGTTCAACTTTGTCATTTATTTCTAAAATAGCTAAATCTTCCATAATTGAAGCTACTTCGCTTTGATCTGAAATAAATAGACAAAAGTACATTAGTATTGGTTCAGCCAAACATATAATACATAATGTAGAACAATAGAAGTACATCATATGCAAATTTTTATTTGTTTACCTTTCCTAGATGTTCTTATCCAATCCTTTGTGCAAATAAGGGCCTCAACAACTTCAGGGTCCAAACGACTACGATATTTGTCAATAACTCTTCCTCTATCACTAAAGGTAGATTATGATGCAACTGTTGATGCAGGAATAGCCAAAACATCTCTTGTAGGATGAGCAAGGACATGATACTTCACACCCTGGGTCTTCCGTCATGAAAAATGTCAAAGTACTCATCTTCAGGCC
Source organism: Hsuehochloa calcarea (assembly GCA_036346395.1). Taxonomy (NCBI): domain Eukaryota; kingdom Viridiplantae; phylum Streptophyta; class Magnoliopsida; order Poales; family Poaceae; genus Hsuehochloa; species Hsuehochloa calcarea. The sequence continues at coordinate 54,139,626 of CM070604.1, read as the reverse complement.
ATCTCCATAATGGCTCATTGCAATACTACGCTTGGCCTACTTCACAAATATCATTTAGAAAAGCATCTAGTTTGTTCCTTTTCGGTTCATCCTCAGGATCCACACGGTGGCGAGTTCGAAATGGAGGATGCATAGTGCTAATTGCATGATTAGTGTAAAGGGATGCATAAGAATCAAACAACTCCTTAACAACCTTCCTAAATTCATCAATCTCCTTAATTCCAGTGTTGTTAGACATCGATTTATAGTAAAACTCAACCACCTTCATCTTGTAGCAAGGATCTAAGAAGCATGCAACTGCTAGAGCAACATTGCTCATCTTCCAGTATTTATTAAATTTATCCTGCATAGCTTTTGCCATGGGAACAATAAAGCCATCATTGCCTTTAGTCCACTCAATAAGCTGGATGTTAATTTCACTAAATTCAACAAAGAATAAGTTTGCAGTTGGGTAGTAAGAGCCTGAGATAAGCTTAGTAATATTAAGAAAGATCTTCAAGCACATGTATAATACACTTGTCTTTTTTAATCTTTTCTAGAAGGAGCATGACGACTAGGGGTGGAAAATGGTAAAGGATAATCTGTTTGATCTGATGTTCGCATCCTAGAAAATGCAAATGTGGTAAGTAAAATCCGCATCTGAATAAAAAATGAATACATATATGGATACTATCCGATTTTTTCCCTGGATACGAATCCGGATGTGGTATGAGAAATTCCACCAATACGGATACGGATACAGATAGTATTCATATTCGAGTCAAGAACTCAGCAGTCTACATCACAACCACTAGTACAATACAAGCTACCATGGATGCTTCATCACAGACGGTAAAGGAACCGTCTGTGATAGTTACATATCACAGACGGTCTATAAATATAACCTTCTATGATAATTTACAGACAATTATTAATAATAATCGTCTGTAAAAATCACATACATCACATACGGTTATTAAATAAAATTATCTGTGAATTATCACAGATGATTCTCAACAATAACTGTCTGTGATAGTAGAAACTTCACAGACGACTCTCAACAATAACCATATGTGATAGTGAAAACTTCACAGACAGTTCTTCATAAGAATTGTTTATGATATACTTTCCCAGCTACTTAACAAACATGCCATAAATTACAACAATGATACATGCACACACAATCTTCTCCACCTACTTGATATGGTCCAGAATGCGCTCCATCTTCAACTCTAGCATGCTCCAGATATATAATTATCACAGACGGTTTGTAAATGGAACCGTCTGTGATGTTTATCACAGATGTTTATTTACAAAAACCGTCTCTGATAATTGTTTTTTCAGCTGTCGTCCATGCAACATGAAAAGTATGAGACAACAGCCACGCCAACTTCATCAAGCCTGCAAGTTCAAAAAGTATGGCTGCCAGGAGATTACACGAAGAGGCTATTTCGCTGGCATTCCTCCAGACACAACTGCAGGCCTTGGAGTTGCCCAAGCAGCATGAGGAGGATTCTACATGCTACGTGGCATATCTCGAGGCCTGCAGTTGTGTATGGAGGAATGCTAGTGAAGTAGCCTAGCCTCTTCATACGCTTTTCTAGCAGTCATGCTTCTTGAACTTGCAGGCTTGATCGATGAAATTGGCGTGACAGCTGTCTCATCTTCTCATACTGCGTGGACAACTGCCAAAAAAATAACCGCATCAGAGATAGGGGAATACTAAGATGAGGAGGAGGGCCAGAACTAGGATGAAAAAAATCCAAGGTTCAGGTGGTCGTGGATGTCACGAAGTGGTCAGACTTACACTGGGGCACATGGAGATCAAAGGTGAATGATGATGTGTGGAGAAGCTATGGGAGGTGTCATCCTGAAGGCTTCGACATGTGAGGACTCATGGAAGATGCTCATAATTGAAAGGTTTAGAGATTATAGAAAACCTGTGATTTGAGGGGTTTTGGGTCCTTTGTTTTTCAGAAGAGATAGAATTGCGTATCCATGCTGTTAAGGACACGGTTTACTACTAGCATATAAATACCGGAAGAGGTTAATTGTTAGACGGGACTTTTTGGTGGCGGCGTTTTTCAGAGAAAGTTTTTTGGTGTTTTCGTGCTAGGGTTTGAGGGGTGCCATCAAAGCACTTTGTAGCTACAGAACATGATTGAGAAATAATAGATCAGATTGATTCCAAGGAAGTTATGTCTTTGTTGGTGGCGTGTGCTTCTAAGCACTGCGTTCGACTTATTCTCATTCATCGTCTTTGATTTGTTCTTCTGTTTTCGACCGACTCTCATATTGATCAGTCTTCGATGAGTTCTTGTTTCGAGCAGTTTTCGACTTGTTTTCGTTCCAAAAGGTGTGAGACATTCTGAAGTAGTAGGACAGAAGAAATCTGATAGTTAAATTCTTTCAACTAGATGATTGCAACTCCTTCGACCAAGTCGACTTCACCCTCTGCGATCACGTGTTGTGCTGTTCACCCGGTTATCGACAATAGCATCGACTGACAGAACAGATCAGAGCAGTTTTAACCACGACGACGAGGAGACGATATCGTACGAGTACATTGTATACAGTTGTCGGTTAAATCCAATATAGATCCTCTTCCATAATTTTTTTTAAAAAAAAAAAACCACTACAATCGTTCAACTCCTCTCCGCTGATTGTCGATTGTGATCTACGCGCTCACCATGTCTCATGATGTGCGCGCTCACCATGTCCTGCGACCTCCAACCCAAGCTAGAGCGGAGAGCCAGAGCTAGAGCTGGACCTCGATCGACCACGACGCCCCCGCCCAAGGATCCGTATTTGCCGCGGCCAAGCGCCTCAACAAGTCGCGGGAGCCCACCTCCCACCTCCGTGCTCTACAACCGCAGCCCCAGCCCGCCCACCTCTTCCTCCCTCGGCGGCGCAGCATCCTCCTACTCCTCGGCCGCGTTGGAGCCGCCCCCCATCAGCGCCGAGGACTGGGAGGCCGTCCTCTCCGGCGACATGGCCGCGCCCGCCGCCCAACCCCAGGACAGCTCCTTCCTCCGCTGGATCATGGACGCTGGCTACGCCAACGACGACGGCAACGCCTTCGGCTTCAAAGGCCCCGCCTTTGACCCCTTCTTGCCTCCGCCGCCGAACCACGAACCCGCGGCCGTCGAGGCGTTCTCGCTGCCGCAGCTCCCAGCGCAGCTGCTCCCCATCTCCGCCGTCACCGCCGAGGATGTCGACCCTCAGGCGGCGGTGGACGAGCTCCTTGAGGCGGCGCGCCGCGCCGACGCCGGAGACTTCACTGGCGCGCGAGGGATATTGGCGCGGCTCAATCATCGGCTCCCCTCTCCGCCGCCGCCGGGGCACCCTCCTCTCCTCCGCGCCGCCATTCACCTCCGGGACGCGCTCCTGCGCCTGCTCTCGCCCACTGCCCTCCCACCCGGCTCCGTCTCCTCACCACTCGACGTCACGCTAAAGCTCGCCGCGCACAAGGCCCTAGCGGGCGCGTCCCCGACCGTCCAGTTCGCCAGCTTCACAGCCACGCAGGCGTTCCTGGACGCGCTCGGTGGCGCGCGCCGTGTCCACGTGGTTGACTTCGACGTCGGCTTCGGCGTCCAGTGGCCGCCGCTCATGCAGGAGCTCGCGCACCAGTGGCGCTGCACTGCTGCGCCGCTGCCGCCGCCGACCCTGAAGGTGACGGCATTGGTCTCGCCGGGGTCAAGGCACCCCCTCGAGCTCCACCTCACCCACGAGAGCTTGACGCGCTTTGCCGCGGAGCTCGGCATCCCGTTCGAATTCAATGCCATTGTGCTCGACCCCTTCGACCCGTCCTCGCCCATTGGCTTATCGGCGGCGCCCGACGAAGCCGTCGCCGTCCATCTCCCAATTGGATCAGGAACGTTCTCGCAGGCGCCGGCGTCCCTCCGTGTCGTCAAGCAGCTCTGTCCCGCCATTGTCGTGTGCGTCGACCACGGATGCGACCGCGGCGACCTGCCGCTCCCGCGTCACGCCCTCAACCTCTTGCAGTCCTGTGCCGCGCTTCTTGAATCGCTGGAAGCAGCGGGCGCGTCGCCGGACGTGGTGACCAAGGTCGGGCAGTTCATTCTGCGGCCGAGGGTCGAGCGCCTAGTGCTCGGGGACAAGCTGCCCCCATGGCAGTCCATGTTTGCATCCGCCGGGTTTGCGCCGCTGCAGTTCAGCAATGCGGCGGAGGCCCAGGCCGAATGCCTGCTCAGGCGCACCGCCAACCATGGATTCCATGTCGAGAAGTGCCAGGCGGCGCTAGTGCTGTGGTGGCAGCGGTCGGTGCTCGTGTCGGTGTCATCCTGGCGGTGCTGAACGTTGATGCCGGCACGGCATGTCTCCCTCCTCATGTTATGCTGGGTTTCAAAACCCGAGCAACCTGGTACAGTTGCAGTAGATAGTTCATCTTGCCAAACTTGAATCTTTTCATGTATTAGTGAAGTTGTTTTGTGATATAAACTAGCAATTGGGTAATGGAATTATTGCCTAGGAGTTCTTGTTCCATGTCAAAGTTGTACAATTGGTATGCGGTATGAACAATGGAAAAATTGAAAATTGGAAATGCTGAAGAATGTTAACCCCCAAGCTCCCCCCCCTCTAGTCAATTAAGGTTCTTCCAGTGGAAACAAGGTCGAAAATTCTGGGGAAAACAGAGGAAATATGTCATTGGATAATTGTACATTGCTCAGTTGAGTACTGTTGGAATTAGTAGCTTGTACTACTGGCAAGGAATCGAGAGGTTTTTTATTACCTATGAGCTCCAAATCTATCCATCAGTATGTGCACTGTTATGGTTTGCATCAATCAGCTTACAATTAAGGTGTGCTGAATGATTGGACTCTTCTACTTGTCGCAGATTTTTTTCTTTTCTAAAAGGACAGCAACAATGAACAGTTGATATGAATGTGATGTGCCTTTATTAATAAGTGCGATCCATTGTACTACTCCATCTTTCACCCATCAGGATTACATGTTTCATCCTTGTTTTCTTTTGAGTCTTGAAGAATTCTCCTGTTTTTCTTCAGTTGGAACTGCAATTTACTACACATTGCCCCAATTAGCATGATTTAGGGTTGTTGAGATGGCATGGTAATGGAACTGTAGTGCATGAATGCTGTTTTTTCTTTCTTTCAGCACAAACACTGAAGTGCAGGGTAACATGTATGCATCCTCATACCTACTAGTAAACAAGTACCTACTAGTAAACAAGGAAATGTTTTACCGGCAGAGATAAAAAACCGGCCGGTTACCGGTCGGGTCCGGGAATGGAAAAACTGGCCGGTTTTTCCTAGTTTAGCAAATTCAAATTCTAGTTTTCAAATTTCGGCTTGTTTTTAAGCAAATTCAAACGAATTCCATCCGGGTTTTTTGGGTAAATCCGGTAGACCGGTTACCGTTTCCGGCCAGTCACCAGGAAACTGGCCGGTTCCGGGTTTTTTAACCCTGGACACCGGCCTTTGATTATGCGCATATGCCAATCTTGCTGCTTGTTTTAGTAGCCATTTAAGGAACATTTAAAAAGGCACAAACTTATAATAAATTAGTAACATCTTTTTTCAAATGTCAAATGAGATGGTACTGTCACTCATACATCTAGTATTTTGCTTGCAGTTGCTACGTCAATTGTTAGGACTACTCTCGCATTTGTTGTGTATGTGGTCCATAATCTGCTAATTGTGCAGTCAGGTCTATTCTGAGTTACAATGGATTATGGTAGAGTGATGACTACTGTACATCCCAAAATGAAAGGATTCAGAGTTATAATTTTCAAGGGGTAAAAGTGATTCTTTTTACCCTAAATTGAACGTATTCAGTGAATGTTGAAGCTGATTTGCCTGTATCAGAAGACTTGTATGAAATTCTTTTGGGAGTCATCAGTCATCACTAGTGCCTTTCAGTATCATAATACACTGTCCTTTTGTACTTGGCTGCATAAATGAAGGGCTATTTGCAGTTCAACTTTGAGCGATTTTTCAGTTGAGATTTTTGAACCTTTCCTGATGTTTGTTGCAAGTTTTGATCAACTTTTCTTGAGACGCTTTGATTTGTCTTGTTTGCTCCCTTCTAATCTTTCATTTTCACTAAGCACTACTGGTACTATGTATGTGTACACAAGTGAGGCTTGAGATATCATTCATGTTCTTCCCTGAAAGGCATGAGATATCTAAACCAAAACTCCTTTCTTCAATTGGTTGTATTATAGCCAAGCAGTTCCTTAGCCTGCTGTCCTCTCTTATTTCTTATGGTGTATTATATGTATTGTGCTTAGGGATGAATCATTTGGTGTCACATGGACTTTGCCCCCATCACATGTACACCTTAGTTTTGTATTTCACTTGGCCCCTCCACACAATATATTAGGTGAACTTTGCCTTTTTTTTCCCCCTGCAGAAACTAGCATTAGTGAGCTTAACCACATGATGCAGTTGAAATGCATACCTTGTGTATTGTCTGTTCTTTTAAAATGGTGACCACAAGTTAATCTGCATGCTCTCCAATGTGACTAAATCTGCAAAAGTTTATTCCCCCAAATTCAACTGATCCATAAATAACTCAGTTAGACAGGAGGAAAAGACCATGAAACCATATTTTTGTTTGACCTTTTACTTTTACTGATAGATATAATCCGATAAGGACCCCTGCCTGCCATTGATTGATTGAAGATTATGACCTCCAAAGTAGCTCTTATGAGTAGCTCTTAGGACCACACACAGCAGTTCATTGGATGCCAAAATTTGTGGACTCAGTTCTAACTAAACATCCATAAGCACTGTTGAAGCGTGAACAAGAGCGTGATAAGGTTTTATGAAGCACAAACCCAGGTGAGCTAACTACTGCTTCTGCCTACAATCCTACCTGCTACCCAAAGAAGCATCTCCATTGCTTGTGAATGCTGATGCCTTGCAGGTGAATTAACCTCGAGACAAAGGGCCTTGAGGTAACTGACTGCTTTACAGCTTTCTCTTGCTGCCTAGGAAAGGTATTTTGCAGTGCTCAAGCAAAGTGGGATCTCGTAATGCCCTGCCATTTTAGGCACACATTGGAGAAATTCTAGTACTAGGGTTAATCAGAATTGGGAAACAACCTAGTGCTGGCTGGGTACACCACTGTATCAGCAAGGATCTGACGCACTCCAGGGAAGTCAAGTCACTATCAATGTAATTCAGCCTAGATCTGTAAATACGACCAAGAAAATGATTGCCGGTAGCCATCACAGCGCAGGCAAATGGAGGGTAGATAAGAACACAGCAGATTAACCATCACTGCACATCACGCAGAGCAATGTTGGCCGATTAAAACGTGATGGGGACTGCCATTTTCGATGCGATGATGACGACGACGAGAACGTGCCCTTCGTGGTTGGTTAGGTTGTGCCGCATTTTCGAGCAAACTTTCGCTCGCCGCGCCTCTCCTTTTTTTCGAGGATGCCTTGCAAACTCAGCCTTCTTTGTGCCGCTCTCCTTTTACACCCAGATTGGGGAACCAACAGGTCAGGTAAGGTATATAATCAAGCCAACAACAACACAACATTGTAGACAATGCACAGAGAGCTCATACTAGGCAGTAGTTGCAACTTGCAACCTACTCAAAACACATTATCCACTGTTTCAACTTTTTAACAAGGAACTGCCAACCATACCATCTTGCTGAAAGACGGGCCAATAATGGCCTGAAGAGAGTTCACAAGGTGAAAAGGCAACACTTCACTTTCAAAATGGAAAGAGAGTTTGCAGTGCTAATACATCTGAGTGCATAATAAGAGACATGCGTGAGACTTCAATTCCAAAAATACATTTCACAGGTCTCTTGATCCGAAGGATAAGATGGTTTGATATCCCAGGGCCTCTACTTATTTTCTCCTGATCTTAATCTTGAGAGTCCACTGCAGCTTGCCTTCGGGGCGCGGTATATCCCTCGGTAAGCGGAGGGGCACCTCAAATTCCCCCAGGGACGCCAATGGTGACTGCAGGTGCAGATTGTCTGGGTGGATATTGATATTGAGTTGCCTTGCCGCCTGTTGGTGAAGCAGAGATGTTAATAAAAATTTGAAATTTTGGAATAAGGAGGGTGGCTGAGCTCGAAAAGCACCTCGAAAACAATTTCATCCTTCGTTACAGGAGTACGCAGCTCGTTCCCAACAGAGATGAACCGCCTCAGCACCTATCAAAACATCAGTGATAATCAGTACTCTTCCATGGACTAAATCATGCCAGTTGCCACATGTGAATAGCACCCTACACAAAAACAAGGTTTTGTGATTGGAACATGAAAACAAATGTGCTGCAGCAGGATTCACTATTTTAGTGGAATTACACTAACCAAGAGAGCGTTATCGAGCCGTTTTGCTGCCGTTTGATACTCCTTCAGTTTCTCTTCTTGTTGCTGTTCAAATGATTGAGTTGAGAAGTATATGAGTAACGTTTGAAAAAAAAAGTATGCGTGAGTGGGAAAGCACACAAAATCTACTTAACCAGAATTGGAAATATTCAGAGCTAAACTTAACGACAAATATGATCTTACAGATAGTAAAAAATGTGGTTTCGAGTATCCATCAAAGTGGCTTTCTATAGACAGCAAAAATGTGCACATTTCAGAGCCAGAGGAAAGCTACTGTACTCATATTTAATCACTGAAGACCGTATCAGAAAAGTGTTTTCCCTTCGAACAGAATATGTTGACTGCATTAACGAAGAAACTTAAGAATCACTATCTAAATATCATAGGAGGTGAGAGAGAGGTAAAAGAATATCTTCTCAAGACAACGTGTTCAATCTATTAAATATCAGATGGTTCAAATGGGCATGGAAGTAAACTAGCAACAGGATCGTAGCCATTCTTTTCAACATGGAAATCCAAAATACAACTTTACAGAACAGAAACCAACAGCATGTGTGTATGCTGACATAGTGCTGTTATGATATCTAACTTCATCACTCATCAGCATGCTATACTACATGTAGTTGACAGCATCAAAATAAACCACAAGTCCAAACAGGAAGTTTCAAACACTAGAATAGGACTAAGCAGCAACAAGCCTTTCAGAAAATGAATAGATAGTTCAGTTAGTTGTCTACTAAGGTCTCTCATCAACACTGTAGATCATGAAATAACAATAATAAAAGAATATATCCAGTCAGTGCACAACCTACCCGAGCATCATCATCTTCCTGTGTGACTTCTTTCACCACCACCTCCTCTTCACGTTGGTAAAGCTGATCAAACAAATGATAGTGGCTTGTAAGGCTGCAAATTAACATTTTACACTGCAAAATAACTGCATTACAAGAAGCAAACTTCAGTAGCGATGAACTAGCAGAACCACAATAACTTCAACACTATTTGTGCATCGAATAAAGGTGGCATAGAGATCTATATAAGGCCGTTTCATCGAACAGCAACAAGGCAGCAACTATTCGAAGAATTGGTTCATGGAGAATGTGAATGCATAGTCCATAGTACAATTCATATATCCGTAGAGAAAGAAGACACGTTTGATTTATGAAACACTAAAAAGCAGGCCTCAAAAGTCAAAGCGACTAAACTAGTAAACATGCTTGTGGACCGCGATGGAACGTACCAATTACACGTTTGCAGTTCATTTAAGGACAGAAGGAACGAATCGAACCTTGCGCTGCTCACGGATGAGTATGGCAAACTTGTCGATGTTTGGGACAGCTAGCATCTTGGGCATAAGGTGGTTGCGGAAGTGCCCTGGCGCCACCTTCACCACCTCCCCGGCTTTCCCCAGCTTATCGATCGTCTGCAGCGCACAAGGAGTGAAAAACAGCGAAGTTTTTTCCCCCACTTATCAAATTCTCGTAAAGGCGACGTGTGCCGCCAGGTTGTTTTGCATCGAGAAGGGCACATCAGATGTATCATCTAGCTCATCCAAACCAATATTACTCACTGGATCGATAACATTTTCGCTCAAATTGCCCCAAAGCAAAAGTTGACTCCACAATGGAGCCACAAATGTCGACTCAAACCATCCACGGCAATTCCACAAGCATTCCCGCATTCCTCGGTAACCCCGACGCATCAAAGAGGCGGGCCAAGAGCGGATCGGAGGGTGGGTGGGTGGGTCGTTACCGTCGTGAGGATGACCTCGAGCTTGCGGTAGCGGAGTCCATGGCCGGAGAAGAGGACGGGGTTGGCGGCGCAGTGGCGGCGGAGGAGAGCGGCGCGGGCGGAGGCCATGGAGACGGCGTGCGGCGGTGGCCTCCTTCCTACCTAGGGTTTATGGAGCCTGCCTGCCTGCCTGCTTGCCCTGCAGTAGTGTAGTGTAGTGTAAATTAATAGTAAAGTTTGTCGAATAGGAATGAAAATCTGAGATACTCGAAGCACAGTGTGGCGCATACAGTGATACACGCATGTGGATCAGGTTGGAAGTTTCCAGTCATACCACCTGCAGAATGCTGCTTGAGAGACTACTCCAACTAATTAGCAGATAGACACTTGCTAGAGTATATAGCCACTGTCCAGTCCACTGAACATATTGAGTCATTACATATAAGAATAAGATATGATGATTAAAGCATTTGGGTTCCAAAAAACTGAGCAATGAGAACGTTCAGCCTAAACTCCTAAAGCACTTGGGTTCCAAAAAAAATAACTTCATACAACAAGGTGTGAATTTTAGGAATGACCAATTGCACTCGTAGAGCCTAAAATTAACAGGCACCTTCCTGAAGATGTCTTCCACTAATTAGTAAGTAGTTATCAACGCACATGTTAGCACTAGCTTCATGAAAAACAAGTACCAATCCAAGGGGTTGGCTCAGATCTAGAAATGTGGTCGCCAAAGCTTTCCAAAACTGAACTGATACTATCATGTCAATTTGTTTGAAACCTAAATCACATGTCAATTAAATTTCGCAATAGTAGTCAACTAATAGTTGCAGCAATGCAATTGCTGCAACATAGCAATACATTCGATACATAGCAATTGCTGGCCGGGACGAGGTCGATACATAGCAATTGCAATACATACATTCGATCACGTCAACACAGGGAATCACATCCTCACAAAATAAGTGCTTGCCTCATGTACTACACACAAGAATCACATCCTCACAAAAGTGCTTGCTTTCAACCTCACATCCTCACAAAAGTGCTTGCTTCATGTACTACACAGCGAATCACGTCCTCGCATTCAACAGCAAGGATGGAAAAAAAATTCAGATCTGAAAATTCTTGAGGGGAGAAGGTGGACACTTACCTCGCAGGAGTGAGGTCGCACAGAGCACCCGACAGCAGGAGGGGGTCCAGTAGGAGGGGGCGGCGCTTAGGGAGGAGGTGGGGATGCCGACCGACGGAGGTGGCGCTTGGGGGCGACGAAGACCGAGGGAGTTGTTTTGGGCAGAATTAGGATGCCGTCTCGGGGGGTTCAGAATTAGGGTTTGGGCAGATTCGGAGGAGGGCTACGCCAAATCGAAGAGCTTTTGTTGGAAGAGTGGAGTGGAGATGCGGAGGCGGAGGCGGAGGATCAAAGGGGAGCGGGATTGGATCTCGAATTGGGATTTGGATTCCGTGGAGGAGGACAAGCGTGCGGCGGGGTTAAAAGCCTTGGCCCTCGGGGAGCAGCGGCGGAGAAGGAGGAGATGGAGTTGAGTCGAGGTCGAAGAAGAAAACCCTACTGCTATTTAGAAATATGTCACCCAGTTTATTGTTAATGTAGTGGGATATATGTCACCCAGTTCAGTTTTTTCACCTTTGAAATATATCATTTTCTTTAGTTTTTCCCATCTTCTCTTTAGCGAATTTCTAAATCTTGGATTTTTCATACAAATATTCTGTAATTGTATAATTGTCACGCCGACGTTACAGTCTATAATTACCACGCCATGTGCACTGGCGTGATCGTATAGCGTAAGGAAGATCAAAAGATATAGAAAAAAATATGTGAAAAATGATAGCTTTCGAGACGACCACCTCACTAGACATCGAAATAGTCGAATTGACTATTTCGACGACTCCTGTCTAGAACACCAATTCTCATGCACGAAAAGTCTCAAAAATACACTTCGGTTAGTCTAGTGTCCTCTATTGGCAACTCTATGTGTTGTTTTGCTTAGATATATACATACATTCACTACTCTGGGAGTTGTTTTGCTTAGATTTAAAATTTAAAGCAATCTCACAAGACAAACAAGTTCTTCGATGAAGACACAAGAAAGTTCAAGCAATACTCGATGGATGAGTGTCCTCAGTAGAAAAACGAGTGTGTTTATAGGTCCATACCCCACAGCACCTTTTCATAATGCTTCACATGCATTTATATAGTAACATTTTTTTTTGGGGGGTCTTACATAGGCTTGACTGTGGATTCTTTGTTCTACTATATATAGAATATTGGAATGGGAAGTGTTCTCCGAATGTTTGATCCGGTAATTAAGATAATTCCGTGTTGCAGTTAAGTTTAGTTTATTTTTTCGTTTCATCCATTGCAGTTTAATCCAGTTCATATTATACTCACTGAAATCCGTATGCAGAAATGTTACAAGAAGATCCTTGCCCACAAACTAATCAAGTCGGGTCACAATTCAGCCAAATCTTCATGGGCTTTCGGGATCAGATGAGCAGGTGGCAACACAGGTTGCACCACCGAGAAGACTCCTGATCACAGAGGTTGAAATAGTGATACTAACATCCATTTCCTGAAATTCAAGAGAAATATTTATAATTCTAAAAACTTTCCAAAAATTTAAACCTCAATGTCAAATCAAACTTCAATATTTGTTTGGTCCTTAACTGGGCTTGGCCCGTTCGGCCCGGTCTTCCCCGGCCGGACCTGCGCTCCGCCCCAACCCACCCCACCCTGCTTCTGCGCCGTCCACTCCGTCTTGGTCTCCCGCGCTCGCTTCTCGCGTCTCGCCGGTTTCTCGCTTCGTGTCGGTGCCGCCCGGTCTTCGCGCAGCGCCCGCCCGAGATCCCCTCACATGCGGCCGCGTCCTTGATCGGCCAGCCGCGCGCCTGGCGTGACGCGTCCGTCGCCACGCGCGCCCTCGCCCGGATCTCCACCGCCTCTCCTTCTCTTCCCCCTGGCTATTTAAGCCGGCTCTGCCTCCATTTCTTCTCCCCCGCCCTCGCCTCCTTCTCTCTTACTCTACTCGAGCCGTAGTCTCTCCCCCCTCCGCCGCTTCTTCTTCCCCGGAGCCAACGCCGACGCCGCCAACCCTTCGTCTCCGTCCTCGCCTCTGGCCTGTTCCGGCGTTGCCGTCCCCTCCTCTCGCACCGCCGTCGCCATGCACCTTCTCTCCCCCCTCCTCTCTCTCTCCTCGCTCTCCTTTCCCCGCCTCGTCTCCTCCGCGGTGAAGGAGACAAGCGCGTCGCCTCCCCTTAAACGCGCCCGTGACGACGGTGGGTGGGCCCCACTGATGTTGCTCGTGCGGCTGACAGGTGGGGCCCACATTGTTGATCGTAGCGTGGACCCACACATTATGGCGTGCACCGGGCCACGATGTCGCGACGTAAAATTTTCGCCTTTTTCTGATTTTCTGTTTAACTAAAAAAATTATAAAGTTTAAAAAATACATATCTTTTTCATTAAAACTCCAAAAATTATGGAACTTGTGCCAAAAAAAATTGTAATTTCAAAACCTATATTTTGGTACTAGTTTGATTAATTTTGGAGTATATTTATTATGGATTTTGTATTTATTTATCTTGTTTGCTTGTCTTTTTATTTCCGGTGCGATCGTTCGAGTAGAGTTCGAAGAAGCCGGAAGTTCCTACTTCGACCAAGCTCAAGACTTCCAAGACCTCCTAGCCTTTGATCCAGGCAAGTCAACACTTTGATCATGTTGAACTTACATTTTATGCAAATTATGTTCTTTTAAAATAGCAAAATGCATGCTTTAAATTTTATGCAAATATATGTTAAATGGTCCTAAGGTAGCTAAATGCCAACTTGATTATTAAGTAATTATTATACCATGTCCTTGGTAATTAGATACCTTGATCCTTGTCACCCTAGTAATTATATAGTAACCTATTAGTTATAGTATGTACTCAAGTGTCATGCTAGCCTTGCTTGAGTACCGGGGTATTAACCACCTCAATCATCATCCTTCAAACTTAAATATTGTTTTGGGCAGTCATTGGGTAAATGACTGAAATGGTCGAGTTAATTTGCTTCACTCTTCTCAAAATCCTAAAAACTTGCTAATACACCATCTGGGCGGATGGTATGTTGGAGGGTATGTGGTTGGGTACTAATGTAGCCCAGGATATGCTGGTATATGTTTGGTATGTGGTATGAACCCTAAGATAACTTTAAGGACTTAATCATGCGATGACCTCCTATTGTAAAACAGTACAACCACAAGTCTATAATGGTGTCAACCTGGCCAAATAATTTATATCTGTCAATACGAGTTGCACGAGGTAGATGACTCGCGATACCGTAAGCCTTTGTGGCGAAGGGTCGGAGTGCACGGTGAAGGCCGTTTGATGGCGCAAGGGGGGTCTAGGGCAAGGGTTGACGCGGGTGTGAGAGCGTAATCCACCTCAGGTGAAACCTCAGCGGGTGTAACAAGTACTGAGGGATGCATTGTAAAGGCCTTGTGGTAATCTCCTTGATTCACATGTCCAAGGAAACGTGTGATTATCTCTTGTAGGTAAAGTGCATAATCTTTGCAGATAAATACACTGTTCGAACAGACGTGTCCACGGTCACGGGCGGACATCTATTTATAAAATTTTTGTGGGTGGGTTGAAAGATGTGACGGGCCCATCTAACCGTGTCTAATATTGCACAATTATTCTCTTTTAAGAAATCATGATTTAGTCAAAATGCTAAGCGATAGGACTTTCTAATATGTGTATTTATAAATGTTGCTTTGCGCAAATAAAAGAACTCGAGCCATCTTTGTTTAGCCTTGCATAATTATTATTGCATCTGTTGTGTTGGCTCATGAGCACGGTACAAGATTCACCGATCGGGACAACTATGGCTACTACGAGGACCAATGATTCACGGTCAAGACCAAGGTGAGGAGTAGTTAGTTAGAGGCTAGGGTTAGTTTATCTCTCCTGCGATTAATATTATCAAGTCCTTAGCTAATATCGGTTGTACCCAAAGTACCATAGTCGCTGTCTGTGGGGAAAGCTTGTCTGTGATTGAACTCATTTCTCTTGTAAACCCGACAAGCGTGGTCTATTTAAACTCTGATAAATGTAATATTATGTTGAGTCGGTCAATATTGTGTATAAAATGATTCGATATATATCGTGGCGCTACCTCGATAAATTACAGAGGATTGTTAAGAACAATTTGTGCATTTAGATCCAGCGATATGATATCAGGAAGCATAATGTTATTCTCCTTTGTAAGGAAACTGGTCATATGATGGCATGTGACAGAATTGTGAGAGCTAAATATTTGCACAATCATTCGGTTGCCACTGTGAGAAGAAGGGAGAGTGATTCCCCTTGTTGGAAAGCCCTTTTAAAAGTGAAAGATGTTTATCTTCTGGGTAGGAATGTGGTTTTGGGTTCTGGCAACCTTTGCTAGGTTGTAGAAAGATTCCTGGTTACAGGATAAAGCACATAGTGCTTTATGTGCTTTATCCTGATATATATGAGTTGTGTAATGAGAAAAACTTTTTTTTTAATGTTTGAAGTTTTCTCCATCCGATCCACATTAAAGAAGAAACACTCTATCTCTAGAGACACTTACGGAGCAGCGCTCGAACCGTAGCGGACTGAGAGCCTAAAGCTCCCCTGTGCCACTGTGCCCCTGCACAGTCCCTGGTGAGTCCGGGAGCCGGACTCCCGACCAGCCGCTCGTCACATCGCTATACTCTCAAGCACAAATAAATAACAATTACAAAAACGGCTTCCCACTCTTTCGGAGATGGTTATATATCCCCTGTTCAAACTTACCAGTGGACTTCTATTCAAACTGCCGCTTCATGCATAGACTTGTCCACAGAACCAGATTCTATTAGATGGGGTTTTGGTAAGACCGGTGTCTTTTCAACCAAATCTGTGTACAGTTCCGCGGTGAGCTGTGCTTGTTTTTGGCTTTATTTACTTCCGCCTTTTCTCTTCTTCTTTTTCCCCGCATTTTGTTTGCTCGCTGTTTTGCATTTTGTTCACGCGGGGTTTTCTACGGTTTACCACGCTACCACCACAAGCAGACTTCCACCGCCTGCACGTAGTTTCCAAATCCGAATAATGTGTAGAATTTACAAACACATATGTGCATCTTTCTTGCTATATCTTACACCACAACTCTCCTCTTTGGTTATTCTCTCTTTTTATTTTGCATCTGGAATTGAATGGGGGAGTAACTATCTGTACAACGGCATCCACATGCTTCCCATGTAAAAAAAAGAAAAGAAAAGAAAAGGGGCACCGCTCCTCTTTTTTTTCCCCTTTCTAGACATCATAAGATACTAAATACAAAACAAAATGATCAAAAAACATATTTCCAAGGCAAGGCTGTGATTGATTACACGATGGACGCACCTCAATTCTGTACCCCTTCCCTTGTTCAAGTATCAGAGCTCTACCTCGTGAAGATCCTCTCCCAAACCATTCAACTGAGTTGATGAGTTGCTATTGGAACGGCTGTGACAAGGTTTCTTTCCAGGTATTAATGGCGACTGCGTGGACTGTCCATCAGGTGATCTCGAAACAGCACTACTGCTCAACTGGTCTGGGTATGTTCCACTCCATGATGCTGCTCGTGACTTTGACAGTGAGCTATTAGCACTGCCTGTGCCTGAGGGGGTCATGATGTTATCCATACTTGGGTATCGCTGCATGCCCGATTGCATTGGCACTGGTGGCGGTGGTTGTGAAGCAAAGGATGCCTCCATCCCTGGAGAGGGAGATGGTTCGTCCTGATGTGTGGTTTCACCGTGGGCATGGGCTGTTGAGTCAGGCATCTGCTCCGATGCAACAACAGCTGGAGTTGGCACAAAGAACGTAGCACCAGACAGCGGATTCATAGATGGAGTGGCCGGTTTACTATATGCTGTTGCTGCTGCTGCTCCAAATGCATTTGTGCCACCCTTGTTGAATGTGTCAACATATCTACAGAAAGAAGGAAATGTTAGGACCCACTTGGTATAGAAACTTAGAAAGCAAATCAGGGCAGTAACTAAACAGATTACCTTGATCTAACACCCATCCGTCCACGTGCTGAGAACTGGTTCTGGCTGGGTGGCATCGGTGGCATCCCCGAACTAAGCTCGGAAGGATTCGAGGGCTTCGCTTCTGCAGGTCCATTAGCAGTATAACCTCCACCGCTGGGGCCGTTCAAATTGTAATCTGGAATACCATTCTGGAATGCGGCTTTTGTCGGAGGTGGGGGAAGGGGAGGCTCCTCAGCAGGGATCTCCGCGCCTTCTTCCACCCACCGCTTCAGCTTCTCATCGTAGTAGAATTTGTTCTGTTCCCCCAACTTTGCCTTCAGACCATGAGAAAATTAGTCGTGTGTTACTGCACAGAGCGAAAAGTAGGCAGAAGTACTTAATGTGTTACCTGGTGATGAGGTTTTGAAACAAAGCCCATTGTTTTCTGCAGCAACAAGCCAAAACGTGAACTGCCTGAACCTGACGTGCTTTGTGCATTATCTGATCCTGCGCCCTGTTAGAATTTCAACGTCAGCAAAGAGAATCGAAAAATCTCTAGAAAACATTCCAATCTAAGAAGTACCTGTATTGGGGTTCTGCCAAAGTCTGGTTCAGAGACACTTCTGCTACGTGCGCCTTTCCTGCCAGGGCCACTGCTTCCTGCCATTTCACTCATAGACTGCTCTGAAGCGGAAGACATTAAAGATGACATAGCCATCACTGACTGACTATTTACAACTTTTGGAGCTGGAGGAGCAGAATACAAATCTCTGTCGTTCGAAGATCCCTGTGGCAATGGCGGCAATGATGCAGGCTGTGTACCCATCATGCGGGACAAAGATTTATCAATTGATGTGAAAATCTTTCCAACAAGCTTTGCAGGGGCAAGATTTGTGCCATATCCACCCTAAATAGCGGTGAGTCAATTAGCAGTGGACAGGAAGAGAATGGTCTGCTAAAGTGCAGACAAGAATCAAGAAACAACATTAACTATAATAAACTCATACCTGCTGGTGGGTGCGTATCCGCTCCTCAAGGGATGAAAACAATTGCTTCCATGCTTCTAGTTCAGGCGCACGGCCAGAGGCTTTCAGCACCTTCAAAGACGCTTGACAATACCTTAAGAAGGCAATTCAAAGTGAGAGCACTGTGTGCAACTAAGAAACCAGGGGAAATGCTGAAATAGTAATTCACCACCTTACCTTAGTGAATCAGAAACCTTCCCAACCTCCGCAAGCATGTATGCATATATCAGCTTATATGGTTGAAATGGCAAGAGGATATACTGAGAGTTACCGAGAACCTTCGCATATTCATATAACTCTGTTCTCTGTAGTTGCATTGTGAGGGTATTTTGTTCAGGAACAGCAAATGACAATGACCAAAATAATTACTAGAAAAGGACGAGAAACTAGTAACAAAACATAATAAGGACGTGACCAATTATTATCCAACCATGCCATTCTCCAAAAAATAATTGGTCCAAAATTGAACAAGAGCGGACTGGAAAGCCACTGATTTAAGTCATACAAATAATAGCATCCCAATTTGACAGATCTCGCAATACATATAATCTGTAGGTTGGAACTTGGAACTCATTTGCCATAATGGGAAAAAATATTAAATAATATGCACAACTATTCATATCTGAACCATCGCTGGACTAACTGCACGGCCTCTATGTCATGATAATATCCTACACATGCATCTGGGTGATGCTTGTCAAATGCACCTTACAGCTCTAGGCTCTCTTCACAAAAGAATGAAAAGGAAATATATGGTACAGATTTAAAAGACCTGGATAGCTTCAGGGCTGGTAAACGTGCGAGGACATCTCAAGTGGTCTGAACCAATTAGACATATTCTTGCATTTTCAGAGTATGAATCAATATTTAGTTCAGCAACTAAATAGCATGAATGAGCAGCTGCAACCTGCATAAATAAATAAATAAATATATATATATATATATATAAGGTATTTGACTCAACAATGTAAAGAAAGAATATATTCGAACACGTAAGATTCAAACCTCGTTTTTCTCTTTCCAAAGGCAATCCCCAAGGTGAGTAATTACAAGGTCATCGCCTTTCGTCCTGTTTGCAGTAATAATAGCCAAATTCTCTTGCCAGTCATCCAGCATGCCCTTAGAAGTACCCTGTCCAACAGAAACGCCACATTAGCTTCAAACTGGTTCAAACATAGCTATGAAAGGGGCAAAAAAAGAGGGGTATTCCTAATGCAATGTCTGAAAAATATGACATGAAAAGTAGAGAACAGTCAAGCACAATCCATGTCATGTTATTAAAAAAGAAGGAAAAAAACTAGAGATTATCATATGGCAACACAAAACTGTTGTATAGGGCTAAAGAAGACCCAACGTTCCATGTAGTAACACATAAAGTCATAAATGATGGACATGGCTCCTTCTATTGCTTCCAATCATAGGTACTTAGAAATGCAGTAAAGAAGTTTATGTATTACCTCTGCAGGCTGTTGAGGTCTATGTAAAGTACCATAACTGCCATGGACGGGGCTCTCAACATTGAAAACATCTGCAGGTTGTCCGGCAATAAGAAGGCACAAAGTCCTCAAAGGTGATCCAGAACCGAAATGGCAGTGAGCCATTTTCTTCACAGTATCCGCATAAAACTGCATCACCAATCAATGAAATAATGAGTAATTATTCAGGGAAAATAAAAAGGAAATAGGCATGCCATCCAACCAATCCAGAGACTGCAAACTTATTTGAGTGAAGTAGACCTTATCACCGAGTTGTAAAGCAAGGATTAGTGCGGGTCCCCAAAGCTGACCTTCCTGCGCATACTGAAGGGCCTCTTTCCTTCTACCAGAAACTAGAAGATTTTGAACCTCCTGAGCAGTAGCCTGCAATAGAATAGTTGTCTCAACCAGGGCAATCTTTGCTAGATGATGCAGCACAGACATTGAAGAAAAATATTACCTGAATCTGGTTTTCTGAGGGAATATTTTTCATGCAATGGACAACGGTTCCATACTCTCTCATATGAGCACTGCTACGCTTACAAGATGAAAAAAGTTTCGTTACTGCCATCTCTGGGCCATCTACACCCTGTGACCAAGAATTCAAACAAATTTCAGTATTCCATTTTTTTATATAAAAAAATCAACATGGAATAGAAGTATCTCGTTAAAGAGACAACCATTCTCGCACGTGATAGTGGTGATACAAGTTACTCAAGATAAAAGAAATGAACATACGAATCTCATTGGATGGGGACCGACTCTTCAAGCCATTCCATGCAGAGCATAAAAAATAACCGAGGAGGTCACTAATTTGGGATCCTCCACAAAGCCTAAAGGGAACAGATGCTTTTCGGCCAGTTAACAAAAACAAGGCCAAGGAAACGATCTGCATCCCAGGGAAAAAATTGTACCCTCTAAATTATATAAAGATGGGGCTTAAAATGATTAATGACAAGCATATAAGCTAAAAGAACAAACCAGCAAATCACAACTTATGATTGGATCGAACACCCAGACCCAAAAGGTGATTGAATCAAAGCCCATAAAGTGCAGGTCTTACTCAGGCTTATTCATGATGTCCAAATCTATATCTTACACAGCTCCCTAGTCCCTACAAAGTATTAGATCCAGAGTATATCTGCTGCGCGCTCACAGCGCAGCAGACCAGCATGACAGTGGTGTCCACTATCTTTCTTGTGAAAATTTTGCAGTGCACTAAATGAACAATTTTCCTCAAGGAAAAACATGAAATTCTTACAAACAGAATATAATAACAGGACGCTGAAACATAGTCAAGCAAGACATACGGGAAATACCTCCTGCGACAGATCAGACCCAAAGGGTGAACGGAGTTTTCCATAGTGTTGGCACAATATTTTCAGCAATGAAATAAGCAACTTCTGAGCATCCCCTCCTTGGAATTCCCTTACAGAAGACTCACAGCCTCTGATAATCTCATCAAGCCATTTATTCACATCCTTTGCTGCAGCACTTCCACCAACAAGGGGGCCAGGAATAGGTTGATGACACAATGCATGGAAGTAGCTAATAGCACTGCCGTTAGGGATGCTTGGTTGATCAATTTTATCAGCAACCATCTCTGATATATTAATAATTGACACCGTGCCACAAGAATTGGCCTTAAATTGCAACAATAAAAGCTGTTAGCTATGACTTAATTGCAAAAAAGAATGTTACAAAGAAATGTTCTTAGGATACCTGATTTCCACTGCCAAAGTTTGTGATCATTGAGCTGGTCTCTTTCACAACTACAAGCTTCCCCCCAAATCCAAATGCGACCAGAGCATGTGGTGGGCGTCCAGCTGATGACCTCTGCTCGTGGGAGGAGTAACCAAATTGTTGAGATGAAACATTTGAACCGATGAATTGCTGCTGAGCAAAGTTCATGGAGTTCTCACTGCCCAAATAGCTGTTTGGTAAATGCATGTGCGCGGCAGGATCAGCATGTGTTTGCGTCTGGTACATGCCTGCTGTTGGAACAAAGTCTTTTGGCTTGGCGACCCCATTCGAACTGCCATAACCATGGCTTGTTGAAGGTTCGTGTGCCACATGGCTAGCTTGACTATCTATAGAAGGCCCAAATTCCATGTGGCCAATCTGGTCACCTCTAGAAGGTACAAATGCCATGTAACTCTGGTTGTTTGCAAGAGGTTTGAATCCGTGGTGGCCTGTTGAAGGTTCAGAGCCCTTGTACCCACTCTGATGGCTAGTAGAAGTACTTTGACGACTTGTAGAGGGTTCAACACTTTTGTAAACACTTTGATAATTAGTAGGTTCGAATCCCTTGAAACTATCCTGGTGGCCCTCACTACCAATGTGTTGACTTGGCACAAATGTGTTGATACCACTCTGATAATCTGCAGATGAATCCAATGGCTGTGCATTGGCCTGCCGACCAATCTGATTCTTAGCATGCTGATGGGAACCATAGGAACTACTCACCAAGCTATTATCTCTCAAATTCTCAGGCTGCATGCTGTTATCCAACGAACCCTGCCGCCACTGGCTGTGCTGATTGTAGTTACTTACATAAGAATTCCCGGCGTGGGCTAAATTATGACCTGTCCATGCAGATCCATCTAAAGCTGCTGCAGTAGTTGCAGTCTGCGCAACACCTTGTTGATATGACTCGAGCGTATGCCACTGCTGAGTGTTGGTGTCAAAGTACCATCCTGGGTACTCTGCGTAGAGCAGCATGTTTGGCGGGTACTCTGCGACCGCTGCACTGCTCTCATCCTGGCCCCAGCTCGCGGCAGTGGTGCTGCCCTCCTCTGTGATGGTCTCCAGCCCCGCCTGCGAAGAGTTCTGCAGGTATGAAACACTACAATGCTGCGGCTGCTGCTGAACATTACCACTCCCAACGACCGGTACAACACCGCTATTATCAACATTACCCTGTGCACCGAAAGTTTCTACATGATACCACTGCCGCGTCAACCCGTCGTACTTCCAGCCGGGGTAGAGGCTCTCCAAATACTTGGGATCCAAGGAGTCCACAGCTCCACCGGTCCACTCCGACTGCACGCTGGTGTTCTGATCCACAGACTCCACGGCGCTAGCACCCCAATCCAACTGTGCATTGACATTGCTACCCACTCCATTGGAGAAGCTGTGATCCGCCGCTCCAACACTGCCGGTTCGCACAACTGAACCCTGCACGCCCTGGTACCCCGTCAAACTAGCTCCAAAAACCGCGTCTTCCCCGCCGCTGCTGTCCGCCAGGAAGTCCCCGAGCGGATCTGCCCCGCTGCTGCTGCCAGTAAAGACACTCCACTGCACCTGCTTGAAGGCGGTACGGACGCCCTTTCCCGACCCCGGGGACCCGCCCGCAGCCTCCGCCGTAGGGGGCGCCGCCACGGCCTTCACCTCCGGGAGCGCAGCCGGAACAGCCTCAGCCTCAGCCTCAGCACCGGCATCAGGAGGAGCCGCAGCGCCCACCTTAGGGAGCGACGCCACGGCCTTCACCCCAGGGAGCGCGGCAGCCTCAGGCTCAGGAGGAGGAGGGGCCGCAGCCTCAGGAGGCCCCGCCGCGGGGTTGGGGGCTCCCGTGTCGCTGTCTTCGTCGAGGGTGAGGGCGGAGAGGTCCCCCAGCGCGGCTTCGTCGTCTTCGTCGACTAGCTTGTCGAAGAAGTCGGCGTCGTCGGAATCGGATGCCATCTCGGGCGGTCAGAATTAGGGCTTGGGCAGATCCGGAGGAGGGCTACGCCAAATCGAAGCGCGTTTGTTGGAGGAGTGGAGTGGAGATGCGGAGGCGGAGGATCAAAGGGGAGCGGGATTGGATCTCGAATTGGGATTTTGATTTTGTGGGGATTTGGATTTGGATTCGGATTCCGTGGAGGAGGACACGCGTGCCCCCCCCGGCTATAACGTACAGCCGACATACATCGCCTTCCCTCCTCTTGTTGATTGTGTTTTCTTTGCTTTCTCCGCGTGGTTTCCTGTTTGGAATAATCAATCTCTGTTTTTTTTTTCCACCAGCGAGGATGGTCAGACCGTGGATTTCAGGATTTGTATAGCCCCACGTGTTATACACACATAAGTTGTAAATCCTGAATTGTATATCTCTGACAGTGGCAAATAATCAGATCTTTCGCTGTGTTTATATTTTTCTGACATTGTTGTCCATTGCATTCCGAATGCCTATCCGATTTGTCTCTTTGTATCGAATGTGTCGGCGCCGGTCCAGTTAGGTGTGTGTAATTATACGCATATATAATTTTACTTAGAATCTCACTTCAAATACATAATCATAGAATAAAAATGATACATAGTTAAATAAGTTCATAAACACAAAGGTCTTGCGTGGTTAAATAATACAACGCGAGTTCATAATTTTATACATTTTACCACAGTCTAACATAATTTCACTTATCAAAGAAGTAGTATTAGGCTTGACCTTTGGGCCTAATTTAAAGAAGGGGCCACATCAATTATGTCTCGTACCAGATTTGTCGAAATGATCGGAATGGACCGGTATTGATGCCGATATGGGATTGAGCCTATTGTGTATCGTTTTGGGTGCTGGTATGCAAACATGGGCAAATGGGCGGCACAGCCTGACACGAACACGACCAGGTACGGCCCGTGAAAGAAATGGGTTGTATCGTGCCGTACTGGCCCACGTGTCTGGATGGCGGTTCAAGCACACTCGAAGGCCACTCGTCCCGTGTCGTGTAGGCCCGAGCTCGTTTAGCCTGACGGGTCGTTTACGACCCACTTTTTTCGAACTTTTTTTTAAAAAAAAACCAAAAAAATAATGTGTGGAATTCTAAAATACATATAAAAATTGTTACAAAATAAAATTGACAACCTTGTGTTTTTGGTGTGCACACACTTTTTGCTGGTTTAGCAAAAAAAAAATGTTTATGCACTTTTTAGCTGGGCAGGTAAACGTGCACTATGAACTATGAAGCGTATCTAAGATGACATATGATGTTTTGCGTTTGGTTTTTAAAAAGAAAAGGGGGTCGCTAGTCTCAACGTAAGAGAATTGTAATTATACAGTATAATACGACATCTAAGAGGTAGGCTCGTATGTTTCCCAAAAACAATAAATTAGGAATATAATATGCTTTTGTTTGTACTAATCACCAACAAGCTCGGTTTTTTCTTCTTCTTAATCTGTATTTACTGTGTATTTTGGTTGGCCCTCATCGATCCTACTGTGGTAAGAGTTGACAGCGGCAGATGTTTCTTTGGTAGTGGTAGTGGAAGCAGGCAGTCCGACACCGAGTACTAGATGGTGATTACTTTGATTACTAGTTGCCACTTTTTACTAAACCAGTGCTGCGTCCTCAACAATAGTGCACATAATATAATACTCATGGATCGTCTAGTTCTGCAATTAGGCGTCCGTTCAATGACTAATTGTAATTGGCCTGCACATTCACATCTTTTGACTCCAACAGTCTGCATCTGAACCAGATTTGGTCCGGCTCCTTTTTCCCCCCTCTCATTTTCATTTTTTTAGAGCCAAACTGTATTCATGTTGCAGTGTATACTACAATAATTTTGTATTAGAGAAGGGGGTGAAAAAGCATTACTACTCTTTTTACATGAGACTCACTCAATTATCCAAAGAGGGGGGGCGGACTAAACAAGTGTTGTTAGGATAGGAGTGCCTTCTCAACATCGGCACCTTCCAACTGACCGACCTGGCTTTCGTTGTTCTTCGCCCACAAGACTATGTAGAGCCCACCGAACATCAGCACTATCCCTGCCAAGCTGTACCAACCGGATGAGATATTTTATTCTATTAGTTTCAGATTCAGAGTTGAAGCATTGATTTAATTAACTACAAAGTGCATAACTACTATGTTCATCGTGATTATGGCAGTTGTCTTTGGGCATGAATTATAGAATGGAGTTTGGTTGCCTGCATGCACAGCCACAGAGGCACAAGCATGTGATTTCGAGTGGCTGTTAGGTAGATATATATCTCTACAAGACAGACTAAGCTAATGGTGCACAGGTTAAGTAGGACCAGTACGTGCAGATCATGCATGATAAAAAGCTTGACAGTAACATGGCCTTAAACAGAACCTTGCATTTATTTTGCGTCTTAAGCTAGCATCTGTGTCTGTGCTTGGGTGGATTGGAGTTGGAGATCAGTTAGTCGGTTACCTTCCTAGGCTGACCATTTGTCCGAAGAGAAGAGCAGAGATGATGGCCGAACATACTGTCTGCACAGGCCCGAAGATTGACACCAGCAGAGGGCCCTTCTTGCTGAGGCACCATGTCTGAAACACCACGCATGCGCCCACCAGCCCTCCTCCCTTGTACCAGCCAGACACAGGAAATCGGCTTATCAGCGTGAGCTCGGTTCAATTTCTGTTCTACGACTGAAACATATCATTGTATTTGTTCTGAAGAGGAGCAGCAGCTAACTGAAGAGACGTTCTATTCCGTACCAGTATGACAATCCCTGAGACGAGCATGAGATCGATTCTTGGCGAACCGATGTCGACCTTGCCCTCGACGATGACTTGCAGGATCGCGGTGAAGATGGCCCCCATCATAGATGCAATGGTGCACAGCGTTAACGGCGCAGGGAAGCTGATCAATGTCGCAGCCTGATAACGGTATTGGTATAGTACACATTGACATAGCAGCTCGCATTATAGATGGATCCTCGCGGTCTAAGTTCTAACAGCGATGAACAAGATCATGGAATGAATTAATTACCTGCAGCACCGTGTAGAGAGACAAAACAATTACTGCGACGAAGAGGTAGGAGCAACCCAGGATCCAGTCATAGTAACTGCCTGGTTCAGAAGTTGTTCCGAGGAAAGCTTGTAGATTTGGAGAGGGAGGGGGGCTTTGCAGGAAGCTCATGGCCATTGCTCCCACCAAGCACACAAATGTTCCCAACATCTTGGCTCGTGTGTACTTGCATGCCTTGTCAAACTTCTCCATCCTTTGCAACAAGCCAACAATCACATATATAAATCCTAGTTATTATTTATTACCTTGTAGTCCAACCCTTATCACTTGGAGTAGATGGACGTGGTTACAGAAGTCAGAAGTAGTCCGTTATAACGCCACAACGAAGAAAGTGTGTGTATATATATACAGTGCTGATTGGCCAATAAGAAGCTGCCTACCTGAAACAAGCTGCGATGACGAAGATTAGTCCAGGGCTTAAGTTCGGCATGGCTGAAGCAATAGCCGGTGTCGTCTTTTTTATCCCCAAAAGCATGAGTTCTTGAAACACGGTTGTTCTGAGGAATCAGTAGAGCAGCATCATTTGCAGGAAATTTCTTGCTCATAGGAATTTCGGCAGCCGGAAGAAACGATGACCTCAAGAGACCATTGGTGGTACCTTTTGGCGGTATGGCAAGGCAAATATATTGGCACTATATCCATTCGCAAAGTATAAACTAGCTAAAAAAGAACTTGTCTGTCCTAAGTGGTGAATAACTAGTACGTGACAGTGGGCTAAGTGCTCCATTATACCACCTAGCTCTCAGATTCTTGTGCAGCACACAATTAGAATATCACACCGCCTTAATTGAAAAAGCTTGATCAGATTCATCCTGGGTATTTCAAGTGGTGCAAAGGGATGTAAGCTCCCACCTCCGTTAGTCCCAAGCTAACAAAATTAATCATGACGAGTGCACTCAACACCTTATCCCAGGAATACTACTACTACGTACCTTGCTAAATTGTCCGATCGATTACCACCATTTCAGTTAAACTTTAATTTAATTGCTATAGAGGGCCCAAACTTGAGAAATCGGAAAGAGAAAAATTTGGGCAGTTACGTTTGGCATGAGCTTCTTAATTGAACGGTCTGTTACTGACAGTAGTTTGGTCGAATGGAAAGGTTAAATGACAGAGATTGGAGTCACGGCCAGTAGAGATCTTACCCTCCAAGAGCTATGAGCGCAAATTGCGCCATCAAAGAGCGAGAAATCTTGGAAGGCCATTTCTTCCTCTCGAGTGCGACGGCGAAGGGAAGGAAGAAGGCGGAGGAGGCGGCGGCGCCGACGACGATCACCGTCAACGGGTTGGCGCCAAGGTCGAGGACGTGGTGGACAAACACAACGTATCCGGCGAGGATGCACTGCACCACCAGGAGGCCGCCGCCGATGAGGATGTCCTCCAAGATTAAGCCCCCGCCGCCACCTTGTTGCTGGGCCAGCAGCATCGTGATCGACCGACCGGTCGGTATAATCTTGTCAATCGTATTCTTCTTACCTAGGATAGGACTAGGAGGCAGCAAAGCAAACCCTACAGTACAGGTTAAGCAATCCAAGCTTTCAACAGGCAGACCAGCAGGAGCGGGAAGGCTGCAGATTCGGAGAGACAGCACAGCACAGCAGCATATGACAAACAGGTACACACAGCAAGGAGGTCGATCAAAAACCCTTCTCCCTCACTTGCAGTTTAACCACGGCGCCGATCGAGCAATAAAAGCATACGGCCTTTGCTTGCAAGCGGGTACTGAAACGTGCTTGCTCCGTCTAAACTCTAGCAACAACAGGGCAAGCTGCAAGTACCATCGGTTACATCTTATTTATAGCCTTAAAATCAGTGAAAAGAAAAGAGTAGGAGTTGTTGCGTTGTTTCTGTTACCAAGAATATTATGTGTATGTCTACTAGACCTAATAGTCAATATATATTGAGAATATAAATAAATATTACAAAGAAACGTGCTATACATATATAAGAAAATGCAAAAGACATATAAGGAGATACAAAGAATTCCTATTCAAACACCCCCTCAAACTCAACCCCCCTCCCTCCCCTCAAGCGAACGGTGGATCGCACACACTGAGTTGGGAGAGAAAATACAAATGTTATACCTTAGTCTGTGAAGAAGTCAACAATATGTAACTCCGAGGGCACAAACTGTAAAGCAAGTACTCTCTCCTGCACCTGTGAGCGAGTATATGATGCATCCACACCAACATGCTTGATGAACTCATACTTCACTGGGTCACGAGCAATACTGATAGCAAATGTACTGTCAGATAAAAAAGTTGTAGGTCCCATCAAAGGCACTCCAAAATCTACAAGTAGCTATCTCAACCAACTAACCTCTACTCTCACTATTGCCATAACTCTCAACTCACCCCCTGCACTCGAATGGGAAACTGCAGTCTGCTTCTTTGTCTTCCTAGGCAATCAGGGAGGAACCAAGAAAAACACAGTAAGCAGAAAGAGAATGACGATAAGAATGATCACTAGCCCAGGTCGCATCGGAGAACGCCTGAAGCTGTAGTGAGTGGGAGCTAGAGAAAAACAAACGACAAGAGAGTTCCATGCAAGTAGCGAAGAACACGAAAAAGGTGACTGCAATGAAAATGGGTAGGACGAGCCATGAATTAACTCAAGATATAAACAACATGAGCGGTATTAGGACGAGGGCTCACAAGATACACCAAACTCCCAACAAGATGACGATATCGAGTATGATTCTCAAGAAGATCACCATCAGTGGAGAGGTAGTAGCCTTCAGGCGTGAAAGATGCCTCAATCCCAATGAAGTACGTAAGAGAACCAAGATCAGTCATAAGAAAATGCTAACTGATATGCTTCTTCGCAAACATGACGAATGGGGAATCATTACCAATGATAAGCATATCATCAACATACAAAAAAGTAGTGTCCTACCCCGAGATGAGATATGGACAAAAAGAGTAGGATCGTGGAGCTGACAGTGAAACCGACAGCAGTAATCACTGAGGTAAAACGCGCAAACCAGGCACGATGAGCCTTTTTAAGGCCATAAAGAGCACAACGAAAACAACATATGTGTACATCGAGAACAGAATACCCAGGGGGTGGCTGCATGTAGACCTCTTCATACAAAACACTATTAAGAAAGACATTCTTAATATCTATCTGAGAGATAGACCACCGGCGAATAGAAGCAACGACAACAAGAGTGCGAACAGTGGTCATATGGACAACAGGGGCAAAAGTCTCATCGTAGTCACGATAGTACTCCTGCTGAAAGCTGCGAGCCACAAGACGAGCCTTGTAGCACTCGACAGTACTATCAAACCAGGTATTAATCTTGTACACCCATTTGCACGTGACAGGGCTATCATGCATAGGTGTTGGTGCAATATCCCAAGTCTTCGTACGTCGAAGAGCATCAAGATCCTCTGCCATAGCAAGCTGCCACTCAGAATGAGGAGCGGCCTCACGATAAGAACTAGGCTCAGTGACAGAAAGAGCATAAGCTATCAGAGCAAATCCAAGATGAGCAGGAGGTCGAAGGGATGTACGGTCATGAAGGACGTATCGAGGAGCATCATCAGGAGGATCAGATGTAGGTGCCAGCAAGATACTAGGAGAGGAGACTAGTGAAGAATGGGGACGCTTGGAGTAGTGAATACGAGAGAAACGAGACGGTGGTGCTGCAGGAACAAGAGGCGGTGCTGAAGGAGGCATCACCGAAAGCGAGGTACAGAAGGAACCACTGAAAACAAACCTGGGAAAGACTGTGATAGTGGAGAAAGGGATGAAGAGTCAGAAATAGATAACCATGAAATCATCTCAAAGGTGAAAACAGGACAAGGAGCCGAATCTCGATAGAAGAAAGGTCAAGATTCGTCAAAGACAACGTCTCGTGAGATCCTGATCCGTCGAGCAGAAAGATCATAACAATGATAACCTTTATGCTCAGAATTATAACTAAAAAACACACACTCAACTGACTGAGCCAATAGTTTGGTGCACTCACGAGGCTACAACAGAACAAAACAAGTGCAGCCAAAAACGGTGGGTGTACTGGGGGACTCGAGAGTAGAGACGCTCTATAGGACTGACGCCGTTAAGAGCAGTGTAAGGCTGCATATTGATGAGATATGCAACCATAAAAACAACATTAGCTCAGAACTATAGTGTAACGTGAGAGGCAAGGAGAACAGTGCGAACAGTCTCAATTAGATGACATTGTTTACGCTCAGCAACCTCATTCTGAGCATGGACACCAGGACAAAAAGACTGGTAAAGAATATCCTGCTCAGAAATAAACTATCTACAAGCGCTAGAACAGTACTCGCCAGCAGAATCACATCGAAAAGTACAGATGAAAGAATCAAACTGAGTATGAATCTGTAGGGATACGGGTAGGCTACACTAGCTGGTGAAGAATCTAAACCCGCCATTATGAGTTAATGGAGTATTTTGGTGATTAATGACAAATCTATATATAAGACTAACACTTTGATTGATATACCTATTGTGTAGTCTTATTTGGATAAAAAGAAGAACATGGATGTATGCATTCGACATCATATTCTTATATCTTATTGCATTCCTCGGATTCAAAATATAGGTTGAACTCCGCTAAAAGTTTTACTTGAATATATGCATATATTTTTATTACACATTCGTGTATGCCCACATTTAGGAGGAGTTCACTCTATGTTTTGTGGTTCTATTAGTATTGATCTATATTTCTTTATCCCCATATATTGGGGATCTCTACTTTGAAATATATACTTTTAGTATATAAAACTTGTGTAGTTCATATATACTAATATCGCTTTATATTAAATTATTTGCAATTATGTTTATGAGACTAATGTGTGTGCCAAGTTGTTTTAAAGGCTTAGTCCCGAATTATGGAATACAATATAGAAATGGCAATGCAAAGACAAGACAGGATCACGACTAGTGGCTTGAAGTTTATTTTATGCCATTTTTGTTATGCATTGCATTTGTTCTGCTTCTAGAAAATTCTTTAGTGAAAGTCGATAGTACCGACGTTGTCTTGGAGGTAATACTGCGCAGCGGTATGACCGGGAAAAGTGGTGCGGTACTACCGCAACCCAGTCGAACCAAAGATTAGTTGGCGGTATGTTTTTTACAGAACGACACATTTTTATGTCGGTTGCTCACCTGGTGAATGGTAGTTCCGGAGTTTTCTTGGCGGAACTATCACAACGCGGTATGACCGCATCTTGAGCAGAATTACCGCAACCCGGATATTTCGAAATATAGAGAACGATACATTTTTCCAAAAAGGATTCTTTTGGACCGCAAAGTGAAGCGGTAGTACCGCCCTTGTGTTCGGTATGACCGTAGAGCGGAACTACCGCATGATCAACGGCGGTAGTATCACACTTTCTGCATTAGCTTGTTTATAAGCATTTAATGCAAGTATATATTGGTAGTTAATGTTAATTATTATGGGACTAATATTTTTCATGAGTTGGATGAATAGGTTATGTTCCAGGGTGACGAAGACTTTGGATTGCATCATGAATTGATCGTCATCAAGTCAATGTTCAAGAAGAGGATGCATCATATGTTGATGCATATCAAGATCTTGAAGAGGAGATGATCATGAGTTAATCATCAAGTCAAGAGAAGACCCATCATGTGTTGATGGAGGTTAAGTAACGGATGCATCATGGGTTGATGCAAGTCAAGAAGATGACCCGGACTTAAAGTGAAGATATGTGTTATCAAGCTTCAAGAAAATGCTCAATGCAAAGGTTTGACTAGCTAGAGTTAAGGATGTATTCCTAGTCTTTTACCGGTCTTGGTGTTTGGTTGGAAGACTGGATTGCTAATATATGATCGTCATACTATTAAGAGGGGTCTTGTCTTGTAGCTTGAGTCTCATCATGTGTTGATAGCTCAATCTTGCTTGCTCTAGCTCTCCATGGCATGATGCTATTATTTGTGAATGTGTTTTGCAATAGCTGAGGCTCATGCATCTAATCATTGTAGCATGTGACTATACTTTGCAAATGGTTAAAGCTATTGTACTTACTCCCTGTGGCATGATCTAAGCTTGCAAATTTGTTTTACAAATTGTTGGGATTCATGCATTTTCCCTTGGCATGGTCTAAGATTGCTTGTTGCTATTTTTTGGACTTAGACCATGACAGTGGCTCTTTGGAATCGTGCTTTTTGATTTGATCAAATGTGTTTGAGATCAATCAATTAGGTGGGTTGTGTAGCCCTCTGAATGATCTTTCCAGAGTCCAAGATCACTCAATTCCGATATCGGAGTCAAAAGTTATGATATTTTTACCGAGTGTCATCTGTGCTGAAATTGAACTACGGTAGTCTCGCCGAGATGAGAGGTACTACCGCAGAACGGTAGTACCGCCCTTTGTATTGCGTTACTGCCGCACAAAAAACTTTAACGACTAGTTTTTGAGCTGTTAATATACTTGTACGACCGATGAATAGTAGAAAATGGTAGTACCAGAGTTTGTATGACGACACTACCGCAAATCCTGATTTTGGGGAGTTTCTGCTCCCAACGACTAATTTTTGTGTATGAACTATAAATACCCACCTTGGCCATTTGAGAGACAACGTTTGGCATCCTATTTCACTCACTTGAGTTAGTGTGAGCTTCTTCTCTCAATTGTGCATGTGTTGCACCTTGTGAGCAAGGAGAAAAGTCTCAATTGTGCATGTGTTGCATCTTGATTTATAATTCTGCAAAAAAACTCGATTTTAGCTAAAAGATTTTAAAAACCGCATATTCACCCCCTCTAGTCGGCCTCCTCGATCTTACAGCTGGAAATTCAAAAATACTACTGCGTAAACTAGGAAACCATACAAGCAAGAGATCATAGATCGTTACCACTAGACGCGTAGTGCAGCGGAAGAAGAATTAGAGCAGCATAATCCAACGTCGAGCGCGTCGATGTAGTAGTTGTAGTCGATCATCCAACGTTCTCGATGTTGATCCTCTCTTATAGGAACCAATCATGTTCTTTATGAATATCGTGAATCATCCTCGTCAGCACAACAGCAATCGTAGTAGCATCTCTACGGTATCCACACGTTTAGGGGTGGAACACCATACGCCGGTGTGCTAGCACCAATGCACACGACAAGGTCTTCGAGAAGATGGTGATTAGGTTTTGGTGCTGCAACTCACGTCGTCTGTCCTAGTAGTCTCATGCATCCCCTTACAAAGAGCACTTGACGGATCCCGTCCGAACTCGTTTGTTCCAACCCGTTAAGTGTGTGACCCTATAGGTTCATACGTAATCGGTTATGACTCGAAATCACCTTTCCGACATGAGTCGTTAGCGGTTCCTAGCAGGACATAACGATTCCCGAATGCACATAAATTATATCGGACTAATATTGATGCAATATGATTACGACCAGATCCTTATCAATTACGACTAGCTCGTATCTCTATACGACCAGTTCATATTTAGTCACGACAAGTTTGTAACTCCTTACGACCAGTTTAGTGATTATGTTTGACCTGTCTATGACCAGTCCATATCTGGTCAACTGAACAACCTGCTTGTGTATTCTCCTTTTGCCTCACGACATCTAGTTGAACTCCAGGTAAGATAAATTATCATCCATGGACTGTTCAATACTTTCTCAATCAAGTGACGGATAACTTCATGTGATTAACTCTTCGACCACTAGTGGCATGGCCATGTACTTTCTTTATCTGACCACATCGAGGGGCGAGATCTCTCTCCTGTTATGTTAGGAGTGGCAAATCTCATATCCGACCAATCACATCCCTCCGCATCTGACGAGGATTAAAACTTCGATGTATTATTTTAATACATAAGAGAAGACCATATATCTTCATGGTCGTAACCCCTAAGTCTAACGACCTTACTGGTCGTAAGGATTCAAGAGGTTATATAATAAATACCCTGGTCGGACAAGGTCCCGAACCTAGTCTCCGACCAGCCAATTAATCGTAAGGCTATGAAGTGGTATCATCTGGACCTGAATCCAGGTATATCCCTTGCCGTGTGATGAATGAAACACGTGCTATATATTTCATACCACACGACGTTACATAATTCTAAGACACTGGACTACGGTTGAATGTCTCATCGACATATAACCGCACAACAGTTGATAACTTGTCAACTAACGCCTCTCTCCGACCAAACGTGTTATTTCCCAAAAGCGTCTATCTCTCTAAACGATAACTGCCACCGCTTCATTAACTACTTAAGGAGGACCGCGAAAGATGGAGGGGAGAGGGGATCGAAGACAATTGAGAAGATTAGCAGTCGATTTGATTACAACACCATAGCAAGCATTGCACTCTAGTGTAACTAGGATTAGCCTTTTGTTTGTTCACAGGCATTCCTTGTGATAGTCAGTTCATAGCAATACAGAGTGACATCATTCTATTCCGGAGATACACACTATTTTTCTCTATTTTTATATATTCATAAGATCAGCTATTTGATCGTTGACAGCATGTTTCATAGCATACCCGAAAGCTACCTTTTTAACTACGCAGTTATGGAGTAGCGTTTGACAACCCCTAAGTATACTATTATATATTTAGAAAACTATGCTGGTCTCAGGTCTAAGGATTATACATCATCATTGCTTGAGATCAACTGATGACACATAAAATCATAAAAATCTCAATAATGTCTCATGGTGGATCAATCCAACACCATGTTCTCTAACATGTGTTCATATTATTGATTCGATATCTCTATATCCATAACCGGTGAAATATGATCATC
The DNA here is from genome assembly GCA_036346395.1 of Hsuehochloa calcarea. Taxonomy (NCBI): domain Eukaryota; kingdom Viridiplantae; phylum Streptophyta; class Magnoliopsida; order Poales; family Poaceae; genus Hsuehochloa; species Hsuehochloa calcarea. Next base: position 54,104,578 of record CM070604.1, on the reverse strand, counting down.
AATCATAAGCAAGTTATATTTGCTTGCCTAGCTTACAACCCTAACAAAACATGACCGTGTCAACAGTAACACGTCAAAGAACACCTTGACAAACTAATGAAGAAAGATGAGACCCACACAAGTGACCTAGACAATGATGCTACTGCGCAAAAATTCTAGAGGTGGTGACAGCAGTGGCGGTGAAGGTAGACGTAGAGGTGATAGGAGCAACTGAAGTGGTTGGAAGGCGGTAGTGCTCAAGGATGTAGAGGCCCTGACAATCCCTACGACACTGACCAGTACCAAGTACCGTCCTTGTTTGTCGTTCCAGGACAAAACAGGTGTGAAAGTGAAAACCAACCGTACAACTGAGATCGATGAGCTAACCCACCGAGAGAAGCTGCATGGTAAGTTGTGGAACATGAGTAATAATTGGAACAGAAAAGTCAGTGGACAAAAGAGTGTCTTGACAGCTGACAGACAAAGGAGTATCGTCAATTGTCTGAACAGAAATAGGAAAAACAGGAGGTCACACTGAAGTGAGAGATGTGGATTACGGTGTCATGTGGAAAGAGACACTAGAATCCAGAAACTAATAAGTACCTGGAGGAGACGTCTGAGCTAGACTAGTAGAGCCTGCTGAGCTGTGAGAGAGCTGCTGAAGTATAGCCAGGCAGAGCTGCGGAACAGAGTCACCTCGCTGAGAAGGTCCCGATCCTCCCGTCGAGGAAAGGCCTCCCTGCCCCCTTTGGATCGTCCACCCCCACACGCCTTATTCCGCTTTTTTCGCGTTGATGATGGCGCTCAACCCGCATCGTCCTCGGGTCGGGTGTCAGGTGGCGGCAGCGTCGAGTCAGACGACGGCGGGACGACGTCGGGGACGGGCGGCGTCGGCGCTCGGCCCGTGTCGTCCTCAGGTGGAGTAGCGTCAACAGCGTCGGGGACGGGCGGCGTCGGGCAACGACGGCCTTCGACGGCGGCCCTAGCTCGTCGGGGGCCTTCAACGATGTGGCAGCAAAAAGAGTTATGTTAGTGTCCTAGTTTTGATACCATGTTATGAATATTGTTGTGTATATTCATGAGGCCCAATGAGCAATATGCATATAGAGTACAAAAAGATATTATAAAAGAATATATCATACGTATATAAAAAAATACAAATGAATTCATATTATAACAGTTCCGACGCTTCAGAAACTCTCCCGAGAGACACGAGGCTGTTGCTTGAATTTGTGGAGCTAGGTATGCAAGACTGCATAAGCAACATGAGTGCATGACGGCTGCAATCACTCGCTGCATGGATGAGATGGAGATGGAGATGGAGATGGAGATGGGAGTTTGGGGTGCTGGCTTGTGGCTGCCGAGGAATGCTTCCTACACTAGACATTCTTCCATCTTTGCTTGCACTCCATGGCTTGATCTCATGTTAACATCGCAAGTCACCTAGCTTGTCACCTAGCTTCATCTCTTTCTACATCGTAAGGAACCGAGCCCAGCTAGCTTGCACTCCATGCCTTGATCTCTTTTTAAAATCGGAAGGAACCTAGCTAGATCAGCCTCTCCCACACACACAAGACGAACACAGCTGGCAGGCGCTTGATTTGACACGGGCAATGAATTAGAAGAAGAACCAAGGTAATTTGCAAGACTTCATTAATCAGCCTTGTAGGGCAAGCAGGTGTCTCATCACACCTTTTTCCCCCCGGTTTGGTCGCTTGACTTCTAAGCAAAGCAAAAGGAAAGAAGACTGCACTGTTTCCTCGTGTCTCGAGAACGGATCCGGACGCAGGATTACTGTGTAAACAGTGATTTCGCACTCGAAGTAGCATTGCAGCAAATATCGCAGCAGCAACAGCATGTGCTGAAAATTCTGCTTTCTCGAAAGTACTGTAGCAATTATGGTAGCTGTTAATCTAGACATTTACTTTTTTTTGATCATACGCTTTATAATACAGAGCAATATAGATTATCTGTACGAAATCTTAGATACAGTGGATTTATTTCCTCCGAAAACTTCTTTTTACAGGACAGGTGTAAAACTATGGACTAGCTGCTCCGTTTATGTGGGCTAGCACACTATGGCTGCCACTAACGAATAATTTTAGGAGCACATCTCTATTCCAAATTCCACCCGTAAAAGGATGATGGACGGCAAGAGATGCCAAAAAGAGTCAGCAAGGACAGGTGGACTTTATTTATATTACACTAGTCCTGATATTTAAGTAAACGATAGTACATGGACAGTTTGACATGACATGATGGCATCAGGTCATGTTATATAATGTGTTATACTTCTATATAGTTTACAGTGTTTTATGCATATTTACTACTTCTATGTATCCATATATATTAACTCATCGGCTCTCTTGTAATATAAGAAGCCTATTTGTAATATGTTATCAGGCAGGTTAGGGTTAAAGTTTCCCTTCCCGTTTCTCTCCTACCCAACTCCTAAATCCACCACCGCCAAGTCCCTGCGCAGCTGCCCCCTCCCGTGGTTCGCTCTGTTTTTCCTTGGATCTGAGCTTCTCTTGTTGCCACTGGTCGGATTCAGTTGGATCCACCGCCGATTGGTCATCTCTACGGATTCGTTCGATTGATCGCTTCCTTCGATCTGGATCATCACGCTTTGCCGCCTTCCATTGGGACTGTCATCGCGTCGGCTCGCCGACTCCCATCGCTGGCGCTCGCCGTCGCCGGCTCTTCTCCGACTTTCGTTGGTGGCTCGCCGGTGCTCGCTTGATTGGCCGTCGGTGTTGCGGGCTCCTCCCGGGGTCACAGCTCTGCTTCGCCTTGGGCTTCGCAATCGGCTTGGGCATGGCTGCCGCTCTGGGCTTGGCAGCTGTCTTGGCGGGCACCTCGGGCTTCACTGCTGCCTTCGGCTTGGCGGGATTCCTCTGTGGCTCTGCTCTGTCGCCGCCCCTGCTACTGGTGCTCCCGAGCTGCTGCTTGCTCCTCTGCTCGAAGCAATGTGTCTGGTGCTGCCTCTGCAGCTGTTGCTGACCCTTGATCAGGGATTGGCAGCAGCCATCACACAAGATGGCACTCTCCAGAACCTCAAGCATGGGTACTGTCTCGGTTCCGAAGCCGCCGGTCACCTTCAGCGGTGTCAACTATCGCGAGTTCGTCCAGCACATGAGGATTCACATACGGGGACAACGCCTATTGGTCTACCTCACTGGCGAGCGGCCTTGCCCACCCTGCCCCGTCCCGCCAACTGAGCCCGTTTTCCCTGCTGATGCTATTGAGGATGTTCAGCAGGCTGCGGTTACCGCCTTTGAAGACGCGCTCGAGGAGTACCAGACGCAGCTCCACGCCTACGAGGTGTGGAACGATGGGGATGCTAAGGCATCCGCCATCGTGGCGACCAGCATTGAGCCCAAGCACGCGTCCGATGTACTTGGGTTGTCTACAGCCAAGGAGATGTGGGATCGTCTTCGTACCCACTACGAGCCAAAGAGTGAGGCCTTGTATCTTTCCGCTCTTCGGGAAGAGCAGTCTCTCGTGTAGCAGGACGCCACCGTGGACGCCTTCTACCAGCAATTAGCTGCGGTTTGGTGCCAGCTTGACTCTCTAGGGCCGGATGTCTGCCGGTCCTGCACCTGTTGTGTACGTTGGTAGGCTCACTTGGGGACTCGTCGCCTCCGCAAGTTCCTCACCCGCCTTCATCCGGAGTATGAGGTGGCTCATTCTCAATTGCTGATGAGACAACCCCTTCCCTCCATATTGGAGGCTCTCGTTGCTATTCGGGTTGAGGAGGCTTATCTTCGCATGGTAGAGATTCTACAGAAGCCCTCTTCAATCTTGGTTGTTCACACCCCAGCACTGGTGCCTACACCTGCCTCTGCCCTTGTGGCCGCCGCCGCTGCTCCCACCGGCCTTCACTACGACTATTGTGACTGTTCTGGGCACACTGTCCAGTACTGTCGCCACAAGCAGAAGGTTTGTCGGAGTGGCCGCACTTCGAGGTGGGAGTTGGATCCTCCCAGTCAGGTTCACGCCAGAGTTCCTTGGAGCAGACGCACCAGGAGATGCTCACGCTGCTTCAATGCCTTGCTGCTTCTGCCCCAGCACCAAGTTCTGCTGCTAGGTCTTCTGGTGCTGCACCACCTCCTCCTCCTTCAAGTATATCATCTCCTTGGATTATGGATTCTAGTGCCTCTTTCCACATGACACCGGACTCCACTCATCTTACTTCTGTAAGACCACATGATCTTCCTCTCACAGTTCAGACTGCGGATGACACATCTCTTCCTGTTGCAAGAAGAGACACTCTTCCACTCTGTCTTTTCGTATTCCTATTGTATCTCATATTCCCGACCTTACTATGCAGCTTATGCCAGCTGGTCAGATCACTGATCGTGGTTGTCGCATCACTCTTGATTCTGACTCTTGTTGTGTTCAGGAACGTCATACGGGGACTCTGGTTGGGACTGGTCCTAGGCGCCATGATTCTCAACGTTTTTGGGAACTCGACTGGCTGTATCTTCCTTCCATTGCCTCCACCAGCCAGTCAGCCAGTACCACCACCTTGGCTTCAGCTGCTTCTTCCACCACCACTTTTGTCGAGTGGCACTATCAGTTAGGTGTTATATTGGTGGTTCTATTCTTTCGTCACTGGTAGGGAGTGGTTTTCTAGGTTTTGTTTCTGGTGACACCGTTCTTCATTATACGAGTTGCAAGCTTGGCAAGCAGCTGCAACTCTCTTATCCCTCTAGTGATTTTGAGTCTCAGCGTCCTTTCGATTTTATTCACTCTGATGTTTGGGGACCGGCTCACTTCACTTCGAAAAGGGGGTTATACCTATTACGTGATCTTTACTGATGACTATTCGAGATACACTTGACTCTATCCGATGTCTTATCGCAGTCATGTTCTTTCTATTTACCAACAATTTACCACCATAGTTCTTACTAAGTTTGAGTCGACCATTCGTATTTTCCATGCAGATTCCGCTGGTGAATATCTCTCTACTTCACTTCGTCGTGTTCTTGCTAAGCAGGGCACTCTCACTCAGTATTCTTGTCCTGATGCTCATGCTCAGAATGGTATCACTGGGCGTAAGCATGTCATCTTCTTGAGATAGCTCGTGCTCTCATGCTTACTTCTCATGTTCCATCTCATTTTTGGGCTGAAGTTGTCTCTACCGTTGCCTTTCTTATCAATCGATAGCCCTCTTCTGCTCTCAAGGGATGCACCCCTTTTGAGCGTCTCACTGGTTCACCACCCTAGTACAGTCACCTTCTTTCACCTCGTGAACGCACCAAGATGATTGCTCAGTCGGTCGAGTATATTTTTCTTGGCTACAACTCTGAGTATAAGGGTTATCATTGTTATGATCCTGTTGCTCGATGAATGAGGATCTCTCGAGATGTTACTTTTGATGAGTTTCGTCCTTACTACCCTTGTTCCTCTGCCACCAGCTTTGCTTCTGCTAAGTCACTTTCCTTTTTGACTTTTCCTGACACTTCGCCTCCTCCAGTTCGTGTCTTAACACCTCCGTCTCCTTCGTCTCAGTCCCCACCGTCTCCTCCACCACAGTCTTTCCCATCTCCTTCGGTTTCCTCACCTCCTCTACAGATTTCTACTAGCTCTTCTGTTGAGATCTCCCCTTTTTCGTTGCACTACTCTCGCCGTCCACGGTCTCCTCCTCCTCCAGTTGAGCCTTCTACTCCCTTCACTACTTCGTCCTTGCTCGGTCCTGCTCCAGTCTCTCCTCCCAGGTATGATCTTCGTGATCGTCGGACTGTCAGTCCTCTTGAGCGTTACGGCTTTGCGGCCACCGCTCTTTGTTAAGCCTACGACTTACTGTGAGGATGCTGCGCATCAGGAGTGGCAACAGGCGATGATTGAGGAGATTGCTGCTCTAGAGCGCACCAGGACTTGGGATCTAGTTCCCCTACCTGTTCGTGTTACTCTGATCATGTGCAAGTGGATATACAAGATTAAGACTCGCTCCTATGTCTCTCTTGAGCGCTACAAGGCTCGTCTTGTGGCCTGTGGTTTTCAGCAGGAGCATGACCGTGATTACGACAAGATTTTTGTGTCTGTTGCTCACATGACCACTGTTCGGACCCTTTTGGTAGTTACTTCTATTCGCCAGTGGTCCATTTCTTAGCTGGACGTCAAGAATGTCCTCCTCAATGGCGAGTTGCGTGAGGAGGTCTATATGCAGCTGTGCCTCTGGGCATTCTGTCCCTAATGGTATGGTATCGCCGTTTTCATCGCTCTCTCTACGGGCTCAAGCAAGCTCCTCGAGCCTGATTTGAGCGCTTCTCCTCTGTGGATATCGTGAGGATATGTGCACGATCTCAGGATGATGAGTCAATTGGCAATGGCGTTGTTGGTTTGCAAAATCTCGCGTTTTCGGGTTTGCTCCAAAATTTGTCGGACCACAGTGATCGACCCGGTTGTGTCGAGCGGTCGACCGCCGTGGAGAGGTCCGACCGGCCATGGTGGCCGGTCCGACCGGTAAATTGAAAAGTGGTTTTTGGAGCTGAGCCAAAAATAGGTTGTGTAGGCAAGTGGGGGGAGTCTCCTGGATATGGTCACATCATTTTTGGAGCTCCCAGTCAAAAGTTCTATTCAGTTGAAATTTCTAGAAGGTTTCAGATTTTCACGCTGAAAATTTGGCTAAGTATTTTCGGGCGGTCCGACCGCCGTTGTAGGATCGGTCGGACCGGCCTGGAATCGGTCGGACCGGCCTTGTGGGGCGGTCAGACCGCCGATGACTTGGAGGTTAGCCAAGTTGGCATTGAGTTGATTTGAATGTGTTTTATGTATGGAGTTCAATGCCTTATTGTTGCATATTGCATTGTGGAACTAATGTGGGTCAAGTTGTGAAGAACTTGTTTCCGGAAACGATTTGTTTGTCTATTGATGTGCAGGTGGCTCGCAGGTCTACGACGTCAACGGTGAGGTGGATCGGGACTACGCTTGGAGAGCTGAGATCCAGAACGATCATGGATACCGGGTGAGGTCGTGTGACTCAAGCAGTGGTGCAGAACGACCAAGATGGATCGAACGGGTAGTTCGGTGCAGCTGGTTGGATCAGGCGGTGCGGAAGTCGGTGCGAGTCTCTGGGAGATTCCGATAGGATTCGGACAAGAGAGGCTTGGCGACGTGATGAGAACCGCTGATCAACCTACACGTGGTGAAGCAGGCGATTGCTTCAATAGTTATGTGTGTGTGGGTCCCATGTGTGAGTGGGTCCCAAAAGTGAAACCCTAGGCCTCTAGTATAAATAGAAAGGGGGGAGATGTAAAACCCTCTAAGCATTCATTTGGCACCCTTCATCCTTTTTCTAGGGTTTGGAGGAGAGGAGAGGAGAATCTAGGGTTTGGAGATTGTGTGTGTGCTCCTTGTGTGAGATCTTGTCCTCCTTGTTGGAGAGGCTTTGTAAGCATCAAGTGTGATCAATCAATCTTGTGATGCTTGCCTGAGAGATCGCTTGTCTCCCTTTGTGTTCTTCTCTCTTTTGGATGAATTTGATGCTTCCTTGATTCAAGTGTTTAAGCTTGGTCTCTTGACCCATTGTGTCTTGCTTTGATGTGTGGGAATACTCCTAGAATCATCTAGTCCATCAACCCCCACAAGCAAGTCTTGAATCAAAGTTTTTCATATTTCTAGGGTTTGTGCACTCCTTTGTTAAATCCTTGAGAGATCGATTCTGCGAAGTGGATCTGAAGGATCGTCGCTAGAAATAGGTCTCTAATATCATTAGGGAGGTGTGCTCGAAATTTGATCAAGTTTCATTGGTTGGATCAAAAGTTGGATCAAATTTCGTTTTGGATTCGGGCTTGATTTTTCAGTACTGGACTGGACCGGTCTGACCGGTTTTGTAACGGCGGTCCGACCGCCGTGTTTCGAATCGCTTCGATCTCACGGGTCGAACCGATATCCACCGGTCCGACCGCCAGTTAGTAGCCGGTCCGACCGCTCGTTGAACGTCGGTCTGACCTCCTGTGTCCTGCCGGTCTGACCGCCAGTACCCAGTCCAGAACAGTGAGTTCATTTCTCCACTTGTGTGTCGTGTGGTTGAGCGGGGTTATCGAATTCAGCACAAGGCTTCCACTGTGCACTTACTGATCTTCTTAGCTTTCATAGCTAAAGGAGTAAAGTTCGTGTTGAATTTGATTAAGGCGAGAAAGTTGAGAAAGCGCCTATTCACCCCCCCTAGTCGCCTTTACGGTCCTACATCCTCTGTTGTCACTGAGACCGGTTTCACGTCAGTGACCATGACCCTACTATCTTTGTTCACACATCTCCTCGTGGTCGGCCTCTTTTTGTTCTGTATATTGATGATATGATCATCACTAGTGATAATCCTCAGTACATCGCTTTTGTGAAGAAGCGTCTCAATGAAAGTTCTTGATGTCTGACATGGGTCCACTTCGCTACTTTTTGGGATTGAGACCACTTCTACACCTGAGGGCTACTACCTCTCCTAGGAGAAGTGCATTCAAGACCTTGCTTGCGCTTGTCTCGCTGATCAGCGCACAGTGGACACTCCCATGGAACATGGAGTTCACATTCGGTTCACTGATGGTGAGCCCCTTGAGGATCTCACTCACTACCGCCACCTTGTTGGTAGTCTTGTCTATATTGGGATCATTTAACCTGACATCTCTCACCCTATTCATTCTGAGCCAATTCGTTTCGACTCCCACTCAGCTTCACTACAGTCACCTTCTGTGTGTACTTCAATATCTTCGTAGCACCTTTTTTCGTCGCCTTTTCTTTCCTCGCTCTAGCTCCTTGCAGCTCAAGGTGTACTCTGATGCGACTTGAGCTAGTGATCAGTCCGATCGTCGATCTCTTTTTTTGCTTACTGTGTTTTCCTTGGATCCTCTTTGATTGTCTGGAAGAGCAAAAAACAAAAAACAATTTTCCGCTCGAATGCTGACGCTGAGTTAAGGGCTATGGCGTCGTTGATAGCTGATGTTACTTGATTACGATGGCTTATTCAGGATTTTGATGTCTCAGTTACCACACCGACCACTCTTTTGTCTAACAGCACGGATGCGATTAGTATTGCGTGAGATCTAGTGAAGCATGAACTCACCAAGCACATTGGCGTTAATACTTTGTACATGAGATTGCAGGTGCAGGTGCAAGATCAGGTTGTGGCTCTTTAGTACGTGCATTCGGAACTTCAGCTATCCAACTTCTTTACGAAGGCGCACACACGAGCTCAACACCGTATTTTCTTCTCCAAACTCAGTGTGTTTATCCACCATAAGTTTAAAGAGATGTTCTTCTATATATTTGTATATATTGACTCATTGACCCTTACAATACAAGAAGCACATTCGTAACATCCAACACATCACCACTGCAAAACGGCTCGTTAGCCTACGCACATAGCTACATATAACCGCATGCATACACACACAGCCAAAATCCAATTAAAAAGGTAAAAGGGGAGATACACCATAATATACCACCATGCACCCACTAGGTGACAGGCTGATAGATTTATGAGTTAACAGAGCGGGAAAAAAAGGAGAAAAAAATCACAAGCGCATAAACTAGCTGGCCATCTACATGATGAGCAAAACTAGCCTAAGGTTAGAGCATTACTAGGAGCTATGTACATACATACATACATACATAGGTGTCACTACAGCATGTCGCTAGCACCCTGCACTCAGCACGCCGCGATACTCCAGTCTCACTTGGAACTCCGGACGCCTTTGGCTTGAGTGCCGACAGCAGTATTCATCTCTCATTTGCTCGTTACCCTGCAGAGCAATTCATACACTTAGCGGCTTAGTGGGAGAAGCAATATTGCAGGTCATGAGCAATACTGGCAAAGAGAGTGACTACAATTACATGAACGGGGCATGAAGAGTGTGAGTAGATCCCAGATCTCCTATGCTCTCACGCTTAACTTGGTCCATGCTAGAATCATCTGACGAGAGCAACCTCCTCTGCAACAGCCAGGGACTTTCATCACTTACAATCCAAGTATGACAATGCATTAGAGTTTAGAACAAATGAGGTCACATAATACATAAAAATATATCGCCATATTGACAGTGTATATATGCTTAATTCCCAAAATAGTCCTTCACTAGCAAAACTTGCAAACAATAGATGATTTAGATAATCTATACTCTTTTCTGCAAGATTTAGTGCAACACTGATGTACGAAGGCTGCAAAGAGTCGTAGAAGAGAAGAGACTGTTGAAGTATAAATGAATTGTTCATCTGGAGAAGAGACTGTTGAAGTATAAATGAATTGTTCATCTTTCCTCATTAGCTTAAGCTTTTGGATGAATTAGTTGATGCATGCAACTCAATATGGTATCAGAGCTAAGACGTCTTGAGTTCAAGGCTCGGCTGGTGCAATTAAGAAAATAATTGCATCCCATTTCTATTCCACGTCTTAGGCCTGAGGGAGTCTACACGTGAGGGGGAGTGTTGAAATATAAATGAATTGTCCGTCTTTCCTCATCAGCTTAAACTTTTAGGTGAATTAGTTGATACATGTAACTCAATAGAGACAACCGGACAGAATGGTCCCAAAAGCCATCCAAGCTAGGCTATTAAGAGTCTTAAAGTAGCACAGTGGTTCAATCCCGCCTTTAAAGAAGATGTAAAACTGCCCTCTGCCCTTGGGGAGGTGAAGAGAGGGAACAACAGAGAGATGCTACCAGTATATGTCCAGGTACTTTCTTACAAGTTACAATTCAACTACCAAGTCTCATAAAGCAAAAATTAAAAATAAAATGTGACGAAATGAAAAGAAACAAGTACTTACATGTGCCTCAAAGTTTGGGCCAGTCAGGTTCAGCGACAGATTTTTCATCAGCAATACCACCTGGAGATTAACTCGTCAAACAAAACTATTTTCATTACAAGTGAAATAACAGGGATATGTAATGAACGCTAACAGTGCATGCCAACAGAAGGAGCTAATTCAGCTGCTCCTAATGGAGTGCACAAAGAGGAAAAAACATATTTGGGACAAGTCCATGCAAGTCAGAGAAGTTAATCATAATGGCAAGTCTATGAACCGCAAAAGCTAACTTCCCCACAGAGTAAGGGGCAATGAGCCAATGAGCAAGACAAAAAAAAAGTTTGGGACTCAGCAGCTACATACAACTATACAAGAGACAGATGCAAGACAAGTGCAACTAATGTTCAAAAGATCTGCCAAACATCTTTTGTACAAACTAAATCTTAACACTAAATGAGGTAAACTCAGAAAAAAAAATTAAACTTTACCCCAGAAATGTTCACTGGCATAAAAATGATTCTTCCATTTTCATATTCATATTGACCGAATGATGGCACTAGTAGGCAGCTTGTAAGATTATTTCTACTAGAATTTGCAGTCAAATCTTCACTAAACATGCAAGCAAAATCAAGAATATTTTTCATGCAAACAACTCAACTTACACAAATAGCATTATTGTAACATGACCTTCATGCTTGCAGAAAATAGTAGTCCTATAGCAGAAGGACAGATGAATCAATTTGAAAGGGAAGCTTAGAGAAGGACGTACCATTTCAACATCAATAGGATCCAACTCTCTCAACGTCTGCAAATGCCCACTTGTCTCTGGATCAAATACGCTTCCCAGAAAGTTGTACACTTGAGCAAAGTCTGGCATGGCTGCAAGTTTCATTAATAGGCACAAAATAAAGTCAGAATATGACTAAAGAAAAAGGCATGGATAACACTAATGCCACCAAAGGGATATGTGGGAAATAACAGCGCAACATTCCATTTTTACTATTGTAATAGGTCATAACAGCACTTATCAGCCAGACGTCAAAAGCATTACGGTAACTTGCAGAATTTGAAGGACATGACGAAGGTAGCAAAATACAACAAGTATCAAAGATCTTCAACCAGAGCGATTGACACCAAGAACTCAAAGGCTCATTTGAGAGTAACTGAACTTCTCTAAGAAGAACCAAAGGCTGGATTTTTAGAAACCACGGACTTATAGGTGGGCTTATGCATCTCGTAAAGGTCACCTAAAAGCTGATCCATTTGAAGAATCTATGCTTGTGATCTGTGAGGGCTTAAACTATAAGATCACCAAAAAAAAAGTTGTTCCTTTTTAAGATACTCAGAATGCATCCTCGAGGGTATTAACTTTGAAGAGAGTGCTTCTCTTTTCTACAGTTGGCATGAAGCAGTATTGCAAAAATGAAGCGGATACATCTACGAGGTTACTAAAACAACAATAACAATACAAAGTTGAGTTCTTTCAACTTTTTTACGGTTAAAGGAGAATAAGGATAGTCACAAAGAATACTAAGAGCAAGACCACTAAGTCAGTAAGTCATGAAAAGCCCAGAGCAATAAGGCCCCAGATCCATCCTTTTTTGCGAGTGCGACTTCCAATGTTAGCCAACACAATGTTTGTATAAGAGAACATGAAAGGTACCGAATCAGATCCCTTTCATAAGTGGAATAGAATCGCACTAATCATGTATTCACATTGCGCAATGCATCCAAGCTAACCAGACAAATCTTAGGATCATCACAACAGTTGCCAACATAAGGTTAGTATATGGCACTATTGCTGTATGCTGTGCCAAGAGAAGCTCACCACGCAGTGCTGGAAGTATGATTTCTTGCTCAATTGCCTCAGAAGTTGCCCATGTTCCAGATTGGCTCCCTACGCTACTAGAGCAATTATTTGTCACACCTGAACATGTTGTGTCTGTGATAAGTTAGTATTTCCAATAAAAAATATTAATCAGAAATGGAGTTTGCAATAATGGCACAATTATAAACCTTGTGTATGTCTTGGACTGAAATGTTGAGCAAGACCACTATCCCAGGAAGGAAATGCATCATTTGCACTTGAGTTCGTAGCAACAGCAGATGCATCCATTGGTATAACACAGCCTTGCTCCATTATAAGTGAAGCTTGTTGTGGTAAGACAACCTGAGGGGCTGCAGGAGTTCCAACGTTTCTAATTAGATCTATTTGCTAAACTCAAAATTGTTCATGTTAGTCAGATGCAGGATGAAAAATAATTACCATTTGTTGAGGCTTTATGTGGATATGGATGTGCCCCCTTTCGCTTTGGCCGAGGTGGGGGCAAATGTTCGCATGTTCCATTCTTTTGAACCTTTAAAAAGTACTTCTGTGCATGGCTCCTGATCTGTAAACAGAACTGTGTTTTTAGATCATGCGCAGTTGGTCAGATACAATACAATTAAACAGAAAGGAAAAAGTCTTCAATTATCAGAGTAATGAGTCGAGAATAGGTGAGTTATAATGATATTGTAAAAAGAACAAACAGATGACGATTCTAGACCAATTTTTTTTGCTAAACAAACTTGTTGGTGCAAAAGAAGACATTCCCAATGACAATGAATTCTAGTACGGCCAAGAATTCAACGACAAAAACATTTCCCATGGCTAGGCTACAGCAAACAAAATGATGACACTATATTCGTATGTGATCAACTACCAGAGGCAGGAAACAACACGCCACCAGCATCGGCATGTAACTGACTAAAAAAAGAAAAAACACAGTATTTCGCTTCTCAGAAATATTAAAAGCACTCCAAATAATGGAAGATTCGTATTTGCAGCAGCGCAAAAGAAGCATGGCGGGATGATACTGAAAATGAGCTATCTGGCGAATAGGAACATTTCAAGCTGTCCACAAGATCCTTTGGCATAAGAATCTGCCACCCTAAGTTGGTACGAAGCAGGCTTGAAAAATGTAAAACACCTGGAATATCGTGTGACAAATGCAAGCAACTAAACAGCAGAACAGAAGCAAAAATAGAGGGCAGCCATAAACTATACCTGTATTACGGTCTTTGAGCCAACATACGCTTCAATCTTCTTCCAATCACGATCAAACCTGTTATAGAGAAAACAAATAAAGGAATATAATGAATGAGAACAAAACCATTCCAGCTGTCACATGGGCTGCTCTTACAATCAATAGATTATGCAATACCCACTAGATAGACGCAAGATGAGAATTCAAAGCTCCTGTATCAGCTATATAATGAGATGAAGAGCCACTACTCCCAAGAGAAGAAATTCAACTCCAAGCAACGTCTTGGGTCAGGAGCAGAAAGTAGGCTAACCCACTAAGTGAGATAAGAATTCGACCAGCTGTCCACAAAATTGGTCCAAATTTTCAGCGGTTAGTCTGGTGAGAATTGGCGCGCATTAACGCCACCGCAGGATTGTATCGTCAGTAAACTCGCTCATCTAGCCCAGTACAAGGCGAATTAGATCGGCGGTGACCTTGGAAGAAGGCGATCTCTTTCGGCAGGTCCCAAAAGAGCAGACGAGATAAGGTAGTAGATATGAGAACCCCTGTTCGGCTTTGAATGATGTTAGAAGGCAAGGCAAGGCAAGCGAAGCGAAGCAGTTGGGGGAATTAAGATGGCTCACAGCTGCAGCGCCTCGAGGAACTTGTCGTGCTCGGGCTCAGTCCAGCTCTCGCGCGACCTGGTGATGGTGTAGGGCTTCCTGACCCTCCTGAGCTCGCCCTCGTCGTCGCCCTCCGTCGGCGAATCGAGCGGGTGGGGCGTCGTGGTCATCATGGACACCGTCGCGGAACGGTGGGGGGAGGCGGCGTCTGCGTGGGGAAGAAAGACAAAGCAAGCAAGGGAGGCCCACAACCTCCCCTGACACTCTGACAGAGTTCCCTCCTCCTCACTGCCCTGCTACTGCTACTGCTACTGCTACTGCTACTGCTACTGCTACGACGTGGACAGCCCATGGGCCGAGTAGTTATGGGCTTCTCGGCCCATCTAACTTCCGGACCGAAGCGCGAATACAACAAACGTGGAGGCCCTGGCCCTCCTCCTCTTCTTCTGTCCACTCCATCATGACATCCTCCAGATCCACCACTCTCCTCCGGTTCGGTTCGGGTCCCCAATCCTCCACCACCAACCTAGGGTTTCTCCTCCACCCCCTAATCCATTTCTGCTCAGATTCGTGAGGTGGTGTTTACTGCGCGCCTTTTTTTTCTTCTTCTCGTGTGTGTGTGTGCGCGCGCGCGCGTGTCTGGTTTTTTCTTCTTCTTCTGCGCGTGTTCTGATGCGGTGTTTCGGAATTTCCCGGCAGGAGCCCCGCGATTGGGGGTTTGTAGGTAGATTCGTCCGACATTCGAGCTGATTCTAGTCTGTAAGATGCGCTAGATTTCACCTAGGAATATGCTCTAGTTCCTCGCGGTTTCAG
Organism: Hsuehochloa calcarea; assembly: GCA_036346395.1. Classification (NCBI taxonomy): domain Eukaryota; kingdom Viridiplantae; phylum Streptophyta; class Magnoliopsida; order Poales; family Poaceae; genus Hsuehochloa; species Hsuehochloa calcarea. Next base: position 54,089,414 of record CM070604.1, on the reverse strand, counting down.
CGCCGTAGCTGCCTGTCTGATTTAGCTTAGAGCGGTCCACTGTTGGTTGGTGCGTGCTGGGGAGGGGGGGAGGGAGGGATGAGCTCCGAGCCCCCAGAGCCCAAGTGAGTATGCCTTGCCTTGCCTTGTGTCTGCTACTACTAGGCTCTCGGAATGGTCATGTGCGTGAGTGTTTGTGTATAGCAGGAGGAAGATGAGGATAGTGTACTCGACGGAGTTTTTGCTCTCGGTTGGCGACACGGACCGTTGCAAGAAGCTTCCCCCGGGTTTTGACGCGTCGCTCCTGAGGTCTTTCTTTCTGCCTTGTTGTATATCTGTTGGTCTCCCCTTTTTCTGCTGTGGGCTTCATGTGATGATCTTTATCTCTGTCTGTGGAACAGCGAGCTGCAGGAGGTGTCCGCAGGTGTGCTCGAGAGGAGCAAGGGCCACTACACCACACCCCTTGGAAGGTCCGATGGGTCGGGGGGTTATTCTTATTCTTCTCGTGGCGGGAGCTCAGGGGGGATGTGGGATACTCGCACCTCTGGATCAAGTGACCGGGACACGGATTTACCTGACCGTGAGTCTCTAACGCAGGGTAAGCATGTGTTCTTGTTTTATGTGAATCCTTACTTTTCTTTTTCTTTTTTTTAACGCCGGTAGCGCGTGAAAGATTAGTGATTGGATTGTTCGCCATACCCTTTTTGGTACGACCGCTTTGTGCTGGTGAAATGGTATCCCGTTGTCTTGCGGACTTGCCATTCAGAAGCTTACTAGTTTGAACTCGAATGTGTGTGCATTTAATTAACCAATAATAGTAAGCAGAGGAAGGTCAATTAATTACATGATCATATTGTTTATTAGTTAGGCATAGTTACTTCTTTACGTATCCTGATTTATGGCCATATTAGGCATGTCGGACCCATTACTCTCTGCTTCCGCGGAGCTAATAATATTCTCCTGCAGATAGGCGTAATGGAAACCAATACAGACGCAATTGGCAGAATACGGAACATGATGGCCTACTGGGAAGCGGGGGTTTCCCTAGACCGCCAGGATATACCGGGAATTTGGCATCGAAGGATCGTGGGAATGCTTATCAGCCGAATAGGACATCTGAACGCTACCAGCCACCACGTCCTTACAAGGTTTGAGCTTGCATGCGTGTTCCCTTCCTTCCTTTCCTTCTCTTATAGATCAACAACCTTTGGAACGTTAGTTAGTGAATAAATTACATGCCAATGGCAGGCTGCACATGTTTCACGGAAAGATGTTGACTCGATGAACGATGAGACATTTGGGTCTTCTGAATGCTCACATGAGGATAGAGCAGAAGAAGAAAGGAAGCGAAGGGGTCAGTGTCTCTAACATAATATATATATATATATATATATATATATATATATTCTTTTTTTGCTGCAATCATCTACGTCTCACATTGCCCTTCTGTACAGCATCATTTGAATTGATGAGGAAAGAACAGCATAAAGTCTTGCAAGAGAAGAAGAATGGTCCTGATACTGAGAAAGAAAATCCCGGTGATGATAAAGGTGAGAAGCCAGATGGATCTGCAGTGCCCTCAGTTTATCAAGAAGATACCACTAAAACATCTTCAGTTGTACCAGCTCCCATGGTCAGGCCACTTGTGCCGCCTGGTTTTTCAAATGCATTTGTGGGGAAAAAGCTTCAGTCACAGCCGTCCAACATCTCACCTGAGCCAAAGGTGCACGTCTTGGCGTTGTTTCTGTAATCAGTAGTTAAGAGTGCCAGCAATTACATGTAATTAGCCTGTAACTGCCAATTTCATACTAAGTAGTTGCTACGACCTTTTTTCAGAAAAAAAAAGAGTCTATTGAATCTTCAGATCTTCCATCTTCTCTCTAATAGAAGCTTGTTGGTCTAAACAGTATAGATTAACTTTGTTGCATAACTTATAAATTATGCATAGATTAACATTGAAATGATCACAGTTTAGAAAAGTATAGGCTGACTTACTGCAGAAAAGTTTTGACTCTTCTCTAATCGATTCATCTGTTTTTATTTATGCTATCTTGACATGGGTGACAACATTCAACTAAATTAAGAGTCTGACACTTGACGAACAGCAGATTTTCTTTTCCATTAGGACACTCATGTACCGATGCGATATTGTTCTGATTTTTGTAGTTACTAGATTGGCGTGACCACAAGTATAAAAGGAATGTTACCCTGGGGACACTAGTAATCAAATCCTTAGCGAACAAGGGATAATAAATCTACTATCCGCCAACGTCATACTGATCCTGAGTTGCGTTTGTACTTTGTAGGCTCACAGTGCTACTAGTGAGGATAACATGCCAACTATTTCACGATTTGGTGGACGAGTAGAGGGACACCAGTCAGCAACAGAGATCGCTGCAATAAAAAATAAAGAGAGGAACATTTCTGATAACATTACTAGTGTGGGTCAAAAGCACATGCTTCCATCTGGAGGCGTTACCTCTTCAACTGAATTCGCTTCTAGCATTCTGAAAGGGAACGAAGACTGGGAAGCTGATGCAATGGATAAGTATTCCATAGAAAAAGAAGGCAAATCAAAAAATATTGATTCAGTTAGGAAGGACAATTCAATCTCAATCTTGGAACAGTTCTTTGGCAATGCATTGTCGAAAAGCGGCAGCGATTTACCGGCATATGTTGAGGTATGGCAACAAATCCTTGTTTGGTCGTGCTCACTCTTAGTTTCCTATCTGTGCAGATGCCTCGTGTGGATCTTTTTTTATTTCTGTATATATGAGCATTAAATATTGCCATATATTTTTAAATTAATCAAGAAACATGTTTGTGTGTGGAATACTGACTGTGACATGACCCACCCTAATCTTGCGAATGTAAATGTGATGTTGAGTAAACTTGCACTTCTGCAATTTGTATTATTTTGATTGCACAGTTCATGTTTCCATAAATGCAGATAGGTCTTGCTCAAATATTATTATTTTTTCACTGCATTGATTTTTGGTTTCTAAGAAGGGGTGGCTGTTGAGAATTTTAGTTGAATTTTGTAAATCATCTACATGTAGTCTTGCACATTGATAGCAGATGGTGATAGTTGTAAACTTTCTAGACCTCTTGACTTGTTCAGACAGCCTCATGCCCAAATCTTGACCTGTTATAAAGCTTAAAAATGACATTTGGCGGGTCACAATGCAGAAGTGACAAATTGTTTCTGGTCCTTGCCATGTTGCAGTAAGGTGCTCTGGAAAGAAGAAAGCTCCAACTTTTTTGGCATTCTAATATCTATTACTTGGTCATGTGTGTATTCTGTCTTTTCTGCCTTTTGCAGAGTCAACAGATGAAAACAGATGACAATATGATGGTTTCGTCTGTACCAGAATCATCCAAATTTGCTCGCTGGTTTCTTGATGAAGGTAATCCTGTTTCATAAGTTATGCCATATGCTATGTGTCAGTTCTTTGCATTAGTTGGTGCGATGTTGTTTCTTTATATCAAACATCTGATTCAACAAGTGGTATCAGTATCTTGGTAAATCATCATGCCACAAAAACTTCCCAACATAAGTAATATTTGTTGGCATGTCCCTCTTTGCTGTATGCATGTTAGGTGAAAACACATGCTTAGACTGTCTCTTTTACTCCACATTATTCTTTTGATGATATGTTCTTTGATGACTTTGAACTTGTATTTTCCTGTAGATTTGAAACCTGCAGAAGACTTGTCGTCAAAGAGCCTGCTCTCCATGATTGTCAAAAATGAACATCCAGGTCCTGAAAATATAGCTCCTGGTGCTCCTTTATCTGATGGTGCTATTCATAATTTATCGCCAAGATCACCTACTGATAAATTTGATGCTGCATCTAAGCTCCTCTCATTTACATCTCCTGCACCTGCTGGTGGAATCCTGGAACAGTACAAGCATGCTGATATTCCAGAGCCCACTCCAGTTATGATGACATGTGAGGATCTTGAGCAGAAGATGCTGGCGCAGGTTGCTGGCAAAAGCAGCTCCAGTCAGAAGAATGCTGTGCAGGGGCATCAGCTTGTTTTAGACGAGCCAGCGGCTACGCAGAAAGTAGCTGTGGACAGTCATGCATCACAGCATCTTCTTTCATTATTACAAAAGGGAACAGATAATAAGGGATCATTTTCTTTGGGTTTCCACATAGGATCAGCCGATGAACAACAGAGTTCTGATGTAAATGTTATGGCCAGTGGTGAAACTGTTCCAATTAATATAAGTGAAACTGTTCCTACTTCAGGGAAGAGCCTGACATTGGAAGCATTATTTGGGGCTGCTTTTATGAATGAGCTCCATTCCAAGGATGCACCGGTTTCTATTCGAGGATCTGCTGCTGGTGGCCCTAACTATGAGTTTGCAGAGACAGGCAAAATTTTATTGCCATCTAGTCATGAAGGATATTACCCTGGTGAACAGGCCCTACACTTCAACAACATTAAAGATGGAACTGCCCCTAAAGAACCAGCAAATGTAATGGAGTACAGGAATTCAGTATTCCCTGGTCCTGGTCCGAGTCAGGGTAGTGCTAGCTTTGACAAGAAAGGCTTGGAAATCCAGCTTCCTGAAGAAGATAATTTGTTTACAATGAACGACTCTTTGGATGCTCAAAAGCCTGATATTTTGCCATCAGTGAAATCCAGTAGGTTTGAGGGGCTATTGCCGGAAAATGCAGTTGATGATCTCAATTATAGGCTTCAAAGTCTTGTGCCTGGTGATGCAGAACACGTTCAAGTACTTGGTCCTGATGCGCTGGGGTCTCATTCTCATGAACAGCGTTACCAAGTTGAGTCACAGAATCTTTATCACCTTCTACAGGGTAGGCCACCTACACTGGCTCCTTGTCCTATGGTGGATCACATTGGTAATAGGAATCAGCAAGCCGCATTTGAGATGCCACAAGCGATAAACCATGATCCTCACCGTTCTTTCCCAACTAATATGAATCCTATGCAACACACTGTTCCTTCTCCAGGGGTCCCTCATTTGGACCCGGCTGCCCACCATCTTATGCTACAGCACATCTCCATGCCTGGAAGTTTTCCACCAGAAGGCTTGCCAAGAGGTGTTCCACCATCTCAGCCTGTGCATCACATGCCTGGTTATAGACCTGAGATGCGCAATGTAAATAATTTACATATGCACCCTCGCCAGCCCAGCTATGGAGAATTTGGATTGGTGATGCCAGGTGAGAGCCTCTACAAGTTAATTTTGTATGTTGTGTTTACTTGCAGAGTTAACCTGTCTCTGTTTTCGCTTAAAAAAGGTAACTTGTCACTGTTTGCAAAGTTTAGATGGCACAGAGGTTGGCCTGCTGTAAGTCACAAGACAAGAATTTTGAGCAAAAATGTTTACTTTCCCAAATCTAATATCCATTATTACTTGACAGTATGACACATAATCACTATTCACTAGTTTACGCTAGGCACAAAGTATCTCCTATCTGAAACTAGATAGTAGTATGACACAGTAGTTGGTTTATGGGAGCTGAATACTGTTCTGCTTCTTTTGGAGGTTATGATTTTCATTTAGATTTGTATTGCTGTTTTAATATGAGAAGCAATTCATTTCCTTTGTGTAATGTCTCCTCGTTTGGAGGTAGAGATGTTTAATGTCTCCTCGTTTCTCCCTGTTGTTTTGTTTGCTATTCTCTATTTGGTTTCTCTTTCTTCAACTTCAAATTCTTTTAGGAAAAGGATTTCTTAATTTGTGCATTTCCCAGCTTAGATGTAGCACATGTGTGTTAGCCGAATGGGTCGATTATATCCTGGATTTTTTTTTCCAACTTTGAGCACATGTTTGATTTCCCACTGTTTTCTCTCTCTCTCTTCTATTGTTTAGGTTCATCAGGTCCAGAGGTGAGAGGCAATCACCCAGAGGCCTTTGAAAGGTTGATGCAGATGGAGCTTACTGCCAGATCCAAGCAGATACACCCAGCAATGGCCGGCTCTGTACCTGGTGGTATCTATGGGGCCGAGCTTGACATGAACTTGAGATACAGATGATGGACGCGTGATTACTTGTGCACTCTGAAGGATCAAGAAGCATGATTTGTTGCATTTGTGTCAATACTCTTTACCCAAACCGCTATGTACCGTGTCCATGAACTTGGGTTAGCGTTTGCCAATTGCCATCAGTGGGGTTATTCGGTTGCTACAAGATAGCTGATTGGGGAGTTACTTTCACCGCTAGTTGTGTAGCATGTATGCAGTAGTACTCCTGAAAGGGTGAATGGGTTGATGCTCCGGAGTGGTCTATTGAGAAAAAGAAAATGGGGAGGTAAAATATGTTGGGTGCTGTCATGGTAGCAACGACCTCCGTACTGTGTGTCTGTGTCTATCCGACTATTTGTTTTCAATTTTGTATAAATACTATTCTGCACACACACAAAAGGCACCAGATTAACATGTTTGGGTTTGGTCCCCTGCCTCGGTTTTCTGAAGTTGAACCTGCTGAATTTTTAGCTGGTGGGATAAAATGTTTGGTGTTGATACAGGCGACCTGTTGCTTTTCCTGAAATATAATGAAACGAGGTATCTTTAAAACAGACATATATCTTCAGTTCGAACTGAATAGTTTGGATATATGAAGAAATAAACAATAGATTTTGATCTCGTTCTTTGAAATCCACATCATTTTAGTCGGTGTTAGCAAGGGCACAGTAGTTTTGAGCACGAGAGAAGAAAGGCAAGGTGGCAATTTCTGGGACCAAACGCCAGTGGAACTGGAGTGTAGGGGAGATATCAGCTGAACATCATGACTTGTGAAAATAGTGCAATTTCTTTTAAAAGTGCTCCTACAAGTTCCCAAAAATTGCCAGGTACGTACATGGTATGTATCCATGCAAACATTGATGGGCAAACTCAATCCCGTTTGCGAGATTTTTTTTTAAAAAAAAGAAGGCAAATACGATGAGCAATAGTGTCCATTACTGTTCACGACGGGTTGCGCACTTTTGCACATCGTGTGTGTATTATTCTTGAAATTTTTCATGGATACAGACAATACACTTTCCTATAAACAATTTTTTGAGAGTTTTTTAAAACTTGCAGATTTGATTTAAATAGAAATCGTTCAATGCTCTGTATTCTGCTACAGATTAAAAAATTATAGTCCTATCAGTCGGGTAATCAATTATTATTATACTCAGCGTCGCAATCGAGGTTGTCAGTGTTCCGTTCATCAATCCAACGAACACAAAAAAAAAGTAAAAATGGTATAAATCTACACTATTTTCGTAAAAATGTCATTACACTGGTACTAGTAGGCTAGTACCAGCCATGGTCGCGGTCACCACCACCTCCTGAGACCTCCCTAAACCCTAACCCTAGCTGCAATGGCGTTCGCGCCGCGCCTCCTCCTCCCGCCGAAACCCCCCACCCGCTGCCCCCCGCCGGCCTCCTCCCTCCACGGCGGCCGAGCCGCGCCGGAGCTGTCGGGCCCCATCCCGCGGGTGGTGGTGGTCACCTCGGGCAAGGGCGGCGTGGGGAAGACCACCACCACGGCCAACCTGGCCGCCTCCCTGGCGCGGCTCTCCCTCCCCGCCGTGGCGGTGGACGCCGACGCGGGTTTGCGGAACCTGGACCTGCTGCTCGGACTCGAGAACCGCGTCCACCTCACTGCCGCCGACGTGCTCGCCGGGGACTGCCGCCTCGACCAGGCCCTCGTCCGCCACCGCGCGCTCCAGGATCTGCAGCTGCTCTGCCTCTCCAAGCCCCGCTCCAAGCTGCCCCTCGCCTTCGGCTCCAAGACCCTCACCTGGGTCGCGGACGCGCTCCGCCGCGCTGCAAACCCACCCGCGTTCATCCTCATCGACTGCCCCGCAGGTCAGGCTAATCCAAAGTGCAATTGTTGGTTCCCCCCAATCTAGCAATGAATTAAGGAACCCATTTGCGTTGAGGTATACTGTTTCGCCTAGTTTTAGAAGCTTGCTATCAAGAGTAGTACCTGTACTCTATTCCCATAACCGAGTCTGATGAAACGAGCAGTGCGGCAGTGTTTGAATTTATCTCTATAGAATATGAGTATATGACCTGGTAAGAGAACCTTAGATGATGGGAACAGCTTATTATGGTGTTTCTGAGTGCTACGCGTCACTCAATTTGCTTCGGTGCAACCAGTGATTATGATGTTTATGTTGTTCTCGCTCGTCCATCCCTGCACATTGCCGCAGATTATAAGGGTTTCAGAGCCAGGATGTAGTCCCTAACTGTTTTATGATGCTAGTGCACACTAATGATAAAATATTCAGATTTGTCAAAATTCAGTCCATTTATGTGTAGTATTTTCCCCTTAATGTTATTTAGAGCCATTTATCGAGTTATTATTAGATCGGTGTATCTTAGTTGCATTTCTTACCTGCCGTATACGGGCATTGTTTAAGGTCAGAGATGAGTGTATTTAATTCAGTTGTGACATTCAACTTCACTGTTTGGCCCTTCAATTGCCAGAAACAGATGTCCAACTAACTGCATAATACTATCATTTAGTTATAATGCAACCTTCAAATTTTGCATGTTTATGTATTATTTGCATCTTCAATTTTCCCCATGATTTCGGTTGACTAAGATAAGAAGTTAGAGCATTGCACTTATCATCTATAGATCAATTGCCATTTGTCACAGTATGTGATTGAATCATGTTTCCCATAGTTGCCTTGATGTTTAGAAATTTAAAACAAGTTAGTTATATGCACCTGCTTGTGTTATCTACGGTTGCTTAACTCAGGTTTGCCTTGTAGGTGTTGATGCCGGGTTTGTCACTGCCATTGCCCCTGCAGAAGAGGCGGTGCTTGTTACTACCCCTGACATTACGGCTCTCCGTGATGCTGACCGTGTTGCTGGGCTGTTGGAGTGTGATGGCATCAAAGACATCAAGATTATTGTGAACCGAGTGCGGCCTGACCTGGTGAAGGGGGAGGACATGATGTCAGCGCTCGACGTGCAAGAGATGCTTGGGTTGCCTTTGCTTGGTGTTGTGCCAGAGGACACGGAGGTGATCCGGAGTACAAATAGAGGTGTGCCGTTGGTGCTGAACGACCCACCCACACCGGCCGGTCTTGCTCTGGAGCAGGCAACTTGGCGGTTGGTGGAAAGAGATGCCATGACAGCGGTCATGGTCGAGGAGCAGGAGAGGCCCAAGAAGAAAGGCGGCTTCTTTTCGTTCTTTGGTAGGTGATGCTGTCAGCACGACGACTTCAGTGCAGTGCAGGCGGTGTGTACAGATTTGCAACTTGGGAGTTACGAATTAGTTTTCAGTTTGTTTTTTACTTTGTTCTAGGGTAGAACGGTTCCTTCCTTCTTTCCTTGTGCTTGAATCCATGAACGGAGTTTCTTTTATTTTTACTCTGAAACATTAGTAACCGATAGATATATGCAGTTGTGTCTGTGCGCTTCTATATGTAGTTTTCTTGTGAGCATGGTATTAACTCGCAATGGCAATGAACGTGTGTTGCCGGTACGATTAAAATCGTGTTGGCGAAGAACAAGCGCATCGCTGTTCTAAGCACCAGTAGGGTACTTCAGCAGAGGCACAGCAAACAAAAAAAAATCGAAAATGTGGCTCCATCCAGAGTTATTATTATATATTTTTTGGCAACTATGACCCGAGTAAATGTGGCTCGAAATCATCTTTGGGATAAAACATTCAAAACTCAAACAGTTAATGCTAAAATATATTCTGCAGCTTTGCCACGCATCAACCGCGTCAGTTATACACAAGCACATTGTTTTTTTTTTTTTGGGGTGGGGGTGGGGGTGGAACGGATAAAAGTATCATCAGCATAAAGCAGACAGATGGTACAGTTATGTCATACAGATTGATCTTCCACTCAAATACAGAAACATCACAAGCTCACAGCTCGGGCCAGATAAGGCATACAACAGCGTCACTTCATGTACCTCTGCAGAAACTTGCGGTGGAAATCACTTCTGATGGTATCATTGATGAACCGTTTTGGTGTCTTGGTCTCTCCACGAGCCTGGTTCTTGAATACAACGTCATCATCCCACCTGCGACAGACATACATATAAAACAGGATTAGACTCACCGTAAAGCACGGCAACATAAAAAAGAATAATGCGACGCACTGAGCATCAGTGTCTTAACCTTCTCTTAACACTGAAGGAGCCGGCATTGTTAATATTGATCAATGGATTTCCCCTCATCAGTTCAGCCTCCTTCATCTTGGCCTCGTCTTCTGCCTCTTGGTGCTCCTGCAGCGAACAAGCATGTACAATTTCCATTATCTATCTAGAACCTAAAGAAATGGATCACACTGAAATGACAAGAGAGATAAGAAAACAACAAACCTTTCTAAGCTTCTCCTCAGCTCTTTCTTTCTTGATCCTTTCAAGCTCTGCCATTAGAGCCTCAGTGTCGTCGTCGTCATCGTCATCATCTTCATCACTGAATAGAGGTTGCAATTCGATGCATAAGAGCAATACATTGAGAAAGTCAACTGCACTACAAGAACACGAGCCCAAATATACAATTATGTCCTAAAAGTGTCCAGACTCAAGACAGTTGTGTTATTCTTATCCCCGCATGCCAGGCAAAGTCGGAACGAGTATCAGCCACTAGCCTTGTGGCTAATGCCAAAGTTCATGGTAGATAACACAGAAAAACAGTTTCATTCCCATCCTAGAAAATTATCAATACAGTTACAGGGTGGATAGTTAAGCACTGAATCCCATTCATGCAATAATGAGATGAATATCACCAGTATTTTAGATGAGCATGATTTATATACTATTGAGCAAGAACTAAACAGACCTTCCATCATCACTCGTGGGCTCCACGTCAGAGTCATCTGCATCAATCTCTCGTGGAACTATCTTATCCTCGGCATCTCGCTTTGAACCTATGATTTACAAGAACAGAGTGAGTAATCACTATGCCTGAACATAAACAGTTCTTCGTAATAATACAGCATTAGTGCCTGTACCTTCTAGGAGTAGGCTTGAACTTTTCCGCCGGTCTCTCTCTTCTGCAAGAAATAACAGGTTGAACGTATCAAATACAATTCACAGGTAGGTAATCACGCAATGGAAGAAAAGACAAACATCGTGGAAGCGAGAAGTTGGCAAGCATTCTCTGCACAAAAAAGGGGGGGAGAAAGTACAGATAGAACAAGAGGTAATACCAGCATAGGGCTTATCCTTTGACAAGTAGTGCTTGTGTTCACGCTCCTCGAGTTCATCCCTGAGATTCCTCTTCTGTAACTCTTCTTGGGTATGCTGTCCCTCCTTTCTGTACATACGAGGGGAAAGGTCAGTACGCCTTAAAGAGGAAGAGAACTCAGTATAACTATTAAAAAAACGCACAGCCAATTTTATACAGGGTTTGGCAGAGGCAAAAAAAAATGATTGGTAAAACAATCATGATAAGCAATAGTTTAGCCATATGAGGCGATCTTGATTCTGATTACCAGACACTAGGACCCAGATAAGGAACATATGACTCATGATAAATCATTTGTTCGCTCATGGTGCTTAAATTTACTCTCTTGATGTAGCGGCAGGAGCAGTTTAGTTTTTTTGCAAAACACTTACACTTGGTATGATATAGATATCGCAGATCCAATCTTCCAAAAGAATGCATTATACCGTGAACTAGCAACATAACAAATAGCTGTTTTTTAGACATACTTTCCAAGCACAAGTAGAAAGCTCAGTTACTAGGTTGACATTCACTATACCCTGGTCATTAATAAAGGCGATATTTTACCCAACTTTTCAATGTAATCCAAATTACTTAGGTCAGGCATACTAATTAGTGTTGCCGGAGCATATGCTTATCTTGATTTGTAAAATTGTACAACTCACACACATTACCTAATCCTGGCCACCCTGCAGACATTTTCAAGCGATTGGCATGGTGGGAAAAAGGTTTGCACTAGCCAATTTGGGCCCTAAACCGAAGCAAAACCAAACAAATTGAGCACTATAGAGTTGGTATACCAACCCCAACCAGCGACGAGCTAGAAGCTAGGGTTGGGCATCTGTTGGTTGCAATTCTATCACGCAGAGCTCGACGAGGCCATCCCGATCTGAAGAATCACCTCAAATCAAAGCTTCCAGGGACGAACCCTCCTAACCCTTTCCCCAATCATCCGTCAAACCACGCGCAGAGAGAGAGAGAGAGAGAGAGAGAGCAACCGGATCCCCAGGCAATCAGGCAGGCAATCCGACGCGAGATCTGAAGCGTGGACGATTCACCTGGGCTTGAGGGTGGTGTGGGCGGCGAGGTCGCGGGAGGAGTAGTTCTGCGAGGGACCGAAGATGCGGGTGCCACCCTGCTCGTTGCCGCCCTTCGCCGGCGCCCACGTCGGCCGCGCCGCCGTCGTCATCTCCTCTCTGGTCTGCGCGGAAGCGAAACCCTAGGCAAGAAGCTGCTTGGAACGATTTCGCTTCGAGCCTTGGTTTGGCAGCCGGTGAAGTCGACACAGACAATTTGCAGGGAGGACCCTGGCGAAGCGTGTATTCCTGCCTTCCTGGTTCGCGTCGCGGGGAGGAGGGGTCATGGACACATCCTGGGCCTGGATCGGCGATTGCGTCCCAGTCCAACCCACAAGGGAACTTGTGTTGATTTCTTTGGTGGGCTGAAAAGCCCAAGAAACTTGCCTTGGGACCCAATATAAATCACCTTTACTCTTTAAGGTTTGTTTTAATAGGGAAGGATTAAAACCAATCCATTCGGATTATAATTCAAATTCCGATTCAATTCGAAGGGATTGAGTCAGATCACAATAGATCCGGACCCGCTTCATTATTGCAGGCTTAGCAACATCTCTGAGCTATATATCTTAACTAATAAAAGGAGTTTACTAATATGCAGGGGGACGATGTCCTTTCTTCCATGTGCGCGGTTGGCCTCTCACCCCCCAAATTCCTTATCGAGACGCACTCAGATGTGGACCCAACCTGACAGGGATAAGGTCTTGCCCGCCACCCCCCTGTGACTCGTGAATGCATCCATGCCCACACTTCTTCCGCAATCACCCAAACTGTCACTGCACCACTTCTTCACATGCACACACCAAAATTCATCACTGTCCCACTCCTTCACGTCTTGCACCTGTCCAGCATTCGCTTCGTGTCTCAGAGATCCTGACCCCCTCCGGCACTTAGTCTGCGAGTTGCAACGACAGCGTGCAGGAAGATGAGGGGATCCGACAACGTAGGAGGTGGCAACACGAGGAGGTAGCGCTGGTGACTGGAGGAGGTAGCGGGGAGGAAAGGCGGCGTCGGGGACGGGATAAGGCACCAGGAGAGAAGGGAGGAGAGGAGACAGCAGTACCTTGGAGGAGAAGCGGCGCCGCTAGGGAAGGAAGGGGGCAACGACGGTGCAAGAGGAAGATGCAGAAACGAAGATATCATTCCCTTACCGCGCCACCGTCTTGAGTTCATCGTACCGCGTCCTCTTCATCCTAATCCTCCCCTGCTGCGTCGTCACCTCCTGCTTTGCATCGGCCGAGCAAGCATCGTCACCTTCTCGCTTACCACCGCGACGCCGCCGCCTCCCCCATCCGCCCACCTCCTCGCCGTGATATGCCTGGCGAGGGCCGCAGAGGCCAATGCCGTGAGAACCGAGTTATGGCTTGGGTTTAGGGTGAAAGAAGGTGGCCATCAACGTGTAACCCTCTTCCTTGTCAACCGGCAATGGTTGAAAATGGGTAGCACGTTGGGGAGGAAAGTCGGTATTAACTTCAACTTCCAAAAGTAAACAATCTATGAGCTCAAAATTTTAATTTTCGGGTAGTAGTAGCAGCGGGTGATGCAATAGGTGAAGTTAATATTTCTGTTTATATGTGTGTGCAAGAAAATTAATATTTATTATGCGGTTTAGGATTCCGTGTACTAATATGTATCACCCTCTTTTGAAATTCCATTGCAACACATGGACATATTATATAGGAAAATGGTATGGTACTCCTGAGAGTACGTACTCCCACTTCTCATATACCACTTAAGTCATATGATGATACCTTTGAGCATACTCCAATAATGATTATAAGATATCCCAAAATGAGTTCTATGAAAAATTTCATTAAAGTTCACATTGTAGAACAAAATTTGTGTATATACTTCTTTTTATATATAAAAAGGGTATATAGCAAAAATAAAGGGCTCCAATGAATTATTTTCAATCAAGTCGCATTGGAGTATCTTATAATTGATATTTAAGTATACTAAAAGTAATAAAGAAGTATAATATGTCTGTTTAAGTGGTATATTGAAAATACTCCTAGGAGTACGAAATGAGTATCATATATAGAGTTTTTTTTAAAAAAATATTATTTTAAAAGAAACTTACAAAAATAAATAGTCAGCCCAAAAAATTACAAAAATGGGTTCCTGGCGTCGGTTAAACTGACGACAGGTACCCTGTCACCCTTGTCGCCGGTCCAACTTCCTGTGGTTTCGACTCACGTAGTCGAAAGGAGGTTTCGACTTCACATGGTCGACAGCAGGTTTCGACTACCTGGTCGGAAGGTGGTTCGACTACCTGGTCAAAGCAGGTTCGACTGGTTGGAACATTTCGACTACCTGGTCGGAAGGTTTCGATTACTTGGTCGTTCTGGCGACATGGAGTTCAACCGGCGACATGGGGTGACAGGGTACCTATCGCCGGTTTAATCGGCGACAGGAAGCTGTTGCCAGTTCAATCGTCGACAGGAACTCATTTTTGTAATTATAGACGAAGACACTAGCTATATATGCATGTGTGCAGGCTAGCTTCACATCCGAATTAGAGAGCGTAATTAACCTCTATGCCTCTTCACCATGCAATGTGTTAGACAGGGTGATGTCTCTGCTTTCTACATGCATGACGTATTATTTTCTGAGAGATCATGCGTTCACATGATAGTTGTAGTATATATATGTGTAACTCATGTACTCTGATTTCAATAATCAAAGATAGCGTTACTTTCCTCGCTTACATGGTATCAGAGCAGTGCCGCTCCTGAGCCGCCGCATCCACAGCCTCCAACGCGCCACCCCTGGGAGATGATATCATCTCCATGATCTCTCCCGGGGGCTGCGTAACCCATAGTTTAAGTCGTGTCACCGATCATCCGATCGCCTACAAATTAGAGTTTTCTCATGTCATCTTCAAATCGGATTTTCTATATTTTTTCGATCATAGATCGGTTTGCGTCGCCCTACCGACCCGTCGACGTTCCTCGGCTCCGGACTGCACCGCCTCGGTTTCGACCTCTCCGGCGCCTCCTCTCTTTCGATGACGTTGTGGCGTGACTCGGCGCACTCTTCGACACGACCCTCCTTCCACGACCTTCCGAGCGCCTCGTCTACTGTCGTCATCACGCCGGATTATCATCGCCGGACCGTCGTCCGCGAGACTTCGTCTTCACCGAATTTAGGTCTAGTTTGAATGTCCACCTTGGCGACGTTCCGATTGCGGGGGCGTGTTAGATAGGATGGACAGGATGGTGCCTCGGCTTCCTACATGTATGATACCTTATTTTCCGAGGGATCACGCGTTGGCATGATAGCTGTACGCGTTCACATGATAAGCTGTAGTCTATATATGTGTAACTCATGTACTCTGATTTCAACAATAAAAGATAGTGTTACTTTCCTCTCTTACACAATGCACCAGGTAGGAAGGAGGAGGCAAAGCACTATTCATCACACCTTATTGTTTCAGATTTGCAGTCTTTCAGCACCACTAGCTAGTGTTGTTTTTACTGGCAGGCCATGGCCGCAGCAAGCTGAAGCAGCCTCACTTGCTGAGGATGGAGTAGGAGCACTTCTGCACGGTGACCTGGTCGATGGGCAGCGTGTCCGTCGGGAACGGGCACGCGCCGTGGTGCGCGCCCTGCAGCGGCTCGCACGGCGAGGGGCTGACGTTGGCCGACACGCCCTCGACGTTGGTGCAGGTCCACGGGTACTTCCTCGACTTGGTCAGCTCCGCCGTGACGTTGGCGATGCAGATGCCCTTGAAGGGCGCGCCCTGGATACCCTCCAGCCGCGCCGCCGTGTTCACGCCGGTGGCCACCACGTCCTGGTAGCTGATGTTTTCCACGACGGGCACGGCGTTGGGGTCGTACTTGTCGTCCGGGTGCGCGTGCGACGTGTAGTTGCCCGTCATCCGGAACATCCACTTCATCGTGTTCAGGCTCATCCCGCGCACGAACACGTCCTTCACGTACGCGCCGCGCCCCACCGTCGTCTTGATGCGCACGCCCGACTCCGAGTTGATCGCCGTGATCTCCTCCGCGCGCACGTCCTGGATGCCGCCCGACATCTCGCTCCCCAGGGCGATCACCGCGCTCGTCGGGGACACGCACGTCAGCCTCCGTATCACGATGTGCTCGCTCGGCATGCCGTACGCGATGCCGTACTCGTCCCAGCCGCTCTTGATCGCCACGCAGTCGTCGCCGGACACGATGTAGCAGTCCTCGATCCGGACCTGCGAGCACGAGTCTGCACCAAGCAGCCAAATCCACCGCCGGATCAGTACCGTATATTCAGCGCCCCTATCCTTCCAGCTTCCAACAACTGACGCTATATATACCGGGGTTGATGCCGTCGGTGTTGGGAGAATGCGTCGGAGCGAGGATGGTGATGCCCTGCACAAAGATGTTGCTGCTGTACACCGGATGGATGTTCCACGCGGGCGAGTTCATCAAGGTGAGGTTGGAGATGAAGATTGTGTCGGAGTGCATCAGCTCGATGAGGTACCCGCGCGTGTACTTGAGCTGGTTCTTGTGGAACTTTGACCACCATATTGCACCCTGCCCATCTATTGTTCCGTTGTTGCCTGAAATAATGGTCGATTGGTCACCAAGGCCAAATCAGACAGATATCCACCTTGTCTTGAAAATAATAATAATTAAAAAAAAACTCATTTTGCAGGATCAGCAAAACATTCCCATATACTAGTGAAGATTTCACACTATTTTACCTAGGTTAATCTCACCTAGCTACATGCTGCAGTTACATATTAAACTTCTAGATAGTGGAAGGTTCAGACTCTTCACTTTTCAGTCAGAAAAAGTTCAGAATTGGATGTGCATTTCTTCAGAACAATTGAACTTTTGTCAGCCTAAAAGTGGAATATTTAAACTCACCTGTAATGATTACATCGGTGAGGTTTGATCCACCGATAAGGCTAGTGTATCGTCCTCCGATTTTATCTCTTCCTCTTCCATAAGACGGCAAAGGATCCACAACTGGCCATTCGCTTATATTCTGCACTACCAAATTAGCTCGCTGTTAACATCCGAGACTGGAGAAGCTCGACAGCATTTTTGAATGCCCGTGTTATAAACGAGATCAAACCAAGATCATGAATTCATGATACAAACTGCTTAAGAAATAATGATCAATGCATATCTCAAGCACTTTTCGGTTCATATGTCTGTCTGTCTGAACAACGTAGTCATTGCTCAATTGTGCAGTGAGAACTGAGAACTGCCATTGCTCAGCTCAATTTCCGTTAAAAAAATGCCATTGTTCAGTTCAAGCACCAATTAACATCTGAAGCGACAAGATCAAGATGTATAGGCAGTAGTATCATGCGTTTGGGTATCAATATCTAATATCAATATTATTGTCCTTCAAAATGAACAAAAAGGAAAGAAGAAGAAGAAAATTGAGAGATACAGACCTGGGAGCCGAGGATGACGGCGTCGCTGTGGAGGAAGAGGGTGAAGTGGCTGGTGATGTTGAAGGGCCCCGTCAACCACTTCCCCGCCGGCAGGTACAGCATGCCGCCGCCGCCGCCCTCGCCGGAGTACTGCGACAGGTGATCCACCGCCGACCGGAATGCCGCCGTGTTCGACGTCGTGCCGTCGCCCACACCACCGAAGTCGGTCAGCGACGCCGTGTGCTCCCGGCAGCTCGGCGCCAGGTACATGCTCTGGCCGGAGCTGCCCGCTGGTGGGCCGTGGTGGCGCGCGGCTTCAGTCGCCGACGCGGCGAGGAGGAGGCATAGGGAGCGGAGAAGCTGTGCCAAGAAATGGGAGATGGGAGATGGTCAGTGCGTTAGCCTTCAAAATTTTGCATCTTCTTTTGGAAAATTCTTTACAGGAGCAGATTTGGTGAGTGGTGCTCAATTTGGGAAATCTTGGTTAATTTAAGGTTAGGAATTGCAGACTTTGACAGAAAGCTCAGAAATTTGATACTGCTGTATAGGACACTTGAGCGAAAGAAGAATAAAAGGCAAAATTTTGGTTGCGCATACGTGAAATGGCAACACCTTCATGCTAATCCGAGAGAGAGAGAGAGAGAGAGAGAGAGAAATGGGAACCAAGTTGAAGCAAAAGTGTGCTTGTTCAAGAAAAATTCTGAAAACACCAAACCAACATTTCTGTACAATCGTCAGCAAAAAAAGATGGCATTTTTCAGTGCGCCATTTCATTCAGAAGATGCACATATGCAATCTATGTGAAGATACTGAGAAACAGAAACAAGTAATAACCAAGAAAACGTAAAAAGTTACGAAAGGGTGACGAGAGAAAGAGATAGGAAACGACATGACGTGTATTCGCACTGCTATTCAAGAGATTTGCAGGACATCCATAAAAGAGTATTAGAACTGAAATAAGTCTGGAAGAAGAACCAGCACACAATCGTTGAGACTTGGAAGGAGCAGCAATGAATAGCAGAGGCAGTTAGTTACATGGAGAGGCGACGCATTGGGCGATTGCAACGCCATTGCTGCTCTCTGTCGGTAACCACAGCAGTAGTGACTAGTGACTAGCGAGTGCGAGTGGCCACACAAGAGAGGAGATGGAGTGGATTGGATTGGATTTAAGAGGAGCGGCTTCATTTATAGGAGGCCTTTCTGAACTGCTGAGCGAGCGCTAGCTTCGTTCATTAATTAATGAGATTTATGCCACAACCAACTTTTGCTGCATCCTCTTTTTCTGTCCCCGCAAATTGACAACCTAATTTGCCTCCAGGAAATTTTACACTCTTTTCAGTTGCCTGCCTCGCATTGCTGACAGGTAGCTTTTCACCAGCCTCCTCACCTTACCCTGTCTGTCAGTTATGGAATACTAATTGTGTTTCAGTTACTTGTGCTCTTCATTGAGCCTAGGTTAATTACCTGACTGAATCTGTTCACGTGCGATAGGTATCGTGTTCCTCTAGCTCTAGTGGGAGGCTGGTTCTGTACTGTTAGTCATGGGACACTAAGTAATTAGGCATGACATGCAGGGGGGCGGACCCAGCACAAAAACCGGAACACTAGTAATTAGGCATGGCATACACGGGCGGACTCAGCACAAAAATGTATTAAATCAAGTTAAGACCCGAGGGGGCTGTCAGTACATAGAAACATAGAACTGAGGAGCTAGCTTATGTCTGCTTTATTTTCTTAGCTTATTATTATCTGCTCTATTCTCAAATCTCAATTAAGGGACTTGATTTACAGCAGTAAGTTCTTCAGTTTCCAAAAATATTAAAAATTTCCAGTTTTGTACATGCGTGCATTGTAATGCTGTATGCGTTAAAGCTGTGTGTGATTGCCGGACGGTGGTAATGTCGATCGCGTGGACCGAGTGGTAGTAATACTTTGCTTTAACCGCATGGCGATTTTCGTTTCTTTCCCTGCAGCACTGCTGAACGAAGAACATATCTATTGCCTGTCGTCGTCGCTGGAGAACGTGGCGTATTAAAGCAGTCTCTGTCTGTCATGTCACCTTCTCCGTATGTATTTCTTTGAGTTGTGACCACGACTCTCTCTCTCTCTCTCTCTCTGTGTGTGTGTATTATTATCACAGTGCGTGACGATTCAACTAAGCAAGATCAAACTTGTGCAGCATTATCGGCCTACTATGACAGCATTACAGTACATGCCTCGCAAAAGAAAAACGAATTACAGTATTACACTAGAGGAGAATATAAACAGCATGGATATTCTACTCCAAGAGAAGAATTGCTCTGCCTCAATTATATTAGTCCATGACCGGACGACGAACATTCCCTGGGGAAAAGCGAAAGCAGCAACAGCGAACAAACTGCTGGTTTCATCTTCAGTCTGCAGCCACTAGTAGCCTGCAGTCGAGAGAGAGAGAGAGAGAGAGAGAGTCGTCGTCGTCACGGGCGCAGTTTTTTCTCCTTCTCCTTCACGGGTGGTGCGTACTGCGTACATTATTTTATGTTGGTAATTAGAGCGTGCTGCTAAGTCGGCAATCGCAGGTTGCATCTGGGATTTTGATTGATAATCCATCCATCCATCCACTACAATCCGCGTACTGCTGGTCCAGACAAAAAGAAATGCAATCTCAAAAAGGGGCCGAAATTTATATGCACGCCCGCACGCCTGCCGCTTTGCTTTTGAATTTTGATCCCAAAAAAAGAAAAGAAAAGGTGATGCGTAGTGCTAGCTCTTCTCCTTTCGTGCCCTTTAGTTTCTGGGAGGCCACCGGCCCACCGCTTATCCACTCTGCACATATCCTCCGATAAGTTACACCGGTGAATCCATCTGGAACAAAAAAAAAAACAGTATAATTCTAGTAGGAATAGGGAAATTCTTTGGAAGCCAAACCAGATGAGTATCCAGGTGTCGGACCCGGATTTTGTAAATTCAAATCATCTGTGAAAACACTATGTTATTTCTCTCAAAATGATCAAAGTATTGATCCGCCTTGTTTAAATGCAGGAGAGTCTTGGTATTCTTGAGCTTGATCGAAGTGGAGGTCTCCCGCGTCTTCAAATCCTAATAAGACGAGTGTACCAGAAAAAAGGCACAACAACAAAGATAGCAAATAAATACAAAACCAATGACAAATGAACTCCAAATTAAACAAGACCAGTGCCATCAGCAAGATCTTGAATTTAGAAAATTTTAGAAATAAGTTTCATAATTTTTGGAGTTATAACAAAGGAAATATGAATTTTTGAAGTTTTTCAAATGTATTTTTAATTGGAAAGAAAAACTGAAAACTGAAAAAAGCTTCGTCCGCCCGCAGAGGGGGGGAGGGGGGGAGAAAGGAGAGGGATCGCACGGGGTGAGGGGGGTGGCGGCGTGGGGAAGAAGAGGGGAGGAGGGGAAAGTTGGAGGCGGAACCGGGGCGGCTCGGGAGACGGAGCGGGTGCTTTGGCGGTGTGAGGAAGAAGAGGGGAGGAGGGGAAAGTTGGAGGCGGAACTGGGGCGGCTCGGGAGACGGAGCGGGTGCTTTGACTTCGACTCGGGGGAGAGAAGGAGACGAGGTGGGGAGGAGAAGGGAGGTGTGGCGGGGCTTTATAGCGGGGGAGGAGCCGGGCGCGCGTGGGAAGGAGGAGCGCGCGACACGGCGCGAGGGACGAGGGCGTCTGTGTGAGGCCTTGCGACACGGGTGGTGAGCATTAAGCTGGGCAGGCCTTGGTGAGAAGGCGAGTGTAGGTCAATTTGGCGCAGGGTGCCGAGGGGTGGTGCAGTCAGTGGCGCGAGGGTGCTAGAGGCGAGCAGAGGGTCCGGGTGGCAGCAAGACCGGGAGCGGCGGACGCGTCGGGGGAGGAGGAGGGGGGGGGTCTGGGCGGCGCGGCGGGGAAGCCAAAAGGATGTGGGCCTGAGGTTGGGTTGGAAGGGGGCAGAACTGGGCCGAATCGGGGGCTCAAATTCAAAGGTTGAATTCAATTGAATTTCGTTTTTGAAAACCAAATGCTAATTGTCTTTCGAAAATGTGAATGTTACACCAGGCCTCGTAACATTTCAATTTGAGTATGTCCTAAGGAGAGTTGATTCTATGATTTAGGTCTCTTTCTTTTATTCTGAATTCTTTCCTCACCCGATTGAAAGTTCGATGGTAAGAGAGAACGAGCGGCAGGGTAATACGTTGTCGACTTTAGTTCTAAAAACAGAATGACTTGATGCACTCGATATTTCAGAGGCACGCAGCAGGTACATGTACATACATACATACATCCAGGTTGGCCACACGAGGATGCAGTACGTAGCATGAGTTTGAGTTTGAGTTTGGGGAGAGCCCATATCGAAGACAACACAGAAGTGACAGGCAGGCCGAAAAAAGCAAGTGAAAGTGGTACCAGTGAGTGGCCATCACTCACTCTGACTCTCTAAAGATCGAACAGTACCATATATTATAACAAATTAACAATGGAGGTGGCGACAAGCCAAACCGACCTTTCCATCATCAGTAACTTAACTGTGACCTGCACTAGAACCTCCATCACAAACAAACTCGAAACTTGCCATCACAAAGAGTGGACAACACAACAGAGGTCTACATGCATTTTTTTTTTCTTCAGATAGACGGGCACACTCAGATTCTTTCAAACAGTTGCTGCCGTTGCAATTGCATCCCAAAACACGCATGGGGCACAGCCGACATCAATCTTTGGAGACGACGATCCAAGAATTCAGCCGCATAATTGTAGTGGCGGAACTAATAAACATGCTTGATCATTTCTGGTAACCATGCAAACGAAAACGAAGCAATCAGAGAAGCATCAACACTGTGCAGGATGTTGTGGCACAAGAGTACCGAGGCTAAGCATTCATTAGTCATTAACAACACCAATATAACTGACACCAAATGTCTTTTAACTCGCAATAATAGTATATTGCTTTTGTATACATGTAACATCCTGGTTTTTGGACTAATTTTCATGAATTTAAAAAACTTTCGTCGCATATTTCATTTTACCAAAACATTTGAAAACGTTGTGTTGGAAAATCCTTAAAAATATTTGAATTTCAAACCCAAACCATGTTCTTTTGCAACACAAATTAAATCCAAAACACCTTTTACTCCCCCTCTCTCTGTTTGGCCGAAACCCAACCGGTCACCCCACCTTCCCCCTCTTCTCTCTTTCTCTCCCAGCCAAGTCGTCACCCCATCTCTCTCCCATGAGGTGTCATCTGTTGACTCGGTTGTGGCCCTTGGTTTCATCTGTTAGATCAAATGATAGACTTGTCACTGTTGCCACCTGTGATGTCATGTTCATGTATCTGAAGAGCAAAGAAATGTTGCCAACTTGTGATGTCCCCAAATCTGAGTATTTGTCGCTGAACAAGCATGTTAATTGGGGCAATCATAAGGTTGGTAGCATTGTCTCGATCTTGTGTTAATCATGTTCATCAGTTTTGACCATTGTCCCTGCGTAGTAGTTGCAGTCTAGTGATTGGCGTTGACTGGTTGAACTCCTGCACTCTGATGGAAAGAAGTTTCCTGGGCTTGACTGACTTGTCGTATTTTACTCAAATTGATCATGAAATTAATACACTGATGTTTCAAAGGAGTGATAAAATTCAGCATTTTACTCAGACAGTATGGTTCTCATTTCAACACAGCTGATACAACACACATCTTATCTATTAAACTTTCCAAAAAAAAAAATACGTCTTCTCCGTGGAATCATCTTTCATTATTTGCCATGAATTTTACGGTAATTTTGCTGAAATTTCACAAAAAACATTGATTTTTTTTTTTTGGTTTGGACGCATGATACCACCCACCACCGCTCTGCTCCTCTCCAACTCACCTTCACCGCTGCCGTACTATTGCCTCACTCGCCCGCTCGTGCTGCCGCCAGCACCGCCTCACCCACGCCGTCACCTCCGGACGCTCTATGGAGATCTTGGGCGCCGTTAAAGTGCAAAACCTTTCTTTAGCTAGCTATTCTCATTGGTGTTGGACGACCGATTGGCTTTAGCACCACAGTCTTCAAAATCAAGGTGTCAGTGTTTTTTTTGCCTTCACTCGTCGGAGACAATATACCATTTTATTGTAGGTTGTGCGGTCACGACACAGATTTAGGACCATTTCTTTTACGTTTGGGCCTAAGTCGTTTCGTCCCGGTCGGTCAGGTAAGCATCTCTGATTTCTGGACAGCTAAGTGTGCAAAGCTCTGAAGAAAACAGAAGAAGTGCCTTGACTCTTGCATCATTTTAGTGGCTTGGATGATTTGGAAAGAACGGAATTACATGATCTTCAACCATGATCACACCGAATTTTACACTTGGTTACAATGTATTACTGATGAGTGGGGTGTTGACCCCCAATCGTTGTGTTTGTTCTCCTTCGTTTCTTTCTTCTTCTTTTTAGCTTTCTTCTTTTTAGCTTTCTTCTTTTCTTTTCTTTTTTAGCTTTCTCTTTTCTAGAACTTGACAACAAAAGAAATCAGCGTAATACTCACATTTAATTTGATTATTTATTGCTCTCAGATGTCGGGCTGCATAAGATAAGATCTTGACCTCCTCGCCACTAATGTCTATACTCTTCACAAATTAGATATGACAACTATTAATCAGACTTTTAAACTTTTCGACTAACAGAAGGACAAAATATCTCTCAATGCAAAAAATGAGATCACAACCTTTACTGTTTTCGACTAACATAGAAAGAGAGTTATCGCAGTGCATAAAATAATCACATTCAATAGGCACAAAGCAACCGAACTACTGAAAGAGACTGAACTGAATTGCTAAAGATGAAATGACAACAATAAGCAAAACAATTAGCTCAAGTCTGATCGATATAGTTATTGGAATAAGTAGTGTCTGGTTGATCGCAACACAAATGGCAGTATTAAACATCAGTCCCTGGAGATGGCAAGAGATTTCTTTAAAGGGGTTTTGGATTTGAAAAAGATTGAATTTTGGAGTGATCACTTTAATCCATGAACTCAAATAGGCTAATACTATTAATCTGTACAAGCCTATCTGTCCGTTACATGTTAGCTTTAAAATTTTGACTAAGCTTCTGGCTAATAGATTGGGGGTTATTACTGATAGAATCGTTGATGATTGTCAATCTATTTTTATTAAAGGGAGAAACATTTTAGCTGGAGTTGTTTCTCTTCATAAGATTGTTCAGGAGACCAGTGGTTCCAAGAGTAAAGAGGTGATTTTGGAACCTGATTTCAAAAAGTACTATGATAAGATCTCGTGGGGTTCTTTTGGAAGAAGTGATGGCAAGGAATTGTTTTTCGGAGCATTAGGTTGAATTGTTTATGGGTTCAGTTAGGGGGGATATTAGTGTTGGTAAATAGTAGCTGGTAGCTTTCCTATTTACAAATTGGGTTTTTTATAGATTTAATGGGGAAATTCAAATTTATATATCACATGGCGAAGTGGGAAGCTATTGGTAGATCTAAAAGATTTTAGAGTTTAGGGATATAAACACTAGAGTTATGAATGACTGCCTAATTGCTAAATGGGTTTGGAAAATTCATGCAACTCATAATGAGCTTTGGTTCAGAATTCTTAAATCTAATTATTTTATTGAGGGTGTTTTCAGAGACGCTAATTCATTGAGAGGATCTCAAATTCTAGAATAATATTTAGAAAGTGAAAAAGAATTTGTTCAAAGGGGGTGCTAGATTTCAGATCTAGGCAAGGTTGCAATATATCTTTATGGAGAGAGGTTCGGATTGGAAATTGTCTGTCGAAGGTTCAATTCGACAAACTTTTGTTATTTGTCAGTCCCCAGATATTAGTGTGACTAACTGTCGTTCTGAGGATGGGTGGACGATTAACTTTCTCAGGAACTTTGGTGAAAATGAGAGAATTCAAAGGAATATGTTAAAAAATTGTATCAAGGACATTGATTTGAATAAGGATTTTGATAAAGTTGTTTGGGGTTCGGAGAAATCAGGGTTGGAAGGGGGATGAGAATTGCATTCTTTATGGTACTACGGAGAGCATTGATCGTATACTGTTTTCTAGTGTTTTAGCAAAGTTTGTTTGGTTTTGTGTGAAGGAGATGCTGAGTTGGGAGCGCATTCCAAATTCCCCAGGGGACTTCCAAATTAATTGGTTGGAGAGGAGAGGGGCTAATTATTATAATGTTGTTTGATTAGTTTCGTAGCAATGGCTTGGATTATCTGAAAATGTAGAAACAGGATGGCGATTGAGAAGAGTTTTCCTATGCACCCTAGTGATGTAACTTTTAAATTTATGTCTGGATCGCAGCATTGGCGTGTTCTTGTCAATGGTGTTGAACGCAGTAACTTGGATTGCTTCCTGATTACTTTTGAAGACTGGGCTAAGATCGTTGTTCAACAAATCTATGCCTCGATTCGGTTAAAAAAAAAAAGTCCACGGTATGTTGGACCATGTCGGATTTTAGAGCACAAAGGCACCCTAGTGTATCAATTGGAATTACAAAGTCCATTATCAAGAATCTACGACATCATCCATGACTCTCAACTCCGAAATGCATGAGGGAGCCCTTCCATCACTTAGTTAACCTTCACATACCTCTACAAAGCGGTTTAACCCACAAAGAATACACAATGAAAATTCTAGCACTAGAAGACCGAAGGTTAAGGAATCAAACTATATGTTTGTGAAAGGTTCAGTAGAAAGATCACTCCTTCGGCAAGGCCAAGTGGAGAAACGAGGAAGAACTTCACGAAGCCTACGCCCAACATGCTTGAATGAGATCCCAATTTCGGGGACAAAATTTTTCGGTGGGGTAGGGGGGGAGGATGTGAGAACCCGAACAAATGAACTAAGGTAAATAACGCTAATAGGTAATTAGTAGTAAATTAAAAATCTTCTAAGCAGCGAACAAAGCATAGTTTCAGATTAATATTAATCGCATCGTAAAACAATCCCATATAAAATAATATTATTACGAGTTCATCAACATGATTTACAACATATCAATATGGTTTTATTTTGGAATTCGTATTGAAATCAAATTTCTTATTTTATTTTAAATCCAAAATCTAGGTATTTTTTTGTTGGAATTCATATACTAATCAAAAAATTAATTTTGAATTATATGTGTGTGTGTGTGTATTAGGAATTTTACTTAGGAATTCGTATCGAAATTAATTTACTAATTTATTTTATTTTAATCCAAATTTGAGTTATTTAGGGATTTATTTGGAATTTATATTAAAATCAAATGGCTATTTTTTTTTGAAATCTAGTTCTTTTTGTAAAATTTTATACTAATCCAATTGTCATTTTTTTACTTTTTATTCTGAATTATATTTATTTATCAAATTAATAATATTTTTTAGTTATTTATGTATTTTACTTTGGAATTCGTATTGAGATCAAATTGTAAAATTTTATTTTATTTTTAACTCGAGTATAATAAACCAATTGCTTAATTTTTATAACTATTGTTCAGAATTACGATTATTGGTGATTTTAATTTGGATTTAATATCAAGATCAATTTGTTTATTTTATTCTGAATTCTGTTTTTTTTGTTGAAATTCATATACTAATCCAATTACTAATTTTTTTTATTTTTATTCTGAATTATGTTTGTATAAGAATTTTACTCATGAATTCGTATCAAAATTAAGTTGCTAAATTTATTTTATTTTTTATTCTGAATTTCGATTAGTTTTATATTGTACTTACATAAACTCTTTTTTTAAATCTAGATCTTTATAATTTAAACTTACTATAATCAACAGTGTGAACATTTATATATTTTTTTCACAATTTTTAACTTTTAAGTGCAATCGTAGTGACTTCTTTTTCTATTACTTTAAAAATGTCTAAAAATATATAATAGACGAGATTTGCTATACTGACAACTGCTTCACATTAACCTGTTGATAAACAAGTTGCTGCTTTGTCGATGTGCCAAATGGAGACCACAGCCAGCCTCGATGGCCTCGTGTCCGACCAGAACACTTCAACTCTGGGTAGGTACTTTAGATCAAATGAGCTAGTAATAAAACACTCGATGGACATTCATGCTCGTTCAACCACGAATGCTTGCAGTCAACTATATTTTGGGAAAGATAAACAGAGTTCGACTCTCAAACAGTAATAAAATGTCGGATAAGATGCCATGCTCCGTTACACATCCTAATAATTAACACCAGTACAAAATTCAGTCTCAGAAAATTGCAACCCGAAGGATGATGAAACACGGCGGACATAAACAGCGCTTCTGGACCGCCCCTCCCAATAGGATTTTTGCTACTGGCTGGCTATGCGGGGAATGGAGCTCACTGTTCCTCGGTGATGGTGCTCTTGTCGCTCACGTAGATACCATCTAAGAACTTCCTGATATCCTTGTTCTTCACATGACATTTCTTTGCAACAGAAAAGGCAACATGCTTCAGTAATATGAATCAGAGAACACAAGAATCAACAGCACCAGCAAACACATGACGCATGCCTCAGTTGTCAAAAACACATAACTTAAATTGCAGATAGCAGACTTATCATTGAGGTTGTCGCATTATCACAAATTCAGAAGTGCTATAAGAACTGAGACGGAAGACAAATTCATCTTGCAGATAGCAGACTTATCATTGAGGTTGTTGCATTATCACAAAACAAGCAACCAAATTCATATGCTACACAGCAACAATAGCCTCTCCTGTACTGGTAAAATACATCACACATGTCGCCTCTAGGTCCATTTCCACCCAAGTTTACACTACAACTGAACACACTCACTTGTGACTGCAGATTTTGATGTGCTATTATAAAAAAAAGTTGATCGTACATTAAGATGTTGCACTTAAATCAGAAAATGGATTTGTACAGAGTTCACACTTGTTTAACACATGTATCTGCACATCGCAAATGTGTCATTATGATTATCTTAGTTTTTTTTACTCCACGTCACTAGGGTCATGTACAAATTAACAAAGAGTGATTTGACTACTTAATCACACTAGAACATCCACCATTAGCACTACCGTTTTGATAACTCAGAAAACACAACCATTTTGGTCACCTCATCATCTCTAACACACAATATTCAACAAACAGCGGCAAGTAGGCATGTAGGAATCATTATGAACAACGAGTGTGATCTCACTAACAAATCATACCCAGTACACTACACCTGAACATTGAAATCAACAACATTGGTTTCAACAACTGTGGCCAGTGAAGCACATCTAACATACTAGTTTCAGCGAGCAGCATAGGCAGGCATGAACGCAACATCGATATCTATCGCATCGCATCGCATCAATCTAATTAATCAGATAGTACCCTATAAACAAGGAACAGGATCCTATCATTCACCTGGTTGATGAGGGCGGCTGAGCGAGAGACGAGCTCGACGTCGTTGCCGTCGAGGATGAGCTCATCCTTCACCTTCTCGGACCGCAAGATGGTCACTCCATCGAGCATGTCCACTTTCCTCACCTGGAAAACAAGGGATCACACAAAAGAAAACATCAGAATCCATCCCCTCGCACCAAGATCTGCCAAAATCTACCATGATCCGCGCATCTGAACCGTATGACGAATAGGTATAGGGCTAGCGTACCTTCTTCTCGCCTAAGAAGTTCCTGATCTCGATGGCGGTGTTGGCGTTGGTGATGGAGGCGTTGATGGGAAAGTGGGCGTAGACGAAGCGCATCTTGTAGCGGTATCCCTTGGTGACCCCAGTGATGAGGTTCTGCACGTGGGAGATGGCGGTGCGGATGGCGGCCATGGTGCGGCGGGTGCCGAACCAGGCGTCCACCTTAAGCTTCCGGCCGCCCTCCTGCAGCTGGAAGTCGAGGTTGAGGTGCTTGAAGTTGCGGGTCAGCTTCCCGCGGGGCCCCTCCACCGTCACCACCTTCGCGGCGACCTTCACCGTCACCCCCTCCGGGATGTCCATCGTCTCCGACGCTAGGATGGTCTTCATCTTCGCCGGCTTCCTCCTCCACCAACTTCCTCGGCGGCGGTGGGGAGGGTTTGTGTGCGTTCGCGTGAAGGTTGACGGCGCGGAAGGGGGGTAGCCTTTTATACAGGAGGCGGGGTGAAGCGGTAGGGTTTCATCGGACGAGCTCCACCGTTGGATCGACGGGTTAGGGTTTGCTTCGGAAGGAGGTGGAGACCGGTGTGGTTAGTGGGCTCTGGACTGGGCCTTGTTTGGGCCGATGAGAATGCCACAAATTATGTTTTTCTTCTTCTTCTTCTTCTTTAGTTTAGCTTTCGAAAGCAACAAGCACACAACACATGAAATAATTTATTTTATTTTGAGAAAATGCTAATTTAATTCGACTAGTAGTAGCAAATTAGGAAAGACTATGTATAGTCTTTACTATTCCTCAATTCTTTTTAGTGATATGCAGTGTCTGTGAGCTGCCAATGTCTAGCTGAAAAATAAGGAGACAAGGCAAGGTGGCTCAAAAGAGTAGTAATGTTTCTATCTATTACCCCGCTGTACATTACACGTTGGATATGGGGTAGCCAAGCCAACCGAGGCCACAGCATTGCCATGTCTAATCAGGTGATAGATGATGATGATGATGATGATGATGATGAGAAAAAGAGCAACGGAATGCTTTCCTTCTCGAGATGGAGATGGAGATGGAGATGATGGTGGCGGCCTAACCGGGGAGCATTGTTGGTTCTGCCTAGACGACTAGTGCTGCTTACTATTCATCACGCGTGGTCCGATCAGCGTGTGGTTATATACCATCACTTACCTGCCAGGGGAAAGGGCAGGATATCTCGGTCCTTCTTTGGTCGCTCTCGTGGATTCGATATGTGATGCACGATTTGACTAAATTAATTTTTTAAAATGGTATCACAGACAAACGGAGACACGACACGTGGTTTGTTCGGACTTTTGGGGTGTCAGACTTGCTTCTACCATGCCCCTGAGGTCGGACATGCCTTCACCGTGCCCCTGGGGCTCGGAAATGCCATCGTGTGGCCCTATGCGCACGGAATTAGACCCGTTCGGTCCCTATGGGCGCGGATTCTCTCACCTGCAGAAAAGTACCGCTTGTAGGAATTTTGAAATATAGCAAGTAAGCTTCACAAATTATGAATTTTTTTGTGGAGGCTCCTGACACAGTGTAATTGCT
Source organism: Hsuehochloa calcarea (assembly GCA_036346395.1). NCBI lineage: Eukaryota > Viridiplantae > Streptophyta > Magnoliopsida > Poales > Poaceae > Hsuehochloa > Hsuehochloa calcarea. The sequence continues at coordinate 54,058,701 of CM070604.1, read as the reverse complement.
TGTGTATATTTTTTTTTCCCAGAATTATATATAGTTTGCATTTTTCTCGACAATTCCTTTAAGTCCATTGTTTGTTGGAATTTCTAAATATAGAAAATGAGCTCCACAAATTATAGTTTTTTTTTCATGACGATGGCGGCGCGTCTGCTCCACGCCTTCCTCTAGGGCCACCAATGGGAGGCTGTGGGATCCAGCAAGATGTGTGATGTCGTGCACCCACGCATCGGGGCACGTATGTCGCCGTCAACTTTGCAACTCCACCGCAGCTCGGGGTCGTAGAGCTTTTAATTAGTGATCTAGTCTTAATCATCGTTGCGCTTTGTACGTGTTGTAAACTTCGGCTTGTAATTCTTGTGTCGCACGGTATTAAGCCTACTTAAGTTACTTATAAACTTTGTCTTGTGGTTGTGCCACTCGGTATTAAGCCTACTTTAATTATTCTTTGTGTTAAATTATTCGCATTATTCATAGTTGCCACATGATGGAGTCACATTGTATTGTACTTCCAGACCAGTATATTCAGATTCCCATCCATTAGCATACTAGTGGGTGTTTTTTTTTTGTCCGGAATTAGTCTCAAGTTTGAATTTTAGTACAAGATTTGGGGATTCCCTGAGTATGATTAGGCCCTGTTTAGAACCCGTTGTTCTTTAAGTATGATAGAGCACTTAATTATGCTTGCATATTGGAAAAAATCTATGTAGTAGTTTTTAGGTCTCAAAAATTAGGGTTTCATAATTTCCACATTTATTCTAATGAAATTAGGGTTGCATGTACTTGCGTATTGTTTGTATGCAAATGAAATAATCGATTTGAGAAAAATTTAAAAACGTGCTCAAAATACTTTTCACATTTATTCTCAGTATAATTATGTCAAGTTTATAATTTTTATAATTTTCTAACCCCTGATGACATGATAGAGATAGTTGATCACTCAACCCTTTATAGTCGCCTCCTCGGTCCAACACCATCAGAATTCAGAACACAAACAAAGTGAAAGGCTAACGAGGGGAAGAAAACATTGAGCTAGAATCATGAATCATAAAAATCAAAAAAATCACAGTTGCTTAGATAAAAGCCCCCAGCGTATCCTTGAGTACGTAGTATGATCATAAATGCAGTGCTATAGACACCAAAGACGTCGTTTCGGTGAAACTTGAGTGCTAATTCCTTTTCTTTTTCTTGCAATTGCAGCTAAAGAGTAGCATCAGATCCATGCTGTCCCACTCTTTTCATCATGTCAACTGATGACAGAGAGCAAGCAATGCAGAACAGCGAGACAGTGCATTACATGTATGCATCTAGTTGTCACCGGGAGAAAGATAAGAAACGGTTCGAGTGACTGATTCTGTCATGCACTAGGGAAAGTGCAATGCCCAATGCCCCCAGGCAGGTTTTCATTTCATTGTTATCTCAGACACAAAGTGATAGGTGATGATGGCTTTTCCTCTCCCCTACCATTCTTTTTCTAACCTCTGATCTGAATCAACAGTTGAAGGGACAATTCCCCTCTTAGCTCTTGCATCCGAAAAAAATTCATCGTTCTTTGCCAGAGATTGTGACGCCGGAGGGATCGAATAAAGCTGAATTTTTGTGGTGCAGATGTTTGTTCGATTCATCTGGTTAGTTATTCTTGCTGCGTGCGCAAGTGCAAAGGGAAGAAGAAGAAGAAGAAGAAGAAGAAAATTCTATTCTCATTCACTTTAATTTAACCGCTATGGCGGAAGTACAGATGCTTCAGAACACGGATCAAAGCGCGCATCTTGCAAGGGGATATTACAAATCTAACACAGTTAAAAAGAGCTTTATCGCGCTCCTTTGAGAAAGATAGATAGGCGAGGCCGTCACATACATTTCCTGCAGTGCCAAATGGCGACTGCATCATTGCCCACACCAAAAAGATCATCGCACACATGCCACAGTTCTTGTGCACTAGGCCGCTTGCTGTTACTACTGATCCGAGACATCTTTTTTTCTACAGAAAAGGCGTACCTGAAATGATTCTTTCCCCGCTTAGCATCCGTGCTTTCATTCATCGCCTTCGCAGCACATTCATTCTTCGCCGAGAGGGCCGTCGATCGAGCCCTACGCATCTCGAAAACACTATAAATCCACCTGAAACCGACGTTCTTGTTCGAAGAGCGCGGCTGTAGAGAGCAAGCTAGAGCAGCATCAATGGGGTGGCTTGGTGATGGCTTGCCGGTTGCCGTGATGCTCGCCCTCAACGTCGTGGCGGCCGTGCTGGTGTCGCTGGTGAAGGTGGCCATGGACGGCGGCATGAACCCGCTTGTCCTTGTCACCCTGCAGCAGCTCACAGCCTCCTTGTTCCTCGGCCCGATTGCCTACTTCAGAGAGAGGTGACTGACCTGACCTGACCTGACCTGACCTGACCCCAGCAAGAACAGATTAAAAGAAGAAGAAGAAGAAGAGATTAAAAAAAAAAAGATACATATAGCTCAATGAGCTGCATTTCTAGCTTTTATAATTTAGTGTTGCAAGGCTCTGTTTGTTTTCAGCTACAGTTTAGCGTCTATTAATTACACGTTCTTTAATAATGTAGGAAGTCCAGGCCAAAGCTCACACTGGAGATCTTTGCCTATCTCTTCGTCAGTGCTGCACTCGGGTACTGAATGAAACTGCAAAGTTTCTTTTCTTTCAAGCAAACCCTGAAATCTCCCCCTGTGACGACTCTGTTTTTATTTTGTTTTGTGGTTGACTGCAAGATACTGTGTTTGGTTTTCTTAATGAAACTATGTATATAAAAAGCAAACCCTGAAATTAAAAGCCCATATGAAATTGCTGTCGCTTGTGCTTACAGGGCAGCTCTAAGGCAGTACATGATCTTCGTCGGCTTGAGGTACACCACGGCGACCTTCGTCACCGCCTTCTCCAACATTGCTCCTGTCTTGACCTTCTTGCTCGCTATCGTGACGCGGTAAAGTCTAGATTTTGGCTACAATATTCAAAATTTCCAAGATTCTTGCGCATAAGCGAGAATAGAATCACTGTTAATCTTCGCCATCAACAACAACAGCTCAGAATCACTGAACCTGAAGACCAAGGATGGCATTGCAAAGCTTGTGGGCGCACTCATCTCCCTAGGAGGAGCCATGGTGCTCACCTTCTACAAGGGTGTGCCTCTCACCCACACCGCACTCCAGCACCTCCATTCCCACCAGCCTGGGGGAGGTGCAGCAGCAGCTGCAGGCTCCATCAGCAGCAGGAGGTGGACGCTTGGCACCGTCGCGATCCTCGGGAACTGTGTCTGCCTCTCATGCTGGTTCCTGCTTCACAGTAGGCTCACCAGGAAGTACCCCCATGTCTACTCATGCAATGCTTTCATGTCCATGTTGAGCTTCCTCCAGGTTGCAGTGGTTGGCCTCTGCACCCAGAGGAACATCTCGGTGTGGGTAGTGAAGAGCAAGTTTCAGATCCTCACGGTCCTCTACGCTGTAATTAAGCCTCACCTCACCTCACCTCACCTTGGCCTGTTCCTCGCTTCAGTCTGGTTGTGCTTGTGCCTAACTTCTGACTGAGCTTTCTTGTGTTTGTGATTTCAGGGCGTGGTCGGGTGCGGCATATCGTTCGTGTTGCTGACATGGTGCATCGAGAAGCGGGGACCCGTGTTCGTCGCTGCCTTCATTCCGGTAGTGCAGATCATTGTTTCAGTTATTGACTTCTCCATCCTGCACGAACAGCTCTACCTTGGAAGGTACAATCACAGCAGAGCATATGTCACCCCGTACCTTCAGAATCCAGATACTGAAATCATTTAACCATAACACCTCAACCTTGTTCTGTGCAGTGTGCTAGGATCTGTACTCGTGATAGGTGGCCTGTATGTTCTTCTGTGGGGCAAGAGGCAGGAGGCCTTGCACCGCCCTCCAAAAGTTGCCGAAGATGACAAAGAGCAGCAGCAAGTACAGCTCTGAAGGGTGAAGACAGAGTCCTCCGCTGGGTGCGATTAACAACTGCAGCAATAAGTTCCCCACATCTTTTTTGTGCATCAGGGCAGCCATGTTCTTGTAAAATCATTCTGATGTAAAGCTTCATCATGAAGCTGTTTAGGTTCTAATCCAAACAGTAGTAGAAAGATCTAAACCAAAACTAATAGCAACATCAGAAGCGGAAATACTACCATGTTTTGCAATATTTCGGAGAAGTATATCATATGTGCAAAATTTTAGCTGCAATTCTACATGACATTTATGGCTAAACTATATATATGCAATGTTTTAGCTGCACAAGTTTTTGGAGTGAACTGTATAGTATTACTCTTCAATAAAATTTGAGCAGACATAAATAGTACTTAATGTTAGATGTGTATTGTACAATGGGTTATTTGTATATATGCCACACATATATTTGTATATATATATTGACCCATTAGTCTCATAATCAAAACAAGCGATATTCATAACATGGTATCATAGCAAGATTAGGGTTAGGGTTTTCTCATGTCTTCTTGCGTGACCGACGCTGGCCTCCTCAGCAGCTGGTTGTCGCTGCCCACGTTGCCTCTGCTCTGCGCTTGTCGCCAGTCGTCGCTTCGGGCCTTTGTCTCACCCGGTTGTCCTCACCCGTGCTGTCGTCGGCACGGCCTCAATCTGCCGCCGCCTCCTTTGCTTGTCGTCCGGCCGTCATCGTCGCTCTCTCCGGCTGTCATCGCTGTTGCTCGTCTCCCCTTGGATCTATCGCCAGGACCGAGCCGCCACAGCCTCCTCGTCGCTCGCCGCCGCTTGGGACACCGCCGAGACTGAGCCGCCGCCGCCGCTCCGGGCCTTGCCTCCTTGTCGCTCGTCATCGCCAAGGGGGAACCCTGGGTTCCCCGTGAGTGTGCGTGTGTGTGTTTGGCTTGTGGGTCGAGCGGGTCATAGGCCACGCGAGCGTCGGGCTGATTTAAGTCAACCGGCGGCCCGATAAGAAGAGAGAGAGCGGGAGAGAGAAAGGAAAAAAAAAAAGAAAAATTAGTAACCATCGCACCGTCCAGTCGCCGCTGTTGAGACTTTGTTGTCTTGGTCGCCGTGCCGTCCAGCGCCGCCTCTTAGACTTTGTTGTCTTGGTCGTCGTGTCGTCCAGCGCCGCTTGTTAGACTTTGTTGTCTTGGTCGCCGCGCCGTCCAGCGCCGCCTACCAATGGGCATTGTCTCTGTTCCTCGTTGTCGAGTGATCTCTGATGGTCTCAATTATCAGGGCTGGTTTCAACACACGCATCTCCATATATGTGGTCAGCGTCTTTGGGATTTTCTCACTGGCGAGTTGTCTTGTCCGCCTCGCCCTATTCCACCTGTTGAGCCTGTGCTTCCGAAGATACTCGTAAATGGATATATGATGCTTTTGAGGATGTCATGGCGACTTTTCAGACTCAGTATGCTACCTACAAGACATGGATTGATGAGGATACATGTGTCTCTGCTGTTTTAGTTGCTAGCATGTAAGTGCATCTCACTGGGATGTCATTGGCTTGGCCTCAGCACAGTAGATGTGAGAGCATCTGCGCAACCGCTACAAGTCGTCTGGTAATTCCTTGTATCTTTCTGTTGTGCGTCAGGAGCAGTTCCTGCAGCAAGGAGATGCCACTATGGATGAGTTCTAAGCCCAGTTGTCTGCGGTATGGTGTCAGATTGACTCTTTGGGACCGGATGTTTGTCATACTTGTCAGTGCTGTCAGTGTCAGTAGTTTCACCTGGAGCTTCGTCGCATCTACAACTTCTTGACACGTCTTTAGGCTGAGTATGAGTAGACTCGTGCTTAGTTGCTGGCACGACACCCTCGTGTGATTTTGTTGGAGGCCCTTGCATCCTACACCGCGTCTTTTGCTCAGTGGCATCATTGGGCGTGTGTGCTATGTTTTTCTTTGTGACAAGCCTCCTAACTATTCTAGTTGAGCATCTTTGTGACAAGCCTCCTAACTATTCTAGTCTCCTAACTATTCTAGTCAAAACCAAGGTAGGATCCCAGTTGAGCATCTTTGTGACAAGCCTCCTAACTATTCTAGTCTCCTAACTATTCTAGTCAAAACCAGGGTAGGATCCCAGTTGAGCATCTTTGTGATAAGCCTCCTAACTATTCTAGTCTTCGCCTCTTTGGGCGTGTGTGCTATGTTTTTCTTGCCCCTCGTGAGCGCACCAAGCCGACCGCTTAGTCCATGGAGTGCATTTTTGTGGGCTATAGCACTGAGCATAAGGGATATCGTTGTTGGGATCATATTGGCCGACGGATGCGGGTTTCTCGGGACGTCACTTTTGACGAGTCTCGTCCTTTCTACCCTCGTCCTTCTCCTTCCACCACTCCAACATCTCTTGTCGAGACTCTTTCTTTCCTGACTTTTCCTGTCACTCCTATAGTCACCACATCACCGCCGCCTTTGGCCTCTTCAGTGCCTCCTCTACCGTCTCCTTCGCCATTACCACCCTCTCCAGAGGCTCCTCCTGGTCTTGTTTCTTCTTATCCTCTCTACTACATTCTTCGTCCGCAAGTTGAGGATTCTCCTGATGTGCCATCTTCTTCCGATGGGTCATCTTCTTCGGCCTCTCCTCCTCAATATGTTCTTCGTGATCGTTAGTCTATTCGGCCTCCTGCGCGTTTTTGTTTAGCGGCTTTTGTCGAACCGAGTTCTTATCATGATGCTACTGTTCATCTGGAGTGCCAGCATGCGATGTCGGATGAGATTGCTATCCTTGAGCGTACTGGCACGTGGGATCTTGTCCCTCTTTCCGTGCGTGTTACTCCTATCACGTGCAAATGGGTCTACAAGATTAAGACCCACTCTGATGGTTCTCTTGAGCGCTACAAGGCTCGTCTAGTGGCACGTGGTTTTCAGCAGGAACATGGTCGTGATTATGATGAGACATTCGCTCATGTGGCTCATATGACCACCGTACGGACTCTTCTTGTTGTGGAGTCTATTCGGGCATGACCCATTTCTTAGCTTGATATCAAGAATGTCTTTCTCAATGCTGAGCTACGTGAGGAGGTTTATATGAAGGGTAGGAGAACTGCTGGAAATATTTACATATTGCTAGGGAGTACTGTTGTAGGTGGAGTCGGTTTAGTGGAGTGACATAATGATACGACAGAACTTTGGCATATGCGGTTGAGCCATCTTAGTGTTGGGGGAATGGCGGAATTGCATAAGAGAAACCTATTGACATGAATTAAAAGATGTGAGTTAGGTTTCTGTAAGTTTTATGTTCTTGGAAAACATTATAAGATTAGCTTCTCAAACGGCAGACATGAAATAGAAGAAATACTTGATAATGTACACTCTGATGTGTGGGGGAAACCGTCCCACATCGGTTGTGGGAGTGCCAACCTATCATGTTGCTGCTTTCTAGTTGAGCTTGTGGGTATAGCGGCCCAACGACCTAAGGTCAGGACACTGGTTTAGCGGTCCTATGATGCTGCACAACGGTTATCATTGTTACCACTAGCTGGCTACTATACATACATAAGCAGCTGACACAGTGGATATAATTAATAAACCATCGGTCCACATATGGAAAAGAGAAGACTTGCAGGGTCGTTCTGCAAAAGAAACCACGGTGTTGCGCGTGTAAATGCAAACTATTGGGGGGCTTTTAATTCTGCGAAATAAATAAAAACCCCAAAATTCGATCTATTCTACGTTGATATGAAAACATTATCCATTCACAGCTGTGGCCGGGGTTGCCACTATTGTGATTTCCTTGCAATCAATAATTTTGATGCCTGGCTTGTCTGCTCGATCAGCTCTTATACGATCGAGGTACGTATTCTTCTTCTTTTTGATTTGTTTTCGTCTTCGACTCGAGTTAATTTTGTGCCACCATATATATCCATTGTAAGCTGCATGAGAAGAATTGATGACTCATGAAAATCTTTACATTTTGTAAATATTTTTTCTGATATAGTGAAGATCATAGTCGTGCGTCTACGGTTTTCCCCAAATATCTCTATGTTCTTGATCTACTTTATTATTTACCTATTGATTTCTAACGATACCCAATATACAACATTACGTATTATGTAGGGAAATAAATGAATGAGCGAGTGACCCAAGCAAGCGAGGCACCATCGCTTTGTTCGTTTCTACTGCTTTTGTGCAGCCAGCAGAAAAGTTCTCCTTTGACGTACGTCTGCGTTCCGTTCCAGATCACTGACACTGCTACCACTCCACTGAGTTGAGTGCCAGTGCACTTGAGATTTGACCTAACGGGAGAGCTTCAGAAACGATTTTATTTGTGATTTTGGATCATTCAGGCATACGCGCAACTGCCGGTACGCCGTATATCAATCAAATGCATGATTGATCGCCGTGCTAAACCGCATCTAGATTTATCCAAAAATCTGACAAGATAGAGCCTGAAATATCTCCGTCTCTTGTCATGGCTGACACAGATAGCAACGCTCTTGTCTCTACTCTGTCTGATCTTCTTCTACTTGTAGTGAAGTGAGTGATTTGCTATCTGTGTCAGCGCTCAACTTTTACAAGTTGTCACACAGATAGCAAACCCTTCAGATGATCTGGATTTCCATCAACGCTACATTCGGGTCAGCGCTCGAACTCTTGTCATATCAAATTTTACAAGTTGTCATACTGATAACTAAAAGCCACATGACAACTGCCTTGTGCTAAAAACATATATAAAAGAGATCTGTTTTGCATGCAAGGCTGTACCATCATAATGTCTGAAATGAAGTTTCAACTCCTAGTTTTGTTAGTACCTGACGCTAGCTATGTTATGGTTAAGTGCAAGCACTCAACTTTTCTCTGTACATTCTTGTCACAGATTTGGCCTCAATTCGTGCCTTTTTGCCTCGTGTGTAGAGTTGTCCTGGCAATAACTCTGTCATAGGCATGAATCTGGACCATGCACGTACACAAAAAATACTTTAAAATAACAGTTGCCTATTATATCAATACAGAAGAGGCTGGCTAGAACAGAATTGGAGTTTATTGCTCGTGCCCTTAGCCTCAGCTACCTAGGTTCCAAGTTCCACTCTCGTCTTTTATCTTTAACACTAGGTCCGGAGGGTTAGTCAGCAAAGGGATATGCTATATCTCTCCACAGGCAGTGATCGGGATGTTTTATGTACGATTAATATTATCCAAGAACTTGGGTAATATTAGTTATACGCAAGCACCGACAAGTCTACTAGACTGACGCGAGACATATACCACAGAGCTGCCCTACTCTTCATTGCATCCTTGTCCATCAGCTTCTGGATCCTCATAATAGGCGTAGTCTCCTTGGTCCAGATCATCTGAAGGGTTTTGGGAGAGCGAGGGTGAGCACAACTACCGTGCTCGCGAGCCAACACAACAGATACAATAATATACATGCACAGTTTAACAAGAATGGCCGGGTAATTTTATTTGCGTAAAGCAACATTTGTAAATACAAGTATTAGAAAGTCAAATCTCTTAGCATTTTTAACCATATTGCATTTTTAAAGAGATTAACTGTGCAGTAAGTAATAGCAGCAGAGATTCCCTCCATTGGAAACTCCGACTCATGCTTCTTTTGATGGTGGTCATACCCACCTATTACCATCATTGGGTAAGAATACCTAGGGAAATTCAATTCAAGGGCTAGGTGAGCCCCGCACATTTTTTTCCATCCACCCCAAAGGTTTTTGAAATAGAACTATATCTTGTAAGTTCCTATGCCCGCCATTGACCATGGGCACGGCTGTTCGAACAGTTTTTTATTCTCTGCAGAGATTGCACATCTTTACCCACAAGACATAATCGTCTTGACATGTACACACGTTTCCTTGGACATGTGAATCAAGGGGGGATTATCACAAGGCCTTTACAAGGCACCCTCGATGTTTGCCACACCCGCTAAGGTTTCACCTGAGCGGGGTTTCGTTCTCGTGGGACCCGACAACCACTACGCCCAGACCCCCTCTTGCGTCATACGACTTACGCCTAGGTTCTACAAGTCGCATACCCCAACCCGTAGCCTCGTGGGCTCACGGTGAAGGGGTGCCCCTCCAATGGTGTAGCTCGTACCGAAGTACACCAATTAATTAGCCAGGTCGACACCCATTATAGAACTTGTGGTTGTACTGTTTTGCAATAGGAGGTCATCACAGGATTAAGTCCTTAAGATCATCTGGGCGGTTCTTACCACATATCCACCACAAAAATATCCTGGACTACATTAGCACCCAACCATTTACCCTCCAGGTTACCATCCGCCCAGATGGGTATTAGCAAGTTTTTAGAGTTTTGGAGAAGTATAAAATAAATTACCACAACCAATTCAGTCATTCTCCCCAATGACTGCCCAAAACAATTGTCATGATTTAAAGAATGATGATTTGGGGTAGTAATACCCCGGTACTTAAACAAGTCTAGCATGACGTTTAAGTACGACCTATAACTAGTAGGTTACCATATATTTACTAGGGTGACAAAGGTTTTTGGGAGTTCAATTATCAAGGAAAAGGTATAATAATTATTTAATCATCAAATAGGCACTTAACTACCTTAGGGTGTTTTGACATACATTTGCATAGAAATTAAATCATGCAATTTGATATTTTAAAAGAATATAGTTTGCACAAAAATGTAGGATCAATATGATCAAACTGTTGACTCGCCTTGGTTATAGGCGGGAGGGTCTAGGTCTTCTTGAGCCTGCCCGAGGTGGAGGTCTTCCGCATCTTCGAACCCTAAGTTGGATCGATTTGCCTCCGGTAGGATCGAATTGTAGTATCGAATCGTAGAATCGTCGATTCTACATAATTATAAAAATACATATATTTAACATCTATACTACAAGTTTGTACGATTCTTATATGGTTTACCACTTACTTATAACGAAATAGGGACAAAGCACTTTTTATCGCATAACAGAAAAGCATAATGGTACTGTCATGATGGGTGATACAGTTCTGAACTACAGGAGAAGAGCCAATGACCATGACTAGTTTACTACAATTACATGAGAAATGTTCACAACTTTTGAAAATCAATATCTAATTGCAACACTTGCATGTTCCTTAAAAGTAGTTAGACATACTCTAGGAATAAAAATAGCTTATCATTATCAAGCTCAAGATTGCTCATGTCATAATATAGATATTTGTACTAGCCACTACTGCACAAAGGGTCATCACAGATGGTTCTAAACCGTCATTATAGACGGTTTCTGAACCGTCTGGAGTTACGTGTCTGTTACCATTTTGTCATTTCGCAGCGGAGGAGATTTTTTAAAAATTACGGTGCCAAACAGTGCCAGATAAGCCAAGTAATTCAAAAAGAACAAGAGTGTTGTGTTTGGCTGGGTGGGATTTCCAATGAAATTACATGGAATTTGTACTACTGCCTACTATTAGTCGTTTATATGGTACTTTGTGTGTGTGTGTGTATGGTCCAGTCACTCCAGAGGGCGGAGCGGAACCCTCGCACAGACGCTAGCCTCCTGCAGCTTCTTCTTCGAGTATACCAGAAGTGGTATACTCGACCCAAGCCAAAAAAAGGCAACGACACCGCCAGCCCCGTCTTCTTCCTGAGCACCACCGTGCCCATCACCTACACCGAGCAGGCCGCGTACGACGTCGCGAGGCAGTGCACGGCTAGGCGCTTGGTATCGACCTGTGCTACACTGGTGCCGAATCTGTTCGACGGTGCAAGCGAAGAAAGTAACGCTATCTTTAATTGTTGAAATCAAAGTACATGACTTATATATATATAACAACTATCATATAGGAAGCCGATGCACCATCATGTCTAACACACCCCTGCAGTCGGAACGCCGCCAAGGCGGACATTCAGACTGGACCTAAATTTGGTGAAGACGGAAGTCTCGCGGACGACGGTCCGGCGACGATGATCCGGCGTGACAACGACGGTAGACGGGGCGCTCGTAAGGCCGTGGAGGGAGGGCTGTGTCGACGAGCGCGCTGCATCACGTCATGACGTCATCGGAAGAGAGTAGGCGCCAAAGAGGTCGAAGCCGAGGCGGTGAAGTCCGGAGTCGAGAAACGTCGACAAGTTGGCAGGGCGACGCAAACCTATCTATGGTCGAAAAAATAGAGAAAAACCCTTTTTGAAGATGACCGGGGAAAACTCTAATTGGTAGCTGATCGGATGATCGGTGACACGACTTAAACTATGGGTTACGCAGCCCCGGGAGAGATCATGGAGATGAGATCATCTCCTGGGGGCGCGACGGAGCTGTGGAGGTGGCGGCTCAGCAGCGGCACCGCTCTGATACCATGTAAGCGAGGAAAGTAATGCTATCTTTGATTGTTGAAATTAGAGCACATGAGTTACACACATATAAATTACAACGATCATGTGAACACATACAACTATCATGTATGTAGGAAGCTGAGGCATCATCCTGTCTAACAGACGGCAGCAAGGACGCAGCGGCAATAGAGCTCAAGTGCGGGGCAACTACTTCTTCAAGGACAACATGACTGGGCTGGAGTGCCTGGCCATAATGCCGTCGCCGGGTATGTTGCTCCTGGGCAGCCTGATGCAGACAGGCCAGAACATGATCTACGAACTCGACGGAGCGAAGCTGCGGTGCCGCCACCCACACAAGTGTCGTCGCTGATGATAATAGCCACATGTTTACGATCTCTTGCTTGCTTGGCTTCCTGGTTTACGTTGTATAATTTTTGAATTATCAGCTAGTGTAGCCTACCCGTATCTCACGGGCTGATTTCCCATGCAAGTATTAAGGACTCCCTCTCTCTGCGGAAACCAACAAAGGGCGATTTCCAACCGCTGTTGCAAACATTGTATCCGAATGTTGCATGAGTAACCATAAAATGTTGCAACTGTTCTGTTCAAATGTTGCAGTATTGTGATATTGTAATTTTCTTTGTTTGTGATTTCTGAACTATTTTTAAAATCTAGCTAATTAAGTTCTATACTCATGGTTGAATCCAATTTTAGAGAGAAGATGTTTTTCCACCAGTTTTCTATTTTTGTGCATTTTGTTGCATATGGTGATTACAAATGTTGCATGGGGGATTTGTTGATGTCGGAGGCTCGACGAGTGAGATCAGGCCAAGTTATGGAGGATTTTGCTGCTGTCTGAGGCGTGTGAGATGGATGGCTGAGCAACATTGCGCGATATCGAACGGCGCTAGCGCCTGGACGTACGCGTCTATATCAATAATATAATGGGTATAATAATTAAGAGCGAGTGGCGGGCCAGGCCAAACCCACTAGAGTCCGGGTTTTTGAGGTATCAGGCCCAATCTCGTACATGCGCTCTGTTGGCGGGCCCACATTGTTTGTGCGGGACAATAGTCCCAGAAGGCCTTATCACTTGAGGGTTTGTTATATGTAGCTACAGCAGTAGAAATCTGAAGATTGACGCTGCTGAGGCCTACACAAGGCAGTAGGTGATAACAACGAAATATCAATCAAATCGGATTGTCAAGTGTGTATATATATATATATTCTCTTTTTTCCTTTCGAGAAAAGACAGAGCCTTATTAATTGGGAGAAATAGCAATACAGCCGTTCGAGATGAGCTGCCTGACACACTCAGGAGCAGAATCTCTCCAAACAGCACAATGTAAATCTCTCCAAACCTTCTTCTTTACCTTCTGCACCCGCGCCTCAGGAAATGGGAGGAATTGATGTAGAAGACTAAATAGACCTCATTCTCGTGTAGGAAGATGCAGGGCCAAGACCTCAAATCATATTCTTTGCATGAACTGGAGATGCAGCTGGAGAGGAGCCTAAGCATGGTGCACAGTAGTTTTGGTGCACAATTGACCTTTATAGACCCTGTCCACCACGTCTTTCCTTCTAGTCCACGGGTAGTCTTGACCCCCTTCGCTCCGTGCGAGATAGCCCTAGAGCGAAAGCTTCCTGAACTCCCTTCGCTCCGTACGAGGTGGCTCTGGATCAAAGGCTTTATGGGCCCCTTCGCTTCAAAGTGTGTGTTGCACACTTTCATCTAAAACTTATCTTACCAGTCTTTACGTACTATTTGCTATCATGTGGGGTACCGGCCCCACCTCTACGACAATGATTGACGCATCTATTAATTTCCCGTCTTGTAGTGTAATGTGCATCATGGGCTACATCCAATCAGGTCCAATGATGCAGCTCCAAAGCGAGATTTTAATGATTATGATGACCAGGGTATGGATGTTCAGACGGAGCTGGTCGTCGGAAGACGGTGAAAATATGTAGATTGATTTACAGCGCGTTTGCGGAGAAATTGGTCCAATTAATGGACTTCCCAAGATTAGCAGTGATGGTTGCAGAGGAGGACAACGACTATTGATATCAATTGATACGAATGGTACAAACATGTAAGTTTCTTCTTCCTCTCGATTGAAATGAGAGGAAATTAAGCAATCAGATTGGAAGTTATGACTAGTTGTTGCATTTCTGACTCACTATGGCGCCTCTTTGTCACAACTAATCTTGATTAGCTATTGGCTCTTGTCAAAGTTGGGCTGAAATGGCGGACGGAATATTGAGTTGTGAGTTTGTGACCAGAAGATGATGCTATATGTACACGCAGTAGTCTTCAGTTTGACCAGCACACATGCTCTGCAGTTAGGATATAGTCAACATAGCTAGCTCATATTAATCAAACGGAGTATAGAGATTTAATGAGGTTCAAAAGGCTACATATATTCAGGGTCTCGGCCCTCGAAATCTTATTAATCTAAAAGTCGGCTCTCTTACCGGTTTTTTTTAAGCTACATATATTTTAGATTTTTTTAATAATCTATTTTTTATTCAGAAATACAGAAATAATACTACTTATTTTTTTTTTTCAAAAATAATCACGAATCGCTCCACGGTTAGGCGACTTGGGCTAGTCGCCCAATGGGATAGCGACAGATATGTAAGTCGCTTAACCGTGAAGCGATTGGACCTTTCGCGTCCTACTTGCCGTACGGTTGGGCGACTCGCTCCTAGTTGTCGTACTGTTGGGCGACTAAGACACCTGTCGCTCACCGCGGACCCCCTAGTCACCCAACCGTTGGGCGACTTAGGGTGATTATAAACCGTGCGCGCGCGGTCGGCTGTGAACAGTCACCATTTGAGAAAGCGACGACGAGACGAAGAGAAAGAGAGGAGAGGGAAAGAGGGGAGAGGAAGAGGGAGAGGGAGAGGAGGAAAAAAAGTTTCTTCGCATCGACGACGACGACAGTGAGCCTCTTGTATTGTTTTGTATGCGTCTATTTGTGAAACCATGGTAGGTTAGCAAGCAACATCATGTGTATTAACATATTGTTAGTAAATGAAATAATAGTAGGTTAATTTAAAAAATCTTAGTTTGAAGATAGTATGATTAATACAATTAGTTTGGAAGTTCGTATGGAGAATAAATTTAAATAGGTCTTAATTGAACTCACTAATTGTGTTGTAATTGCTAACTGAAAATTGATTTGCAGGTATGGCTCACGACCCTGGTGGTTCAGACTAGCATTTCAGCCTGCTGGACCGGCTGGTCGACGCGCAGCACCGCGCAAGCCGTCGTGTCTTGTATCCGATTCGCGGGGACGACGCGGCTGACTTGGGGGTTGTTCATACGCGGACACCCCGACAAGCTTGGAGACTGGATCCACGCTGGGTAGACAGGTTTATCCACAAGCTATGCCACTTCTTTTGTGTCATAGTCCCGCTATGTAGTTACTTCTTCGTGCTTTATAGGCTGAGCCGTGTCGGCCTTCTACCTCTCGCGTGGATGGTGGAGGCCACTGAAGAGGACGGCGCTCCGGTCAAGGACGACGGGGGTCCGGATCGGTCCAAAGCGGTCACGACGGTTCCCGTTCGACCGGTCGCTCCTAACAGCCCTAGTGGACCGGTGGCGACCCGAGACGCACACATTCCACCTCAAATTCGGGTAGATGGCCCCTACTCTGCAGGATGTCACGTTCTTCGCTCGGCACGCTTATCGCGGAGCCCCTGCATTCCGCCAACGCGCTGTCAAGCGGCACGACACCTGTGGCGTGTTTGAGGGTTCTTCTTTGTGGAGGCCGCGCCACCGTACTACGACTTCTCAGAGCGACAGTGGCATGGCCCGCCCTTGTGGTGGCTTTCACAGTTCTGGGTACGTATGCTACATATTTTCCATGTTTAGAGATACCCTATCCTAGCCATATGACGGGCTTACTAATTATTCATTTGTGCGTAGGTCGAGCGGATGGTCCCGCAGCCACCGACGACCAGGTGTCGCAGCACCTGGAGGCGTACCTGTTGTGGCACTTCGGCTGGGAACTATTTACCAACAATCATAGTGACTCCATTGGTGCAGGGACAGATGCAAGTTCTTCTAGTGCAAGCACCGGCTAAGCCTGGGCATGTGTTATTGGGGTTGCACGAACTACTCCAGCGACTATCTCGACCGTCGTTGGGACACAAGCTGCTATCGGCAGCCGGTAAGGATAGGTAGTAGTATGTTACCCTACCATTTCTCTTTGAAAGTCTACTCGTAGTTCCCGGATCCGTTATGTGGCTACCGCAAGTGGATCGACCTAGAGATCCATCCACACGACCAGTGGACTCTCGACTGCGAGGAGTGTGATACCAATAGGGACCACGAGAGGAGGGAGGAGGAGCTCTGCACCGAAGAGCACAACCTGTGTATCCGGTGGGAGACACATGCCCATTTGGGGGGTGCACGCGCAGGCTCGCGAGAGGGAGCGCGAGAAAAAGAGAAAAACTGCAGTCGAGACCAAGGCAACCGGCGAGGAGTACAACGTCGAGCTCACAAGGAAGGCAAATGGCCTCGGTCCACGCAGTAGTGTGAGCCTCTTCGTCCATCTGTCCCATGTATTTCTAATTCACTAAAGGCATTCTTGTACTATCCTTGGTTCGTTAGCCTGCTTGACATGTAACCCCTTGTCGGATCAAATTAAGTATTGTTATTGTTGCACCATTTCTCCAAACTTCTCCACCATGTATGAATTTCCTGCCGCATCGCAATATCACTTACCTTCGTACTTACGAATCATTGCAACCTCTATCGTCCTCACAAAATTATTCAGAAATTTAGCACACTACAACAACATATGACGATCACAAAAATGTTATTACGAGTCTGACAAATTTTATACCCTTGAGATTCTACGAAAATCACAAACGGACTAACCAACCTGGTCATCACTCTTTTATTCATGAAAAAAATAACATCCTACTACAGGATCATCTCTGGGAAATAATTCATTTAAATAATATAATATTTATCATGAATAATTATAATTTTTCTTGAATTTATAGAACTTAATTCAACATTGTAAAAATTCAAACCACGTTCTAAAATCCCTGCTGTTAATGAATTAAAATAAGAAGAATAAATCTTGAATGGCAAGGTTACAAATTTTATCTAGGTACTACATCATCTCAGGAACACCACTGAATTTTTTTTAATAAAAATACACTACTACAAAACATGCTATAGAAGACGGCTCATCACAAACGGTTCCAAGACGAACCGTCTGTGATATGTAACTATCACAGATGGTTCTATCACAAACGTCACAGACGGTTCTAACCACGAATCGTCTGTGATACCAAGAATATCACATACGGTTCGTGGTTAGAACCGTCTGTGATTTTAGATTTACCATAACTTGGATTTTTACCATGGTTTGGAATAAAAATCCAAACCATGGTAAAACCCTAAAATCACGCACGCTTTATACAAAAACAAATGCGTGATGAGGCGCTATCACGAGACGGTTCGTGATACGAATCGTGATATATCATCTGACGGTTTTATACAAAAACCGTCTGTGATACTTTTGTTTCGTTAGGCGAGAAAACAAAAATTTGGACTTAATAGGCGGGCTGCCGAAAATCTCTCTATATTAACAGAGTCCTTCATCTCCTCCTTTGCCATCTCCATCTCCTCCTCTGCCATTTCTCCTCTGCCATCTCCGTCTCGCCCTGACCTTGCGCTCCGGCCTCCCCCGAGCTCGTCGCCCGCGGCCTCCTCCACCTCGCCCCAGCCTCGTCGTCGCCAGCCTCCCAAAACCTCGTCGCCCCCGGCCTCCTCTACTTCGTCGCCCCGTCCTCCCCTGAGTTCGTCGCCCGCGGCCTCCTCCACCTCGCCCCGGCCTCATCGTCACCGGCCTCCCATGACCTCGTCACCCCAGCCTCCCACGACCTCACTCTCTCTACTCCCCCTTTTGCTCTGTGATGTGGATTACTACTGTGATGTGTTAGTGCTCTGTGAATGAATTGAGTTGATGCTACTGTGATGTGGGTGATGCATGTCGTGTTGTTTTTAGTACTCTGTGAATGGATTGAGTTGATACTACTGTGATGCTATGGCTATTGTGGGAAAGCTAGCAAAAAGTTCAATCCGAAAATCAATATCAGATTCATTCACGAGGCTCGGGAAGCTGAAGTGAAAATCCGTTTTCGTTTTTTTTGCCATAGAAAAAACTATCACACACGGTTCTAAACAAGAACCGTCTGTGATAGTTACTGTCATAGACGGTTCTTGTTTTGAACCGTTTGTGAAAATAGACTATCGCAGACGGTTCTATTCACAAACCGTCTGTGACAATAGACTATCACAGACGGTTCTATCTGTGATAATAGACTATCACAGACGGTTCTCCGATCTTCCTACTACGACCACTTCACAGTCGTA
Organism: Hsuehochloa calcarea; assembly: GCA_036346395.1. Lineage (NCBI taxonomy): Eukaryota > Viridiplantae > Streptophyta > Magnoliopsida > Poales > Poaceae > Hsuehochloa > Hsuehochloa calcarea. The sequence continues at coordinate 54,040,112 of CM070604.1, read as the reverse complement.
GGGGTTTTTACGACTTTTTGATAGTCGTAAGCAATCTTCACGATTGCAACCGCTTCGGGAACCGTCTCATCGACAGGTCTGTGGGAGTCGGTTGCAATTCCCTAGATGGTCTGTTTGAGAAAATTAGGTGCGTATTGTCACCTCCAAGCGAAATTACTTTCTTGACCAAGTCTTTCTGGTCGAAGGAAGTATCAATCGGAAGGGTTTTTTCTCCGATCGCCCTACTACGACCACTTCACAGTCGTAGGGGTTTTTACGACTTTTTGATAGTCGTAAGCAACCTTCCTGACCAAGCAAATTCCTGGTCAAAGTAGCACTCAAATGTCGAAGAGTTTTTCCTTCGACCATCATTCTACGATATTTTCATAGTCGTAAGACCATTTGCAAATCCTTCACCAAGTAAGTTACTTTCACTTGAAGCTGGGGGGCTAGATGACGAGGATCTGATAATCCTCATTTTATCTTTTATCTATAATTCTTATTATGGGTAAATATGATGTCACGTAGTCCCCAGAAGTACCCCTTATATTTATAAGGGAGAGGCCTACCAAGTGATTGTAAGTTCTCCTACAATCACCCCCATAGTCGTAAGTCTTACTACGACTATGTCATGGTCGTAAGTCTTTCTACGACCACTACCTGGTCGTAAGTCATTCTACGACCATTACCCAGTCGTATGTCCTTCTACGACTATTGTCCAGTCGTAAGTTCTGCTACGACCTGTACCTAGTCGTAAGTCCTTCTACGACTATTATCCAGTTGTAAGCTCTGCTACGACTTGTATCCAGTCGTAAGTCCTGCTACGACCAAATCAACCACGACCACCTTATAATCAATAAGACCTACAAGCGAGTGGGTCCAATTGATTAAGGAATCCAGACGGTCCACATGCACTATTATTCTGCGTAGTAATAGTGCTTAAATACCCCATTACCTCTGAAAGATAACTGCCAGACGGCGTGGAGAAGCCAATACGCCGGTAATTACTGCCATCATGCGCCCATTACTGGCTTGATTAGGCGCCTCTTCAGCAGGGGAAAACGGCTACTCCTTCACGACTATATAAAGGCATCAATCAGAAGGACAAGGGGAGGGCGAAACACAGAGCCAATCGAGGACAATCAAGGAGAAAGACAAGTATTGTTCTTTGTAATAGTCTTAGTTTCTTGCTTGATTGTCGAGAATCTGATCAATACCACACACACGGGAGTAGGGTTGTTATTCTCCCGGAGAAGGCTGAACACGTATAAAAATCCCGTGTCAATCGCTCTGCGTGATTTCATCTCTAGGAGACCCCCCGAATCAAACAATCTTTACGTAAGATCGGTTCTAAAACACCGACAGTTGGCGCCGACCGTGGGGATCTTCCGGTAATCTCTTGTCAACATACTCTCTTTTTCCAAATCTCATGCACTCATGGCAGGGGAATGGAACGAGGAGAACTGGTTTGACTTGGCAGATTACGCAGACGTCGACATGGATGCCGGTTTCAACTATGAGCCGAGTGATGCACCCTCTGATGGTGATGTCGCTCCGGAGATCATTCTCCAGGAAACCGTCCCATCGATGGAGTTGAGGAGGGATCCTTATCCCCCACAACAATACGTCCAACAGAGGAGCCAATTCCCTCAAAGGACAAGGGTCAATCCGACCAGAACCGCACCCAGAAGGACTTACAACACGACGAGAGTTTTTCCTCCAAGTGTTCAAGTCCCCCTAAGACGGTCCGATCTGGTGAGACAAATTCTGAGAGCCACCATTCCAGGACTCCACCAACATCTGGTGATCCTCTCTCTCAGGATAACTCTAGAGGAAGTGGGATCAAGCATGCTTTTCCTGCAAATTCAACCGTCTCTCCGCAGATCTCATTTGCGGACGGAGACAGTTATAACCCAGAGTTCCCCACGGAGGGTTACTCCAAGTCGCCAGATGGTGTCTCTCGAGTACTCCTCAAGCGGGAGGCCTCGGCGCAAGTGAGAATCATCAACGGAGGACTTCGTCCTTCCTCGATCGTGGTTAGCCTTACGAGGCCGAGATAAGAACACTCCCCGAAGATCACGCACTGCGCCCCCTCGTAATAATGGCAAGGGCATCATCGACGACGGGCAGAACCAATACTCTGATGAGCGCGAGGGAAATCCTCGACATTCTCGCACTCCATTGAGAAGGCCTCAAGGATCTGATGAGGAGGATTTTGAGGCCATACGACGGAAGAAGATTGCAGCCCAGAAGAACCTGCCTGGGCGCATTCAATATCAATCAAGGGAGGCACAAGAACTCCAGGACATCAAAGACTTGCTCGAAAATCCCACTCGAGAGCTTGCTCGAACGTCAGGATACGATCTCTTTGCTGAAGAAATTGCGCAAAGGCTTCGAACCGTGATGACAAGACTAGAAACGCCTCGTCGACATCATTCAGGTAGTCGTAACAATGCGACTTCCTCAGCTACCAGTCAATCAAACATTTCACCATGTAGAAATCGACACGGCCATAAGTCGTATCGATCTCCTACTCGAAAAAATATGTTTCGATTGGCTGATGATCAAGAAGCCCCTCGGAGAGGTGATCATTCACCACTTCGACAAGGAAACCCGCAACGGATGGAGTACGAGGAGTATTCCCCTCGTAGAATTGAGACCTACTATCATGCGCCCATTACTGGCTTGATTAGGCGCCTCTTCAGCAGGGAAAAATGGCCACTCCTTCACGACTATATAAAGGCATCAATCAGAAGGACAAGGGGAGGGCGAAACACAGAGCCAATCGAGGACAATCAAGGAGAAAGACAAGTACTGTTCTTTGTAATAGTCTTAGTTTCTTGCTTGATTGTCGAGAATACAGTCAATACCACACACACACAGGAGTAGGGTTGTTATTCTCCCCGGAGAAGGCTTGAACCTGTATAAAATCCCGTATCAATCGCTCTGCGTGATTTCATCTCTAGGAGACCCCCGAATCAAACAATCTTTACGTAAGATCGGTTCTAAAACACCGACAAAACTATACATCTTTATTATAACAGTAGCCACGCACGACTATGGTATTTACAACTTCAAAATGGGACCAGGTCCCATTGCTTGCCCTTCTTGCTTCTCTGGTCGTCTACTCGTCCCACGCGTCGAAAAGAGCGCCCAAATCGCCCTGGTCTCCAAAGCCCATGCCCTCGCCACCTGTGGTCTCTTCGGCCTATTCCCGGTCGAACTAGGAACTACAAAAGAGAATACTAGCAAGGTTGGGTACAAAAGTACATAGCAAGCATTAATAGCAAAAATGCACTGGATGACTCATCTCTGTTATCATTACATTTTCTAGCTCATCTCTTTTCTGAAAATAATAACTCGTTAAAGAGGTGGCAGATTTTAATACTGAAAAGACTACTTATCACTCGAATAGGGGATAGACCCCTGACGGTTCCCGTAGACTCCCATCCAGGAGACTGGCATGAATTCATGATTTGTATAGCACTGCGCGGGCTTGTACCACTTTACCCATAGCTATTCTAAACTCTAAAGGAGCCAGGTCCCCAGCATTTCCTTTGATGCGGGTTCAAGTTCATAATACAGAATGTTTTCTAGGTTACGTGATTAAGTCTCCACCTATTACGTTCCGTCGGTGCTGACTTTGCCACCACTGAGTTCTGGTAATGTTGGTTGGGACGCTAACCCAACACTCCACCATACGTTGGATCCCCCACTTCCGGACTTTTTATACACCGGTCCTGGGTTCTTCCCTAACTCAACCCATGCAACATGACTAACCCGTTGTGGAGAGAATAATCACGTAACAAGGTAGTATTTTCTGTGCCCGCCGAAACAGAAAAATAGTTGGCACTTAAATACGGCCTCTGATCCGGGTGAGAGTTTTGTTGGTCTTTATATGCTAACCCTATGTAAAGGGGTCCCACCTTTTGCCACATCATCATCATTCTTTTTCTTTTTCATCTTATTCCCCTGCCCTGGGTCCCCTTTACCAGCCATAATATTAAACCATTCATCATCTTCTTCATCATCTTTGCTTTCTTATCTTTTCTCATCCTTTCATTTAGCCGATTTTAAGGTTTTTGAATATAGTTTTCATGCAATACATATAAGGTACAGTAAAATACGGTTTACATTTAATTAATATAGCCATATTTATGATCAAGAGAAAAGCTTGCCTTCAAATTGTAGAAAAGGTCGTCGACGATGAAACCTGTATCAACTACTCCTGCAAGCGTTGGTTCGTCGGCTGCAATTATACGACGGCGAGAATAATAAATAAATGCGAGAATACTTAGTGAATTTTTATGTGATAGCAGGTGTATAAGATGTTAATTCCTAAGGATTGCTATGCCCTAGTGTTAGTCTGAATGGCTCTCTCTCAAGATATTTTTTTGGGCTATGGCCATTTTGGTCCATTAGCTGGCAATACACTATGAGATGGGTTTTCTGCAGTCGAGACGAATCGGTATTAGTAGGTGTTGGATTCTATCATGCCGGGTAATGAAACCTACGGAGATAAGACAACGCCGATTACTTGGGTTAATCTAGGTATCGTGGGTATCCAGGTGCCAACTAGTCTGGGTTAACCTAGGTGACTTGAGAACCAAGATGCCGGTTAACCCTGGTTGGCGTGGGTAGTCTCGATACTCATGGTGCCGACTAATCTAGGTCGATCTGGAAGCTGTGATGATTCCTACGGTACTCTGACGGCAAGACGGTTTTGACTGGACTGCGAAGAACGGACAAGCATTCAAGGAAGGCTTCGGCGACATGCAATGCAAGACTTTATTTTATTTTTTTGAGATGTAAACCAAATGTAAATTTTATATTGATATGAGATTACGATTTGTTTTTGTTTAGATGAGTTTTAATTAATGATAATCACCTATTAATGTTGTTAGATTAATTTAATTTTCTGGGTTCTTACGTCGCTCAACCATCGGGTGATTCTAACTCTTATCACACGTTCATTGCGCGACTTTGTGCAGTCGCTAAGTGGTTGGGCGACTAGCTCTAAGTCGCCTAACTGATGATTATTTCTGACAAAAAAAGGTGGTATTATTTATGTAATTCTGAATAGAAACAATTATTTAAAAATTATATATATTTTATATATAGTCGGTGGCACGAACTCCAGGTTGTGCTTGCCAGCAACTGAAACTGAGACCTGTTGCTGAGGCTCATATCATATATATATATAGGAACAGCAATATGAAAAACCAAACACTTTTCAGCAGGGAAATTTGGATATATGCTGTATTTAATGACGAGATCGTGTACAAAAAAAGGAAGATCGGAGAAGATGAATTAGTAGCATAAGCATGAGTTATGAAGGAACCCCATCCTATGATTCAGAAAGGAAGAAGAACAAAAATTCAGAGACCAAATCAAGATGGCATCAACACGTACAATTAACACGAAGGGACAAAATTAAATTGTGAACAAAATGTATCTTGTTTGCAGACATATGTAATCGACGTATGTATGTTTGAAATCTGGGATCACTGGAAGTTGTTGGATCCCTGGTAGCAGAGGCCGGTGGTCCATCCTGCGGGGATGGCGTCGTCGACGAAGATGGCCCGCTGCGGCGAGCTGTAGCTCGTCATCCGGACGGTGAGGCCCTGCGCGTTGCCCAGCGCGGCGAACACCTGGTACGTGATCCCCCAGTTATGCGCCGCGTGGATCAAGGCGTCGTCACCCGCCCTCTTGACGGCCAGGTCGTAGACGTCGCCGCTGCCGGCGACGTTCATGACGTAGATGAGCAGCCAGTAGGGGTTCCCCTGCAGGCAGAACCTGACCCCCCCGGTCCTCTGGCACGGGACCCTGCGGAACTGGACGGGGATGATGCCGGCGACACTGGCGGCGAGCTTGAGGAAGGACGGGGTGGCCATGTCGAAGTGCTTGCGCGGCGGGTTGCACCATCCGCCGTTGTCGGAGGGGAGGTACCAGTTGGGCGGGCAGAGGTTGGTGCCGGTGACGACGACGGTGGGCGAGCCCGGGTTGCACCAGGGCGACTTGACGCAGCGGAGCTCGTAGCACTGGCCGCAGCCGTTGCCGTCGGCGAAGAGCGGCGTGCTCAGCGCCGCCGTGTTGGTGGAGTAGAGCGACAGGATGTCGTTGGCGGCGAAGCCGCACGCACCGCCTGCGAGCATGCACAGCGCACGTACAAATTAAATTAAATTAAATCGGCCGTGGGCACTACATCACTACATGTGTAGTACGTAGGATAGGCTCGCTAGCTGTAGGTATATATATATATATATATATATATGTGTACGTACCGAAGTCTGCGCCGAGGCCGGAGGGGTCTCCGTAGAAGGTGGCGCTGCCGTCTCGCCATTGGGAGGTCTTGAAGGCGCCGCCGGGTGCGGCAGCAGGCTGCTGTGTTTGGTAGTAGTAGTAATTGTACTCCGCGCTCACCACCTGAGCCGCCACCATCATCACCGCCGCCGCGACGATGGCCGGGACCCTCGCCATGATCGATCGATGTACAAGCAAGCCGCAGTTCATTGATGGTTCGAGCTCGCCGGCCGGTCGATCGCTCGCTGTGCCGTTGCACCGTACGTCGCGACGAGTGAACGTTTATAGGGCCGGGTACGTTGCCATATATGAGTAGCTACCACGTACTAGCTAGTATGTTTCGACCAGCGAGCGTTGACAATTAAACAAGATATCTTCACGATAGAGTTGGGCGCACGACGATTCTCTTCTTCTTCTTCTTCTTCTTCTTCTTCTTCTTCCTCTTCATGCTAGGCACGCGTGATATATTAATTTTCTTGCCGGCCTTTTCTTTTCTTTTTTATCTTTTAAAAATAATAATATAATATATATGCTGGGTACCGGCTGCGCGGCTGCTCATGGGTCAAAACAAGCCCAGTCTGCGGCATCCAAACATGGGCTTGGGCGGGGCCAATCTGGTCCATCCATTTTATAAGCCTTGAGCAAAGGCCCACGGTATATAGCTACTTGGATGGATCTCCCTAGAGGTGGCTAGAGGTGGCCAAATGGCCGTGCTGACCCGGTCGACACCACAGCACGATACTGTTGATCTAGCCTAGATCCGATCGACGCGGCGTGTCATGCTTTGGTTGGTTCAACTGACCCGGCCTGGCTCGTCTAGACATGTCGTGCCTACTGGGCCAAGCCGACACGATTAGCCTGTTTAGCATCGTTAGGCCAGTGTAGGCACAACACGGCCCGTCGACAAGATTAGGTCCGTTTAGGTATGGTAACAGACGGAATTTTCAAAATTTTAGCAATTTTCATCGGTTAGAAAGCTTTGAAAAAACAAAAAAAACTCATTTTTTTAATTGTAAATAGGCAGCGTACCCCCATACAGCCACCATCCAATATTCAATCTCTTTTCTGAATTCGGTTGTGCAACCCTTTTGTGATAATTTGGTAATTTTTGAAAAGAGATACAATACCATTTTATGTATATTTTTATTGTTCTTATTTGTTATACTAAGATGAAATAAATAATAGTGTAGTTTTCCATTTGGCCACCTCTAGTTTTCCTGGAGACCACCTTAGGGCATGTTGGGTACATTGTGATACGACTGAATCCTTTCGGATTGATAGGGAATTTGAGATAGAATTGGGCCTAATCCCTCTCTATTCAAACAAGCTGTCGTTGAGTCTGGTACGTTAGACCAATACACTACTATTAATTTCACACTCAACTTTTAGAAACTATTTTTTTCTTCTCAGAACTCGCAAAATACTTGCACTTCCCCAATCTGGTCGCCACCGATCCCCCTCCCAGCTGCAGCGACTCCTTGATGCACTGCACGTCTAGTGGTAATGATATATAATATCTCACATGCATGTCTTTATGGTTTATATCGTAGAATTTTGAATTGTGCGCTAGTGTGGCCTACCTGTATCCCTACAACGTCGTCACAGCCTTTGTTTCCCCTCCGCCACCCGTTGCGCACCGGAGGGAAAACCCCAACCTTGATTTCTTTATTTCCCTGTCGATTTTGAATGGAGCGGCAGAATTTCTTCGAGACCGGCTCGAAATTCCTCCAAATCCGAGGTTGAATTTTCGTGAATCGAGTCGAAATTACTCCCGTAGGTGTAATTTTTCTTTTCCGAAATTTGACGGTCTGAAAGTTTTGTGTTTCCCAGTGGGTCACCGGCCGAACGGGAGAGGGAGGAGGTGTGAGGTGATAAGGAAGACGACACACGTGGAGGAAATCTAGAGATCCGTAGACGTACCTGTCGGTGCAGGATGGATCGATCCAGCGCGTGCGTCCACTGCATATATATACATACCTGTATTGAATTAACAGATAATACAACATCGATCTAAGTATTTTATTTATTTATTATTATTATTTAAAAAAAGGATACTTGAAAATAAACTTTTCATGAGTGGAGTGGGAATTGAACAAATGGTGGAGGTCGATCGATCTGCGGGCGGGCGGAGTGGGATTAAGGCCTCTCAACCTCTTTCGCATCCGCTCAACGCTGCGACAGCGACCTCGATCGTACAATTGATCCTCGATCGCATTATATTATATTATATTATATTAATTGTTGAGTAGTAAGCTAGCTAGCTAGCTGGTGCATGCATGCTCGACCCATGCATCTTGAATCATTGCTGGTTAACTGTCTGAAGCGATCGATCGATCGATATTATGTTACTACTTCAATATTCATTTGGAATCGATGTGTGCTCGCACCTTGTGGTGTGCTGCATATATAATGATCTCTAGTTAATTAGTTACATATATGTAACCTCTACTGATTCTAGTAAAGTACGTGTTTCTGATGCATGTTGCTCTAAATTATATCATATTATATTCAATAATTAATAATTAAACCCAAAAGTTTATTAAAAGCGATTTTCAAAAGCCACCGCGCGCGATGTCAAATTACACAAACTCGGGAAATTAACATGCGTGCGGCCTAGCTTTATCTTTCTTAAGAAAACATGCATAATTTAACATATATAATGCCTTTATGCATTGGTGCTTGCCTTAATTTTTCTATGATCTATACATACGTGGGAGTAGTACTTATGCATCAAACAACAATATCATGTGCGTCAGATGGGTGGATTACCTGGGACACAGATAGGAATTGAAGTGGCCTACAGACATTATGTCATCATGGCACGGAGCAAAGTTACAAGGCTTCAATTAAGTTTTGTCGTTCAATTAAGCTATATATATATAGCTGCAGCTGCAGTGTTTCTTTACTAGCTTCTTCTTCTTTTTCTTTGAACGATGCTGCGGTGTGTATTAAGCATCGCATCACCTGACCATAACGATATGGCACAGTATGTACGTATGTGCCTAGCTAGTACTGTGTAATGTGACGGCTTGGATCGAGCAGGTGCGTGTGTTTCGCCACATGACAAACCCTATTAGGCAGGCAGGTCTTTTCATCTGTACCAATCATAGTACAACCATCGATGTATCCCAGCTCCGACTAACCTGTGGTCGTCTCGTCTCCAAACGATATATATATATATATATATATATATATATATGTGTGTGTGTGGACGACTAATTGATACTAGCTTGGGTTACAGTAAAGGGACGGTGTGCAACAGGCAGGGAGAGTTGATTTCAGTGAGCATCAATTCGTTGGGGGCGTACCAGCAGCAGGTCACATCGAAATCAATGTTGATGGTGCCTTCTTTGAGCAGACGGGCATGGCGGAATTGGCGTCGTAGCTAGCCAGAGATGATTTGGGCTAGCTAGCTAGCTAGTTAATTAGCTGCCTGCTGCTTAGTTCGTGGCGTGTTTCATTCCACTGCTGAAGAAGCTGATGCTGCTGCGTGTTGCGAAGGTCTAATTCTTGCTGGACAGTGGCTGACTGTTGAGATATATATCAAGCGTGTTATACATGCATTTTGAGACTGATTGCTCGTCAGTGTTCTAGCTTTCTCGTAGCTGACGGGCCAAGGAGCCCAATCGTTCTCGGTTGCATGTCTTAATCCAAGAAGCAATTCATGCGAGTCTGTCACTTCCGGGTGTGAAGTTTTGTTCAGATCAGGAGAGAGCAAAAATAAGGTATTGTGACGCCCCGTGTCATTACCCCTGGGGTAATCACACTTAGGCACACGAATTACTATCCGTCTGCCCGGTAGAACACCGCTCCAACGAATAGCAAGTCTTTTTATCAGAGTTGCGCAGCAGAACAATAAGATAGAAAGCGTACATCTTTATTACAGTAAGCACACGCAGGCTAGAGTTCTTAATACAACTACTACACAAACACAAAAGGGAGCTTCTCCGCTTCTGGAGTACCGTCCTCCTACTCGTCCCACGAGTCAAAGATGACGCCCATCTCGCTCAGGTCATCGCAGTCGGTGCCTTCTCCTCCTGCTGCTACATCGGTACCTGCAAGTCCTTCGTCCCACTCGGGATAGCTCCCGGCCGGACTAGGATCTAACAAAGGAGAATACTAACAAGGTTGAGTACAAAAGTACTCAGCAAGCGTTAATAGCAAAAGATGCACTGCATGACTGATCTCTGGTCTTTATCACATTTTCTAAATCATCTCTTTCTGAAAATACTCATTAAAACATTAAGTGACAAATATAATTCTGAAAACACTACTAGTCACTCGGAAAGAAGAAAGACACCTAGCGGTTCCCGTAGACTCCAATCCAGGAGACTGGCATGAATTCATGATTTGATATAGCACTGCGCAGGCTTGTACCACTTTACCCATAGCTACTTTGAACTCTCTCTGAGCTAGGTCCATCGCATTTCCTTTGATGCGACTTCAAGTTCAGAATACATAACATTTTCCAGGTTACGTGATTATGTCTCCACCCATTACTTTTCGTCGGTGTTGATTTAGTCACGGTGCTGACCTTGTCACACACCGAGTTCTAGTAATGTTGGTTGAGGTGGCTCTCGTCCGTGCCCAACACTCCACCTTGGGGCGGCTCTCTTCCGTGCCCAATATTCCAATGTGACCCGTTGTGGAGAACTTAATTACGTAACAAGGTAGCATTTTCTGCCCGCCGAAACGGGAAAATGGTTGGCACTGAATTACGGCTCCCGACCGAGTAAGAGTTTTGTTAGTCCTTATATTATAACCATATGTAAGGGGGTCCCACCTGTTACCATTATCATCATCATCATCGTCTCGTTTCCCCCGCCAGGGCCCCCTTTACCCACCTAGTAATTCTCATTCTCATCTCATCATCTCTGTTTTCTTATCTTTCTCATCATCTCAAACCAATTTGATTTTGAGAAATAGTTTTGATGCAATACATATATGATAGGGCAATATACGGTTTACATTTAACATAACTATATTTATGTTCAAGAGGATAGCTTGCCTTTGGAGTTGTAGGAAAGATCGGCGATGACGAATCTCTGATCAGCTCCTCCTATCGGCACGGGATGGCCCTCTGTAGCAAAGCGGCAACACGAATAATATATAAATAAATACTTAGTTGAGTTTGAGTGGTAGTAGGCGCATAAAATGCTAATACAACTCCTATGTTAGCCAATATTTTATTTTAACAAAACTTTTCGGAAACCGACCCAGTTAGCACTCTCCCGCTAAAAATCGTTCTAGGGTTAAACTCGATCTACTGCCGACATCGCCGAACTCACGCTCTACACTCGACACAAACTACTACCGGATCTTACACGCTACTATGCCTACAAGAATCTACTCGAGCGCACAAGACTACCAACACTCCTGGCACACCAACGGGTTACTCTCAATGATTGGACAAACACTAACTACACCAATTCCTAAATTTCCTATACTCAAAAACCAAACAACTAATCTTTAAACCCTAATCTCTAGTCACCTATTTACCTAACTACTCTAATCACTTAAACCCCTAATCTCTACTTAACCGACTAACCTACCCGGCTAAACACCTCCTAATCCTAACTTAACCCTCCCTCTAACTACTTACCTAACTGGCTAACTATACCCCTAATCTAACCCCTCTCTCTCCCTCTTCTTACACCCTCTGCCGACGCCTCTCTTTCCCCCTTATCTCTTTCCCGACGCCTCTCCTTCTCTCTCGGGCTTCTCCGCCGCCATCGCCTCCAGCCGGCCTGGCGCTGCTCCTTGCGCCTCCTCCGGTCCTGCGCCGCCTCCCTCGACTACGACTTCGCCTCCTTCTTCACGCGGGCAAGGCCGAAGGCTTCTGCGTCGCCTCGGCCGCCTCGGCCCGCGCTCTCGGCTCCCGGCCGGCTCGGCGCCTCCTCCGCTCCGACTCGCTCGGCGCGGCCCGCCTGGCGCACCACTACTCCCAGTGCCTCTGGTCCGCCCGGCCGATCTACCACCAGCGCACTGCCCGGCCCGGCTCTACGCGGCTCGACCCAGGCCTTTCTCTCTCGCGCCTCCTTCGCCGGTCGGCTCGGCGCCTGGCGCCGCTGTCTCTGGCTTCTCCGGCTTTGGAAATTGCTTATATTGGGATAAGCACTGAGGGTTTATATTGGGGTTTTGGAAATTGCAAGAAGTGGGTGCTGGGTTCTAACAATGTCGGATGAGGAGACCCACAGAAGTGACAGATGCCGAAGGATCTTGGGTGGTCTGGATACCTGGACGATCAAGGGGCCGACTAACTCCGGTTGGTCTGGGAATCTTGATGGTCAAGGGACCGACTACTCAGGTTACTTCGGATACTCTACTACACTTCGGGAAATCTGACGGCCACTTTCTATACTCTAACTTCTGTACTCTACTGCTCACAAGAAAGGCTCTTAACTACGATTACTAACCGATTGCTGATTTTCCTTCCGAGCGAGGAAAACGGGTGGCGAGACGGCTCTACGGGCGGACGCTCAAAGGGCAAGCGGCGAGGAAGCACTCGGCAAAGATTGGTAGAGGCCTACGGCACGTAAGGCAAGAATAGAAGAAGACTAGGGTTTTAATTACTTGCTGCCAAAAACACTGCAGATGCTTGTAAAACAAATATTGTAAAAATTTTGATGCAATGAAATGGAAATGTTTTATGCTAACAAATATGCAAATGATGCGGGTTGTCACAGGTATAATTGCTCATGAGCTAGCACATGCAATTTGGTATGAAGTCGGGTCAATATGTGGTTTCTTTAGCACTAAGTTCCCCCTAATTTTATTAGACATTTCCTTTGTAATGGTTGTAATCCCCATGAGTAATGAATAAAGATCCCATGTTTCTTTGCTATTTCGATGCGATGAGGATTTGAGGCCGTATGACGGTGGCTACCAAAGCTCGTAAAAACTCATCACCAACATGCATCACGAGTGCGATCCAGCCATCGTAACCTAAAATGACGACCGACGACCGACCTTGAGGTAGATGAAGAACATTAATATTGATTCGCTTTGAGATTAAGCACGCTTAAAAAAGAAGAAGAAGAATGCAAGGTCCAAAGACACCATCAAAAATACTCTCTAAAATTAACCGGGGCTTGAATAGATTAAAACAAAATCCCATTAAAATTGATACGCAGCCATTAATTCGACCCATGTAATTATTTGTTAGAATTAATGGTGCATGTACAATGAAATGCCAACTGGTTTCACTATTCCTTTTGGACACAAATGCTGATGCTGACATGCTCGAAATTTTGCCGCACATTTTCCATTGTTCTACACAGAGAATTGATGGGGCCGGCCGGCCAGTGCGATGCTACTTGGTGAAATTAATGGCCGATTTCTTCTTCTCAGCTAATTCAATTTATTTGAGGAGTACTGTGTTCTTGACGAAATAATGGGGAGAATATTGTATGTATGTGCCTATATGAAGAAAGTAATTAGGCATACATGAAACATGCATGCGTATATATAGCTAGCTTAAGTGAAGTGTTGGGACATATAGTCCTGTATACACTACTGCAGAAATAAATCAGCAGCTGGTCTGGTCAGGACTTACTACAATATGGAGGGTAAGCTAGCTACTAGCTAGCTTGGTGTTAATTAAGTAATTATTTAAGTACATCAAAATTTAAGCAGTTCCATATCAATTTGCACTTATTATTAGTTACATGATGCTTTCGTATATATGTATACACGTCAACGTTTGTAGGGGCAAACTTCCTGTCACGAGCTTACAGAAAATTTTGACATAATTTCATTAGTGTTGAAAGTTCTTCCTTGTGTGCATGGCCCATACATGCCTAGTACATATCCTTTGGAATGACAACCAATCAAGAGAGAGAAATTAACGGTGTCACACTCCAAGCTTGGACCACAAGAGGCAAGTAGCTGGAAGAGAACAGGTCCACTGAGAGATCGATGTAGAAAGGGAATAAATTCAGTGGAAAAATATGTGCAATAGTACCACAAGCAAACTTTGCAATCTAATGTAAACCTTGGAAATGCCTCCTTTTCCCCCCAGCATTTTAATTTTCTTCTCAGTGCTTGAAGCTAGCCAGCTCTATTCGCATGATTTAACTAATTAAAGGTCCATGATATATATCACCAAAAAGACAGAAAAAATTACTGTTTTAAGTACCTTGCAATCAAAATATCCAATATGCAATGGTACACTAAGCTAGGGCTTCCTTAATTTCGTTTTTACGAGGCAACATATACTAGAATTGCTAGGCCTTCGATCTCGCCAGTCGTGTTCGCTGATATATGCTGTCTGTCTTGCAGCGTGGCGGGTCATTAGTTGGAGCAACTAATCTCTTCCTGCTGCCTTCACTCTTCCCTTAATTACTCCACCTCATGATGGAGATTTGTTCTACCTCTCCATTTCTTGCCGTCAGCCCATACTTTTCGGAATATTTACTCTCTCTCCCCCCCTAGCCTAGCCATTCTCAAAAGGAGCAGCAGTGACAACAGCTAAATTAACCTGCCTGAGATCGAGGCAATAGGGATTAGTTTCTTGGCAGAGCTAGCAAGGAGAAGAAGGTAGCTCATTTTGTGCTGTTGGGAGGAGAGAAGCTAGCAGTACGTACAGACACAGGCATGTATATGGATATGGATGGACACCGATGAAGATGATGTCGATGCATATCCATACTTGATCCTTGGAGATCACATGAGTGCAGCATAAAGCAAAGGCCAACACTCCAAAAGTGGGGTAGCAATAGGGGTGTGGATTCCTACCAATGTTCTAAGCCCCCCCATGTCCAATTAATTAGCTATCTAGCCTCCCCGGCCCTCTCTCAGAACCCTAGCTAGCTACCTTGAATTTCTCCTCTCTTTTTCTTTGTTGCTGCTATTGTCTTGCATGCACAGTACACAGTACCATACCATACCATACCATGGGATGCACACATGCATATATCTCGATCCTCTGAGCACTTCACTTGCTACAAAAAAAAAGAAAGAAGCTATGGTATGATATAGAATTATAGATGCCTGCACCTCCATCTTGCACCAAGCATGCAAACACATATAGTAGCATCTATATATGCAAGTAGCTACTTGATTGGGAGGTGGTCGATATGTACTAAAGCAAGAGAGTAATCCCAAGCCTGTAGAAGGGAGGGAGGGAGACGCCCAAGCCCAAGCCCAAGCCCAAGCCCAAGCCCAACAAATTGGTGAGAGCTAGAGCGTCGATGATGGCCGGTCAGCCCCACCTCCTCGACTTCTCGTCGCCTCCGAACCCCGCGATGGCGATGGAGGCGCCCCCGCCCTTCGACCACGGTCTCCTCGCCCTCCACGACGCAGGCACAGGCATGCAAGGAGGAGGAGGAGGAGGAGGAGGAGGAGGCGTCCCCCACCGTGTCCTCGCCGACACCACGTCGTCGTGGCCGCAAGTCTCCCTCTCTCTGTACAACACAGCCGGAGGATCACTGGTAGGCCATCAGCAGCAGCCGTTCACGGCGCCTCCGTCGGTGGCGCACAACCTGCCGTCGACCATGCAGCACTTCCTCCTCAGGAGCTCCAAGTACCTGGGCCCTGTCAAGGAGCTGCTCGGTGAGTTTTGCAGTCTTGAAGGGGACTTGCACGCCATGAACAGCACCAGGAGAGCTCCGAAAGCCGGCAAGTGGGACGACGTGGAGGCTTCGTCGTCGTCTGGCCCATGGGCGAATCCATCTCTAAGCTCCATGGATCTCCTGGAGCTTGAGAGGAGGAAGGCCAGGCTCTTGTCCATGGTTGAAGAGGTAGGTACACATGTGTTGTTTTCTTACATTCACTTGTTAATTGCTCCGATTTCTTTGCTAATTGTTACTCTATTACTAGTTTACCATAATTAGTTACCACTCGATCTCACTTTGTAACCTATCACTTTCATGCAACCTTTTCTAGCTCTTGCAACTTGCAACTTTTGAGTTATCTAAAATCTTCTTAACTTTACGTCAAATTCTCCGCCACTGCCCCCACTCGAACCTTAACCCTAACCTCTACTCCCACCCCAACCCCTCCCCGCGCGCCGCCTCCCACTACTTGCGAGGCCCGCTGGCCAGCTCCGCCCGACGCGAGATTCGAATGTTAGAAAATCGACTGAATTAGCTTAAGCGCAATTATCAGGTGACTGTGCATTAGCAATTCTGTGCTAATAATGACCCTTTGAGGTTTCCCGGAAGGAATCCAAACAGCATGCATGTCGACATTCGCCAATAGTGGAGAGCTAGTGACACGGAACCATGCATATATGCATTATAGGTGCTTTCCGAAGCTTCTATATATTCTCACTCTCCTATATCCACCTTTTCACCCTAGCTAGCTAGGCATCTTGCTATCTGGAGTACGAAATAACTTTTACTTGGCTCATCTAATTAATTAGCTCCCTCTTCTTGATTCCTTATTCCCCTCGTTTTTTACTGTATTAATTACACTAACCTACGCAAGCTTTTATCTTGGTCTCCTGTGCTTATTACCTTCGATAGATATACTTATATGTTCATGTACGCAGGCATTCGTCGTTGCAAAATCGAAGGGGGGAATTGTGTATACGTATAGCGATTAGCCTCTCAAATTAAGAGAGAAATACCACTGCTACTTAGGAGAACTTTTTGTTATTCTTGTTGCCTAGCTTGATCCGTGCGCTTCGATTTAATCTGTACCGTGTATGGATGAAGGTGGACAGGCGTTACCGGCGATACCGCGAGCAAATGAGGGCGGTGGAGCTGTCGTTCGAGGCGGTGGCCGGCGCTGGGCGGCGCAGGTGTACACGAAGCTGGCGCTGCGGGCCATGTCGCGGCACTTCCGGTGCCTGAGGGACTCGCTGGTGTGGCAGATACGCGCGTTGAGGAAGGCGATGGGGGAGAAGGACGCCGGCGGCGGCAGGCGCGGCGGCGCAGGCGCGACCAAGGGGACACGCCGGTCGAAGGTCTTTGGACCGGTGCCTCGAGCGGAGAGAGGCGCCCAGCGATCCGGCGCCATCGAGAGCTACCCGTGGAGGCCGCAGCGCGGCCTGCCGGAGCGCGCCGTCGCCATCCTCCGCGCCTGGCTCTTCGAGCACTTCCTCCACCCGTACGTACATTATCGATCCATAATAAAAATTAACTAGCATGCCTATTTGAGTGGCTAAATTTATCACGTATCGTTTGCATATTCAATATTGATATTTGTCGGTCGGTTGTTTGATTTTTTTTCCCTTTTAATTATAAATCAATTTTACTAACTAATTCTGTTTTTCTACTTCAACCTACAACAACAAGCCTAAACCTAACAATTTTCTAGCTCTTGAGAGCGCTCGTTGTGATTTTTTTCTATCACTTTAGTAATATAATAGATAGATAGATAGATCCAATCCAACATTTTCATGTTGTGGCTCGGATTACAATGAACAAATTAAGTAGTACTGCTTGTGAGAAATTAAATAGCTGTTATATATTATGACCGGCGAGGGCAAACAAATTTACGCAAAATTGCTGAAATTGACAGGTACCCAAATGATGTAGACAAGCACATTTTGGCGCGCCAAACTGGTTTATCAAGAAACCAGGTACGTAGTTTCAAATCAATATCATGCATATGTGCGAGAAGCCATCAGCCATACATATTCACTTCCATAGTAATTCTTTTCTTGATCAGTACTTCCAACACTACTGATCTTTATTTATATGTAAAATAAAAAAAGAAGACAAAATAGGTTCATATTTAATTACAAGTTTTCCTAATCCAGGTTTCGAATTGGTTCATCAACGCAAGGGTGAGGCTGTGGAAGCCAATGATAGAGGACATGTACACGGAAGAAACGAAGCAATCAGACGGAAACCAAAACCCTAGTGGCGGCGGCGGCGGCGGACCTGATCATAAGAAGACAACAGCATTGAGAGGAACCCTAGGAGAGAGCGACCATCGCACTGGAAACCCTAACTCTTTGATTCCAGCCATCGTGGCTGGCGGCGATGGGCATTTCCATAGTTATCCAAGCTTGCATGGCGGCGGCGCGGTGTCGCTAACTCTAGGGCTCAACCAGCAGCCGTTTGCATCGTCGCTGATGCAGCAGCAGCAGCAGCAATCACTCATGCTGGAGGAGGAAGATGCAGTAGTGCTACCTTATAGGAACCTAATGGGGTCTCAGTTGCTCCGTGATTTGGCCGGGTAGCTAGCAGAGATTGCCGGCATGTCCAGTGTACGTACGTAATTAAGGAGAGGTAAACATTATTTCATGACGAAAAGGTATATATATGTATGTATATAGATGAAATAACGACGGATTTGCTTCTGCTGTAAAACCATCATCACTTAATTTGAATCTGCTGTTTCAGAACCGTATTCCTACTTCCTAGTGTTGTCATTGAAATGCCTAGCTAGTACATACGCATGTTTTAAGTCACTGTGTTGTTATCACTCGTAATTAAAGGGGATGAAATTGTACTTACTGTGGACATTAATTGGAGTATTAATTGTTTTGTGTTTCAAACCGTCACTTGGTGTGTGTGCGCGGCCTATTCGTTTATGGCCCATAAGAATAGGAAAACTTGGGCTGAAACAGGATCTGCCTCATTTATACAAAAATGCAGCGTACGTATGGTGTTGGCCAGAACTGCCTGAGCATCATCAGACTATATATATAATAACCGACAAATAATGAGGAAATAAACTTTAACAAGTAGCGCGCAAGACAAGTTTTTGCATATATAGTATTGTAGTGTTTATTGCCTGACCTTGCTTAGAATTTGAAACAAATCCTGCCTGACCTTGCAAGACAAGACAAGTTTTTGCATATATAAAGGGTTATTTTCATATATGCCTGTCGGATCCGGATTTTCTAATCAGAATCCTCTGTGAAATCACCGCGATACTCCCTGGTTCAGTAGGTAGCGCTCACAGTACACATTGCTGATTCATTTCATACATCGCAGACCAAACCAGTCTTAATATTACAACCTCAGAGTTAAATAGACCACGTCGGGTCGAGTTTACAAAAGAGGGCCGATCACGCCAAATAAGGTCATTACACAGCTTAAAGAACAAATGCAAAAGCAAAAGGGCAGGGTGCAACTCCCCACAAGCAAGCGACTGCGGTGACTCACGTACAACCGATATTAACCAAAGAGTTGGTGAATATTAGTTATACGCCGGCACCTGCGGAGCCAGCTAGACTGTGGGGAACCCAATCCTATGGCCTACACTACTCCTCGCCTTGATATGGACCGTCGACTCTTTGATCCTCGTAGTATACGTAGTCGTCCTGATCAGCGGAATATGGGGTTTTGGGGAAAGAGCGAGGGTGAGCACAACTATCGTGCTCGCGAGCCAACACAACAGATGCAATATTTACTATGCATGGTTAATCAAGGGTGGCTCGGGTTATTTTATTTGCACAAAGCAACTTTTGTGAATACACGTAATAGAAAATCCTATTACCTAGCATTTTGACCAAAACTTGATTTCTTAAAAGAGAATAGTTGTGCAATAGTAAGTACAGTGGAGGCTACCTCCACCTCATACTTATTTTTGGATGGTGGTTACCCCCACCTATTAACAACACTGGGTAAGACTACCCAGGGAAATCCAAAACAAGGGCTAGGCGAGCCCTGCACAATTTCATTCCACCTACAAAGTTTTTGAAACAGAACTATATCTTGCAAGTTCCTATGCTCTTTCGTGGACAGTGGGCACATTTGTCAATGATTTATTCTCTGCAGAGATTGTACATCTTTACCCACAAGAGGTAATCATCTTGATATGTACACACGTTTCCTTAGACATGTGAATCAAAAGGGATTACCACAAGGCCTTTACAGTGCATCCCCCAGTGTTTGTTACACCCGCTGAGGTTTCGCCTGAGAGTGGTTACGCTATCGCACTCGCGTCAACCATGCACCCAAACCCCCCCTTACGCCACGCGGCGGCTTTTGCCAGCGTCACGACCCGTGTCCACGACGGCTTAAGCCAGCGACACGACTCGTGGGCCACTCCAGTGGTGCAACTTACAATGGTGGATACAAATTAGTCAGCCAGGTCGATACCATTATAGACTTGTGGTTGTACTATTTTACAATAGGAGGTCATCACAGGATTAAGTCATCAAGATCATCTGGGCGGTTCTTATCACATACCCAACACATTCCAACATATCCTGGGCTACGTTAGTACACAACCACGTACCCTCCAACATACCATCCGCCCAGATGGGGTATTAGCAAGTTTTTAGGGTTTTGAGGAGAGTAAAACAAATTATTTCAACCATTTTAGTCATTTACCCCAATGAATGCCCAAAACCATTTTCATGTTTAAAGAATGATGATTGAGGTAGTTAATACCCCGGTACTCAAGTAAGGCTAGCATGACACTTGAGTACAGACTATAACTAGTAAATTACCATATAATTACTAGGGTGACAAGGATCAAGGAATTCAATTATCAAGGACAAGATATAATAATTACTTAATAATCAAATTGGCATTTAGCTACCTTAAGACCATTTAACATACATTTGCATAAAAATGAAAGCATGCAGTTTGCTATTTTAAAAGAATATAGTTTGCATAAATGTAGGTTCAACATGGTCAAAGTGTTGACTCGGCTGGGCTATTTTACCGTGGGCTTGATCTTACTCAAAGCCTGATGGAACAGGGGTTCGAAGTCTTGGTCGGCGTCTTTACTTGGATCTTGGTCCTGCTCGAGTCGTCGATTCTTCTGGACTCCGATTTCTAATTACGCAATAACGATTGAAAAACCAAATAAATCCAAAGAATCCAAGAGACCAAATAAAACACAAGAGCCTCGGAAAGATTGCGAAGGGAGAGCTTGAGAGAAGGGATTGGGCGATACTGGAATGTTTGATAGAGTCAAACGACCAGTTGGGCGAAAGGAGGAATGACAGAGAATTGCTGCCCAGAGGGAGGATACAAGGAGGGTATGGTCGAAGGAATTTTTGCCGGAATGCTCTTCTGCAAATTTGAAAGATAGCAAGACTATACTACTACAAACGATAAAGCAACTTAACTACATGTTCTAAACCAAATCTAGGGTACCCGATCAACACGTAATCCAATGGCAATTCAATACCAAACTTGTGAGGACCCCGGTTTATTAAGCTTGCAATGCTTAGTCACCAATTGACCCTAGCATCACAAACAAAATAACCCGTTTCTTCGAGATGCGACCCCAAACTTCCCAAAAATGCAGTATACACACCCCTTTACAAAATTTATGCATCAATTCCATTCAAGACATAGTACCAAAGCAACACTTAACAAAACAAAAGACATACATAGTAGAGTTATTACAAAAGGGATGCGACCGGCCAAAAGACATACAATTAACTAATTAGACAGCGGAAGCGAAATGCAATAAGATGGTGATAAACAAAAGAGCCAATTAGTGTGCCTTTACCCACAAGGCAACCAACCGGATCGCCAAGCTAGTCGTCAAACCCGCAGCACATCTCACAAAAGTGAGGCCCTTGGGGCTCACCTTCCTCCTCTGCAATAAATAGTTAAGCAAAGCAAATGAGTACAAAAATTGTACTCCGCAAGACTTACGTGTAGAGTAACAGACCTATACATAGCTACATGCAAGCTTATTTAAGTGGAGGCTGTATGTTTCATTTTCAGCACAAAGCAGTCTTTATTTGCAATAATGTAGTACATTTAAAAGCAAGTTTACAATCTATTTTTATGGTTCAAATAACAGTAAATGACAACATAATAACAATAAATAGATGACAACAACATCCTGGAAGTGACTAACCCAATAGTCACCACAACAATAGCATGAATTACCCATTCATACCACCCATGTCAAGTTTTAATTAAAGGTTATAGTCTAACTCTTGGAAGACCTCCCAAGCGTGTCCATAACCTAGGACGAGGCTATTCGAATATACCCACACGTCAGACCGCCTTTTTGCCACTAAATTAGCGCACTTCCTTTGGTATGCCGGCACGGCTAAGTTCTACGAGACATTTCCAAATGATAATGCTAATTACGAGCCGCAACCCACGAAGAGAAGGATACATTAGCTAGCTTATAGCCGATCTGCTAATGCTCCCCTCCTATCACAACACATTTCTTTTAAAACACCCACCAACCAGCTCATAATTAACATCTCCCAAAGTACTTAGTCAAGAGAGGTCTCATATCCTCTCGCGTGGTTAGCACGCAAAATTGCTTGGTTTAGTGTAACAAGATGTTCGGTCCTTGTTGACTTGGGCACTGTAACATCCCGTTTTTCAGATAGCAAATAGTGCCGATTATTCAATTTCGATTTTCGTTTGCCGCTTAAATTTCAAATTTTTCGAGCTCCCTTTAAGCTCGGGTTTGTGTTTCAAACCTCCATTTAGTTTTCTGAATTCAAAATTCAAAATTTAGTTCACCTATTTCAGATTTTGGACCCTTCCAAAATCTTGCCTCCCTTTCATTTTATTTTATTTCTGGGCCAACTTTTTCCAGCCCACCTATTTTCTTCCACTCCCCGTTTTCCCGTTTCCCCGGCCGGCCCATTTTTTTTCCGAGCCGCTATAGATCGTAAAAGTCGTTATGATGTCGCCGCGCTTCTTGTGCACTGCGCTGCCACCGTCTTGGGCTTCGATCTGCGCCGTCATGCTTCTATCTATTCCTATTCAGCTTAATTTGACAGCTTTCTCTATATTTGTCAGTTTCATTATCTTCTCTGTCATGTTGTCGTGGTCGACTTTGCTCCTGCTTACCTCTACTTTCTCAGCCCTACACTTTTTTGTGATTTATGGGTGACGTACGATTCCAGATGGGAGGAGATCTTTTGTCGAAATATTTTCCAAGAGCTACATACTACGATGACATTATCAAGACTCGAACTTTGAATTCTCCTTAGTTTAGTGTCAACCCTTTTCAAATGCAATCTTGCATTTGAGGGAGTGTTATAGATAGAAACTCTTTTGTATTTCTTTATCTACCTTTTGCATTACATTTTCTTTATATAATATGCACCTCTTATACTCCTTATACATATTAGGCGTTAAGCATCTTCAATACACACAATATTAGTAACATTCTTCGGAAAGATACATTAAGCAGCAAAGATCCTATTAATGTAGCATCCAGTAGGTAATAGGCCTTTCAAAAGGTAAGCTCGCTAGACAAAACACGTGATTGATTATAATGTGGACTACGTTCGTTAATCATACCGGTTAAAGGATGCTTTGATAAGAGTAGCTCCGATACACTCCTCCGTTCAGAAATATGTGATATTTTAAAAATTATGTAGTTAAATTTATTTAACTTTGATAACTAATATATATATATATATACTATTTATATTGATTATGTAAAAATAGTATCATTATATTAGTCATAAAAAATGTTTTCATGCTATAATTATTTTATGAAACATATTCATATGAAAAGTAATAATTAAAGACCGTGTTGATACCCAAAATATCGTATATTCTTGTATAGAAGGAGTAGCAGTATACCAGCAGCATTATTATTATTATTATTATTTTCCTTTCTCCCAAAAGCCACCGGTGACAGTGCAGGTGCAAAAGAGAAAACTTTTGTGGCAAACTAAAGGGCAGCTAGCTTTTATCAGTAGGGAGAGTCCGCACTTCGCTGAACCATAGGCGGATACGCCATACCATCCTCTTCCTTCGCTTCGATTCCATGTGCTTTGCTTGCTCTGCTAGCTGCTGTGATCGGAACAACGCCTTACTGTACGTTTCGATTCACTGTCACTGAAAGCAGCTAAAGAAGATGGCTACAGGATGCTGTGATGAGTGAGGCTGCAATCTGCAAAGCAGTGATCAATTGCATGTCTGAATCCTGTCCTGCGGTAGAAACAAGTGGGCAACTGACAACTGGGCAGGTGCTCACTACACAATGTGCTACCTGTCTGCGTAGAGCCGAGATTTCAACGAATTTTGTGTCACTACACCGGTCTAGATACGATCTACTAGCAGTGGTCGGAGATGAAGATTAATTATTTATACCCCCTGTCGCATGCATATATCCAGAAGCTGGCTGCCCACTTGCTGATCATGAACAGATGCAGTTGCAGCCAAGTGCAGTACCACCATGGGCCTGGCATGCCGCATCGCGACACCACTGCTTCGGCCATTCCCCTTTGCAATTGGGAGCTGCTCGTCTCTCGGTTTCATCTTCACGTATATGACGCGGTGAGGTGAGGTGAGGAAGAGGTGATCAAAGTGATCATCAAAGGCGGTGGAGGCAGAGAGCTTCCATGCGAGGTGAGCATTCCACTACCTCCCCCATCCTGCTTAATTTCCTTTCCTTTGGATTAATTGGATAGTGCCTGTTAGATATAATCTATCTTGACTCATTAGTGTTTTGCATCTAGTTGGGTTTGCTTGTAGCTGCATGGTAGTGGTGCATGTTGATTAGGGAGTCCAGTATGTAATAAGCATGACAAATGAGAGAGAATGTGGACGTCTTGCTTGTAGTGCTTGTAGATATTTAATTTTCATCGGCTCATTTTGTTGGAGCCGTGGTGCAAGAATCGGATCAGGAGGTCGCTGGCAAGTTGTGCCACCGGTGGCGAAGATGTGGCAGCGAGAGGATGATGTGATGGCACACTCGCGGTGAAGGCCATAACGTGTTCGTGGAGGTGGCGGTGTGATGCCGCTGCGAGAAAGCGTCGGTGTTATGTCGACAATGATGGCCGACGGTGCGAGGCCGCTACAACAACGGCGACGCATGAGGCCGCAACAAGGCGATGGTGGTGCGATGTCGTGCCATCAACAACCAACGGGACAAGATGGCATTGGCGGCTATCTATGTGTCTCGCTGAGGAGAAGATCAACAAAGATAAGAGGGCTCCGTTCAAGTCCATGTATGTTGGTCCATCCCGTGGCAAAAAGAAGCAGCAATCAAGATTAGGGGGAAATGTTGGATATTAATCTTGATTGCTGTTGTACCTGCATGTGTCCATGCACGTTGTGAGTATTAACTTGCATATAGTTAGCTAGTTAGTCCACCGACGGAGCTACACGAGAGTGTTTGTTGCATGCAGTATGCTAGTAATGCATGAGAACAAGTCATGCGCGTGCATGCAGGAGCTGCTAGTTGAGGCTTCTAGTAGTGCATGCCTGTGTGGTAGTTGGGCGAGTCCAGTAGTGTAACGTCCCGTTTTCGGAAGGTAAATAATAACTACTTTTCGGTTTTCGACTTTCATTTGTATTTCCAAATTAGCTTAATTTTAAAAACTTCTAGCCTCTATCCAAGCTCGGATTTGTGTTTCAAATCTCACCATAACTCTCAAATTCAAATTTCAACTTCTAGCTTCTATCCGAGCTCGGTTTTGTGTTTCAAACCTCACCATAACTCTCGAATTCAAATTTTAAGTTCGAATTCGTGTTTTCGGGTTTTGGAACTTTTCCCATTTTTTCTTGGGCCGACTCATCTCCCCCCTCTCCTTCCAGCCCTGCAACATCCCGTTTTCTGTTCCGGCCCGGCCCACTCGTTTTTCCCGGCCTGGCCCGGTCTGCCCATTTTCCCGGCTCACGGCCCGCTCGCCCATCTCTCTCTCTCTCTCTCCCTTATCCCTTCCCCCCAGTCGCCTCGGCCGAACCATCCCTCGCTCCCGTCGCCTTCTTCCTCTCTCTCCCCGTGACGCCTCGCCTCCCCACCCGCTTCATCCCCTCGGCCGCTCCACCCTCCCTCTCTCGACGCTCGCAGTGCCCCTCCCCTCCTCCCGCGAGCGCCGCCTCCACCGACCCCTTCACCTCCCCTTCTCCCGTGTGCACCGCCTCCGCCCAGATCCGCCCCTCTCCGGCCCGGCCCGACTCCACCAACTCCGCCCCCACATCAGGTCGCCTCCACTTGCTCCTCTGCTGCGCCGCCCCCACCTCCCATGCCGTCGACGTCATCCTCACCACCGGCTCCTCCTCCGCGCCTGCTCCCCTACCACCTCACGTCGCCACCCATGCCTCCGTGACGTCAGGAAGGGTCCCCTCCGCCCGTGCACGCCGTTGCATCACCCGGTCCAAGCGGTGAAGCCCCGGTCTGAGCGGCGCGTCGTCTCCCGTCAACGCCTGCGGTACCGTCCCGTCGCCCCCGCCATGCCGTCTGCTCCACCGGCTCCACAGCGCCATACCGCGCCCACACCGTCGCCCATGTCGCCTCCGTCATCCCCTCCTCAGGCTATAAATAGCCGGCGCCCTCTGCCTCTTCCCGTCTCCTCCTCTCCCTCGGGTAAGTCTCTCCCAACGCCCGCTTCGGCTTCTCCCCCTCCGACCGAAGCCCCCTTTGACTTCAGTGCGCCCCCGTCACCGCCTCAGGCCCAGGCCCAGTCGCCGGCGCCTGGAGCGCCCCGGCGACGTCCCAAGCCTCCCCCAGCTGCCGGTCGGAGCTCCCCGCCTATCCGGGACCGCCACCACCGAGCTATTCTTCAGCGCCGCCCTCAGCTCCGTCGGCAACCTCCACCGGTGCTCCTCCGCCTCCACCATCGCTCGGTGAGCCTCCCCCTTCTCCCCGTGCCCTTACTCTTTCCCCTCCCTTTCTTCCCCAGCGACGCCTCCTGTGGCAACCCTTCCCCTCCAGTGCCCCGTTTTGGCCACCTCCGGCACCCCTCGGCCTCCACCGTCACGGCGTGACCATCGCCCGAGCCTCCCCTGCCTTGCCCAGTCAGTAGCCCACACACCCCCTTCTCCCTGCTCCCAGCTCCCTCACTTGGCCGAGCCTCCCCCTTGCCTTGCCCCTCTCTGCCGACTGCTCCCCTGTGGTTTTGGTCAAGTAATCATCGGTGACAATGTTGTTGACATTAAGTGAGCTGGATTGATGATTGTTGTAATTTTTGCTCCCAGATCAATATTGTTAGTGAATTGTTGTTGATATTGCTCATTAATATCATGTGGTGGCAATGAGTGTTGATCATTAGCCTTGAACTTCAGTATTTGTAATTGATTGTTGTTGTTGATTATTGTTCTTCAGTATCAGTATTTGTGATCTGGAATTTGAGATTTGTGCAGCTGGCAAATGAAGAGCTTCTGTTTTGATATTGCTAATAAATGCCCTGTTAGTAATCTGCCAACTGAAGGAAACATGTATGTGTTGATCTTGCATTTGTGAATTGGTGCTTTAGGTCACTAGTTGTATGGCATGCAATTGGAAAGTCTGGGATCAATCGATAGTTGAGGTTGTGTTAATCTGCCAATCGAGTTGTTGTGTCGTAGAAGTTGCGATTAATTGTTATTCATCTGTTTCGATTGTCAACGTTTGATTCGTAGTTATTTCCCTAGATCATAGCGGTAGCTTTAATGTTGCAATCGATCCAACAATTCAGAATTGATGCAATAAGGATAGTAGGATGTTTTGTTGGTAGTAAATGGATTATCGGTTAATTGTCTATGATTACTGATCATCAGTATAAGTGACAGTAAATTGAATTGTTGATTGTGATCCTGATTATTAGGGATAGCTTGATCATCAGTAGCAGTATTGTCTATTGAATTTGTTAAACAATTGCTAGTTGTTAGTTAGTGTTTCGTCAGTAGATCAATGATTATTGGAAGTAATGATATTTGGTGAAAGCTGGAAGTATTGATTTGATTATAAATCGGTTTGGATTGGCAATGATTGGTGATCTTGCAATTGTATAGTTGGTAATAAGTTATAGTAGTAGGTTGAGTAGCTAGTAATTGAATCGTTGAGTATTATTTGGCAGCTGAGTTTGGTATTGAATTGCCATTGGATTTTGTGTCGATCGAGTATTCTAGATTGGTATAGAACCAGTAGTTAAGTTGCTTTGTCGCCTGTAGCGGTATAGTCTTGCTGTCTTCCGAATCCGCAGTAGAGTATTCCGGCAAAAACTCATTCGACCTTACCCTTTTGTATCCTCATGGCAGAAATTCACTGTCATTCCACCTTTCGCCCAACTGGACGTTTGGCTCTGTCAAACCTTCCAGTATCGCTCAAACCCTTCTCGCAAGCCCATCCTCTGCAATCTTTCTGAGGCTCTTGTGTTTTATTTGGTCTCTTGGATTCTTTGGATTTATTTGGTTTTTCAAACGTTAATGTGTAATTAGAAATCAAAGTACAGAAGAATCAACGGCTCAAGCAGATCCAAGATTCAAGCAAGGACGCTGACCAAGGATTCGAACCTCTGTCTAATCAGGCTTTGAGTAAGATCAAGGACACGGTAAAAATAGCCCAGACGAGTCAACACTTTGATCATATTGATCCTACATTTTATGCAAATTATATTCTTTTAAAATATCAAATTGCATGCTCTAATTTCTATGCAAACGTATATCAAACACCCTAAGGTTGTTAAATGCATATTTGATGATTAAATAATTATTATATCATTTCCTTGAAAATTTAACTCCCAATACCCTTGTCACCCTAGTAAATATCTGGTAACCTACTAGTTATAGGTCGTACTTAAACGCCATGCTAGACTTGTTTAAGTACCGGGGTATTACTACCCCAAATCATCATCCTTTAATCATGACAATTATTTTGGGCAGTCATTGAGGGAGAATGACTGGACTGGTTGGATAATTTGTTTTATACTTCTCCAAAACTCTAAAACTTGCTAATACTACATCTGGGCGGGTGGAGAGAATGGTGGGTGCCGTCGTGCACGAGAGCGATTGGTATGTGGTATGAACCGCCCGGATGGATTAAGGACTTAATCTTGTCATGACCTCCTGTGTAAAACAAGTACAACCACAAGTCTGCAAAATGCAACTTGGCTTAGTAAATTTATCGGACCACGAAAGTCATCTCTTTGGTGGAGGAGAGGTAGTGCGGGCATGGTAGGGAAGGGACAGGGGTGAAGTCGCCAGCTACGCTCGTCGTAGTGGTGAACATCCCGCACAACTTATGGGCGCAACCCCATATGGGTGAGATGATGGAAAGGGCGAGGTAGATTGAAAGGTTACTGTGACGATCGCTCAACTACATGACTACGGAATTATGTAGGGTAACGAGTATGATTGTCTCTTGTGGGTAAAATGTACAACCTCTGCAGAGTCAAAACTGTTTAAACAGCCGCGCCTACGGTCAAAGGCGGACATGGGAACTTAACTTGAGTTAGTTCTATTTCAAAAACCTTTGTGGGTGGTATGAAAACCAGGTCGGGGCCTGAGATTTGACTTTTCCCTGGGTCGTCGTATCCAGTGTTGTTAATGTATGGAGGTAGTTCCAATCAAATAAAGCATGAGACATAGTTTTCGATGGAGGGAACCTCTGCTGTTATTACTTATTGCACAATTAATCTCTTTAAAAATGCAATTTGGTCCAAATGCTAAGTGATAGGACTTTCTAATATCTGTATTTATAAATACTACTTTACGCAAATAAAAGAACCCGAGCCATCCTTGTTACACCTTGCATATATATTGTTGCATCTGTGTGTGTTGGCTCGCGAGCACGGTAGTTGTGCTCATCCTCGCTCTTTCCCCAAACCCTCAGAAAACAGGAACCCTGAAGCTGTCAACTACAACGAGGATCCAGAAGTCTGAAGACCCACGAAACGTTGAAGCTTATTTTAGTCCTTAGTTGTTCTAGTCTCACCCCAGTCTAGCTGACTCCGTCTGTTCTTGTGTGCCTCCTATATTGTACGGGGTTTTCGGATAATATCGAGCGTACACGGGTTCCCGATCACTTGCCTGCGGTAAGATGTGCCCTCACCCCTTTGCTTCCGTTGTTGCTTCCGCTATCTTTTGTAATGTATTCATTTGGCCTGATCGGCCCTTATTGTAAAAATTGGTCTGAAGCGGTCTATGTAAACTCTGATGTGTAAATTAATGAATGAAATGATTTTACACCATGTATGGTTTGATTCAGCATTGTGCTTGCGACGTGCTATCTACTGATCCAGGGAATAGCACGGTGATTTCACATATGATCCGGATGCAGAAATCCGGCGTCCCACAAGCCTTGGCTTTGCTCCGGCCCATCCCCCCCGCTTTGCCCAGCCTGTCCCCCCCTCTTCCCTTTGTTCTTTCTCCCCGGTACTACCCCCGGTAGTTTCGCTCGGGTTCTTCTCCCCTCTTCTGGCCTCTGCGCCCCCGCGCCCGTTGAAAGATCTAGACCCGCCATTATGAGTTAATGGAGTGTTTTGGTGATTAATGACAAATCCAAATATGAGACTAACTCTTTTATCAAGTATCATCTTTATGTAGTCTCATTTGGATATAAAGGTGAAACACAACGAGGTATGCAATCGACATCTCAATTTATATAATGTTGCATTTCTCGGATCCAAAATATAGGATTGAACTCAACCTTAAGTTAAACTTGAATATGTGCATATGACCTCATTACACATTTGTGTATGCACACATTTAGGGGGAGTTTTATCCTATACTTTGTGGTTTCATTAGTATTGATCCATGTTCCATTTTCCACATATATTGGGATCTTTACGTTGAAACAAAACCTTTGAGTATACAACACTTGTGTAGTTCGTATATACTCATGTAATAAGTATATAGAACTTGTGTAGTTCTTGTATACTCATGTTAGAGTATATATAACTTGTGTAGTTTATATATACTCAATTGTTCTCTCATTTATCATCATTAAATTTATGAAAATTTAAGTGGTTATCATCAATTACCAAAGAGGGAAAGATTGAGGTATCTTGTCCCACCATTATGAGTTAATGGTATGGTGTGGTAATTAATGATGATCACATTATGGAACTAACATTTTCCATGAGTTGGATATACAGGTTATGTTCCAGGATGATGAAGACTTGGGATGATCATGAGTTGATCATCAAGTCAAGAGCTTGGTGTAAATGATGCATCATGAGTTGATGCTTATCAAGAAGAGATGATCATGAGTTGATCATCAAGACAAGAGAAGACCCATCATGTGTTGATGGAGGTCAAGTGAAGGATTGCATCATGTGTTGATGCATGTGAAGACTCGGGATGGAGAAATCATCATGTGTTGATGATGTTCAAGACAAGATCCGAAGTGAAGAAATCATCATGAGTTGATGAGTGTCAAAGTTAAAGACCGGACTTGAAGTGTTGATGTGCGTCATCAAGCTTCAAGAAGATGCAAGGCAAAGGTATGACTAGCTAGGGCTAAGGATGTGTTCCTAGTCTTTTACGGTCTTGGTGTTTGGTTGGAAGACCGGATTGCTAGTATAGGTTGCCGTACTATTAAGAGGGGTCTTAACTAGTAGTTTGAGTTAGTCATGTGTTGATAGCTCATTATATTTGCTCTAGCTCATCTAGGCATGATGCTATTTATTTGCGAATGTGTTTTGCAAATAATCGAGGCTCATGCATAACCCTTGTAGCATGTGACTTAAGTTTGCAAATGTGTTTTGCAAATGGTGTAAGTCCATGTACCTTATTCCTTGTGATGAGTATTCTAAGGGTTAGCAAATATGTTTTGTAACCTACTGAGAATATCATCTTTGAAACCTTGTCGAAGATTGCATTCAAATAAGCTAATGTGTTTAGCCATTTGAAGTAAAGCATTTGGAGTTGGCTCTGTGAACTGCCGGTCGGACCGGCAGTGGTCACCGGTCGGACCGGTGGCAAATCGGACCGACCGGTGTGCTACTAGCGGTCTGACCGGTTTGACTTGAACCGATTTCCTTGTGCGGAAGTTCCGCTATTGTAAAAATCGGAGCTTCCGCGGTGAGGAAGTTCCGGAGTTGAGCGAGCAGTTTTCGAGAGCTCCCATTTTGGGACTTAGCCAAATTCGCGAAGGGCGGTCGGACCGGCCAGCACGGGCGGTCGGACCGATATACCGGCGGTCCGACCGGCCAGTGCATGGCGGTCAGACCGGCCGAAGGCCCAACGGCTACTTTTCTAGCCGTTGGCGCATGGGGCGGTCCGACCGGCCATTGGTTGGCGGTCAGAGAGACCGCCTGGAGTGTTTTGATGGAATCTTCTCCCCAACGGCTAGTTTTTGTGTGTGGGCTATATATAGACACCTTGGCGGTTGGGAGATCTTCTTTGTGCTATTGTTAAGTGATACACTCATTCTTTGAGCTAAGAGCAAGTCTCTATTCTCTTTTGTGCATGTGTTGCACTTGGTGAGATTAGAGAGCAAACCCTAAGTGCATGTGTTGCCTTAGGTAGTGGATTGTGTATCCACGTGGCGTTGACACTTGATTAGTTCAAGTGAAAGTTTGGATTTGTTACTCTTGGTGTTTGCCGACACCTAGGCGGCGTGGAGCGTCGTGCTCGGTGACCTTCTCAAGAAGCTTGTGAGAAGGCCGACGGTTGTGAGTGGTTTGGTGCTCGCCATCTCGGAGTGGAGGAAGAGCAACCATAGTTGAGCGAGTGTTGGTTGGTTTGGAACCGGTCCAAGTGTTGGACTTACCTCGGAGGTGTGTGCTCATTTGAGGAGCCGGTCCAACGCGGGTTGGGCTTACCTCAGCGTGGATTAGGGAGACCGGCAAGTCTCCGAACACCACGGTAAAACATAATCGTGTCATCTTGTTTTTACTTGTGCTTTACTTTGAGCTATTTACATTCTTGCTTTAATTGCTTACATATCTTGTATGATTGCTCATATTGTATTGTGTTCATATTGTCGGTGCACTTAGTTGAGCCTAGTTGTTTTAGGTTTTAATTGTGCAAAACCAATTCGATATTAGCTTCGCATTTATATATTGGTTTAGCGCGATAGATTTTTAAAACCGCCTATTCACCCCCTCTAGTCGGCCACCTCGATCTTACAAGTGGTATCGAGCTTGGTCTCTCATTTATTAGACTTAACCGTCTAGAGAGTAAAGGATGGCAACTAGAGATTTAGTGCACCTAGGTGAAGCACCTATATTTGTTGGCACAAATTATGCTCAATGGAAAATCCATGTCTTGTTATTTTAGGGCCATGAGTCCAAAAATATGGCGGATTGTAGATGTAGGTTTTCTCCTCCATTGGATCTTTTGCTCCAACCATTGAGGAAGAGAAATGCTTACATCTCGACGCTCAAGCTACTAACGCCTTATTTAGTGCTTTGGCGTAGACCTTTTGATGCCATATGCAATCTCAAGAGCGTTCATGAGATGTGGACATATATTCAAGATCAATATGAATTATCCACTTCAACTAGTGATGATTGCACACAAGAATGGATGTCGGAAGAAGAATGCTCAACTTCAAGCTCAGACAAGCGAAAATGAGGACTCCTCAACTCCTCCACATCAACTCAATGCTTCATGGCTAAAGGTAATGATGAGGTAAACAAAATGAAGAACCCACCTATGATGAGTTGATGGAAATGTTAGAAGACTTAAATGAATATCTTGGCAAGGAGAAGTCAAAATTCAAAGTCTTGAAGAAAGAATTTCTTTCTCTCAAGGATTCTTATGAAGAGCTAAAAGAAGCTCATGAGACTCTCCTTCTCAAGGATCTTAATAAGTCCAAGGTGGATATAGGCATTACATGCAAGTTATTAGATGATATGTCATGCATAGTTCCTACATCTTGCATTTCATCTAAAGTTAGCATATCCACCTCTTGTGATGATTTAATTGATATGCCTTGTTGCTCCAAAATAGATGCTCCTATTTCCTCCATATCTTGCAATACTAACATTGTAGAGGAAAACAATGAGCTCAAGGCCCAAGTCAACAAATTGAAGAATGACTTGGAAAGAGGCCTAAAAGGAAGGCCACTCTTGACGATATATTGAGCAAGCAAAGGCGCTTGCAAGATAAGAGTGGAATTGGCTTCACTCCTAAGAAAAGGAGACAAGCAAGACAAGGCACAACGCAAGGCACACGAAGAATATCAAGTGCCATGGATGCAAAGGAAAGGGCCACTTCGCCTCGGTGTGTCCTAACAAGGTGAATGACAAGCAATTGTCATCAAAGAAGAGGCAAACCGGCAAGGAGCAAGTAAAGAAGGTAAAAGATGAATACAAACTTAGAACTTGCTATAATTGCCGGGAAAAGGGACATATGAGTAAGGATTGTCCCAAAGGTATCACTCCTAAGCCCATTATTTACAATGATCAATATTTGCTTAGGAAGGATATTAATGGCAATGTGTTTGCTAGAATAGTTAGTACACATAAAACTAATGCTAGGGCTATTTGGGTGCCCAAATCTATTGTGACTAACATTCGTGGACCCAACCTAGTTTTGGGTACCAAAATGCGCTTAAATGCTTAATAGGTACTTGGAGAGGCATTGGAGACTTGGCTTATTCATATAAAGATGGATGTCATCATATATCAAATTGGAGCCAAGCTTGAGGATAATCGTTTCACATCAAGAACCAATGCCATCTCGGTAACAAGTATTTACATTGAAGTATCTAGCCCTTTATACCTTGTGTAGGTTGCATTTCATGAAAATCTTATTAAAAGGGTGTTCTTGCTCTATGTTCTCAATGTTCATTATTCATATCTTGAGCAAGTTGGTGTGGCACATTAAGGGGGAGTGATAAATCATAGCCATGTATATCACATCCCTAAATGTGCCCAAATAAATTAAGTGCTAGTATTGCTTTTCAAAAATAAGCCTTTTAGCCAAAAGTCAAAAATTTGATAACTATTAGTAATTCTTTGAAAAATTAATTGCAAAATGTATACAAATGCTTTTGAAAGGTTTACCAAAGGTTTTGGCTTTAGAAAAACCTATTTTAAGTAAAAATGCATTTCTAGCCAAAATCCTACATTGTAGTATTTTGTTTTTGACATAAACTAGATTTTTGTGTAAAATCTATTCTAAAAGGAATTTGAAAATCTTGCCAAAGGAAAATCCTAGAGTTGGTTATTCTAAATCTTTTGGTATTCAAAGGATTTTCAAAAGACCAACCTAGAAAAAGATATTTGATTTTCAAACTCGTCCAAAATACTACTATGACCTAAGTGGTCACTTTCTAGCACTTAAGTGAGTTTTTCCATATGAACTAAAATTCTTCATATGAATATGTTCATAATGATATTTATGACTCATACATGCAATTGGATGCTTTAAAATTCATCATTTGCTCAATTTGGATCTTTTGATGAAAGTTCTTAGAAATATATTTCATTTAGAAAACCAAGAGCTTAAATTGTAAAAACTATTTTAAAATTCTATTCTTATGGGCTATATAAGTTGGAAATACTCCAAAGATGTTTATTTGATTGATTGTGCAAAAATTTGGAGTAAAATACAACAATTCTCTCTTTTCCTCTCCTCTCTTGGCGTGTGTCGACTTCAGATGACACCGGTCCAGCCAAGCCTCTATAAGGCGATCCGATAGGAGATCCCACCGGTCCGACCGGCGTTGGCCCGTGGTCCGACCGGTTTTTGGGAAAAGGTTAAAACCCTTCAGCGAGAGCCTTTCTCTCACTCCACCTTTCTCCCCAACCGAACCACTCTTTTCTCTCTCTCTCGGTAAGTGGCACCTTCTCCCTTGGATCTCCTCCTCCGGCCGTCCATTTGGGGATTCAAGGTATCCACTTGCTCTCCCTCATCTCCTCTTCCATTCCCTCCAATTACTTTGTGGATTGATGGGCTATCTCTTCCACATTTTGGAACCCTAGGTGAGGGAAGAACTTGCAAACTTTCGGATTTTTGGCTCTCCATTCTCTTCAAGGAGGCATCCTGTGTTACTCCTCTTCAATAGAGCCGATAAGTATCCTCGATCTACTTGCATTACTCTCATTTGTGATTTGCCCCAAAATTCTAGGGTTTGTCAAAAATCCTATCTTGTTCACTAGATTTTGTGGCAAAACTTTGTCTCTACAAGTAGTTTGTGAATAGACAAATGAATGCACTTGATGACATTGCTTGAATGATGAAAATTTGTGAAAATCACAAAGTTCATCTCATCGGTTCGTAACCGTGGTCCGACCAGGTGCCACATGGCGATCGGACCGGCCTCGATGGCGATCGGCCAGGCGCCACAATGGCGGTCGGACCGGCCTCGTGGCGATCCGGCCGCCGTGGGCAGCGATCGGACCGCTGTGTCGAGAGAGCATGTCAATGACACCAATGTGTATTCATAAGTTTATTATCTATTCCTTGTTTGATCCTTTGGTTATATTCCGGGAGCTATCTTAGAACAAGCGCGTGGCGATCGTTGGTGGACCCCTCCTTCTCCTTCTCCTTCTTCATCCGGAGGAAAGCTCCGATTGAGGGCGACATTGAAGGCGCTTCTATGGAAGAAGTAGAGGAATCAAGTTCGGATAACAACGGCAGCGACAATGACTTTGATGAGAACGCTGGAAATGATGTTGAGGAGGATGAAGATGATAATGAGGACGCTCCAGATGAGTCTCAATTCTTTGGTCTTGATGTCTCAAGGTTAAGAAGTGAAGATTATACAATATTGAGACATGTTGATCAGTATCAGTTCTCAGAATCTGCAACGATGGGTATGTTCCACACCAAGTTTCAGCAAGATGTATTCAAGATTATCTATGCGAAGAAAAAATTTGCTAATCACAGATATGTCAAATGGAACTACTTGGCACAGAATCCAACCTACAATGGACTTTACAGACTTTTCAAATATGTAGGTTTGGATACCTTGGTTTCTCTGAACTGCAGCTTTCATTCTAAAGTCATCAGACAGTTTTATGCAACAGTTTTCGTGTCTCCCGATTACGACAAGCTTGTTTGGATGACTGGGCATAGAAAATTAATGGCTACAAGAAAGCAGTTCATGGAAGCCTTAGGTTTGAAGGAGTCAAGGGGTGTAAGGATCCATTTGCAGGAACCCCTAAACCTTGCTCAAATAGATGAGTTCTATGATCAGAATAATCCTTATTCTTGCGGTAAGGTGACAGGACTCCTTCCCCTCCCCAGTATTATAAACAGGATCATGAGATCATCATTCTTCCCCAGGAGTGGGAACAATGATGAAATCCATGGGAGGGCATGGAATGCGATTCAGTACATAATGGAGGGCACTCGTTTCGATGTCATAGATCTTATTTTCAGAGAGATTGACACCTCCAAGGGAGACAAGTCTAAGAGTATTTATTATGCTCCCTACATAATGAGGCTTATCAAGAGCATAATTGAATTCAATACTCCTGTGACATAGAGCATAAAGAATCTGAGACCCAGGGCGCTCCTCCTCCTCCTGCTCCAGTGCTCCTCCTGCTCCTCCTGCTCCGGTGGCTCCTCCTCCACCTCCTCGATGCTCGGGACAGGGCTCCTTCTCTCGGGATCCCTGTGCTCAAGACCTGTCCCTAGCAATGATGCTTAATCTTGGTGAGTGTGGATCGATTCGCACATCTCGGGAGGCTTTTCAGTGACTACTTTTTCTCGATTGGATGAGTTTGAGGTTGCTACCACATCCAGTTTGATACAGCATGCTCGCTCGGATAGCGGATCTGCGGCGATTTCACGCCTTCCAGCAGCAGCGAGCACCTCTTTATTATCAACGATGCGGGCGTGGACCTCACCTTCCCTCCTTCTTTTGGCGAGGAGATCGGCCTTCATCCTCTCGGGATCCTCTGTAGAAGCGGTAGCCATTTGTTCTATTTAGGTCATTAGACCTTGTATGCAAAAATTGTAATATCTTTTATGACTACTTGGTTGTATGACTCTCATTATGGCTATGCTATCTTTTGCTACTCTGTGTGAGAACATGTTTTTATGTCATGATTTATGTTTGCATGAGATGTGGATGAGATGTGTTTATGAATGAATATATTTGTGTCTGATTATATCTTCTTGTCTCCTGTCGTGGATGTCCCTCTTTACAAGAGAAATTCTGTCAAATTTTTATAAAAATCTCTCTCAAGCATCATTCTTTATGTTCTCTCAACATAGTTTGTGAAAATTGTTAAAATGAGAGATTATCTATATTCCTTTTCAAAAATGGGGAGGTTAGTTGAATATGTTTCAACTATCATTTCAAGTGGTTCTCAATGTTATGATCAATAGGTTTGTAACCTATCCTTGTTTCTCCTCTCACATCTTGAGAACAAAAATTCCACCTTGGTCATATAAGTTCAATTTATACTTTTTGTGACCAACCTCATTTTTTTTGCAAGTGGTATCATTTTGCAAATACTCCTTTTGGCTAAGATTTGTCTTGTGTTTTTGGGTGATTTATGCCAAAAGGGGGAGAATGTTTTTATCAATATTGTTCATTTGGATGTTTGATTTGTTTAGACATACCAAAAGAGGGAAAATGCATGCTTTAGATGTGTAAGGGGGAGAATGTGTTCACATGCATTTTGTTTAATGCTTTATGTTTCACCCCATATGATGCATAGACATAGTTCATTAGTTTAAATTCTTATCTTATGTCTATGAATATCCAAATGTTGTTATTGATAATGGATTTGTCATCAATCACCAAAAGGGGAGATTGAAAGATCTAGACCCGCCATTATGAGTTAATGGAGTGTTTTGGTGATTAATGACAAATCCAAATATGAACTAACTCTTTTATCAAGTATCATCTTTATGTAGTCTCATTTGGATATAAAGGTGAAACACAACGAGGTATGCAATCGACATCTCAATTTATATAATGTTGCATTTCTGGATCCAAAATATAGGATTGAACTCAACCTTAAGTTAAACTTGAATATGTGCATATGACCTCATTACACATTTGTGTATGCACACATTTAGGGGGAGTTTTATCCTATACTTTGTGGTTTCATTAGTATTGATCCATGTTCCATTTTCCACATATATTGGGATCTTTACGTTGAAACAAAACCTTTGAGTATACAACACTTGTGTAGTTCGTATATACTCATGTAATAAGTATATAGAACTTGTGTAGTTCTTGTATACTCATGTTAGAGTATATATAACTTGTGTAGTTTATATATACTCAATTGTTCTCTCATTTATCATCATTAAATTTATGAAAATTTAAGTGGTTATCATCAATTACCAAAGAGGAAAGATTGAGGTATCTTGTCCCACCATTATGAGTTAATGGTATGGTGTGGTAATTAATGATGATCACATTATGGAACTAACATTTTCCATGAGTTGGATATACGAGGTTATGTTCGGGATGATGAAGACTTGGGATGATCATGAGTTGATCATCAAGTCAAAAACTTAGTGTAAATGATGCATCATGAGTTGATGCTTATCAAGAAGAGATGATCATGAGTTGATCATCAAGACAGAGAAGACCCATCATGTGTTGATGGAGGTCAAGTGAAGGATTGCATCATGTGTTGATGCATGTGAAGACTCGGGATGGAGAAATCATCATGTGTTGATGATGTTCAAGACAAGATCCGAAGTGAAGAAATCATCATGAGTTGATGAGTGTCAAAGTTAAAGACCCGGACTTGAAGTGTTGATGTGCGTCATCAAGCTTCAAGAAGATGCAAGGCAAAGGTATGACTAGCTAGGGCTAAGGATGTGTTCCTAGTCTTTTACCGGTCTTGGTGTTTGGTTGGAAGACCGGATTGCTAGTATAGGTTGCCGTACTATTAAGAGGGGTCTTAACTAGTAGTTTGAGTTAGTCATGTGTTGATAGCTCATTATATTTGCTCTAGCTCATCTAGGCATGATGCTATTTATTTGCGAATGTGTTTTGCAAATAATCGAGGCTCATGCATAACCCTTGTAGCATGTGACTTAAGTTTGCAAATGTGTTTTGCAAATGGTGTAAGTCCATGTACCTTATTCCTTGTGATGAGTATTCTAAGGGTTAGCAAATATGTTTTGTAACCTACTGAGAATATCATCTTTGAAACCTTGTCGAAGATTGCATTCAAATAAGCTAATGTGTTTAGCCATTTGAAGTAAAGCATTTGGAGTTGGCTCTGTGAACTGCCGGTCGGACCGGCAGTGGTCACCGATCGGGCCGGTGGCCGTCGGACCGGCCGGTGTGCTACTAGCGGTCGACCGGTTTGACTTGAACCGATTTCCTTGTGCGGAAGTTCCGCTATTGTAAAAATCGGACTTCGCGGTGAGGAAGTTCGGAGTTCGAGCGAGCGGTTTTCGAGAGCTCCCATTTTGGGACTTAGCCAAATTCGCGAAGGCGGTCGGGCCAAGCCCGGGCAGGCGATCGGACCGATATCGGCGGTCCGGCCGGCCGATGCATGGCGGTCGAGCCGGCCAAGGCCCAACGGCTACTTTTCTAGCCGTTGGCGCATGAAGCGATCCGGCCGCCATTGGTTGGCGGTCGGGCCGCCCACTGGTGTTTGATGGAATCTTCTCCCCAACGGCTAGTTTTTGTGTGGGCTATATATAGACACCTTGGCCGGTTGGGAGATCTTCTTGAGTGCTATTGTTAAGTGATACACTCATTCTTTGAGCTAAGAGCAAGTCTCTATTCTCTTTTGTGCATGTGTTGCACTTGGTGAGATTAGAGAGCAAACCCTAAGTGCATGTGTTGCCTTAGGTAGTGGATTGTGTATCCACGTGGCGTTGACACTTGATTAGTTCAAGTGAAAGTTTGGATTTGTTACTCTTGGTGTTTGCCGACACCTAGGCGGCGTGGAGGCGTCGTGCTCGGTGACCTTCTCAAGAAGCTTGTGAGAAGGCCAGCGGTTGTGAGTGGTTTGGTGCTCGCCATCTCGGAGTGGAGGAAGAGCAACCATAGTTGGCGAGTGTTGGTTGGTTTGGAACCGGTCCAAGTGTTGGACTTACCTCGGAGGTGTGTGCTCATTTGAGGCGGTCCAGCGCGGGTTGGGCTTACCTCAGCGTGGATTAG
Source organism: Hsuehochloa calcarea (assembly GCA_036346395.1). NCBI lineage: Eukaryota > Viridiplantae > Streptophyta > Magnoliopsida > Poales > Poaceae > Hsuehochloa > Hsuehochloa calcarea. Next base: position 53,999,282 of record CM070604.1, on the reverse strand, counting down.
GGAGACCGGCAAGTCTCCGAACACCACGGTAAAACATAATCGTGTCATCTTGTTTTTACTTGTGCTTTACTTTGAGCTATTTACATTCTTGCTTTAATTGCTTACATATCTTGTATGATTGCTCATATTGTATTGTGTTCATATTGTCGGTGCACTTAGTTGAGCCTAGTTGTTTTAGGTTTTAATTGTGCAAAACCAATTCGATATTAGCTTCCGCATTTATATATTGGTTTAGCGCGATAGATTTTAAAACCGCCTATTCACCCCCCTCTAGTCGGCCACCTCGATCTTACACCCGTGCTCCCGGCCGACCGCTTGCCCCTCCACGCGCTCTGGTCGACCCGCGCCCGCTGTCTCCGCCGTGCCGCTCGGCCGACAACTCCTACGCCCGCCACCTGCTTCGCGTCGCACGCTGCCCGGTCCTCTCCCTACCCCGGCTATAAGAGCCCCCTCGCCTTCCCCTCCATTGCCTTCCTCTCTTCCCCTCTCTGTGCCGAGAGTGAAGCTCGGTACTACCGCCCGTTTACCCCGGTACTACCGCCGCACCTCCCCAATACTTTTGCCCTCCTCCCCTCCGGTACTACCGCCTCCCCCGATACTACCGCTCGCGCCTCCACAGGACCGGTCTTGCGTGGGCCAGTCCACGCCTTGCACCACATGGACCAAGCAACATCTTGAGGGCCACGTGTCAGCACGGGGCTTTTTGCTAGTCGTCTGATTTTGTTTTCAATTAAAAATCCAATGGAAAAGCTTTAAAATTCATATCTCCTTCGTTATAACTCCAAAAATTATAAAACTTGTAACAAAATTTTTCTAAATTCAAGATCTTGCTAATGGCACTGGTCTTGTTTAATTTGGAGTTCATTTGTTATGGATTTTGTATTTATTTATTCTCTTTGTTGTTGTGCCTTTTTCTGGTACATTCGTCCGATTAGGATTCGAAGACGCGGGAGACCTCCACTTCGATCAAGCTCAAGAATACCAAGACCCTACTACCTTTAACCAAGGTGTGTCAATACTTTGATCATTTTGAATCTACATTTTATGCAAATTATATTTAATTAAAATATCAAAATTGCATGCTTTAATTCTGTAATCAAATGTATGTTAAAGCTTAAGGTAGTTAAACACCTATTTGATGATTAATTAATTATTAAGCCATCATTTGATAAATTGAATCCCTTATTCCATGTCACCCTAGTAGATATGTGGTAAATACTAGCATAGGCTGTACTTAAGCGACATGCTAGTCTTACTTAAGTACCGGGACAATAAATATCCTAATCATCATCTTTTAATCATGAAAGTGATTTTGAGCAGTCATTGTGGGTAAATGACTGATGTGTTGTGATAATTGTCTTTTCCTCCCCAAAACCTTAAACAACTTGTTAGTACCACATCTGGGCGGATGGAAAGAGTGGTGGGTGTCATCGTGCACGAAAGTGGTTGGTAGGTAGTATGAACCGCCCAAATGGATTAAGTACTTAATCTTGTCATGACCTCCTGTGTAAAACAAGTACAACTGCGGATGTGGTTGGTAGGTGGTATGAATGCGCGACAACGGGGGTGGCAGGGATGAGCAAAGACGACACCAAGTTGTAACTTCAGTGAGCTCAGAGTCAGATCACACCATGCAGCGACAGCAAAATCTGGCAAGAAGAGCTGGACGCTGGGCACTGTAGCATTACTGGCAAACATGCGGCCTGTGCTTCCTTCTCCTTTTGGCTTCTGTCTGCTGCAGTCCAAGCTCACCAAGAAGAAGTACCCGGCCTCTACTCGATCGCATACATGTTCCTCATCGTTCCACAAGGCGGGGGGCGGCAATGGCGATACAAAGGTGTGGGCTCTGACAAGGACAGTGGAGATTGTTACAGTACTATATACGGTAAGAAGGCTGTCGGACCCGGATTTTCTAATCCCAAATCCTCTGCGAATAACTGTGCTATTCCCTGGATCAGTAGATAGCACTCACAGATACATCACTGAATCATTTCATACATGGCTTAAAACCATACCATTCATTAATTTAACACATCAGAGTTTACATAGACCGCATCGGGTCAAGTTTTACAATAAGGGCCGAACAGGCCAAATGATTACATCACAAAAGTAGCGGAAGCGACAACGGAAGCAAAAAGGGTGAGGCCACATCTCTTCACAGGCAAGCGACTGGGGAAACCTGTGTACATCCGATATTACCCAAAACTCAGATAACATGGGATGCACCCAGGTACCAGCGGAGTTAGCTAGACTGGGGCGAGACTACTAAACTATGCTTTAAGAACTCCTGGGTCTTCAGACATCTGGTTCCTCGTAGTAGTCATAATCTCCAATATTTTCTGCTTCTGAGGGTTTGGGGAAAGAGCGAGAATGAGCACAACCACCGTGCTCGCGGGCCAACACACAGAATGCAATAGTATACATGCAAGGCTTAATAAGGATGGCTCAGGTTCTTTTATTTGCTAAAGCAATATTTTCAATTACCATAAATACAATTCCCTATGACTTAGCATTTTAAACAGATTGCATTTTTATTAAAGAGAATAAGTGCAATATTAAATAACAGTAAAGGTTACCTCCACCTCATGCTAAATTTTGACAGCGGTTACTTCCACCGATTATCAACATTGGGTAAGGCTACCCAGGAAAAATCCAAAACAAGGGCTAGATGAGCCCAACACATTTCCATTCCACCCACAAAGATTTTTGAAATAGAACTAACTCAAGTTAAGTTCTCATGTCCGCTTTGACCGTAGTAAGGCGTATTGTTTAAGCAGATTTAGACTCTGCAGAGGTTGTACACTGTACCCACAAGAGATAATCATACTCGTTATCCCACATGATTCCTTAGTCATGTAGTTGAACGATCGTCACAGTAACGTTTCAAACTACCTTGCCCCTTCCGTCATCTCACCCCTATGGCCAATTCCATAAGTTGTGCGGGATGCTTACCACAACGACTAACGCAGCTGGCCCCGGCCACAACGACTAGCGCAGCTGATAACTTCACCGTTTTCGGTGTCCCATTCTAGCTAGCATACGTCCTGCCGCTTGCACACTTCTAAACACTAGTTGTGGGATGACATTCAGGGTTCAATAATTTTACTAAGCCAAGTTGCACTTTGCAGACTTGTGGTTGTACTTATTCTACACAGGAGGTCATGACAAGATTAAGTCCTTAATTCATCTAGACGGTTCATACCACATACCAACCATTCTCGTGCTACGTCCACACCCACCACTCTTTCCATCCGTCCAGATGTGGTACTAGCAAGTTGTTTAGGGTTTTGGAAAGAAAAACCAATTAACGCAACACACCAGTCATCTACATCCAATGACTGCTCAAAACCATTTTTTTTCATGTTTAAAAGGATGATGATCGGGACATTTATTGTCCCGGTACTTAAGCAATACTAGCATGTCGCTTAAGTACAACCTAGGCTAGTATTTACCACATAATTACTAGGGTGATAAAGAATATTGTATTCGATTTATCAAAGGATGGCTTAATAAGTAATTAATCAGCAAATAGGTATTTAACTACCTTAAGCTTTAACATATCATTGTTTACAAAATTAAAGCATGCAACTTTGATATTTTAAATAAACATAGCTTGCATAAAATGTTGGCTCAGGATGATCAAAGTATTGACTCACTGTGTCAGATTATCGCGGCCTTGATCTTATTCATGGCCTTCTCTCGCGAGGGTATTGAATTCAGTGCTGCGTGCATATCAGAATCTTGACCTGCTCAGTCATTGCTTCTTCTAGACTCAGACTCCTAATTACACGATACAAGCAAGAACAACAAATAAATCCAAAGAACTTCCAAAAGACCAAATATAAATAAAGCACTTTAAATAAGTTTTGCGATGAACGAGCTGAAGAGACAATATTCAGCGAGGCGGGGATGTTTGACAAGGTCAAACGATTAGCTGAGTACACGAGACAAAGGCGGAGATACTCTGCCGAGGGAAAACAAGGGGGAAACAAGTCGAAGAACTTCCGCAGGATACTTCACTTCAGATACTGCTGATTGGGCAAGATTAGGATACAAGATAATTTTTGCCGGGCTTTTAAAAAGACAGTAAAACATTTTATCAAAGACGACTTTTGAACGGGGATAAACAATATTTAGACCAAGGAATACTGGATAGGATTACAAGATTAATTTACAAGTTTTCAAGGTAAGCTGTCGAGATTAACATGTTAATCTCGAATAGCCCTCCAAAATATTTTGAGAAAATGCAAGTTTATTTCAAAGCATTTTACACAACGCATGAAATTTGGATAAATATGTTTTAACAAAAATAGACATGATTGCGGAGACGATTACGAAGGTCATTTGCATAACTTCGATTTCCGAGATTTTGCAAATTACGCTCTTAATCGATAGCTCTCAACTAAAAGCGAAAATGATAATTCTACCAGTACTTGACAATTGGCGAGTTAACAATTAACAACGGCTAATCGAATCAACACAAGTCATAGCACAAACGCAGAGAATATATATTTTGGAAATGTTTTCGCCAAAATGGAAAGCTACTGACGACCGAGGATTACAAAACAACACAATACACAAATGCCATACAATCTTCACTACACAAATCATTCTTTACCAAAAACTCACTACTGCTCCACGACTACCCTGCACAGGTTTAACAAAAATATTTTCAAGATCAATACACACATCGACAATACACAAATTTTCAAATGCCAAACTCGCGACGATTCAATTGCATACATTCCAATTGCAAAACACAAAACAAAGGTTCTTGCTCTTGATCTCGATCTTTGCTCTGCTACCTGCGAGGAGGGCCCACCGCGAGAGAGAGAGAGAGAGATAGAGAGAGAGAGAGAGGAGGAGCGCGCGGCAGCTGCCGGCGTGGTCGGGCGGGAGGCGGCGGGGCGAGCAAAATGGGCGTCGGCGAGGAGGATGTCGAGGAGGCGGCGGCGTGGCGGGACGGCACCAAGAGGCGGCGGCGGCAGAGCGCACGCGCAGAGGCCACGAGGTGAGCAGCGATGGCGGCCGGAGGAGGAGGGAGGAGGAGCGCCACGGGCACCAGGCGTGCGGGAGGCTCACCGTGTAGTCGGCCGAGGCGGGAAGCGGTGGAGGCGGCGGCGGCGGAGTGGAGGCGGTGTTGGGGAGGCGCAGGCGACAAAGCGTGGCGGCGGGGAAACCTAGCCGTCAGGCGGGAGGCAAGGGGCCTCGGCGAGCTCCGGCGCGAGTGGGGCGAGGCGCGGAGGGAGGAGAGAAAGGCGGCGAGTGGGGCGGAGAGGCGCCAGAGGAGGGGAGAGAGCGGCGCCAAAGCGGTTAGGGGCGGCAAAGCGGTTGAGGCGGCGGTTGGGCGGCGAGGCAGCAGCAAGAGGGGAGAGGAGAGGAGGCGAGCTCGGCCTTTATGGCCGGGAGAGGGGCCGGCGGGAGGCGGGAGCAGCGGAGATGGGGAGAAGAAAAGCGCGCGGCGTGGGGTCGTGAGTCGGCGGATGGCGCGGGAGTCGGCGTCTGGCGTGGGGCTGGCGGAGGCCGGATCCGGAGGCGGGACTTGATGAGGCGGCAGGGGCGTGCAGTGCGAGAGGGAGGGCGGAGCGCACGAGGCGAGCGAGAGAGTGGCGGTGGTGCGCAAACCGAGGTAAGAACAAGATCTGGAGATTTCTTTTGAAATTTTTGCAAACTTTTGATTTTTTTTTTAAATTTTTTGCAAAAACAGGATGTTACAAAGGCCTTATTTTCCATGTCACTTTCTCCTGCTATCTTTACATCGCCTTTGTTCCTGTTAATAAAAGTTATTTTCCCTATTTAGTGGAGCTCTGATAGGCATGGCGATAACACTACTTTGATAAATTGCAAAGTGGCTTTTCAGATAAAGACCAATTTGGTAAAGAACCAGTCCAAACTTGTTAAACGTGGAAGTAAGCGCACCATTCTTGGCATAAGCAGGAAGAATCCTACAGCCAGTATTTTGCTACACATGTAGCACTTCATCCACAAAAAACAAAAAGACAAGTCAGCAGAGAATTGATTTAATCCAATATGTGTTCATATGTTCCAGGGAATTATGGGGTCAGGAGTGGGCAACGTACTGATGACATGGTGCGTCGAGAACAGAGGGCCAGTGTTCACTTCAGCCTTCATTCCTATCATCCAGATCATGGTTGCAATGATTGATTTTTTCTTTCTTTCTCCATGAGAACCTCTACCTTGGAAGGTAACCTTTGCCTGAGTTATTAAATCAAGACATGCAGTTTCATGTTTCTTCCCTCATTCCCCTTCCTGAAATAATGCATTCTTGTGTGAATAGGAGCACCTATCTTTTTCATCCCTGTAGTATTGTAGTATTCAACTTCTTTATCACTCCAATAACTATGAAAGTTACGAAGATTAAAGCCACAAGAGCACAGCGGAAGTCTGGCGTTGAAACCAAAAAACCCCGAACTCAAACCCTCCTAGCCAGTCTGACCATCGTTGCCTGGCAGGTCTGAGCATCGGGCCCGGTCTGACCACCAGCTGCAAAAACAACTGCTCAAGGGATCCACAAATCGACCTAATTTTTTTATCACGTGATCCAAATCTCATGATATTTCAGACATAACTCATCAAGAAGGTCAAGAACCTATTCCAATCGATGATTGAGTCGATCGAAGCCAAGATTCCACGAATTTATTTATCGTGATCAAGAAGACACAAAAACCGGAGAAAACAAAAACTTGATCCAAAAGTTTGCTCGTGGGTGGAAGATGGTCAAGATGACCTTAGATCAGATTCCACAAGTCCTAGCAAACTAGATTATGACAAAATACTCAATCAAAACCCTTAACACAACCCCTCCCCCCAAACCATCACAGAGAGAGTAAGAACAAGATAGAACTCATCTTGGGGCAATCTTGATTGGATTGATTAGAGGGATTATAGGTTTGCAACCACTCCACTATGGAGGACAAAATCTCACACTTGAGCACCTAATTTCTCAATCCATCTCTTTCAAACCCTAGCCTCCTCTATTTCCTCATCTTTCCCTAAATCACAAATTAGGGTTTCAAAGCTTGGATGGATGGAGGTGCAAATCCTGCACCCTGCAACCTGGACAGTCAGGCGACACTTCGCTGAATTGAGGGTTTTTCCCAAACACCTCAGTACTTATGCCAATTGTTAAATACACTAAGATTTGGATCTCTCACAATAATATTTCGGTAATAGCTGCTGTCAGAATTTTCTTCATGTCATATAAAAAAAGGGCATACATTTAAGGGTGCAATGATAAATACATACATCATAGTCAAGTTATGAGTGAGTATTTGGAGTGATAGAACAGCAATGGCAGGCCCAAATGGCATCACTTTTGTGTTTTGTTTTATCCTTGCAGTGTGCTGGGATCCATACTGATGATTCTGGGCCTCTATATTCTGCTGTGGGGAAAGAACAGGGATGCCTCAGTAGCATCTGCCAAAGAAGAGGAAGAGGACAAGGAGAAGCAAGTAAAATCATGAGGACCAAACTACACAATGCTTGGGCTGTAAAACATGAGATAACTTCCTCCTTAGTTTCCTACTCCTACATGGAAAAACTGAGGGTGTTATAGTAGTACTAGTATTTGTGTTGTAGTTTGCGTTTTTGCTCGTACAACATGATATGCTGCCCTAATTTCCACAACTATGCCTAACCGTGCAACACTGTCAATCTTTACTCTCCAATATTTAGCGCTAAGCCTGAAGTAGTTAAGAGAACGGCGGCATAAGTTGCTCAAGTTTCAACACGTCAGAACATCACTGTCAGTCACACTGAACATGAAAAGAAAAGAAAAGAAAAGAAAATAAATGTTCTTTGCACGATGTTCGTACCCCCACGCTCCTGTGAGGGCGGCGAATCAATGCTTTGGGATTTGATTTGGACTTAAAGCAATCTTTTGCTCATCAAGGCAGAGACAGTGGGCATTGGATCTTAGGACTTTCTCATGGGAAGATGTTTCCCTACATGCATGCTCTTAATAGGCCCTAAAACGGGCTCATGCTAGTGTTTCAACGCTAAAACAGCATCCAATGCTCTACGGTAGAAGCCATCCATGCAGGATCACAAGCTATACTTGCTTGCCAAAACTGAAAAAATAAAGGGGTGGGGGAAGAGCTTTAAATTGTTCCACTGCACTACGTAAAGAGAGATATTCCGTTCTTTTGGTTGCGCAATTTGCTCGATGCAAATCTTCCAGAATGCAGCTATTCTGAAGTCAGAAAATACGCATCATGCAATGCTTTGCTTGTCCTCTGTCCCAACTACTGTTTAACTCTTTGGCACGTGTTGCGAAAACGAAACGAAATTAGAAACAGTCTTGCAGATGCCATCAGCACCTCACCACCCTATAAAACCATGACAACCAAAACAAATTGCTCAGACAAGGCCATCAGATCAAAGTCAGTTCAGAGACCACCCTCTGGCTGCCTGAAATGTGGAGGGCAGGATGCACGGAGCAGTGGATGCCGACGGTGGCAATGGTCGCCACCAACGTCGTGATCGCCATCATGACGGCCCTGATCAAGCAGGCACTGAACAAGGGGATGAACCGGCTGGTCCTCATCACTTTCCGGCAAATGGTGGCCACTGTATTCCTTGGCCCCATTGCCTACTTCAAGGAAAGGTAGTGTCAAAAGCAAATAAATTTTTTATAATAATAATAAAGCAACTTCTAGTCGCTGGTATTTCACTGTTGCTGATCACTGCTTTTTCAGGAAGACAAGACCGAAGTTCACAACTGAAATCTTTGTGTACATGTTCCTAAGTGGAATTCTTGGGTAAACACATGGCACATACTTACACCGAGTTCAGTTTGATTTCATCAGTAATCCTAGATTAATCTTTCTCTTTGGCATGCATGCTGCAGACCGGTGCTACTTCAGTACACGCTGTTTGTCGGATTGGAGTACACAACAGCAACATTTGCTGCGACTTTCTCCAATATGCTTCCAGTGGTTACTTTCTTGATATCACTCGCTTTCAGGTAACACCAATTGATTTCGGCAACCTGAAACTCTTTTTACTGCAAAGTCCATTTCTTAATCTTTTTCCATGTAGGTCAAGTAAGGTGCTACATATGCTACTATCTATCATATGTTTGATTTTATTCTTCTTAATACTTTTCTAACTTATTCATAATTAAGGTGGCGTTTCATTTAAAGTAGTACAGTAGTACCTTAAAAAGAACTAAGACCCTAAAGCACCTAAAAGAAAACTTCAACTTTGTTCCCGTAGAGAGTAGATCCTGCAATTGATTAGCTCAACTCATATGGATCATAAAGCACTTTTCATGAACTACTTCCACTTATCAACACAAAACACCAAATTCTTTATAGGTTTGAAGCATTAGATGTGAGAAGCAAGTCAGGGAGTGCCAAGATTTCAGGAACACTGATCTCCCTCAGTGGAGCAATGATGCTCACCTTCTACAAGGGCTCAGCACTGACCCATACACCATTATCCAGTAGTCCAGCGTCCAGCAGTGGCCACAGGCAAGCCGGAGAGCATGGCACAGTCCGGTGGGTGCTCGGTTCTGTCTCGATGCTTGCAAACGTAGTCGGGTTCGCATTGTGGCTGCTGCTGCAGAGGAAATTCACCAGGAAGTACCCGGCAGTTTACTCCGCTACAGCATTCATGTCATTGTTCAGCTTCATCCAAGCAGGAGCCCTCGCCCTGTCCATACAAAGGAACAGCATTTCAGTGTGGGCTCTCAAGGGGACAATAGAGATCGTCACAGTTGTATATTGTGTAAGATCTCTTGCAGAGCTCAACTATCTTACATATTCCAATTGACATGATGGAGTAATCCTGTTTGTATATTTTTGTCTCTTTTTCTTAGTATAGCAAATGGCTAGTTTCTTGTCTACAAAGGACCCTTTCAGGAAAAATGAAATGAAAAGGAAAGAAAAGTAAGGAAGAAGAATATGTTCATTGGACCAAAGTTTTAAAAAAAAAATTGGGATAGATCATAGATCCCACTTCCACACCATGCAGCATGGACAAAAGCATTTAGCATGACATATTGAGTAACATATATCATTATGTATAAACAATCTTCAGCTTGTGTGTTTTTTTTTAATTTGTACTTCCCAAAAAAGCACTGATCAGGCAAAATTAGAGAAGTTATTTTAGGATCAAACATTAACTGCCAAACTATCATAAAATTGCTAATTTGTGTACCTAAAATCTTACAATTTGTGACAAGTCTGCACTCTGCAGTATGTTGACCCAAAGAATATGCATTTTAAATATGACATGCTTTTTGCTGATACATGTTTATTATACATAGATTATACAATGTTGTTATTTGTATGATTTAATATTCTTTTTTTTGCCGAAAGAATTATTTAGCCACTGATGCAAGATTTTGCATCATATCGAACAGTAATGTAGCATTTGTTCCATTTTCAGGGTGTAGTGGCATCTGGCATCGGGTACCTGCTGCTCACATATTGTGTGGAGAAGAGAGGCCCTGTGTTCACCGCCGCCTTCAGCCCTCTCTCTCAAATGTTTGTCGCCGCCATCGATCTGTTCATCCTCCATGAGCCGCTCTACCTTGGAAGGTTACTCTTTTTTTTCTTCTTCTTACCTTTAGAGCAGACATACTCCAACCATTCACTGAAAATACAATATATGCCAGTCAAAATCTCTTGTTCTTTTTTTGTCAGATTGCTGTCTATTGCAGGCAATGTTTAAGCTCACTGTTGTTTGGTATTTGATCTTTCAGCGTGCTAGGGTCAGTCCTGGTGATTCTAGGGCTCTATGCTGTTCTATGGGGCAAGAAAGAGGAAGCAGCCAGTACTGCCATTGCTTCGGCAAAGCCGGTGCAAGCAGAAGCAGCTGACGTAGAACAGCAGCAAGTGAAACTGTGATTCCTCTTCACCTGCAGTTGTGTTGTACTCTCACCGTTCATAAATATACGACGTTTCAGAAAACATCAAGTCAAACTTCTTTAGCTTTGCCCATTAATATATTTTTAAAAAGCTATTTGTGAAAATGGTATTATTAGATTAATCATGAAAAATATTTTCATAATATAATAAATTTATATTATTTATGAACACATTTATATAAAATAATAATAATAGTCACAGTTGTATAATGAAATTGTGTCGATATCTCAAACGTCGTATATTCTTGGAGAGAGGGAGTATATGATCTTGCAGGCTCTAACAGCAATGAGTTGCCTATTATACATATAGGGCACACATGGAAGGAAAGATGTGCTGCGATGTTAAATTGTACCATTCTGTTTAAGCTGCTGAACCTGAAAGAAGGGGTTGTTTCAGCTTTTCCTTTGATCCTATATAGGCATAGTGTTGTGGTCAGTGGCGGATCCAGAACGAAAATGACCGATGACCCTTAAGGCAAGATGGATCATGTTCGGCTAGGTTGTGGCCTTGGATGCCCTCTCATGTTGGTTATATCCAAAGAAAAATAATTTTTAGACCCAGTGTCCTGTGCACACCACCGCCTTGGTTGTGGTCATCAATGTTAGAAAAGTGCCCTGCAGATTAAGACTCGTACTAACATTCTGATCTGGCCTACTCTAATTAGACAAAGATAGAAATTGTCGTAGCTACAAACTAGACAATAGAGGAGGGATCTGGACTCCCTACAATGCGAAGAGGAACACCCCCTACAATGCGAAGAGGAACACCCCAAAGGTCCTCAAAGGTGGGGAAACGGTATTAAAGTGTGTCAATTGTCTCTTTATTGCTAAAAAAGTCATCTAACCATATAGAAATATGCTATTTATAGTGTTACATTCAGGGTATATGAGATTACAATTCTACTCCTAAAAGATCATATGTCTATAGGGGCTCATGGTTTTAGAACCTCCCTAAGTGTAGGTTATGGTGCACGGTAAACCTTCGTGGGCTTAGCCCACCATGCTTGTGCTCCCGGTCCACGGGCGGTCTTAACTCCCTTTGCTCCATCCAAGGTGGACCAAAAGTGAAGGCTCCATAGACCCCCTTCGCTCCGTGCGAGGTGCCCTGGAGCGAGGGCTATCGGAATCCCTTCGCTTCAGGATGTTGTACTCTTTGATCGAGGCTGCTTTTGGCGGTTTTTCTATACCATTCGCTCCGTGCGAGGGGGTATTCGGTGCCCCCTCGATACACCTGGCACGGTGTCTGCCCATTCTTGTTCTCTTTTTCTTAGCGGTGACATGCATGTTCAGAAAACACATTCTGCTCCTGTTCCTAATTGACTGCTGATCCTCAAAGATAGGGCCGTAATTTTCGTCAAAGTTGACAGGATTTAGTCAGCAACACAGCCAGCATCCATCAATCAATTAACTAATGGGGATGTCTAAATTAAGCCATGGGCTCTTGAATCATTCAACAACTTAAAACACCTCTAAATCTGATGGCATGCAGGACACTTGTATCGCCCTCCGATGGCAAATATCCTCTCCTCAAAACTCATAAATACCGTGCATCACACACGCTCCGGCCTGCATAGTTAGTTAAAGAGCGCATACAGATACAATTAACCAAGAGCTTAGCAACAAGGCAACACCACCGTCATGGAGCGCGCGCTGGTGCCACTGTGCGTCGCCGCCGTCCTCCTCCTCGCCACCGCCGTCGCGCCGTGCAGCGCGCAGGCGAGAGCGACGACCATCGAGGAGGCGTGCCGGAACGCGGCGAGCAGCCACTCAGGCATCACCTACGAGCACTGCGTGTCGTCGCTGGCGTCGGACCACCGGAGCCGCGAGGCCGTGGACCTGCACACGCTGGCGGTGGTGGCCACCAAGATCGCCATCGAGCACGCGGCCAGCACGGAGGCCAAGATCGACGACCTCAACGAGGTCGAGGACTCGCCGCACGCGCGCGCGCGCCTCAACCACTGCCTCGAGCTCTACAACGCCGCCGCCGACGTCCTGCGCGACGCCCTCGACAACCTCCACGCGCGCATCTACGGCAAGGCCACCGAGCAGCTCGCCGCCGCGCTCGGCGCCTCGGAGAGCTGCGAGGACGTCTGGAAGGGCGAGGAGCGCGTCCCCGTCGCCGGCCACGACAGGGAGTACGGGCGCATGGCCTTGGTCGCCCTCGGCCTCACCAGCGGCATCGTCTGATCATCCCTTGCATCTCGATCGATCCCGCACGCCATGGTCACCGTAATTAAGCTAGCTACACACACACACACACACATATATATATATAGTCTCCTCTCTCACATTATATATGTGATTTCCATCATCTTGCATGCATGGTCTCTCCTCTAATGGTTTGCCATTTGATTGGTTGTTTTCTACTTCTTGTCATTTTCTTTTTGGATTTGATGTCTTTGTTAGGAGATTCAGAAGAGAGGGACAAATTGAGGAAAATGAGAGAAGGGGAGAGATCACAATTTGTTTTTGTACTGTGTTATGTATTTGTGGAGTTTCAGTTTGTGTAGGCTAGGGGTTATATATGTTGCATGGTTTTGCATGCGCTCCTGACAACATTGTGAGGATATCCTAATTATTTTTCTTGTTTATAATTGAGTTCATTTTGGATCTATATTTTGTTATGTTTGAGAGATTCATAAGAAAATATTTTAATAGATTGTTGAATCATTACACCCTTTGCCAGTGACTTAGTTTGAGACAAAGTTATGTTACTTGTTTTTTTTTTAAAAAAAAATCCATTTTTCTACACTGAACCAATGCCCGAGTCCAGAAAACAACATCCAACTTCAAAACCGTCAGTCTTGCATCATTGAACCATCAAAACCGGTCACTTTTCACCCTCTAGGTTGGTTTCATGAATGGTTTTCGCCATGTTGGCGACGACATCACTGATGTTGGCTAAAGTAGCATCCCAATAGGCAAGCTTATGTTGAGAGAGAAAGAAAAAGAGATATTAGAGTATAACAAGTGGGTCCTAAGTTTTAAATATACTATTTATTTCTTAATTTGTTCTTGCTAATTAGAACGTCACGGTAACATAGGCTTTCCTATTGAGATACCACGTTGGCTAAAAGAAGTTTTGTGATCGCCACCATAGCGAAAATCACTCATGAAAACAACATAGGGGTGAAAAGTGAACAAGTATGATAGTTTAAGGATGCAAAGTGGACGGTTTTGAAATTGAAGGTTGTTTTTCGGACTCAGATCAATAGTTTAGGGTTAAAATGAACTTTTCATTTTTTAAGAGGAATGTTGCGTTATAGCAATACAACACATCTGGTGTGCATATATTTGTTGTCGTCGCTTTAAACCATGCTATCAGACAACAAAGTCGCATGGATGTGCAATTGATCATTTTGCAAGTTAAATACACATATTATACACTTCTTTTAATCTAAATGGAATTTCTCGTATTCCTAAAAATCGATGTGAAATGTATCTTACACCCAAAATTCATATAATTCCACCGTGAGGCGCACATGTACAAAACAAAGAAGAAAATCTCACACTTGACAATGCCTTTTGGCCTGGCAGGTGTGTTTTTTTTCCTTGCTTCACACAAAATCGAAGGGAAAGGCACAAAGCCAAGTTGGAAAAGCCGTCTCCTAAATAAAGTCATATTTCTTCCTTCTTACCATGAAACTGTGACCTACTGGAACCGGAGGTGTCAACGGATCGAATATGAATAGAATAGTGGTCTTTCGTATTCGTATTTGTATTTTTATAAATGAATATAAATACAAATTTGAATATTATCTAATATGAATACAAAAATCGAATGTTGTGACGAATACAAATTGAATACATACTCAAATAAGTTGGATTCAAATATTCTAGTAACTGACACAATGATGAGATATTTATGGTAATTTATCCTTGTACATAACGCACTTAATTATTTTAGTTTATCTATTTCACATAAAAACATGAATTCATATTAGACTAAATATACTCGTCCAACTAATTAGTCATATTGTAATAAAATATATATATTGTTTTATCGAATATGGGTACAAATAGTGTGGATAAAATAACATTTTGGATGACAAAAGTTTATATCATATTTGTATTAACATTTTTAAATAGAAATTGTTAACCGGATATAAAAATATAAAGCATATTCGTCGAATAAAACGGTTAATTAGTTTCCGATCAAGACCCTAGCCAGAACTGACTCCTCGGCCCAAAACCCTAGCCGCCGCGCCGATGGGGAAACGCCCGCGCCACGGCGGCTCCGGCCGGCCCCCCTCGGTGATCTTCGAGTCCTACCTCCGCCGCCTCATATCGGAGGACGGCCTCGCCGTCCCCGGCTTCTCCGCCGAGGACGTCGCCAACACCCTCCGCTCCCGTCACCGAGAGCTCCGCCGCCACAAGCTCGACCCCTTCACCTCCGCCGTCCGCCGAGCCCTCTCCTCCCTACCTTCCCCCTCCTCGCCCGACGCCTCCGACTCCGACTCCGACTCCCACCCGTCCCGCCGCCGCCGCCTCCACGATGCCCACACCACCACCTCCTCCACCACCTCCTCCACCACCTCCCTCTCCGACGATGCCTCTCATCCGCCGCCTCCCCCCGCCTTCGATGTCACCAAGTCCATGCTCCGCTCCCACTACGCATCCCAAACGCCCAAACCGAACCCCAGCACTAACGAGCAGCTCGAGATCGAGGTGACGGCGGAGAAGGCCCGCCGCCTCATCGCGTCCGATGGCGGCGGCGGAGGCGACACCAAGCCGGAGGTCGCGGCTGCGTCGGCTAACGAAGGAGGTGACAGAGGGGAGAAGGGGCCGAGGTTCGCCGACCTCGGGGGGATGGAGGCGGTGATAGAGGAGCTGATGATGGAAGTGGTGGTTCCACTGTGCCATCCGGAGCTGCCTCAGCGGCTTGGGGTTAGGCCTGTGGCCGGGTTGCTGCTGCACGGGCCACCTGGATGCGGGAAAACCACCCTCGCGCATGCCATCGCTAATGAGACTGGTGTGCCATTCTACAAGATCTCGGCACCAGAGGTCGTCTCCGGGGTCTCTGGTATACCATCTGATTCTTTGCACCAAAATTTGCAAAAAAGTTGGAACCGTTGTATACGCATGGACAAATTAATCTGGTATACTATCTGATGTCTGCAAATTCAGTTAGTTTGTTGTAAGCCAATCCTTGGTCGACGAATGGAATTTCATGTGTTAACTGATGAACTCTGTAGCTATCAGTGTTCAGTAGGTGCATTATAAGCTCCTTGATGTATTCCATTTTGCCGAGAGGTCTCCTTTTTGCCTTTTGTGGTTTTATTTCATTTGCACTCATAGATTAAAAAAAAATCCTGTCCAGACTCCAGAGTAATGCGGAAGTTCACCTCATAACCCTTGCGTTCTTGCAGGAGCTTCTGAGGAAAACATCAGAAGCTTGTTTAAGAAGGCGTACAGGACTGCTCCCTCAATTGTATTTATAGATGAGATAGATGCAATTGCATCCAAGAGGGAGAACCTGCAACGAGAAATGGAACGACGGATAGTGACACAATTAATGACATGCATGGATGAATTCCACCAGAATATTGGATCGGATGGTGGTGACTTGGGTTCACAATCATCTGAAAAGAAACCTGGTTATGTTATTGTCATTGGAGCTACAAATAGACCTGATGCTGTCGACCAAGCGCTTCGAAGGCCAGGAAGGTTTGATCGAGAGATATCTCTTGGAGTTCAGATGAGAATGCACGGAAACAGATACTGAAGATGCTTACTCAGAACCTTCGACTGGAAGGGCAATTTGATTTGTTCAAGATAGCGAGGGCTACACCAGGATTTGTTGGTGCTGACTTGAAGGCGTTGGTGGATAAAGCAGGGAATCTAGC
Organism: Hsuehochloa calcarea; assembly: GCA_036346395.1. Lineage (NCBI taxonomy): Eukaryota > Viridiplantae > Streptophyta > Magnoliopsida > Poales > Poaceae > Hsuehochloa > Hsuehochloa calcarea. Next base: position 53,982,542 of record CM070604.1, on the reverse strand, counting down.
AATGAAGAGAGTAATTGATAAAAGAAGAGTTCAGTATTGTCGTGAGAATGATGGAAACAGCAAGCAAGACTGGTGGAGACAACCTTGGGATGAAGGCGAGATGGAGAGCCTCAGTATCACCATGGGTGACTTTGAGGTAAGCTCTCCACCTTTTACAGCTACAGTACAAGCCCAAAAATTCCTGTATTAATTTCATCTAGTGTAAGCTGCGTTTGGACTACAACATGATCCATTTTTTTTTTCTAATTGCCTGTGTGTTGTTCTAATTTGTTTTAGAGTACATGAATTTGAGTATTAATCTCATGCTGTGTAGTCTGATATGGATTATAACATGGTCATTTTTTTCTTCTTTCCTTTCCACTTGTACGTTCGTATCATATTGTTTTCCTTTTGTGTTGTGTGCCATGTATGTTTTCTACTGTCATTAGCTTTCTAGTAGTCTAGTAGCAGATCCCATTTAATATACCTTGTAACTTTCTTCACTGAAGGAAGGAAGCAAAATGGTTCAGCCATCCTTGAGAAGAGAAGGATTTTCTTCTGTCCCAGATGTCACATGGGATGATGTTGGTGGTCTCGATTCATTAAGGAAAGAGTTTGACCGGTGCATTGTTCGATCTATCAAGCATCCTGAAATTTACGAGGTGAACCACACTTGTATCCAATTGAACTGTGTTCTACGCTACTTCTGTTTCTTATCAGGTTTACAATAGTGATTGGCAGCTTAATAGTTTCCACTCCAGAAATTGTACCAAAATCAGTTCATAGACATCTGTGGTTTTTGTTTGCACTATGTTGTGAAGTCTTGCACTGTTTTAAGTATTTTATACACTTAATTTTTGTTTTCATGTCCTCTTTGTTGTCTGCCTATCAAGGTATTTGGAGTGAATCTGCAAGCTGGCTTTTTGCTGTTTGGACCCCCAGGCTGTGGGAAAACACTGATAGCAAAAGCAGTTGCACATGAGGCAGGGGCTAATTTTATTCACATTAAGGTAATTGATGTTGGGATTTCCATATTTTTACTGCACTTCTTTCAAATTTGTACAAACTAGTGCTAAGATATTTCTTTTTCGGGAATTTTAGGGGCCTGAGCTATTGAACAAGTATGTTGGGGAGAGTGAATCAGAAGTAAGGAAAATATTCACTCGTGCACTAACTAACTCCCGTGCATCCTATTTTTGATGAGGTAAAAGTTTGTGTTTAGCTGACCGTATAATCTATTCTGTTGAGTGGAAAACTTGGATCAATTACTCAAAGCAAGTTTTGAGTGTTTGATACATTTTTACTACTGAAAATGTTCAAGCAACTTGTCTGTGTTGGGTGCAAAGGTGTTTTTCCAAGTATATGATACTCAAGTGTTTATTTAATGTGATGTGGCAGGTAGGCGCTTTGACAACAAAAAGAGGGAAAGAGGGGATGGGTTATTGAACGCCTCCTAAACCAGGTCTGAACATTTTGCTAGTCACCAACTCACCTGTATATTCGCAATACAGAGATTCTCTAGCGCATTATTTTCTTTCTTTTTTTGTTCTGTTATTCTTATTTTTTTCTACTCACAGTTACTTATTGAACTCGATGGTGCTGGTCAACGTCGAGGTGTTTATGTTATTGGAGCGACAAACAGGTATTGTCAGCTGCTGATTGGTCTTTTTTACATATTTATCCCTGAATGGAAGGTTGATATCTGTAGCTCCTTTCTGGTGCAGAATTGATGTGATAGATGATGCTGTTCTACGGCCTGGTAGATTTGGAAAGAAGCATTATGTACCTTTACCTGGTGCTGATGAGCGGGTTTCAATATTGAAGGCACACGCTCGAAACAAACCTATCTCATCTGTTGTTGATTTGGATGCACTGGCACGTCGAGAGGAGTGTGACAATCTCACTGGTGCCGACCTAGCATCACTGGTATTTCCTGTGGTTTTTCATCAAATAGTTTTCCTTTTTGAATTTGTTCAAAGTGAGCATTAGTGCTTTTGTTTGGACAGCATAGAATTTTCAATTAGATACCTGGATTACTGGCAGTGTTCTTTTGTGTGAATATCAAATTGGTGTGTTCAAGAAAATGAAAAACAAAACGGAACTAACATGCTTCTTTGGACAGCATAGAATTTTCAATTAGATACCTGGATGACTGGCAGTGTTCTTTTGTGTGAATATCAAATTGGTGTGTTCAAGAAAATGAAAAACAAAACGGAACTAACATGCTTCTTTTACCAGGTGAATGAAGCAGCCATGGCAGCATTGGAAGAGAGACTGGAATTCCTGGAAAACGGGACATCATCAATGAGTTTGTCTTGCTTGATTGAACTCTCGCACTTTGAACGGGCTCTATCAAAAGTAAAGCCATCAGTATCAGAACAGGTATGGGAAAGTGCAAGCTATGCATAAACGTCTTATTTTGCCTCTCTGCGTCAGATTGACATCCTGATACCATGAAATCTTCCATTTTTGTTTACCCTTGTGGTACTGTCACCTGTTTTACCTTTTCTTTTCTTTTTCCTTTTGCCATTCTTGATCACAGCAAAGGGAATACTATGAGGCACTGTCAAAGGAATACTCGTCAAACTGATCTATCTCGTGCAGCACCAGCATATCCATACCTCAAGCGCCAAAGTCTCGCGGCCAACATGCAGAAAGAGATAATTATGCTCCCCTCGCTATCATTTTTTTTTTTTGCTTATTGTACCGTCAGGCCTAGTGGCAATTTTGGATGAATGAGTGAGTAATTAACACAATTATGCTTGGAAAATAGCAATATTTTTTGGCAGTTGGGCACTCATTGTACGGCTTTGATTCTTGCCTGGTGTATCATCGTCCCCTTGGAACGTAATCCTGAACAATACAATTTCAGGCTGGTTAGCATGGAGAGCTCACAAGTGCCAAATCTAATGAAGACATACGGAGTGCTACTCAAGTCTTCCTCAGCTTCTCTTCTCCATTGACCTTACTAGCTTCAGCTGCGCCACCAGTTGCACCGTCGAGCTTGTCCAATGCCGTCCAGAGCTTGGCGTCTTGGTAGTCCCTCATTACACCGAATCCTCGGTGTGATGTGGCGAGGCACCGAGCAGGCTGAGAGCCCTGAGGTAAGGCTCTGGTGGCGGCTTAAGAGCGCTCGCAGTCGTCGATGAGCTGGAAGAAGCCAGAGAGGCCGAGGATGGAGATCGTGAGCTCGGCGTTGCATCGATGTCGAACAGCACGGCCTCCAGAGGAGCCACCTTGCGAATGGCACTGCACAAGCAACACATTTCAGCGCTGGATTGCTGCTGAACAGGAACAAATTTCCTGTGAAAAATGGAGGAGATGACTTGCTCGAATTCTTGCGGCAAATTAATGGAGCATGTGTTGTGGCAAACTTTGGTGCTGCCTGGGTTTATAGTCTCGGTCCAAAAGACAGAGAGAGGGATGGTTGGTTGGTGAGGGAGGGAGGAATGGATTCGTGGTTCATCTCTCCTCACATTGTGAAACGAGGATCAAAACCTTTTCACTCTCTGACCTTAATTAATCAGATACATAGAATCGAAGCAGATCCTATGCATCTACACCAGAATATTGGCACGCGCTACAAGACTACAGAAAATCATTTCCACGCTTTACATTGCAACAGCTAGCTAGAAGAAAACAAATGATTTTGAACTGACAAGCACAATATGAAGACCTCATCCAGGCGCGATCAGTTACAGTCTTGTCGTTTTGACGCCATTGCCATACTCCTTCCAGATTAACAACACAAGTTCAAACAAATAGAGTGTGGTCTGAAGGTTGAACAAGCCAGAATTCAGAGATGGTAAGCAACTCAACCCAACAGATTTGTCATTTCCATTAGTCCCATCCACAAAACAATCATAACTCATGGGAGATTTGGAGGGGTTTATTTATTTATTATTATTCTTTGTCCCAAACCCATTAAGCAACAAGTAAAAAAGAAGAAAGATGCATACCAAATTATAGGCTCAAAATACCCAGATGAGCTCTGTGTCACATTACTTTAGGCTGCAGCATTACTTAAAACTTAAAAGTAAGGGGGTAAATTTGCAATGAAACTAATCAAATGTTCATCATCGTCTCATGCTCCACCCTTCTTTAGCTTAGCTTCCTTCATGTCTATCTCTTCAAGCGCACCCCAGAGCTTGGGGTCTTCATAATCCTTGATCAGCAATGTGGCTCCTGCATCCAGTAGGGACTTCTCTGGGTTCCTTGTCGCCACACCGACAACAGGCATTCCTGCGGCAACGCCTGCACGTATGCCTGAATCAGAATCCTGCAACGAAAGCACACATTGGTACATATCTGCAAATCCAATCAGATGGCAAGTTCAACAGATACAAATAGAACCAATGAACTACAGACGTACCTCAAAGACAAAGGTGTGTGCTGCAGACACTTGAAGCTCCTTGAGGGCCTTCAGATACGGGTATGGGGCGGGTTTTGGCTTCTCGCATTCACCTCCAACAATCACGGCCTGGAAGAAGTCTGACAGGCCAAGAAGGGAGATCATGAGCTCTGCATTAATCCTGGGGGCATTGGTCACTGCCGCGCGCCTATAGCCATGGTCTTTGACCCACTGAACCACTTTGGCAAGGCCTTTTACAGGTTCCAAGCGCTCCTTCGCCAAACTGCGACCAGGGAAAAGCCACAAGTATTCAGCCCAGGAAGTTATTCTAATACCAACTAGCGGTTCTCAAAAGCAACGATTACAAAAGGGATGAAAAAGTTAGCAGCGAACGGATCTCTTGAGAAATCACTGTTGGATTTTTATGTGGCTTTCAATATCAATATTTATTGTAGTTATTGTCTGTTTTAACTCAATGTAGAATTGTTCATATTATTGATGTATGTGATAGGGGATAATTTGATACGGATTTAACTCGATGAATTAATACTCAACAAGGACGGCTGTGCTGGAATATGTTAGATATATTTATTGAGATCGAATCTACAAGAATTTAATATGCATGCATATGATTAATCCAAATACAACACAGGGCGGAATAGCTGGGTTTGTTTTGCAGGATCGACTCTGTGGGTTTGACCCCATATGATCGGATTGGAATTTATCTCGTAAACAATCCGATCATGGCACATGACTCACGCATATGTGCTAGGGACTAATATATTTTAGACTCATAAAACTAGTTTGTTTAATCGTGATTGGTGATATGGTTCAGGAGTCTCGCGATGTACCGGAAACAGGTGGGTCACGTTGTAACACCTAGAAATGGAGTGTGTAAATATGTACCTACCCTCTAACCTCATTATGCAATTGTGAGTAATACCACGGAAAAAAACAGAGGAATACATGATAGACTGAAAAGCCTCCACAAAATCAATCTCGGGTTTAAAGAAAACCCAACAATCACCAGCCCCTCGACAACCTTATGTAACACCAAATGCTAGAGTCGCTCCCTTATTAGATGTCTTGACGATTTTCTATGCTACGCGAACGTGCTACAGTAAGTACCGTAAACTCAAAGTGCGCTGTGAATCATACAGGTATCTTGAAACAATATGATATCATGAACAATTATGTACCTTCTATATTTAGCTTCCTTGTCCTCTAGGAATTTCAGCCCCTTCTCGAGCTCCCAGTCTGGAAATAAGTTCTGAGCAGCTTCAACATCACTCCTTCCAGCGATATTTTTTATGAAGAACTCGTCATCTATCGGCACACCGTTGTTGTAACCAATCTGTGCGCACCGTTGTTGTAACCAATCTGTGTATAATCGCTTGCTCAATCAGCCTTTTTAGAAGAAAAAAGTAATTAAGAACAAATGTCCTGCAGTTTAGAAATTCATACCTCAAGAAGCATTTCTTGGAAAGCTACATGATGAAGAGGGTCTGAATCACACAAGGTCCCATCAATGTCAAATAGAACTGCCTCAACCGGGACAGTTGTTGCGAGAGAACTGTGAAAAATCGCAGCACTCGCAAACTTCTAAGTAGTGAACAATAAATCTTAGGGAAAAAAATATATATTACAACCATGAGCTTTTCAGTAAGTCCAGAAATCAACCCTAAACTACAAAACTGGACATCCTACACTCTCAACTATCAAAATCGTTAATTTTACCCCCGCAACCCAAATTTGGGTGGTTTTAAGTGACGTGGCGCGGCGTGGCCAAATACAAAGCGGTTTTGGTAGCGTGGATGCCACATGTCATTGAGCTACAGTGCTTCTCTCACCCAAATCCCCAAATCGAGTTGAAACAGGGGAGGCGGCCACGGCGCTCGGGTCGGCCGGCGGCCGTAGCGAGACCACAACGACGACCGGGAGCTCAAAGCGGAACCCCATGACCACGGCGACCCTAATGGCGGCGGCGTGGCGAAGGTGCCTACGATGGCGCAGCGGCTATGCGGAGTGGCGGCGGTGCTCGACCTCTGGCGGCGAGATGCAGGCCGGGGAAAGAGAGGAGGCGCGAGGAGGGGGACGGCGTGGGGAGTTCGGGAGGCCAAGGCAGGCGAAGCGCGAAGAGGAAGATGGGGCGGGTGACGGCAGTGGAGGCGGAGAGGAGGTAGAGGGGTCGACGCGGGCCGGTAGAGGCGGAGGTCGGGCGCGGAGGTGGAGGCGAGGAGGGATGCGGGTGGCTGAGGGGAGAAGAAAGGAGAGGCGCGAGGAGGTGGGTGACGTGGGGAATCCGGGAGGCCGAGGAGGCGGGCGGAGGAGAGGCAGATGGGCGGGTGGCGGTGGGCGTAGGGAGGCGGCGGAGGGGCAGCAGGCGGGTGGAAGGCGAGGTGAGGCCGGACGAGGAGGTGGAAGCGAGGAGAGATGCGGGCGGCCTAGGGGAGAAGAGAGGAGAGGCACAGGGAGGGGGACGACGTGGGGAGTCCGGGAGGTGGAGGCGGAGAAGAGGAGGCAGAGGGGGTGGGTGGCGGCAGCAGCCATGTCATGTCATGTTATCGAATGAGAGGGAGAAGAAAGGAACCCAACGACATGGGGAGAAGAAAGGAACCCAAACGACATGGGGAGAGATGAGAGGGGAGAGAGAGATGAGTGAGAATGGGAGGAGGAAGAAAGAAAATGAGAGAATGACATGTGAGCCCTGTAAATATTATTTTGGTTTTATTTGCTAAGTGGTTGTCATGTCATCGAAAACAAGTTTATATGTCAAAACCAATGACATGTAGGTGCCACGTCACCCAAAACCACCCCTGAATGGGTTGAGAGGGTATAATGGACGGTTTTGATAGTAGAGGGTTTAGGATGTCCGGTTTTGTAGGTTATGGTTGATTTCCGGACTTTTCGATAAGTTCAGAGTTGTAAAATAGACATTTTCCTAAATCTTAATATGCAAATAATTGGCACCGTCAACGCCTTTCAAGCAACTCAACAGTGTTCAGTCCGAAAATAGCAGGAAAAAAAAAGAGAATAAACAGCTTTCAGCCCGCCCTTGACTCAAATTAGTATTTTAAATAAATCGGTTCAGGCATGAGTGCCTACCTTTTTTTAAACAGCTTTCAGCCCGCCCTTGACTCAAATTAGTGTTTTAAATAAATCTGTTCAGGCATGTGTGCCTACCTTTTTTTTCTCTTTCTTTTGCTTTCACATATAGTCAGATAAAATCTGGCATGCATATGTATACTTTCTGAACCAAGTCAATCGACAAGTGATGATACTCTTAGGTATTGTCAAATTACAGAAGAAAAACCATACATTCTTAAAAGTACTTCACTAAAGTGCATGCAGATAACTGCCAGCAGTGAGCAATATATGTGTCTCGTACTAAAATGCCAATTCCTGTACTGAGTGACCCAGCTCATAATTTGCGCTTGTAAAACGTGCCCTGCTAATTTCTATGAAAAATCTGCAAACAGGTCAACCGTCAACACTCGTGTAGGCACACATTTGTCAAGAATTCAAGATGACGAGTTACAATGCTTATAAAGACAATGAACCATCGTTTGCAAAGATTCTACCCTGATTTGCACATGTGCGAACATCAGTTGCCTAACGATTGGTGTCTTTTCTGTTGGGTCGCTTGTCAATCAGGAGCCTTATTCATGGGTACAGTACAGGCCACTATCTATTGTCCAATCCATGTGGGTTCCCTACAACCTGCGATTCTTCATGCCAGGAGTACAGTCCGATTTACGTACGCTATGGAATAAAATCGGCCTTCTCTCTCCGATCCGATGGACCACGAAACAAGAAACGCAGATCACAAGAAGAACCCACGTAGCGTAGGAACCGAACGGAAAAAGAAAAGAAACGGACGGTACCTGACAGCGGAATTGGCATTGGGAGTGGTAGCCGCCATGACGAGGACCCGGGAGTGTCTGCGGCGACGGAGGCGTGGGATGGACGAGATCAGCGAACTCTCGTGGAGGAGAGGAGGTAGGACACAATACTCCCGCAACATCAATTGCTTTCCAAATCTGTGACCTTCCTTTTCTCCCGAGGCGCCTGTGTTGGTTTTAAGGCTGGCGGCTTCCACGGACGGAAGAATATCTGGGTCATCACGTCACTGATTTTGTGTGGCCCGTTTGGCCTCGTCTTCCCTAGCAGACCGGTGCCTACTCTTTTGGGCCAGGCTGGCCCAACCAGACCGGTTATTGTTTGCATAGCAGCATAACTATACAAGTGGATGGAGCCCAATTCCAACAAGCCCCAAGAGAATGTGCTTTGCACTTGTGCTATTCTTTTTCCCCTTGTTCCAGATCCGAATGTCAATTCGACACCAGATTCCATATTCCACTCCCACAAAGCAAATACTAGCATATTGCTACGGCGAGCAGTCCACCTCAATCTCGTATAATTACCTCTTGAAGCTTGCAACAGACGGCGTCATTGCACACCAGCCAATTCTCTAACTTGACGACAGTATACGTGATGATGTGACACTGGCTGATGTAATCTTACAAGGAGATTGTCACCCTCTTTTGATGATTTCACGGAACAGCTAATAAGCGTCCTTTCCTGCAGTTGAACTCTTCAGATGGTACCTTCATTCGCACACCCATCTCACCCAGCATCGACAGCATCAGGTCATTCCGTCGAACTGAAATGCCATCTTCAGTAACACGATGAGGCTCTGCTTCACTTGATCCGACCAAGCTCAACCCCACATCCTTTTCCACCCCGTTCTCCTTCATCAGCTCCCTTACTTTCTCAACATCATCCCATCTTCCTTCCGCGGCATAAATGTTTGACAGAAGCACGTACGGGCCAACCTCTAGTGGCTTTATCTCGATCAGCTTCTTCCCAACAAACTCTCCAAGTCTGGAGTTGTTCTGAGTTCGAGAGGCTGACATCAGGGTGCCCCACAATGCCGGCGACACCTTCCCATGCAAATTCTCAATGAGGTTCTCCGAGTCTTCGAGCATTCCAGCACGACCAAGGAGGTCCATCATACAGCCAAAATGCTCAGCCTTGGGCTCAACACCGTAGAACCTGACCATCCTGTCGAAACACCACCAGCCTTCAAGCAACAAGCCACCATGAGCACATGAGCTCAAGACACAGATGAAAGTCGTCTCGTTTGGCCTAGACCCACTCCTCTCCATCTCCAAGAACAACTCAAGGGCCTTCTCGCTCTGCCCATGCAACCCAAACCCTACGATCATCGAGTTCCATGATGGGACACTCCTTTCACTCATCGAATTGAAGATCTCCCTTGCGGTGTCCATCACACCACACTTGGCATACATCGTCAACAGAGCCGTAAGCAGTAGCACATCTGGCACAAGCCTCTCCCACCTCTCACGAACCAAACCATGCACCCACCTTCCCCTCTCAAGATCACCCAGGTACCCACAGGCCGTCAGAACACTCACGAACGTCTTCTCGTTTGGTACAGTGCCCCCCACTGCCATCATCGCGTCAAACAGCCTCAAACACTCTCGCCAGTCCTTGACCTTTGCGTACAGTGCGAGAATGACGTTCCACGACACGACACTCTTCCTCGGCATGCCATCAAACACCACCCTCGCCATCGCGACATTCCTGGCCTGGGCATACCCATCCAGCATCGAGTTCCATGACACAACATCCGTCCCTGGCATTGCATCAAACATCTTCTTGGCGTTCTCCATGTCCCCGCACCGAGTATAACCGGCGAGAATCGAGTTCCAGGTGACCACGTCCCTCTCGGGCATTTCATCGAACAGCTCCCTGGCGCTGTCCATGTCCCCCTCGGCCGCATAACCAGACACCATGGAGTTGTACGAGACGACGTCCCGCTCCGGCATTTCGTCGAACAGGCGGCGTGCGGCCGGGAGGAGGCGGAGGCGGAGGCAGGCGCGGAGGAGGGTGTTCCAGGTGACGGTGTCCGGGCGGGGCATGTCGGCGATGAGGCGGCGCGCGGAGGCGGGAGAGCCGATGGATAGGTAGAGCGAGAGGAGAGAGTTGGCGAGGCGGAGGTCGGAGGAGGTGGCCGGAGGAGACGGCGAGGGCGTGGAGGGCGGAGGCGGTGGGGATGGAGTGGGCGTGGTGTTGCTTGGAGGAGAGGAGGAGAAGCGTGAGGTGGTCGCGGGGGAGGAGGCAGAGGAGGGCGGAAAGGCGGCTGCGGGGGAGGTGGGGGAGGAGGGAGTTGAGGAGGCGGGAGGAGAGGGCGGGGTGGGAGGAGGAGAGGCCGGAGGTGAGGACGAGAGCCAGGGACCGGAGGAGGAGGCGCCGCGGGGAGGTCGGGCCAGCGGCGAGGCGGAGGCGCGAGAGCATCAGGGCTGCGCTGTTGGTTGTCGCCGGCGGCGAGCGGCGGCCTGTTGTTGAGGAAGGCATCGCATCGGGTGTGGTGGCCGCGGGGACTTCGTACTTTGGCGGGCGGTTTGAGTTTTGACTCGAGTGAGGAGACGCGTTTTGCGACGGGCAATGTCGCGATTAGAGGTGGACAAATCGTCGCAAACCAACCCATTTTCTATCCAACCTACACCAACAAACTCCATTTCTCTAAATCAAACAAATCCACTCTGCATCCCTAGGATCCAACTCAAAACAACCCTACTCATTTCTCTAATATGGTTTCAACTAGACCTGTTCATAAGTGACCCGGCCCGAGTCTAACCCGAATCTTGCTTGGAAGAAGTCGCTGCCGCCTTCTCGCTCGTGTCCTTGGGTTTGCTCTTTCTCATCTGCCTATGCTAGCTTGTTGTTGTCCTTCCTGCTATTATATCGTGCTTCTTGTGTTCTTCCTGTGGCGGCGGCGGCGCCACCACCTCGGCTATATTGTCCATCTTTACGAGATTCCTGACGAGGACCCTTTTGTCCATGTCGTTGACGACGGTCACCTTGTCGAGCAACAGGTGGATCTCTGTCCTCAACACCCCTGTATAACCATGCACGTAACGTAATTCAGGATGTCTCAAGAACACAAAGAGCATAGATGAATGCAACAGTAGAGCACCGAAGAACTTGTACTTGTGATATTTGGGAGTTGAACGATCTTGACATGGCCGTTGCCAATGCCCATACTGTGTCGCAGGCCTAGAGCTGAAACATCACCCGGGGGGGGGGGGGGCAGTGGTGACCCCGGATTGTCCATCTGCAAGTTGTCGGTGATGATGCACATGTAGCCTTCTTCTATCATGACGATACGGTGGGCGAGCGCGAAGAGCCGTGCAGCAAGCTCCCGCGTCATATGCACCTCAAAGACCATGGGTTACAAACCATATGGAACTCGTGGGTTCAACCCATGTGGAACCACCAAAATTCAACATAAACCAACTCAAACCAAACCACTTCACAAGCAAACCCAACCTATTTTGCCCCTAAGTCCATTTGAAGACATCCAATTGTACTCATTCCTTAAACCCAACCACTCAATCTGTTTGAACCCAAACCATTAGCAACCCTAGGCCCAACCGGTCCGACTAACTAAACGGGCCGTGTCGTGTTGGCTCGTGGCTCGATGTAGATCCATACACGTCACGTCGAACTCACGGGTCGTGTCATGCTGTCCTGGGCATGATTAGCCTGACGGATCGATGCCCGCCCATCACGCGTCGTTGTCGTCGCCGTGCTCCTCCTCCTCCTCGATCACCGCCGTGGTCCTCCTCCTCACCTGACGTCGTCACGCGCCCGACTGCCGAACTTGGCGAAGGGGAGGAGCTGAGGAGGTTTGTGTTTCGCTCAATGGTCTTACTTTGATGCTTTTTTATGACACCTTTCTTCTTGGTAAATAAATAATAAAGATAGCAACACAAAAGAAGTTCAGCAAAGGGATTTTTTTTACGCAGATAGAGTTGGAAAAATAACATCGATACGTCACTGACATATGACCCCATGGCCCATCTGTTATTCTCACATTGGATGTTATTTTTTCATTTCTACACCATTGCAATGTTACATACCAAATTTTCCTCTCTTTTTTTTATTTAAAAAATCGTACGCGGTCGCAATCAGAAGAAGAAGAAGGGCCTATGTTGGAACGACTGTGGCTTTCTGGCGGCTTACATTTGTCTTTGAGCATTCTTGGTGAAGAGGTTTGGTGTTTGGTGTCGACTTTTAGGTAAGTCGATCGACTTTCGAGATAGAAAATGTCTGAAATGCCCCTGAGGACAGTAATTGCTTGTTTGACGCTGTTTAACGTAATTAACAATATTTAATAAGAACTAACGATATTTGACAATAATTAACAACACTAAGCACAATTAACGGCATTTAAAGACCATGAACGGCTAGCACAATTGACGACCACCACCACAATTGACGACATTTAACGATAATTAACTACGAATTATGGCAATTGGTTTCATTTGACGACAACTAGCTCAATTAGCGCAATTGATCGCATTTGACGACGACTACCTCAATTGATCGCATTTCACAACAATTAAAAAATATATCGTAATTTAGCACAATTAACGCAATAAACCGCAATTAATGTAATTAACGACCATTACTACAATAAACAAATATTAAATAAGAGATAAAACAATCTTCGAAATATTACATGCGACTATCAACAATGAGCAATTTATTACACAAAAAAATTTCATCCACCGACAACAAGTTACATGTTACTATCACAATAAACGATTATTACACAATTAGTTAATTTATGCATTTGTCCACCACGGTTCTGGGCTCGCTGGGTTTAATCTTTTATCCACCACAGTTGATGGGTTTTATCTTTTATCCACCACAGTTGATGGGGTTAGTAGCACTTAATATTACAGGAACAGCCTACATTATCAGTAACGAGCATACAGAGAAACAAGTATGAACCCAATTAGATAGTTCAACGAGTTCTTGGCAGGAAAATGACAACTCAGGGATTTCTAGTTTCACAGCTGAAATCCACATGCCAAGAATGTGTTTACTCATATAAAACGGCACACAAGATCTACAAGCAGTCATTCAAAAGATAATATAAAAGACTTAACAATTTACACAATGGGAACACTTCCCCCCTATACATGACCAGTGATCATATCTGTGCGTTTACTCCACCGTAGGATGTTGGATTTTGTTTTGAGTTCCTTTTCAAGCTCCTTAATGACAGGTTCTACTTCAGCGTCAATCTTGTCGGTGAACTTGTCGATCTGTATTAGCAAGAAGTACCATAAAAAAGTTAATACCTTCATCCTTGGTTTCTTTCACATTACTTCTAAAACAAGATTAGACATTCGATGCTTTCATGACAGGAGGAGGGATTAGACAAGGGGGCCTTACGGGTCTGTAGGCATCTTTTTTTATAATTCGATCAGTTGGTTAACTTATTTCTCAATCTTCCATAAAGTGTAATGACATAAGAAGGTTAAAACATTAATCCCTCTTGGAATGATGAAAGCAAACTATTTATGGCAAACTGTATGGCATAGGAGAATTGTTTTACAAAATTTGTGATAATGTCATCATAATGTGTTTGAGATGAAACTATAATAGTACTCCTCTTGCAATACCAACTAAGAAAATCTTCCAACCCTTGAGTCATCAGATTTTTTAGTGTGGAGAACACCAGAAATATTGAAACCGGCATCGGTTCCTTACAAGAAACAACAAACTTAAAGTCGAAAGCACACCAGTCTAAATGACTGGAATGGTCAGAAATTGCAAACTAAGACATAGGACCATAGCAGTGCTCTATGCTCTCCAAAATAAAGTTGCATATATGATATATCTATTCTCAATACAAGTGGTTACTACCACTATAAGTCATTATTTGCTTCAGAGTTATAAAATTTTCTATTGACAGTATAGAGGCACTTACAGAGATTAGATGGCATATGGAGTAAAATTGCCTTCTATTCACTTATATGGCACACCTTAATAGTTTTTAACTACTCAGCAAGCATTCATAGATAAGACTGTTCGTGTTATACACGAGAGTCCCCAGAAATAGTTGGTACTAGTGACTGCTGATTACTAGTGATTACCTACTGTGGCATCCTCGGTGGAGAGGGAGGAGGAGGCGGTCGTGATTCCAAGTCAGAAACGACGGAGGCAGAGGAAGAGCTAGAGAGCGGCCTTCTTCTGCTTCCCACGCCGAATCAAGAACGAGTGAAAAGATGGTGAATCCATGAGAAATCATGATAGACCAACCAAATCCGCAGACAGTAGAGGCACGAGGGTTTCTGATGGTGGCGGAGGCAGAGCTTGCGCATGGTGTCGCGCGAGGGTTCCTTTCCTCGGCGTCCTCGGGGGAGGACGACGGTGCGTGGGTAGCGGCGGCTGGGAGGAGGAGGAGAAGGGGAGCGGGCCGGCACCACTCGAGGGAGGAGGAGAAGAAGGGGGTGGGGCGGCGCCGGTCGAGGGGGGAGGAGGGGGACGGCGGTGGCGGCACAGGAGAGAGGAGGACGGGGGAGAGGAGGAGGAGGCAGGAGGAGGACATTAGGGTACGACTGTACGAGGGGAGGTTGAGGAGGTCAGGTTTTTATTCGATGACATTCGGCGAGTAATTGCCCCGAATTTCAGGGATAAATTAGAAATAAAGGCTACGGGAAGCCACGAAAACTCATCGCGGGCGATTTTTGACTTCCGATTTCCGCAGGTTGTATGAGGAAACAACTTCGGAGAAAAACTACTGCGAAAAGCTAGATATTTGGAACGTTTAATATCTTTTTCAAACGAAAAGCCGAAACCATTCCAAAAACCCTCCGAAACCACACCCCCCACAAGCCACGTAGCAGTACACCACGACAGCTGAACTAGAATGCGGGCACGGTTAACTAGTGTCGCGAGTCCAGGCCAAATATGATCATCCTAGAGCATATCACTATCGGCATACATAATGTTGTAGTTTACAACAGATTGGGTACATGCTATGTATAATGTACTGGAGGAAGAGCTTTCCTAGATTCCGCTCTAAACTGCTAGCCGTACAGAAGAAGTTCTCAGAAATACATGCAGTGCGCGGACATTTTACAATTTACATATGCGGGGGCTATAATACAGATGTATAAACATTATTTTACGATAGCGCAAACAACACCTGACATGGTACTGCAACAAAAATCGTAGAAAAAGTGGAATATTTACTGTGCCAATTTACTGTAGCAAAAACATTGTAGCAACTGATGTGAATCTGATTTTTAATCGACGGTGTTTTTCTAATGCGGAGCACTGTAGATCATCTACGTTGAAACTTCGAACATAGCTTCTCATTCTCTCTTGGCTTAGGTAATGGGGATGTCAGTCTTTCAATTCCAAGTTGTTCACAAGTAAATTGACTGTCACATAAAATACGGAAACTTCGAACTAAGGGACTGCATATAGGCACATTCAATCAAGAGAACTTTTTTTTTTGTGAATCGTCGCATGTGAAGGATCAGATACTTTGGTAGTATAGTATGATATTAAGAAGTGGTACATGAACATCATGCAAGATTTTGAATTCCAATATACCAAGTTACGGAGAGGGCAAAAAACAGGAAAGTTCAATGTAAATAAAGGAAAAGAAGAAAACATGGTGTGAAGGTTGGACTATATGATGAACAGTACTTAACGAGGAGGCAGTTCAGGAGTTGGAATCGGGCGCTTTGATATTGCTTCTCTAGAAGCACACGTGGTGAGTATCGGGGCGGGGCCTTGGGAGTTGGAATCGATCGCTTTGAGATTGCTTCTCTGGGAGCACACATGGTGAGCATCGGGATGAGATCATGCGAGGGACGATTGCGAGGCCCCTGTCCCTGCAATTTTCTCTCCAAGATCTCAAGATGACATGCAGAACGGAATACACAAATTGTCCATGTTTTGTAGGAGGGAATGCTAAATATGCAATTTCCAGGGCTTCATATGTAATATCCCCTCTCTTGATTTTAGAGGTAGACAAATGGGTCATGGTCCGACACGAAGCCTGACACTATTGGCCTGTCCTAGGCACAACAAGACCAACCACCATAACGGGTCGTGCCGGCCGGATGCACCGTGCGATGCTTGGGTTGCGGGGCTGGGACAACCCGAATAGTACGGGCATTTTTAAATACTTGTATAATTTTATTTTATACTTTTTGAATTTTCTATAGTTCATTTTACAAGTGTGTGTGTATAGGAAAACAATATGGTATTCCTGAGAGTATATACCTCCACTTCTCATATACCACTTAAATTATATGATAATATCTCTTTATCTATTTGAGCATACTCCATTAATAATTATAAGATACCCCAAAGTGAGTTCCATAAAAGTTTCATCAAAGTCCACTTTTTTATATCGAAATATGTGTATATACTTCTATTATATATGAAAAAGGTATATAACAAAAATAAAAGGCCCCAATAATTTTTTTTAATCAAATCGCACCCCAATAATTTTTTAATCAAATCGCACTGGTGTATCTTATAATTGGTATCTAAGTATACTAAAAGTGATAAAAAATATAATATATTTGTTTAAATGATATATTAGAAATAGGAGTATATACTCCTGGAAGTACGAAACAGGCGTTATATATATATATATATATATATATATATATATATATATATGTGTGTGTGTGTGTGTGTGTGTGTTTATTTTTATTTCATGCCAAATGGGTCAACACCGCCTGACGGACTAATCGTATCCTGGCCAACTCGGCTATCGTGCTCGTGCCCGTGTTTGGGTCGGTGCCTCAGTCTATGGGTTGGCATAGTACGATCTGTCTAAGAAACGGGCCAAACGAGGAGTTTTTATTAAATAATAATATTATTATTTTAAAAGAAAATTATAAAAATAAAATAGCCAACAAAAAAATTACAAAAATGGATTTATGTCGCCGGTTGGCGACAGGTATCCTGTCACCCCTGTCGCCGGTCCAACTTCCTGTGGTTTCGACTTACGTAGCCGGAAGGAGGTTTCGATTTCACTTGGTGACTACCTGGTCGTTCTTGCGACAGGGGGTGATGATGTACTGCCATCATTGAATTGAGCGACGACATGACCAATTTTTGTAATTTTTTGGACTGATTATTTTTTTTGGGGTAATTTTTTGGGCCGAATATTCTTTTTAATAATTTTTTTTAAAATAATGTTTTTTTGATTTTTTTTTTCGCCAAACGGGCTCGTGCCTACGTGGGGCCGGGCCGGCCATCTGGCACCTCTACTTGTTTTGGATTGGGGCCTACCTGTCTGTCATTTACAGAGCAAAGCTCCCATCTCGTTTAGAGAAGCTGGTCGAGCCGTATCGCTCGCTCGCTGCGCAACAACATCCACCACCGACCGGTGGGAGCTCGCGCACGGCGATCACCCAGATCTGACGCCCGCGCCCCCAGATCCGCCGCGCGCGCCACCCCTCGAAAGCTTCCCGATGGAGTGGGCCACGGTGCAGCACCTGGATCTCCGCCACGCCGGCGGCCGCCGCGGCGCCTCGTCCCGCCCGCTGCAGCCGCACGCCGCCGCCTTCCGCGCCTCCCAGGCCATCGTCGCCGTCGCCATCGGCACGCACGTCATCGGTGCGTACGCGGTTCAACCTCCCTATGCTGTGCTGCCTGAGCTCTCGTCGAGTCGTGCGATGCTGATCTGAGCAGGTCACTGGAATTAGATTCGTTCGGGTGATGGAAATGGAGGGGAGTTAGAATTCTGGAGTCGTGTGGTTGCCGTGTCTAGCCTGTCGAGGCGATCTCAGTAGCCGAACGATAGTGCCCAAGTGAGCTTGACTATCACTCCTGTACGAGTCCGTTTGTAAAAACTTTTGTCACTCTGGTTGAGCACATGTCCACCTCTCGTCAGCAGTAACTTGAACATCTAGTGATAGATTAGTTAGTCAACAGATCACTTGCATAGCTTGATATGCTAGGAGGCTATGAGTGACGTTTTCGGTAGTCGAACACCAGGGATATGGCCTGAAATGCTGTAGAACAGTGGGTATTTGGATTCACTTTCTGTACTATGTTGCCACGATTATCTACAGAGTAATAGCTACCGTGTGGCTTAGGATATTCCAAAACATACTA
Source organism: Hsuehochloa calcarea (assembly GCA_036346395.1). Classification (NCBI taxonomy): domain Eukaryota; kingdom Viridiplantae; phylum Streptophyta; class Magnoliopsida; order Poales; family Poaceae; genus Hsuehochloa; species Hsuehochloa calcarea. The sequence continues at coordinate 53,964,238 of CM070604.1, read as the reverse complement.
TCGTTAGAGTAAGTTACATTGGTATCACGCCCATGACTCGCCTCTGCAGAGTTACATTTTTTTGGGATGTTACAGTAGTGAGTGCATTGGTTCATTTCATTTTTTACACACTTTTAGTTGGAGAAATCCTTTGCTTGCTACTTTGAGATAATCAAACCGCTTATTCTAATAAAAGATGATATTCTAATAAAAGATGACCGTGTCACATACTATCAAGTATCAACACAATAAATACTACTGAAATTTGTGTAATACCTTAAGAGTCGAGAGTGCTTCAAATGTTATCTGACGTGTATGTGAGGCATTAGGTTCCTCTTAACTGTCTCGATATTCTCATTTGCTTGCAGAATTTGATGCTTTGACGGGAAGCAAGATAGCTTCGATTGACCTTGGAGCTCGTGTTGTTCGTATGGCATATAGCCCTACTGCTAGTCATGTTGTCATTGCTATTCTTGAGGTTTGTTTCAATGCTTCATTATTTGGAAGAAGTTGTTTCATCCACTTAGAACTGTGAAGAACCTTTGATCATCTAGCGCCAAAATAACGGCCCAATGTTTTCAATACTATGGGCAGAAAATGCTATGATGGTTCAATCTTGTCACTAGGCATGTTTTTGTGCCTTTTTTTAATTATTCATCTTCCATTATGGTGTTAAAATTTTACTTTCAAGCAAGTTTTGAATTCACATGATGCCATGGAACAGTAGTTGTGTAGTTGCACATTGTGTTAATAGCTCATACAATTTATGTTCCTCTATGTATATCTTGTTCTGTAGGATGCTACAATCAGATCCTGTGATTTCGCCACCGAGCAGACGCTTGTGCTGCACTCACCGAGAAGAAAACAGATCATGTTTCAATAGACACGGAAGTTCATCTTGCATTGACACCTCTCGATCCTATTGTTTTTTTCGGTTTTCACAAAAGAATGAGTGTGACAGGTTATTCTCTTGGCTTAGAGTGGCCCTCTAGTTGATTTTATTTTAAAATTTTCACCTGTATGTGTTAACTGTAATGCTTTTGGTGTCTTCTAGTTGTTGGGACTGTTGAAGGTGGAAGGCCGCCAACAAAAATAAAGACCGATCTTAAAAACCTATTGTCAACCTGGCTTGCCATCCTCGCCTTCCTGTGTTTGTAAGTACAACCATCTCTTTACTTTCTTCTTGTTGGTGATTGCACACATCAATGGTTTCTGTTGTTGTGTATTCTGTGTTTTTCGTGTTCTGACACATACAAACTTATAATTTCAGTATGTAGCTTATGCTGAAGGCTTGATACGCGCCTACAACGTCCAGACATATGCTGTTCACTACACCTTACAACGTAAGATGCAGTACTTTATTTTCATACATTTAATATGATTAGCCACCGGTAGACTTCTTAATTTGTTCAGTTTTTCAGTTGCTGTTGACAGTACAATTAAGCTCATGGGTGCTGGTGCTTTTGGATTTCATCCGACCCTAGAGTGGATATTTATTGGTGATAGAGGTGGCACTCTCCTGGCATGGGATGTATCAACCGAGAGGCCAACTATGATTGGAATGTAAGTATGTTTTACCTTATATACTGTTGAGATTGGGAAAAACTTGATCTCTTTGTTCCTTGTTTCTTTCCTTTCCAATATGCAGTACTACTTTCTATCCTTGTTTTCTGGACAATGCTAATGAGATGCTAATCGTTGGAAGTAATTTTGAGGTCAAATATTGAGTTTCTTAAAAAACCAATGGAACTAGAACAATTTTCCACAGTGCTCCTTGCACAAATATTGGAGTGGTGTCCTTTTTAATTACAATAGGGTTGTTTGGGATTTATATGCTGCTATACTGATCATTAAATAGATAAAAATAGGTGGAAATTCCGACATCACCTTTCTTTTGGCAAAAGTTTCAGTGCGATCCTGTGGCCCCATTTGATAACACGTGCATCCGCAAGGCACATACGATTTAATGTATCTTCCCGTACAAGTTCAATTTAAAGTTCTAATATCATGCTTCCAGTTCCTTGACATAGATTTCATTAGGAAAAGCATAATGGTGTGTTCTTAGCCCAGCCAATCCTCTGCATGCACTTCTCTGTTATTCTGATGGCATGTTATTCCGTCTACTTTAGATGCTTCCAGATCTACTGTTTATTCTTTATTCTTTTGCATCTTCATCTCTGTCAATTTTTTTAATCTAATTGTTGCCTTGGGTTTTTACTTAGTACACAGGCTGGTTCCCAGCCTATCACATCTGTTTCCTGGCTTCCTACACTGCGTTTGCTTGTTACGATTTCAAAGGATGGAGCACTTCAAGTATGGAAGACAAGAGTTATAATTAATCCTAACAGACAACCTATGGAAACTCATTTCTTTGAGCATGCAGGTTAGTTTTTGTTCTACCTTTCAAGAAATTCGATCAATGTCTTAACTATTCTACTTTTCCTCTCAAGCTGTCTTTTTTTCTTTACACCTCAGGGTTCAATTGTTCTAGTGCATGATTAGTGGCATACCATTGCGATCATACTTCATACGTCCGTGTTCTAGGCTAGTAGGATACTAGCTTTTAAGCCATTTTATTGTTCTCATGCTGTTCAGATATAATCTCAATAATTTTATTCATGAAGAGTGTTACTTGCTGGTTGCAGATTTAGTCTCTCTCTCTCTCTCTGCTTCTGAGAATGAGTTATACAACCATTTTCTTTGTTAACAATGCAGCTATTGAAACAATGGATATCACGAAGATACTCACTCTTCAAGGTGGAGAAGCAGTGTACCCTTTACCCCGAATAAAAAACATGGCAGTGCACCCCAAGTTCAATTTGGCTGCAGTGATTTTTGCAGTTAGTCCGCACTAACTCTGAACCGCATAAGTTCATTACTTAATGCCAAGAGTTTCAGAAACATTTTATGTCTTTGATTTGCAGGATATGTCTGGGACAGAAGCTGCAAAGAATAAGGCTGCATACACAAGAGAAGGTAGGAGACAACTTTTTGCTGTTCTTCAGGGAGCCAGGGGATCAACCGGTAAGCATACGAATGTGTGTTTTCTTCTTTTTGTTGTAGTTATTCAAAATTCTTATTTAGTTAATTGTGTCCCTTGGTTAAAAATGGCAGATCTTTATTTGGTTTTCCTTGGTTCGTACTTCGTACAGGCCAAAATACTGTACAAAATCAGGCTCTTTATGTCACACTATTCTTATTTCCCCCCTTGTACATGTTTATAACCTATTAGATTTTTTCAGCAGTTCATGCATGTTTTGTGTGTTAAGAGTGTTGTACGAGTGTTGGTTGTGTATTCTCTCCCTCTCTCAGCCCATGTGGCCTATGTGGCTCATGAGATCCATGTACTCTTCTCTATATATATTCTCTCATTAATAAATAAGATGCACAGTTGTGAATAGCAAAACCCTAGCCTCAATTATTCTAACACGGTATCAGAGCCTCAATTATTCTAACACGGTATCAGAGCCATCTCCAACCCTACCCCTATTTCCATAGCCGCCGTCGTTGTGCTCCTTTGCCGTGGGCTTGCGGACTCGAGCCGCTGCTTGGTGGTATCATCCCATCCTCTCCCCTGCTCGTCGCCTAGACCATCCGGATCCTCTGCTTCGTCGTCACTTGCACGGCTGCACCTCGTTGCTCTGACGTCGACCTCTCCTCGCTTCAAGTCATCCTTGTTGCGCCTTCGGATCTGTCGCTTAGAGCTCCTCTCGCTTCCTCGTCGCCGAGCTAACTCCCGAGCGACGAAACATCCGGATCCGACGCCGCCTCACCGCCGCCTCTACTACGACATCGCCCCGCCGCGCCTCTCCGACGTTGTCCTTGTCGCCTCGCGATGGATCCGACGCCAGAGCTCGTCCTCGTCGCGACGACGCTTCCACCTCTGTCAGGCCGCGCCGCCTGGCCGGCGGCCGACATCGTTGACGCCGATGATGACCATAAGCTCTTCCTTCCGCGGTACCGCTTCGCAACCTCATCCGCCGTCCTCGCACCGCCGTTGTGTCGCCGCTTTTGATTGCTCGATCCGAGCGCCGCTACTTGGTGATTGTTGTGATTGCTATTGTGTTGCCGTTGTGTGGTTGTGGTCCATCAAGATGGCCAAGCCTAACTCGATGTTTGGAGGCAGTTCATCTCTTGTGTTCATAGACGTCAGGCTCGACGGGTTGAACTATCGAGCACGGGCCTTCTCAGTCAAGACTACTTTTAGGGGTTATGGTTTGGCCTCTCATTTGACTGATGATCCTCCTGATCGGAAGAAGGTTGATGTTGAGGCAGTAAAAGCTTGGCAGAAAGAGGATGATCGTGTCATGACTGGTCTTGTTCTGAGTGTTGATGTTTCTTTGAGGATGAGTCTAGAGTATCATACTTCAGCCAAGCAGATGTGGACATACTTTGAGAAGAGATATGTTAAGTCTAGTGGTGCTCTTCGCCTCACATTGCTCAAGAACCTTCATAGTATTCAGCAGCAGTTGGATCAGTCAGTGGAGGAGTATTACATTGCTTTCACTGATATCACTGGCCCTCCAGAGTCTATGACACCGAAGGCTGCTGCTGCTTGCTAGTCTTGTGTTGCCAAAGATAAGTATACTCAGCAGATGCTGGTGTATCAGTTTGTGATGGGGCTTCGATCAGAGTTTGAGCTTATTCGTACTCAGTTACTCAACTACCACACTCCACTGACTTTGACTAGGGTGCTCTCTAGTTTGATTGCAGAGGAGACTCGTCTTCATTCGCTTATGCCTACCTCAGGATCCTCACCACATGCTATCTTGGGTCTCTCACAATAGTCTAGATCTATCAGAGCGACACCCACAGGAGTGCTGGTATGTTCTCATTGCAATCGGTCATCTTATTGACAAGTACTTCGTTACATCCAGATCGACTTGTCGATTATTGTGCCGTACATCCATCCGATCGCCGCCGTGGAGCACCCATCGGGCCTCCGAGAGCACTTACTAGAGCAGTCACTGCTGCCACATCCACACCTACTGTGACTTCTGGATCAGTGTTTGCTATGACCTCAGTTGCACCTTTTGCTCCTAGCGCTGCTTATCCTTGGGTTCTGGACTCGGGTGTCTCTTTTCATGTCACATCTGATAGCTCTCAGCTTGTTGTTTGCAGGCCCGTGACTGATACTGCATATGTTCACATTGTTGATGGTACACCTTGCTTTATTACCAATCAGGGCATTCTCTCTACATCTCGCTTCTCTATTCCTGATGTGTATTTTGTTCCTCAGCTATCTATGACCTTCTTTCTGTTGGTCAACTCACTGACATTAATTGTTTCATTGGATTTGGTGATGATTCTTTATTCATTCAAGATCATCAAAGCAGAAGAGTGATTGGTTCCGGCCATCGCAGTAGAGGTTCTCCTAGTCTATATGTCTTGGACCCCGTACATCTTCCTTCCACCAGTACGTCGAAGGCCTCAGTGTCTTTTGCTATGTCATCATCTCAATCTCCTGTTGGTTCTTCCTTCGGCAAGTGGCATCACAGACTTGGTCATCTTTGTGGAGCTTGCCTCACCACTCTAGTTCACCAGGGTTCCTTATGTCATATCACTGTTGAGTCTAGTTTTCATTGTACTGGTTGTAAGCTGGGGAAACAGCTACAACTTCCATATTCCAGTAGTACCTCTCAGTCTTATGGTCCTTTTGATTTGGTGCATTCATATGTATGTGATCCATCTCCTTTTGCTTCGAAGGGTGGTCACTATGTCATATTTGTTGATGATTACTCTCGATATACATGGATCTATTTTATGAAACATCGCTCTCAGTTGATTTCCTTTTATCAGTCTTTTGCTAAGATGGTTCATATACAGTTTTCTTCTTCCATTCGTGTTTTTCGTTCTGACTTTGGGGGAGAGTATCTTTCATTAGCCTTTCGTCTTTTCTTCTGAGGGTACTCTTCCTCAGCTCTCGTGTTCAGGTGCTCATGCTCAGAATGGTGTTGCTAAGTGCAAGCACCATCACATCATTGAGATTGTCCGTACTCTTCTCATCTCCTCCTTTGTTCCCTCTCACTTCTGGGGGTAAGCAGTCTCTTCGTTAATCTATCTCATCAACCACCAGCCCTTTTCCAAGCTTCAGGGCAAGTGTCCTGGTGGGGTCTCAGATAGAGCACCTTCTCGCTATGCTCATCTTCGTGTCTTTGGTTGTGTCTGTTATGTCCTTCTAGCACCTCGTGAGCGCACAAAGCTGAGTGCTCAGTCGATTGAGTGTGTCTTCTTGGATCATAGTCCTGAGTATAAGGGCTATCGTTGCTATGATCACTTAGTACATCACATTCGCATCTCTCGTGATGTGTCCTTTGATGAGGGTCGACCCTTCTTTTATCATCCTTCTACACATCCCACTTTTTTCACATATTCCACCTCTTTTTTGTGTCTACCTCCCATTCTTTCATTAGACTTCTCTTCTCCAAATACACCTTCACCAGTTTCACCTTCTAGTTTGTTTCCTCTACCAGCTCCACCAGCTTCTAACACTTCCACATTTTCCTTTAACTATAGTAATTGCAGTGAGTTCCTTTTGATCCTCAGTTCTCCTCTCCTCCACTTGACCCTCCGGCCAATACCACCGACTCTGACGATCGTTCTACTACATCATGGTATGCCCTACGTGATTGTTCTTCTATTCAAGCACCAGAGAGATGAGGTTTTTCTCGTGCAGGTGAAGTAGCTGAGCCGAGTACCTATCAGGAGACTGCCAGTGTACCTGAGTGGCAGTTGGCTATGGCAGAGGAGCTCACAACATCAGAGTGTATATGCACTTGAGATCTTGTTCCTCTACCATCTGGAGATATTCCTATCACTTGCAAGTAGGTGTACAAAGTAAAGAACAAGTCAAATGGCTCAATAAAGCGATACAAGACTAGTCTTGTTTCAAGGGGTTTTAGCGGGCTTATGGTCAAGATTATGATGAGACTTTTTGCCCTAGTTGCTCATATGACCACAATCCGTCCTCTTATTGCAGTTGCAGCGGTACGCACATGGACTATATCTCAGATGGATGTTAAGAATGCTTTTCTTCATAGTGATCTACATGAGGAGGTCTATATGCAGCCATCCCCCGGTGTTGAGGCTCCTACAGGTTATGTTTGTCGCCTTAGGCGTGCTCTATATGGTCTCAAGCAGGCTCCTCGTGCTTGGTTCGAGCGTTTCAATTATGTGATTCGAGCGGCTGATTTCACTCCGAGTGAGCATGATCATGCCTTGTTTATTCACACTTCTCAGCGGGATCGTACTTTGCTTCTGTTATATGTAGATGATATGCTGATCAGAGGAGATGACATGGACTGTGTGGCTTTTGTCAAGAATAAATTGAGTGAACAATTTATGATGTTTGATTTGGGACCATTGAGCTATTTTCTAGGGATTAAGGTTCATTCTGATGGTTATGGCTACTGCCTCTCTTAGTATCGCTACGTTCAGGATCAGCTCGCTCGCTCTGGGATGACTGATTCTCGTAATGCTGCCACACCCATGGAGCTTCACTTGCAGCTTCAGCATACAGACGGTGTACCCCTGACAGATCATTCCTGCTATCGTCAGCTCGTTGGGAGCCTTGTCTATCTCATTGTCACCAGACCAAACATTGCTCATGCTGTTCATGTGCTCAGCCAGTTTGTCAGTGCTCCCACATCAATCCACTATAGTCATGTTTTTCGTGTGCTGAGATATTTGAGGGGGACTGCGTCCAGACGTCTGTTCTATACCAGTTCAAGTCAGCTTCAGCTCCACGCTTACTCTGACTCCACTTGGGCGAGTGATCCTACTGATCGCCGATTTATCACTGCCTACTGTATCTATCTTGGTACTTCACTCCTTGCCTAGAAGTCCAAGAAGCAGACTGCGGTGTTACGCTCTAGTGCAGAGGCCGAGCTTCGAGCTCTTGCCGCTACCACCTCAGATATCATTTGGCTTTGATGGCTTTTAATTGATCTAGGTGTCCATTGTGACAATCCTACACCTCTCTTTTGTGAAAATGCAAATGTCATTCAGATTGTTAGTGATCTAGTCAAGCATGAGCCGATAAAGCACATTGGTGTTAATGCATCCTTCACACTATCTTATTGTCCGCAGTCGACCATCGCCTTCAAGTATGTTCCTTCAGAGCTTCAAGTTGTAGATTTATTCACTAAAGCTCAGACTCGAGAACATCATCGACTTCATCTACTCAAACTCAGTGCATCAGACCCTCCTGACCCACCTTGAGTTTGAAGGGGGGTGTTAAGAGTGTTGTATGAGTGTTGGTTGTATATTCTCTCACTCTCTTAGCCCATGTGGCCTATGAGGCTCATGTACTCTTCTATATATATACCCTCCCATTAATGAATAAGATGCACAATTATGAATAGCAAAACCCTAGCGCCTCAATTATTCTAACATTATGTATGATAAGATCTGCTCTGTTATTACAGCCGCTGTTTTAAAGGAGAAGCTTTTAGCCCTGGGTTCATCCGGAATTTTAGCAGAACACCAACTCCAGGCACAGCTGCAAGAGCAGCACTTGAAGGGGTAAAATTTAGTTTTATTCTACATAAATTGTAGAAGCATTGTTGTATGAATTATGAATTTGATTTTTTAGGTTTTGAAAGCATTCACTATGCCACCATACTTTTTTTTTGCCGCTAGTCACCATACTTTCTTGATTGATGTCTTCCAATATTTATTGATGGTTTGATTTCACTTGTTTTCTTTTGGTCAGCCAGAGCCAGCTAACTATTTCAGATATTGCAAGGAAGGCGTTTCTTCACAGTGTATGTGCCTTTTTTGTTAGCAGTGGTTGCATAATGTTTGTTTCAGTTTCCGTTTAGTGACTTAACGTGAACTGGTACTATGTCCGCACATTTATTGAAGCTTTCTAGGTTGCAAAATAGGAGATCAGACCCAAAAATTTTCTACAGTCTTACCACTAAAAAATCAGCAACCTCATTGAAAGCTTCGGTTCCAAAAGATTTTTTTTGTTAGCCTATGTTGATGCTGTCATGCTGCAACTGCAGTGCTCTACATTCTGGCAGGGCTCCTGGCATCTATGTTTGTTTGCTTGTACCAGCAAAGCTTTCCATTCCAGCCTTTTTTTTTCATATTTATAGCCCATCAAGTTTAGCCCTTATCATTGTTTAATTCCACCAAAACAATTAATATTCGATCGTTGTGCTTCATGCTTGTATGCCATTTCAAATTTCTTATTTTCTTACATACAATCTGTGCAGCATTTCATGGAGGGACATGCTAAAAGTGGTCCAATCTCTCGTTTACCCCTTGTTACAATTTCAGATTCTAGCAACCTTTTGCGAGATGTTCCTGTTTGTCAGGTAACCGCTGTAAGCCTATAACAATTGATATTTTCACTTATTTACTTCATTTTCACTCTCTAACCAGTTCTCTGGTGTAACTCCAGCCATTCCATCTGGAGTTGAATTTCTTCAACAAGGAGAACCGTGTGGTCCAGTATCCAGTTAGAGCCTTCTATTTGGATGGATTTAACCTGATGGCCCATAACCTATCATCAGGAGGCGATAATCTCTATAAGAAGCTTTACTCCACGGTATTGATTGCCCATTAGCACAACCTTTTCTTGTTCATTTTGTTTGCTCCTTGTTTTCAAAATTTCACGCACCCCATTCTCAGATTCCGTCAAATATGGAATGTTACCCCAAGAATATGTCATACAGTCCAAAGCAGCATATGTTTCTTGTGGTGTTTGAATTAAGTGGTCCAAATGGAGTGGTGCATGAAGTTGTTCTTTACTGGGAGCAAACTGATCTACAGACAGTAAACAGCAAAGGAAATTCAATAAGAGGTTTTCCTTTTCCCGACGTGCATCATACTGTTCTATCTAATTGTGATCGTAGGAAATTTTTGCCTGATTAGCTGACCTCTGCATTATGTTGCTCTTTGTTAGGTCGAGATGCTACATTTTGGGCCCAGATGATAACCAGTATGCTATTCTGGAGGAAGATAAAACTAGTCTGAATCTTTTTAATCTCAAAGCAGTAGCCACGAAGGAAGCTCTTGAAAATAATGCTGCTGTGCTTGAAGAAAACACATTTGCTGATAGTGCTGCTAATCCAACTCAACGGCAAGGTCCTCTGCAGTTTACCTTTGACTCTGAGGTTGATCGCATATTTTTGTCTCCACTAGGTAGGTTGAGTTGACTACTGTCCTGTCATCTTGCTTCTGGCCTGTCTTCTCCTTGTCAACAAAAGAAAGTGAAAGGAAATTAGGGTTGCCTTATTTGGAAATTTATTTTAGTGGAACTCTGGTGAATTACTGCTGACAATGTATTGCTCCTTCCTATAGAATCAACCTTGTTGTATGTGATTTCGGGAAAGCATATTGGACTAGCAAAGCTCCTGCAGGGTTATAGGTTATCTACAGACAATGGGCTATCCATTACCACAAAAACTGATGGGAAGAAGTTTATCAAGTTGAAGCCAAACGAGGCCGTTCTCCAGGTGCTTTATCCTTTATTGATTCTCTCCTTGGGTTCCATAACCAATCTTTCAAAATTAAACTGATGACCATCCTTGATCATGGGGTTCACAAAATTATATATCCATGTTCCAAATATATTCTCAGAAGGGTTGCATTCCTTAGAACTTTAGCTCTATCCTTATTACTCAAATAGGAATGCTATTTTTTTTTTGTGATGCAATCAATTTCCGAATGATGCATTTACACATATATAAAATTTTGTACTTTAGCAGCATGCTTTCAATTCGTAAATATGCGAGGAAAAGAACATATTCTTACATTTGCACGATGCAAAAAGCCTTGAAATGCGAGATTGCTATGGGGAAATATCTTGGCTTTTAAAATTCATGTAAAATAAGCATCCAGTTTCTTTTCACGACCAGAATAATAGGCACAGCCGCACAGATATTTACTTCACTGCACATGACCGCCATACTCAATTTAATTCCCTATGCAGGTCCACTGGCAAACAACTCTAAGAGGTCCCGTTGTCGGAATTTTGACAAACCAGAGGGTACTAATCGCTTCTGCTGATCTTGACATACTGTCAAGCAGCTCTACGAAATTTGATCGTGGTCTCCCATCAATATCCTTTGATCTATCTAGTTTTCCTACACTCTTCATTCCTATGTTGTTACCCAAACTTGGGTAGCCTATTTATTGTCTGTTCTAAACTGTTATTATATTTTGTTGAGCACTTAACTACTTTGCACTATCGTTCAATGTTGTGGGTTGGACCAGCACTCATCTTCTCAAGTGCAGCTGCAATAAGTATGCTTGGATGGGACAACAAAGTTCGATCGATCCTTTCTACCAGCTTCCCTCGTTCTGGTAAAATCCCAGTTGCACCCAGGTCTTTTTTTTTTGTTATGATGATGCTCCCAGACCGTGCTATTGTTTCTTGTTTTTTCTATTGAGTTTGTGCTGGACTAAAATTACATACACCTTTATGTCTGCAGTATTGCTTGGTGCCTTGAACGACCGTCTGCTGCTTGTAAATCCAACAGATATAAATCCAAGACAGAAAAAGGGTGTGGAAATAAGGAGTTGTCTAGTTGGTCTTCTTGAACCTCTTCTTATTGGGTTTGCTACCATGCAGCAACATTTCGAGCAAAAAATTGATCTTTCAGAGGTTCTATACCAAATAACATCAAGGTATTGTTTTTGTTTGATTGCTTTCATCACTTCTCAGTATGCAAGTGAGTTACTTTAGTTGAAGCATTTAGCACCCGCAACCGCAAGTATTGCTATGCGATTGTTTTGTTAATGTTCTTTGTTGCTGTTTTGATTAGTGCAATTTTCTCGTAGTTTTAGTATTGGTTGGATTTCTATGCTTTGATTACTTAGTTAACCATCATGTTATTATTTCCTGCAGGTTTGATAGCTTGCGATTACTCCAAGGTTACTGGACATATTAGCTAAAGGAGCTCCTGTTTGTGGAGATCTTGCTGTATCATTATCTCAAGCAGGCCCTCAGTTTACCCAAGTGAGCTTAATCACTGCTCTTATTTACAGCCTTTTGTTTTCTTTTCCTTGAGCTAATACTTTCTCCCAATTGTTTTAGACCATGCGCTGTAATTACGCAATCAAGGCTCTCCGGTTCTCTACTGCTTTATCGATTTTGAAAGATGAGTTCCTGCGTTCTAGAGATTATCCTCAGTGCCCTCCCACTTCTCATCTGTTCCAGCGCTTCCGAGAATTGGGATACGCATGCATAAAGTACGGTCAGCTATCATCTCTACTTGATCTAAAGAAAGGATAGCATCCCCACTTGTATGGTTGAATTGCAAATTGTTGTTTCAAATAATTTTTATTAAAAAACTCTTTTCTGTTTCACAAAGATGTCAATATGTCATGAGTCTTCCGGTGTAACACTTTAACCTCAACCGTATACTGAACTAGGTAAGTGATATTTCAACGTTTATCCATGGTTACATTTTACACCAATCAAATTCCAAAGTATTTTAGACTTCAGACATGCTCTAAATTTTTTGAACTTTCAGTACGAGTGTCCAACAAACACTATCAAAACCTTTGCTGAATTGATTCTGTGATATTCCATTTCCCAGTGTAACATTTAATCCCTACCAAAGCCTTACCTAGTTTGATATTCTGTATTGCTACTGCAGACAGAATCCATGCTAGGTAATTTTGCTTGGAAAATTCTGACTGATGAACATGCTGCTCCAGTGGCAAATCCAGTCATGTAGAAAATTTCTACTCAATGCAAAGTGACCTGTTGTGTTCGGTTGATGTTTCAGGTAGCAATCAAACATTATACGTACCCTATGCTAATGAACATAACTTTCCTGTGAGCCTTGACTAAATGATTGCCTCTTTGGCCTTTAAATATCATTGGACAAATTGCTGCTGTGTATATACTGCTCTTCTTGTTTTTTCTTTCTAGTTTGCTAGGAGTAGAAAATCTCTCTACTGGTCTCACTGATTGTTAAAAGACATGTGCTCTTACAAGAATCATAGCATAACGCTCGATACTATTTTTTAGGTATGGTCAGTTCGACAGTGCAAAAGAAACATTTGAGGTTATCGCAGATCATGAGAGCATGTTGGATCTGTTTATATGTCACCTGAACCCAAGTGCCCTGCGACGCCTTTCACAAAAGTTGGAGGAATCTGGTACTGATTCTGAGCTGAGGCGATACCTTGAAAGAATACTAAGAGTTCGTTCAACTGGATGGACGCAAGGTGTCTTTGCCAATTTCGCTGCTGAAAGTATGGTTCCTAAAGGTCCGGAATGGGCAGGAGGAAACTGGGAGATCAAAACACCTACCAGCATCAAGAGTATACCTCAGTGGGAACTTGCAGGAGAGGTCATGCCCTACATGAAAACAACTGATGCTGCTATCCCAGCTGTTATTGCAGATCATATTGGTGTTTACTTGGGTGTGATGAAAGGCCGGGTAATGTAGTGGAAGTAAGTTTAAAAGAGTTTGGTTAAAGCTATAGCAGCAGCCAGTAGTGAGAATGCTCGACCAGCATCTTCTGAATTGGCAGAGAAAAACAAAGCAAAAGCTGGTGGTGGTTCAGTTGGTGATACTCTGGCCAGGCAGTTAGGGGTCCAAATTGCTTCTGCAGATGAACAGGCAAAAGCAGCAGAAGAGTTTAAAAAGACTTTATATGGTGTCGTTGATGGTGGAAGTAGTGATGAAGATGAGTCAACGTCGAAGAATAAAAAGATACACATCAGGATACTTGATAAGCCGATTGCATCTACTGTTGATGTTAACAAATTGAAAGAAGCCACTAAACAGCTAGGTTTGGTGGCTCCTCCGATCAGTAGGACAAGATCATTGTCAGGAACGCCACAAGAATTTAGTCAGGCTCCTATTCAGCCAGCCGGTCTAGCACCACCTGCTGCTTCAGCAACGCCGAATGCTGCAGTTGATTTGTTTGGAACCAATGTTTTAGTGGAACCACGAGCACCCACTGGTGCCACGGGTCCTGTAATTGGAGGCATGGGAGTGACAGCTGGACCTATTCCTGAGGACTTCTTCCAGAACACTATTCCATCACAGCAACTTGCGGCTGCACTGCCCCCTCCAGGAATAATCCTTTCACAAATTGCTCAACCTACTCCTGGAATGAATGTAGGCAGACCAGTACCTAATCAAAACATGATGGCTAGTGTTGGTCTTCCAGATGGTGGGTGCCGCCACAAGCACCTCAACAGACCCAGTTTCCTCAGCAAACTGGCATTCCTATGGACTCTATTGGCCTGCCTGATGGTGGCGTTCCCCCACAGAGCCAGCCTCTTCCTTCACAACCCCAAGCTCTTCCTTTACAGCCACAGGGCTTTCAACCCGCTGTTCCTGCTGCGTCGCAACCAATTGACCTCAGCGCTCTTGAGGGCCCAGGATCAGCAAAGCAAGCTGCTCGCCCTCCAGCACCTACTGCTGTGCGCCCTGGCCAGGTACTCTAGTTAGTCTCTTTGTTTTTTTGGGAAAAATGTGATGGGTTTCGATAGCTCTCATTGACACCCTCATCCATGATTACAGGTACCACGTGGCGCTCCTGCTGCAGAATGCTACAAGACGGGTCTTGCTCATCTTGAGCAGAACCAGCTTACAGATGCACTATCTTGTTTGGATGAAGCATTCTTGGCCCTTGCGAAGGACCAATCACGTGAAGCTGATATCAAAGCGCAGGCCACCATTTGTGCGCAGTATAAGATTGCAGTTGCTTTGCTACAGGTATATATATATATATTTTCATATAGCATACGACAATCAGCTTACCTGACTAAATTCTTGCTACAGGTAATATTAATTGTAAAATAAGGTTATTGAAGTGAAATAACTTAAACCAGTATTTTAACCACATTTATTCTTAGAGAGATTTGGTTTATTTAAACTTTATTGTTCTATATGGGTGCCTAAAGCGCTTTAGTTACTTTTACCACTTAGGGAACAAGTGTTGCTTGTTCACTTCAGGCCTTCGCCTTCCAGGCAAAGAAGACTGCTTAGGACCTTGATAGCACCTCCTCTGATCAATTTGATGAGTCATACATTGACTGACGGGGGAACTCGGAAAGAATGTATTTTCCGAACTTGAGAATAAAAGAAACTCCCATCTCCATATTTGGAGAAATGCCATCACTTATGCATCAAGTTGATGGTCAGTGAACATGCATGGAATGGAACTAACTCATATTGTCTGTTGCTTAGTTTCCTTGATTTCTGTGCAGGAAATTTCTCGCCTGCAAAGGGTTCAGGGAGCTGGTGCTCTCAGTGCGAAGGAGGAAATGGGCAGGCTATCTCGCCACCTTGCTTCCCTGCCCATCCAAGCCAAGCACCGGATCAACTGCATCAGAACTGCCATCAAGCGGAACATGGAGGTCCAGAACTACGCCTACGCCAAGCAGATGCTCGATCTCCTCTATTCCAAGGCGCCCCCATCGAAGCAGGATGAGCTCAAGAGCCTGATCGACATGTGTGCCCAGAGGGGGCTGACGAACAAATCCATCGACCCATTCGAGGACCCCTCGCAGTTCTGCGCCGTCACCCTCAGCCGCCTCTCAACCATCGGCCACGATGTTTGCGACCTCTGCGGCGCCAAGTTCTCCGCCCTTTCTGCGCCGGGGTGCGTCATCTGTGGCATGGGGAGCATCAAGAGATCAGACGCCCTCGCCGGACCTGTGCCGTCGCCATTCGGCTAGGCTGCCGGCGTTCCCGTCTCCCCCCGCCCGTGGCCCTGGTTTTTGTGTCTATACTCTATAGTGTGCAGTTAAACATTCTTTGCATCTCGATTGTTGTAGCCTGTAAGATGTAGCACGTTTGGGGGTGCCTACCTGAGCCATACCATCATCGTTTTCATTTCGATGCGATTTAGACGCGCGCACACACACTCGGTGTTGCTTAGCTTTTCCTTTTTTGAACACTGCGCTGCTTTGCTAGCAACGCACTGAGAGGCTGTACGGCATTTGTAATGTGTTCTTCTCCCATCAAATCTTGTGTAGTCACGTCTGAAATGTAGACGCTTCCTGGTCTGCTCTTTGCACAGACACACAGCGACACATTTGAACAGCAGTAGTTAATAAGCTGAACACGAGCTCATGTCGACACACCGAAGTATTGTCGTACGACTCCATAACGCCGCTAGAAAGCCACGGCAATTCATGTCAGAGTAATTAATCACAAGAAGGTAGTCCCTGGTACTGGACTGGAGTCTGGAGTAGATGGACAGAGTGACGGATAGGCCTTAGGTCAGGTAGGGGCAACACGGATGCATGCAATGCAACAAGAGATGATGGAGTAGCTAGGTCAGGTGCCTCCTAGGCTAGGCCAGGTAGTTGTAGGAGGAGCACGAGGACGCCAACGCCAACGAGCAGGAATAGGAGGAGCATTGCCTTCTGCAACAGCAGCAGGATTCAGATATCTAGCCTTGTAGATCACCAAAATTCTAAATATAACCTCTCTAGCACAAAAATTCCCAATCTAGTCCCCCGGAGTGACCTGCTGCCGTCCTACGCAGTAGCAGTTTTTTTTTAAAAAAATTAAATAATATTTTTTAGAGGAATTTTAAATATAGCAAATGAGCTCAAAAAATTATAAAAAATTTTGTGGAGCCTTCCGGCACAGTTTTCTTATTTGTGTAATTTTTTCAAAAATTTTATCCCTTCTGATTTTTTTCACAAAAATTCATTTAAGTATACTGTTTGTTGAATTTTTTAATATAGAAAATAAAGTCCAAACATTATAAAAAAATTTCCCGTGCTCCTTACATAGTGGACTTGATTGTGTAATTTTTACAGAATTTTATATGCTCTGAAATTATCTTGACAAATTAAGGGTTTAGGTCTCGAAAATTAGGACGTAAGGTTTTCGAAATTAGGGTTTCATGATTTCATGTGATGAAATATGGGAAGTTTAGTACCACGTGACTACTTTAGATAAGAGACACTCCCTCCTCCGCACATCTGTTGTCCCGTCGCTGCTGTTCCCCTTTACCCGCAGTATGATCCATATTGCCCGCAGTATGCGGGTATTATTAACATGTGGGGCCTGCACCTTGTGCAAAATCAAGAAAGGCGTGTTCAACCATTTGGAGAGTAATATAAAATAAAATGGGAAAATAGTTTTCAACTAATCTAAACAAGATCATAAAATACCTTATGGTTAGCGTGTTCAATCATTTAAGTTTGCACCGAAAAAGACAAATGTTTCTTCACAAATTTAGATATAATGGCAAGGCATTTCAACTCTATTTTTCTAGGAGGACACATCAAATAACCATACCAAAAACATTAAACAAATAAAGCTAGACTTTGCTAGGAATCTATCGTGATCATGAGCATGATAATGTCTTTGCTCTTGCACTAATAAAAACCATTTGTTCTTGTAAACATAAAGCAAAACATTGTTCTTACGATCATTGACATTAGTAGAAAAGAGATGCACTAAAGTAAAAATATTTATAACTGTCAACAATTAACGATAATATAAAGCATGGTTACCTGGAGGCGAGTGATGCTGTAATACCCCAAAAGTAAATCGCCTTATTAGAAGAAGTTTCTAAGAGGAGCTAATCGAAAAAATTAGAATTTGTCTTTTCATCGGGGTTTTCTATGTTTTTTAAGAACTTGGGCTTTGGGCCTCGGCCTGTGGTGGCCCATGAGGGGCGACCAAAGGGGTGTCCTCCCTAAACCCTAGCCACCCTCTCCTTTCCCTTCTCCCACTTGTAGCCGCCACCCTCCGCTTCTCCTCCTTGTCTGCACCACCCCACCTCTCCCCGCGCCACCATCTCCACCACAAGACCACCTCCTCCCGGCCAAGCTCCTTGCTGCATCCATTGGAGGGAAGGCGAGGCGACGCTTGTTGGAGGGCCGACCAAGAGGAGGAATGGGAAGAACGAAGAGAAGGGAAGAAGGAAGAAGGAAGGGAAGGGAAGGAGAGGCGGAGGAGCTCCTGCATGCAGCGAGGCGCCATTTTCTAGCGGATCATCAAGGGTAACTTCGATCGCCGATAGATCGGTAGTATTTTTAATTCGCGTTGGTACTGTCAGAGGTAGATCAGATTGGTTCAGTTCTGTTGTTCGTCGGTTTTGGGTAGCCTGCATACGTTTTCTGATATGACCACCTCTTATAAAGTTGTATCCCTTGTCCTTATATTTCTTTTGGCACCGAGATCACCTAATTTGGACTTACGGTTTAGGAGTTATGGTAGTTTTACCGCGACTGTCCAGTAGAGTTGACGAGAATTGGAAGATTGTTGAGAGGCTATTATGAATTATTGAGAGGACGAATCAGAAAGTCCACCCAAAATGAATGTTGTAGAGAATTCAGTAAGTTTTCCAAGTTGATAAAGAACATAATTTTTAGAGTTGGAAATCAAAAGTTATAGAATTTTTACCATCGCTGTTTCCTGACTGTCAGATTGCAGAGACAGAAACTTTACTTGAATGTAAGAAGTTATGCATTTTTCTTTGCTGCTGTCTTGTGGTCTGGACAGATTCGTGTCTTACTTTTTCAACTATTGATTAACTATTTGTCTTGGCCAAAACGATAAACCCCGTCAACTAGAGTTTCGTAGTTTTATGCGTTAAGTTTCAATTGGCACTGGTTTCATGTCGTTTCGAGTTCCATATAATTAATTATGATTTTTCCGCATCACCGTCCCAGTAGGATGGGCGTAAGACCGAATAGTGTAATGCTAGTCTTAACTCCGCTGATTGTGTTGAATAGCCAAGGGTTATTGTAGGCCTCCTGTAGCTATGTCGTATCCTCGTTATCCTTATTCGAATATATGTTTGTGTAGGCGGTGAGTGGAGGTGTACGCTCGTTGCCTCCTAATACGCCCAAACGGAATGCAAGTACCAAGTGTTATCATATAGATCGTTGATGATTGGACGTTGATGAATTGTTAATATTGCTATTCTGCTCATTTTCAATGTCGTATACATTCATTCTTGTGTGATAATCCATGTGGAAGAAGTTAGTGGAATTCATTTCAAATGATTCATTCCATTCATGCATTGCTTTTGTTTTAACCACGGAGTGGAATTTCAAGACGCATCAACTCCAGCATGGGCACGTAAGACCCACCATTCCAATGTGGGCAACTTCGGACACCCGTATGAAACATTTTTCATACGGTATTTGGGTCCCCGGATTTGGTTAAGTACGAGCTTTGGTGAACACCGACGGGTGTATCACTCGCTATACTGGTATAAGCAGCTGAGTAGTCCATTCCTTTCAATGCATCCATTCATTCCATTCATACATATCTGTGTTCAGAGATGAGTTCATAGTTCGTATGGACTCTGAATTGTTCATAATCTTGTATGTTCAATTGTTTACAGTACTTGCTGAGTTTCGACTCATCCTTGTTTTCTTTATTTATTTTAGGTGATCGTCGATGGTTAATCTGTTGGGAGGGAGTACCAGCACGTTTCACACAGTTCACTATAATTTACTTTCGTTACTAATGTCGAGTATGATCTTCATTTGTTAACCCAGGAACTGTAATAAATAGATTTACTACCGCATGATATTTTTCTCTCCATGATATGTTTCCTGGTTATATGATACTAGAGGTTCGTTTTGTTTATTCCTTGATTATGTTCTGATGAATTCAGTCGTTATTGCTGCCATGCTTCTATCAAAGTTGGTCTCTATATGTACTTAGAGGAGTTCGGTTTAAATTCTTCCACAAATTCGGTTGTGTGTTGGTTCTTTAGGTAGCATTTTGGCTTCCGAATAGCCAGGGTGTTACAGATGCGATCCATTTTTAGCATGATATCTACCAATGAGCAGTCTTCCTTTCCACCTTGATAATGAGAAAAGAGGTGGAAAGCATGCAGCAAGTCATATGACCTAGGATATGTTGAGAATGGCTCACACCTGCAACATGAATGGCTTTAGCTTCATCATAAGCAAGGGAAATGGAAGTTTATTTTTCAGAAGAAATACTAACCTACCATGGTAAGAACCGATTAACCCACGATCGTAGATAATGTGCAATGTGTTGCTAATTGTATGGGGTACTATATTCATAGTCTAGACAAGATCATTGCTTAGTGCCACAGCAAAACCGCCATAATTAGCATTCATGTCCATGACATTTCGGATGCTAATCTTTTCAACACCAAGAAATGACCAATACATGCGAACCTGGTCTCGCCAGAACTTGTTATTCTTATCAAACTTCTCTGGAGTAAATCCTAAAACACATGTTTCAGAAAACATGTTATATTCACAAATATACAATACAAAATCAAGTCAAAGATGAAAGATCAAATTAGACTTGCATAAAGATTACTCATAAAATCGCCCTAAACCACTGCCTTGGTCCGAAGAAGCCCTCTATATCACTGACAAATAGGTGCAGGCCCCACATGTCAATAATACCCGCATACTGCGGGTAATATGGATCATACTGCATGTCCTAATTTTCGAGATATAAACCCTTAATTTGTCGAGATAATTTCAGAGCATATAAAATTTTGTAAAAATTACACAATCAAGTCCACTGTGTAAGGAGTCCGGGAAAAAAATTATAATGTTTTGACCTCATTTTCTATATTAAAAAGTTCATACAAATAGTATACTTAAATGAATTTTTGTCAAAAAATCAGAAGGGATAAAATTTTGAAAAAATTACACAAATAAGAAAACTGTGCCGGGAGGCTCCACAAAACTTTTTATAATTTTTTGAGCTCATTTGCTATATTTAAAAATTACTCCAATAAATAATATTTAATAAATTTTTTGTAAAAGTTGTCTGTCAAGTGGGGACTACAGCAGTCCCCTGGGCTAGATTGGGAATTTTCATGCTAAAGGGGCTATATTTGGAATTTTGGTGATCTACGGGGCTAGATTTGTCCAGACTTCCAGGATCCATTGCTGCTTAGCTAGCTAGCTAGATGAAAGCGCAGAGGGATGGGATCGATCGATGTGATAATGCGCGTCACAGCAAGATGTGCTACCTGGCCTGGGAGGCTGGGGAGTAGTGAATAGTGCATATATATAAAACTATGGAAAGAGGCCGGTGTTGATCTCAAAAAGAAGGAAAGAAAGAGAGAAGAGATGCTGCAGACAGTGATCATGTAACACCTTGATTCAAAATCAGTTTAATGCTGAGCTCATTGTGGGGCGGATCCGCTCACATATAGTACCCCACTTACACTTTCATCATCACTTCGTGTAAAAGGGTTAACCCGGAGGTGCTACGTTTGGATCCAACAGGTATTATATACTACTACAACTCACTTGAGACAAGCAATGTGAGACTAATCCCACCACACAACTCCTCATGGCCCACGCTACGAGCGGTAGGGTATTATATTCACCCCTTAAAAGTCGACGCCTCGGCAAAGATACCGCATACGCAGTAAATGCCCAGAACCACCCCTCAGTACACGTCCATGCGTCCAGTGTTGGCACATATGCCATGTCGTGTGTCCACTCCGGGCCCACATGTGCCATATGCCATATGCCCACGCTCGCCCCGCACGCGTGCGCAAATAAGATTGATGCTCTGATACCATCTGTAACACCTTGACCCAAAATCGGCTCAATAAATAGCCCACCGTGGGGCTAACCCGCTCACACATAGCACCTCACTTACACTTTCATCATCACTTCGTGTAAAAGGGTTAACCCGGAGGTGCTACGTTTGGATCCAACAGGTATTATATACTACTACAACTCACTTGAGACAAGCAATGTGAGACTAATCCCACCACACAACTCCTCATAGGTCACATGGGCCACGCTACGAGCAGACCAGTGTATTACAAATCACATGCATTATTGCACTAGACAGGCTGAGCGTGAAAGAATCGAGACGACACTCGCACACATACATATTTGGAAGGGCAAAAATAAAGGCCCAGCTCTAGCAAAAGAGCAAGTCTTTCTGGACTGGTCGATACATCATATATGTAAATCGGACTCAGACCTGGAGTTCTGAGCTAAGGTGGGCTCCTCATCTGTCTTGTAGCCTATATAAATGAGGGGGACCACAACCATTGTACTATAGTTTTCAGAAGAGCAATAAAGAGAAGCTATAAGTCCCCTCATATCTCTGTATTCAATCTATTATTTTGTTCTTGTATTCTTGCATCGTTCTTACGATTCTGAGTTTGTCTATGAGGTAATCGCTCGGACTGGGCTCGCCAGTGACGGTTCCTCAATACGTTATCAGCACGATCGACTCTCTTCGGTCGAAAGGTAACCGCCAGTGCACGACACTCATAGATCGAATCGTTTTTCTAGATTGCTTCCAATTATGCAAATTTGGCATTCTATATTGGTTTTTCTACGGTACAAATCCACCCTAATCTACCGCAAGCTGACTTGAAGTCGCCGACACAATACCGATCAGTAGATTGCATGGAAAAATCGATGTCGATTGTACCGTAGATTGGAAATTGTAAATCCGTTCTAATCTACCACGAGCTGACTTGAAGTTATCGGCCAAGACGATCGGTAATTGCATGAACAACAATTGTATGAATAGTAATTACGCACGAACAGTGCAAAAAAAAAAACAAGAAGAAAAATTTGGCTAACGACCCCGTACGGCCTGGAGCCGTTGCCAACCTACGCCGCCCCACATGGGCTTCCCACGCCGCCGCCGGCTCAGAAGCCGCCATTGCCTACCGAGCTACATCTCCACCAACCGCCTCCACCGCTTAGAGTTACCACCAGCCAGAGCCGCCGCAAGGCAACGCAACGCACAAAAAAGAGAAGGGGAGGAGTGGATAGCGCGGTGCACACGCGACGACACCACCTCGCCGCCCAAAGCCGCGGCGCCGCCGGCCGCGATGGTCATCGCCGCAAGACCGCCCCGACGCTACCAGACGTTGTCGCGCTCGACCGGCCACGCCGCTTGCACGCTGCCGCCGCTAAGCGCATCGCATCGCGCCGCCACGCTTTGTGTTCGTCACGCTGCGGCGTGCTTGAAGCCGCTCCACACGCCCCAAGACACGCCACCACCGGGCGGCGGCCAACCTCGCCTCTCTTGCACGGATGCGTGCTACTTGGTCGCGCGGTCACCCCAAGACGGTGGCGCCGCCAAGCAATGAGCACTTCGCCGCCCTCCGTCCTCATGTGACCGATCGGCGGCTAATCATACAGCTCGCCCCGCACAAGACGGGCTCGCACGTGTCCAACTCACCGCCGCCGGATGTAAGGGTGGAAACCCTACGGTCCTTTTGCCCGATCGAAGTGGGCGGGGCGATATGAGCCAAGGAAACACCAAGCGGGCCGGGAAGCGGCTGGTCCTGAAAATAAAGAAAGAAAGTAAATGGAAAATTCTGGTTTGTTTTGCAAAAAGGCCCTCGAGAGTTCTAAAATTTGCACATAAATTTTTCTCAGAACTGAAATTTCACGTTTCAACCCCTGGAAATTGCAAAATCCATCGAAAGCTCTTTTACCAGCAGAAAAGGGCCCCAGGAACTCAAATTTTGAATCAGGTTTAGCATTTGAAGCATGTTAAACTTTGTTATTATTATTTCTATGCAATTTATATAATGTATTTACTGTTTTGATTATTTGTGATTGTTTATATTGCTTTTAATAATTGAAAATAGCAGCAAATCATGAAAAATGCATAAAAGTACGTGAACATTATGAGAATTTTTGCAACCATTTTATGCAAATTACAACCAGTAATCTTACGAAATCTTTGCATGAATATGCAGATGACTGCATAACGAACCAAGAGTTTGAAGAGCTAGCCCAGTATGGCCACAATTACCTGACTTGGGCATTAGATGTCGAAATCGTACTTGGAGCGAAGAAGCTCCGTGCTGCTATTGACGTGGCACCTTGAAGGACACCACTCCAATTGCCGAGGAGAATGATCAAGCACTTCATTTCCTCAAACACCATCTCTGCCTAATGCTCAAGAATAAGTATATGACAGAAAAAATGCACTAGCTTTATAGACCACACTGAAGAAGCGGTTCAAAAAGTTCAAGTGCACCATTCTTCCTTAGGCAGAGCAAGAATGGAACCGACTACGTTTTGCTGACTACAAGACCGTGGAGGAATGCAATTTTGTATTGCACAGAATTTGTACAAGTATTCAACTTTGTGGTAAGGTAACCACGGATGAGTAGAAGATCGAGAAAACTCTCTCTACCTTTCACCCAAACGCGGTGCAATCCGCACGCACGTATCGTTAGGACGATTACAAGGAGTATGTTGAATTGATTGGCATCATGTAAGTTGTGAAATCTCAAGATGACATTCTGGTAAAGAACTATATCTCATAACCGCCTAGTAGCAATATTGGTTATGAAGTCAATGGAAGAAGCTACAAGGTGAGGAAACCTCTCTCAAAGGAAAGTGGCAAGAAGGGTAAGGTCATGGATCATAAAACCAAGCAGAATGCTCAAGCCAAGAAGAGCGAACAAAAGAAGCGCGATGAGAAGCCCTATGGTTAGCAGGACCAAAGTTGCTACAAATATGATACTTGTGGACATTAGTCACGTGCTTGTCGTGAGCCGCACGAAAGACTTACAGATGAGTTCGATGAAGAATAGGAAACAGCGCAGACGCAGACTCGATGTAGTGTAGAAACGTAGATGAATCAGCAACACGAGCGGTCGCGCAGATGTGCGCTGCCCAGAAACCTTATTGTCGCCCCTTGCAGGTCTTCACGGCAGCAACGACAGGAGATATCGCTCCCCTTCTTCATGGTGCATGCCGAGAAGAAGGGTTGACGGGGTTCAGACAGCGCAATCCCACATAACAGATTTGCAGAGGAAGAATAGAAGGAATGGAGGCAGTTCGTTTATGCGCAATGCTCTGGACGTCTCCAGGCATATATATAGAGATGTAGACTGTGAACTGACTGATTAAATTAAATAGCCATTTTGTTGGGTTACGGGTAGGCTACGATAGCACAAAATAAAAATTTACCGCGCAACCAATGAACTTTTGCTAGTAATAGATCACGAGATTGCCACTAGACGCACCGACTCGTAGCGGAAGTAGAGTCGTTGTAGCGAGTTGATGCAGTCGTAGTTGTACTCGCGGCGCGTCCTCTCCTCCGAGTGGTCGATTTCGCGCGGCGCCTTCTCATTCTCGCCGGTGATCATCACGAGTTGCGGATCGTTCTAGTGCTGATGCTTCGCAACAACACCCCCCGAGGTATCCACACGTACGGGGCAAGGATACCACATACCGGAGTGCTAGCACCGATGGCGTGGTTGAGGAAGGCATGGCTATTAGGGTTTCGGGAGTTCTTCGAAAAATGATTGTGAACCCCATGCCACCACCCCTCTATATATTGGCATAAATAATGAGTCTCGAACTTGAGGCATGTGGTCTATACAAATTCGGATCACCGTCCAAATCAAATAATAACATTTTAAGTGTACGACCCTACATGTTTATATGTAATCGGTTATAACTCGAAAACTCTTTTTCGACTACTAATCGTTAAGAATACTTAACAGCACATAACAGTTCTCAAACACACGTAGAAGATGGGGGCCAAGACTGGAGTCCCAGTACCGAGGGAGGAGGCCAAACCATCTCCGACCCGCTCGCTGTCAGCCTCCATCCATCCCTCTTCTTTTCCGGCTCCTCTCTGTCTCTGTCCTAAAGGGTGAGCATTTCCAGTCTCGGCTCGCCAAACGTGGGGCCTCACCGCCAGGCTTCCTTGCCCGCCGCCGCTTGTTTCCTCATCCTCACAGCTCTCTTGGGGCAGCGACGGTGACCCGACAGTGGCATGCGACCGCCAGATCTGGCACGGCTCCAACTGGTAGGAGGACGATCGGACTTGTCTCTCCGGATGCGAGGTCTCACCGTTGGGCCTCAGCCGCGCTCTCTCCTCATCCTCTCCCCCGTCCTCATCTCTGCTAGCTTCGATGGGTGCACGTGGGAGAGGCAGCCATGGCGCGAGGCTGGCCAAACAACCACTTGTGCCCCCCTGTGCTACAAAAATCTTGAGGTTAATTTTAATTTAGTACAGATTGAAGATCTTTAATTTGTCAAAAGAAGGAATCATGGGTTAATTTGTTTGCATCCATATATGCATGATATACGAACTATAACATTTAATCTGCAAAAAGAATTGAATGTATAAATGATCCAGTACATATATGCTGAGCACCGATCCCCATCTGCCACGGCATGATCCAGGACGTGAGCAAGAGGGACTTGAAAGAATTGGGCATATATATGCCTTGCTCGCAGGAGGGGGTGGAAACTAGTCCTTAATGACGTAGCTTCCAATGTGACACACGAGCAAATATTAAGCTTGCTCTCAGATTTGTCTAGATTAGATTAGTACTATCTGATGGTTGATGCCATTTTTCCTCGTGGGAATCAAATTAGTGCAACTATATTGGCACTATCTGATGGCTGATGCCATTGTCGTCCTCGTGGGAATCAAATTAGTGCAACTATTGGCCTTAGAACAAAAAACAAATCAGTGAAACATATACTCTTATACAACTCTTAACAATTAAGCTGAACAAGGGTCAGGGAATCACAGGCAATAATCGACAAAACAACATGTATATATTGTTATATTTTGCAATATGTGCAGAGAAAAAGCACGAGTGACTGACATCCTTGTTCTCTGGGCCATTGATGCTCGTCTGTTCAGTTTCGTCCTTGTCGCCTCCCTCAGTTCTGTCTTCCTTCTCTCGCTTCTAGCTTGTCGCCTCGCTCGTTTCTGGAAGCAAGGATCTGGTGGCTGCCATCGTGGAATCAATGAAACTAGGACTCGGACCTGTGACCTGCGTGAGACAGACAGGAGATATCTATCAACTAATCCAACACATATACTAACTATATATTAGTGTAACTTCCAAAACTAGTATTAGCTCTCTAGAGTTCTGTTTTGTTCACATAAAGATCATATACTAACTAATCCATAACTAGTCCTTAATGACGTAGCTTCCAATGTGACACATGAGCAGATAGATATTAAGCCATATAATTGGTCTCAGATTTTTCTAGATTAGATTAGTACCATCTGATGGTTGATGCCATTTTTCCTCGTGGGAATCAAATTAGTGCAACTATATTGGCACTATCTGATGGTTGATGCTAATGGAAATAAACCACAAGTCTTTTAGGCTTTAAAAACAAGCAAACAAGCGCCGCATATGCATCCATCCATCCATCCATCGTTCGTCCTCCTCTGCTCTTCTCGACGCCGTCGTGCGCGCGTTGCGTTCAGAGTGGCGGATGGTTGAGGAGGGCATGGCAGGCCCGGGCCTGTGGGCCGTCGCAGTGGCCGTGCTCGCTGTCGTCGTCCTCGACGCCGTCGTCCGGAGGGCCCACGAGTGGGCCAGGGTGGCCTCGCTCGGCGCCGGCAGGAGGGCCATGCTGCCGCCGGGGGACATGGGGTGGCCGGTCGTCGGCGGCATGTGGGCCTTCCTCCGGGCATTCAAGTCCGGCAAGCCGGACGCCTTCATCGACTCCTTCATCCGACGGTGAGCGCCATGTGAAAAAATTCAATTGTTACGGGCAACTTTGGTTGGTCCTAGAAAGCTAGCTAGCTCCTTGTGCATCATATTCATATCAGTGTTGCATGCATGATCCATCTAGTTAGTACCTCTTCAGTCTTCGGTCTTCAGCCTTGAGTGGGATGCTCTTTTCATCCCTGGCCTCAAAGCCAAAACCCATACGTACGCTTGCTTGTGTTTCTTCAAACTTCAAATCATCTTGTTCATTTCTTCCTCTGCCGGTCTGCGTGTCTCCTTCTGGTGCATTTTTATCGTGAGGATATAATAATCCTCAATTAATTAAGTTATTTATCTTAAATTGTTATTATATATAATAAATATTTTCATGTTATCCATAAGTATACCCCTTATCATTCATAAGAGAATAGTTTAATTGAGTGGTCATAAACTATTCTACAACCATCCTATATGGTCGTAAATACTACTACGCTACTACCACCTCATGGTTGTAAAGTCTTGCTACGACCACCCTATAGTCAACAAAATATACAGATGTCACCTACAAATCATATAATTGGTCTCAAATTTGTCTAGATTAGATTAGTACTATCTTACGGTTGATGCCATTCTCCTCGTGGGAATCAAATTAGTGCAACTATTGGCCTTATAATATATATAAAAAACCAGTGCAACTATTACCATTCTGCAGAGTGATATACTCTTATACAACTCTAAACAATTAAGTTGAACAAGGGTCAGGGAATCACAGGCAATCGACAAAACAACATGTATATATTGTTATATTTTGAAATATGTGCAGAGAAAAAAGCACGAGTGACATCCTTGTTTTTTGAAGGTAATATCTTCTAGGGCATGGTATGTTAGTGATCAACATTGATAAAGTTCAGATTCAGATTCAGATTCAGATTCATATTTCTTTTATTTTTCTTTTTTTTTAAAAAAAATCCTTCTCTATCTATTTTATACACGAACCTCCACATTGCAATCTCATTAGGTACACACTAAAAGAGCATCTGATCGTATACGCCCTCTCTCAGTGATTAGAGTCAATATATTCCACATTAATTAGCACTTGAAAGTTGAAAGTAAGGAAGGATCCCGTGAATGCTATCGTGGAATCAATGAAACTAGGACTCGAATCTGTGACTGGCCTGTGCGAGACAGACAGGAGAGACTGGGCATATGCAGTGCAGGAGGTATCTATCAGCTAATTCAATACATATAGTAACTATCAGTGTAACGTGTTAATTTTATGGAATCAGTGAACTAAAAAACCTTACGGTAACCACCTTTTGATGAGGTGGTGGAGTTACGTGTGTAGATTTCACCCGTCAGATTCAGATCCTGATGCACATATATTATGCACACGCAAGTACGCTCCAATAAGAATTTTATGAGGTCGTTCCCTTCTCACCTAGTGTAACGTGTTAATTTTATGGAATCGGCCGGTGAATTTAAAAACCTTACGGGAAAAATCACATCTCGGTGAGGTGGTGGAGTTATGTGTGTAGACTCCACCCACAAAGGTTCAAATACTGGAACAATACGCTTCAATAAGAATAAGAATAAGAATGTTATAAGGTTGCTTCTTTCTCACCTAGCAACAAATTAACGAGTACATGACTAAATATATAAAAATAGTTGAAATAATTGTACCGCAAGATGGACACTGGACTAGCTAGAAATACACATTTTTTATTTTTAAAAAATCGAGATTAGAAGTTTGCAGATTGTGTTACAAAGGTATATATTTCGTAAACATCCATATAGAAAGCAATAATATAGATTAAAAGAAATAGTCCATGTTAAGTACAATAAAATTAAAATTTTAAATAAAAAATAAAATAAAATAAGTAATTTGATTTCCATACGAATTCCTAAGTAAAAGAGTCTATGTCAAGTGTAATAAAAATAAAATAAAACAAGCAATTTGATTTCCACACAATTTTATAAGTAAGATCCCTAAATAATTATAATTCACGATAAAAAAAAGTAAACAAAATTGGAAATTAGATTTGTATATGAAATCCAACAAAAAAACTGAAGTTTGGAATAAAAATAAAATAAAATAATCAATTTGATTTCGATACGAATTCCAATAATTATAATTTGGAATGAAAATCAAACAATAATTGGCAATTATATTTGCATATGAAATCCAACCAAAAATAACTAAACTTTGGAATAAATATAAAATAAAAGTAGCAATTTTATTTCAATACAAATTCCAAAGTAAAATCCCCGAATAATTGTAATTCAAAAGCATTTTTTTAAGAAAAAACTATTAATTGGATTCAAATACGAATTCCAAGAAAAGAATAAAAATTCAGAATAAAAAATAAAAGAAAATTTGCAATTTGATATCAATACGAATTCCAAATTAAAATCCCAAATAATTAAAACTCAGAATAAATTAAATAAATTTAGCAATTTGATTTGCATATGAACTACAATAAAAATAACTGAAATGTTGAATAAAAATAAAAGTTATAATGAGAATGACACGAATGGTATCGGAGAAAACACGAAAGAAGCCACCACACTCGCTTTCAAGATCATATTTTTCTATTGTTGCTCACTATGTAATAAAAAACAAAATAAGTAGATTTTTGATTTAAAATATAAGTTATAACAAGGATAACCTGATGTGGACCATCGATATAAAGTGCAATTATATATTCATGAGTGCCTTCCAAAATTATATCTGGATTCTTCTCTGAGTGTTGGTCAGAAAAAGGTAATCTGATCATTCTGCATGCTGAATTCCATGGAATGCATGCAGGTTCGGGCGCACCGGGCTGTACAAGACTTTCATGTTCAGCAGCCCGACGATCCTGGTGACGACCCCGGAGGTGTGCAAGCAGGTGCTCATGGACGACGAGGGCTTCGAGAACGGGTGGCCCAAGGCGACCGTCACGCTCATCGGCAGCAAGTCCTTCGTCATCATGCCGTACGAGGAGCACAGGCGACTGAGGAAGCTGACGAAGGCGCCGATCAACGGCTCCGAGGCGCTCAGCACCTACCTAGGCTTCATTGACCAGACCGTCGTGTCGACACTGCAGCGGTGGTCGGAGATGGGCGAGATCGAGTTCCTCACGGAGCTGAGGCAGATGACCTTCAAGATCATCGTGCAGATCTTCGTGAGCGGCGCCGACGACCGGACGATGGAGGCGCTGGAGAGGAGTTACACCAATCTCAACTACGGGATAAGAGCCATGGCGATCAACATCCCTGGCTTTGCTTATCACAGGGCTCTCAAGGTATCTCCAATATTTTGGTCTGAATTTTTAGCTTTTGCAAATGGAATATGGTTATCCAGAGTTTTTGCAAATGCAAACATGATTTGACATTTTCAGGCTCGCAAGAAGCTGGTGTCAGTGTTGCAACGTGTCCTGAACGAGAGGAGGGCGAGGGCGGCGACGGCGAAAGGATTCACCAGGTCAAGCATGGACATGATGGACCGCCTGATCGAGGTCGAAGACGAGCACGGGAGGAGGCTAGATGACGAGGAGGTCATCGACATCCTCATCCTGTACTTGAATGCGGGACATGAGTCCTCCGGCCACATCACCATGTGGGCTACCGTGTTTCTGCAGGAGAACCCGGAGATCTTCGCGAAGGCTAAGGCACATGTGTATTCCGACCGATTACTACTATCGATCAAATCCTTCATAGTTCCTCACGGTTTTGTAACCCCAGTTGATCAACAGACAGTTCATCGATACATTTTCAGGCCGAGCAAGAGGAGATCATGAGAAGCATTCCACCAACACAGAAGGGATTAAACCTGAGGGATTTCAGGAAGATGGAGTACCTCTCACAGGTGTATATATCCTCGACCTTAACATACGCTAAATACTTCAAGCAATACAACCAGTAATGAACTCTAATATTTGGCATGGTAACTCTGAAGGTTATTGACGAGACACTGCGGTTGGTCAGCATCACATTCGTGTCGTTTCGTCAGGCGACCAAAGACGTCTTTGTGAACGGTGCGCTTTAGAATTAAACCTTATATCCTCTTTTGTTATTTGGCGATCACATCCAGTGATTATTTATGCCTGAATCTTACACTCAAGTGCTCAACAGGCTATCTGATACCCAAGGGTTGGAAGCTTCAGCTGTGGTTCAGAAGTGTGCACATGGATCCTGAAGTTTATCCTGATCCCAAGAGGTTCAACCCTTCGAGATGGGAGGTGGGAACACCATTCTTCTTGTTGTATTTTGGGGTTTAATTGTTGTGTGTATCCCGTAGGATACCACATCCTTTTATTTATAGTATCAAAGTAGAGTCCAACTTTAATACAACTCGTTATTTAGATCTAACACGAACTCTCCAACCCCCCCCCCCTCAAGATGGGCCGAATATACTAATCGTACCCATCTTATTACATATTGTAGCACCCTCACTAGGATCATGCATATAACGACTAACCACACTCACTGCATATGAAATATAAGGTCTTGTATGACACAAATAGATGAGACACCCAACAAGTCTCTGATAAACTTCCTTATCAACTGCTCCACATTCGGATGGATCTCCGACAAATACCATAGGAAGACATAGCTTGTGATTCCTATCAACAGGTGAAGCAATAGCGCGACACCCAAGCATATCTGTTTCTGCCAGCAGATCAATGACATATTTTTTTGGGTGAGAACTATACCATTCGAAGAACGTGCAATCTCAATCCCAAGAAAATATCGAAGAGGTCCAAGATCTTTCACCTCAAATGTCTCTCCTAGTTTTTTCGCCAAGGACTTGATTTCCTCGTCATCATCTCCAGTAATCACAATATCATCAACATAGATTGCCAATATTGTGATATGTGATCCTCTATGCCTATAAAACATAGTATGATCTCCATTGCACTGAGAATAACCCATAGTACAGACTGCACGTCTGAATCTATCAAACCAACGCCCTTGGAGACTACTTCAAACCGTATAAAGACTTCTTGAGTTTACATACCTTTCTCTCGGTCTGCTTGTTATCGGGTTGTTGCCCCCCATTACTTATAGTCGAACTTCCTCCTGCACCATAGCCGAAATAGCCTCCTCCATAGTAAGCAAGTTTACCAAGTGAAATATGACAGCCCTTCTACTCTCAAACTTTGGATTCAGTCCCTTCAGAAAGTGTGTAACCCATCTGCACTGCAGCCACACCCTACCAGCCTCAATATCACCAGCACATGTCAACTGCAATGGATCATAGTAATCTAAATCTGCCCACAATTACTACAGTTCGCTAGCATACTCCTGAACGGTCTTCTCCTCCTGTTTCAGGGCATCCACCTTACCCTGAACTTCCACAATCATCATCACATTTCCTACCTCGGAGTACATGTTGCTTAGCGTCTTCCACATTGCCGATGCACTCTGCATCATCTCCACCATCCGAGCGATGGATGGAGACATCAAAGTTAGCAACCAAACTACCATCACAGAGTTGGTGGTGTTCCACATCCTCCGATCAATGCTCGCCTTGTCCACGGGCTCAACACAAGTCTCCCTCAGGTAGTGCTCTACTCCATTCGTCCTCAGAATTAGCTGAACTCTTCTATACCAATTCAGGTAATTCTTATTTTCGTCCAACTTTACATCATGCAACATCAGCTCCAACTTTAAGTCAGATGACCCTACGTCAGCCCTCGGACCTATCATACCCGCCGCGAAGAGGTCCAGTAATACGCTTCTCATGTCACCTTGAGTCACTAGCGAGGAAGTAGTCTCAACAACTGCCTTCCTGTTCTTTTCTACCGCCTTCATTGTGGCTTCTTTCTCCTTCCTCGCAACCTCAATTTCCTCAGGGTACTCTTCTCAAACAACCAGAGCAATGTCAATCACTATCAAGATATGTCGCGCGTATCTCCCACGATCACGACAATTCTTCACGCATCAACGTTCTACCAGACCTCGATGCTTGCATTCACGGTTATCCAAAGCATGAAGATCTGAAACATAATAATTTGGTTTTTTTTCTTTCAAAAACCGAACTTCCCTTTTGTCCGAACCGAACCAGCACTCTTTTTTCTTCTCACCGAGCTACCTCCCCCTCGGTTCCTCCACCGAAGCTCGTCTCTTCTCACCGAATCAGCGGCGGCGACCAGAGGCGGCGATGTGCTGGTGTTGCTCTGTCGGCCTACCCTAGCCGCAGCCCGTGCTCACACGCGAGACAAGAGAGCTCACCCGCGGGGCGACGCGGCAGTGGCTCGCAGGACGACCACGAACGGTGGCAGCGGATTGGATCTGAGGTGAGTACCAGGCTAGGGTTAGGGTTGGGTTGTGGGGAACGGCTCTGATACCATGTTGTATTTTGGGGTTTAATTATTGTGTGTATCCCGTAGGTTCCCACACCCTTTTATTTATAGTCTCAAAGTAGAGTTCGACTCTAATACAACTCGTTATTTAGATCTAAGACGAACTCTCCAACACTTCTCAACAGAATTTGTTGGAAAGAATGGCATTTTGAATGAATGTAACCAAGGATCTTAAAACAGCAGATAACATCATCCTTGAGTTGTTTTTACCGAAATAAACTAAAAGAAAAAAAAGGGTACATTTGTTCACTACTTTCAGTGTTTTTTTTTTCAGGGTCCTCCGCCGAAAGCCGGAACATTCCTTCCTTTTGGGCTGGGCGCCAGGCTGTGCCCTGGAAATGATCTTGCAAAGCTGGAGATCTCTGTCTTCCTCCACCATTTCCTCCTTGGTTACAAGTAAGCTTTTACATGATTGTGCTTGTAATGCAATTAATTCCAGAGAAAATGCGTATTATTTCTGTCGGATGAAGAAGAAACTGCTACTAGTTTGCTCAAAATGTTATATCATCCCTCTCTCTCTCTCTCTATATATATATATATATATATATCTGAATGCTTAAAAGGAGCTGTTTGTTGTGCGCGTGCTTGCAGGCTGAAAAGGACAAATCCAAAGTGCCGGATGGGATATCTACCGCATCCCCGGCCTGTGGACAATTGCTTGGCGAAGATCACCAAAGTCTCCGATCTATACTAGTTAGATTCGGGATTCTAGCTAGCTAGATGGAAGATCGAAAAGGGTCAAACCCCATTACTGTCTCGTGAGCAAACAAAATAAACAACTCTATAGCATCACCTATTTCTGGGAACACAATGTTGGAACTATATAAGGTCATTTCATGTTATAGCTGGCACTCGGTGAGTGGCCGGTGTGAGTCCGAGTATTGAGTCCTGTGAATCTCACTGCCAGCGGCGTGAGACCGTGAGTTATGGATCAAGTGGTTGTGAGACTTTATTGTTTGTGTGTGTTATATAAGCTATGTAATCAGTTTGTGAATGCGGGCGGCAGACTTAATTTTAAGCGGAGGAATGTACTCCTCTCTGTTTTTCCTTTTTAGATGTTATTTTAGAATACGTGCGATCAATATTTTAAAACTTTGATCATTAATATGCACAAAAGTAATTGGATATCACTAGATTGGTCATAAAAAATATTATCATATTATTTTTTTAATGAGTTTTATTAACATATATATTAGAGACCATATCAATGTCCAAAGTAACAACTCTAAAAGATCAAAGATAGTACTTTGGTTGACCTGACACGAAGATAGGCTGCTGTTGAACGGTGCTACAACGAAGATAGCACAGGTACTGTAGCACCAGATCTCGTTTCCTCGGGGAGACATTGTACTCGCACATCCGTTCCGTTGCGTGCTTTGCGTTTCCCAAACGAACACAGCTGAAAGCTCTCACGCAGACACAACTAGGGGGGGGGGAGGAGGAGGAGGAGGAGGAGGTGTGGAGGAGAGAAGCACCCAAACCCTAGACCGATTCCCGATCCCCGAATCTCCAGCTTCGACCGCCGCCGCTGATTCCAATCCAATCTCATCTGCAGCAGCTCGCCGGCGCCGCCCCGCGCCTCGTTCCACCGGAGCCGCGCGCCACCTCGCTCTTCTGGGCCGCCGCTGATTTCTTACCTTGGTACGGTAGCCCTAACTTAGCTTGCTTGGATTGTTCCAAGGGTGTTTCGTTCCTTCTTTGCTGTGAGCAATCAAATCCAAATCTTTCTTTCCTACATGCTCGGATCCACCCATTAAGCTGCGTATTTGATTGGATCGTTGTTCTAATGCCAGCTTCAGCTTAGCTTGTTTCGCCAAAATTTAAGTCTGCCCCTGATCGGCCGGGAAGGAAGCAGTCCGCACTGCCTGTTGGCCTATTGGGTAGGGGGCGTCAGTACCACTCGATCAGTTAGTATTTGACCACCAAGGCACCGACGTATGCTGTCATATTTTGGGCTAATCTCACGGTGAGTCTCAAACGTGTTAGATGTAAGATGAAAGGATCCTTCTTCATTCAGTGAAGGCAGCACAGTGGGACAAGGGAACAAGGAGCCGACATGGAATAGGGGGTATGGGAAAAAGAATTCAAGTATTTTAGCTCTATCTTGGAATATATGTATTGAGTTTCAGGGTTAGACACCGTCTTCTTGCCTCGTGTTAATGTGTCAGACCACATATAGCGGCGCCTTTTGGTAGCGTACCAACTTAATGTTACTTGATTCTAGTTCGTCCATGCAATTTTGGATTCTAGTGTGACGTAATACCATATTTCAACAGGAGTGAAATGGCCAAGGTTATCTCCGCTTCAGCTAACAGCCAAACTCCGGCGGATGCCGTGACAGATCAGTCTATGAAGGTGTACATCTGGGACATGGATGAAACACTTATTTTGCTCAAGTCACTGCTGGATGGGTCATATGCTGGGGCTTTTGATGGCCTCAAGGACCATGGTAAAAGTATTGATATAGGGAAGCGGTGGGAGAACATCATTCTCGAACTCTGTGACGAGCACTTCTTCTATGAGGAGGTCAGTCAGCACCTCAAATCATTTCTGTATGCATGTCATTGTGCCTTTATCTTGTTAGGAATGATGATGCTACTAGAAACACCAAAACTGTATTACAGATTCTTCTCTCGATGTTATTGGCTAAGCCATTTGGCTGCACATTTGTAGAACATGGGGTCCGTTTTATATGTCATCAGCTGACTGTTTTGTTCTCACACCAAATGCAGATTGAGAACTACAACGAACCCTATCTCAACGCTTTGAGTGAATATGATGATGGGAAAGACTTGACAACATATGATTTTGAGGCCGATTGCTTTAGCTCTCCTTATGATGATGTGAATAAAAGGAAGCTTGCTTATAGGCATCGTGCTATCGGAGACAAGTATGCAAAGGTGTCACAAGAATTACCTTATCTTGCACTATTTACCTTAAACTTTTACAGCTCTGTAGCATTTAATAGTGGAGTCCTTCTAAATATAGTGAAGTGCAGTGCCCAGATCGCTCTTGTTGTGAAACTTTGATATTTCATTTCATTTCATTTCTCAAGAATGAGTGGACAGCCTATGTTGCTAGATGAGAATTCACATTGTAGCAGTCTCTGTTTGCTGGAGCACTAGATTCTTTTTTGGTGTTTTCTCAATTAGAGCTAATGAGTCTTTATGATGTTTGGGCGTTGGCCTTAAGAGTATAGTAAAGAAGCCAAACAAAGTTGCTATCATTGTATGGGTGATGTCTAGCAAGTCGTAGCAGGGTGTTAGCCAATCAAGTATGCTGCTTTTAATCTTCATTAGCTGGTTTTATTTTTAACGATCTAAGTGAGGAAGATTTAGTTTGCGAAACGTTTAAAAAAAGCACGCATGTCCTGATCATGTAACATATGTAAGACAGTTTTGGTCAGAGATGTAAAGATCATTATCATATTATCATTTTTCATATGAACTGTCATACAATGTAGAGTACTCCAACCTTGATGTACTAATGCTGATATCTCTATTTCTCAACCTAACATACATATGTTTGCTTAAATGAGCAAAGTAGGCTTTTAACCAGATCGCTAGTATTGGCATCAGGGCAAACCAGACCGTGGAAATTTATGTTTGGACAGGTTTTGCTATTTCATTGCAAGCTTTACGTTCAGCACTGGTCTAGATTTTGTAAAATAGTTGCCACACGGCAAGAAAGGGTTTTGACTTTGGAGGGTAATCTTGTGTCAAGGTGGCGTGGGAAAAATGTCCAAAAAAGCATGCCCATTTTGTAGATTAGGATTAGGCAGCTGAATTACAGTGCATGGAGGATTATAGGTGGATACCAAAATCATGGAATGATGCCCCCTTCTGCAGTGATTCACTGGGACTTTTTGATTCGATGCAGGCTCTTTTGTACAGAGGTTTTGATCTTAGCAAAACCTTGGTTTAGAAACGGTAAGTAACGCGGGTCTCTAAAGTTCTTTGCTGGAATTTTTTCAGAGTATCAGAATTAGATAAGCACTTTTCAGCTACCATTTCTTTTGGAGAGTTTTCCAGCTACCATTTTATTGTTATTATTTAGATCTATCATTCCTGCCATCATTAATGTGTAATTTCTAATGTTTCCATCTGTGTCATGTCACTAAGCTGAACTGATTTGGTGTTTTCAGGGTTTGGATAAAATTCTGGACCACCACATGGTCAAAGTCTGGAATGATTTGTATAGTTTAACCGACAAATATACTGACGATTGGCTTTCTTCAGGTATTCTGATTCATAGTAGTTTCTCCCCTTGATATTTGGAAAAAAATGTTCTTTATTGATTATTTTTACTGCTGAGAGAATTACAATGGGCAGATATCAATATCAAAACAAGATGCTTCTGATTTCCTGTTTGTAGTCGGTTGGAAAAAAATGCTTTGGCCTTTCAGTTTTGTCAATGAAACAAATATGGGCATCATCAAAGCTATAAGAGTTTAGAATAAAAAAGAATCTTCTAGAACCTAACATTGCGTAATAGACAATACACCAAAATATCAAAACAAGGTGCTTCTGATTATTCTACTTTCAGTCGGTGGGGAAAAAATGTTTTGTGCTTTCCGTTTTGTTGGTGAACTAAATGTCTGCTATCATCAAAGCTATAAGAGCTTACAACCAAGAGGATCTGCGAGAGCCTAACATTAGATAAGAGATAATACCCCCTCTGTTCCCCAGTATGTGCCCAGTTCGTTGGAGGTTGTCGCCTCACAATATTTGTCCATTTATGAAATCAAGAATTTTGTTATTTGTTTTCCATGTGCACCCATGCTTTAAAATTGGGATAGAGAAAGCTAGAGTGGTTTTTATCCTCTGATGGCATTGTTAGCCTTAAGAGCCTTTTTCTCCACTGATCGTAAGGGTGGTCTACTCACAATTGAACTACAGGCTCAATCTGATCTTACTATTGATCTGATTTCGTAAGCTTGCTGAAATCTGTGGACTAGTATGTGCACGTTAAGCTATGTGGAAAGACAAGGAGAATTTGCCTTGGAAAGGAGCAAGCTTAATGTCTTAGCTTTCCTTTTCTTTTAGTCAACTTCAATCATCAGTTTTGCTGCTCGAATACTCAATACTGTTCCCCTGTTATGCAGCTCATAAGTTATTGGAAGAAGCATTGGGCAAATCAACAGCTGAGCCTGCTGCCAAACCTTCAAGCATCAATTGCATAGTTACATCAGGTTCCCTGATTCCAAGTCTTGCCAAATGTTTGCTGTATCGCCTGGATGATGTTGTCTCATCTGAGAATGGTACGCCTCTAATGTTGGAATAATTATTTGAGCACTTCATTTCTGTTGCATATGGGAAGCAATGAAGCTACTACTAGAAACACACAGATGGGACGAGTTGGCTCTAAAGTTCACCTTGTTCTCCAATGTACAAAATGTTATACATGGCAGCAATTGTTATTAATCTATGTGCTATTTGAAGTACTTGCTGTTAGGTGTAGACAACACAACACAGATGGAGTTACTAATCATTTTCTTTCGTTTTTGCAGTCTACAGTTCATGGGAAGTGGGGAAGCTCCAGTGCTTCAAATGGATCAAGGAACGCTACGATGGTCCAAATGTCCGCTTCTGTGCAATTGGAGATGGGCATGAAGAATGCAGCGCAGCGCAGATAATGAAATGGCCATTTGTCAAGATCGAGTTCCGCCCTGACGCTCCTCATAGATTCCCTGGCCTAAACCTGTCGATGATCCATAGCTACATGGACGTCGTATACGAGTCATCAAGCAAAGATGGTTGACCAACACGCCTGTTGGTCCCAAATTTTCCTCTGACCTCCAATGCCTGTGGCGATATCTTTAAAGCTCTTCGCCATGGAGGTCTTATTCAAGGGAACTGTAAGCAGAGAGAGAGAGAGAGAGAGAGATGTCGTGGGAAGCATATTGCTCTCCCAATCCGGAGAACTAGGAGGCGGGTATGTGATAAATAAGCGTCTGACTAGTTGGGTTTGTTCCGGGCATGTTTTAGTTTGCCTCATTTTACTCTGATCCAGGCAATCGTCTGTTGCTGTATCCGGTTGGTTGGTTGTTGCCACCGGCTGTATCTGTGTGCATTGGCATTTCAGTTGTGCTGTACATATGCGTCTCACCTACCTCAAGATTGTTGAATACTCTGGTTCTCTGAAACTAGACAGTGAGGTACATGGTTTTATGGAATCACGCAAGAGCCTTTTGACGGGTGTTACGAGCACAATTGTAGTTCTCTACTCCATCCATGCAGTGCAGGATCAATGTGGCCAGCACTAGTGTTTCTGGGTCGCCCAGCCCAGAAAGGTAAGTCTTCTCCCTTGTCTCGTCGTCCACGACCACTCCACTGCCCCCTCAGGTCTACACCCTCTCCCTCTTGCGAGGTGGTCTAGAGCGAGGGTCTTTAGAATCTTCTTTGTTTTTAAGGTGTGTTGTATTTTCTTGTTTCAATACCTTTCGATTATGATAAGGTGCACGTCTGATTAGTATCCTCATCAAGTTTTTGGTGCTGGTGGGCCACCTTTACGACATGTCCCACGAGAAAAACTTAACTTCACTAATTCGTGATACCCTTTTCAATGTAGGTATTATATGGGAAATTGATCCTCTGTATCGATACAGTGATCTCTTCACTGTCCCATAAAAAAACCAAAAAGGATAGATCAATGACTACACAGTGTTTTTGCCACGGTAAATTTGATATAGCCGATTGTCGACGATCAAATCGCCGATCTTATGAACATATAAATGAAAAGAGAAAAATATGCGTGACTTCAGGGAGTGGATCTGACTTGCTCTTTATTGCTATGAACTCACGATTACAAACACAGAGAGTATCTAAAAACACAACATTTTGCTAAGTCTTGCTTGATGTCTTCGCTCTCTCGATGTTACGTGTTACGCTCGTCTCGTTGTCCCTCTCTTCCAGCCTTCTATGGTCCCCCTTAAATACTTGATGAAGCGGTGGCAGTTATCCCACGAAGAGACATCCGTTGAGGAGCGACGCGTCAGGTCGGGAAGAGATGGCGCTTGATTTGCGGTTCTACTAATCGCAGAGGCAGTTGGTGAAGATGTCAACTATTTGGCGGTTAATGATTTAGGAGACGTTAATTCATCAACCATGATAGTGTTGTAATTATGTGGAATATGAAACACGTGATTCATTCATCACATAGTGAGTGGCGTGGTCGGAGACTCGACCCAGACGCCTGTTCATAGCTTCACGAGCACTTACCTGGTCGTGGACTAGGTTTGAGACTTAGTCCGACCAGGGTATTTATTATATAACTTCT
This sequence comes from Hsuehochloa calcarea, assembly GCA_036346395.1. Taxonomy (NCBI): domain Eukaryota; kingdom Viridiplantae; phylum Streptophyta; class Magnoliopsida; order Poales; family Poaceae; genus Hsuehochloa; species Hsuehochloa calcarea. Next base: position 53,923,259 of record CM070604.1, on the reverse strand, counting down.
GTAATACCTTCGACCAGTTAGGTCGGTGGTCTTAGAAGTTACGACCACGAAGACGTATGGTCTTTATCATATATTAGGATAATATATGAATATTTTAATCCTCAACAGCTAGCCCCCGAACTTTTAAATGAATGTTGGTCGTGCGAACACGTTCTTCGATGCAATCATATCGAACATACCTCTCATTAAATGCCGTGGGACTCGAGGCGGTCTGTATTCATTTTTAAAGTTGAGAAACCGCTGGAAAAGGAAAGCCTTTTCGTCCGCCAGCAAAAGGTATTTGCCCGTTGGACTTCTCGCAGCCTTCTGATGAAATACCTATAAAACGACCTACGTGAGTGCTTCAAACCTTTACGCTCTATCTCCAAGAAAATCTTCCTTGAGTTCTTCACCCAAAAAGGAAAGCATCATGTCGAACCTCATCAGAAACCGGTCGATCTCCGATCCGAGCGAAAAAGATTGAAGAGTTTGGAGAAGGTCGGGTTGTTACCCGACAGAGTTTGATCTTTTGAGATCGGCTTTTGGAGAGCATCGCCAAGCGGCGAGGAGGAGATATCCAGTGTTCCTCGCGTATGTTGAGTGCGGGCTCAAGCTTCCAACACATCCTTTTCTTTCTCAAGTGCTGGAGTTTTATGAGGTTGAGTTGATCAACCTTGCTCCTAACGCCATTGCAAACCTAAGCATCTTCGTCTACCTCTGCGAAGCGCATTTGGGGATTCCACCGTCGATGGAACTCTTCAAGTACTACTATCGGATGGCGAATACGAAGAAAACGACCAGCACCCCTGGGGAATGTACCTTAAGGCTTCATGACGGTAAGGCCGACGAGTATATTCGTATGTACTCAAGTCCTCCGGTCGTCATGGAAGAAAAGTCGGTTTTATATGAAGGTTACGCGAGAAGACTACCAGACATACAGAGGTAAGAAGGCGGTCGAAAACTCACATGCTCCTCCTCAAGAAGGAGGAAATGTTGGGAGATGGATTGAGGCCATCCATCTTCTCGAGTGTCGGGTTTAACCTCCCGCACGCTGTAAGGGACTTTTCCATTAGGAGAATTAGTTCTTTAAAGACCAGGCACGCCGATGCTCGTTCATTGGTGGCGATGACGCTACTGTGGATTCTCGATCCGTAATTTTTAGAAAATACCGACCGCTTTATTTTGCGAGTTGATTATTTCCGCAAAACTAAGATCTTTCATTTGCATTTGCAGTCTTGTCTTCTGAGGACGTCAGAAATAGGATCAAAATGATCTGTGCTGGCGAACCTGATGACAAGGCTAGCTTTCCTTTAATCCTAGCACTTGTTAGTGCCGAGGAGAGGACCGAAAGACTTAGGGTAAGTGTATTAACTTCTTTTCACCTTTGCAGTTATTTTCGATCAGTTTTAATCCTCTTTATGTGTAGTTGGTCGGACTTAAAATCAATGAGGCTACGGAGACGTGTGAGCCTATTGATTATCCAACCAGCCTTGTGATCGCTGAGGGCAGCGGTCACGCTGAGGTAAGCAACTGAAAGAAATAACTTCTGCAAGATGAAGTATATTCTTCACTTGATTAACTTGGTTTGTTAAATCAGGCGGCAATTACTGAGTCTCGTATAGTTGTCCATGAGACAGCTGTTCCTGAGACCAGTGAAACCACACTTTCTGATCCAGGAGTCAGGGACCGTGTTCTCGACCAGATAGCCGAAGACATCGCATCTGATCTTCTGATCGGAAATGTGGAAAATGTAATTGAACCTACCAGTTCGGAACTGGTGGGAACAAAGAGAAAAACAGGCGCAACGGATTTTAAACCAGCGCGTTATAAGATCAAAACTAAGAAAATCACCAGGTATGTACAATTTTATACGAAAAACATACCTCGATATCCCAAGTAGAATTGAACTTTGTGTTTCTCTTGTGCAGATCTCTGAATCCTCGGTCGCCCGACCAATCCCATTCAATGATCAGCGATCGGAGGTAGTTCTGGCCATTGTCTTCCTCAGGTAGGACATCTTGAGGATGACGTGGTTGGAGGAGCCCCCGAGCAAACTTTGGTTCTGGAAACTGAGCTAGATCCCGTAATAGTCACTATGCCAAGAATCTGAGGTAGAGACCATTCCGATCTTCCACAGTTCCAAGATCAAGGTCATCCCTCCAAAACTAACAAGTTTCCTTTCTCAACTCGATTTGCCGCGAGTAAGGAACTTGATGATTATTGGGGGAGAATATCGGATCGCTTGACGCAGGCGAAGTCCGATAAAATTTATACCGATTACAACGATGTCGTAATTCGAGTAAGTGTCTTCAATCTTCTCCATAACCTTTCTTGAGGTTTTCAATAAGGTTTATGGAAGAAATGCTCATTATGCAAAGATATGATCGAAAACCTCGCTACTATCGGAGGACTAACCGAGCGAGTTAGGATATTATAAGAAAAACACTCTGAGATAGAAAGTAAGAGTTCTTCTTCTTTTTTCCTTGACTTTCCTTTTATTCATTCTCCCTTATCAGAGATTCTTTTGATAGATTTAGAGAAAATAAAAGAAGATGCTTTGGCTGAAAAGGCCAGAAAAATAAAGCTTGAAGAAGAACTTGTGCTAAAACCGGTCGATCAAGTCTTGACGACCAAGAATAAAAAGCTTCGGATGATTCTAGGAAGAGAGAGGAAGGTAATCGGTCGTAGTCATGACTCAAGACATCTTCCAATCTTTTACTTAATACTTGCTTTGTCTATGCGAACAAAAACAAGCATTGACCAGAGTGAAGAAGGCTCGAATTTGAGCAAGACAAGGGGGGCTCTCGTGCTTAGCTTGGATGAGAAAATCACCTCGCTAAACAAAATGCTCTTTGATATGGGCGCGGATCAAGCTTGCCCTCCTTGAATGACCCAATAGAGAAGGTCAACTTTCTTGGCTCTTTGTTGGAAGAGCTCAAGGTTTTGCTCAAGACCACTAGGAGAACTATGCCCACTCCGCTAAGGAGTCTATTGCTTGTGAAGTCGGCCTTGCTTTGGCAAAGCCAAAGCTTCCACCCATCAACTAACCTTCAAACCATCGAAGAGGATTTCAACCGCTACCCGCATAGGCAAATCGGATCCTCGCAGAGATGAAACCTCTAGGTGAAAAGGTCGTAGAAGAGATGGAAGTCTGATCTCCATCTAGCGAAGAGTTAGCTTAGGCATTCTCTTAGTAGTTTAGTCTGCAGGAAAAACAATGCATACAATTGTAAAGACTTACCTTTCTCTCATCAAAATGGAAAAATTATTTTATTTATCCTACGACTTGTGAATTTATGTATTACCTAGCCCCGATCGTTATATAGTAGAAGATCTTTACTATATAATAGTGCTACCGAGGCCAAGAATATAAATCCAAATTTCAACCATTACTTGTAAGTATGTATCGATCGTAAAAATCGATCGTGATAATACTAGGAAACCTTTATGGTCGAACTGTGTAGGTTTCGGCTAGTTATAAACTGCTTTTAATGATCAAGTACTTTACTAAGACAACATATGGTCGGAAAAAATAAAGAATTCTCCTTGATAAGAGGAAAAAACATGAAGAACATATGTAAAAAAGGAGACAGGTGGTTTTACTTCTATGCGATGCTCAATACTGGTCGGAATGAACCTAGCTAGGAAATAAAGGTATAAACTATATTTCGCAAGACGTGCTCATGCTCGTAGTTCGACTGACAGCGAGGATCGTAGGAAAGAGACCGTCGCTAGGAAGCTCCTTCCAGTGGGCAGAACCACGTGCGAAAAAGGAGAGACTTCGACTAGGAGGTTTTCCGTGTCCCGACCAGTAGCCAAACAAGAGTAGAACAGAATTTTGAAACATAGACTATATACTTTATACTCCAGAGCATATGAACCGCAATGACTGTGATTAGGCAACGCCATATAAATAACATCACCCGCTACTCCAAAATTAATTATTCAATTTAGAGGAATTTAAATGAAATGAAATGAAAAGAAATAAAGAAAAGATTAAACAAAGAACTTACGCAATTGGTCAATGTTCCATGAATTTGACAAAACCCTGCCGTCTGACATGGCTAATCGTGATCGAGCCCGGCCTGTAACTTCGACCACGGTGTAAGGACCTTCCCATTTAGGGGAAAGCTTATTGCGCCCTGCTTGGCTCAATTTTTTCGAGAACCGGATCACCTACAGATAGGTTGCGAGGTTGCACCTTACGATTGTAGTACCTTCGCGTGGCTTGTTGGTAGATTGCCGAACGAATCAAGGCTTGGTTCCGCTGCTCTTCAAGGAAATTGATATCGCCGAAGTCGATGTTCTTCCCGATTGCTTAAGTTAAAACAATCGGCGAAAGCAGAGCCAATTTTCAATTCGAGGAAGCATAGCTTCGCCCCATAAACCAAAAAGAAAGGTGTTTCACCGGCCGCGACGATCGTCGTGGTCCGGACGACCCATAAAATAGAAGGAAGTTCTTGAACCCAAGCTCCCGACCGCTTTATTAATCGGTCGAATACTCGCGCTTTATCCTCGTATTAGGATACCATTGGCACGCCGATCGCACCATTGCTCGTGGATGAGCCACGAGTTTAAATGGATTTTGATTCCTAGTTCTTCGCATTCTCGGAAATTGCCGCTGAGAACTGGGTACCATTGTCCGTGATGATACGATCGGGTACACCAAATCGTAATCACGCTTTTTTGTTATGAACCTCTTAGCGGCTTCAGTTGTAACTTTTACAACTGGCTCGGCTTCAATCCATTTTGTGAACGTGTCAATCATGACGAACAGGAATTCGAAGCCCCCGGGTGCTCTTGTGAATGGTCCCAAAATGTCTAGTCCCTAGGTTGCAAAAGGCCAAGAAAGAGGAATTATTTGCAAAGCTTGTACCGGCTGACGTACTTGTCGGCTATGAAATCGACATTGTACGCACTTCGTCACGAGCTCTTTTGCATCATGAAGGGCGATTGGCCAAGAGTATCCTTGCTCAAGGCTTTACCGACCAAGGTTCTCAGAGGAATGATGTGCTCCACATACTACTTCATGAATTTGGTGCTAGCAACCTAATGCCACCGATTGAGATATGCACCTCATCAACACCCCATGAGATCCTCGCTTATACAAGGTACGCTCGATTAGAGTGTATGATTTGGCCTTCGTGCTATTCGATCACCTCGCATCATCTTCGTGAATTAGGTCATGTCAAGATAATTGTAGATCGACGCCATCCGCCTCTACCTTGATCGCCACCGATCCGTGGAGCATCTAAGTTATCGAGTCAATAGGATTGACCGATGTAAACTATCGATGTTCTCGGAATGCTCGACCACCGAGGGTGAATCGAGTTGCTCGAGAAAACTCCGTACGGACGGCTGACCTAGTAGAGGCCATCCGCGTTAACCGACCGCTAGAAAGTTCTCCTTTCTAGGAATATGTTGATCCGAAACCAAGAAGTACTTTTCAATTTCCGCATTCGCCAGATAGGAAGACATCTTGGTACTCGAGCATTGGTACTCTTTCCCTACTTGATTCGCTACTAGTTGAGAATCGCCTTCACTAGCAATTTGCGAATCCCGAGCTAACGAAGCCGTCAAGTCCCGCCAAAGAAACCTTCGTACTCGCCACATTGTTTGTAGCGGGAAAGTTAAACCGACAAGATACTTGATGTGTTCGCGGTAGGGATATCAAGACGACTCACCCCGATCCTTAAGCATTAAGGAACCGTCAAAGTACATTGTCAACTCGTCGTGGCGCTGTACTCGTGTCCTCGCTAGATTCCGGTTTGTCCACTCGGCAATGAATTTCGCTATTGCTCGAGACTTTATAGTCGTTCGTGAGATGAAATGGAGGTCGAACGCCCTAGTTCCACCTCCCATTTTGCTATTCGTCCCGATGATTCCCTATTTCCAAGGACTTGACCTAAGGGATATCCAAGAGGTACGACCACTTTGTGGGCACGAAGTAATGTCTTAGTTTCCTTGAAGCCATAAGGAGACTATAAAGCAACTTTTGTACTGTGGATATTTTTCCTTTGGCCCATGTAAGACTTTCACACGTAATATACGGTCGTTGATCGCGTTTTCACGGTCTCACGACGACGATTACACACCGACACGACTTGTGGCGTTGCGAAACACGTAAATCAACAATGTTTCCCGGTCTTGGAGAGACTAGGACCGGCACTCGTAAGGTACTCTTTGAGTTTTTCAAAGGCATTGTTCGTCGTCGTCCATTCGAAACTTCCATGTTTCCAAGAAGTTTAAAGAAAGGTAGTCCTTTTCCCTAACTCGCTATGAAACGACTTAGCCGCCATACAACCGCTAGCTTCGACTTCCTTCTTCGTGGTCGGGGCGATCCGATGGATGGCCGATATCTTTGCCGGGTTTGCCTCGATACCTCTAGCCAAACTAGGAAACCGAGCAAACTTTCCAAATGAAACCCGAACACACACTTCTCCTGATTCAACTTGAGGTTATGTCTTCTCAAGTTATTGAAAGTCTCTTTAAGGTCAAGCATATGATCGCGGAGTTGACACTTTTACTACCAAGTCATCAGAGGCTTCCAAATTTCGACCTATTTGTGGGTCAAGGTTTTCAGATTAATCTTTGAAAATTGGCACCAGATTTTTGAGACCAAAGGGCATCTTTACATAACAAGAAGTGCCAAATGGAGTGATGAAGGAAGTTTTCTTCATCTTCTTTACTCATACTAATCTGGTGGTACCTCGAGTAGGCATCTAAAAACTTAATAACTCACAACCGAGGTAGAGTCTACAAGTTGATCAATGCGAGGAAGGGGAAAATCGCCCTTCGACAAGCTTTATTAAGATCGTGAAGTCTATACACATCCTCCATTTCCCATTACTCTTCCTAACCATTACAGGATTAGCGAGCCACCGAGGATGATGTACTTCACGAATAAATCCGACCTTTAAGAGCTTGTCAATCTCGGATCGATGGCGCCCTTCCGGCCGGTGCGTAAACGTCCGAGCTTCGCTGACCGGATGTTTGTCGCCGAGCGCTAGCCTGTGCTCGATCACCTCCCTGGGGACTCCGGGCATGTCAGATGGTTGCCATGCGAATACATCCTTGTTTGCTCGGAGGAAGGAGACGAGCGACTCTTCCTATTTAGGATTGAGTCCTGCTCCGATCAGCACCTTTGGTGAGGATCCACCATCATTGCTTGACATGGCGTTCCCTGAAGAAGCGCCTTTGTCGAGTAGAACCTCTTTGGTCTGGTCGGATGGTTTGGGCGTTATCTTGGGTCTGGAGTGCTTGACCTGCACAGATGATGAGTCAGAATTTCTGGTCGGTAGCTCATCGACCAGTTCTAAAGACCTTCGATCACATGCGTATGCCATTTTGCGATCTCCACGAACCATGATCACACCTTTCGGTCCCGCATTTTCAAACTTTGATACCCGTGAGTGCGTGGCTATCAAGAATTTTGCTAACGCCGACGACCAAGAATTCCATTATATGCGGTTTCAAATCAACCACGCCAAATGAAATCTTTCCGCTCGGAAGTTATCAGACTTCCAAACGTAACCAGTAAGGATACTTGTCCTATCGGTTTGGCAAGAGAACCGTGAACTATGCCATGAAAGGCGATTTCACGGTTTTACTTTTGATTTGGGAACTCGCATATCTTCTAAAGCTCCCGAAAATAAGATATTTAAAGAGCTACCACCGTCTATCAAAACTCGATTGATTTTGCAATTATTAATAGTAGGTTCTACGATAATAGGGAACCTACCCGGTCGAGTTGATGAGACGAGGCAATCTTCTTTGCTGAAGGAGATCATGGTATCCGACCACCTTGATGGTTTGGCGATGATCGAAGGTTCCGATAGGTTGACCTCTCGCTCCATGGCTTTCAGATGACGGCGTGAGTCGTATGAAGAAGAACCTCCAAGATCATATTGACCGTATACCGAGGCTCCTGGTACTCCATCTCTTCGTCGCCATCCTTGTCCTTTTTGGAACTTGTTTCCCCCAACTCCTGGATTGCGGGAAGTGGGCCTTTACCTGCATAGAAATCCTCCAGCTTCTTTTGCCAAACACGACATGTGCGCAAGTCATGCCCTGCCTGTTGGTGAAGTGGACACCACTTCTTGCCTTTATTATGGCCATCGGTCGGAACTTTGGCTTTGCCCGACCCAGATAGTCCTTCTTACCCTTGAACGGTTTATCTGGAACCGCTAGGACTTCTTTGGTGCCCGTTTTGCGGTGCTTCTTCTTCTTGGAAACCTTCTTGGGATTCTTTTCTGACTTCTCAAGGCCAGGTTGAGGGATTTTCTCTTTTCGATCAATGGCTTCAGTCCATTCAACCGCCTCACTAGCGGCCGCATACTTATCAGCCATGTCAAAGAGTTCGGCGGTTGTTCGTGGAGGATTCATAGCGATGTCCTCCGTAAACCGCCGATTCCTTAAACCTGCCTTGAATGCCTGAATCACGTAAGATTCTCGCATTTCGAATAGAATTTCAACTGGTGAACCTCTTGATGTACCGACGAGAGTTTCCTTTGGTTCTTGCCGAGTTCGATGGAGATCATCCTCCTTTCGAGGCGATCGACGCACTCGAAATTCACAATCAACGATCGCAGAGTCGTTCCCAAATATAAATAGATCCGACCGGCTGGTTAAGCAACCAAGACCGGCCGATCCTTCGTAACTGGGCAAATAATTAGCCATCACGTTTTGATCACCACCACCGCTCGATGGCGGTGGTGTATATCCGAGAAACTCTAATGGATTTTGAGATCCATCGAATTTATCCAAGTTGGCGGTCGGAACTCATTAGGCCAACGCATGCCTTGGAGCCCCGCAGAAAAGGCTCGACAACTCAGAATCGATTCATAGCGCCTTCTTGGAAAAGGTGCCGGATTAGGATCAGGAGGAGATCGGTTTCTTCTATTTGAACGCCGAGGCTCCGTCATCCCGATCCGGTCGTGGACGTTATCATGACGCCTTTGACCATTAGCATGGTTCAGATGATGACGGAGATCATCCGGGCAAATCAGTGCTCTCCTTGGCTGGGGAAGAGGCCGTTGTTCAAACAACCTTCTTCCTTCATGACCCTTGGTCGGAATCGACGAGGAGGTCTAGGTACCGATGGATGACCATGTCGCCGCTTCATCGAGGGAGGAGCGTTGAGATGAAGTCACCGTTAGACTTTGCGACATCCCTTGCCCCCTGCACGCTTCCGTGCGCTGCACGGTTCGTTGAAGAATTTCCGATACCTGCTCCACCAATTGGGTAAAGCCCGAGCTTCACTGCGAGCAGGTCGATGATATTAAGAGTATTTTGGATACAACACAAGTTCGAATCATACCAAGGTCTCGGAGGATTCATCGAAGATGTTGGTGTTCGAGACCAAGCTCCTCCGACCTTTGGCCTAACCCCGCCATGCTGTCATCCTTGGCGGGCCGCACCACGCGTATTAGCCGATGGACGCCCATCGGCTCCGTTACCTCCGGTAGGTGGTGCTTGATTGCCCGCGCCATCTCCATTAGCAGTGGTGGCGAGGCGGGGTGTGAGGATCGCGAGTGGCATCACGATCAAGCATTTCGATCGTGTTGACCTCATGCTTCCAAAGAACGATCTTCCGAGGAGCTTCCATCGTGACTAATGGAGATCTTCTCTGCTTCTACCAGAGACTTCCACGACGGAGACCGGTCGGAGATGAGAACCTCCGAGGTCTTCGCGCGGGCTCACCGATTCGACGGATTTCGGCCGGATAATGAGTCTTATCGCCTCACTCGGCCCATTACCGGTGAGGGTCTCATCGACACCGCTACAGATGCGGTTGGTCCTCGAATTTCCAGAGGCCGTTGGTGAATACCGCCACCATGATTGTGTCAAGGGTATATTGACCCTCGGGTTGTGGGCCGAGGTATTGTCACCTTTTTCACGGCCGGAAACCGGTCTTGAAAAATATTCGGACGTCTCCAACCGATCGGAACAACCCGTTCTTCGACGCTCTTGGCGCATCTGTATCTTCATCCATCCGCTCAAGTTCGGCCGTCACGACGTGCGAACCATCGAAGGAGGACGAAGATTCCCATGTTGCATGGCTTGGATGCGAGCTTCCATGTCAAGGTTGGAGTAGTCATCCAAGTCGAACGCTTTTCCTCATCCCAAGTTCCTGCCATACTTGTAGTTACAAAAATGGAGAAAGCGGATGAGTTGAACAAAGAACCTTCTTCCGAAGTTTTGCACTATCTTCCCCACGGACGGCGCCAGCTATCGACGATCAAATCGCCGATCTTATGAACATATAAATGAAAAGAGAAAAATATGCGTGACTTCACGGAGTGGATCTGACTTGCTCTTTATTGCTATGAACTCACGATTACAAACACAGAGAGTATCTAAAAACACAACACTTTGCTAAGTCTTGCTTGATGTCTTCGTCTCTCTCGATGTTACGTGTTCTGTCTGTCTCGTTGTCCCTCTCTTCCAGCCTTCTATGGTCCCTCTTAAATACTTGATGAAGCGGTGGCAGTTATTCCACGAAGAGACATCCGTTGAGGAGCGACCCGTCAGGTCGGGAAGAGATGACAGTTTGACGGTTCTACTAACTGCAGAGGCAGTTGGTGAAGATGTCAACTGTTTGGCGGTTAATGATTTAGAAGACGTTAATTCATCAACCGTGATAGTGTTGTAATTATGTGGAATATGAAACACGTGATTCATTCATCACATAGCGAATGGCGTGGTCGGAGACTCGACCCAGACGCTTGTTCATAGCTTCACGAGCACTTACCTGGTCGTGGACTAGGTTTGAGACTGAGTCCGACCAGGGTATTTATTATATAACTTCCGTAATACCTTCGACCAGATAGGTCGATGGTCTTAGAAGTTACGACCACGAAGACGTATAATCTTTATCATATATTAAGATAATATATGAATATTTTAATTCTCAACACTGATACCGTGTTGCGGTGCTGCTTCCGGGTACACTTTTTTTTTCGGGGTCCACGTAGTGACCTCCCTGTGTGCGTATACTTGCTACATCTACATGCAACATTACATCGATCGATCACGGCTCACTGACACGTGAGACCAGTACTAGAAACCACTAGACTACGTTACCGCGTCCGGCGTTTCGTTTCTTTCTGATCTACCACGAGCACGTCGAGCAGACCACCCCTCCCTCCCCTGGCTTTGCAATCCGCACATCGCGCCGCACGCTTCCGCTAGCTCTCGCTTCGCAGGCTCAGATCGCGCTCGTGGAGGCGGCGATGGCGTCGTCGCGGCGGAGGGGCGGCCCGGAGAGCTGGGAGCGCCTCGTGCGGGCGGCGCTGAAGCGCGACCGCCGCGCCGGGCCGTCCACGGCCGCGGGGGTCGGCCTCGCCGCCGCCGTTCCCCCCTCGCTCGGCAGGACCACCAACATCGAGCTGATCCTGCAGGCCGCGGACGACCTCGAGGAGGAGGACCCCAACGTCGCCCGGATCCGTACGCCCCCCTCTTCTCCTCCCGTATCTGCTTGTTTGTTTAGTTTAGTTTGGGGAATCCTCCGTGCTTGCTGCGAGGTTACTTCTCATGTGGCTGTTAATGCCGGAGTTGATTCAGAGCGTGCTGCGGTCTCGCCCACGGGACTCAATACTATGTCTGTGTGCACGCCATGTCGATGCGAAAACGTGTGGGTAATTCGGTCTCTACGCTGGGGGTTTAGGGTTTTTCGGTACCCAATTCGCACTTGTTGGGTGCTCTCAGATGCTTGGCAGCCGGATTAGGTTCACTTTGGGGATAACACTGCCGTGAATTGTGGCTAATTGGGCCTTTCTAGTAGGGTTTTAAGGTTTTCAGCTCTGCGGTTTGTGATTCCAAGAGCTAGCAGTGGCTTGAGATTCCTAGAATGTGTGGTTGATCCAGGGTTTGCGGGGGTTCTCAGGTGCTATGACGATAAGAAACGGTAACACTGCGTTTTTTTTTGGGTTTGTGGCTTCTGGCTGATTGTCGACTTCGGTTGTTCTGGTTTGTTGATTCAGAGCACCGTCGGTCAATCAAATATATAAGAACGAGAGATAAACTAGGTGAACTGCCCCGGGAAAAATACAATCTAGGCTTTTCGAATAACTTGGAGAAATCAGTGATAACTTTATTAATTCTATATGCGATGACCCACAACCGAACCCTTGGCCATATACTTATAGCGTCATTAGCAGCCTGAACTAGAGCAGAAATCCTTAACTCCAAAAACTTAATTAAACCTGTGTACTTGGCCGATACAGCTACAATCACTGGAGGGGAAAAAAAAAATCTGAAACATACATAAAAAGAGATGCTCCACACGGGCTATGTGGATTGAACCGGATTGTTTGTGGATGCCTGACTGTAGACAAATTTTGGAAGCTGACCTGAAGAAACTTGTTACTCGTACTACTCCATTGCAAATCCTTTCTAGATTAATATCTTTCGATCCGTTACTCTGATTGAAAATTTTAATATTCAGACAATTAGAGCCGATGCCTCTTGATCTTATCTTGTCTTTCCAGATATACTATAGGTAGCTCCCCTCCCCTGCTAAGTCTTTAGTGTTTTGAATGATCAAGAGGAGAAGAACATGGGTGTGACAGTGTGCTTATGCATCCTCGCATCAGTTTATATGTTCATTTTTTTCCTGACCTTTTGAGGTAGTGGGAGGCTGGGAGCTATCTCGCATACCATAATTTCACTTGTGCAAACTTCTTACTGATAATATTCTTGAAAGTCACAATTTTTTTGGTTGCCCTACAGTCTCTGAACAAGCATATACCATGGCTCAAAGTCTTGATCCCAGCAGCGATGGGAGAGGTGTTCTACAGTTCAAGACGGGTTTAATGTCTGTGATCAAGGTTTGCTTGTTCTCACTGAACCACATAACTACACATATTAATTACTTCTATTGCTGTTCAATCTCCTTTTGAATTAATGGTATCTAACTTTCTGTGGCTATCATGGTATTCTGCAGCAAAAGTTTGCTAAGAAGGGTGGGGCTTCAATTGACCGACAGAATGACCTTCAAGCCCTGTGGAACTTCTATTTGCAATACAAGAGTCGGTGCCAGATTGATGATATGCAGCGAAAGCAGGAGAGACTGAGGGAGTCAGGAACTTTTAGTACAGAGTATGTCCTCTTTGTTCATGCATCGTGGTGTTTTTTGTTGCACAGACACTAGGGCCATAACATCTTGGCGACGTGACCAGACTTTTTGTCTGACAAACTTCTTTGCGAGCATTTTTTCGTTTTGGTTGAGGAATCCATCTATGTGTGACACATTGTGCAGCGAGTAGATGCTGATGAAGAATCAATGGCCTAACGATAAATATTGTCATGTTCTGCACATACAAATTGTGCACCCAATTTCAATAGATTGTCATTTGTGTAATAGTATATCCTGGAGCAATGCCAAGCTGACTTCTACCACTTGTCCACGTTATTGCACTAGAGGCAGTCTATTTTACCACCCATTACTTGCAAAAAACATGTAAGTTTAAAAGGAGACCATTGCCAATAAAATCCTTGTGTATGCTTTCATAGTTTACCATGTTTTATGAGGTGCCTGCCAATTTGCAGTTCTCTTTGATGATATATGTTGCGAATCCAGTCCATTATTGGAACAGAGCTAATGCTACTAAAAAATCGACTAGTTATTTTAGTAAGATGATATTGGGCCAGGTTCACATGGGCCATGTTCAAAGGTGTAGCCTAGTTGGGGGTAGGGTGGGTCCTGGCCCTCCCTTTCAGTTTTAAATTCCGTAAGTATTATTTGTTGCTATTTATACACTAATTAAGTGCAAAGTTGCCTCCTTTCTTACGCTTTCCAAGCACAATTGTCAATTTGTTTGATTGGCCTCTACACTTTTTATCAGGCTCTGTCTGCTACTGGCCGGGTTTTTAACAATGCCAGAGCAATGAATTTGACCTTATGTAAAGGGTAGATTCAATTTTTCAGTGTTCCAGAAGAGTTTGAAGTGCATGCCTATGCACCCTTTTTGACACGGATCAACGTGTAGTTGATGCACAAGTGGTCCGATCTTTCACGGTACAGCAGCAACAACTTGGTCTCTCCTTTATTCTCCTTGTGCAAAACCCCCTCCAAGCCGTCAGCAAGCTCTCTTCTTCCTTGGCCGAAGCAAGTAGTACTGCAAGCTTTCTTCTTCCTTAGGCCGAAGCAACAGCAAGCTCTCGGTTTACAAGATCGAGTTGATTTAATGCAAACCGTGCACAACAACACACGAACCAATCTGCAAGAAAGAATCGTGTGGAAGATCCTCGAGGAATCGCGTGGACTAAATGAGTAGCAGCCCCTCCAATCCTTGCGTGGCACACAAACCCTAGATGGCTTCTTCCCTATTCATACGCACGCATATGCGCCACAAAGCAACCATGGATTGTCTGTATTTTCTCAATAATAAACTCGTCCCCTTACATGGCCACTGGCCCTAGGCTTTATATAGCCTCCACACACGCACACGATTGGCTGAAGCCGGCTCCAACTCACACACACTACTCCCTTGGCCGAAACCGACTCCAACTTGCGCATATCACTCGGAATTGTTAGAGATATGTATAGTGTATTATTCTCCACTGTTATGAGGGGTTATTTGCATATTCACCTCCTGTGTTTTCTATATATATACTGGCCCTTTGGCCTCCTGGAAATATAAGTTGCTATTCCTAACATGGTATCAGAGCCAATTAGGTTTACCTCTCCTGGACGCGCAATTCGTCCTCCCTCCCACTAGCCGCCTTGCCGGCTTCCTTCCATCGCCTCGTCCTCTCCGCCCACCGCCGCGTCCGCGACTTCACGGCGACTTCCGCCGGGTCCATCAGGTTCACCGCAAAGATCACGCGCCGGTACCCGTGGCGCGCCGCGCCGCCTCCGCCGCTCGCCGGCCTCCGTCTTGTTGTCGCTGAGGGGCGAGGCCGCTCGCCATTGTCGCCACGCCTCGCTACCTCGCGTCGCCGACGCAAAGATCACGCCATCGGTACTTCGTGGCCGCCGCCGCCGCTTCTCGGCCGCCGCCTCCATATTTGTTGTCGCCGGGGGAGGTGTGGCCGCCTCCGCCGTCGTCGTCGTTGCCTCCTCTACTTTCGCGCCGCCGCCATAGGTGGGCGAGGACGCCGCCTCCACGTCGCCGCTACCTCTCCCGGACATCGCCTCCGCGTCGCCGACCTCTCCCGGATGCCGCCTCCGCGTTGCCGACCTCTCCGGATGCGCTCTCTGCGCTTGCTGTGCTGTGGAAACCTAGTTCCTGTGCGTGTTCGTGTGGGGCCAAGGTCGGAGGCTTTTTTATTGAGTCGGTCCGGAAAAAAAACGTCGTTCTAACCGCTGCGCCGTCTAGCGCCGCCTGTTAGACTTCGTTGTCTTGGTCGCCCGCCTACCAATGGGCACCGTTTCCCTCCCTCGCTGCCCGGTGATCTTCGATGGTGTTAATTACACCGACTTTGTATCTCACATGCGTGGTCTTCGTCTCTGGGGCGTCCTCTTTGGCGATGTCATCTGCCCGCCTTGCCCTACTCCTCCGACGGACCCTACGCCTATCGCACTGCCCCTGACAGCTGACAAGGATGCTTCTGAGGCCGCTCGCCTTGCTGATGATGCGGCTGCCTCTGGCTACCAAGAGGTTCTGGATTTCTACACGGATCGATTGACCGCCTACACTCAGTGGTATGACGACGACGCTCGGGTGGCTGCTGTCTTCATCGCCAGTGTTCAACCTCAGTTCTCTTCTGAGGTTGTGGGACTCCCTTCGGCTTTCCTGATGTGGACTCACCTTCGTCAGCGCTACGAGCCCTCTGGTGATGCCCTCTACCTGTTCGTGGTTCGCCAGGAGCACTCTCTTCAGCAGGGTGATGTTATTGTTGACACTTTTTATGCTTAGAGCTCATTGTTCAAGGCGTCGGTGGACTCTCTTCGACCTTCTTGGTTGTCTCTCCCGTCTTTGCCGCTTTGTCAGACGTCTTTGGCCTAGAGTTTCAGCGTGTCTACGATTTCCTTACTCGCCTTCGTCCTGAGTTCGAGTAGAGGCGTGCCCAGCTCCTTGCACGCCACCCTCGTGTCACTCTCCTGGAGGTTCTTGCTGAGATACGTGCAGAGGAGACTCGCCTGAGTGGTGCTGGTCTGATGCCACCCCCCCTCCGTGCTCGCCGCTCGACCACCTGCTACACCGATTGCTCCACGCTTCAGCACACTACCTCATCCAGCGGCTTCCACAGGTGGTGTCGGCCGTACTTCATCTGGCGGTGGCCGTCCTCACTGCTCCTATCGCGACAAGGTCGACCACATCGAGTCCCAGTGCTATAAGAAGCAGCGGCATCTTTCTTGCCGTCCTTCTAGTACTAGCACTGGTGCTTCTACATCGACGTCTGCATCGATTTCTTCAAAGTTTCTCTCTCATCGAAAGGTGAGATAGCGGACTTGACGCCGCTTGCCGCTTCGTGTTCTCCTCAACAGTTACGCTCATCGATTCTTTGAGCACTGCGAAACCACCTCTTACACAGTCAGGTACCTCCCCGTGGATTCTTGATTCTGGAGCATCCTTTGACATGACCTCTGATTCATCCACTCTGTCTTTCATTACACTTGTTGATTCTCCTGTTAGTGTTCTTACTGCTAATGATACCTCTCTTTCTGTCTCTGGTCGAGGACCTCTTAGCAACTCATCTTTTCATGTTCCTTCTGTTGCTCATGTTCCTCGCCTTACCATGCAACTTCTTTCTGCTGGGCAGATTACGGACCTTGGTTGTCGGGTCATTCTCGACTCTGACTCTTGTTGTGTTCAGAACCGTCAGCGGGAGCAATGGTTGGTTCTGGCCCTCGGCGCCTTGACTCACAGCGTCTTTGGGAGCTCGACTGGCTTCACCTTCCATCCACTGCCACCGCCACCGTCGCCACCAGTCTCTCCGCTTCTGTCACTCCATCTACCAGCTCTTTCCAGCAGTAGCATCATCGTCTTGGTCATCTGTGTGGATTTCGTCTATCGTCTTTAGTTCGTTGTGGCCTTCTGGGGTCTGTCTCAGGAGACGTGTATTTAGATTGTCAGGGTTGTAAGTTAGGTAAACAGATTTAGCTTCCTTATCCTCATAGTGAGTGTCTCTGCGTCCTTTTTATCTTGTTCATTTAGATGTTTGGGGTCCGGCTCCCTTCGTTTCGAAAGGGGGTCATCGATATTATATCATATTTATAGATGATTTCTCTCGCCACACTTGGATATATTTCATGTCTTCTCGTAGTGAGGTCTTGTCTATCTATAAACAATTTGCCACTATGTTTCGCACACAGTTCTCCACTCCTATTCGTGTCTTTCGTGCTGACTCTGCTGGTGAGTATCTCTCTCGTTACCTGCGCAGTTTCCTTGCTGAGTAGGGCACTCTCGCTCAGTTCTCTTGTCCTGGTGCTTATGCTCAGAATGGTGTCGCTGAGCGCAAGCATCGTCACCTCCTTGAGACGGCTCGTGCACTCATGATTGCCGCCTCTATTCCACCTCACTCTTAGGCCGAGGCTGTTTCCACTGCCACCTATCTCGTTAACATCCAGCCCTCTTCTGCTCTTTAGAGTGCGATCCCTGTTGAGCGTCTCTGTGGTCTTCTTCCTGACTACTCTGTCCTTCGTCTGTTTGATTGCGTTTGCTACGTTCTCCTCACTCTCGAACGCACTAAACCGGCTTTCCACCGTTGAGTGTGTCTTTCTGTGATACAGTACCGAGCACAAGGGCTATGGTGCTGGGACCCTTTTGGTCGATGGATGCGGATTTCTCGGGATGTGACTTTCGATGAGTCTCGTCCCTTATACCCACGTCCTACCTCTCCTTCAGTTTCCCCTGTGAAGTCTCTGTTTTTTTGACCTTTCTAGATACACCCATATCTGTCTTGCTCCCATCCACTCATCCCGCTGAGTCTCCACATATTCCTTCTGTGGCCTCTCCGCCATTGTCGCCACCTGATTTGTTTCCTGCAGCTCCTCAGGCTCCTCCCACTACAGTACCTTTTTCCTCTCTCTTCTACACTCGTCGACCTCGTATTGAGGTTCTTCCAGATGAGCCATCTTACCCTGATGTTTCATCTTCTCCTGATGCTCCATCTTCCCCTGATGGGTCATCATCTCCTCGCTACGGTCTTCGTGATCGTCAGTCGATTCGGCTCCTGCCCGTTTTGGTTTTGCTGGTGCAGCTACCCATGAGCCTGTCTCCTACCGGGATGCTGTTACTCACCCTGAGTGGCAGCATGCCATGGTTGAGGAGATTGCTACTCTCGAGCGTACTGGTACTTGGGATCTTGTTCCTTTTCCATCTCATTCTCGTCCCATCACGTGTAAGTGAGTCTATAAGATTAATACTCACTCTGATAGCTCTCTTGAGTGCTATAAGGCGCGTCTTGTTGCTCGTGGCTTCCAGCAGGAGCATGGTCGTGACTACGACGAGACCTTTGCTCTTGTGGCCCACATGACCACTGTGCGAAGAAATAGAGCCACAAGGCCCTTGGAGGACTTTGGTGTTTCGCCACACCGACTTCTCACTGCTATCGAGTATAACAAATATATTGGTGTTGATGCTTCATGAGGTCTCGTGTGCATACCTCTCCAAACTCAGTGTTGTTGATCCACCATGAGTTTGAGGGGGGTGATAGAGATATGTATAGTGTGTTATTCCCCATTGTTATGAGGGGTTATTTGCATATTCACCTCCTGTATTTTGTATATATATACTGGCCCTTTGGCCTCATGTAAGTTGCTATTCCTAACAGGAATCAACTTGGACGTACACCCCGCTCGGACTCACTTAACCCATACATTTATACAACACTTTATACATCTCAGACTCAACAAAACACAAGACTGACACAAACTCTACTTTTAAAAACGGAAAAGAAGCCGGGATTCGGACTAGAATCCAATTGGGACCTCCATAGTTCCCACGTGGAATATCCTTTCCGAGTTGAACTTGATTTCGGAATCTTCTCCTTGTGCGTGTACATCTTTCTAGCTCCCCGGCTCACGTGCACAACCAGCCCGGTTCCACACGTTTGCTTGCTGGCTTCCTCCTGGCTCCTTCTTGCACAGCTCCAACTCTTCACCGATTCCCACATGCCTTCCTTGCGCCGCACACACTGGACCGCACACATGTGCTAACCCATGCGGTTTGCACGCCTGACCTCCTCCTTGGTTCCACATGCGCTGCATGTCCAATCGCCGCGTGCTTGCCCGGCCTCCTTCCTCGCTCCGCGTGCGCTGCATTCGTTCATGTGCCGAAGCCTTATTTCTATTGCACAAGGCAGGAACTACATAGGCTGGCACATGGAGTAGCTTCCCTCTTTGGCCGGCCACCCCATCCTCCGTCTTGGCTTTAACAATCTCTTGCTTTCCTTCTTGTTGCAAAACAGCGCCAAATTGAGAATTAGCACTAGATTGCAATTTAGGAATACTCACCAAAGTAGTAGATGCACTTAGGGCCATATCGCTCTTTCTCTGTGTTTTCTGATATTTGTGACAACGGCATAAATATTTGTGACTGTCTGCTTGCTTACTCTCCCTACCCATTTTAGTTTTGATGTGCACTAGGTAGCATATTTGCCTTCTTGTTGTTGAATCACTAAGCGCTGCAGTGGCCACTGGCCACTATACCGCTCAGCACTTCTTAGAACATTGTTCGTTAAAGTTAGTACTGAATTACTATTCCTCTGTTGCGCTTACATTCCATTATGTTATACATGGCAAAACATCTAATGCACGTTATGATATTGCTCATGAATATTCCATTTTGTGTGCTATGATCAGGATGGGAGCTAGAGCTGTGGAAATGAAAAAGATTTATGCTACTTTGAGGGCTTTGCTTGATGTTTTGGAAGTTCTTGTAGGACAATCACCAACTGATAGACTTGGTAGGCAAATTCTAGAGGAGGTAATTGTTTGATCATCACAGAACTATTGATCCTACTACCCTTTTTTTTGTTCTTTCACAACAATTCTCATGATTTTTTTTCTTGCTTCATATGTGATTGTATCCCAAACATACTAATCTATCTTTGAAAGCCTGCAACAGTCATATGGTTTGCTTGACACTTATGTTATGTCATATTGTAATGGTATTCTTTTTCACTGGCTCATTTCAGATAAGGAGAATAAAACGATCTGATGCAGCCCTTAGAGGTGAACTTACGCCATACAATATTGTACCCCTTGATGCACCATCTGTGGGAAATATTGTTGGGTTTTTCCCCGAGGTATCCATTTTTATTTAATTTCTTCAGTGAAATGGACAGTGCGGTCCATGCATATGTACATGGTTATATGTTTCTCGCTGTTTTTCACCAATTATATAATGTAGCATGCCGTTTCTATTTTTAAATTTGTCATATTGATGAGATGTGGATATACTACGGGGTATATCTTACCTCCTTGCGCGGTCATTATAATGTTTTGGGGCTTTGCTTGTTGCTAATAAATAGCAGATAAGAGGTGGTACATATTACCATTTAGTTGTCTATGGTGGAACCCAAGGACTCTTTCATTATCTAAGCATGCCTTGTCAAATCCAAAAATCTATATGGTGCTGACTACAATTTCATGCAACTCTATTAGGTCAGGGCTTCCATAGCCGCAATTCAAAACTGCGAGGACCTGCCACGATTTCCTTATGACACACCACAGCTAAGACAAAAAGACATTTTTGATCTTCTGCAATATGTATTTGGCTTCCAGGTTAGGATACTTCCTATACCATATTCTTCTTTGATTTGCTCACATTATGTTGGATCCTCTGTTAATTGTTTTGAATGGTTTAATATTGTATCCTGCAAGTTGACATATGTTACAGTTAAAGCTGCTACTTGTTCTGAAATCTGTAACATAGTTAGTTAAAACTGCTACTTGTTCTGAAGTCTGTAACATAGTTTTTTTACTTGCAATGCTACGTATTGCAATATCTTTAGCTAATACTGTTATAGTTGGGAGGCAGGGAAAAAAAATCCCGGCCGGTAACTGGATTTCCCGGTGCTAACTGGGTGAACAGTAACCGACAGGAAAATTTCAATTTCAAATTTGAATTTTTAACTTCTCTCATCACTTCCTAGGTAGATTATGTATTATATGAGCTAAATATATTTGAATTATTGTTTTTGACCGGTTTGCACTTCATATGAGCTAAATACGAGCTAAATATGTTAGATTACGTATTGTATGAGCTAAATCTAAATATGCTATGTTACGTATTGTATGAGTTCAATATGCACTTCATTAAACACTTTCTAATTCAAAATTCCAGATGGTTTTTTCGGTTTTTTCGACCTATTTTTTCTGGTAACCGGCTTTCAAAATCGGCAATTCAAATTTCAGTTTTTGAAATTCGTCCGTTTTTACTCAGATTTCGAAGAATCGGCGATTCGATTCACGGCCACGACCGATAATTGGCGATTATCGTTACCGCCACACACCGGATTTCAACCGGTTTCGGTTTTTCAATCCTTGGTTGGAGGCAGGGATTGAAATCTCGATGCATCGGGAAGATCTCGATCGACGGCGGCAGATGTAGATATTCTGGACGATTCCACACGCAGAATCAAAAAGTCAAAAAACCTAAAAATCGGAAAATGGTGAAAATGGTAATTAGCAAATTTAAATTTGGAATAATGCAAATATTAATGAGAAAGTGTTTCAAGTTGTACATAAAAAGCTTGATTTTCCAAGCAAGAGCTTAACTAGGCTAGTTTGCCCTCTCCTAGGATGGAAAAATTAAGTATAGATCCAAACGTTCCCAAAGCAACTATTGTCTGACCATGAATTGAAAGGCTGCCTAATGGAATGACAATAGACCAAATAAAATGCTGCATATATTCTAAATACTCAGGCATACATGATTTTTCAAAAGGATGAGTAGTATGCTCTTGCACAGACACAATTGAAAGAGTAAATTGCATTAGTGCAATGGTTGTGAAATTACCTAAATGTTTGATTGATCAATGATGCAAACATGATCAAGTTTAGGGGGGCGGCAAAGTACAATGCAAGTTCAGGGTGTTGAGTGAGACAACTGCACAAGTTTAGGGAGCTCCAATGCAATTTACTCTAGTTGAAAATATTAGGTCCATTTGAATTCTTAACTATCTTATATTTTCCAAATGCCAGATATTAATTGTTTTCTTGCTTCTTTCATGACTCCACCTCCTAAAAGGATAGCTTTCTAGTTACATGAGCTACCCTTAGGAGCTAGTATTTTTAGCAGAAATATGAAAGTTGGACTTGGTCGGCCAGTCCTGGCCAAACAAATGCCAGTATATTGATACTAGTAATCATACATATGAAACCTGTGTCGCTCAACAAACTATTAGCAAATACTTTTTCGTATCTCTTATTAATCATATCGCGTCACTAAATGATTTGAAAGTATATGATTAAATAATCAATCCAATCCTGAGCAAATAATGATGCAATCCAATTCTCTCATGGTTGCATGCAATCCAATTAATGAGAAAGTGTTTCAAGTTGTACATAAAAAATCCTCTTTTATGTTTTAATAGTGCTAAATATACTAAAAACTAATGTTTCAATACATAATCTAGCATAAGAATGCCTAAACCAACTAGGGAAGGACATTATGGAGTTAAAAATTCAAATTCAAATTTTAAAAACTTCGGCCGGTATTTTTTTTACCGGTTCCGACTAGTAAACCGGTTACCGGCCGGTTTTTTTAATCCCTGGTTGGAGGCATCCTGTGCCCAGATCCTGGCATAAATGAAACCTTTGTAAAAAAAACTTGTAAGTTGCTTAGTGCTTGTACTTTCCAAGTGTCAAATAATAAGAGCAACAAACTGTAAGAGGAACCAATTAGCAACGATACATATTCTTTTACTTGCAACGTTACATATTGAAAATATTTAGCTAATATTGTTATAGATGGAGGCATCATGTGCCCAGAATCCTGGCATAAATGAAACCTTTAGAAAGAAAACTGTAAGTTGGTTGGTGCTTGTACTTTCCAAGTGTCAAATACTAAGAGCAACAAACTGGCTTTGGCCTTTTAACAACTTTCCTATACTCGTTGACAAGCCATCTCGAGACACTGGGTTGGTGAATCACTCTATTATGATGTTATCTATAGTTTGGAATTGGATAGTTGACAGTTCAATGTTATGTGGGTGTTCTTACATCACGATTCATTTAAGGACCTTTTTCAGAAACAACTAAAGCCAAAGCTTATGATTAGTCTTACATTTGCTTTTTTGCTTGCTGCTCCTGTTAATGCTCTCTGGCTGTCAAGCAGCTGATATTGAGAAAATATTGGGATGCTTAGAGCATCTTTAATGTGAAGTTTTGCCGGTACCAAGGGAGGAGAGAGAAGGTTTGGGTCCAGTATCCCACACTGCATGCTGCCGGTGCTAGATTTTTTTTTGGTTGGAACCAGTACCTCACGTCCTCACCTGGTACCCGGTACCAAGCAATAAAAAAAATGGAGAGAGAGAGTGGGGGGTGGGAGGTGGGAGTGAGTGAGTCATGTGTGATATTTTATTTAGCTGTGGTTCCCACTTCAAGAGAAGTAGATGCTAAAACAAAGTAAACTTAGCACCTGGGTGATGTGGCATTTCTTAACGCTAGTACGGTACCCCATACCGTGGATGCCCTTTGCTGGATTTGTTATGAGCCCAACTCTTGTTTGTGCATCCATCTATGTTCGCTGGTCTGGGTGTGGCTAATCTAGCAAACTATCCAATCTCTGAACCTTAGCTGTACATTTGTCAATAGCCAATCTGGGAGGTAGGTTGTAATTTGTTGCTGCCTCTTTTCAGTTTTGCATCCGTCATCCAAATCCTTGTGCAACTGTTTACACTTACTTTATAACGTAGTAATGTTTATTATTCCCTGTATTCTGTGCCCTCTCTTCATAATCAACAACCTTACTCAGTTATCTGCTGCTATGGCCAATTCTTTGATTCATTGATTGGTTTATGATCGTAAAGTAATACGCCCTTTAGCAATCCTTGTGCGATCTATTGCCATTTTTGAAAGCTTAAGTTGGCATTTTATGCTCTTAAGTCCTTTGGGGATCTGAAATTACATAAACATTCTTGATTTGTGTTGGAACTTGTGAACAAGGTTACCAGGGCGGATCCTAGGCAGTGTTGTTACGTGTTCACCGGCTATGGATCATGGGACCATAGCTTGAAAATCATGATTCTTATTGCTACAAGATCTAGACTATTATTATTTTTACAGTCCTACCTAATTAAGATCCTATGTAGGATCATGGTTGGAATGGTCCCATGGGATCAATAATATCCTACTATTCAAATCGAGATCCTGATAACCTTGCTTGTGAAGAACTGAATGTTGTATATGTTAGATTCTAGAGAGGATGATGTTGCTATTCACAACTATGCATCTTATTTATTATTGAAAATATATGTATATACAAAGTTAATTGGGCTACATGGGTTACATAGGCCACATGGGTAAGAGAGAGGCTACTAATATGTACAAGACTCTTAACAACCATCTTCAAACTCAAGGTGGATTAGGAGTATTTGATGCACTGAGTTTGAGTAGATGAAGTCGATGCTGTTCTCGAATTTGAGGTTTAGTGAAAAAATCTACAACTTGAAACTCTGAGGGTACATACTGGAGGTCGATGGTCGACTGCTAACAATGAGACCGTGTGAATGATGCATCAACATCAATGTGCTTTGTCAACTCATGCTTGACCGGATCACTAGCAATCTAAATGACACTTGTATTGTCACAAAACAAAAGTGTAAGATTATCACAAAGAACACCAAGATCAGCCAAAAACCATCGAAACCAAACAATCTCTAAGGTGGTAGCGGCAAGAGCTCGAAGCCCAGCCTCTGTACTATAGTGTGACTCCGCAATCTGCTTCTTAGACTTCCAGGTAATAGCGGAGTATCAAGAGAGATGCAGTAGCCATTGATAGATCGGCGATCAATAGGATTACTCGCCCAAGTGGAGTTAGAGTAAGCGTGGAGCTAGAGTTGACTCGAATTGACATAGAACAGACGTTTGGATACAACCCCCCGCAAATATCTCAGCACACGAAGAATATGACCATAGTGGACTAAGGTGGGAGCACTGACAAACTGGCTGAGCACATGAACATCATGAGCAATGTCTGGCCTGGTGACAGTGAGATAAACAAGGTTCCCAATGAGCTAACGATAGCGAGAAAGATCTGTTAGTGGTACACCGTCTGTAGGACGAAGCTGTAGGTGGAGCTCCATGGGTGTAGTAGCATTGCGAGTATTAGTCATACCTGTGGATTCAAAAATGCGATGCAAGCGTAGCGATTCTGCGCGGGTGGCCGCAGACGAGAACCCACGGCACGGTTTTTCCTGTCAATTCGTTAAATTTTGCTTAAAAATCAATCGAAATTGGAAATTTGAATTTAAAAACTCCGGAAAAACCGTAGGGATTTCAAATCCTACCCCACCAGAAACCGGTTCACGCAGTATTTCAATCCATGGTCATACCAGAGCGAGCAAGCAGATCCTGAACGTAGTGATGCCGAGAAAGGTAGTAGCCATCGCCATCAGAATGAACCTCAATCCCCAAAAAGTAGCTCAATGGTCCCAAATCTGACATCATAAACTGTTCACTCAATTTCTTCTTGACAAAAGCTACTTAGTCCATGTCATCTCCTATGATCAACATATCATCTACATATAGCAGAAGCAAAATACGACCCTACTGAGAAGTGTGAATAAACTAGGCACAGTGGAGTGAAACCAGTAGGCAGTAGCTCGAATCATAGAACTGAAACGCTTGAACTAAGCATGATGAGCCCGCTTGAGATCATATAGAGCACGCTTAAGACGACAAACATAGTCTGTAGTCAATGGTCCCAAATCTAACATCATAAACTGTTCCCTCAATTTCTTCTTGACAAAAGCTACATAGTCCATGTCATCTCTTGTGATCAATATATCATCTACATATAGCAGATGCAAAGTATGACCCAGCTGAAAAGTGTGAATAAACTAGGCAGAGTCATGGTCACTTGGAGTGAAACCAGTAGGCATTAGCCCAAATCACAGAACTGAAACGCTCGAACTAAGCACTATGAGTCCGCTTGAGATCATATAGAGCACGCCTAAGACGACAAACATAGTCTGTAGGAGCCTCAACACCTGGGGGTGGCTGCATATAGACCTCTTATAGATCACCATGAAGAAAGACATTCTTGACATCCATATGAGATATAGTTCATAAGCATACCGCTGCAACAACAATAAGAGTATGTACTAATCATATGAGCAACTGGAGCAAAAGTCTCATCATAATCTCGACCATAAGCCTGTTGCAAACCTCTTGCAACAAGACGAGTCTTGCATCGCTCCATTGAACCACCTGACTTGGCTTTTACTTTGTACACCCACTTGCAAGCTATAGGAGCATCTCTAGATGGTAGTGGAATAAGATTCCAAGTGCTTGTACACTCTAATGCTGTAAATTTCTTAGTCATAACCAACCGCCACTCAGATATAATGGCTGCCTCCTGATAGGTACTTGGCTCAGATACTGCATATGCACGAGAAAAACCTTATCTCTTTGGTGCCTGAATAGAGGAACGATCACGTAGGGCGTACCGTGATGTAGTAGAACGATTGTCAGTCTGTGGTACTAGCTGGAGGATCAAGTGGAGGAGAGGAGATTATACGGGATCGCCCGATCTTCTCGACGTAGGATCAAGATACTCACATGTAGCCTCTCGAATCGTAGTGATCCCCCGTTGCTAATGCAAGAACGAACACTCTTTAATTCGCGAGATCACACGCGCCAGACTTCACGACCACCAAGCGAAGCCCTATCGCGCTCCCAATTCCCAGCGGAAAGGTTGAACGATCTCGATTTGCAAGAACTCTCAATTTTCCCCATTGATGCCATCGGCCATCAAGAAGAAGATAAGCAAACGAGTTTCAATCTATTATAAAAAATATATGGTTCCCTTTTACAATCACCAACACCCAGTATTTATGGTGCCCTTAACGCAATACGTATGCTTGGTTTGGTCAGTCGCGAGTGGATTTGGTCAAAGGCCGAAACCAACTCCAAGTCTGGCTAACAAACCAATTACAACTTCTAGTCTTAATTTAGACTCCATGTATTGGTTAAAGTTACATGGCCCAATTGAAGGACTTCGGTCAGCAAGGAAGCATGCATGCCGTGAGAATTAAGTATGTGCTGGGCTTTGGTTGGACTTCTAGTGACTTGTGCTTCCTTCATGCGCATGGCTTCAAATCAGGATTTTCCCTCGTGTCTTCAGTTCAGTCCGCATTGGCTTCTCTCCCAAGAGTGGCTCCATGGCTTTGGTACTGGCCTCCCTCACCTCCCTCATGGTTTGAAAGTGTGTTCAAATATGAGAATACACAAAGAACTTGCATGAGGTAGTATACTGTTCTCATTAATACAAGGAAATTTATTAAGAAACAAATTCACCTGTTGATTTAGAAGTTTAGCTCTTGCTCTAGTCATTGGACCTTTTGGTGCTTCATGAACATCCTCATGCACACTTGGAGTGGAAGACGTAGTAGTAATAGGGATGACCTCATCAGGAGGACCGAGGATCAGAAGGTTCAAGAGGAATGGAAGTCTGAGGATCGAAGGAACTCTCTGTTAGCGACTATAGTGAAAGGGAAAAGTGGAAGTGTCAGAAACTGGTGGAGCTGGTGGAAGAGACACACTAGAAGGTGAAACTGGTGGAGAAGGTGTATCTAGAGAAGACAGGTGAACGAATGGGAGGTAGACACAAAAAGGAGGTGGAATTTGTGGAAGGAGTGGGGTGTGTAGAAGAATGATAAAAGAAGGGTCGACCCTCATCAAAGGTCACATCACGGGAGATGCGAATGCGACGTGCTGAAGGATCATAGCAACGATAGCCCTTATGCTCAGGACTATAACCTAGGAAAACACACTCAAGTACTCAACCGATTGAGCGTTCAACTTTGTGCGCTCACGAGGTGCTAGAAGGACATAGTAGACAACAAAAACACGAAGATGAGAATAGCGAGCAGGTGCTATGTACAGGACCTCACCAGGATACTTGCCTTGAAGCTTGGAAGATGCCTGACAGTTGATGAGATAGACTACCGTAGAGACTGCCCCCCTCCCCCAAAGGGAACAAAGGAGGAAATGAGAAGAGTACGAGTAATCTCAATGATATGATGGTGCTTGCGTTCAATAACACCATTCTGAGCATGAACACCAAGACACGAGAGCCGGAGAAGAGTACCCTAAGAAGAAAGGAACCGGTGAAAAGCTGATGAAAGATACTCTCCTCCAGATAGGGTTAGGGTTTGGGTGGAGATGCTCTGATACTATGTTAGATTCTTGAGAGGAGGATTTTGCTATTCACAACTATGCATCTTATCCATTATAGAGAAGATATAATAGGCATGATTAGTTGGGCCTCATGGGCTACATGAGCCAAGAGAGAGACTGTTAATATGTACAAGACTCTTAACAGTATAAAGGAAATTAAATAAATGGTTGAGTTTGTGTTTTGTTATGCTTGGCTTGGTGATCTTTGTTAGAGATATGTTAGAATAGGAGTTAGAATAGGGACACTTATATGCCTTATCTATATATGGCATATACCTCTTGTACTCCTATATATATTGCCCATTGGGCCTCTTCAATATACATACAATATTTCCCTAACATGGTATCAGAGCTAAGGTTCTAAACCTAGCCTCTAACCTAGCCTTCATTGTTTTCGCTGCCCCCGGGAGGAGCAATCTCCGCTCCCGGGGGCAGCCTCTCGTCGTCGCCTCTCGTGGTTTGCCGCCGGGCTCTGCATCTTCTGCTCGTCGCCGGATCTTCCGCATCGCGTGCCAAGGAGGAGCAGTACTGGCGCGAGGCCGAGGGCCCCAAGTCCCGTGTCGCGCCGAGGAGGAGCCAGAAGCCGAGAAGCGCCGAGGCCGCCGCCGCAAGATCGAGAACCGCCGATCGCTGAGGAGGTCGCCTCGCCTCGGCCTTGTCCAAGACCCCGCCGCGTGCCTCGGCCGGCCGCCACCGCCACGAACTCTCGCCGCCTCTCTTATTCCTCGCGGAGAACCGCCGCCAATCGGATAGAGGTGTGGATGATGGCTTCCGCGGCCGACCAGACGTGACTAGTCCGCACGGACACCGCCTCCACCCCGAGCATGCCTCCATCCGCCATCGCCGATCTTGCCGCCGCTCGAATCCGCGTCTCTCCCAATGAATCCGCCGCCGCCGCCTTCTCGCCTGGTCGGTCGCCGCGCTCGGATCGCCGCGCTGGCCTTGGGCTTCTTCCCGCTGACGCTTTACCCTCGCCGACCGGCTTCTTCTCCGCCGGATTCGACGCGGCGCCGCCTCCAGACTCAGACGGCCACGGAGGCCGCCTCGTCGCAGCCGACCGCCTTCCGGTCGGGTTTCCTCTGCCTGTTCTCTTGTTGAGGGAGATGACGCAGTCCTGCGAGGGGGCGATGAAGTTGTTGAGATCCGACGCTTGCAGCGCCTGCGAGAACTTGCTCGACGACATCGCCGCGCCAGCCGGCCGGACTTCCAGTCGATCCCGCTGGTCGCTCGCTGGATTCCTCTTTCTTTGGTGGTCTTCTCTTCTCCTTCGCCTGCGGCATCTCCCTCGAAGCTCACTCGTGGGTATTGGTTTCCCTCTAGTGGCACCGGTGGGTCTTGGGTTACTGCTATCACGAGGAGGAGGAGGATGATTGGGATGCCTCGGTTGTATCCCGAGATGTGCCTATTCGGGTGTCGAAGCTTCTCGTTGGTGGAGATCGAGTTTTTTTTGCTGCTGCTATTTACTGCTAATTATCTTTAGGTTTATCCTGCTTTGTGTCGTTGCTTCCGTTGCGTCCAACCAAGTCCGTAGCACTCAATTTTTGAGTTCGTCTAAGCCATGCAAGTCCACAAAATTTATTATCAGTCATAGAAGCATAGGAATTGCCTTATGCATGGCAGCAGCCGCTGCTCCCGCTGCTATTTTCTTCGAGCTGCTGCAGATCTGCCGCTCTAAGCGTTCAAGGCCGCCGCGCTTCTTCCACACTGCGTCTTCGTTGTACTTCTTGTGCATTGCGCCGCTCTTCTTCTGCACTGCGCTTCTTGTGTATTGCGTTGTGCTTCTCTTGCATTGTGCATTCGTTGCGCTTCTTGTGCATTGCGTCGTTGCCGTCTTAGGCTACGATCTGCGCCGTCATGCTTTCACCTATTCCTATTTGACTTGATTTGATAGCCTGTTGCCGCGGTCGACTTTGCTCCTGCACCTTGTGCTTTATGAGCCGTCGCTCGACACCGGATGGGAGGTCTTTTGATACTCGACATATTTTTCAAGAGTTGCATGCTACGGCGACATTATCAAGACTCGGACTTTGGGTTTTCTATTTTTTAGTATCAACTCTTTCCAAATGCAATGCTATTGCATACACCTTGCATTTGAGGGAGGGTGTTAGAGATATGTTAGAATAGGAGTTAGAATAGGGACTCTTATATGCTTTATTTATATATGTCATATACCTATTGTACTCCTATATATATCGTCCATTGAGCCTCTTCAATATACATATAATATTTTCCTAACAATCTTACGTTATGTGACTTAGTTACTCATCAAGTAACTACGCGGATAGTTGTTTCTTTCTGTTTTTCTGCTGATCCAGTTATCGACATTACGATCCAATGTATGTTATTGCCTTTGCATTGAGTATCTAATTCAGTTGAATTGTTGTTCCAGGACGATAATGTTCGGAATCAGCGTGAAAATGTTGTACTTACCTTAGCCAATGCTCAGTCCCGGCTCAGCCTGCCCGGTGGGACAGAACCAGTTAGTTCTTCCACTTTTCTAATTAGGCAACTTATCATCTGGATCTGGAATTAATAAGATCTTTTTTCCCTGCTGATATAATACTTCCTCCGTTACTAGATGTTGTTTTGGATATTGACACGGTTTCTAGTGTAGGAAAGAATTTATGAGCATGATCAGTAAGGTGTTTACCACAAGCTCAGTCTTGAAACAGCTATCACCAATTAGCTTGATCTTGCACATTTGCCGTGTTGATCTAATTTTGATAAATTGCCTGGTTGCCTGCATAGAATTCATGAAAAATAAGTGTTTTTTTTAATAGAATGAAGAATATAAATCTGAATAGATAGGATATTTTGTGTGTTTGCTAATTGATCTGTAGACAATGTTAGAAGCCTACTACCTATCGATCTAGATCTGCTAGTATAATTGCTTCAGGGAACTGAAGTTGTCAATTTTAAGTTGGAATCCTGAAGTTATGAATGAGGTACACATAACTATTAATTGGTAATACCTAGGCTGATTGCTGTTTTATCTTCTGTTACCAGTAAACTTAAGGCAACTTTAGGTTTGTAAATATTCTTTTGCGGCCATTTATCAGTGAATTCTTGTTGTATATATGGATACTTTCTTACCTAAGTGAAATATACAATAAATGACATGACTCTTGTAGAAAATTGATGAGAGGGCTGTCACAGAAGTTTTTTGCAAAGTTCTGGAGAACTACATAAAATGGTGCAGGTACTTGGGCAAGCGTGTTGCATGGACCAGGTAATTTAACTACTTATGGGGAGCTTTCTTTGTGCATGCTATTAACTCGCAGGATGCTTACCAGCTACCACTTATTTTTTGGTAGCCTTGAAGCAGTAAATAAGAACAGAAAAGTCATATTGGTTGCTCTCTACTTTCTTATTTGGGGTGAAGCTGCAAATGTTCGTTTTCTTCCAGAATGCATATGCTACATTTTCCACAATGTGAGTCCCTTGCTGTCGTACCAAGTTCAGTTCCTGTTGTTTTGATCTGTTTAGTATAGGCTGTACCTTTATGTAGATGGTCTGGTTAGTTTGTGATGATGACCAAAATGGTTAAATGCAATAATGCAGCAAACATTTGACAGCTAAATATGTTAGCTTTCCCCTTGGTAGTACTATCAGAATACCTGTTGCATCTTTGCACATTTCTAGTTAGTCAAATCATAATTCACAAAATTATTTGTGTCAATGGTTATTGATGATGTAGTTTTCTTTCTTCTTCTTGAGCTGCCTTTCTTTCAGGGATCATTCATGTTTCCACATAGTGATTATTGTGCTATAAGATTAATGGAAATTTGCTTTATGCCGAAAAAAGATAATCAAATAGATCCTTTTTTTTTGTAGTACCTCATTTTCAGTAGGAAAGTAGACCATGAATTTGTTTTTGTTCGTCCAATGGAACAATACACTCTCCTTTAGTAACCAATTTGGTGTTGTGGTTGAAATATTGAATATACCCCTATAAGGGGAACAGTTCTTCTGTATTTCTCTAGCAATGTGTGCTGTTGTACAATTTATCGAGCTTACTGATGCTGTTGGCATATTTTCAGATGGCAAAGGAACTTGATGGGATTCTTGATTCATCTGAAGCTGAACCTGCAAAGAGTTGTATTATTAGTGATGGTCCGCCCTCATATCTGGAGAAAATAATTACTCCGATATATCAAACCATGGAGGCGGTTGGTTCATCTATTAAAGTTCTATGCTGATTTACTTTTGTGTTTTAACGGTTGCTTCTATTAGATCTAAATCAGCACTGTTTCCCCAGTTGTATATCTTGCTGCATTTGGATTGACATGGATCTTCCCTAAATTCGGTATAAAATCCTATAGTCTGCTAGTACCGTTTGGTGCTTCAAGATCAGGGCTTTACCGATTTTCTTTATTTGTTGAAATTGTTTACTCAATATTTTAGTTGCGTATATTTGGAATTGGAATGTTCTTGTGAGCCATGTGGTTTCTTTGATCTAATCTGTTTTCTTGTCATCTGCGAATTAAGCTTTTTTATAGGGTAAATTACAAACTTTAGCTAGTTACATACAGAGATAAAATCCCCGTCCGGTAACCGGCGGTTACCGGCCGGGGTTCGGATCCAAAATCCCGGCCGGTTTTCCCGGGTACTTGCCGGTTACCGGCCGGGGTTCGGATCCAAAATCCCGGCCGGTTTTCCCGCGTTTTGCAAGTTCAAATTTCAAATTTCGAATTTCGGTTGGTTTTTAAGCAAATTCAAATTAAATTCAACCGGGTTTTTTCCGGGAAAACCGGTAACCGGCCGGTTACTGTTCCCGCCCCCCTGCCGGGATTCGGTCCGGTAACGTTTTTTTTATCCCTGGTTACATAGCGACTGCTGAACTGTCTTTTGGATATTTTACTACTGCATTGAAAGGTTTATGCGTTTTATACCTTCTGCAGGAGGCTAATAATAATAATAATGGAAAAGCTGCACATTCTGCTTGGCGAAATTATGATGACTTCAATGAATATTTCTGGTTTCTTCTCCCAACCATTGCCTTTGTGCTGTTTCCCCTTATATTCTTTGCTTCACCGTGTTTTACTTTGTTCTATTGCATATGTGTAGGTCACGTTCATGCTTTAAGCTTGGTTGGCCACCTGCTGAGGGTTCCAAATTTTTGCGCAAGCCTGCTAAGAGGAAGCGTGTAAGTTAATTGTGTATATTGTTCTGAAGAGACTAGTAGTTTTGTCAATATGTGAGGTGCAAACATATGAGAAATTTAGTCTGGAGTACTATCATTTGAGATTCATTCTTTTCTGTCAGCTAGTTTCAATCTAGGAGTATTTTGTCAATGTTATAGTTGTTTTTTTGTCACTATTAGACAACATTTGAAAAACATATATAGAAAATTGAAAAAAGTATGAAAAAGAAGAAAAAAAATACTAGTTTTACTCCACCTTAGAAAACCTGGCAGCTTCTGGCTTTAAAATAATATGAATCTAATTTGAAATTGCAAATATTAAATCCAGTTGACTATAGATGTTTTTGTGACGATCCATTTTACCGGTGTAGTAGGATATCTGCAAAGAGGAATGAGCTAGAGGATATGCTTACATTTTTTAAATATGGAACTACACTTCTATCTTAAATTATTAAGTTTTGGACAAAAGTGTTAGGGACATGGGCCAGGGGGAGCCATGCCCCAGGGGAGCTTCAGCCCGCAGCCCATTATGAGGGGCTGCACTCAAGGAAACAGCAGTCACATCTTTGATTATATTGGGAATAGTATGAACTTGATTAGCAAGTTGATATCTCTAGAATATAGAATAGCATCTCTATTAGGTTGAACTTATCTCTTGTAGTTGGAAGGTTTAGATTGTGTTTGTTAGGGCCGGCTCTATATAAGCACGTTATTGTCATCTATTTTCATTAAGCAAGAAAGAAAGAACAAAGTTCATCCCAGTCTTAGTCTTCTCTCTCCCAGCCACGCCAACACCGCCTGGCTATCTTCCCGGCGGTGCTTACCCCGTTATGATCTAAGGGTAATAACTCATAACAAAAGAGTATTAAGAAGGGCATGGAGTCTCTTGAGTCTTGAGCAAACATGTAGCATTCACCCTCACCTATGTTTATTATTTTTGAATATTGGGTGGTACTGGTGAGTGGTGACTCAGAGAGAGGCATTTTGACTTAAATGAAATAAATGGACTTTTTAATTGAATATTGGCACATGCTTTGTTTTGCATAATTATTGTTTTTTCCGTACTTATTATTTCTTCTTTTAATTCCTTATTTACAGACGGGAAAAACCAACTTTGTTGAGCATCGCACTTTTCTGCATTTGTACCGCAGTTTTCATCGCCTGTGGATTTTTCTAATATTAATGTTTCAGGTTAGTGGTTTGAGATTGTGATCAATCATGCATAAATATATCTAGAATTTATAATGCTAAAGATGCCTTTTTCTGAATGATGATGCAGTGCTTAGCTATTATCGCCTTTCACCATGGGAAGATAAACCTTGATACCATTAAAATATTACTTAGCGCTGGACCAGCCTTTTTCATACTGAACTTCATTGAGTGTACGCTCTCTATTTTTTTGTTCATGATTTCCTTTTTACAACTTCCCTAGATCATTCTACCTTTTCTTTATGTTATCTAGATTAGCACCTATATTTTCTATGATGGCTTTTTAATTCCTTTCCTAATTCATTCTACCTGTTCTTAAAATGTTTTCGGACTGGGGTCTGCTAATATTTTCTATGGTGGTTCACTGGTTCTTCTTTGTTCCACGTTTTATGGCGCTTCTGTTCTTTTGTAGGTTGCTTGGATGTTATACTCATGTTTGGCGCATATAAGACAGCTAGAGGCTTTGCTATCTCAAGATTAGTTATCCAGTTCCTTTGGTTAACTGCAGTTTCAACATGTGTAACCTATCTTTATTTGTGAGTATTCAGTTGGATTTTGTTATTACGTTCTCTTAATGTACACTAAGTTACCTATTTGCTAACAGGAAAGTCTTGGACGAGAAAAATGCAAGGAACTCTGATTCAACTTATTTCCGGATTTATGTTCTTGTTCTTGGTGGTTATGCCGCTGTTCGGCTTGTGTTTGCATTAATGGCCAAGATTCCAGCTTGTCACAGGCTCTCCAGTTTTTCTGATCGGACACAGTTTTTCCAATTTTTCAAGTGGATATACCAAGTATACATATCTTCATTCTACATCCTAGTTTGGGAACATATCTTCATTATAAATTATGTACTCATCTTGTTTTTCCTTTTTGTACTTAGGAGCGATATTATGTTGGACGTGGACTTTATGAGAGTATAAGTGACTATGCCAGGTTCTTTCCTTGCACTTAAGAATTTTTGTACAATGTGTACGGAATCCTTAGTTTTTGTGATCATGGAAGAAAAAACCGGCCGGTACCGGTTACCGGGTTTACCAGCCCGGGAACGGGTTTTCTATCCTTGTTTGTGATAATCACTCCAGATTAACATCTTGAGCATAACATTTCTTTCCTTTTTTCTCTTAAATTTATTATCATGGTACTAATATCCAGTTGCTGTCAATTCTCCTGGCTGATCATCATATTTCATGCTATATTGTGGTTGTGATATTTTGTTATGTTACTTGCATTCTTATTGGGGGCAGATCCATATACACACTTAATATGAGTACATGAAGTCAGTTACTAGCAATAGCCTGAGATGTACATGTGAGGGCACAATTACTACCTGGCGTTAGCAGCTGCTAGCAATAGCCTGAGATATACCCTCTGCTAGCTTCTTTACTAGTTGCCGGCCTGTCAAATTGAATAATTCAACAGCAGTTCTCTCATAGCTAACTGGCCTTCACTGCTTGTATTCGTCATGGTGTGTTATTTACTTGTGACAAATTTTCTGATGCAGATACGTGGTGTTTTGGTTGGTCATACTGGCATGCAAATTTACTTTTACTTATTTTCTTCAGGTGGTTATAATTGCATCTTTCAGAGCTTTGATGTTTGCTCTACATTTTCTGTGATCAAAATTTACTCTTGTTTATTGTGTCATTCACTTTTGCAGATTCGGCCTTTAGTTGAGCCAACCAATATAATTGTACAACTCCATAATTTGCAGTATTCATGGCATGATCTTGTATCAAAGGGTTAGTAGATTTATACATATTACACTAAGATCATTGTTCATTTGCTGCCACATCATTACTAAAAAAACTATTCTCTTCATATTTATCTGAGTACATTGTAGCAACGCAACTACCATGCTGATAATGTATTTTTCTAGGAAATAAAAATGCTTTGACCATCCTGAGTCTATGGGCACCAGTGTTAGCTGTAAGTTTCCTTTGTTAAGCTGTAAATTTCTTGGATATTAAAGAAAAAATGAACTCTGCAAACGATACATTACATTTTAATTGCATTTTTAGATATACGTGATGGACATTCACATTTGGTACACTCTTTTATCTGCTCTTGTTGGTGTTGTTATGGGCGCTAGAGAACGCCTTGGGGAGGTACATTT
Organism: Hsuehochloa calcarea; assembly: GCA_036346395.1. Lineage (NCBI taxonomy): Eukaryota > Viridiplantae > Streptophyta > Magnoliopsida > Poales > Poaceae > Hsuehochloa > Hsuehochloa calcarea. The sequence goes on along the minus strand of CM070604.1, from coordinate 53,886,512 downwards.
TGCTCTTTTTATGTTCTTGTGCTGTTCATGGATCCAAGTACTACCAGCAGTTTATACATTTCTTGTGATTTGCAAAGTGGAGTATCATTTTGACATGTGCTAATTTAATGCAGATTCGTTCAATAGAAATGCTTCATAAACGTTTTGAGAGCTTTCCAGGAGCTTTTGCAAAAAAACTTTCCCCACAAAGGTCCTTAATCCTATTCTTTAAATTGTGTAATTTTGAGCACTTATGAGTTATGACTAAGAACATCTCGTTCAAATTGATTTGGATATTTAGGTCCTTGTTTCTAAACTGGTTTTATTTGACACTGCAGGATATCTAACAGACCAGCTACTCAGGTAAACAAACACCTGTTCATTACATATTGGTTTTAATACTTCCTTTAAAAAGATTGGTTCCTACACACTCTCTCCCTCTCTCTCTCGCTCACTCTCTCTCTCTCACACACACACTCTTCTAGATTCATCATTGAAGAAAATTTACAATTATTTTTTGTCATCCAATATGTTGCAAACAAGTTTATTCAAGTTAACCAAGCATGTCACTCAAGTTTAGCTTGTTGCCTCACTAGCTACTAGATTAATTCTTAACTTCTGAAGCCCGAATTCCTGTATTCTTATTTCATTCTTGTTATTACCTCTCTTTTAGGGTAGTAACCTAACAGCTTTGACGATGGCCTGAAGATATTGTTGTTTTAATGGTTCCGTTTTTAGTCATCGTACAAAAGTCGTGCTAGCTGATTTGACAGTCTTATTTTTGAAATTTCGATACAAGTGTATATCTGAATGTACTGAAGCTTTGATCACTCAACATTAGGACTCAGAAATTACTAAGATGTATGCCTCGATATTTTCCCCGTTCTGGAATGAGATTATCAAGAGCTTGCGTGAAGAGGACTATATCAGCAACAGGTATGGTAAACCCAGCGTATTGTATTATCTAATTACCCCATTTGCTTCAATATCATGACAAATTTTCTTTCAGGGAAATGGATTTGCTTATGATGCCAAGTAACTGTGGAAATTTAAGGCTTGTACAGTGGCCATTGTTTCTTCTGACTAGCAAGGTATCCTAATTGAAATTAACTAAATTGTTTTTTTGCAAGAACAAATCTGCTACATATAAGGAAACCAACGATTTGGCTGCTATAAATCTGTTGGTTGCTTCTTTTGTAGATCATGTTAGCGAATGACTATGCTTCCAACTGTGAAGACTCGCAGTCTGAGCTATTTTACAGAATATCGAAAGATAAATACATGGCATATGCTGTCAAGGAATGCTACTACAGCGCTGAAAGAATTCTGAACTCTTTAGTTGATGGTGAAGGGCAGCGCTGGTATGCTTTCTTACTGAAAGATGAAGTATATGACGCTAACATCAACATTATTGTAATGCATAATTGATGCTAACATCAATGTTTGCCCTAAATTATGTCTTCACAATCACATAATTGTGATGCATTCTCCAAATACATGTATAGGGTTGAAAGGCTTTTCCGAGAGCTCAATGACAGTATAACACAGGGTTCACTTTTAGTGACTATAAGCCTCAAGAAGTTGCAGTTAGTCCAGTCAAGGCTCACTGGTTTGACAGGACTTCTGGTAAGATTGTTATCCAGTTACCCTTGATTTTGGATCTGGACAAATAAACCAGACCGAAGTGCTTTACTTGAATCATCCACATAATTTCTTCTGAATGAGGGTTCAACGGATGGGCATTATGTCTTGGTTATTGCTGAAATATTTCCTATTTCATTTATGTTTCATAAATTTACCATGAAGGCATTTTATATGATAAACCAAATATCTATTAGATACGCGATGAGACTGCTGATCGTGCAGCTGGTGTTACAAAAGCTCTCCGTGAGCTTTATGAGGTTGTTACCCATGAGTTTCTTGCACCAAACCTGAGGTATGCACTAAAATTGCTATTTCAATTAGTAAAAGATATCCGTTCCACTTTATTTTCTATCACTAATATGCCCTTTCTTGCTGCAGGGAACAGTTTGATACATGGCAATTATTGTTAAGAGCTAGAAATGAAGGGCGTCTATTCTCAAAGATTTTCTGGCCAAAAGATCTGGAAATGGTACTTTTCTTACCCAACTAATTTAAAATTGCTTAGATATTTATGTTCTTACTAGAGTGATGTTTTATGTGTGCCTGCAGAAAGAACAGGTCAAGCGTCTGCACTTACTTTTGACTGTCAAAGACTCTGCTGCCAACATCCCAAAAAATTTGGAAGCTCAGAGAAGATTGCAATTTTTCACCAACTCTCTATTCATGGACATGCCAGCAGCAAAGCCTGTCTCTGAGATGATACCATTCAGGTACTATAAATGCGTATGAACACCATCTTAAGGAATTGGATTATTGACACCTAATTATTTTGTGCAACAGTGTCTTTACCCCATACTACAGTGAAACTGTACTTTATAGCATGTCCGAGTTGCGCGTTGATAATGAAGATGGCATTTCTATACTTTTCTACCTTCAAAAAATCTATCCTGGTAGGCTGGTACTATTAGCACACTTATTTTTTAACTGTTTTTTTTTTCAGCTTCTTATTGTTCATGAAGGTTCTTTAGCTTTTGAACAAAACTATGTTTTGACACCTTGTTTTAACCTGCTTCTCTTCAAGTGGCTACTTGCTCACCACAAGTAAATGGATAAGCGGATAACTTTGGGATTTGTGAATAGTTTTACCGCTTCTGAGTTCAGATTCGTAAAAATATCTGTTAGGTGTGTGACGTGTGTCACATCGAGATGTTCTAGCTGATTTGGAGAATGTGTTTTGTTATACCGGCAAGGGGATGAGTAGAAAAACAATTAAGTCTTAGTGAATGGTAAAAAAAGTGCCCGCCTCTGATTTTTTTTTCATATGCTTTCTCTTACAACTTGTTGGTAACATCCTAGTTCATTAGGGTTTGGTTCTATGTTGATATTCTTATGGCCATGTTGCATGGTAAACTGTATCAGGGATAGAAAAACCGGTACCGGTGCAAATCCGGCGATACGGTGCAAATCCGGCGATGGGCGAATCGCCGCCATCGTTCCGTCGAGCTATCGGAAATTCCGGATGAAATCCGCTTGAATTATTTAAAAACCAGCTGAAATTCAAAATTTGAATTGGCTAAACTGGAAAGAAACCGGCCGGTTTTCTTCTCCCGGTCGCCACTGGCAGAGAAAAAAAACCCGGCTGGTTACCGGTGGCAACCGGGAGAAAAACAACTTGCCGGTTTCTTTCCGGTTTAGCAAATTTGAATTTTGAATTTCGGGTGTTTTTTAACAAATTCAAGTGAATTTCATCCGATTCTTCCGGATTTCCGATGTCGACCGTAACCGCCGATTCTGGTACCATCCCATTGGGATTTGCACGCATCGGTTTTTCTATCACCGGCGATTCTTGGTACCGTCCACCATTGGGATTTGCACCGTGCAGTTTTTCTATTCTCGCCACCGGTTGTTATTGGTAACCGGTCAGAATCGCCGGGTTTTTTTTCTCTCAACTGTATTGATATCATGTTTTTAAAATGTTCTTTGGGGGAAATTAGAAGTCTTTCATAGTTCTCAAAACTGGTCCCTTCTATTGTGTTTGTAGAATCAATTTTTTAAACGAACACTGTTTTCTCAGCGGTGTCCCCCTAGAGGGCTATACAGTATTGGAACAATTGCACTTGTTTTGCAGAGGAAAATGTTCTGTTACTTTATGTCGCATACATTGTATTCCCTTTTTTCTTTAACATTTCTTTTCACTAAAATTTTTAGTAGAGCAAGCCATCTTCACTATATCATTGTAAATACAACTTCAATTATAGCAAGTTTCTGACATATCAGAATGCGAGGTTTGCTTAGTGATTCCCCGTTAGGTCAGTCACCAAAAAGAAGTGATGATCCTTTTTTTTGATTTCATTGTACCCAATTACTCAATAGTTCTACACTGACATGTTTAAATTTAGTTTGCATTAGTTATTAGTAATTCTAACTCATATTTTTGAAGTGCTTCTTAAAGAAGATTGTTGCTTTCATATAAAACATGCCCTTAGTTGTTACAGGCTAACGACACTGCTTTTCATTTGATTTGCAGATGAGTGGGCAAACTTCTTAGAACGAATTGGCCGTGGAGAATCATCAGAAGATGATTTCAAAGATAGTCCAAGCGACACCTTAGAATTGAGGTTTTGGGTATCGTATCGTGGCCAAACTTTGGCACGTACAGGTCAGTTTGTTGTTTCATTTCTTTTGTTTACAGCTAAATGCTCAAGTTATAGCAGAATCTATCTGTAATTAGGCACCTGTAATCAAGGATTCAAAAACCGGTCCCGGCGCAATTCCTGGCAGGCGGCCGGTACCGGTAACCGGTCGGTTACCGGTTTTTCCCGGTCGAATTTCGTTAAATTTTGCTTAAAAATCAATCGAAATTTGAAATTTGAATTTGCAAACTCCGGAAAAACCGGCCGGGATTTCAAATCCCGGCCCCACCGGTAAGGTCGGTTACCGCCGGTAACCGGCCGGGATTTCCATCCCTGCCTGTAATTATTACATGTTCCATACTACACTCGTCCATATGCTTTGTTCTGATGCCTGACTGCATAATGCCATGATGTTTGTCCTTTCTTTATTGCTAATCTGCTATATTCCACGACTTTGTATTTTGCTGAAGCAGTGCGTGGTATGATGTACTACAGAAGAGCCTTGATGTTGCAGAGTTACCTGGAGAAGAGATATCTTGGAGGTGCGTATATGGTTTTCTGTTGGTGGTAAATTAATTCAACATATTTCTTGGCTATCTCTTCATCCTTTTGTTTGTTCTACCAGGCATTGAAGATGGCTATTCTGCAGCTGAATATATTGACACTCATGGCTACGAGTTATCTCCTGACGCACGGGCCCAGGCAGATCTTAAATTTACGTACGTTGTTTCATGTCAAATATATGGACAACAGAAGCAAAGGAAGGCTCCAGAGGCTGTGGATATTGCTCTCTTAATGCAAAGGTTAGTTGACTTTTGTATTTCTTGTTTACTGGATGGGTTGTAAATGGATTACAAGGACACAACAATTCTAAATTCTTGGCTTACCGGTTGTGTTCTTTTGTCTACTAGACGGGCTAGTTATTTTTTTGTTTCGTTTTCTTTTTTTGAAGTTCCATAACATGTTTCTGATCTTGATTGTTGCTATATTAATTTTTTTAGGCTGTTCCACTTTAGAATACTGATTGCCTTTTGTTATAATTTATAGAAATGAGGCTCTTCGGGTTGCATTCATACATGAAGAGGATAGTGTGTCAAGCGATGGACATGCCATAAAAGAGTATTATTCCAAGCTAGTAAAGGCTGACGTCCATGGAAAAGATCAAGTCAGTGCACTTCTGTAAATTTATTTGGTTAATCTTTTACTAATGAATAGTGGTGTGGTGCATTCTTCTTGTTTTGGAATGAGGCTTCTTGTATTGCAAAGGGGCCAATGAGTCAATATATACAAGTACATAGTAGGAGCACAATATGCAAGAAAAACCCTAAACTAGGGAAGAATAGCATATCATAACACTGAGTTTGGAGAGGAAAAGACGGTGTTGAGCTCGTATCTGTGCCTTTGTGAAGAAGTTCACTAGCTGAAGCTCCGAAGGCACGTACTGAAGAGCCACAACATGATCCTGCACTTGCAATCTCATATAGAAAGTATCAACACCAATGTGCTTGGTGAGTTCATGTTTCACGGGATCTCGCGCAATACTGATCGCACCCGTAGTGTCAGACAAAAGAGGAATCGGTGCGGTAACAACGACACCAAAATCCTGAAGGAGCCACAATAATCAAGTAACCTCAGCTGTTAACGACGCCATAGCCGTCAACTTAGCCTCAGCACTCGAGTGGGAAATTGCTGTCTGTTTTTTGGTCTTCCAGGTAATCAGAGAGGATCCAAGGAAAACACAGTAGGCAGAAAGAGATCGGTGATCGGAGAGATCACTAGCCCAAGTCGCATCAGAGTACACCTTGAGCTGCAAGGAGCTGGAGCGAGGAAAGAAGAGCCGACGAGAAACGGTGCCATGAGGATATCGAAGGACACACAGAAGATGATTGTAGTGAAGCTAAGTGGGAGCCGAAACGAATTGACTTGAGTATGAACATGATGAGAGATGTTAGGTCGAGTGATTCCAAGATAGACAAGACTACCAACAAGGTGACCGTAGCGAGTGGGATCCTCAAGGGGCTATCCATCAGTGAGGCGAAGGTGAACTCCAAGCTCCATGGGAGTGTCCACTGTGCGCTGATCAGTGAGACAAGCGCGAGCAAGAAGGTCTTGAATGTTTTTACCCTGAGAGAGGTAGTAGCTCTCAGGGGTAGAAGTGACCTCAATCCCAAGAAAGTAGCGAAGCGGACCCATGTCAAACATCAAGAACTAGTCACTGAGACGCTTCTTCACAAAAGCGATGTACTGAGGATCATCATCAGTGATGATCATATCATCAACATACAGAAGAAAAAAGAGTCCGACCACGGGGAGAGGTGTGAACAAAGAGAGCAGGGTCATGGCCACTAGCGGTAAAACCGGCCTCAGTGACAACAGAGAAGCGCTCAAACCAGGCTTGAGGAGCTTGCTTGAGCTCGTAGAGAGCGAAATCATCAGAGACAGAATACCCATGGGCGACTGCATGTAGACTTCCTTACGCAGCTCGCCATTTAGGAAGGCATTCTTGACGTCCAACTGAGAAATGGACCAATAGCGAATAGAGGCAACTGCAAGAAGGGTCCGAACAGTGGTCATGTGAGCAACAGGCGCAAAAGTCTCGTTGTAGTCACGGCCATGCTCCTGCTGAAAACCACGGGCCACAAGATGAGTCTTGTAGCACTCAAGAGAGCCATTGGAGCGAGTCTTAATTTTGTATATCTACTTGCACGTGATCGGAGTAACACGAGCAAGTAGGGGAACAAGATCCCAAGTCCCGGTGTGCTTTAGGGCAGTAATCTCCTCAGCCATCGCCTGCTGCTACTCCTGATGGGCAGTAGCCTCTCGATAAGTCGTAGGCTCAACAAGAGCAGCGGCCGCAAAGTCGTAACGCTCAGGAGGCCTGACAGTCCGACGATCACGAAGATCATACCTGTGAGGAGAGGCTGGAGTGGGACCGATCAAGGACGAGGTAGTTAAGGGAGTAGAAGGCTCAACTGGAGGAGGCTGTGGACAGCGAGAGTAGCACAGCATAAAAGGGGAGATCTCAACAAAAGAGTTGGTAGGAACCTCCGGAGGAGGTAAGGCAACCGGAGGAGATGGGAGTGATGGTGGTGAAGGAGACTGTGGTGGAGGAGACGAGGGTGGTAAGACACGAACTGGAGGAGGAGAAGAATAAAGAAAAGTCAAAAAGGAAAGTGACTCAGCGGATGAGACTCGTCAAAAGTCACGTCGTGAGAGATACTCATTCATCAAACAACAGGATCATAGCAACGATAACCATGGAAAAAAACTCGGCTGGTTACCGCCGGAATCGGACTTACCAGTGGGAACCGGGATTCCAAATACCAGTCGGAAAGCTTCAAATTCAAATTCAAAATTCCGACGGTTACATCCCAAATTCAATTTTTTTGTAGGCGAATTTCAACTGAGATTTTCCCGGGTTTTCCAGTTACCGTTATTGGCCGCTTGACGGGATTTGTCCCGGTAGCGGTTTTTGGATCCTTGACGATAACCTTTGTGCTCAGAGCTGTAGCCAAGAAAAAACACACTTGACTGACTGAGCAGTCAGCTTGGTGCGCTTACGAGGTGGAAGAACGACGTAGCAGACACAACTGAAGCAACGAAGGTGAATGTACTGGGGTGGCGAACCAGTGAGATGCTCAAAAGGGGTGCGTCCCTTGAGGGCAGAAGAGGGCTGCCGATTGATAAGAAAGGCAATGGTAGAGAATTTCAGCCCAAAAATGAGGTAGGACATGAGAAGCATGAAAGCATGAGCTGTCTCAAGAAGATGACGGTACTTACGCTTAGCGACACTATTCTGAGCATGACCACCAGGACAAGAATACTGAGGGAGAGTGCCCTGTTCAGCAAGAAAACGACGAAGTGAAGTGGAGAGATACTCACTAGCAAAATCTGCCTGGAAAATATGAATGGTTGACTCAAACTGAGTATGAACCATGGTGGTAAATTGCTGGTAAATGGAAAGGACCTGACCGCGAGAAGATATAAGATAGAGCCAAGTGTATCTGGAATAGTCATCATTAAAAATCACATAATAGGTATGACCCCCTTCCAAAGTGAAGGGAGTCGGTCCCTAGACATCAGAGTGAATCAAATCAAAAGGATGCTGAGACTCAGAATCATTAGAGGGATATGGGAGTTGCAGCTACTTGCCAAGCTTGCAAGCCGCACAATGTAAAGCAGTGTCACCAGAAGCAGAACCTAGAACACCACCCCCTAGTAGAGACGAAAGACGAGAATCACCAATATGACCTAACCGATGGTGCCACTGGCAAAAGTGGTGGCGGAAGAAACAGCTGAAGCTGAGGTGGTGGTACTGGCTGGTGGAGGCAGCGGAAGGAAGATACAGCCAGTCGAGCTCTCAAAGACGTTGAGAATCATGGCGCCTAGGACCAATCCCAACCAGAATCCTCGTACGACAGTCCTGAACACAGCAAGAGTTAGAATCAAGAATGATGCGATAGCCATGACTAGTGATCTGACCAGCTAAGCTGCATAGTAAGACTAGGAACATGAGATACAGTTGGAACACGAAAAGACGGGGTGGAAAGAGTGCCTCTTCCCGCAACGGGAAGAGATGTGACATCCGCAGTCTGAACTGTGAGAGGAAGATCAAGTGGTCTCACAGAAGATGGGTGTGGTCCGGTGTCATGTGGAAAGAGGCACCGGAATCCGGAATCCATGGAAAAGATGTTCCTGAAGGCGTAGGTGGTGGCGCAGGACCAGAGGACCTAGCAGCAGAACCTGGTGCTGGGGCAGAAGCAGCAAGGCGTCGAAGCAACGTGAGCATCTCCTGGTGTGTCTGCTCGAAGGAACTCTAACGTGAATCGGACTGGGAGGATCCAGCTCCCCCCTCGAAGTGCGGCCACTCCGGCGAGTCTTCTGCTTCTTGCGATAGTACTGGGCAGTGTGCCCAGAACGGTCACAGTAGTTGTAGTGAAGGCCGGTCGGAGCAGCAGCGGTGGCCACAAGAGCAGAGGCAAACGTAGTGACCGATGTTGGGGTGTGAACAACCAAGACTGAAGAGGGCTGTTGTAGAATCCTTGCCGTGCGAAGACGAGCCTCCTTAGCCCGAATAGCAGTGAGAGCCTCCAATATGGAGGGAAGGGGCTGTCTCATCAGCAACTAGGAGCGAGCCACCTCATACTCCGGATGAAGGCGGGTGAGGAAATCACGGAGGCAACGAGTTTCCAAGTGAGCTTGCTGACGAGCACAATAGGTGCAGGACAGGCAGACATTTAGCCCAGAGAGTCAACCTGACATCAAACGACAACCAATTACTGGTAGAAGGCGTCCACGGTGGCATCCTGCTGCTGGAGAGACTGCTCCTCCCGAAGAGTGGAAAGGTACAAGGCCTCGCTCTTCTGCTCGTAGTGGGCATGAAGATGATCCCACATCTCCTTGGCCGTAGACAACCCAAGCACATCGGACGCGTGCTCAGGCTGAATGTTGGCCACCACGATGGCGGAGGCCTTAGCGTCCCCATCATTCCACATCTCTTTGGCATGGAGCTGCGTCTGGTACTCCTCGAGCACCTCTTCGAAGGCAGCAATGGTAGCCCGTTGAACATCCTTAGTAGCATCAACAGGGAAAATGGGCTCGGTTGGCAAGACGGGGCAGGGTGGGCAAGGCCGCTCGCCGGTGAGGTAGACCCATAGGTGCTGTCCCCGCAGATGAATCCTCATGTGCTAGACAAACTCGCGGTAGTTGACGCCGTTGAAGGTAACCGGTGGCTTCGGAACCAAGACGGTACCCGCGCTCGAGGTTCTGGAGGGTGCCATCTTGTGTGATGGTTGCTGCCAAATCCTGAGCCGGGTTAGCAACACAACAGTAGCGGTCGCGAGTTCGGTTCTCGCAAAACCTGAGCCGGGTCAGCAACACTGGAGCAGGGGAGGCCCTGGCGAGGAGGCCCAGGCGCAGGAGCTGCAGGTGAGGAGGCAAGGGCGACGCCGCGTGCAGCAGAGCAGAGGAGGCGAGGTGTGGCCCGGGTGCAGGAGCTGCAGCTCGGCTGCTACCTCTCGGGAGCTGGGGAGGACCGGCCGAAAGATGTAGTGGGAGTTGTCCAGCGGCACTTGGTCGATGACGAGTGGCCCTGGGAGCGGGGTCTGGCTTGGGCGAGCGGGATCCGGCGCAGGCGGCGCGGATCCGGACCTGCTCGGATGGCGTGGGGAATGGCTAGATCCGGCGCAGGCGGCGTAGATCCAGTTTAGGCAGCCCGGTCGGCGCGTGCAGCTCGATCGGTGCGGGCAGCTCGATCGGTGCGGGCAGTTGAAGCAGAGGAAGCCTCGAGCGGAAGTAGAGGGAGGATCAGGCGTGGGGACGGTGGCGGCGGCTGTCACAGAGCTCTGATACTATGTTTTGGAATGATGCTTCTTGTATTGCAAAGGGGCAATGAGCCAATATGTATAAGTACATAGTAGGAGCACAATATGCAGGAAAAACCCTAAACTAGGGAATATATATATGAGTCTGTAGTATATGGACAATATTTTGTTGAATTATCATCTATCTGAGCCTCTATAGCGGTAAGAAATCAAGTGATAATTGCTACCTGATGTTGTACCCTTCCTTTTTCCTTTCTCGTGATCCCATAAACCGTAAGCCCAAACTTTTTGACATTATTCCTTTTAGACCACATGTTGCTTCTTAGTCTGGTAAAATTTTCCCCTTTTAGAATAAAACTGACAATACAGTTTTCTCATGTTCATATGTTGAATAAGAGGTCCTGAACAAATCATAGCTGTTCTTCTCATCATTTCCCGTTTTCTTGCTTCTGCACTACCTCTTCTAGAGGTGCGCCTTTACCATTGCCAAGCTACTGAACAAACTCCACTGCCGTCAGCAACCACAATGTTACTGTAGTCTCTGTCCTAGTATCTTGCAACCGCATTGCTAATATACCAACCTTGTTTTCTTCTTTTTGCAAAAGCCTTGCAGAGAAGACATCAATAAACTTTTGCACAGTTTATAATAATGGTCTTTCACTATATCTTTTGACAACTTACCAATTCAAAAGAAAATTAATTATATATTGTAATGGTAGTAGTCTCATGCTAGCCAAAATTTACCGATGCAGGCAAATATAGTAAGTTTTGAATTGCAGTATACTCATAAGTTCTTGAGATTATTCCATTGCGTTTATTGCAATTCAGATGTATATGCTACTGATTTTATCGTATTTGCTATTTTGCTGCAATTTAATTCCCCAAACTACAGAAGGAAATTTCGTTTGCTGCAATATTGTCAGGCATAATGTATTTTACTGATGTTGCTTTTGCTTGACCTCTTATGCTTTATTTTGCCATACTGTTGCACATATAGGAAATATACTCCATTAAACTGCCTGGGAACCCCAAGCTCGGTGAGGGTAAACCTGAAAATCAAAACCATGCTATAATCTTCACTCGAGGAGATGCAGTACAGACTATTGATATGAATCAGGTTTACTTTTCCCCCCTTTAATGCTAACAGTACCTTAAGTCCTTAACCTTTCCATTTTTAGATTCTCAATTCCTACAAAAATGTATTACTGGTTATATTCTTATGCATCTTTTTTAGATTGTGCGTGTATGTGTGTGGGCAGGGATCCAAATCCGGCTCGGTAAAATCCGGCGATAAGCAGGCTCAGAATCTACTATTCGGAATTTTTTAAAAAACTCGACGTAAGTTTGCAATTCAAATTTTGAACTCGGTTTTTCTCGGGGCCGGTAACCGGTAAAACCGGCTGAAAATACCGGAAAAACCGGAAAAATATAGAAAAATGGTAATTATCAAATTAAAATTTGGAATAATGCAAATATTAATGAGAAAATGTTTCAAGTTGTAGATAAAAAGTCATCCTTGGTAGCTTCACTCTCTAGGGAGGGAGGGAGCATGAGGGAGACAATGCTATGTGCTGCTGTCCAAGCCTCTAAGACAGGATATTGATGTTAAAATAATGAAGGCTAGGGTTTGCTATTCACAACTATTCATCTTATTCATTAATGAAGGAGATATATATAGAAGATACATGGGCCTCATGGGCTACAAGGGCCACATGGGCCAAGAGAGAGAAAGAGAGAAATGTAGAATATACAATACTCTTAACACCCCCCTTCAAACTCAAGGTGGATCAGGAGGATCTGATGCACTGAGTTTGAATAGATGAAGTCGATGATGTTCTCTAGTCTGAGCTTTAGTGAAGAAATCTGCAACTTGGAGCTCGAGGAATATACTTGAGGGTGATGGTCAATCACGACAATGAGATCGCGTGAAGGATGCATCAACACCAATGTGTTTTGTCACCATGCTTGACCGGATCATTGGCAATTTGAATGACAATTGTATTGTCACAAAAGAGAGGGTAGGATTGTCACAAAGGACACCAAGATCACCAAGAGCCATCGAAGCCAAATGATCTCGATGTTGTAGCGGCAAGTGCTCTGAGCTCGCCTCTGCACTAGAGTGTGACACATGATCGCTTCTTGGACTTCAAGCAATAAGCGAAGTACCAAGAGAGATACAATAGCTGCGATGATCGGCGATCGCAGGATCACTCGCCCAAGTAGAGTCGAGTAAGCGTGGAGCCGAGCCGACTCGAATCGCATAGAACAGACGCTTGGACGCAGATTCTCTCAAGTATCTCAAGACACGAAGAACATGACTATAGTGAATCGAGGAGGAGCATCGACAAACCTGGCCGAGCACATGAACAACATGAGCAATGTCCGCCCGTTATTGTGAGATAGACAAGGCTCCCAACAAGTCGACGATAGCGAGAAGAATCATCGAGGTACACCGCCCGTAGGTCGGCCGCAAGTGAAGCTCCATGGGTGTGGCAAAGAAGACGAGTATCACCATCCCGGATCGAGCAAGTAGATCCCGAACATAGCGATCTTGTGAGAGATAGTAGCCATCACCATCGAATGAACCTCAATTCCTAGAAAATAGCTCAATTTTCCCAAATCGGACATCATAAATTGTTCACTCAATTTCTTCTTGACAAAAACCACGTGGTCCATGTCATCTCCCGTGATCAACATATCATCTACATACAGAAGAAGCAAAGTACGACCTCGCTGAGAAGTGTGAACAAATAGGGCAGGGTCATGCTCACTCGAAGTGAAACCAGCAGCTCGAATCACGTAATCGAACGCTCAACCAAGCACGAGGAGCCCGCTTGAGACCATATAGAGCACGCCTAAGGCGACAAACATAGCCTGTAGGAGCCTCAACTCCTGGGGGTGGCTGCATATAGACCTCCTCATGTAGATCACCGTGAAGAAAAGCATTCTTGACATCCATCTGAGATATAGTCCATGTGCGTATTGCTGCAACTGCAATAAAAGTACGGACTGTGGTCATATGAGCAACTGGAGCAAAAGTCTCATCATAATATCGACCATAAGGCTGCTGAAAACCTCTTGCAACAAGACGAGCCTTGTATCGCTCTACTGACCCATCTGATTTGTTCTTTATTTTGTACACCCACTTGCAAGTGATAGGAACAGCTCCAGACGGTAGCGGAACAAGATCCCAAGTGCCCGTGCACTCTAATGCTGTGAGCTCCTCTGTTATAGCCAACTGCCACTCAGGTACACCGTGACCTCGATAGGTACTCGGCTCACCATCGTGACTGCACGAGAAAAACCCCATCTCTCTGGTGCCTGAATAGAAGAACGATCACGTAGGGTATATCGTGATGTAGTAGAACGATCATCAGAGTCGATGGTACTGGCCGGAGGATCCGGCGGAGGAGAGGAGGACAGAGTATCAGAAGGAACTCTCTGTCGACGACTATAGTGGAAGGGAAGAGTGGAAGTGTTAGAAATCTGGTGGAGTGGTGGAGAAGGTACGAGAAGGTGAAATCGTGGAGAAGGTGTATCTGGAGAATGAATGGGAGGTAGACACAAAAAGGAAGTGGAATCTGTGGAAGAAGTGGGATGTGGAGAAGAATGATGAAAGAAAGGACGTCCCTCATCAAAAGTCACATCACGAGAGATGCGAATGCGACGTCTTTGAGGATCATAGCAACGATAACCCTTATGCTCGGGATCAGAACCCGTAAAAACACACTCAATCGATCGAGGGCTCACTTTGTGCGCCACGAGGTGCTAGAAGGACATAGAGACACAACCAAAACGCGAAGATGAGAATAGTGGCGGGTGCTCAGACAGACCTCACGGGACACTTGCCTGAAGCTTAGAAGATGGTGACGGTTAATAAGATAGATCACAGAGGCCGCTTCCCGAAGTGAGAGGGACAAAGGAGGAAATGAGAAGAGCGCGGCGGCCTCGATGATGTGATTTGCTTGCGCCAAGAACACCATTCGAGCATGAGCATTGGGACACGAGAGCCGAGGAAGAGTACCTCGGAAGAAAGAAAGCGACGAAAGGTCGAGAAAGCTACTCGCCTCAGTCAGAACGGAAAACACGAATGGAAGAAGAAAACTATGTATGAACCATCTTAGCAAAAGACTGATAAATGGAAATCAACTGAGAACGATGTTTCATAAAATAGATCCAAGTATATCGAGAGTGATCATCAACAAATATGACATAATAACTATGACCACCCTTCGAAGCAAAAGGAGATGGACCCCATACATCTGAATGCACCAAATCAAAAAGATCAGAAGACTGAGAGGTACTACTGGGATATGGAAGTTGTAGTTGTTTTCCCAACTTACAACCAGTACAATGAAAACTAGACTCAACAGTGACATGACCTAAGGAACCTGGTGAACTAAAGTGGCGAGGCGAGCTCCACAAAGATGATCAAGTCGATGATGCCACTTGTCAAGGAAGACCCAACAGAGACCGAGATGAAGACATAGCGAGAAGACACCAAGGCCTTGACGATGGTGGAAGGAAGATGTAAGATGTCCAAGACATAGAGACTGGGAGAGCCTCTACGGCGATCGTCAGAACCAATCACTCTTCTGCTCTGACGATCTTGAATGAAACAGGAAGAATCATCAAATCCAATGAAACAGTTCATATCAGTTAGTTGACCAACAGAAAGAAGATTCATAGGTAGCTGAGGAACAAAAGACACATCAGGAACAGAGAAGCAAGATGTAGAGAGAATGCCCTGATGGGTAATAGGGCAAGGTGTACCATCAGCAGTGTGAACATAGGTTGCATCAGTCAAGGGCCTACGAGCAACAAGCTGAGAGCTGTCAGATGTGACATGAAACGAAGCACCTGAATCCAGAATCCAAGGATGAGCAGCACTAGAAGCAGAAGGTGCAACTGATGTCATAGCGCATAATCGATCCGTAAGTCACATAGATGTGGATGTGTCGCGATGGATCGCTCAAATGAGTGCTCTGGAAGGCCCAGTAGGTGCTCCACGACGACGGTCAAATGGCTGTCTAGCACGATAGGCAATAAGTCGATCCGATGTAACTTGAAACATTTGTCAATATGATGACCAGTCCTCTTGCAATGGGAACAAACCAACACTCCTGTGGGTGTCGCTCTGGTAGATCCAGACCGCTGTGAGAGACTCAGAACAGCATGTGGTGAGGATCCCGAGACAGGCATAAGAGAATGAAGACGCGTCTCTTCTGCAATCAAACTAGAGAGAGCGCGCATCAAAGTCGGTGGAGTGGGATAGTTGAGCAATTGAGTACGAATAGGCTCAAACTCCGATCAAGCCCCATCACAAATCGATACATGAGCGTCACGAGCATACTCATCTTTAGCAAAGACAAGACCGACAGTAACAAAGAAACCTTGGTGTCATAGACTCTAGAGGACCGGTGATGTGAGTGAAAGCACTGTAATATTCCTCCACTGACTGATCAGGCTGCTGCTGAAGACTATGAATGTTCTTGAGCAATGTGAAGCGAAGAGCACCACTGGACTGAACATATCTCTTCTCAAAGTATGTCCACATTTGCTTGGTCAAGTATGATACTCAAGACTCATCCGCAGAGAAACATCAACACTCAAAGACAATTCCGGTCATGACACGATCATCTTCTTTATGCCAAGCCTTTAAACACTCAGCATCAACGGTCTTCGGATCAGGAGGATCATCAGCCAAATGAGAGGCCAAACCATAACCCCTAAGAGTAGTCTTGGAGAAAGCCCATGCTCGGTAATTCAACCCATCGAGCTTGATATCCGTAAACACTAGAGATGAAGCGCCCCAAACATCGAGTCGGACTTAGCCATACCACACAACAATACCAATCACAGTAGCAATAGTAGCAGATCAGCAGAAGCAGTACTAATCAACAGTACTAAAGAGGCAGAGCACCCGGAGGTGGTATCGAATCAACGATACTAAAGGCGAGCAATGCTAATCGCAGATCGGCTCCGAGGCGAGCAATAGCATGCTAAGAAGCGAGGTTGCGCGCAGACGACCGTAACGACCACACGCGCGCAGACGACCACACGAAAACTCAGCGCGGGAGATGGAGAGCGCGACCTCCAGCGCGGGCGATGGGCACGGAGATGGAGAGATGGAGCAGCGCGACCTCCAGCGCGGCGATGGAGAGGCGCGCGATGGAGACAGCGCAGATCCAAGAACGCTTCGGCGGCAGACGAGAGGCGACCTCAGCGCGGCGATGGAGACGGCGAATCCGCAACGCTCGCATGGCGGCGAGAGGACGACCACACGCTTCGCAGACGACGACGCGATCTTGGATCTCTCCGGCGGTGAAGACGAGGCGGCGACGGAGAGGAAGAAGCGGCGGCGTCTCCGACCGGCGGCGCGGATGCGACCTTCACGCCTCTGGATGGAGACGGGCGGCGTCGTCTCCGACCGGCGGCGGCGGCAGACCACCACGCCTCTGGATGGAGTGGAGAGGCGGCAACCGAACAGTGATAGGATTAGGGTTAGGATTAGGGTTTGGATAAACTAGGCTCTGATACCATGTTAAAATAATGAAGGCTAGGGTTTGCTATTCACAACTATTCATCTTATTCATTAATGAAGGAGATATATATAGAAGATACATGGGCCTCATGGGCTACAAGGGCCACATGGGCCAAGAGAGAGAAAGAGAGAAATGTAGAATATACAATACTCTTAACAATTGCTAACAAAGGTCATCCAAGGAGCATCCAAGACTCTTTTATATATTATCAGTACTAAATATACTAAAAATCAATACATAATCTAGCATAACAGTTCCGGTCATGACACGATCATCTTCTTTATGCCAAGCCTTTAAACACTCAGTATCAACGGTCTTCGGATCAGGAGGATCATCAGTCAAATGAGAGGCCAAACCATAACCCCTAAGAGTAGTCTTGACTGAGAAAGCCCATGCTCGGTAATTCAACCCATCGAGCTTGATATCTGTAAACACTAGAGATGAACTGCCCCCAAACATCGAGTCGGACTTAGCCATACCACACAACAAATACCAATCACAGTAGCAATAGTAGCAGGTCGTGAGGCGTACTAATCAACGAGACTAAAGAGGCAGAGCATCTGAGGTGGTAATGAATCAACAATACTAAAGGCGAGCGGTGCTAATCGACAGATCGGCTCCGAGGCGAGCAATAGCGGTGCTAAGAAGCGCGAGGTTGCGCGCAGACGACCGGTAACGACCACCACGATCGCTGAGACGACCACACGAAAACTCCAGCGCGGGAGATGGAGACGGCGCGACCTCAGCGCGCGGCGATGGGCACGGAGATGGAGAGATGGAGCAGCGCGACCTCCAGCGCGGCGATGGAGAGGCGCGGCGATGGAGGCAGCAGATCCGAACGCTTCAATGGCGCAGACGAGAGGCGACCTCCAGCGCGGCGATGGAGACGGCGAATCCGCAAGAACGCTTCGGCGGCGGCGAGAGGGCGACCACACGCTTCGCAGACGACGACACGCAGTCTTGGATCTCCTCCGGCGGAAGACGAGGCGGCGACGGAGAGGAAGAGGCGGCGCGTCGTCTCCGGCCGTGGCGCGGATCGACCTTCACGCCTCTGGATGGAGGCAGGCGGCTGTCTCCGGCCGTGGCGGCGGCACCACCACGCCTCTGGATGGAGTGGAGAGGCGGCAATGAACAAATGATAGGATTAGGGTTAGGATTAGGGTTTGGATAAACTAGGCTCTGATACCATGTTAAAATAATGAAGGCTAGGGTTTGCTATTCACAACTATTCATCTTATTCATTAATGAAGGAGATATATATAGAAGATACATGGGTCTCATGGGCTACAAGGGCCACATGGGCCAAGAGAGAGAAAGAGAGAAATGTAGAATATACAATACTCTTAACAATTGCTAACAAAGGTCATCCAAGGAGCATCCAAGACTCTTTTATATATTATCAGTACTAAATATACTAAAAATCAATACATAATCTAGCATAATAATGCCTAAACCAACCGGAGAAGGATATTATGGAATAAAAAATTCATATTTTAATTCAAAGTTTTTCGGCCGGTTTTTTCCCCGGACTCGGCCGGGAAAACCGGTTACGGACTTACGGTTAACGTATTTCAACCTCTAGTGTGGGGGTGGGGATACCGAGATAGGATATAGGGAAACCACATCCTTCTCTCTTATTTTTTTACGAGAAGCAGTAGCGGAGGCCCCTACAGCATATTTTAAAATAGATTAAAAGGAGTTATGTACAAGAAAGGGAGAGGTGGAATTTACGCAAACTTACTGAGTGGGGTTAGAGTAGACAAACACATCTTTAGGTGCTAACATTCTCACTCATCATAGACGGGTTAGATCCAAAGGGATGTGAGGATCGCTAACCCCCTCAGATGGAGAAATAAACAAGGGAGCCCACCTCCTCATACCCATCTTATCCCGATCTGCCCATCATATCTCATCCAATGGTCTTGCGAGAGTTTATATCTTAGCACTTAAAGATGAGGTTGCAGACACGTCAGACAGTATAGAAGTTAAACAACCTTGACTGATAAAAATTCTTACATAGGATAACTACTTGGAGGAGGCAATGAAAATGCGAAATTTACTTGAAGAATTTCGTGGTAATCATGGTATCCGGTATCCCACAATTCTTGGTGTGAGGGAACATGTGTTCACCGGAAGGTTAGTCTTTGACTAATCTCAATTATTTTACCAGCTATTGGCTTCTTTTTATCTTTCTACGTCAGCCTGTTCTATTTTATTTCTTCTACAGTGTGTCTTCGCTGGCTTCATTTATGTCAAATCAGGAAACCTGTTTTGTTACTCTGGGGCAACGTGTTCTTGCTAACCTCAAGTGAGTAAATATTGTCATCAATACAGTAGCTAGCTGTAGGAAATAATTTCTGCACTTCCTTGCTACATTTTCTCGTTTTTGTAGCAAAGAACCTGTAAGGCTGTAACAATAGTTTCAGACCCTGGCAACTTAATTTTGTTTTGTTATCCTTCTCCAGGGTTCGAATGCACTATGGACATCCTGATGTTTTTGATCGGATATTTCATATAACCAGAGGTGGCATAAGCAAGGCATCCAGGGTGATTAATATAAGTGAAGATATATATGCTGGTTGGTATTTTGAATTCTCTACAGCTAAGTTACATCATGAACTTGACTTGGTGGATTCAGTGTTCATTGGCAACCTCACATGGGCTCATGGCTATCTAGGTTGCTTGTGATGCTTTGAACAAGGACTTCCAGTCCTTGTAAAAAATAAGAACTGGAACTAAAATGAGACCTTTTCCTTGCTGACCTATAAAAGCCTTTTCCGTTCTTTTCACTTTTTTGAGCTTTTTCTTTTCTTTTTTGAGAGGTTTTGAGTTTGTGCTTCATGAAATAACCAATCAGTGTTCCTAAAATTGGGTGCCATTCAGAGAAAAAAACCGGCCGGTTTCGGTAGAAAAAAACTTGCCGGAAACATGTAAATTCAAACTTGAATTTTTGACTCCGTAATGTCGTTTCACAGTTGGTTTAGGCATTGTTATGCTAGATTACGTATTGAAACATTACCTTTTAGTATATTTAACACTATTAAAACAATTTTATCTTGGATGCTCCCTGGATTCTAGGTTTTAAATGTATATTGGATAGATGGCAGACATTGAATGAGCCCACAGCCCCACACCATCATTATTGCATTATGCCTATGCCTTATATCTAATTAACATTTTCATTATTCCAAATTTCAAATTGCTAATTACCAATTTTATCTGTTTTTCTGTTTTTCAACCGGTTTTTTCCGATCCCGGGCGGTAACCGGTCCTATTACCGGTTTCCCGAAATTTCAGTTCAAATTTCATTTGGCAAATTTTGTGCAGGTTTCTTTCGGTTTTCCAGAATCGGTTGGTTATTCTGCAGACGTCATGCCACGGATTTGCCTCGATCCGGTTTTTGTATCCTTGGTGCCATTGTTTGAATGTACAAGATATGTACTATTTTGAATTACCTAAAAAGTTTGATAAAACCATCTTCGTTAACTTTTATCACACTAGACATGATGATGTAACACCCCAGCCCAACACTAAACCCAAAATGTCTCATAGACCATTCTAACTACCTATTTAAACCTTAGTTAATAATAATTCCAGCAAGGTATGCATGGAATAAAACCCCTCAACGGGCTACAGAATAACAACTTAACAATTTAAATGCATAAATGATTAACTTTCACAGCTTGTTCGCACACGCCAAGAACACTCAGGTTACACGCGCCTGAGAAATGCTCGAGTCACACACGCTCGAGAAACGTTTGGGACGCACCCAAGAAACGTCGGAACCATGCTCTGGTACATAGGATGACAACAAGTAATAATAATCAAACTATTATTAAACCAACCAAAGTTCCAATCATTAAACTAAATAATGACCAAGCCTGATAATAAAACCTAAAGGGAATTATCATGTCTATATATTTAGTGAAAACAAACTAAATAAGAATGTCTGTGTGATAAGCGCATGTGATGCGCATGTGCTACTCCATCTCATGCATGTCGCCTTTAACGATCACCTAAAAGCAACAACAAAGCAAGAGTGCGTTCAAGACTCAACAAATACATAATAGAACAATAAACAAACAACTTATCATTCAATAAAGTCACTATCATCATCATAAACATATCCAAATGTCATTCTCATCATCTCTATAATCAATTCTTATCATTATCTTTTCATCTATACGAACTTTAGCAGCTGATATTGGTATAGCAGAGTATTCACTCGTCGATGACACTATATCCTTCATTCTGTGGAGCCCCTACCTCTGTAGTATTTCATCAAGAGTACTTCGGAATATCCATGTAACATGTCATTTCTCACCGCCCTGGTCCTTACGCATATGCAAATGATGCAACAATGTTCATTATTCATCAACGTTATTCATTATCATCATCACCATGTCATCCTTATGGTTATGTCATCATCATGTCTTATCATCATTATCGTGACATTTAAATAAGCATAAATAAACGTTGTGGCAAGTTAATTGTAAAGACATGGGCAAACAAACCGATGTCTATTGCTCTACCATGCTCCATGCACTTGTCTTTTAGCCACGAGAATTTGAACGATGCAAAGGTGGCACCGAACTTGAAGCAACGCTCCCTAGACAACAATCAATAATACACCTAAAAAACATGCCATCATAGTACACGATCCACAAACAACTCAATATCGCTCATACGTGCAAACTCGGCACAAAACCCACTTTCATCGGACAGCATACCCGTTGTCCTAAACACCCATAACTTTTACTTATGGACTCCCAAAGGGATAGAAATCCGGCCATCACGGTTCTCGTGGTAACCTAAGCCTTACGGTGAGTAGCGGAAACGAAATCCCGTCCGGTTTTTCCGGAGTTTGCAAATTCAAATTTCGAATTTCGGTTGATTTTTAAGCAAATTTAAACGAAATTCAACCGGGTTTTTCTCGGGAAAACCGGTAACCGGCCCTACAATTTCTTGCTGGGATTCAGTCCGGTAACGGTATTTCGATCCATGCTCCCAATATAGCAAACTCTATATTTTTTTGGAATATACACAAAATTTTCTACAATTTCCTAGTTATGCAAATTCTCTGATTATGCTATCTAGTTCCCCGTTGTGAACCCCGAAGGTTAATCTGGAACTTCACGGAACAACAAACTTCACAATTTTATAACTATTTTTCTACTTTATGAAAAATAGCAAACCATACCACTTTTGGAAACTACAGAAAATTTTCTAGCTAAACCTAGTTATGACTTATGACCACAATTTAAATCTAACATCTACTGCACGTAATAAAACAATCTACATACTTGCTGTTAATGGCGACATGATTCTGGACAGCAGTACCCCAGAAGCCATAACTTTTCATTCGCTTATTCAAACCTAATGATCTTAAACTATCTAGAAAGCTTAGGAAATTATCTATAACTTTCTTAACATGGCGAAGTTATGAATCTGGACGAAGATACCCCAAAACTCCCCCGCAAGGTTTTGCAATACATCTAATCGAACTAGGGCATCCTTAATTACCCGATTCCCGCGATCAATCTACTCCAAACTTTGAATAAACGACAATCTAAGATCAAAGCAAGGTTTTCCAGATCGTGACCCCCTCGAATTTGGACTATGAAAATGGATGGATCCCGAAGCCCTAATTTTTCCTCTCTTTCCTTCTCTTCTCTCTTCTATTTCCTTCCCCTTCTTGCCTCTCTTTCCTTTGTCGTGGCAGCACACCATCCAGCAGTTTCTTTTCCTCTCTCTCTCCCCATAGAAAGCATGCAGCCTCATGCATAGCAGTAGCTTGCAGAGCTAGCAGCTAGGAGGACATGCAGAGCAGCGCATGTGCTAGGGAATAGCATGCATGATGCATGCAGGCAGGCGGCAGCATAGGGGCGCAGGAGGCTAGGCAAGCGCGGCAGCATGCATGGGTGCGGCAGAGGGAAGCAGGCTGCGCAGGAGGCAGGGGCTGGGCCGCTGGGGTGGTGGCGGCGCAAGGAAGCAGTAGCCGGCTGGGGACAAAAACTAGGTCTTGGTTGATCCCTCCCCTTCCTTGCTTATAAAGGGTGGCCTGGCCCTCCGCTTGCCGAGTCCAAGGTGGACTCGGCTTGGGCTGGAAGCCCACTAGCTCTCTCTCCCCTCCTTTTTCCCCTTTAATTACTCTAAATCCTTTTCTATTTCTTTTTAATAAACGGAGTATTACAGATGACTTAAAGATAACTTAAACATTAGTTTAGGATCACTTATGTATAACTATTAACCAGAATCTGAAACTCTTTAAAGCTTGACTTGTTAGTTTTAACTAATCTGCAGGATTCAATTCGACTCTGCGCCAGGGTAATATCACACACCATGAATATATCCAGGTTAGTTCTCTTGTATTACAAAAGTGTACAACATGGATAATATGCACTTTGGTGCATTTGCACCTATTATGGTTGGATCATGAGGATGCTCCTGAAAATTCCAAACTATTCATGGCTGTTTCACATGATAGAACATGTGCCCTTGCAAAATTTTGTTCATAAAGATGTTTATGTGTACATTATGGGAGATGTTAATATGAGCATTATGGAAAATGTTAATATGTGCATTATGGAAAAGACAAGTGAAACCAACGCATACAAGGCATATACATCATTATGTTTTTTTGGGTATAGTGAACACATTTGCAAGTGTGCATGAGCTAACATGTCTTACATTCAATGAATTTTTGAAATTTCTTTTTCCAAGTCCACATGCGTGCGCATTTTCTTAATGGGTGCATATGCCATTATGTGTATATTTGCATTTCCCACAAAGTGTATCCTTGTTACATCTTATTTCCCAAAATAATGTAATAAAAGTTTTGCATCTTTCCAGGTTGGGAAAGGACGGGATGTTGGTTTGAACCAAATCGCACTTTTTGAGGGGAAAGTAGCTGGAGGTAATGGCGAGCAAGTTCTCAGTCGAGATGTGTACCGTCTTGGGCAGCTGTTTGACTTCTTTAGGATGCTAACCTTCTTTTTCACCACCGTTGGTTATTATGTCTGCACAATGGTATCCCCCACCCCTCTCTGCGCTCACGGGTTTACATTACTTTGTCATTGCTTGATTGTGCCTAAAGCATCTTATATGGGTTTATGCATGCTGAACCACCTTATCTTGAATAGATGCATCTAAATGTGTTGTGAGTGTCCTGCTAGATGGGCTAAGATGGTGTCTGTTTGACTTCGTTAAGAGTTATTTTACATTTGCTGTGTGGGTAGATGCTGTTAGGAATAGCAACTTGTATTATCAGGGGCCAAAAGGCCAGTATATATAGACAAGTACAATATGCAAATAACCCCTCATAACAATGGGGAATAACACAGTGATACATATATCTCTAACACCACGCCTCAAACTCATGGTGGATCAACAACACTGAGTTTGGAGAGGTAGAAGCCGTGTTGTGCTCGAGTTTGGGCCTTCGTGAAGAAATCCGCTATCTGAAGCTCGGAAGGCACATATTGAAGAGCAATCACCTGATCATGCACACAAGATCTCATGAAGGAAGCATCAACACCAATATGTTTGGTGAGCTCATGCTTCATAGGGTCACGGGCAATACTGATAGCACCTGTACTGTCTGACAAGAGAGGAGTTGGTGTAGTGACAGAAATACCAAAGTCCTCAAGTAACCACCGTAGCCAAGTAATCTCTGCTATCAAGAGAGCCATAGCTCATAACTCAGCCTCTGACTCGAACGGGATACTGCAGTCTGTTTCTTCGTCTTCCAGGCAATGAGAGAACCACCAAGAAAAACACAGTAAGCAGAGATAGACTGGCAATCAGAGGGATCGCTGGCCCAATTAGCATCCGAATAAGCCTGAAGCTGTAACGAGCTGGAGTGTGGGAAGAAGAGACGGCGAGAGATAGTCCCACGAAGGTATCGCAGAACTCGAAGAAGGTGGCTGTAGTGGACCTGAGTGGGAGCAGAAACGAATTGACTCAGAATGTGGACTGGATAAGTGATATCCGGGCGAGTAACAGCAAGGTCGACAAGACTCCCAACAAGATGACGATAGCAAGTAGGATCAGAAAGAGGCTCGCCATCAGAGGGCCGAAGATGAACGTTTGTTGATCATATATCATAAATTGGTTTTGATTGCATCACACCATCGTAATTCGTTTTGCACACGGTTCTAGATACCTGGCGGTTTAGGGTTTAGAAATTTTCATATTCAATTTTTTGAAGATTTGATTTGTAGTATGGAACATCTACTATAAGCCTAAACACCCATCCATGTAACTCTCATAATCAAATAGCATAGTGGACCCTCATTATGCATCCACCGCATGTGCATACTTGCATACCGATCTTGAACCGGCCCTTTGTATGCAGCAACACTTAGTGTTTACGTACTAACTTTATGGAATCTAAGATCCTGATATAAGCATTGTCGTGAAAAATGGATAATGCATGTGTATTTAGCTGGCTTTCCGCATACATGATTTTGGATATATATATATATATATATATATATATATATATATATATATTAATTTGGGCAAAATTTGGTGGGATTTTTAGAATCGCCGAGATTAAGTAGGATCCTTTTTCGATCCTCATTACGGCCGGAATTGGAAAAGCGGTTGAAATCTAGGAAAATAGAGAAAATTGGTAATTAGCAATTTGAAATTTGGAATAATACAATTTTAAAAGTCCTAAATATACTAAAAACTAATGTTTCAATACATAATCTAGCATAACAATGCCTAAACCGAGGAAGGACATTATATAGTCAAAAATTCAAATTTGGATTTAAATATTTCGGTCAGTTTTTTTTTACCGAAACCGGCCAGGAAAACCGGTAATCGCTGGTAACCGGTCGGTTTTTTTACCTATGCCTGGGAGCAGGGATCAAAAAACCGGATCCAGCGGAAATCTCGGTCGGTACCAGGAAAAAACCGGTTACCGGAAAAACCATAAGAAAACCAGTCAAATTTCGACATACAAAATTTGAACTGAGATTTTCCCAAAACCGGTAATGGAAAAACCGACTACTTTCTGTTTTAATAGTGCTAAATATACTAAAAAATAATGTTTTAATACGTAATCTAGCATAACAATACCTAAACCATCTGGGGATGGACATTATGGAGTAAAAAAAATCAAATTTGAAATTAAAAATTTTTTGGCCAGTTTTTTTCTACCAGAATCGACTGGTAAAACCCTAACCGGTAACCGTCTGGTATTTTTTTTCTCTGCCTGGGAGTATGTACCACCACTTCCAATATACCAGTTAAACGAATATATTACCCTTCTTTATCACTTTCAGTATACTTAAATACCAATTATAAAGTACTCCAATGTGACTGATTGAATTTTTTTTTTGTCATTGGTGCCCTTTGTTTTTTTGCCATATACCCTTTTGCATATATAAAAGAAGTATATACATAAATTTTGCTATAAAAAGTGGACTTTCATGAAATTTTTCATAGAATTCACTTTGGTCCGGGTCGCTGGACCCGAGCCCTATGTGTATTCTGAACTAATCCCATGATCAGTAGCTAGTCCACACAGTTTGCAACATCGATGGATTCATGTCTATACAACAAGGTAGCTAAGTAGACAAATTAATATTACTTAGTAGCAATGGTCCTTATGGTCAAGTTGTACAGAGGTTGTCACGCAGAGCTTAACAACAAAAGATGAACTTGCAGCGGGAAACCAAAATGTCTTGTGGTAGCCATCCGACATGCCTATATGCAATCAAGTGGAGGACACAACCTAGTTCGCGTAGTCTTTGAAGTAACCTTCCTCGTAGAACTCAGTGCTCCTTGGTTCTTTTTCGGCGACTGATCAACAAGTGGTGCAAAGCCGTGAGTACTTTAAAGTACTCAGCAAGTCGTAGGGAAATGTATGCAAATAGTATTAATGCAAGGCTTGAACAAGGTTAGCTTTATGGCTATTTTGTAGAAAGCAGTATTGATAGTAAATACAGTAAGTAGATTGAAGGCATAATTTAAAAGATTAAATACATAAGTATCAAGTTCTTTTGAAACATCTAGTGAACACCCTGTTCACTTCCCAACTATCAACCAAAACCAACTACTTGTAACCATCCAACCCAGCATTTTTGAGACAATCTACCCCTCATGTGATATCACCGGGCATTGTCCATAACCGGGGACATAGCTATTCGAATAGTTTTACACTTTGCAGAGGTTGTACAGCTTAACCCACAAGAGATAATCATCTTATACTGTCGCTCACACATTTTTGAGGTGTGCGATTAAGAGATTATCACAAGGCTTTTATAAAGCTCCGTTTTAACTCGGTTCTGCTCGTTAAGGATTCGCCATTCTGCGCCCTCTCTTGCGCCGCTCATCAACCCAAACAGATCCGACTCAAAACATTGCTAATTAGTTGGTCAGGTCTACCCCATAAATAGACTTGTGATTGTACGGTAAGTCCCAGATCAATGGCGCACAAAGTTAAGTTCTTAGTGACTACTCAGGCGAAATGTCATCATCTCAAATGTGCTTCTTGCACCCCTTTACTGCACGATCATTCGCCTGAGTATGAAATCATTTTTTGTTCAACCCGACCAAATGACAACCCTTGCTATGGCACAATAAATTTTATCAACAGTGGCCCCGCCACGATTCCATATATCATTAAGTCAAGTTTATCATCATTGAATCATGTGATCGAAAGACTATCGCATAACTAAAGCATGACTAAATATAATACACACCTATGTTGGTAGTACAAAAATGTCCAACTAAGATTACCCAACTTATGATGTCCAAAGATTTATGGCATTCAAAGGTACATGTCAATAGCAAATATTTAAGTTGGCATAATGTCGAAGAGGACTTTAACTATTCCCGAAAGCAGTTATTATAAAACTAGCAATGCATGTTAATATAAATCAAAATAATTTTATAAACTAGGTATGACATGATCAAAGGTCTACGACTTGCCTTCGTTGAAGTGTTGAGATGCTTCGATCGTCGGGTCTAAGAACTCTTCAGAAACGCTGGAATTTATACGTGCGAAAAGAGCTAAATAAATTAAACAATTTCAAATTACCAAACTTGAACCAAAAGAAAGATACTAAATGTAGATGAATTTCAAAATTTTGAATCACTCAAATCGGAGCACGAACAAGGAGAACGAGCCATCGGAAGGAGGTTTCTGTTAGGAATAGCAACTTGTATTCTCAGGGGGCCAATGGGCCAGTATATATAGACAAATACAGGAGGTAAATATGCAAATAACCCCTTATAACAACGGGGAATAACACAGTGATACATATATCTCTAACACCCCCCCTCAAACTCGTGGTGAATCAACAACACTGAGTTTGGAGAGGTAGAAGTCGTGTTGTACTCGAGTCTGGGTCTTCGTGAAGAAATCCGCTATCTGAAACTCGGAAGGTACATACTGAAGAGCAATCATCTGATCATGCACACAAGACCTTATGAAGGAAGCATCAACACCAATATGCTTGGTGAGCTCATGCTTCACAGGGTCACGGGCAATACTAATAGCACCTGTACTGTCTGACAAGAGAGGAGTTGGTGTAGTTACAGAAACACTAAAATCCTCAAGTAACCACCGTAGCCAGGTAATCTCTACTGTCAAGAGAGCCATAGCTCGTAACTCAGCCTCTGCACTCGAACGGAATACTGCAGTCTGTTTCTTTTGTCTTCCAGGCAATGAGAGAACCACCAAGAAAAATACAGTAAGCAGAGATAGACCGGCGATTAGATGGATCGCTGGCCCAAGTAGCATCCGAATAAGCCTGAAGCTGTAACGAGCTGGAGTGTGGAAAGAAGAGACAGCGAGAGATAGTCCCACGAAGGTATCACAGAACTCGAAGAAGGTGGCGTAGTGGACCTGAGTGGGAGCAGAGACGAACTGACTCAGAATGTGAACTGGATAAGTGATATCCTGACGAGTAACAGAAAGGTAGACAAGACTCCCAACAAGACGACGATAGCGAGTCGGATCAGGAAGAGGCTCGCCTCGGAGGGTCGAGATGAACGTTGAGCTCATGGGAGTCTCAACCGTGGTTTAAAAACCGCCATCGGCAGAGTGAATTCTGCGGCGTGGCGATCAAGAATCTCGGCCGATTCGGTTTTCGGTTGAATTTTGTTAAATTTTGCTTAAAAATCAATCAAAATTCAAAATTCGAAATTTGAATTTGCAAACTCCGGAAAAACCGGTTACCGGCCGGTATTTCAATCCATGGTCTCAACAGTACGCTGGTCTGTGAGAGAAGCGCGATCAAGAAGATCCTGAATATATTTCTCTTGGGACATAAAGAAACCGTCTGGAGTGGAAGTAACCTCAGTCCCAATGAAGTAACGAAGAGGACCAAGATCCGACATAAGGAACTGCTCACTCAGACGAGCCTTGACAAAGGCAATGTACTCATAATCATCTCCGGTGATGATGATATCATCTACATATAGAAGAAGAGTCCGATCACGAGACGAGGTGTGGATAAAAAGAGCAGGTTCATGATCACTGGCTGAGAAGCCAGCAGCAGTGACCACAGAGGAGAAGCGCTCAAACCAAGCACGAGGGGCTTGTTTATGTCCATAGAGAGAGCGACGAAGACGACTGACCATGCCCTCAGGAACAATATACCCAGGTGGCGGATGCATGTTGACCTCACGCAACTTGCCATTAAGAAAGACATTCTTGACATCAAGCTGAGAAACGGACCAGTGGCGAACAGACGCCACCGAAAGAAGGGTGTGGATAGTGGTCATGTGGGTCACAGGAGCAAAGGTCTCGTCGTAGTCACGACCATGCTCCTGCTGTAAGCCACGAGCAACAAGACACGCCTTATAGCGCTCAAAAGAGCCATCAGAGCAAGTCTTAATCTTATAGACCCACTTACACATGATGGGACGAGAATGAGATGGAAAAGGAACAAGATCCCAAGTACCAGTACGCTCGAGAGCAGCAATCTCCTCGGCCATAGCATGCTGCCACTCAGGGTGAGTAACAGCATCCCGGTAGGAGACAGGCTCATGGGTAGCTGCACCAGCAAAACCAAAACAGTCAGGCCGAATCGACTGACGATCGCGGAGACCGTAGCGAGGAGATGATGACCCATCAGGAGAAGATGGAGCATCAGGAGAAGATGAAACATCAGGGGAAGATGACTCATCTGGAAGAGCCTCAATACGAGGTCGACGAGTGTAAAAGAGAGTGGGAGGAGCCGCAGGGAACGAAGCAGGCGGCGACAACGGCGGACAGGCCTCATGAGGTATATGTGGAGAATCAGTGGGACTGGTGGACGAGGGCAAGACAGAGATAGGTGTATCTGGAAAAGTCAAAAAAGACAGGGACTCCACAGAGGTAACCGAAGGAGAGGCAGGACGTGGGTAGAAGGCATGAGACTCGTCAAAAGTCACATCCCGGGAAATCCGCATCCGTCGACCAACTGGGTCCCAGCACCGATAGCCCTTGTGCTCGGCACTGTATCCCAGAAAAACACACTCAACAGACTGAACAATCAGTTTGGTGCGTTCTTGAGGTGCAAGGAGAACGTAGCAAACGCATCCAACCAGACGAAGGGCAGAGTAGTCTGGAGAAAAATCACAGAGACGCTCAACCGTGATCTCACTCTGAAGAGCAGAAGAGGGCTGATTGTTGACGAGATAGGTGGCAGTGGAAACGTCCTCGGCCCAAAAGTGAGGTGGAATAGAGACAGCAATCATCAGGGTACGAGCCGTCTCAAGGAGGTGACGATGCTTGCGCTTAGCGACACCATTCTGAGCATGAGCACCAGTACAAGAGAACTGAGCGAGGGTACCCTGCTCAGCAAGAAAGCTGCACAGGTAATGGGAGATGTACTCGCCAGCAGAATCGGCACGAAAGACACGAATATGAGTGGAAAACTGTGTGCGAACCATAGTATCAAATTGTTTATAGAAAGACAAGGTCTCACTACGAGAAGACATAAAATATATCCAAGTGTGGCGAGAGAAGTCATCTATAAAATGATCAATGTTTTTTTAGGCGCTAGGCGGTTTCTAGGCGGTGACCCATCGCCTAGCGCCTAGGCGCGACTAGGCAGGCCTAGGCGTTTTCTAGGCGTTTTGACATTTTTTGTATCTCAGCATATATAGCTAAATAAATTATATAAATATAGTAGCCGAGTGAATTTTATAAAAAGAGGAAAGGTCCAATAGACATACCTTAGTTGATAGAAAAGCGATGTTCATGCTTAGTTCATAGTTGATAGTTGATACAATACAAATGTGATGTTCTGCAAACAATACAAGTGGAGAAACAGACCATATTAGTAGTTAAATATAAATGGACAGCAGACCATATGAACAATACAAGTTATACAAAAATAGGAAAGAGCAGGTTAGGTACTTATCTCAATGATCTTAGCCCTTTCCTATCCATTAGACATTATCAGCAGCAAATGATAGCCATTTGAAACCACAAACATGTAGGGATAACAGTAGCAGCAAAGAAAATTAAATGGTGCAGAACAACACATAATTCAGTTCTTAAAATACGAACACGGGCACACAAGCACACCTGATTGCAGGAGTTCTAAGTTCATAAGTTAAAGATACAATTAAAAGATAAACATGACATGATAAAGCCCCACCGCCATATCTTCTTCAATAGGGTTCCATATATTCATCCTCATCTTCATCAAACTCTTCTTCTTGAGTCAAATTCTTCTCCTTCATAAAGTCGCCTCACTCTTGCACTTCTACGCACTCAAGTTGTTGGTCCGCTCCTCACCGCTTCTCCAATAATGACCAAGGTATCCTGCACCTTCCATCTCCTCATCTTCCTCATCTCTATAGACAACTATTGCACAATCATCTCCATCCTCATACGTAAAACCTTGAGCTTCAGCTTGTCTCACTAGACAAGAGAACATCGGTGGTTTTCTTTGACACTATCCTTTCTTTCTTATTAATCAACTTGGAGTTGAATTGAATAAAGACCAATTTGTTGAGTCGGGTTGTAGTAAGCCTATTTCTCTTCTTAGTGTGTATCTACAAATTAAACATGAGAGCATATAACTATTTTCATTCCTATAAGTTTCTTGCTGAAATCTGGACAGTAGATAGGACTAACCATTTCAAATGTACTCCAATTTCTTTCACAACCGTAAGAGCTTGATGTCGAGATAGGATCCTTGTTGCCAACTTCGTAAAGCTTTTGTTTGAGCCCATACACCGCCACCAAGATGCTGAAATAAATGAGCGAAACTATATAACAGCCATGTAATGTAATAGCACTGGATAACAAAAAGTTGCAATAAGGTGTGTAAAGAATGTGATAATGATAGCAGCAAGTCAGCAACTCTATAACAGCCATGTAATATGAGTTACTTGGGTTGTACTCAAATTTTTCACAAGTCTTTGCAAGCTTCTTGTTAAATGGTCCTTCTCTATTGATAAACTTCTTTAGTTCGGTGTTGTGACTGATCTTGCTTGTCCTCATCATGATGATAAAAGTCTCTACGGTGATAAATCCTTACATATTGTGGCATCATCAAAGATTGATGGGTTGCCATAGGCGTAGTATGGATTCAAAGCAGATAGGCGATCAAATGCAATGGAGAATCAAGTCTTCCTTTCATCTTCTTGTCAATAATAGCAATAACCGTTGTAGCGGGCTGAACATTGCCATAGGCTTCCTTGATCTCTCTTTGCCTTGAGAGTTCTCCATATATGAAACCCATTGATGGCTTCACATCCCCATCAACCAAACGAAGAACTTTGACCAATGGCTCAAAACACTCAAACACGACTTCACATCCTTCCAAAAGGTTGGACTCAATATTGTTCTCTGTTGCATCTTTTCCCTTTTTGACTTCACATCCTTCAATGTGTCCCACCTATTATGAACCACCATCTTTCTTAGTTGGTCCTTCTTCTCTAGCATCTTCGTTCAAAGTGAGAAAAGTCAAGCAAACCTAGTCACTCCCGGCCTTATTATCTCTCTCCCTCTCGTGAAGTGTCTCAAGCACTCCAATGTTCTTGTGTGCCCATAGACAAATATGGTGAATGCCTTTGCTTGGTCAATCACCTTCTTGAACAGTGGCATGCCGCCAATTCCTTGGAGCATCAAATTGATTGTGTGAGTTGCACAAGAGGTCCAAAAGATGTTTGGTCTCTTCTCAAGCAATAGCTTCTTTGCTCCCATGTTGTTAGAAGCATTGTCTGTCACTACTTGCACCACATCATCCGGACCAATGTCTTCAATTGCTTTGTCCACTAGTTCAAATATGACTTCACTTGTGTGTGACACATCCGACATCTCTTGAGTGACAAAAGCTGGATCCATCGGCCACGCTTAGTGCAGTGTTCATTATACTTCTCCTCTTCCTATCGACCAAGCATCGGTCATAACAGAGCATCCATTCTTCACCTTCTCGACCTCACGTTCTTGTAGCAAACTCTTGGTTCTTGCATATTCTTCATCTAGCAAACTCTCTCAGATCACGCAGAGATGGAGGTTCAAGTCCGAACCAAAGCGTCCAATTGCTTCACACATTTGCTTGAACTCATCATTGTCACAAGCATTGAATGGTATGGCTACATATGATACAAAAAGTGTAATTAACTAATTAGTGTGTAGTTCGGGCATGTATTCAAATCTGAAATGTAAAACATAAATGCATAATATTAAATTACCATGTGTATAGGCCCATCTTGCAATATATTTATGCACCTCATGTGTTCTTTCTTTCCAAAGTTCCTTGTTAAACACATTTGCTTCAAAGACTCATATTTTGTTGCTTTAGGATCAATAGCACGTGTCCACTTATCAATGGGTCCTAATTTGTGAGGCTCAACTTCCAACACAAGTCACTTCATCATCCTCTGTTCCAACTCGAGAAACATTCACTTCTTCTCTAAGCTCTAGTTCACGAACAACCTGCTCCTTCCTCTTCCTTTTTGAATCTTCTAGTGATTTCTTGCACTTGTCTTTAGCCTCCTGTGTGCTCTTCCTGCATTTCTTCGCATTTGTTCCAACATTGGCCACATGTTCCTTCAACCGATGGACCCCTCCTTGGCTCCGATGACCACAGAACTTGCACTCCACCTTGTCCTTGTTGTTTGCATCCACTAGAAACCCATACTCCCATCCAACATCATCTGAATTCCTTTTCAGGACATTCACCTCCCGAGATGTAACACCAGTTTCAGTTTGAGGAGCACATTGTTGGACCGACATTCTACATGAAGAGCAGCAGAGGCATGTGAAATTAGTCCTGCAGCACTACTTATAAATTTAGATAAAAAGCCACTGATAAAAAGCCACTGAGTATTTCATTCCCCTTCTCATGAAAACTAATCCAGCAGTTTAGAAGATGCTCTAACCAGCAGATTTCTAAATTATGAACCTTCATGAACACAAATGAAACTTCCTACTGCAACATTATTTAATATTTTAATTATTAGGCAACCACATGTAACTATGTAAGAACCAAGCAAGACAGGTAAGAGATCAAAATGTAGGTCTGAATGTCTGATAACATATTACATATACACCTGGGCTAATAGTATATTGTAAATCTGATGCAAAAAATCAAAGAATGTACATTGTTAATCTTGTATACATGTAGAGGGAAAACAGGGGGGAAAAAAGGAAGGAAGATAACTTGTACTCCTAAGATTGATAACCAGGTCATGGTAGCACACCAAGTTCAGCTAAACACTCTCGTCATTTATACAGAATATACAAGTAAAACAACATCAGTGCTCTAGTTTATGAAAAAACTTGGCTGTGTTGAAGCAATAGCTCAGTTGGTAGAGCCTCAAGCTGGCTTGAGCGGACGCCCAACAGGGCTGCAACCCAGTTAACTACTAGTACTACTACCTACTACGAGCACAAGAAGACAAAGACTGGTAAAGCAGACTCAAAGAGAGGAGAGAGGAGGGGGCGACGTCCTCACCTTACGGAGCTCGAGGCGGACGGGGCGTGGACGGGGCGGGCGGGGCGGCGGGCGGGGCGGCCGTGGACGGCCGGCGGGAGGCTCAGACGGACGGAGAAGATGGCCGGCGAGCGAGCTCGGGTCGGAGGCAGGGGCGTGGCGAGCTCGGGACGGGTATCTCTCTCTCTAATCCTCTCTACCACCCTGTGGCGCTTCCTTTCCCGCGGCTTCGCTTTTCTTCCGCGGCGGCGACGTCCTCCCTTTTCTTCCGTGGCGGCTTCCTTTCCTGGCGGCGGCTCTCGCGGCTCCGCCGCCTAGCGCGCTACTCGCCGCCCAGCTCGCGAGGCGCGCCAGCGCCTAGAGTGCGCCACCCCTAGGCCCGCGGAAGGCTCGCCTTGCGCTGGCGCGCTAAGCGAAGCGCGAAACGCGCCTTGTGATTCACTGAAAATGATATAATATCGATGGCCCCCTTTCGAAAGAATGGGAGCCGGACCCCAAACATCTGAATGAATAAGATCAAATGGTCGCTTAGACACAGACTCACTATGAGAATAAGATCAAATCACGACGGACTAAAGATGACAAACGAGATCCACATAGATGACCAAGACGGTGATGCCACTGCTGGAAAGAGTTGGTAGACGGAGTGGCAGAAAGACTGACGGCGACAGTGGCAGCGGAAGGAAGGTGAAGCCAGTCAAGCTCCCAGAGACGATATGAGTCAAGGCGCCAGGGTCAGAACCAACCAAAGCCCCCGTGTGGCGGACTGAAACCAACCAAAGACCCCCGTGTCAAGCGGAGGGCCGAACCAACAAGAGCCTCCGTGTGGCGGACTGATACAACAAGAGTCGAGTCAAGAATGACCCCAACCAAGGTCGCTGTCCGTGAGAAAGTGAGTCAAGGTGCCGAGGGCCAGAACCAACAAGAGCCTCCGTGTGGCGGACCTGACACAACAAGAGTCAGAGTCAAGAATGACCCGACAACCAAGGTCAGTAATCTGTCCAGCAGAAAGAAGCTGCATGGTTAGGCGAGGAACATGAGCAACAGAAGGAACATGAAAGGATGAGTTGCTAAAGGGTCCTCGACCAGAGCCAGAAAGAGAGGTACCATCAGCAGTAAGAACACTGACAGGGGAATCAAGAGGTGTAATGAAAGACAAAGTGGAAGAATCAGAAATCATGTGAAATGATGCTCCTGAATCAAGAATCCATGGGGAGGTATCTGACTGTGTAGGAGGTAGTTTCTCCTTGCCCGAAAAGTCTGTAGCAGAACCTGCAGAACCTGTCAAGGGAGAACCTGAAGCGGCAAGCAAACGTCGAAGTCTGGATATCTCCTGCTCAGTGAGAGAAACTGCTGAAGGAGTCGATGTAGACGTCGATGTAGATGCACCAGTGCCAGAGCTAGGAGAAGAACGGCGTGAAAGATGCCGCTGCTTCTTATAGCACTGGGACTCGATGTGGCCGACCTTGTCGCAGTAGGAGCAGCGAGGACGGCCACCTCCAGATGGAGGGCGGCCACCACCACCTGTGGCGGCCATTGGAGGAGGCGATGTCTTCAAGCGTGGAAGCGATCGGTAGCGATTGGATGAGCGGCAAGCACGGAGGGGAGTGGCATCAGACCAGCACTACTCAGGCGAGTCTCCTTTGCACGTATCTCTGTAAGAGCTTCCAAAAGAGTGACACGAGGGTGGCGTGTAAGAAGCTGGGCACGCCTCTGCTCGAACTCAGGACGAAGGCGAGTAAGGAACTCCTAGATACGCTGAAACTCCGTGTCGACGCATACCAGCAAAGACGCCTGGCTGGAGCGACAACCAAGCGGTGCGAAGTGAGTCCGGTGACACCGCATGCAGAACTCTGACCATAGAAGGCGTCAACAATAGCATCACCCTGCTGAAGAGAGTGCTCCGGCGAACCACTTACAGGTGGAGAGCATCTTTAGAGGATTCGTAGCGCTGACGAAGGTGAGTATACATCTGGACACTGGCGATGAAGACAACAGCAACCCGAGCGTCGTCGTCGTACCACTGAGTGTAGGCGGTCAATCGATCCATGTAGGAATCCAGAGCGTCTTAGTAAGCGAGGCGACCTTCTCATCGCAAGGGCGGCAGCCTCGGCAATGACCTTTGTCACCGTCGAGGCAGCGCAACTAACGTAGGTTCCGTCGGAGTAGGGCAAGGCGGGCAGGTGACATCGCCAGAGAGGACGTCCCAGAGACGAAGACCACGCATCTAGATGCGCATGTGAGACACGAAGAAGATCACCGGGCAGCGAGGGAGGGAAACGGTGCCCATTGGTAGGCGGCGCTGGATGGCGCGGCGACCAAGGTAACGTACTCTAACAGACGGCGCGGCGGTTAGACCAACGGTTTTTTTTACCGAATAACGGGCCGATCCTTAAAACCACCGACCGGGCCGGCTCCTTAAATTATCGACCGGCCGGCCAGGCACGCCCAACACGACCTAATGGAGGAGGCCCGAGCAGGGGACTAGGGTTCCTCCCTCGTGGCGACAGCGGCGGCGGCTCGTGGGGACGACGGTGGCGGCGGCGGCGACGTCGACTCTCACGGCACAACGCCGCTCGGATGGATCGGCGACGACGCCGCTGGAGGTTCGCAGAACGAGGCGTCGCAACGGCAGCAACGAGGCGTTAGTGCCGAAGTTAGCGGAGGTCGACGAAGTCGGCGGACGACGAAGCGTCGGCGACGAGTTAGTGGCGACGGCCGCCGAGCACGACGCAATGGTGTCGGCGTCGTCGATGGAAGAAACCGAGGCGGCGTCTTCGCCCCTGACACCCTCCTCGGCTGCCTCTCCAGCTCTGGCTCCGGCGCCAATCTTGTGGCGACGAGGCGGCGGCAGCGGAGGACGTCGAGGCGGTGGCGGCCCGATCCAACCAGTGGTGCGGCAGCATAGCACAACACAGCAGCGGTGGGAGCGAAGGTCGGCGTGGCGCGGTGGAAGAGAAGGCCGACGACAGCGGCAGGGAAGGGAGGCCGACGACAGCGGCAAGCCTAGCAACGGCGGCTAGGTCAGGGAAAGAGGACGAGTTGCGCGTCCAGAGAGGTAACCCTAATGGGCTCTGATATCATGTTAGGAATAACAACTTGTATTCTCAGGGGGTCAATGGGCCAGTATATATAGACAAGTACATGAGGTAAATATGCAAATAACCCCTTATAACAATGGGGAATAACACAACTATACATATATCTCTACAGATTTTGACTACAGTGGGAAGGGAGTTCAACACACAGTGGTCAAGCGAGGATCCAAAACTGCGTTCGGGAAATTCGCTTGAATTTGCTTAAAAACCAACCGAAATTCAAAATTCAAAATTTGAATTTGCGAAATTGGGAAAAACCGGCCGCGATTTTGGATCCGTCCCCACCGATAATCGTGATTACCGCCAGATTTCTATCTCTCAGTCGGAAGGAGGTTTCGATTACAGTGCGAAGAGGTTCAACTACAGGTTGTCGGAAAGAGGTTTCAACTACTTGGTCGAAAGGAAGTTTAAACTACCTGGTCGGTAGCGGCAGCGCGCACGGAAAGAATGGAAGGCGAACCGGGTGCCCACCGTTTTGGGGGCGAGGCACAAGAAGGTGGCCGACGGCGAAGGTCGGGTAGGTGCGCGCACCATCTAGATCACGCGACAACAATCTCGTTGGTGTAGAAGACGGTGACGGAGTGTCTACGGCGGCGGGGCAATCGACGACGGCGCAGCTCGGGCACGGGGGCGGAAAATCTCTGATTCCGGCGAACATAGAGGGATTGGAGAGGGAAGAGGGAGGGAAAGGAAAGAGGAGGTGGTCAAGGTGACGTGGGTGGCGCGGAGAGGTGAAGGAGAGGGGGACGAGGCAGAGAAAACGACGAAGGAGATTCAGCGCATGGATTTTATAGAGGAGGGGGGGGGTGAGCGGTGCTCTCGGGCAGCGAGGCATTCTGGGAGCGGAAGCGGTGGGGTGGTGCACACAGGGAGGCGAAGTAGCGCGGGCGGCGACGTGGCGCACGGTGCAAGCTGCAGCGAGGCGTGGGTGGTCACAACGTAGCAACGCGCAGGGCCGGCGCGGTCGAGAAGAAGCTGGAGGGACTATTAGGCGGGCCCCCTGTTGGCGAGAGAAAAGAGAGACCTGGTGGGAGGTTATGGTCGGAGGGGGTGGTCGAAACCAAGAAGATGGTCGAAACTGAGAGGGTGATCGAAATCGATTTTTGGAAAATAGAAAATAAAGCCCAAAAATTGGGATGCTATAGTTCCTTATAATCATTATTGGAGTATGCTCAAATAGATAAAGATGTATCATCATACGATTTAAGCGGTATATAAGAAGTTGGAGTACATACTCTCAGAAGTATCATACCATTTTCCTATATATATGTGCAAATACATATATATGTGTACACATACATATACATATACACACACATATATCCATATATATACAAATATATATGTACATACATATATGATATATGTAATTATGCATTTTATCATTTTTTTTGTATTTGCCTTTTGCTCCCATGTTGATTACCATCAGTTATCGACTTATTTATTTTTGTCTGCATGCAGATGACTGCTCTAACTGTGTACATCTTCTTGTATGGGAGGGTGTATCTGGTAAGTATGTAAAGTTTATAATGTGTTATTCTTCTGGAGTTCTGGTTGATGCAAATATTTCCTATTAATGTTTCTTTTGTTGTGTTTTGTGTACTTTTACAGTTGTGACTTGCTATTGTAATTTTCAGGCACTCTCTGGACTTGACTATTCAATTTCTCGCCAAGGTAGATATCTGGGAAGCACTGCACTTGACGCTGTTTTGAATGCTCAATTTTTGGTCCAGATTGGTATTTTTACAGCAGTACCAATGATTATGGTTTTCATTTTGGAACTGGGGCTAATGAAGGTGTGCTCTTTGTTTTCTAGAAAAATGAGATGTGCTTTTTTACACGGTTACTCTTAATCACATCATAATTCTAATCTTGTGCAGGCTGTTTCCAATTTTATTACAATGCAACTACAGTTCTGCTCAGTATTTTTCACCTTTTCACTTGGAACTAGAACACATTATTTTGGCAGAACAATCCTTCATGGTGGTGCAAAGGTACAAAGGACGTGTTAATTTTTATAAATATTATTTTTTAGAATTCTGCTGACACATGATCCTCTATGCAGTATCGTGCTACTGGAAGAGGGTTTGTTGTGCGCCACATAAAGTTCGCTGAAAATTATAGGCTCTATTCTCGAAGCCACTTTGTCAAAGCGTAAGTTGCTACTTTCTAAAGCAGTCAAGTGAATTCTTAAAAGGAAGTTCAGCTGCATGAGTAATGGTCACACAAAGCCTTCTTTATCGAATGGAATAGAGCACAACTGTCATGTTGATCATATTGCTTTTAGAATGGGATAGAGCACAACTGTCATGTTGATCATATTGCTTTTAGTATGTCATATTACTGTGTCCCATGCCCACTGGAATTATTAGACAAGATTTATTGTTTGGAAGTGATAGGCGTGTCTTTATGCATCGTACAAAATGAAATCCAAAATCTGATTGTATCCCATCCAGGGATCGAAAAACTAGATCCGGCTGGAATCCCGGCCGGCGGCCGGTACCGGTA
This sequence comes from Hsuehochloa calcarea, assembly GCA_036346395.1. Taxonomy (NCBI): domain Eukaryota; kingdom Viridiplantae; phylum Streptophyta; class Magnoliopsida; order Poales; family Poaceae; genus Hsuehochloa; species Hsuehochloa calcarea. Next base: position 53,845,942 of record CM070604.1, on the reverse strand, counting down.
ACCGGCCTTACCGGAAAAACCGGAAAAAATACCGGTCAAATTTTAAAATTCAAATTTTGAATTGAAGTTTTCCCAGAACCGGTAACCGGACAAATTTTAAAATTCAAATTTTGAATTGAAGTTTTCCCAGAACCGGTAACCGGAACCGGAAAAACCGGTCGAAATACCGGAAAATAGAGAAAATTTGTAATTAGCGATTTGAAATTTGGAATAATGCAATTTTAAAAATCCAAAATATACTAAAAATTAATATTTCAATACATAATCTAGCGTAACAATACCTAAACCAACTGAGGAAGGACATTATAGAGTCAAAAATTCAAATTTGAATTTAAATATCCCGGCTATTTTTTTTTACCGGGGCCGGGCCGGTAACCGGCGGTTTTTTTACCTATGATCCCATCTGTTGACATGGGTTAGGAAATCACCGGATTGCTGTGCTTAAGAATATTCAGAAACCTACATGCAAACATTGGATCAAGGATAAAAACTCGAACCGGCGGTTTACGGTGATGGCGATAACGATAACCGCCGTTACGGATTTACCGGAAAAAAACCGGATGAAATTCGTTTGAATTTGCTTAAAAACCAGCCAAAATTTGAAAACTAGAATTTGAATTTGCTAAACAGGGAAAAACCGGCCGGGTTTTCCATTACCGGACCCAATCGGTAAGGCCGGTTAACCGGCCGGGATTTTCATCCATGCATTGGATTTCTGTTTTTCTGGACATTGCAGGGATCTGATACAACAAATGGAATCTTCAATTTTACTTGCAGTGTGCCTGCTACCATTATTTGGTGATCGAACTGATAGACATTTTGTATCGCAGGCTTGAGGTTGCTCTACTCCTTATTATCTACATTGCGTATGGCTACACGAAGCATGGTGCATCTTCCTTTATTCTGATAACTATCAGTAGTTGGGTCCTTGTTGTTTCGTGGCTTTTCGCACCATACATTTTCAACCCTTCTGGTTTCGAGTGGCAAAAGTATGTTCCAGACCAATCGTATACCCCCCAAATTAGTTGACATTTAGGCAATATGACCAGTTGACCACTGATTGCGGAAATTGAAAATAATAGAAAAGAAACAGAACACTACCTCTGAAATATCTTGTCTAGAATTATAGGGTAATAATGTCAGTTTTCAACATATGTTGGTGCATGCAATCATGCATGAATATAAGATACATGCATGCTAGATAACTAAATGTTCATAGTAATCTTCAATGCATTTGGTTAATGCACAATGTAATTGCTTGCATTTCTGGTATTTCTTTCCGCCCTTTTACTGACTTCCATTTTTAATGTAAGGACTGTCGAGGATTTCGATGATTGGACAAATTGGTTACTCTATAAAGGTGGAGTTGGTGTAAAGGGAGAAAACAGCTGGGAATCTTGGTGGGATGAGGAACAGGTCAGTAAGACAGTAACCACGACTTTGAAATCTACGTTTAACCCTGTGTGGTTTGTTCTTTTCACTTATGCACTGTTTTATTACATTTATAATCTGTTTATACAGGCTCATATCCAGACATTAAGGGGACGTATCCTAGAGACTATCCTGAGCCTGAGATTTATTATCTTCCAGTATGGCATTGTGTACAAGCTTAAAATTACATCACATAATACGTCTCTTGCGGTAAGCCAAGAGCTCTCTCAATCAGTAGTTCTGTACTGTATAATTTTCAATTGCTTTAGCTGACTGTTCACATGCATTAAATCTGTCATTTATCAATCTCTTTCATGTTTACTAGTTATCCATTCTTCTGTTCATGTTGGTTACTTGGTTCCATAACTGACCAGTACCAGTAGTGTGGTAGCTCTTATGTCTTGACCTAAAAATGTTGCTTGAGTTTTTGATGATATGAAACACATAATTTGATCTCATAATTAGTCATTGGACCTCGCCGTTTTTTCTATATAATTTTGTAATGAGTTTTGATGTTCAAATGGAATCTACCAGTTTGAATTTTGATGTTGTAGACATTTAATGCCTTCAGTGTTCAAACTAGGCAACAATAATAATAGTATCTAATGCCTTTCTGTTGTTCCTATCATCTGTTGTACATAATTTGAAGGGATGCACATCGTGCTTTTCTGAAGTCCCTACCATCAGTCAAGTCTTTCTAACTTATGTTGAATCTAATGCCTTTTGTTATTGGTCAGGTTTATGGCTTCTCATGGATTGTACTTCTTGTTATGGTGCTCCTATCTAAGGTTTGTTATAAGAAGTCTTAATATTTTCATCTATTTCATGGTTTTACATTATATGGACAACTTCGTGTAAGCAGTAAGCTAAACTTTTGTTGTATTGTGTTTCAGCTTTTTACTGCAACTCCGAAGAAGTCAACTGCCTTGCCGACTTTTGTTCGGTTTCTACAGGGTTTCCTTGCACTTGGGATTATTGCAGGAATTGTCCTACTCATTGTACTTACAAAGTTTACAATTGCTGATTTATTTGCAAGTGCACTTGCTTTCATAGCAACTGGATGGATGGTTCTATGTGTAAGTACAACAGTCTTATTGTTTCTTTCTCTGAAGTGTTATGTCAATCTGCTACATTATTACAGCAAAAATAGTATTTTACACCAGATTTAGTTAAATCGTGAACTTGCCTAGTGCAATATCTGTTGCCCTTTTTACTGCCGCCAGAGTAAATCACATTTTTTTTTTAGCTTCACCAATTTTATTCTGGTCTTCCTTTTAGTTGATTTTCCGTTTTGTCAGGTTTCCCAACATTTTTGAAACAGTGGAGTTGGTGCTAGAAAAAATTATTCATGTTCTTACTAGTACCTAAAGATATCATTAAGACTTGTATGGATAGCTTGATTGGTTATTCACAGGCCTGTGAATTCTAAGGTCTATCGTTAGACCAGATGGAAGGAACAAAGCCTACATAATAACGTACATTTATAATTAGGAAAAAGCACAATCATAGCATATGCAAGTACCTGTGCTCGAGTCTAGTTGTCACATTGTCTGCAGTGCACTAACTTGTTACCTCTCATGGCAGCTGGCCGTCACATGGAAGCCTCTAGTGAAAACCCTTGGGCTATGGGATTCTGTACGCGAGATTGCTCGGATGTACGACGCTGGAATGGGTGCCCTGATCTTTGTGCCCATCGTGTTCCTCTCATGGTTCCCCTTTGTGTCCACCTTTCAGTCACGTATCCTGTTCAACCAAGCATTCAGCCGTGGTCTGGAGATCTCCCTCATCTTGGCTGGAAACAAGGCAAATCGGGAGACATGAAAGACCCATCTGCCCTCCGCCTGTGTGTTTTGTTGTACATTCTTGGGATTAATTAGGGATGCCCTATGTACACATAACCGCCTCCATTATTTTTGAGTTTTAGACGTTAATTGTGTGGACAAAGAGCTATGCCAGTTTAGATGTCAATATTCACCTATTGTTTGTAGTTTGAGCAGCGAACTGTAATTTGGACAGTCTGGTTAAAAAAAAAAAATTGGGATACCGTGATTTGGATTGCCTGGTAACGGTCGGTGCGCTCGGCTATCCGATGATGGATTGCTGCTTTCCGGAAGTTATTGGCAATGTATTTATCGTAAAAGAACTAGTTTGTGATTTCGTGAGTAAGGAACTGCCATAATGAATGCTCCTCCCTCTGAGCTCGAAATATTTGGTGCTGGAACGCTGCTCATACCTCCTATCCTCTAGGGGTGGGAATGGGTCAGGCCAGCCCAATGGATCACGTACTGATCCGCCCCAAAAATTCTTGGCAAAATGGGACAGAGGTGAAATCCCAAAGAAAATCTGGGTAAAAGGTTGAGGATCCTAATGCTCCGTTGGATCGAGTGGGTCGAACCTTATGCATGGGAGCACTCCTCGGGGGTTGAACACAACCAGCTTGACGTCGTCCTTTCCCCCCGTGGCCTAGGATGTTGTGGGTGCAGCAATAGGCAGACGGGTAGGAAAGGGTCGGCCAGGTTAGAACCCCTACTATCCTCCTCCCTCTGTCTGCCATCTTGTAACTCCCTAGCTAGTCTTGGAGGACGGAAAGGAGGACGTCAAAGTTCCTGTTCCATTGGCACCTCAGGCATCCGTAAGCCACAGTTGTGTTAGAGTGCACCTCACGCTACAGGCCATCAGCACGAGCCACCATCGGGGACATGTTATCATCACAAGGTCAGTAACTTGTACGGTTCCCTTCCCTCTACCAATTTTTTTTTTTTACTTGCACCACTACAATCTGTAGAAGTGAGTGTCAGAGGGCAAATGCGTGTAAGCATAACCAACCAACGTAGAGGACTAAAAATATGCTGTACGGTACCTCGGCCTGGCGGCAAATTGCCTGCCGGGAGAAACTGCGTTTGGTTCGCTGCCAGGACCGCCTGGGTGCCAGCCTGCTCTATCGACTGTCGATAGCTTCATTTTATTTTTTATTCCTCAATTTTAGGTATATACTTCGAATCAAGCAACTCATCTTCAGGTTTGATTGGTCAGGTAAAAATTATCTACTTTTTAGGTTAACTCTAGACGCCACTTGTTTTGCTTCCGAACATAGAATCCAAGCTACCAACCAAACAAACGCGAACATGTAGAGATTAGGAACAGAAGGAAGCCTGCCTCAAAATCCGTATTAAAAAACTATTCGAGATGCAGCCTACATGTGTACGAATGATCCATCAGTTGTTTCGTAGTGTCTCCCTATCAGACATATCAAGATTGATTGCAGCTGCCTAATTAATCAGAAACCCTGGACCACGAGTGTGTGAGGACTGCGTGCGGATCCGCACATGTGTGTCATGTGCCGACACTGACGAGGCCTGTGGACCATTGGTTCATTGTCACCTCTTACGGTTCACCACTCCGATCGGCAAAAGGCCGAAACAGAGTTACATACAACTTGTTGGAGATGATCAGCTCATCTCCATCTTTCTAACTCTCTCACTTGTGTTTATCTCTCAACATACACCGACCGATATACAGGAGAAGAAACACAAGAAGAGACGCACACAGGACTACATCTTTGCTCTCTGTGCACTCCTTTCATTCACGACGCACTGCAACATTTATACATCCATGATCCACTAACTGCACTCTTAAACTCATGGCCATTAGCCACACTAATAGCTACCAGCACTACCTATTCTCGCCCACAGCATGCACCACTAACACACTCATGCATGCCTGCATGCAAGCACCACGATCACTTACCACTTCTGAAGCCATGACTGCTAAATGTGCACACCTTCTAACTAGTCACCTGGCATAGTAGTGCTAAATGTGCACACCTTCTAACTAGTCACCCGGCTAGCTAATCTACTATGATTCTAGCTAACAACACGGTAAACTAACCAAATCAAGATTATGGCTAACACAACTCACCCTGCATACAGCCGCGTTCTGTTCAGTTTGATGGGCTCACCATCACCATCCTGGACAAAGTTTCTAAGTTATTGAGAAACTGGCATACTGATCTGTCATGGCGCAGCATGTATTAATCACTGCGCTGACATGAACTGTTAGGATGTTAAAGGGCATTAGCGTTTTCTGATCGCATTTCGACAATTCTCAAATAGATTATGACATTAAAAAATTTGGGGGGAATAAATGTTAGCTACATGTCATTGATTTGTCCCCAATCTGTCTCAGCATGCGTGCTGCTAGGCCCTTCTCCATATCCTCCCAACAAGCTGTTAAACTGAATCACTGTAAGACAGGGACGGCCTAAATAGAAGCTGGTAAAGTGACATGTTGATACGGTTTTGTCAGATTTCAGGCAGCCATCGTATCTCCATATACGCCTTTACATCACTCACATAGTCGCTGTAACTTTTGCGGATTGATGCTTCTCTGCAAGCAACACTTGCCGACAAGCAACGACAAGTCAACAGCAGTAGCACAGCTACATGTTCAGTGTGCTTGGATGTATCAACCGTTTCGTCTTTGTCCCCACATGCAGCCATCTTAGTCTGTTTGGTAAAATTTCTGTGCATGCATGAAACTGACTGTGTTTACCTCGTGAAGGATTAAAATACCTTTTGATTTGATGCACTGAATGATGGCTGTTGATCATTATCTGCTGCTGATTACCTGATCCATTCTACCCGGTGCGGAACTAAAACACCTTTTCTTTTTCTCTGACCACTAATCTTACGATGATTATGGGTGCTGTTCTGCTACTAGTGAAATGTTTTGTAAAAGTAATGCATGATGCGATTTTATTCACTTCTCTTCAAGAAATCTGCTCATATTCTAAAACAAATAAGGAGATTCTGGGCAGGGGTAGATTTGAGCCTCGGGTTGGGTAGGCTATAGCCCGAGGACTAGGACCAAAAGTCTCAAAAATTTAAAAGAATAGAAGCCTTAGACTAGGGAGGGTCCGCCCAGCCTGGGGCATGGCCCATCGCTGGCTCTGCCCCTGATTCCGGATTTATCTGCACCAAATAAGATTTGTGTTTCTGTTAGGAGTTTCATGTAGTAACTATCACATTTTTCCCCATGACTGACAATGTGTAACAAAATGCTGGAAATAATCTGTTTCAACAAAATAACATGCAGAGTGTTCAAGAGATTTTTATGAGGAAACTGTTTACTGGGCTTACAAATATGTGAAATGTAAAATACGGTAACTTGTATTATCATCCGTTGTTGGATCAATAGAGCGCATTTTCAAAAGTGACATTTCTCGCTTTTCTTCATGGATGATGCAACGAGATTGAGAGTGAGAGAGGGATTTAGGTTGGACCACAGCATTATTCTTGCAAAAGGTAGGTATGTGGTTGTTCCTTTCTAGGTCCATGGTTTACCTACTAAATATCTTGCCATCCCTTGCGGGGAAGGCTTTTTTGCTTTGTGCTTATACTGCCACTCTGTTATCCTCTTGAGCACTCACGCGCATTACATTTAATTGCATGACAATTACTTTATGATGTAGTAATTGTACGTGGATCAGTTCATTTTTCAGGGTAACTGGTGAAGACGTCGCCATTGAGACGTAAGTTTCCTGGGGAGACCGTGTGCTACCTTTCTTGCTAGATTTGCATATGTATTCATTCTAAGAGAGCAGTTGCAGACTGTGACACAGACCAGAGACAAATTCATAGAATTGGGGATCGTTTTAACGTGATGTATTTCCAGGTCAAATGGTTAGTTCGTGACTTGTTAAGCAGATCGTATGCTTAACAGCTCTTCTGAAGTACTTCAGGTTGTGATTAAAGAGAACAATCAATTATCCACGTTTTTTTTTTACTAATCTGACAACAGCAAAAAAAAAGGTGTCTTTAGACTGTAGAAAAGCCATGATTTGATCTAAGTAGCTGGTCAGAGCAGTAAATCGTAACAATCACGTACATGGGGGTAATCACCTCTTTCTTGGTTCATGCGGGAGAGGAAGGAGATGTCACTGTTAGAATAGGAATTCCTTTGTATATTTTTTTTTGTATGCCTTTCGTATTTCTTTATATATATATAGCATACTTCTTTGTAATATCCCTTTGTACTCTCTCTATATATATTGTCCATTGGACCTCATAAATACACACACAATATTTATAACATAGTATCAGAGCTAAGGCACTAACATAGCTCCTTTCGTTGCCATCCCACCGCTGTCGCCGTTGTCGAAGACCGCTGCTGCTCGGATCGGACCGTCGCTGCACCGAGGCTGCCACCACCAGACGTCAGCCGTCGATGCACTGAGGCTGCCACCACCAGACGTCGCCCAACACCACCTCCAAGGCCGACTCCGCCTGACGCCTCCTCGTCTGGCCGTTGCCAGACCCGAGTTGCGCCGCCCTCCGTCGATCGTCGCTGAACGCCGGACGTAGCACGTCGCCCGATTCACCGCCGCTGCCAGAATAAAGTCGCGCCACTCTCCGCCGTCCGCACGGGCCGCTGCCGTCGACCCCTGATGTCGCCACCCGACCCGTCTGCTCCGCTCAGCCAGCTTGCCTGACGGTTTTAAAACAGTTAGTTTCCAAACAAAAAAAAAAAGAGAGAGAGAAAGCATCAATCTAACCGTCGCGCCGTCTAGCGACGCCTACCCATGACTTATGTTCCATCAGCTGCAATCCCATTCTTGGGAACAAAGCTTCATGGGACGAACTACAGGGTTGTGGTCTTCACTCGTGGAGATCACGCTCGATGGCCTCCGTCTCTAGGGACATGTCACTGGTGCTCGACCTTGTCCGCCGCCGCCGGTTCAGCCTCCTCTCAAACAGCCTACTTCTGCACCTCTTGCAGAAGATGAGGCCGCCAAGAAGAAGGCAGAGGCCGCTGCTGCTGATGCTGCTGATGAGCCCTTTCAGTATGTCATATACGCTTTTGAGTATTGGTGTGCTGATAAGGCCCGTGTTCAAGTCATCCTGGTGGTCAGGTCGACGACTTCATCAGCTAGACATTGTTGGTCTACGTTCTATTCGCCAAGTCTGGGAGTATTTACGCGAGTGATACCAGCAGAGCAGCGATGCTCTGTTAGTGTGAGTTGGAGACGGTTCGACAGGAGGATTCCTCCATCGAAGACTTCTTCCGAGCCCTGGACAATCTCTAGCATCAGCTGGACAAGCTGGTTTTTCTGCTCTACCAAGAGTGTCATAAGGTGCAGAAGTCGGATCGTGATCGCCTTCGCCTTTATGACTTCGTCTGGCGTATTTGTCTAGAGTTTGAGCCTGTCAGGGCTCAACTGCTGAGCCGCTCACCACAACCGACAGACACTGAGACTCTTTCGACACTTTGTGCTTAGGAGCTTCGTTGTGGGTAAGCATCACAATTTGTTTCGGTTGTGCTTGTTACCCCTTCTTCTTCGACTACATCGACGACTTTTGCTTCGACTACAATCTCTCCCCGGGTGTCTATTTTTGCTCCTGTTTTTTTGCACCAACCGTAGTTCAGTGCAATTATTGCAAGAACTTCGGGCACTACTACCAGAGTTGTGAGGTATGAAAAAGCAGAACAAGGCGCGTGGGAGTGGACGATCCAAGGGGGGCAGGGAGGCCCTTCCTTGACGGGAGGACAAACTAGCAAATCAGGACCTTCTCAGCGAGGTGACTCTGTTCAGCAGTTCTGCTAAGCTCTACTTCAGTATCTCTATTGCAGCTCAGCACGTTCTGCTAGTCTAGCTTAGACGTCTCCTCTAGGTATTTATTGGGTTCTGGATTATGGTACCTCTTTCCACATGACACCGGACTCCAGATCTCTCTTTAGTAGGACCTTCTGTTTTTTCTATCTCTATTCAGACAGCTGACGATACTCCTCTGTCTGATAGCTATCAGGGCACTCTTTTGTCCACTGAATTTTCTATTACAGCTTACCATGCAGCTTCTCTCGGTAGGTCAGCTTACCGATCTCGGCTGTAGTGTTGGTTTTGACTCTCACTCATGTTTCGTCCAGGACTGATAGACAGGGACGGTACTTGGGGCTAGCCGGCGCCGTAGGGATTGTCAATGTCTTTACATCCTTGACCGCCTCCACCTTTCATCCACTTCAGTTACTCCTATCACCTCTACGTCTAAGTTTACCTCCATTGCCACTGCTGCCACCACCTCTGGAGTTTTTGCGCAGTGGCATCATCGTCTTGATCACTTGTGTGGGTCTCGCCTTTCTTCATTAGTTCGCCTGGGTGTTCTTGGACGTGTTACTATTGACACGCCCATATTTTGTCAGGGTTGTAAGCTGGGTAAGCAGCTACAACTTCCTTATCATTCTAGTGAGTCATTGCCTTCTCGTCCTTTTAACTCAGTTCTATGCAGACCTGCGCCTATCATCTTTAAACGCGGGCATAAATTTTATGTGATCTTCATTGATGATTATTCATGTTTTACATGGATTTTCCCTATGTCTAATCGTCGTCGGTTTCTTACGATCTATCGTAGCTTTACAATGATGGTTCGTGCTTAGTTTGATTATTCCATTCGCACTTTTTGCTATGATTCTACTAGCAAGTATTGTTTTGGCATTTTTAGACAGTTTCTTTCTTAGCATGACACTTTTTACCAGTCTTCCTGTCCTGGTGCCCATGCTCAGAATGGGGTTGCTGAGCGCAAACATCGTCATCTGATTGAGACTGCCTTCACACTTCTTCTTGCCTCTCACGTTCTACCACAGTTCTGGGCTGAGACTGTTTTTACGGCTGCATATCTCATCAATATGCAGTCTTCCATTGCTCTAAAGGGTATCAGCCCTATAGAGCGTTTCTACTCTCGAGTCCCCCAGTACACTCACCTTCATGTTTTTTATGTACTTGTTTTGTTCTGCTGCACCCTCGTGAGTGCACCAAACTATCAGGTATGTTTCTTGGTTATAGTTCTGAGCATAAGAGTTATCGTTGCTATGATCCTTCTGCTCGACGGATCAGGACTCCATGAAACGTTGTCTTTGACGAATCTTGATCTTTCTTTTTTTCGAGATTCGGCTCCTTGTTCTGTTTGCACCATTGAGTCGATTTCATGGTTGTCTCTTTTTGACTCTTCACCCATTTCTTCACTATCACAGTCCCCCCTAGTTTGTCTCTGGTGGTTCTTTTTGTACTTCCACCTTCGGTGCTACCTCCTGCAGCACCGCCTCTTGCTCCTGCAGCATCACTGTCTCGTTTCTCTAGTATTCACTACTCCAGACGTCCTCGTCCTTCACTAATCTCCTCTCCTGGTATCGTACCGACATCTACATATGATCCTCTCTGTTACGTCCTTTGTGACTGAACATCCATTCGACCTCCTGATCGTCTTAGACTTGCTCCGATAGCTCATGCTCTCTCTGTCACTGAGTCTAGTTCTTATCGTGAGGCTACTCCTCATTCTGAGTGGCAGCTCGCTATGGCGGAGGATCTTGATGCTATTCGACGTACGGAGATTTGGGATATTGTACCGACACTTGTGTATGTTCGTTCTATCACGTGCAAGTGGGTGTACAAGATTAAGACCCGGTCTGATGGTACTATCGAGCACTACAAGTCTCGTCTTGTGGCTCGTGGCTTTCAGTAGTAGTACGATCGTGACTACGATGATACTTTTGCCCCTGTTGCCTATATGACCATTGTTCACACTCTTGTTACAGTTGCTTTTGTTTCGCCCGTGGTCCATCTCTCGGCTGGATGTTAAGAATGTCTTTCTTAATGGTGTTTTGCATGAGGAGGTCTACACGCAGTCACTACCTGGGTATTCTATTCCCGATGGGCACGTCTATCATCTTCGCCCGCACTTTATGGCCTTAAACAGACTCCTCGTGCCTGGTTTACACGTTTTACCTCAATGATTACTGCTGTCAGTTCCCACGATTCTACTTTTTTGTCCTTGTCTCATCTCGGGGGTAGGACACTGCTTCTTCTATATTTTGATGATATGCTCATCACTGGTGATGATTCCTAATTCACCACGTATGTGAAGAAACATCTCAGTGAGTAATTTTTTATGACTGATCTTGATTTTCTTACGTACTTTCTTGGGATTGATGTCTCTTTCTTTCCTGAGGGCTACTACCTCTCGCAGCAAAAGTATATCCAGGATCTTTTTGATCGGTCTGGTCTGACTGACACTCGCACTACTAAGACTCCCATAGAGCTATCCCTACAGCTTCGTGCCACTGACGGTGATCTTCTTGAGGATCCTACTCGATATCGCCATCTTGTTGGGAGTTTGGTTTATCTTGTGAGCATTTGTCCTGATATTACTTATGTTGTTCATATATTGAGTCAGTTCATGGCTCATCCTACACATCTTCACTACAGTCACCTTCTCCGTGTTCTTCACTACTTGCGTGGGACTATCTCTCGTCGTTTGTTTTTCCCTAGCTCAACCTGTACTACAGCTTCAGGCGTACTCCGATGCGACCTGAACTAGTAATCCTTTTGATCATCGTTTTCATTCTGCTTACTGTGTTTTTCTTGGCTCCTCCCTGATTGCTTGGAAGACAAAGAAGCAGATTGCAGTTTCACATTCAAATGCAGAGGCTGAGTTGAGAGCTATAGCAACAACGACAGTAAATATTACTTGGTTGAGGTGACTATTTGCAGATTTTAGAGTGCTTATGATGGGACATACGACTCTTTTGTCTATCAGTACATGTACTATCAGTATTGCCTGTGCTCCAGTGAAGTATGAGCTCACTAAGCACATTGGTGTGGATGTTTCATACACTCGCTCGCAGGTGTAGGGGGCCGGGGGTACTTGCTTTACAGTTTGTGCCCTTGGAGTTACAGATTGCTGATTTTTTTCATGAAGCCACAGATTATGGTACAACATTTGCATTTTCTCTCCAAACTCAGTGTGTATGATTCATTATGAGTTTGATGGGGGAGGCGGTGTTAGGTCTCATGAATACACACGTAATATTCATAACTGTCACTACTGCTAACTTACTGAATAGGCCAGATGCTTGGTTACCAGATTACATAGGTGGCAGGCCAGGAACGGGAGTTCAATTCTAGTCCACTGTCATATCTTTCAGGTGGAGCCAAAGAATAGTTTGCTACTTCTTCTAAAATATTCATGTGTTTGTCTGAAACAAAAGTTGAAGAATCTTCAGTGACAGATGCAATCGATACCATTTTGAAGATCACAGAGCAAGTCTCACTTTGATAGATAGATTAGCTGGTCAAATCATAATCTTGTATGGTTGGTTAGCCTGTCACAAACGCTGTTTCCTTATGAGTAGGAAGATGATGTCCCCCTTCATACATTTCAAAAGTGCATAATTTCAGGAATTTTATATTTTTAAAATTAAATTTCGTTTTATACAACAAAAGTCTCAATTTGACATATTGGTAGTCAAATGTCAAGTTGACCATGCACTCCAGCCATCGAATGCATTTCCTATTATTCTTAATTTCCATCGGGTAATTAAGTAAATCTGTGCATATGTCACCATACACTTGTGGACAGGATTGCATAGGTGGCATGCTAAGAATTCTTGCGATTCAGGTCTCCTGCCACTGCCACACATCTTTTCAGGTAGAAGCATAGAATTGGAAACTATTTCTAACTTTACTTTTCTGTCTACGCATTAATTTAGCTGAAGCATAAAGTTTAGGAGAATCTGAAAACAATAAACATACTAAGGCCTTGATGCAATGTCACCTGCATTCTAACTACACCATTAATTGCATGCTTGCCTTGTTGGATTGATCTATATATCTGGAATTCTGGATGCTATGACTATGATAAAAGAGAGACTTAATTCATGTCTGAAATAGCAGGTTCCTTCTACTTCTACACATGCACTTATATTTGTAATTTGGTTCTCTCTTGATTAAATTTATGATCAAGTAAGCTGTAACTAGAGTCAGAATTCTTTATTTTCTTCTATAAGTTGCCTAGAAACAAGCAAAAGTGTTGCATCTTTTCCTTACACTAATTCTTCCCTACAAGTAGTCTGTAGGTACACCCAGTACAACATATGAAAGTCACTGTGGACTTCCTGAAGCAGCCAAATCCCTGAGGCTATTGTGAATGTTAAAAAAATGAAAATTAATGATAGGTCTTCCTGTTTAACAATTATCCGTAGTTCGTTTGTCCTTTGCCACAACATGGACATTTCAAAATCTTACCTGACTAGAAAGCGAGAGGAGAAGTTTCTGGACATGCACGTCAGATAAAAAACTAATTGCACTAAAAATTTACAGCACAGCTCTCTTAAGAAGGTTGCCCTGAGAGCAGTAAAACTAAAAAGTGACGCAGCTGAAAAAGGTATGGTAATTTTGACAATATATTTTACATTTTATTAACTTTACTTTCCTTAACTAAACACTGTTAATTAGACTGTTTACGAAAAAGGGATACCATATTGCTTACTAGCAGAGTGGATGAAAATATCGAGCTAGATCAGAAGGTTTCACTGTGATCATTTTGTCAAGCCCAAAGCTTGTAATTAAGCTTATTTGATCATAAAATGGATTTGATATATAGGCAGATCCGACGTACGTAGGATATATAGATAGGGCTGCTAAAAGGATGCTAAGCTTTTGAGCATCGAGGCCAGATCAGACTTGAGAGCATATGCAAGTGCAAGGTGGGGCAGTCAATTGCTTGTGGTGCCGGGAAATGAGGCCTACCTACTGACTAACTAACTGTATGACTTCTGTTCCAGGGCCGGAGAAAAAGAAAAGAAATGTTAAGAGAATACTGATCATAGATTTGACAGCTTGTAACTGTGTATATATATATTGAGCCTAGCTACCTCTTGGATGCCCACTCAGGATACCAAGCAGCTAATTAATCTAGAGAAGAATACATGCACAAGCAAAACAAGGCATGTCAAAACAGCCCTAACAAATCGGAGACATGCATGGATTCATTTTTTGCCTAGTGTGTTGAAATATAAGCGCGCACAATATATATATATAGCTATATATATATACCCTAATATAATTAGGACTTAGAAGAGATTAATTATTTGTGTCTCTCTTATGAATCAAGCTGGATCAAATTAATTCCCATTATCTATATTTGGAGCTTTCAATAATTGGGGATTAACTTAAGCTAGTTCAACCTATGGCTGTCTTTTCACCTGATCAGTAATAATCAAGGGAATGCATGCATCCAATATAGTTAACTTGGGAGTTCTAGAAGATTAGAGTAACTTTCTCTACTTTCACAAGCTACCCATCCTTCTCCAACTCCAACTAACTATTTTTTAAGTATTATACCGTTTGCATGCTATCATATGCATCTACCAAATGTTAGTGTTGTGTCTACTAGTCAATTATCCTCAAACAAGTAACCTCGTTTTGAAAAGACCCGAGAGGCTGGAGAGGAAGTTACATATCCATGCAGGTGGGCCATGTTGATATATACTGTTCTCTCTCTCTCTCTCTCTCTCTTCTATATATATATGAAATTGTCTAAATTAAATCAGGGCAGTCTAATATTATTTCAATACCGTGACGACCTGAATTTAGCTTCATCACGCAAGGAACATTAATAGTAAATCGTTTGTCAACAAGTACAAATCAATAGTCACACTTGGGTTTGCAAAAGGTAATTAGTGCTTTTAATTTATGTCACAAGCTAATCATTACACATGTTTTCCTCCTTGAAAAGGCCAAAAAGGAAACAACAAAAAAAAAACTAAACATTGTAGTGAGTGTAGATATCCTTTTGTTGTTCTTTCTTTGTACAAAACTAAAAGTGGACTAAACCACCTTTTCTGCTATCAACAAATTACAAACTTCACACAAAACTAAAAGTGGGCCAAACCACCTTTTCTGCTATCAACAAACAAACTTCACATCTTCGAAATGTGCAACCAATCCAAGAATTGCCTCTCTTTTAAATCATTCATTATTCATTTATTATGAAGAAATATCTCCCTTCTAGCTCCTCAGGGTCAGGGCTCATGTGAGTTCAACCATGACATTTGCCTGCATCGAAATAATAATCATGTGAGACAAGTAAGCAATAAGAGTTCTCTTTGTTTGCCAAATTTTGCAGGTTTTTGTTCCTGCCAGGGTGTTTAGATTAATCAATATTTAATAAAATTAAACATACCTAGCTAATACTGTTTTCTCTATAGCTTGAAATTCTTAAAACAGGTGGTGCATGTCTTAATATTATATGTTTACTAGTGTTATTAGTAGAATTTGATTGTCTGTATTTTTATTCTACCCAAGGCCAAGTACAACTATATGTAATCAGAAAGTTCAAAGAAAATAAAAACCACTCGAACTGGATGGAAAACTTGTTTTTTTGTATGAAAGTTGATGGGAGAAGTACTCACTCTAGCAAATCCTTCCAACCACCATCGGTGTTGAGGTCATCCAGGTTCAGGCTCTCCAGCCCCTCGAACGGGCTTGACGCCGGCGTCACCTCGCACGACATGCCGCCGCCGCCGCCGCCACTGCTGCCACCGGTATTACACTCTTCTACCGCTACCAATGGTGGAGCCACCGCGGCCGTCATATTGCTCCCGCTCGCCCGACCGTGCCCGAGCTCCGTCGAGCTCAGCCCGTCCCCGGCGAGGGCGCTCCCTCCACTGCCACCGCCGAAGCAGTTCAACAGTCCGGCGAGGGAGATGCCCGGCATGGCCGGTGCGCTGGTAAACGCCGGAAGGCTGAGCAGGCCCAGGCCGTCGTACTGGAGCCTACCCTGGTCAACGCCGGTGCCGGCGCCGGCTGGTTGTCCGACTCCTCCATTGCTGGCGGCGAGGAGGGCCATCAGGTTGACGCTAGGCGCTGTGGCGGTGGCGGTGGTGAGCGCGCGGACGAGGCCCTGGAGGAGCTGGAACTTGGCGGCGTCGGCCTGGAGCCTGAGGGCGTTGATGTCCCAGTCCAAGGTGTGCGCGGCGGCCATGGTGCCGCCCAGGTTGGCGGCGGCGAGGAGGTTAGGGAGGCCGGCGAGGAGGTTGAGGTCGGTGCGCGGGCGGTGGGTCACCGGGTCGATGCCCATGCCGAGGAGCTTCTTGCGGAGGTGCGTGTTCCAGTAGTTCTTGATCTCGTTGTCCGTCCGCCCCGGTAGCTTGGTCGCTATAGACGACCACCTGCGGCGGATTCGGAGGAAAGCTTAAGCTGTTAGAGAAACGTGTCGTTGCGCACACGGCTGAGGTAAGATCGACTACGTACTTGTTGCCGAGGATGGAGTGGAGGTGGATGATGAGCTTCTCCTCGTCGCCGGTGAAGCGGCCGCGCTTGATGTCGGGGCGGAGGTAGTTGGTCCACCGGAGGCGGCAGCTCTTGCCGCAGCGGTTGAGGCCGGCCAGCTTGGGGAGGCGGCGCCAGCTGCCATGGCCGTTCTTCTGGATGTGGTCGACCAGCAGCTTGTCCTCCTCCGGCGTCCAGGGGCCCTTCTTCACGCCGGCCTCCTGGTCGCAGCACGGTGACCTCCCCATCGGTCGATGGATATATCTGTCGTTGTATTCTATTTCTAGCTCGTAGCTAGCTAGAGGAAGCACGCGCGTACGTAGGAAGGAAGCTAGCTAGCTAGGAAGACGAGAGAGATGAGAGTAATTTTCAGGTTAATTTGTTGGGCGGACAGGAGATGGCCGTGGTTTTATAGAGGTTTTGGTACTTGCTAGCATGCATCGTCAGCCCGGTGACGATGACGATGGATGCATATATATATATATATATACGTACACGCGCGGGCGCGGTGGCATATAGACCAACTCATCCAGCAACCAATACTTACAGGGTTTCGGTAACCGGTTTGAAATTTTACCACGTGTCATCGGCCCGGTAGGACTGACCGAAAACCCGAAATTTCAAAGTTAAATTGAAAAAGGATAAAATTCAAGCAAATTTCGACTGATTTTTGTCTGTTTTTGAATTTTACCGGTAGAACCGATATATAATCGTCTTAACCCAAACCCTAGCAAACCTAGAGGCTAAAGATAGCAAGCAAGCCTCCCCTCTCTCACTCTCTCTGACTTTAGAGTTAAACTAGTCCAAGACGTACGTGGTTAATTAATTAATAGCCAATGCGACGCATGCAGATTTGGGGCATAGTTAATTAAGGGGCCGGGGCTTGCTTAAGCATATATGTTGGTTAGTTGGACATGCTAGCTAGCTAGCTGCTGTGTAGTGTCAGATTTTCATTAATTACGTACGTATACGTGCTGGCCGCAAGTGGAGTCGATATATCCGTGTATAAGATATATAACGTAGCGAGTCTATCAGCTACCTACCCTACCTAGCTAGCGTAACGAAGCTTCCCATGCAGGGTGCATTTGAGCCGGTGCTATTTTTGATGCTAGCTCTACGACATCATGTATACGTACACGTGTACCGTACTGTAGATGATGCTCTGTATTATCATAATATATTTATAAAACATAATAAAATTAAAATATTATAAAAATACTTCTCGAGATAGATCTACACATATGATTTTCATATAGCTAATCTAAATATTAAAAACAAAAAACGATAGCCAAAGCTTCCAAAGCTTGAACGCACACGTTCCAAAATAACTTGGTAGACTCACTTGATATGGCACAGACAAAACTGTAAGAGACTCTGGTTTAATTGATGATGGAAATAATACTATTTTCTTTTTGGTTAGTTGGACATGCTGCTTTGTTTACTCACGCTACTACAGAAAATAACATCATAGATGGTTCAAAATCGTCATAACAGATGATTTTATGAACCGTTTGACTTTATGTGTCTGTGGTGACATGAGGTCATCAGAGATAATTTTTGAACCATCTATGATATTCTATTTTCACATCCGGTTCTGAACAAGAACCGTCTGTGATAGCTTTTTCTATTATAAAAATGAACATGGGTTTTCACTTCGTCTGGAGCCTCGCAAATGAATATGATTCACAGAGCCATAGCATCACCCACATCACAGTAGCATGAACTCAATCCATTCACAGAGCACTAAAAACAACACAGCATCACTCACAAACACAGTAGCATCAACTCAATCCATTCACAGAGCACTAACACATCACAATAGTAATCCACATCATAGAGCAAAAGGGGGGTAGAGAGAGTGAGGGAGGCTGGGGCGACGAGGTTGTAGGAGGCCGACGACGACGAGGCCGGGGCGAGGTGGAGGAGGCCACGGGCGACGAGCTCAGGGGAGGACGGGGCGACGAAGTGGAGGAGGCTGGGGGCGACGAGGTCATAGGAGGCCGGCGACGACGAGGCTAGGGCAAGGTGGAGGAGGCCGTGGGCGACGAGTTCGAAGGAGGCCGGAGAGCAAGGTCAGGGCGAGACGGAGATGGCAGAGGAGAAATGGCAGAGGAGAAGATGGAGATGGCAAAGGAGGAGATGGAGAACTCTGTTAATATAAAGAAATTTTCGACAGCCCGCCCATTAAATCCAAATTTTCGTTTTTCCGCCCAACAAAACAAAAGTATCATAGACAGTTTTAAACAAAAATCGTCTGTGATAATCATGTCATCACAGACGGTTCTTAATACAAATCGTCTGTGATTAGTATCTCATCACAGACGGTTTGTATTAAGAACCGACGGTTCATTATACAAACCGTCTGTGATGATTTGAATTATCTTAAGAACCGTCTGTGATATTTCACAGACGGTTGTATTTAAAAACCGTCTGTGATAGGTCTATATCACAGACGATTCCAAGAGAACCGTCTGTGATTATTTTATCACAGACGGTTGATTATTTTATCATAGATAATTCCAAAAAAACTGTTTGTGATGGAATATCTTCTATAATTTATTTTTGTAGTAGTGTCAGATTTTCATTATTACGTGCTGGCCGCAAGTGGAGTCGATCCGTGTATAAGGTAACGTAGCGAGTCTATTAGCTACCTGCCTAGCGTAACGAAGCTTCCCATGCAGGGAGCTTTGCCAGTGCTATTTTTGATGCTAGCTCTACGTACACGTGTACCGTACTGTAGATGATGCTGTGTATTAGAATTAATTAGATTAGTACGTGGTTGCTGTGGATGTGAAAGCTGGTGTAAATAGGAATATATGATTATTGGATCCGTACCGTTTTGGACGTAATCATCAAAGCGTAACTTTGATAACTAATTATTATTATAATATATTTATAAAACACAATAAAATTAAAATAGCCAAAGTTTCCAAAGCTTGAACATACACGTTCCAAAATAACTTGTTTTGTGAACTAGAGGAGTAATTAGCTAGCTTTTGCATATACGTACGTGCTCTTTATATATATGCATGAGATACATATACGAGGGTGAGATGCTAATCACTTTAGGACAGATGGAGCAAAAGCCTTTAGTTTCCATTATGTATACTTGGATCAATTCATAAATCCATTCTACATTACATAAATATATGCACCGATGTATCCTGCACAGCTGATTATATATATATATGTACTTATCATTGCTTAATTAGGTGTTGCAACGAGACACGTGAATGAACAGGGCCAGCGTGGTCAGAGGAGAATTAGGTTCGTGTGATCTGACACGTGTTGGGCTGTTTCCTCCCAACAAGGAGCAACGAAGAAGGAACGACCTGTTGCCTTGTGTCACACGCACACGATATAATTTGGTAGACTCACTTGATACGGGGACAGACAAAACTGTTAAGAAACTCTGGTTTAATTGTTGTTGGACATAATACTATTTTTTTTGTGAATTTTAGTCTATAAATATGAAGAACCTCACGTACATACGACATACAGATGAATAAAGATAACGGATTCTTCTCTATACTTTGTGTCTCTTTTGTGTTCTTTGTGTGATTGAATTGATTATCTCCCGATTACGGTATCGATTATTCAACATGTTATCAATACGAATTGTTCTCCAGGCGAATCGGTATGTCATTTGGAATTCCATCTTTTCAATCCATAGTTTGATATTAGATTAATCCCCTAGATTAATGTGTGAGCATGAGATTAGATCGGTTTTTACTATTTATCGTAATTTGTGGCCATTGTTCATCACCATGCAAAAAACTATTCATACAATAAAAAATTTGGCGATCTCTGCTGGCTCGAAGCCGCCACCGCCGCCAGCTGCTTGCGCCCGCCGCGCGCTGTCATGAGTCGCCCGTTGTATGATGTCACGCCCCACTCGAGTCCGGCCGCGCGCCACCTAGTGTCGTGCCCCGTGCCGGACCGTGCCCACGCCGCCATGTGTCAGCCGAAGGCCGATCGCCATGCTCGTGCACCCGCGAGCTGCGTCGCCAAGAGGTCGACGCGCACCCGAGTGATCTTGCGCCGCAACGAGGCCGCTCAAGCTCAAAGTAGCGACCCGCGTTATTGCGGCGCCCGACCTCCGTGTGTCGCCCATGAGCGATCGGCGCCCCACCACGGCCCCACCACCGGCAATGAGAGCGTTTCCAACAGCAGCCGCCGCCCCCACTTGTTGGGCAATAGGGAAACCCTAGTGCCCCGTCCTCTTAAACCCACTGGGTGGGCCCGGGCAAACTGGTGTGGGCCGACTGGGGAAAAATCAGAAGAAAAAAAATTGTACTCCTATTGAAGTATGATAGCAAACCTTTAATTCTGAGTTGATTTCAAGCAAATGCCTGATGCACACGCAGTCACTTGGGATTCTCATAGTTGGCATGAGGGGGGATATTGGGCTTGTGTAGGATAATGAAACCTAAGAGGCCTAGAAAAATATTCAAAACAAGAGTCATGGTAGGCACAACAGCATATCCTAGGTCAAATCCAGAAGCAAATTAGCCCGAAGCAATAAATTAATCTAGTTTATTTTGGGAGATAATTGTTGGACCGAAAAGGCGACTAGAGGGGGGGTGAATAGGAGCACACTCACTTTTTCACAAATAATTGATTCAATAATATTTCACTCCAGTAGCTATGGAAGCTATGAAGATCAGTATATCAGTACAGCGGAAGACTAATATTGAATCCAATATAAACCCCTAAGCAATATGACAAAATCAACAAAGATTAAAGCAAATCAATGCCTTTGTCGATCCGATCATTGTATTCTTGGCGGTCGGATGATTACTGCCGGTCGGACCAGTGACTCTAGCCGGTCTAACCGCTGGCCTCCAGAACAGATCAAACAGCCCGATGACGAAGTTACAAATAGATGAAACTTTTGATCTACAACTCCAAACTTGATGAAACTTGGTACACACCTTCTCTATGATATCAGGAACCTATTCCAATCAAATATTATGATAATTCTTAGAAGAATAGCGATCCTTTTCGGTTTGATTGAAGAAGGGTTCAAAACCGGGTCAAAACGAAAACTTGATCCAAGATCTTGCTCGTGAGTGATTGATGATCAAGATGATCCTAGATTGGTTCCCATACGTCATAGCAAGCTAGATCACGTGAAGAATTCAATCAAAAACTCGCTGATCAAAGAAAGACTCAAAATCATCAAATATAGAGAAAGAATGCAATGAGACAAAATATTGATCAAACTTTCCTTTGATTGATTGATATGATATGGGCTTACAGCCTATCGATCAATGGAGGACAATGCTCAATCCAAGAGCACAAAAATCACATCAAACTATCAAGAACCCTAGCCTCCACAAAAGCTCTTCCTAAGAAAATTAGTGTTTACAAAAATAGCAAAAGAGACGAGAGAGAGGTGCAGCCACATCCCTCTCCTATTTATAGTGGAGGGTTAGACCTTCTAGAAGTTTGACTCAATTGGGCTCCCATTAAGGCCCAAAACAAACAGGACATATACGCACGTATTTTAATGCGCCGTCTTTAATACCCCTTGACCTAATTAGCTACACCTTGCGCCATCTTGCGCCTTGGATTAGCCAATAGGTCACCCTTGTCCATCTTGCACCACGCTTAAGTACATTGACGTCACCAGGCATCGTCGATCGTTCTGGAGCTCAGCTCTCCAAGCCTAGTCCCGATCATCCTCGTCGTTGGCCGTCGTTGACCACCAAGCAACCTGCGCAACAATAGACAAGTAAACCGAATTTGGGAACAAGTTCTTCACAACTTGACCCATGTTAGTCAAAGCATGCATCATGCAACATATATCCCTGAAACTCATGACTTTGACCTAACAACCGAATATCGCCGCCACGACGGGCGACGATCCAAGTGAAAACCGGTCGACCGCCTAGGGGGTCGGACCGACTTCACTCGCCGGTCGACCGCCACCTATTGGCCGGTCTGACCGCCAGTAAAGACTTAGCCGAATTTCCTCTCTGTAAAACCGAAACCTACTGGAATTTTCAATCCAATAGAACTTTTGACTGGAGACTCCAAAAATTATAAGACCAAGTGCAATATAATCCCCTCTATTGCCTGCTACCTCTATTTTTGGCCCAACCCAAAATACCACTTTCTGACATTGCCGGTCCGATCGCCGCTTAGGCCGGTCGAACCGATCTTAGCGATCGGCCCCGACCGGCGATCGACCAAGCCCGACCTTTGTTTTTTTTTGAAAACGCGAAACAACAAACCGTTAACGCCATTATCAATTGTCACATCATCCTAAGATCTGGAGTATATCCCCATGATATCCACAATAATTAAAGTAAATTACATAATTATTATCATTATCTAGTTGATATGGAAAATGTCATTTACACCATTGTCAATACCCACACAATTGGCAACCACAGTCATTGCTGCCCACGAAGGGCAATTGATTTGTGTCTTTAGCAAAATGTAAACTGCCAGCAAGCGAGAATGCACACGACAAATCGACGGCCGCTTGACGCAGTCGCACATATGTAATATTCGGCTATGCACCGAAGCGTGCCATACTTGTCAAAAATAACACACGCATAAATTGGTAAGTGCAGTTGTGGATATCGTGAGGATATGTGCATGATCTTAGGATGATGAGTCAATTGGCAATGGCTTTATTGGTTTGCAAAATCTCGCATTTTCGGAGTTTGCTTCAGTCTGTCAGACCACAGGCGGTCTGACCGGTGGCATTGGCGGTCAGACCGCCCGTGGAGAGGTCTGACCGGCAGTGCTTGCCGGTCCGACCGGTCTTGGTTCAAAGTGGTTTTTGAAGCTGAGCCAAAAATAGGATGTGTAGGCAAGTGAGGGGAGTCTCCTGGATGTGGTCACATAATTTTTGGAGCTCCCAGTCAAAAGTTCTATTCATTTGAAAATTCCAGAATGTTTCGGATTTTCAAGATGAAAATTTGGCTAAGTCTTTTCGGGCGGCCTGCAATCGGTCGGACCGGCTGTGTGGGGCGGTCAGACCGCCGATCACTTAGAGGTTAGCCTTTTTGGCATTGTTGTGTTTTGAATGTGGTTATTGTATGGATTTCAATGCTTTATTGTTGCATATTGCATTGTTGAACTGACGTGGGTCAAGTTGTGAAGAACTTGCTCCCGGAGACGATTTGTTTGTCTATTGCTTTGCAGGTGGCTTGCAGGTCAACGACGTCAACGGTGAGGTGGATCGGGACTACGCATGGAGAGCTGAGGTCCAGAACGATCATGGATGCCGGGTGAGGTCGTGTGACTCAAGAAGGGTGCAGAATGGGCAAGATGGATCGAACGGGCAGTTCGTGGCAGCTGGTTGGATCAGGCGATGTGGAAGTCGGTGCAAGTCTCTGAGAGGTTCCGATGGGATTCGGATGGGAGAGTCTTGCCGACATGGTGAGAGCCGCTGATCAACCTACACGTGGTGAAGCAGGCGATTGCTTCAACAGATGTGTGTGAGTGGGTCCCATAAGTGAAACCCTAGCTCTCCTATAAATAGAAAGGGGGGAGATGTAAAACCCTTAAGCACTCATTTAGGAACTCCAAGTCTTTTTCTAGGGTTTGGAGAGAAGAGGAGAGGAGAGGCTAGGGTTTGGAGATATTTGTGTGTGTGCTCTTTGATTGAGCTCTTATCCTCCTTGAGGGAGTGGCTTTGACAAGCATTACATTGAATCATTCAATTCATGAAGGCTTGTTCATTGATGAAGTTTCATTTGGTTTCTTCTCTCTTTTGATGATTGTGGTGCTTCCTTGATCCGGTTGATTTTGGTTGGTCTCTTGACCTCATATACCTTGCTTTGATGTGTGGGAATACTCCTAGAACCTTCTAGATCTTCAATCCCCCACACGCAAGTTTTGGATCAAGTTTTTCATATTTCTAGGGTTTGAGCACTTCTTTGGTAAAACCTAAGGAGATCGTTTATTTGAAGTGGATCTGAATGATCGTCGCTAGAAATAGGTCTTAGATATCCTCAGGGAGGTGTGCTCCAAATTTGGTCAAGTTTCATTGGTTGAATCAAAAGTTAGACCTATTTTCGTTTTGGATTTGGACTTTGTGTTTTGGTACTGGACTAAATCGGTCTGACCGATTTAGCAACGGCGGTCCGACCGCCCGCCTTTCATACCGCCCGGTAGCGGCCAGTCGAACCGATTTCCAACGGTCCGACCGCCAGTTAGCCGCCGGTCCGACCGCAAGTCAATCGTCGGTCCGACCGCCAGTCAACCGTAGGTCTGACCGCCAGTACTCAGACCGATCTTCTGAGATCATATCTCCTGTTTGGGTATTGTGGTTAAGGGGTTATCGAAATCAGCACAAGGCTTCCTCTGTGCGTTTACTGATCTTCTTAGCTTTCATAGCTAAAGGAGAAAAGTTCGTGTTGAATTTGATTAAGGCGAAGAATTTGAAAAAGCGCCTATTCACCCCCCCCCCCTCTGGTCGCTTTATGGTCCTACAGCAGTCTGCAACTGCATCACCACCAGAAGCCACTTGCTTGAAGCAAATATAGCTATCGAAAGCAAAGATGACCTATTGGACTTTATTGATCCTGAATGATCTAAATTTGGTCATGATGATACTGGCATTACAAATTAAAATAACGCATGTTGTTTATCGCCCTTAATTAAATTTGGTGTTCCTGTTGAACAATAAATATATTCCCGTCGAATAATTATACTATTTAGGTTATTCAACTAAGATTTGAAGCCGAAAAGAAAATCTAGTATTTCCGTACAGATTAACTATGGTCAAATATTTTATGTTCAACATTATATTTATCTTCCTGAAGAGCGTCATGTAGTTTTATGCTGTTAGAACACACTGCTTATAACCATAAGAAAATATGTTACATAATTATAAACTTGAAGTTTAATGATCCAAATTATTTAAAATATAGTATGAGTAATTGGATAAAAACTTATGCAAATAATAAACAAGCTAGTCTATACAATAAGTCTGCCAACTCTCGGACCCTTGTATGGGACCTTTGTCGCATATTAATAACTAACCAGAAGTTGGAATATCCTACATAATATCAGGATTATGCAATTTTCTTGCTGCATTGATAAAGTTCACTACATATAATTATCATACCCTTTGTTTAAATAAGTGCATGTTGGAGGAATCAAACATTTCCCATATATTATCACCACTGCAGCATACACCTTTGGCTTTGGGCCACCACCAATTGTTGGAGATCGTGTTGGATCTGAAATTCACTCGATCATGTGCCCATGATATGGGGAATTTTGTGGTATGCTACTAATAAAGATCAAATCTAGGCATTAGGCGGGAGAGAAATGCCCAAAAGTTCGAACGACATTGTATTTTACAGAAGGAAAAGTTCTTTAGTACAAAAATACACGCACTAGTCAAGCTAAACTTAAGGTTTAGTTTATACTCTTGTGCGCCAGAAGCGGGGAGCCTGCCAGATACTTTCCAATTATGGAGGAGTTACCACAGTATTTACTTGTAGTAAATATGTCGCTAAGAGTAGAATACCCTGGGTTGAATAGTATATCCACCTCTATGAAATTGACTTATTGATTCTTGATCTAAAATCTATGGAGACGCCTACGGGTCTTAAGTTCTAATGACACTAGTCAAAACAATTATTAACTACTACTTTAACTCTCCTGAAGAGAACTCACCTTGAAGGTGAAGTACCTTATGAAGATGAAAGCCCCAGCAATTTGATGTGCACATATTACAATGTTGGGAATGCAGAACGACCAAGAATCTTTTGTTTGGGAAATGACAAAGATCTAGTTAACACTGAGATACCCTCAATTTGGAGGATATAGGAGAAAAGTTATCGACAATCACTTTGCCTCTACAATTGCTAAAGTTTCTCTTATGAGAACACGGATCCGGAATCAAAGTCCATGGCCGAACGCTTGAAGCGTTCATATCAGGTCATATAATGAAAGCATATGAGGTTGAACCATAATTGCTAAATAAAAGTCTTAGAACCAAGTAGTTCAGACTTGATGGGTCATTATGAATATAATGAAGTGGTGAGAGCTATGGTTCAAAGGTCTCCGTAGAGATCGTTACTCTCCTATTATGAATGATATAATGTTCTGTTGCATAATAATTCTTGCAAATGGCATGAACAACATATACATTCAACGAATTCTTAAAATCCCTGATAAGATCCTCGGAGGACTCAAAATTCCTAGTAAGAAAGGAAACAAAATCGCAATATATATAAAGTATGTACCCAACAGTCTCTTACCTGTAGGAAGAGCATCTCCCGGAAGAGAGAGTATCTCTCCGAAGTAAAATTATCTTACCAGTCAATCTTTTAATCACACCAATGAGCTTATGATCCCTAGAAGTGGACAAGGACCCATCAAGACCCGAAAGAATAAAATGAGGAACCTAAAAACCAGAAGTGCTCCACACAAGCTCTTATAAAGTGCATCTTCCGCTAGAAGTTAGTGGAATGTCGGTTTCCTCTACTACATGAAGGTACGACATACATTGGTGATATTGACAATTAGTCCCCTAAATGTCAAAACTAACACTGATTATATTTTACTCTAGGGTGGTACAACCATACTTTATAGTTCTGCAGAACGGACTACTTATTGTAACTTTAACCACCCAGAGATAATTACAAAATATTAAGACCCTGAAAGGTTTTGATAAATCGTATACAGAAGGCATACAACTTTGCAACTAGTATTACTCCATATCGAGGATAATCTACTTGTGTTGCATAATTGAATAGTGGTATTTGATAAGTTAAGCATGTTACTCCCAAATAATGTTTATCCCAAAATCTTCATATGAGTAATAGGATATTTATATGTAAGACTGCATTGTGGTAATCGAGTTGATTTGATCACAATACTTGCCTATATTCAATTTAAAAAAATGTATGAAAGGCATTAGAGCAACAAGACTTCAACAAAATATATCCTCAAGGGGGAACATATACTAAACACTTATCATCGTACTTGAGATTTGAAAATCTTAGTTAAACCTAGAAGGTATTGATATGATGATTACTGATTAAATTCACCTTGAAGGTTTTACCACTTAACAATTTAGATCAAGTTGGTCGAACAATGCAAAAATCATGAAGATCATGCATAGATCATGATGATCGTTACTAAATCTTGAAGATATCTGTCAAATCTCTATAGCGCAAAATCCCAGAATGGATTTATATTACTTTGTAGTGGTGCAGCCATCTCTTGGCGGTCATCTAAACTAACCTTGGTAGCTGTTTCTACCAACCACTCAACCACTCAGATATTATAACACAATATGAAGCCCTACTTCAATGTGTTTGGCTCAGACATGTGACTAACCACGCCCAGAAGTATTGTGGCATTAACACTGTCAATACGCCCATAATTATCTATGAAGATAATACTGCTTGTGTTGCATAAATGCAAAAGGGTTATGTTAAAAGTAATATCACGAAGCATATTGCTCCCAAATTCTTCTATCCTGATGAACTCCAGAAGAACGATGAGGTGAAGATCCTGCAAACTAGATCTTGTGAAAATCTGGCTGATTTATTCACTAAGTCTTTGCCTATGTACAGTTTCAAATGATGTGTTCGTGGTATTGGAATGAAGCGGTTTGAAGAGTTGTAGGAATCAGAGGGAGGATCCCCTGAATCATAATCCACTTGAAGTCCTGAAGTTTTACATTAATCCTGAAGATTAACCCAGAAGGTAAAGAGGTTGCACTCTTTTACCCTTAGTGAGTTTCCCCTGAAGATTTCTCACATAAAGGTTTTTAACGAGGCAACGATGCAATGTACTCTTTTGTCTGATCCCTTTTTTTCCTACTGGGTTTTTGGGAGGATTTTTTAATGAGACATGTGGATGACGCAGTATTCACCTAAGGAGGGGTGTTAAGAAACCCTGGTTTAAGGTTTGATGGGCATAATACCGAAACTACCTCTGGTGGGTTTTAGTCTATAAATATGAGGAACCCCATGTACAAGTGACATACAGATGGATAAAGATCACGGATCCTCCTCTATACTTTGTGTCTCTCTTCGTGTTCATTGTGTGATTGAATTGATTGTCTCCCGGCTACGGCATCGATTATTCAACAAAAACAAACTAAGGTTAGGGGTTTGGGGGCTAGTGGGCCCCACTTACCTAGCTGTGGGACCCACCTAGATTGTGTGCTTGTCATTAGCCCAACTAGCCTTGCCAAGCCATGAGCAATTAGTTAATGATTTGGTATATATATATGTATGAATGTATGTGTATTAGTACATGGTTGACTTGCACCATTTCCATTTGGTCCTTTGCTTTGCATGGTTGTGTGTGTGGGGGTGAACATTCTAGTTGCCAATAGCATGCATATCCACAACACATGGCAGATTGACTTTTGAAATGATTAGCTCAAATGTCGTTGATCCATTTTGTGAGAAATCTAAAGTTCCATATATGGTTTGATTTTTAAATATGGGGAACAGTGCCTCAGTTGTCAGTATTGACAAGTAGCATTGATCACTAGGTAGTGGGCCTCCCCTCCGCACCTCCTTTTTCTCCCTCTCTCTCCAAGTTTGAAATCCTTTCCTTTTCTCGCAAATCCGTTTTGTTGGAGGCTTGAGCCGGAGCTGGTGCCGACGCCAGAGGTAGGTTTCTTCCCCTCTGCCTCTTAGCCGCGTCGACGACAAGCCAACAGTGGGCCATGGCGGCCACTGTTGGGCTCCTCCTTGCTTCGCTGCGTAGTCGTTAAGCCAATAGCAGGCCATAGCAGCCACTGTTCGGCCAGCGGCAAAGAGCATTGCTCTGGGCTGTTTCGCGGGTGGCATCTAGTCGGATCTAGGCGCTCCGCAGCTGGGAGCCATCATCTCTGTCAGATCCGGACTTGGCATCGTCTTCCCTGGCGTCATATATACCGGCCCGTCCGAGGCACCATCTTTTCCTGCAACCCTCTTCCTCGTTCACGTCGCCTAGGCCCCCCTACTGGATCCAATCGGATCTGCCAGGATTTGTTGTTGTTGTCCATTGGATCTAAGACGTCGGAGCTCTCCTCGTCGCCGACCTTCCACGTTGCGTCTTCGTTGCCGAGCTCAAGAGACAAACCGAAGAGCCAGAATGGTGTGGGCGTTCCCCGTTCGTCCTTTCCCCTACAAACCTGCAACAGTTTCACCGTCGTCCGGAGTCCTTCTCCACCGTATCCAGAGTCGTCCTGTCCGGATCTGTTGTCGTCACCCGTCACCGGTGCTTGATTCGCCGGTTTTCAACTCCGCCTCCCCCCTAGTTGCCCGGTCGCCGATCGACCTACTTGCTCAGAGGGATCGTCGCTTGAGTCGTCATCTTGTGGTGCAGGATGACTGTTGTGGAGGCCCGTGTTGCAATTTGGTCCGGTTTCGAGAGCTAACAAGTCACTAACGATGAACCGTGTGGGAGGAGGGGGAGTGGAGTTGGAGTTGTCGGCTTCTTGTGCACGTTGTCCACCAACGTCATTGAACGAAGGGACTGCTTCCTCACCCTTCACTCTGAAGTTGCTTGTTGGTTGTCCTACTAGTGTATGGTGCTTACCATGGTTTTTTAGCCATGGTTGAGCTATGGATTATCTTATCTCTGCTTCTATTCTTCCCTCTCATGCTTTGTGCAACTGTGGTCCTCTGCGTCTAGTTTGAAAATTAGTTAGAAGCTTTAGCGTGTTAGATGTTGGGGTGTGTTGTCCTTCCCGTGGTTGAGATGTGTGTTTAGTGTGCATGATAGTTGGTCGGTGCTTGGTGTGATGCTAGTCGGTGTTTCGCCCTAGCTAGGTGCTCCAAATGGGGTCTCCTTCCCCATTTATGGAGTCCTCCATTGGGGCCGGTGTCTGTTTTTTTCCTTTCTTTCTCCCACTTTTCAATATAATGGGCAGCTCTCCTACCGGTTCATTTCAAAAAATATATATATCTAGTTTGAAGCCTGTCACAGAGCTGATTAGACAATGCGTATGAAACATATAACAAAGGTCAAGTGCTGAATTATATGCATACCATGATCTGAATGATGTGGGGAAGACCCAGAGGCCTAAGAGATAAACCATCTTGGTTTCGGTTTTGCCCACAGGAACATGTATAGGATGTGGTCCCTCTATAAATCCTTGAAATTTTTAATATTCTATGTTGAAAAGAAAAGCTATAACAATTAAGTATTAATCTTAAATACTATAATTCTGAGTTTACCCCTCCCACTTCCACACCAAACCGCCGCCTCGCTTCTCTTCCCCTCCCACCCCACGCCAAACCGCTCCGCTCTCCTCTCCCTGGTCGCCGCCAACTCCCAGAGCCGCCGCGGCCGGCGCCCGCCCTTTTCTCAGTGCCAGTGCCGCTCCGCTCCACCCCTACCTCCTTCAGGCGCCGTTGACTCCACACAGGGCCCCCCTCCTCTTCCCCTCCTGCTTCTCCGTCACGATGCACCACCCGATGTCCGCTATGTGGGGGCACCGTTCCGTCCTCGCCTTCGGCAGGGTCTACGTCGGCTACTGGACGCGCGACAACCCCACCGGCATATACATGGGTTGTGGAAAATGGTCATTTCATTTCTGTAATGGTTTATATACATGGGTTGTCACTACTACAGAAAAGGTCATCACGGTTCGTCATCATCGCGTTTTTGAACCGTCGAAATGTTATGTGCGAGATAACGGCGGTTATCACGAGCGGTTGAAAACCGTCGTGATAACTCTTATCACTGACAGTTTCACTGGAACCGTGCGTGATTATATAGTATCATAGGCGGTTCGTTGTTGGAACCGTCGCGATACTACATAATCCTGACAGTTCGACCACGAACCGTCTGTGATTCTTAGTATCACAGAGCGGTTCGTAGTTGTAACCGTCTGTGATAAGAAATATCACGAGCGATTTCAACTACAAACCGTCTCGTGGTTATTCAATATCACGGCGAGATACCACAACATCTTAGCAGAGGTCCTTGCTTCGCCTTAGCGAGTATTCTTCCGCTTGTATCGGGATGCTCGCACACGGACATGCATGCATGTCTGCATACTCTTTACGGTAGAGGATACAATCGTTCGGACATGCATGTATTCTTTCTACTTCCATTCCCAACGGACAAAGAACCTTCTTAGCTTGGTAGGTCGTCTTTGGGCAACACGTTTTCCTCGGAAGAATGTCGACTAAGAGACCTAACAACGCCAGTAAAACTCTTGTCGGACCAACCATTGCTTGCCTTCAATTTCAGCGGTTCAAGCACGGTTGACAACCTTGTGTATTCGGCTTGCGGCCGAGGAACAAAGGTTTCCGAGTCCTCCATTAAGCCCTCGAATTTACAAAACTCTCTCTCACCGTAGTTCCCTTACGCATCGCGTAGCATCCGATCCAGATTGTCATCATGCGATCTATCCTCATCAAAAGCACATTCCATACCACGCATATCGTTGACTTCCTCGGCGATGTCGTCATTCTTGACTTAGGTATAATCGCTCTTCACCGTGATCGCTCCAACATGTATATCCTTTTTGAAACCTCTTCGTATTAAGTGAGCTTCGATCTGCGGGTTGTTAAACATTTTCATATTACCGCAATCAATGCATGGACAATACATATATTTTATCCCTTCTTCAACATATCACCTTTCGCGGCTCTTCTAAAAGCAAACACGCCATTAATATACTCTTCACTCACACGGTTCTCAATGTACATCCGTTTGGTCCATCTACACATTAGTGAGTACTCTATATTAATAAACCGCAAGTACCCTTTATAATGACCAAACACATTAGTGAGTACTCTATAGCAAATATAAAGGTTCTGATCGATCGTTACCCTTCTCTCCAAAGTGGCGCAATGTGGGAGGAGGGCAGATCGAGTGCCGCAATGGGCCGGGAGGAGGAGGCGGGGTAATGACTCAAAATGGGAGAGGAGGAGGTGCGGGTAATGACTCAAAATGGGGAGGACGCAGCAGCAGGAGGGTGGCGGCGGTTCAAATGGATTTAATAGAAATGGGACTGTCGGCGTGGACGCAGCAGCAGGAGGGTGGCGGCGGTTCAAATGGATTTCATAGAAATGGGGACCGCGGCGGCGCTACTTATAATCTCGATATATCACGAGCGGTTCTTTAAAAGAACCGTGCGTGATATAGAACTATCCTGAGCGGTTCTTTTAAAGAACCGTGCGTGATATCTTTATCGCAGACGGTTCGTTTAACGAACCGTCGTGATATTTCGCGACGGTTCGTTAAACAAACCGTGCGTGATATAAATATTATCACGAGCGGTTCGTTAAGCGAACCGTGCGTGATGAAAAGTATCACGAGCGGTTCGTTAAATGAACAAATGCGTGCGGAATATATCACGACGGTTTGTAAAGCGAACCGCTCGTGATATTTATATATCACGAGCGGTTAACAAAGAACCGTGCAGTGATATTTATCCTGAGCGGTTCCTTTTGAACCGTCTGTGATGGGGTGTCTAGTATAGCATGTTCTGTAGTAGTGTGTGTTACTGTAGTTGAAATTGATGTGCGGCAGTATGCATAGAAATGCTAGGGCTCAATCAATGCAAGTGCTAACAAGGTATAATAAACGGTGTTGATTTTGAGTAAATTCCTCATCCTTTGAGATAGATAATTTTATCAATTTTCACTCTGTTCAATTGTAGACGGTTGAAACCTTGTGAATTCCCTCTTCTATCAATGAAATCCGGTGTTGTATTTTTTCAAAGAAATGGCTTGTATCACTGTGGTATTAGTCTTTGATTTCATAAAGTGATCTTTGCATAGATTTAAGAAAAATTATCATCAAAGATCTTTTATGTAAACTGATAAATTTCTGGATATTAACTATTTATGGTACATGTAATGAAAAGAGGCTGAGTAGTAAAAGTGGGGATTTTTTTTTTCTCCTTTTGATATGGCAAGAGCGGTAAAGGTAAGTTGAGAACCAAAGATTGGGAGCAGTCTGACATGTTTTTAAATTCCAATGGTATACTATTAAGTCATAACATAACTGGGTTAAATATTGACACAATTTAGCATTTGTGGTATTATTTATTTAAGATTTGTTGTAACGCACGGACACCTTACTAGTAATAGCTTATGTATGTGTAATAGCTGGGTTTGCTCCCTCAATTTTTTGGTCAAGGGGGACCTAGCTGTACTTGTACACTAATTAAAGCCTTTGAGAACTAGTTGTGCAATTGGAATGATCCTGTGGTCCTAGGATTCTAGCGTGCATGCATACTAGTTTGGTTCTGAGCAAGTGGCCAGAAATACGGAAGAAAAAATTAAGGAATATATGTTAAGACTCCTGGTATGTACATATCATAACACTGTATATCATTGTGTGATGCATGCATGCATGATCAATGAAGAGAATCTAAAGTTTAGGGCATTGATTCTCGTGTAGGTTCATGCCCAGTTAACCACAGGTAAATGGCTTCTCTAAAAGATCACTGCATTGTACTCTGGTGGTTTAGCTGCAATGCATGAACAATGCTTTGTCTGAGTCTTTATCTATATCAATACTTGCTTTCACCCTTTTTTAAAAAAAAAAATACTTGCTTCCTTTTTCCCTTTTTTTTTCTTGTGTCTGCAATTCACACAGTTGGTTGATATTTACCAAACACACAACTACCCTCCCCCACATGGAGGAGTTATGTTGCGGTAAAATTAGCATGCTTAAAGCCTAACGTCACCACAAATGATATATTGGGAGAGGCACTAGTGCAGAGTACAATTCCTCCCTCCTATTGTGACTTCACCGTCACCAGCCACCCAATATTGTTACAACCAAAACGGTTATGGTGGGTTGATCAGCATACAGCCATACACACATGTACTTGTGTATAAGTTTCAGGTCTTGTGCAGCTAGCCAGGTTTCAGTTAGTATGAACTAATAATGCAGACTACAATGTGATCTATGCTTGAATAGTATATACATATATCAATAGATCTTGTTTGATCTCGTCGTCGTTCGTCGTCACGACAATCACTATCACTGCGAAGAGGGCCAATTAAACTATGTGCATCTGTCCCCATTTCCATTAGCATTGCTGCATGAAACATCCTAATTGGTTAAGACTTCCCTTCAACAACCTGGTTATTTTATAATTGATTCTCTGGTTTAAACAAACCAAGTAATATGATTTGGTGCAATTACTAACATGAAATTGTGAAATTGGTAAAGGTTTCACTACAGTTCTGATGAAGGGGGCAAACTAGTATGTCCCCATTGGCCATTAACTTGGGCAGCAAGACGAACACACATACAGTAAGGTTCAGAAGTAGTACATCGGTGAGCACCTCCAGTATTCTTGTACTCACATCATATGTTCATGTGAATAATTGAATATACATAGCATATTTCATTGTGCTCAATAATGTGAGTAGACGTGACAGGAATAAACTTTGTTTTCATTTTGGTAGCTTCTGCAAGTAATCTAGCTAATGGATGAATTGGCAAGCATGCCACAGTAGAATAGAGATATATAAGTAACTAGCTTAGACATCTAGCTACTAGGACAAAGGACACCAATGGTTGTGATCTTGCCGTTGTTAGTATCATTGAGACCCCAATATATATATATATATATATATATATGTGTGTGTGTGTGTGTGTGTGTGTGTGTGGAGTATTGGAGGGTGACAAGATGAATCTGAAGGCTACTGGCGAGTCCAAATCATCCATGATTATAGCATAGCAGTATATCTTAATGTAGAATCTGTGGCATAATACAGTAACATTACTGAAATTTTTTGTGATAGATAATGACATGTCCTCCTACACAATGGCCTTCAGTTCATACAAATTATGTTTCTACTAATCAGAGGAAAGATTGCAGTATCTAGAGATTCAGAACTGCTGGATAAACATTTCATCAGACCTGTTTGTGCAAGAGCTTTACAGTCTCACTCGACCGAAGAGTAACTCATTCTGATAAGAAATCTGACATGGACATCTTGTGCTGCCATATGTTTATTAGTGAAACAATCGTTTTCAGCCCATAATTAATGCGTATCACTGGAAGCAACAATGTTGCAAATATGACAGAACAACTTGTCAATTATGTATATCATACACCGAGCTAATAATTCCCGCCTTTCGCTGTTTTCTTATGCTCCATCATTGGGCGCGTCGGTTTCTGGTTTGTTCAATCATAACCAAAACTCCAAAAGTACACAGGAATATAGAGAAAGATATGTTCTTGCTGAATTTTGCTAGTACCCTGAGGACAATATATATCCTTTCCATTGAGAACTACTGGATCACACATGAAACTTGAAGTTACCAGAAAAGGCATTTTGAGTCACCTTTATTTTCTTCAGTTACAATAATATACACAATTGAAGACTTCAGCTTGCAAAGCCTAATTAAGTAATTAACTGACGCAATATGTGATGAGTTGTGGAAGCAAACAAGGATCCAAACGGTTAAGTCGACCAATGGAAACACAAAAGAGGACTCCTTAAACAGTTGCACAGCCTTGGGGATCTTTAAGTTAATTAGGATCTTAACTTAGTCTAATGCAACCTAAACATATCTGAAGAGATTTGTTATCACATCTTTCATATGATGGCTGCATTGCGAATTAATATGGATCAACAGGGAAGAGCTTAATTTACTGCAACATGCATCAGACTGCATCCATTATATAATAGCAGTAGTTAGTAAACAGAATCTGATAAAGAACTGGCACCAAATCTTTGCGTAATCCAATTACCCACCACATGTCACTGTTAGGCAGTAGTTGTTACAATTTGGTGTGGCTTCTGACCAAGTTTCTACGTTGATTTTAATTAGCACTTCACGTGTATCTCCACGCATATTACATCGATCTAGGTCAGTTCTATTAACGGTACACTGTTCTAATGCAGACGTGTAGAAAGCCGTTAATATGATATGATAATATGAGTGAGTCAACAAGGACTGTTTCGAGACTGAATTCGCTGCTCCGGGTAGCAGTAATGAAAATTTTGCTTCCTCAATTGGATCGGATCACATGTCATAGATAGCAGTAAAATCATATCTGTAATTATCTCTGGTTTCAGGTAAGAAATCAGATCACTATAAATTATTTTATTGGGATCAGATATATATCTTGATGAATGGATATAAACTATATTTATCCATGTTGTCTAAATAACAACAGATTTGATAGGCCATATGTTGTTCACTTCCTCTCCAGATATTCAACTTGCAATGCATTATGCATAGGTGGTCTCCACGGTGTCATGGTATAGTAAGAAACCGACAAGTGCTGTGACCTGAAAACTTCTGTAATCTTAGTAATTACAATTTGTTGCATAATCTAATCTAGTTAGTTAGGAGAAAGCGGGCTGTGTTGCACCCATGCTTGCATCAGTTGACTTTACCTCGCTGAAACCGGGGGCCTGATGATGTTTTGCCGCATCCAGTCACGGCCTGGTCCATGTTCATGCAAATCTAAGACGACGTAAATTATCAGTAAACGTGTATATATTGTTCGTACGAGGTTTGGATTTTTCATTGCACATTTGCCATCATCATACATCAATGTTTGGATTAAAGAGCAGGTTCCTCTCTGTGGACAAATGAATACAACATATGCATCTAATCAGATAAATCCTTGTAAATCTACATGTCTTTGAATGAGCAATGCAATTTCAGTGTAAAACAGCTTTTTTTTCCTGTGCATGCCAAGTCAACTTTATGCCTATGCGTGTAGATTAGGCAAAAACTGTGCTGCCGAGATTGACCATTTTTTAACTATTTTTGTTTCAGAACATGTCTGTACTATTGGCAACAAGAGTTCTTTAGAAATAAAATGGAAGCAATTCAACCTGTTGTAAGAAAATGTTTGAACCCGGAACCTGCGAGTCTGTGTCAGCACCTGAAAACAAGCACAAGCTACCTGCTATCCAAACCTAGCAAGTAACAGTATGGAACTGAAATGATCTTGAACAGCTTTTGAGATACCAAAAGAATATTGTAACAGCCCAATTTTTGAATAGTTTAAAACTTGCATGGATTTCTTGGATTTCAAAAACTTTCTTACATTTGGAGAAATTCCAAAAGCTCGACTTGCAATTCTCCTTTCTCCAAATTGAAATTATAACAATCTACAAGTTCAACGGTGTGCTAAATCTCCTCGAATTCAAATTCAATTCTAAAAATCTAAACTAAAAGTTTAAACTCTTTTTCTCCCTCCTCTCTCTGTCTCTCTCTCTCTCTCTCTCTCTCTCTCGGGTCAAATCCTCCCCATCGGCCCAGCCCTCCCCTCTCCCCCGCAGCCCGCCAGCACGCTCCCGGCTGAGCGCCACCGCCCCGCTCTCCTTCCCTCGCCACCCAGCCCAGCCAACCAGGCCCAACTCTATGCGCACCACACCACAGCCCACCGCTAGCT
Source organism: Hsuehochloa calcarea (assembly GCA_036346395.1). Lineage (NCBI taxonomy): Eukaryota > Viridiplantae > Streptophyta > Magnoliopsida > Poales > Poaceae > Hsuehochloa > Hsuehochloa calcarea. The sequence continues at coordinate 53,808,086 of CM070604.1, read as the reverse complement.
TGCTCTACTGACACGTGGGCCCTGGCCCCACCTGTCAGGCAACCCGGGGAATTCACTGTTTATCTTCCTCGTGCACCAACTCGCTCGCTCTCTCACCATTGCATCGTAGGCTCGAGCCACGTGCGCTAGTGCCTTGTCAGGCCCTGCGTCCCAAGCCTCCCGCTCCTGCCACACCGCCACAACCTTGTCAGCTCACGAGCCCGCCTAGTTCACTCGCACGCCGTGCACGAGATCTCATACTCGAGCTGTCGCGTCGTCAAGTTCATCTCGCCATCTGTCCTCGCTATTTAAGCCTCGGCCAAATGTGTCACCATGCTCGCCAACCTCTTCGCTACATCTTCCCCAACTTTCCCCTCTTCTCCGCTTCGGGTGGACGAGAACTCACTATCTTCCCCAATTCTAGCCGTCGGCTTCACCGTTGGATTCCGACTGCTAGAGTGAGTTTCGCCCTCATCTTCTTGCGCAATGTGATCGCCTTGACTTCCTCTTCCTCACGCTCGTCTCCTCTGTGCTTGTTTCCTCACAAAGAAGGACAATATCGTCGTTCGCGAAGCTAGCTGGAGTACGTCACATTGTCACCGCCGCCTCCCACCTTTTCTAGTGAGCTTTTGCCTCTATTGTCTTGCGCATCTTGGTCGCCTTGACCCCCTGTCTCTAATGTGCGCATCATTTTTCCTTTCCGTGCACCAGAGACACCGACAAGCCTTTCGTCCCTGTCGTTGGCCCAGAGCACGCGACGTCATCGCCGCACCCAATCTCCTTCCTCGCTTTGTTTCCAGGTGAGCCCTTCCGCTCGTAGACTTTATCATATCGTAAAACTTTTAGGCTAGGTTGACGTATGTAGATGGTCGTAGCGTAGCCGCACCGCTGACCTCACCGCGCCACCGCAAGCTACCGTGGAAGAACTCATGTGCCACCATATTTTGAGCATCGAGCGCACGTTTAGCAAGGCTATAGTCTGTAGATGGTAGTCTAGGCTTTAATTTCCAGTTTTTAGCCGTGATGGGTAGTTGCCCCTAATGACAGTACTGTCGCCGCCAACCTCGCCATCGTGTCGCCGCCTTGGTCCATCTCCGCCGCACCGCCATAGCCGTTAGAGCCGTTGTGAACCCCCATGTTCCATTTTGCTAGTCGCGGAGCCGAGCTAGCCATGGTCGTCTCCGTTTCGTCCCCGTGCAGAGGAAGAAGACGACGTGGAGCACTGACACGTGGACCTAGGAAATTAGATTAACCGGTAATTAGTTAATGTTAATTAATTTGGTAATGTATGTATGACATGTGGGCCCTCGGTAATTAGGAAAACTAATTAAACAATAGATTAAAGTAGTCTATGACATGCGAGCCCCACCCCTACTTTATCCGTGCGTAGACTTAGTCCGTAGACCAAGCTGCTGACAAGTGGGCCCCTTGGCCCTGTGCACCGTCAGGTGGACCGAGTCCATGTGGACTGTGGTCCCACCTGTCAGTAGGGATGGCAATTGTGCCCGATTACCCGCGTGCCCGCGGGCGAATACCCTAATGGAGGCGGGTATGGGCGTCTTTCTTTGCCCACGGGTATGAAAACGGGCACAATTCTTTACCCGCCTGTAACGGGTATGGGCATGGGTAAGCTCCACCGTGCACGCTTCGCCCGACACCGTGATCTACCCACATATGTAAGAAACTATGTCAATTTGTATTTGTATTTTATTTGTTAAACTTGATTAGTTGTCTTGTCGAACATGATATGTGAATTGTGATGAACTTTATTAGTTGTTGAATGTGTGATGCACCATTGATGTGTGAATTATGATGAACTTGATGTATGCATTGCTCGTGGGTAACGAGCATGTCTGTGGCGATGGGTACCCAGGCGGTGATGCATTATTCGCGTAAACGGGTATGCAGTCAGGCGACGGTACCATGAGCGGCGACGGTATGGGCGAGGTTTTTCGCTGTCGTCCTTCGCGGTATACCCGTGGGGAAATTGGTCGTAGTGCGGGTATGGGCGAGCACTACCCGTACCCGCCGCACCCGATTGCCATCCCTACCTGTCAGTCTCTCAGGTTTTTCTGAATAAAAATAAATTAATAATAAATTAAAAATCTGGCTGGACCCCACCGGTCAGTCAAAGAGATTTTCTTATATAAATAAAATGAAATGAAAATCCAATTGGACCCACCTATCGAAAATTTTGGAATTTCTCTTGGGTCAAACTTTGGAAAGCTTGTTCTCCTCGTTTTAAATCCAAAGGTTTTGATTATCGTTTCTAAATTCAAGATCTTTCCATCAGTACCAAAAACATAATTTTTAGAGTTCATTTGAATTTATTGGAGTTATATGCATTTATTTGAAGTCGTCGTTTTGCGCTTAATTAGATTCCCAAGTCATCGAAGACTTCACCACTACTTCAGGATAATACCAAGACACAGTAATATCCACAGTTGACCAAGGCAAGTCATTACAATTGATCATGTTGAACCTACTTTTCAAATGCAAATTATTTTGTTTCAAAGTATTACTTGCATGCATAATATTATTTATGAAATGCTATGTTAAAGGTTGATACCTAGCTATGCTAAATGTTGTTATTACAATTCTCCTCCTTGATTGTTGATAACTCCTCATACCTTGTCACCATAGGTTAATTATTACGTTAGCAAATTACCTTTGGTTAATCAATAATGATTATTGGTTGTGCTTAGACACTGGTTAGTGGTTGAATTGAATATGACACAAATATTTCCATTACAAAAAATAGGATATATTTTGAATTGTAGTGTGGTAACACAGGTTACCACTGAAAATAGAAAAATGTTATATAAAATGGTAGAGACTTGGATGAGTGATTGGTATGAGATCGATGCAGAGGCATGCATGAGAGTTGGGTTTGTGGATTGCTTCGTCTGAGCCGATTAAGGACCGAATCATATGTTGTATATCTAAACTAATGAATCGTGCAACTAAGAGTCTATTATGGGATAGACTTGGCCAATTACTTTGCTCAGTTTCCGACATAAACCCCGCGCATAGTAGTAGGTTTGGAAATTGAGAACGGCGAGCGACTCCCTAACAACGGAGGGTCCCTCATTGAAAATGTGTACCGTAACGGAGCATTCGGGGGTGCACCGTAATGGTCACTGTCCTAGTGTTGAGTGGTTCCCCGCCGAAGTAGGTCGAGTCTCGAGACTAAGTATTGGAAAAGTCTTGTTATGGTCGTCTCCGTCGCACGCCCAAGGAAACATGTCATTGCCGATATTATGAGTTGATCATATCTTATGTGTAAAGATGTACAATATCTGCAGAGTGTATAATATATTATAATAGTCGTGCCCCCGCCCGTTATGGCCATTGTGCAGAAAGCCACACTTGGTGAGTTTTAATAAAATATGGATGGAGACTTGTTAACGTAAAACTCGTTGTACCAATGAAATAGGTGGATGGAACCTTGCTTTATGATGAAACTTGCTTATAATCAACACTTTGGTTTGAAGTTAGAAATAGCTAAGTCAAAGGTTTGAAAAATAATTATAGTACTTGAGCAAAACATGTTTTGTACTAAAATAATCATAAGACCACTCCTTTGGTAAGCCTTGCATCTATATAATTGCTCCGTACTCATTTTCGGTTATTTCATTTGTCCTCAGGATGTTAGAGTTGATTGTCCTTATCACATCTTAGTTCCTGTACTTGTAAGCACAGGATGTTAGAGTTGAAACTTGAAATGTGAGTAGTTTATGGTTGCTTGCTATACTGAAATCGTTGGGAGTCCGGTGAGGTGCTTCTGTTAGGCACTTTTTGTTAGGGAGGAGGTCCTAATTCTGCGGTATTAAGGATAGCATCTCTATCAATTGCATCTGTTACACTAGTACCTCAGCAGAAGCACGTGTGCACGGCACAGATGAGAAAACCGTTAATCACAAGTCACAATAGGAGACTCGAACTAGCAAGTAAATAATGTTATCAACTGAACTGCAGCCAATGAACAGTGTGGCTTCAGAATTTGATCCTTGAGATCATACACTCTTCTCTTTTTTAGGCAGAAGCCTTGGTCAAATGCATAGTTGAGAAGCATGGGAAGCCATAAGACAGACACAGTGGCATGACAATGATGTGCACCAAAATATATACCACCCATGACTAGAAACAGTCCTTGATTCCTATTGGGGCACAAAATCTGTTCAAAACATTTCAGCTTGAGCAAACTGATTTAAGGGGTCAGTGAGACACTTGATTAATTGTTGGATTAAGAAGCATTTCTCCCCTTGTGTGGCGATAACAGAGTACAGTGGACTTGAGTAAGTTGCTAGCTAGCTAGTTGATTGTGGATGAAGGCAATGGAGGAACAAGAGGCTTGTCCGCATCCAACACATGATGCTGCTGATCTCAAAGGGACAAGCTAGCGTACGTTGGTAGCTTGCAACATGGTAGCTTGAGCTGACACTTTTAGTGGTGGACAAGGAGTGATAAGCTACTCTTCTTGTGACCACAACAATAGCAACATCATCTATGTTCAAGCTTAATTGGAAGAAGAAGAAAAAAAAAATCATCTATGTCGTGGCTTGAGGTTTTCTTAAGAAATACAGTGACACTGACTTGTTCTCGTTAGAATATGATTCTTTTATATTTTCTTATCTGTATATGGTAACCCCTTTTTACTCCCGATATATATTGCCCATTAGGTCCTCTTGAATATACACACATTATTCATAATATGGTATCAGAGCCAGAGCAGTAACTTAGCTCTCCTACCGCTGCCATAACAGTTCGTCGTTGCCGGGGATGAACCCGGGTCATCACTGACAGTGATGATTGAACCGAGCCAAGAACATGCTGATTCGGCCGAACACCACAAACAATTCCAGGAAACAAGACCAGCATATTATCAAAGCAACTTTCCACATCTTTACCAAAGGTGCATGCCAATTCCAACAAGTACCAGTTTGAACATCAAACCATATAAACCCCCAGAATACATTGTGATCACCAGCGTGTTTCCTGCTTCACCAGAAAACAAAATTCCTGCGAGGCGAAAGTTCGCAAGAGGAGGATTGGACATATGGTAGGAGGGTTTGATCTGTTCTATATCTATTTTTTACATGCATCCACCGATACAACACGTTGAAGCAGATAACAGCACGGCAACTAATCAATGGATGGGTGTGTACGGGTGTCCCCCCCAGAAGGACCAGAACCCTTTTAACGAGGACATCAACCCTTCGGATACGATCACTACTCCACCTTCAACTGGGCTACTCTATTTCTATCGATTCGGCTACGTCAAACAGGCTGGCGAATTTGCTTCACTTATACATGGTGCTGCGCCACCTCACTTTGGGTCAAGGACCTTGTATCAATCATTGGGCCCAAAGGACAGCCACCACTTTAGGTTATTGGGCCGACCACCTCCCCGGCCGCCGCCTCTTTTGGGCTGCACTGTTCATGTCCATAATGTTCATATGAACAGTACATAAATAGTACCACTATTTTATCTCTTAGCTATGTGCGGCTCTCCCTCCTCTACTTAAGGTGGCCGCACCCCTCTAGTTTTCAATGATTTTGTTTAATTAAAAGTTAGCTTCATTGCAACTTTGTGTATTAGCTTGTGTCGATTAGACTAACCATAATACCGCTTTAGAATCCTAATTTTATCAAATATTCCAATCCTATTTGTAATTTCAGATTGTGAATTATCTTGCTCTTGCGTGTTCTTCGATTGCTCACAGGAATTGAACCTCGTGTTCAGGTCAACTGCTTTCTTTACACGGTTGATAACGACTCGGAGTGTGGTTTAGCGATTGTTTGGTGTTCTGGTCGTGATCCGTTAGAAGCATGCATCGTCAAAGTCGTATATCCACAAATCGACGTATCAACCTATCGGAAGATCGGGACACTCATTATTCTCATCAGGTGGTATCAAAGCTTACGTTGACCGGTAGGATTTCTTGTATCCCTAGTTAGTATATTGGATTTTATTTCCCATGGTCTAGAAAAATTGCCCTACAAAAAGAGTTAATTTCCGCTGTCCAAACCATGTTTGTGTTTTTCAATCTGTTAGTTTTGGTTTACTAAATTAAATTTGCGTCGGGAAGCACATAAAAAAAAAGAATCATCGAAAAAGAGGCATCTAACAAAAATTTACGGCCAAAAGTCCAACGTACTATCCAGTAGGTAGAAATATTCAGTTTTCATATTTGGGTCAATCCTTGTGCTTTTCAATTCCAGATTGCATTCTATTGAATTATCTTGTGTCTAGCACTCCTATACATTGTTATACACTTGCTTTAGCCTTCTTCCATCCTTGGTTGATCAGCAACATAGGCTACGAGCTAGATACAAAGTATGATTCAATTCTATACAATTTCTGAAATTAACTGATTGTAATCATTTGCTACATATTTTAAAGTCTGTCCAAGCTCCACTTCCTACTAACCGGGTAGATCACGTCGAACCAGCCCTTGCAATCGCTTTATTCATCATTTGAGTCAAGTTACCACGAACAAGCCACCGATTGCATCAACTGTTTTGCTTGGTAAGAACTTGGTATTAGCTTGAGTGTAAGTGACTTTGAGCCTCCAGAACCTAGTAGTTGATAGGAACATATACTTGTGATTTATTTTCTTGTTTTTCTACTATCTATGGCAGGCTCACGAGATAATTACCAGATAGATCCACGTCTTCTTTGAGCCATTGAACGGGAGAACAAGAAAGTCCACGAGGAAGATGAACGCTTGAGACAAGATCGTCCACTACGGGAGGTATATGTTCGTGATAGTACGTCTAGTAAAATTAAACTTACTTTTGCTGGGAATTATGATCCTGATGCTTATCTCACATGGAAATTAGTTGTACAATAATTATTTGCATGTCATGAATTTCCTGATCATCTGAAAGCTAGGGCTGTTACCCGTGAGTTTACTGATTTTGCATCTATTTAGTGGAGTGAATATTGTCATACTAATCAGAACATACCTAGAACATGGAATGCTTTGAAGAGAGCAATGAGACATAGATTTGTACCTTCCTATTATTCTCGTGAATTGCTTAATAAATTACAACGCTTAAGATAAGGTAGTAGTTCTGTAGAGGATTATTATCAAGAATTGTAAACTGGTTTGTTGCGTTGTGATTTAGATGAAACTGAAGATGCTAAGATGGCTATATTTTTTAGAGGTTTAAACCGTAAAATTCAAGACATGGTTGATTATAAAGAATACAATTATATCACTCGTTTGTTTCGTCTTGCTTGCAAAGCTGAAAATGAAATACATGGACGACAAACCAAGACTAGTCGTGTATTTTCGTCTACCTCCACTACACCTTCACGGGTACATGAAACAAACAAGCCCATGGTGTACAGCTCCACATCGAGATCATCTTCAGTTGCTTCTTCTGTTGCTGCACCTATTATGATTACTGCACCTGCTGCTGTGAGTGCCACTCTGTCTCACTGCCTTGCATCATTGACTCGCTCATTGGCAATTGAAACTCACTCATTGGTAATTGAGCTGAAGCAAGAAAAAGAAGGGAAATCTTATGACTACTCACCGCCTCCAGTACCGATATTGTCTGAGTTGAGCCTACAAGGTAATACCAAATGTACTGATTTGAACACTCAATCTGAAATCAATACCCATGATTTCACGCCTAGTATCATTGAATAAAGGGAAAATCAGATTCTTGTAGAAACTATTGCATCACATGAGGTGGAGGAACCTGGTGTTGAAAAGGTAGATATTAATTCCCTAGCTACATAATCTGATATTATTAAGAATTTGCATGAATCATGTGATAATTTGATTGATTTGCCTGGTAAATTGAGTGCACTATATGATAAAATTGTTGATTTACTTGCTAACTTGAGTGCACCATGTGATGAAATAATTGAATGGCCTGCTGTTGTGGGTACTTCATGTGATGAGTTAGTAGCATATAATGATCATGTGAAATTGGTTAGATATAAAAAAGTTTTAACTGGGATTTCTCTTGCTGGTTCTTTATGTTACATTATATTAGATCCACCTATGAAATTGGCATATGTTACGGAGAAAGTTTCTGCAATTACATGTTCAAAATCATTGTTTAGTGCCTACACCCCTGGATATAAGTTTAATTTGATTAGAGATTATGTTGTAGACAATCAATTTCTTGTATATCAAATATGCATAACTTGTGCTAACATGGATGAATTGAAGCTTGTTGTTTTGAACAACAATTCTTTTGTGATGAATCGTGTTCGTTATGGGAGGAAAATAAAATTTATTGATCATTCAATGCCTATGTGTTCATCTTTTATTGCACTATCCAGTATTAACAATCTGCATAATGTTGTTGCGGTATGGACGAACTTAAAAATCTTTTCACCATTACTAGATGATTTTGCTCTTGTTCGATTGAAATATGATTATATTAATAACTTGACTTTGAAATCAATTGTTGTTCTACCCATTAACTTACAAACGTTGAGGACCACGTTTCGTCATAAAAGGGCGATGAATAATTCTATTATATACTTCCAAATTGAGTTACAAACTGAATGCTATAAGAAAATGTACCTCCACTGATTTGATGTATGCACACTCACCTTTAAATTGTAAAGTTTTCTCTATTAATTTGCCACCTTTTGTAGCTAATATTTTACAAAAAGATGAGCATGCATTGCTACAAGTTTTCAAGTTTTTCTTAAAATGGACGATGAGCTTGAGTCGAGGACGACTCAAATGCAAGAAGGGGAAGATGAAGAGGACATCAACCCTCCGGATACGACCGCTACTCCACCTCCAACCGGGCTACTCTACTTCCATCGATTCGGCTGCGTCAAACTCTACTCCAACGGGCCGACGAATTTGCTTCACTTATATATGGTGCTGCGCCACCTCACTTTGGGCCGAAGGCCTTGTATCAATCATTGAGCCCACATGACAGCCACCACTTTAGGTTATATGGGCCAACAACCTCCCTAGACGCCCCCTCTCTTGGGTCGCACTGTTCACGATCATACTATTCACATAAACAGTATCACCCCTTCTCTCCTAGCTATGTGCTCCCATTATTTAAGATGGTCGCACTCCTCTAGTTTCTTTGAATTTTGTTTAATTAAGAGTTAACTTCATTACAACTTCATGTGTTGACTTGTGTCGATTAGATCAACCATAATACCACTCTAGAATCTCAATTTTATCAAATATTTCAATCCTATTTGCAATTTCAAATTGCTTCTTATCTTATTCTTGCATGTTCTTCGATTGCTCGTAGGAATTGAACCTCGTGTTCAGGTCAAATATTTCAATCCTATTTGCAATTTCAAATTGCTTCTTATCTTATTCTTACATGTTCTTCGATTGCTCTAGAAATTAAACCTCGTGTTCAGGTCAACCGCGTTCTTGACACGGCTGATAACGACTCGGAGTATGGTTTAGCCATTGCTTAATGTTTTGGTCGTGATCGGTTAGAAGTCTGCATCATCAAAGTCATACCTTCACGAATCGACGTATCATTCTATCGGAAGATCGGAACCCGCATTGTTCTCATCGTCCTCTGCTGCTGCTCAGCTGACATCTTCTCCTTTGTCATTGTCCCGACATCGGTGGCGGACTTGGCAACTTTGTTGAACGCATTGGTGACCCACGACACCCCGGTGAAGACATATCGGTTCTTCATGATAGCAGACCCAGCGCTGCCCGCCTTCTGTTCAGCAGCAGCGAATGCAGACTTAAGTCTTGTCAGACACCTGGAACTTCTTATCCATCTCCTTGACCTTCTCATTGGCCATGGAAGTGCCCATAGTGATCTTCTCGCTAAGCCCAATCTTCTTGTCAATGGAGGCCACCTTGGCACCAGCAGTGGATGTGAAGCCATGCTCCTCATCGAAAGCTTTTGCCTTGCCAATGGCGTCTTTGCCCAGGACGAAGCCCTTAGCAAGCATAGTACTGACAACATCCTCAGCCTTGTGGACAGCATTGTCTCCACCGACTGGGACTCTGATTCCACCCATCTGAAAACGGAATATAACATTCGATTCGTATTATCCATAAGATTAAAACAAAATACTGCAACTGTGGTGCCTATGTTACTGCTAAAATAAGGAATTAATGCATTTTTCATTGCCAGTGCACCTATGGAGAAACATAAACCTAGCTCAGGTGCATGAACACCAGCGCAACTCTAGCACTACATGACTCAAAAGTTGGAGCATCTGGATGTTAAAGAGACATATACATGCAGTTGACCATAATATTTGGCATGAAGGATCTTAATTCTAAGCAAAGCAGAATCCCAGTATATTCTAGTTTGACGCTGATAGGGCGCTGCCAAACTTCTTATTGAGTGTGCCTTCAAAACTAGTTTATCAAGAAGACCACCTACTGTTGGAACCTAAGGAAATTGTCACAGGTTTTGCTTGTCATTTGTCAACTAGACAAGGTATGAACCTACACTGCAACTATCAATTTCATTTATGGTTAAGAAACAGGAATATGCGAAAGTACATGATATCCAACAAAACCACAGTGGTACGGTTTCAATGAAATTAAACAAAAAACATACATTTCCGTATCCACATACATGATACATGCAAGCAGAATAATCATACGTGACATGTTCAATTCAGGATGCAACCCCACTCAAGCAACATACTAAAAAAAGTAAATAGGTAAACGTACAAAATCGAAACATCGCATACCATTGGTGGAGCAGAGGCAGTTGGGGGAGGTTGATATTCTGGAGCCGGTGCGATGATGACAGAAAGATCAACTATTGTTGTTTACAATGAAATAGAATGCCATCTCAGATATAATTTTTCTAGAACAAAACAATATTGCAAGGATGTCAAATCCCTATGAAAAATGGAAATGCTGCTAAAAAATCCTCCTCGTTTTTGCTTTCGTTTTTTTGGCAAAAGCATCTGGTAGAAGCTCCAAGGTGACCGACCATCATCAGCAAACATAAGGATTAACAAGGAAATTATAAATTGACAACTTGCAACAGAAGCTGGACTTTACAAAACATTAAGCATGTCAAAATGTAGATACTTCCAAACTGAGATGATAAGTATAGGAACCATGATACAGCATCAGAATATCTGAGAATGCTCGGTAAAAGGCCGTCTTGGAAAAGCAAAAAAAAAATTACAATCTTCTTGGGTACACATTGCAAATTTTACGAACCTTTGTACCTCCAGATGTTCAATGTCTCCTGAAAAGGAAAAGAACTCCTTAATGTCTTGCACAATTGCACTGAATTTTTTAAAAAATAATATTGTTTTAAAATAAAATTACAAAAAATAAATAGCCAGCCCAAAAAATTACAAAAATTGGTTCCTATCGTCGGTTGAACTGACGACAGTTCAATACTCAATTGGCGACAGAAACCCTGTGGCACTGGCGACAGAAAGTTAAACATTTATACCAGTGTGGTCGAAGGCATAGACTAGCATGATCGAAATAATCTGGTCGAAGCCATAGACCAATGTGGTCAAAGGCATAGATCAGTATGGTCGAAGTAATCTGGTCGAAGTCATAGACCAATGTAGTCGAAGGTATAGACTAGTATGGTTAAAATAATCTGGTCGAAGCTATAGACCATTGTGGTCGACTATCAACTGGCGAAATAATCTGATCGTAGTTCAACTGGCAACAGGAGCACGTTCAACTTCCTATCGCCAGTTGAACTAGCGATAGGAGCCTATCTGCCAGTACAACTGGCGACGGGGACCTAGTTTTGTATATTTTTTTGTCGACTCCCTAGTTTTGTAATTTTAAAAAATATTATTTTTAAAAAAAAATCCAGTTGCACTCAGAGAGACATTGGTAATCTTCACAGTCCTCACCTGTAATGAATAAAACATTAAAGTTTCGGAATGAGTATATTAGGAAATAAAGCAGGGAAGCAAACATCCAACAAAGTCAACAGCACACAACAATTACTGAGATCAATGCATATGGTGACACATCAGCAAGCAAAAAAACATTTAAGTGGGGCTTCACTTGACCTACTTACTTACCTTGTTCAAGCTTGAGCTTTTCACTCATATAAACGTAAACCATAGCCAAACAGGTAGAATTAAATGAGAAGCAACAACCCACTTATATGGAGAAGCTTAAGCCATGCATACATGGTTTTCCTAAAATGTCAGTTAAGCTTATTGAATATGTCAAGCTTTTATCACTCATAAACCAGGATCATCGAGTAAGCCGGCTTAGGGGGCTTGCAGCACTCACAAACTTACAAAGCTCTGTGACTGTGAGCCACCCCAATCAGCTTGAGCTTCTACATGGAAGTAAAGCTTTTGGGCAATTTAGGCCCAACAACAAACCGGCCGGCTATTTTGCCCTAACTCACATGCTTACTATGAAGAGAAATCTAATGTTAACCTAAACCAGACAGGCGCCAACTTTGTCGAGAGAGCGACACACAACCTACCTCACAAAGCGGACTGGTACCGTTAAACCCAACGAACTAGCTAAGGAAACAAGCGTAAGGTAGTCCAAACTCTGAACAAAATCAGGATTTCAAGGTACAAATCTTTGATGTTTCAAGTCAGAATCACTAGTAAACAGCTTTCATAGCCTATATTCTAAGCATGATTCCACATTTCAGCCAAGAAAAGTCATATGAATTTGCACCACCCAATAATTACTTAAACTCAATGCCCTAGATCCAGTTACAACCGTAAACACACATCAACTGGTATAAGCTTAAGCTTATTAATGTTCGCATCTATCCAGCGATCCTCTTCAGCTATTCCACAACACTCGCCGTTCACGAGTACCGAGTTTAAATCCCGTGTTGCATAGAGAGACACGCATGCTTGCTTGCTTCCAGTTCCAAATTGCGATGGTTTGCGCATCAAGATCACAGCATATGAATGAGTATACACTGATCACCCCCCAAGATCTAACCAAACCCTAGCCCTAATAAGCAGCAAAGCTTATCTCACAAACCGCGGCAATCCACGGACTCACGAAGCGAAGGAGTTCGACTACACGAAATCGCACCAACACTAGGGCGTCTCGCTTGGGCCGGCCAGATCCAGTAACACCAACTACCCGAAGAAAAAACAAAGAGAGGAAGGGAAGCGGGGAGAAGGAAGCGGGGCACTCACCGGCGCCGCCATCGCGTGAACAGCTTGGTTAACAGCCGAGGGAGGAAGAGAACGGTTGGAAGACTACCAGTACCAGGCGATTTGCGCCGTTCGATCTAAAATGAACGGACTAAATCAAATACTACAACACTTAATAATCCTGTAAAATCACTACGATGTATATTATTATTGTAGATATTTCACTGTTTTTACAGTATTCTGCTACTGACCGGACTAAATCAAATGCTACAACACTTAAGAATACAGTAAAATCACTATAATGAATATTATTATCGTAGATATTTCATTATTTTTATAGTATTTTGCTACCGACTGAAATCGCTGCTCGTCTGCAGCGCTGAATCCGGTACGGAGAGAGGACTAGAGAGATGGGAAGAAAGAAAGAAGGCAAGACCAAGCAACAACAAAAAGCGTGGGTTCTTCTCCTAAACGGACATTTCTTCAGAGGATTTTCCAGCGTGAAAGTTGGTGCCAGGACTTAGGATGATGTGCGATCGGTTATCAGGTACTCTTGATCACACTTTATTCCTCACTTCTAGATGGATCATATCATCATATATGATATATATATTATGTTACTTTCATTCCTCAAGACACCCAGAGTCGAAGACACGGAGTACGGTCACTTAATAAAATATGATAAAGTTGGAAACGAATATAGCCTGCTCGTTCGTTCCTCTTCTTTAATTACACAAAGACATCCCTCAGCCGCACTGCGTTGTGTCTACCGCTCCAGGCGCCATTTTTCTGCCCTAGCTCCTCATCTGCATTTGTGTCACCGCTCAGACGCCACTTCCCGCCCTAGCTCCTCCAACTCGCGCCACTTCCTCGCCTCTAACTCCTCATCACTTGTTGTGTCTACCGCTCCAAGCGCCACTTCCCTGCCCTAGCTCCTCCAACCTGCGGCTCCTCCTCTAATACTGGTATGAGCACATGATCGATCTTGCCCTGCAAATCTTAGTTTTGAATAATGGTTTCCCTTATAACTAATGAACTAAAATTTGACTTAGGAGTGGTAACTTAATAAAATTGAATTAGGTCTAATAATCACTAAAATTTGAGTTAGGATAATTAATTGGCTTAAAAAATAAAATTTACACACGGTTCACGATGCGGTGGGGTTTGGGTCAAGCAATATTGCATTTGCGGTTCGGTATTTCAAAGTTAATAAGTGTTGTATGAGATGATGCCTATATTTGGGTTGCATGATTGTTCAATTGAGATAGATATCGGTGTCGAGAGGTAGGGATCATGGTTGTGGCAGTAGGCATGGCTACGCTATGCCACCTCGTGGTACTTAACTAGTGAAGACTTTTATTTCAATAACCTTAGATGCAAATGTTGGAGAATGAGTTTATATTGCACATTTTCGTTTGCTATAAATTAATCGCTAATCAATTTGACACTAATTTGTTACATGCGTAGTGTAGATGGATCGAATCGGATGTACGGTGTGAACCGTGTGAGTCAAGATTACATTAATGGCGTGGTTGCTTTTAGAAGAGCCACTGGCGGGATATGTTGAAGAAGGGATAAATTTTATGTAATCGTCAGGTGCATTGATTGCGTAATCAAGATGTTTAACAACGCGCGCAGATCGAGCGCACTTGATTGAAGGGGTTTCAAAAAGGGTATACATGTTGGACCACCACGGTGAAGAGCGATTATACCGAAGTTAATAATGACGACATCGCCGAGGAAGTCAACGATTTGCGGATGTGGATCGTGCTTTTGATGAGGATAGGGGCACGATGACAACTGGATCGGATGCTACGCGATGCGTAAGAGAACTACTGTGAGAGAGAGTTTTGTAAATTCGAGGGCTTAAGGAGGACTCGGTGAGACCTTTGTTCCTGGCCGCAAGCCGGAATACACAAGGTTGTCAACCGCATTTGAACTGCTGAAATTGAAGGCAAGCAATAGTTGGTCCGATAAGAGTTTCACGGCGTTGTTAGGTCTCCTAGCGGACATCCTTCCGAGGGAAACGTGTTGCCCAAAGACCACCTATCAAGCAAAGAAGGTTATTTGCCCATTGGGAATGGAAGTAGAAAGAATACATGCATGTCCGAACGATTGTATCCTCTAGTAAAGAGTATGCAGACATGCATTATTGTCCGTGTGCAAAGCATCCCGATACAAGCGTCAAAATATCGCTAAGGTGAAGCAAGGACCTCCTGCTAAGATGTTGTGGTATCGCCAGTAATCCCACGTTTGAAGCGTTTATTTGCGAACCCAAAGGAGGCAAGATTGCTGCGTTGGCACTCGGAGGAGCGTAGAGAGATGGAAAGCTAAGACACCTGGCGATTCGCCCGGTGGAGAAACTTCGATCGGAGCTTCAAGAGTTCGGTCGGAACCGAGGAACATAAGGTTAGGGTTGAGTACGGATGGAATGAATCCTTTTGGTAACATGGGCGTGACATAGCACTGCCCGTGAATCTATGTATGTACAACCTTCCTCCTTGGCTCTGTATGAAGCGGAAGTACATTTTGATGTCACTACTTATCCAAGGGCCAAGCAACACGGGAATGATATTGATGTGTACCTAGCACCATTCTTTGGAAGATCTTGTGACACTGTGGAACGAAGGGTGCAGGTATGGGATGCGTATAAACGAGAGAACTTCACTTTACGCGCCATGTTGTTCTCGCACCATCAATGATTTTCCGCCTTGGTAACTGTCGAGCCAATACAAAAGGAGCCAAAGCACATCCACTTTGCTTAGATGCTACGGAGAGTGTATGGTGAACAACTCAGCAAAGCGTGTATATCGCCACCGTAGGTTCCTTCCGAGGAGTCACCCATACCGCAAGATGAAGAAACAATTCGACGGAAATAAGGAAGAAGGTTCACTTCAAGGGCTTTTAGTGGGAAAGAGGTCTATGATATGGTTAAGGATATCGATGTTGTGCTTGGGAAGGGACGTAAATTAAGAACCCGTGAGAAGAACATCTGGAAGAAGCGGTCAATTTTTTGGGACTTGCCTTATTGGGAGTACTTAGAAGTTCGCAACTGCATCGACGTTATGCATGTAGAGAAGAATGTATGTGATAGCTTGATTGGTCTCTTGCTGAATATTAGTGGCAAAACAAAGGATGGTGTTAACACACGGCGTGACTTGGTCGATATGAACATAAGGACCGAGTTAGCACCGAAAGTGTGGATATCGTGAGGATATGTGCACGATCTCAGGATGATGAGTCAATTGGCAGTGGCGTTGTTGGTTTGCAAAATCTCGCGTTTTCGGGTTTGCTCCAAGGTCGTCGGACCACAGCGATCCGACGGGCGGTGTCGGCGATCGACCAGTGGAGGAGTCCGACCGCCATGGTGGCCGGTCCGACCGCTAAAACAAAAAGTGGGTTTTTGGAGCTGAGCCAAAAATAGGTTGTGTAGGCAAGTTAGGGGAGTCTCCTGGATGTGGTCCCATAATTTTTGGAGCTCCCAGTCAAAAGTTCTATTCGTTTGAAAATTCCAGAAGGTTTCGGAATTTTGAGTTGAAATTTTGGCTAAGTCTTTTGGACCGGTCCGACCGCCGTTGTGGAGCGGTCCGATCAACATGAAATCGGTCGGACCAATTACGAGGGGATCGGACCGCAATGGCTTGAAGGTTAGCCAAGTGTTGCATTGAGTTGGTTTTGATTGTGTTATCATATGAACTTCAATGCTTTATTGTTGTATATTGCATTGCGGAGCTAACGTGGGTCAAGTTGTGAAGAACTTGTTCCCGGAAACGGTTTGTTTGTCTATTGCTGTGCAGGTGGCTTGCAGGTCAACGACGTCAACGGTGAGTGGATCGGGACTACGCTTGGAGAGCTGAGGTCCAGAACGATCAGGGATACCGGGTGAGGTCGTGTGACACAAGCATGGTGCAGGATGGACAAGATGGATCGAACGGTGGTTCGATGCAATTTGGTTGGATCGGCGGTCGCGGATATCGATCGCGAGTCTCGGGAGGTTCCGATGGGATTCGGACAAGAGGCTTGGCGACGCTGATGAGAACCGCCGATCAACCTACACGTGGTGAAGCAAAGCGATTGCTTCAAGAGTTATTTGTGTGGGTCCCATGTGTAAGTGACCCCAAAAGGAAACCCTAGCTCTCTAGTATAAATAGGAAGGGGAGATGGAAAACTAAGCCAAGCATTCATTTTAGCCCCTTCTTCCTTTTCTAGGGTTTGGAGGAGAGGAGAGGAGAACTAGGGTTTGGAGTGTGCTCCTTGTTGAGCTCTTGCCCTCCTTGTTGGAGAGGCTTTGTAAGCATCTTGTGTAATCGAACAATCTTGTGATGCTCAATTGAAAGATCGTTTGCTCCCTTTTGTGTTCTTCTCCTTTTGGATGATTTTGGTGCTTCCTTGATTCAAAGGTTCATGCTTGGTCTCTTGACCTACTTTCTCTTGCTTTGATGTGTGGGATTACTCCTAGAGTCATCTAGATCATCAAACCCCCACAAGCAAGTCTTGAATCAAGATTTTCATATTTTTAGGGTTTGTGCACTTCTTTGGTAAAATCTCGAGAGATCGATTCTGCGAAGTGGATCGACGGATCGTCGCTAGAAATAGGTCTCTAATATCTTTAGGAGGTGTGCTCGAAATTTGGTCAAGTTTTATTGGTTGAAACAAAAGTTGGATCAAATTTCGTTTTGGTTTTGGGTGGAGTTTTTCAGTTCTGGACTCTACCGGTCCGACCGGACTTTCAACGGTGGTCGACCGCGCGTGTTTTCGATCGGCTGGCTTGCCGGGTCGAACCGCCGCCCACCGGTCCGACCGCTAGTTAGTTCTTGGTCGGGCCATTGGTTGACCGTCGGTCCGACCGCCGTGGTAGCCGGTCGACCGCCGTGGTAGCCGGCCGACCGCCATCCCGATCGAGAACAAGTGAGTTCTTTTCTCGGTTGTGTCGTGTGGTTGAGGGGTTTATCAAATCCAACACAAGGCTTCCGTTGTGTGCTTACTGATCTTCTTAGCTTTCATAGCTAAAGGAGTAAAGTTCGTGTTGGTTTTTAATTTAGGCGAGAAAGTTTTGAAAGCGCCTATTCACCCCTAGTCGCCTTCCGGTCCTCTGAGAAAGAGACCGACTGAGACGAACGTACCTTCCCCGACTTGCTACACTCTGCCCAAGGCCGAGAGAAATGAACTATGCGAGCTTGCACGGTGTGAAAGTCCGTCTGTTACTCCGCTAACATTAAGAAACTTGTTTCTATGCAAGATTTGAAATTAATTGGTATGAAGTCGCATGATTGTCGTGTGTCGATGACACAAATGCTTCTGTTGTAATTAGGAGTATCTTGTAGAACAAGGTCCGAGTGGCAATCTTGAGGTCGTGTTATTTCTTCAACTCAATTGCTCGAGAAGGTCATCGATCCCCAAGGACTAGATGCTCTGCAGCCGAGGTAGTGACGACTCGTGTCATCTTGAGATGTATTTCCTCCGTCATTTTTCGATATCATGGTCCATCTCATTGTTCACCTTGTGAAAGAGATAAAGATATGCGACCTGTGTTTCTACGCCATATGTACCCGCTCGAGAGGTACATGGGAATTCTCAAGTCCTACGCACGGAATCGATCTCGACCGGAGGGCGACATCATCGAAGGTTATGCAACGGAAGAGGTCATTGAGTTCTGCGTCGACTACATGGCTCGAGTGGATCCGATTGGCGTGCCTCTATCTCGTCATGGGGAGCTGGATGGTATCGGGACCATCGGAAGGAAATCAATCACTCCCGATCCGATACGCACGCTCAAGCCCATTTCACGGTCTTGCAACACATGACCCAAGTGTCCCGTACATCGACGAGCACAAAGACATGGTACGCCAATGTAATCCGGACCGGTCGGAGGTTTGGATCACGAGAGAAGCACAACCGTCGGTTCAACGAATGGTTAAAGGTGCGAATCACTCGGAGGTCATCAAGTGATGATACGCTATGGTTGGCAAGAGGGCCACATTTTACAATTGTCACATGGTAAGGATACGACATAAATGGGTACACATTTTATACTGACAATTTTCAGATAGGAAGAGCACAAGCGCGAGAAATGGTGTCCGCATAGATGCATTCAAGATCGATGGGTGAGGAGCTCGTACTATGGGCAAATAGAGGAGATATGGGAGATCGACTACGTGCTTTTCAAGATCCCCTATTTCGGTGCCGTTGGGTCCATCTCCCACAGTGAAGGTCGACAAATGCAGGCGTCACTACCGTGGACCTCGAGCGTGTCGGATACAAAGACAAACCATTCGCATCTTGGCTAACCAAGTTGTTCAAGTCTTCTATGTAACCGACCGGCAAATAAGAAGCGCCACGTAGTTCTTAATGGAAAAAGGAGGATTGTCGGAGTTGAGAATGTAGTGGACGAGGAAGAATACAATCAATTTGACGAGTTGCCACCTTTCTGAGACGGCATCGAGCTCGAGGAAGAACCCGGTGAGGAAGCTAGCTATATGCGCGTCGATCATCATGAAGGGCTATATTTTAATTAAGAATTTACTCCATTGTAATTAACTAATTTATTCCATTGTCATGTGTTAATGTGTTATGGACTTATGATCTTTAAATTGATGACAAAATGTGGATGTTCCTTGGTTCGAGTGATACTGATCGACTACGAGATTGTAGATATCACATTTCTTTCTTTTATTCTTTTCATCCACCACTATCCGATGGTATTACTGAGTTTAACTTCGCCACATTCTTCATAAGCGATTGATTAATATTCCCGTAGCCCATCAAAGAATTGAAACAGAAGGAACCGATTGTGATGTTTCAACATCACAGACGGTTCCGGAAGTAACCGTCTGTGATGTTGAATTTCTTATAAGGTAGGACCGATCGGGATCTCCTCTGTCTTCGCTCTAACCCTATCGGTCGACCTGCGCGCCTCCTCCCCGACCCGCCACCTCGCCACCGGCGCCTCCTCCCGACCCGGCGCCCCTCCTCCCGACCCGGCGCCCCGACCCGGCCGCATCCGCCACCGGCGCCCTCCTCCCCGACCCGGCGCCTCCCAGGCCCGCCACCTCCGCCACCGCCACTGCCGGGTAAGTCCTCCCATCCCTCCGGACCATGCGATTGTATCCGGTAGAATATAACAATAGGAGGATGGAATACATACTTGTAAATTGCTTTAAGATCATCCGGGATTTCTATCAATTTAGCTCCATTGGAGAGTCAGTTGCTCTGTGTAGTTCCAAATCCATGAAATCGCATTTAGTTTCTTGGTCGTTCTTCCATTGGTCGACGACAATAGGGCATCCAGTTTTCCTCCCTTGATTCTCATCAATTATTGAATAAAGGTTAAGTGAGATCTCGTATTAGTTAACCATACTTTAAGTTCAAGCAAAGTAATTACTTTTGTATGCAAAGATTAGTAAACAATTCTTTTATAAATTTGTCCTAAACTCGGTTTCAAAATCAAACCTGCAGATGCATTGAAGTCTCATTTTGATAATTAGTATTGACTAAAGATTAAGGAATTGTAAACTGTAGTTTTATTTGTGTAATCGCATTTTAGCTCACATCATCTTGTTCCCAACATTGTAAAATCAGCAAGTTTTCGGTTTGCAATCGCCTGCTTTCGATTTTGCAATCGCCTATTTTCGATTTGAATTCAAAACTATAATTACTGTGAGAACCAAATCATTAATAAGTGCTAGCTAATTTTGGTGAGGAATTAGACTTTAAATTATACTCCTTTAATCTGTAACTTAATGAAATATCATTTTCTCATAACCCAACATAGCAGCAAGCTTCTGTTGTGAACACCGCTCTGTTTTGGTTTTTGCAAATCAAAAGCTAGATTTCAGTTCAAACAAAAATTTGATTTTAGTGTTAGCAAATGTTAAGTGATAAGTTAGACTTGTAGTTGTACTTATCTAGTCAGTAGCTCCATCAAGTATACCATTTTGTGATAGTCTATTGGAGCATTAAATCTTTTATCTTTAATCATCTGTTCAGGTTTAGGATGTAATCTCTAAGTCCATCAAATGAAATCGTTCTTGAGTGTTATCTAATGATTAATGATGAGTTAAACTTTAACTACTACTCATCTAGCTATAACCTCATTAGAAATGTTCATTTATCATGGTTTAGTGAATCAACAAGCATTCATTCTCTAATCATCCAGCATTTGGTTTTGGTTACAAATCGACATCAGAGCCATGTTTTAACCGAATGGTCAATGCTTGCTAGCTGGTGGTAAGTGTTGAGATGAACTTTAATTATTACTCATTTAGCCATGAATTAATCAATGATATCATTTTGCTTAAAATCATGGCTCATTAATCTGTGTCTTTACTCCTTTATTCCTTCTAGTAGGGAGTAAGGGATAAGTTAGGTCACTATCCCTAATGACTTAGTGAGACTTGAGTAATATAATTTTTTTCATCTGCGGTGTGATGTTCACTTAGTCCATTCGGCTCAGCTCAAAATCTGGAAATTGAAATGCTTTACTAAACCATTAAATTCATTATCATGTGGTAGCAGCTATTATATATGGGGTATTGTCCTTGAGTAAGGTATAACTTAAGCATGTTGTTAAGTATGCATTAAGACATTGATCATGCATTTTTTTTATGTTTGCTCTTCCGTATTTTCTTGCTATTTATTGGATTTTTGTGTTTTAGATTCGGTTCTTCAAGTGATTGAATCGCCATCGAGCAAACGTGAGCTCGAACAAGAGGTTTACTATTGTCATAGAGGTGAGAATTTTAGTTTATAACTGTTGTATTTCATTTCATTCACTTTTCTGCATTTATTAAGAAAAATCTCTCTTGTAGTTGTCAGTTCTTGATCAACATTTTACTATGTTTTCTTAATAAACATCAGTACAGTCTAGTTGGTAGCGTGGTTGTGTTTTCTTAATTAATTTTCGATCCAAACTTGAGGTATAGTCTTGAATGATGAAAACCTATGGAAGTAAGGCGGTGCCGATTTACTAGGTTGGCCTAGGTATCATGGGTATCCGGTGTCGACTAATCAGGTTAGCCTAGGTGACTTGAAAAACCAAGATCTTGGTTAACCTAGGTTGGTGTGGGTAGTCTCGATACTTAGGGTGCCGACTAACTGGTAAACACGGGAACCGTGATGATTCTTATGGTACATCGACGGCAATTTATTTTATTTTACTCGAGATGGCAAACGTTGATTATATTTGTTTATATTTTTGTGCAATTTCCCATATATTATATACTATGTAATAATTGTGTACGTAACTTATATAGATAGCAAGTGGCGAGATGGCAGAGGCACCGTCTTCGCCGCCGTCATCGACGCCGCCAAATGCGTCTGGATCTCCGATCAAGGTGGTACGCAGCGAGAAGGCGAGGAATATCCAAATTGCCCTCGGGCCGCATGACGATCACGGAGGTCGGTGACGCGGGATCCCGCCGAGTCCCAAGAAAGCACCGCGAGATTCCGGACCGTCTGCATGGGTACTTGCAAGGAACAGGTCCCCATAACCACCCCAACTCGAAGTGTCGACGGATGTACAGAGAGACCGCGTTGTGATGAGCGAAGCGCCTCGTTCACTTTCCCCGGCGAGATCAGACACGTGTGCGATGGCACGCGCCGCCGCGATGTGCCACGCGTGGAGGACCTTCAAGAGCACGCTTGTCACGCAGATGTGAACACCGGTGGACGCCCTTCACGAAGTATCCTTTCTTGTCGCGGGATACATGGGATGCCTTCGTGCGAGATGAAGACGACGGCGAATTTCAGGAGCAAAGTGCGGCGCATGAGCTCTCGTGCCCAAAACACTCACCCCACAAACTTCGGCACGGCTGGTGCGCGGGTAAAGCCACGAAGTGGCGGGCGGAGGGCGAGACCGCCGCCCGACCGCTTGTCGATCTCGACGAGCGCGCCGAGCCTAGTTAAGAGCGAGGGCATCACCACGTCTTGGGCAAGATCTCTTTCGCAAACTAGGCGCGACGAGGCGGTGTCCCAACGCTGGTAAATATGTCGAACCACTTAGTTGTTAATAAGTCCATAACTTCATGGTGTCTATAATAACATGATGTCCTCTTGCAGAAGCATTGACTTCGCATCTTCCCAAGGTTCCTCGAAGTTGACAGGAGAAGGATGTACTATCTACGTACCCGGAAACAAGGAGCACCGGGTCGAACGCGAGGCGTTGGGGTTTACGTACCTTGGAGGATGGATTCCCACGACTCCGCCACATATAGGAGTAGGAAGAGATCCAAGGACCAGACGACGCGCTCATTTGGAACATGTCATTATTGAAAAATTTCAAGGACAAATAACAAGTTTACATAACCAAGTAAATGAACTCATGAGGGCGCAAGCCGCCCCTGTTAATTTGGGAGTAAGTCCTCCTCAACATCGGAGTAGGCGTCGTGTCCACACATACTCGACATGACGACGACGCAATTACCGATCGGCGACATCGAGGTAATGTACATCTCCGAATGCTCCAAATATAGACATATAGGACGCCTTAGCTAATTGTGTACCGTTTTGTAGGAGCCGACGCCCTGCAAGCTCCAAGTGAGGATGGTTGGGTCGATTGCTATTGAGGCTGGGCGGGGTATGGTGTATCCATACCAGAAGAGGCGAAGGAGACGGTGCCCGGTGGCGCGAGGTTACGCCGGTGCGGTGGACATGGTACATGACAATTTCATGGCCATCCATTGGAAATTCCCCCGAACGAAGAAATCACAACACTAGGGGATGCCGTGCACACTTTTATCCAGTGGCCCAAGAAGGACATCGCCCTGGACCCTGCAGTGACGCGATATCGTCACGACCCGTCTGCCTCTCCAATAGGACCCTCGATGAGTCCGCCCCAGCCTTCGCTTCAGAAGCCCGCATCATCGGTTCCCGTCGAGAAGACGCCGAAGGGACAAGACAAGCGTGTCACCATATCAGTCCCTGAGTCATCTCCAGAGAAGACGTACCGCAAGCGCCTCGTTACGCAAATCGATATCGAAGAAGATTCAAGCGCGCCAAGCCGGGCAATACTCCCTTGATATCCGTTGGTCTCGACAAAGAACTAACCGCTCGGGACTAGCTTGTCAATATTTGCATGAGTGGTACATGCGCAAGACCCAAGAGGAGGGAGCCATCTTGGAATCGGCGTCGACACGGGAGCGAGCATTTTCATCACGAGGCGGGCCACTTCGTCGTGGGCTTCGAGGACTTATTCGACCTATACAACCTAAGCGCCTCGGCGCCTCACTTCTACGATGTTGGACATCGTAAGTGTGTACAATCAATTTCTACACTCACGTGATAGCGATAAATATCACAACTCGTTCCTTACGTGCGGATACATTATGAAATGTGCCCTCGAATCAACGAACCGGTGGGTTTCCTCGACCCGCACGTGATCTCGAGCAAACAATAAACCAAGACGCATCCTACGCCGAGAATTACATAAAATGGGATTGCTTGCTCGTAACGGCAAGGAGTACATAATGGTGCCGTACAACCGAGTAAGTGCTTCACTACTTGCTACACAAAATTCGTTTGAACATATATAGGTTTATGACTATAGCGACATACATGAGTAGGTTCCTTTGGATTCTTGTGATTATTGTGCCAAAGAGGAACATGGTATTGTACCTTGATTCTCTACTCAACAAAACCATGATTTCACCCTTCTTAAAGGAATACTCGAAAGGTACGATCATTTCTCCGCACATAATTGTATTGTAGTCTTCTTTCATTTGAAATGGACGAGGATAACTTTTGGAATCATGTAGGGCGTTCATCGGCTATGTTGTCGAGGAGGTTTATACAAGGGAACAGCGCCACACTAACCCACAAGATGCGATTTCCATGACGCGATACAACACAATAATAATATATCATACTCAGTAAATATTGCGTCTCGAATCGATTGTATCTATATATGTATATCCATTTTTGCAAAGTCTGCCAAAGAAAAACAAGATCACCTATGCGCATTCTACGTATGCCATCATATGCGGCTATTGATTAATTCCACGACACACGATCCCCAGGTAGGTCAATCTCGCTATAGTTATTTTCTAATTATAAATTTAAATATATATTCTTACTACTTTACTCTTGCTAGCGACAGGACTTGAACCTAGAGTTAAAAGCACTCCAGAAGAACGAGGTCACACATGTTCGAGGGTTGCTCTGCAGCCTTCACAAGTCGGAAATCGTTAACCCCGACGGAGAGTTTCACGTCGTCGACTAGTTGTAATTGATTCAATATTGTAACTCACTTTGACTAGTTGTAATTCAATTTGTAACTCTAGCGACAATACTTCAAACATTCTTTTTTAATTGATTTTGAGTTAAATGAACACTTTGAGTTGTCAACAATAATCTGTGATGTAGCTGTTTCTGCTTGTTTGTTTTCAGAGGGCATGGCTAGCAATTCCTGAGGCTAGCTGAAAATACGACAAAAACTAGTTAGTGGAAAGACATATCACAGACGGTTTAAACCAAGAACCGTCTGTGATATGCAAGCCTCACAGACGGTTCTTAGCTCAAACCGTCTGTGATACTTCAGTATCACAGACGGTTCTATTAAAAAACCGTCTGTGTTAAACTTATCACAGACGGTTGATAAACCGTCTGTGATAACCGCCTGTTATCACAGACATAAAAATTCAGACGGTTCAAAAACCGTCTGTGATGACGGTTCCGAACCGTCTGTGATGACGGTTCCGAACCGTCTGTGATAAGGTTTTCTGTAGTAGTGATGGTTCTCTAATATATCTCTAATACGGTAGACAGTTGATCAGTGGAGACCTACGTAGTGTAAAACAATGGTCAATTCGTGTATAGCAAGGTTTGCAGACAAATGTTTCATTTTGAAGCAAGTTGAAGTCAAAACTCCATCGTCCCATGGCTGTTGAACAAGCTGTCCAAGAACACAAGCACAATACAGCTGAAATCTTCTCAAAACCCTGTGAACTTGCAAGGAGTATGTACTGAAAGCTTAGATAATAACATGAACCCTAACTCAATCGTTGAACACCATAACAAAACATTAGATGCGGAAACATGAGACGTACCCGAAGAGGAAGATGCCATTGGATCTTAGCGTCGGTCGGGATCGGTGTAGAAGATGACGGCGACGCTTAGGCCTGAGGGAGCGTGATGTCGTAGTGACGGCGGCGGTTCAGTGGCCGTCGGCCTGAGTCGCGGTGATGACGATGCGTTACGGCCTTCGTTCACCTCAGCGCTCGTTATCGATCGAGCTTGTGCGGGTTGTTCTTGGGCTTGAACTCACTAGATCCAAACCTGCCGAAACCCCTCTAATTTTTATAGCGCTAAATGACCTGGACCGAAACCAAAAGAAAATAGTTGGAGCCACCCCCGATCAGGGCGCGTAGGTGGGCTGTGCCCTGTGAGACTCGGTCTCGGCAGTTAGCCGAGATCAATCCAACATTCTCCCCTTTGATCGTAAGGCTAACAACATAAGTCCATTCTTCAAATGAAAAATAGAATACCAAGGTAATGCGTGGCATGGCCAGTGAAGTGCCATACAACCTCAGTACCTATAGTGTACTATTTCATTTAAAAAATGGATATTCATAATACTTAATGGGAGTTGGTTCGTTTTAAGGTCTTTTATCCAGAATCAGAGGCTTTCCAATAAACCCATGCCGGCAACATGATCACAAAATATATTGGGTGGTAAGCCTTTGGTAAGCGGATCCGCAAGCATTGACTTAGTACTAATATGCTTGATACTAATGGTTTGATCCTGGATTCTATCTTTCACAACATGATACTTAATATCAATGTGTTTGGCAGCACCACTTGACTTGTTGTTACTCGCATAAAAGACTGCGGGTTCGTTATCGCAGTATAAGGTGAGTGGTTTAGAAATGCTGTCAACCACTCTAAGGCCTTAATAAAATTCTTAAGCCATCTGACTGCTTGAGAGCCTCATAACATGCCACAAACTCAGCTTGCATCGTTGAAGATGTCGTAAGGGTTTGTTTGGAGCTTTTCCACAAGATAGCTCCTCCAGCGAGTGTGAAGATATAACCTGACGTGGATTTCTTAGTATCAACACATCCCGCAAAATCTGAATCTGAATAACCTACAACTTCAAGGTTATCAGTATGCTTATATGTGAGCATGAGATGCTTAGTAGCTTGCATATAACGCAAGACTTTCTTAACGCCTTCCGTTGGTCCGTCTGGATTTGACCGATATCGCCAAGCATTAGGTTACAAAAGCTAAGTCGTATGTGCTTACTTGAGCATACATAATGCTTCCGACAACAAGCGTAAGGAATCTTCATCGATCGGTTTCATATTGGTTCCTTGGACATTGAAATGTCCCAAACTTATCGCCCTTAACGATAGGAGCAGGTGAGCCAGAGCATTTATGCATATTGTATCTCTTTAGTACTCTGTCAACGTATGCTTTTTGAGATAAACTTAATACTCCTTTGGACCTGTCCCGGTGAATTTCAATGCCAAGAACGTAAGAGGCATCACCGAGATCCTTCATATCAAAATTGGATGAGAGAAATCTCTTGGTCTCAAACAAAGATATCCTTATCATTGCTAGCCAATAAGATATCATCCACATAAAGCACTAAGATGGTGAATTTACTCCCTTGAACTTAACATATATGCGATTATCAACTTCATTTTCTTAAATCCAAAATTCCTTATAACTTTATCAAATTTGAGGTACCATCGCCTCAATGCTTGTTTTAAGCCATAAATAGATTTCTTAAGTCGACATCCCATATGCTCCTTGCCTTCCACGACAAAACCTTAGGTTGAGTCATGTAAACATTTTCTTGCAAATCGCCATTAAGGAATGCCGTTTTAACATCCATCCGATGTAGCTCTAAATCATAATGAGCTACAAGTGCCATAACGATTCGAGCTAATCCTTAGTTGAGACAGAGAAAAAGTGTCATTATAATCAATCCCTCTCTTTGAGAGAAGCCTTTTGCTACGAGCCTTGCTTTGAACCTTCGATATTTCCCTTAGAGTCATGCTTGGTTTTGTAGACCCATTTACCCTCATCGCTTTGACTCGTCAGAATTTCTACTAAGTCCCATACATCATTAGTGCTCATAGACTTTAGTTCATCCTTCATGGCATCAAGCCATTTAGGAGAATGTTCACTCATCATTGCTTCCTTATAAGAGGTGGGATCATCTACCTTCCTATATTATTAATATCCTCATTCATGTAAACAACATAATCATTTGGGATGGCGATCTTCTCTCCATTGTGATCTTCTAATAGGTTCAAGAACTATTGCAAGAGGTCACGAGGCGCAGGAGACTGCTGAGGCTCATCATTAGGTATGACATTAGGAGTTTCTGAGACCTCAACAGTGGGTGCATCAACAGTACTTGGTACTGGAGGTGCAACTACCTGAAGCGCAGGAATAAAAGTATCTGGGATAAGCGGTGAAGGAACGTAAACCCGCTTCTCTTCAAGATCTATTTTCCTAGGCTCCAGGTCCTCGTTATTTTCTAAGAACACAGCGTGTATTATTTCTACAAACTTAGTTGTCCTATCAGGACAATAAAATCGATACCCTTTAGATCTTTCAGGGTACCTAATAAAATGGCAACTTATTGTTTTAGGATCTAATTTTCCAATATGTGGATTAAATATCTTAGCTTCAGCACGACAACCCCATACTCTTAAATATTTCAAGTTTGGTTTCCTCCCAGTCCATAATTCATAAGGTGTCTTAGGTACTGATTTACTGGGAACCCGATTAAGTATATGTGCGGCTGTCTTTAGTGCCTCCATCCACAAACCAGTTGATAAATTAGAATAGCTAGGCATGCTCCGTACCATATCCATAAGTGTACGGTTGCGTCTCTCAGCTACCCCATTCTGCTGAGGTTCACCTGGTGTAGAATATTGGGCAACAATGCTATTTTTCTGAAGAAACTTAGCGAAAGGGCCAGGTATTTGGCCATAAGGGGCATGTCTCCCATAATATTCTCCCCCACGGTCCGATCTTACCACTTTGATTCTTAGGTTGTGCTGATTTTCAACTTCAGCCTTAAATATCTTAAATTTATCAAGTGACTCGGATCGGTCCTTAATGGGAAAAATATAACCATAACGGAGAAATCATCGGTGAATGTAATGAAAGAATCAAAACCATCCACGATGTCACGGAAAAGGACCACAAATATCGTATGAATTAACTCTAATAGTCCCGAAATGCGAGTTGCTCCCTTCTTTATTTTCTTTACGTATTTTCCTTTAATGCAATCAATGCAGTGGTCTGAGTCGGAGAAATCTAATGGTTGGAGAATCTCTTCCTTAATGAGACGCTCCATTCTCCCCTTCGAAATGTGGCCTAAACAGCGATTGCCACAGTTTCGAAGAAGTCTCATTATTCGTTTTACACATAGTATCACACACATTCAAAGATATCGGTGATTCATTAAGGGAAAGCATATAAAGCTTGTCTTGTCTAACAGCAAGACCAACATTATTTGAATTAAATGTGATAACACACTTATTGTTACCAAAATTACATTTAAATCCATCATTGTCCAATAAAGATACTGAAATTAAATTCCTCCTAATGGAAGGAACAAAAACTACATTATTAAGACGAAGTGTGAAGCCGCTATCTAAAACTAAGGAAACAGAACCAATTGATTCCACTTCGGCTTCTTTTCCATCCGCGACTCTAAGACTTCGCTCCCCCTTTCTTAGTGTTCTCACGGTATGGAATCCCTGTAAAGAGTTGGTAACGTGCACAGTTGCACCTGAGTCAATCCATCAAGATTTAAGGGAAAAATCAGTATAAAGAGTTTCATCAATAAGCGTTATAGTATCATTACCCTTCTTGGCAAGCCACTTTAGAAAACCAACACAATCCTTCTGGAAATGCCCTGGCTCCTTGCAGAAGTGACATGCATTCCCATTAGGTGCTTTAGTAGGAGCAACATTGGGCTTAGGTGTATTTTGCACCTTAGGCCCTGATTTATCTGAATTAGGAGAGTAGTGCAGCCTTTTCTTGGATTTGAAGTCCCCTGAGAACTTCCTTTTGCTAGGACCGCCAACTTAATTCACAAAATCTTTCTTTTCGATCCTAATCATTTCTTCCTCCTGGACACACATGGCGATAAGATCGCTCATACTCCATTTATCTTTCTAAGTATTATAGTTTATCTTAAAAGCAGTGTACTCAGAAGGAAGAGAAGTCATAATGAAGTGGACTAGGAAACCATCAGATATTTCCATGTCCATGCCCTTGAGTTTTCCAGCCATATCAGTCATCATCATGATGTGCTCTCTTATACTGCTGGACCCGTCATACTTAGTGGATAGAAGCCTTTGGATTAATGTACTGGCATAAACCTTAGTGGAGTCTTTGAATTTCTCCTCTACTGAAGCCAGATACTCCTTAGCATTTTCAGAATCTGGGATTGCTCCCCTGATTCCGACTGAGATAGAGGTCTTCATAATCATTAATGATAGACGGTTAGACCGCTCCCATTTTTCAGCATTATTATCATATATTTTCTTTTTCTCATCGTGAATCGCCCTCACCAATGGTGGGAGAAAGCGGGCAGCACCCTTAATGCATAATCAAGGTCTAATACTCCAAGGACAACTGAAATTCTTTCTTTCCAAGCGGGGAAGTTGCTCCCCGTAAGCTGCTCAATGTTGTCAATTATAGCGGCAACATTTGAAGCATTCATTGCTGAACATTAAAATACAGAGAAAAATTAGAAATAACATAAAAGTATTGCATGCAATTAACCCTACGTTGGTCGATTAATAACATGCAAAAATACCGCTCTAGTTTATATCACCGTTGGCGAGAAAATAAAAAGAACTTTAACAATTAATGTGGCGACACGTGACTACTGCACAACGTTGATCGGTATGTAATCATGTGTATACATAATGCCAAAATAAATCATAAAATTCTCCAATTAAAATATCTCGTTGGTTCAATTTTAATCGAGACTAATTCATCGAGCCATGAGAAATTATCAATAATTAAAACAAAGGCACAAAATAAATAAAATAATAATAAAACTTAATCGAAAATCATTACATCAATGCGGCGATGAGTTGAAGCAGATTCGGCCGCGCGCTTCGGCCCGCTCGGTACAAGCGTCCACGCCCATTAGCTACCGCTGCGACTCAACAAGCCGGCGACGGCCGTCGGATCTCAAAATGGACGGCCAAGCTGCGCCATCCCAATCCTTCGCCGAAACAACACGATCCGTCGGATCGAAATGAACCGTCGAGATCGATCCTACACGATATAAAAGCCGACAAATCGAAACCCTAAACCTAATTCTCATTTCCCGTTCCCCTCAAGCAAACGCGGTGGCGTCGGCGAAGCACTCGCGTCTGGAAGCGAAGCGGCGAGAGCGGCGGTGCGGCTCGGCGCGAGGAGGAGCGGCGGCTAAGGAGAGGCAAATACCGGTCAAAACCGAGCGCGCGACATGAAGAAGCAGCCATGAGCCTCCTCGCCGCCGCGCGTGCGACAGGTCGCGCGCGCGCACCGTCGAGTGGAGCTGCGTGGCGCCCGAGACCGGAGCGAGACACCCGATCCTAAAACCGTAAGTATTCCGCCGCCTCCCTTTTTTTGTTCTAATTTGAGATTTTGAGGGGAAGGGGGGCCGCACCTTAGGGTTCTTAGGGTTTCGATTGGTGGTTTCTGATTTGGGATTTTTCGCTTAAGGACTTGAGATCCCCTTCTTCTAAATGCTAACCCGAGCCAACAAGACCCAGATCCGAGCGGGTAAACATGGGCTGAGGTTTAATCGGGTTCAAAGATGAACTAGGGACGCTCCGAAGAGGAAGATGCCATTGGATCTTAGCGTCGGTCGGGATCGGTGTAGAAGATGACGGCGACGCTTAGGCCTGAGGGAGCGTGATGTCGTAGTGACGGCGGCGGTTCAGTGGCCGCCGGCCTGAGTCGCGGTGATGACGATGCGTTAAGGCCTTCGTTCACCTCAGCGCTCGTTATCGATCGGGCTTGTGCGGGTTGTTCTTGGGCTTGAACTCACTAGATCCAAACCTGCCGAAACCCCTCTAATTTTTATAGCGCTGAATGACCGGGACCGAAACCAAAAGAAAAGAGTTGGAGCCACCCCCGATCAGGGCGCGTAGGTGGGCTGTGCCCCGTGAGACTCGGTCTCGGCAGTTAGCCGAGATCAATCCAACATGTACAACACGCTACTGCTCATAATGCATTGAATTTGCTATTTGCCAAACCATTCCAATCACAAAATTGATCCAAGTAAGTTCACCATGAGAGGAATTTGCCCCGAAATTATACCCAAAAAAAAATTAACAGCTTCCATCCAACATGTGCTGGAAAATTGTACAGACACATGGATCATCAGAGAATGAACACACCACACAGACACCAAAAGCTCCTGATCGCTCCTGCTGCAACAGGTCCTAGTGTCCTACTTGTTCTAGTCCACAATGACTATGGGCTCGTCGGAGGTGGCACCCTTGGAGTATCTGCATCTGGAACGTCATCTCCTCCTAGCTGTTGCTTTCACTCCCATTGTCCATCATCAACTCGAAGGCGCACGGGTTTTCGACGGCGAAGTCCATTCACGCCGTGTCGAACCTCTTCAGTTTCGGGTCACCGCACTAGTTCACCGTCCATGACTTGCCACGGCAGAGGACGGTGGCCGTGCGCGCCTTCGGGAGGCGATGATGGAAACAAGCTGGAATGCACTGCACACGAAGAACAGGAGGCATTGGTCAGTAAAATATGCATTGCTGTCCTGCAGATGCTGCACTTGCCTTCGCAATCAAGAAGATCGTACCTTACCAGTTTAACCATTTGGGCTTGAGTTCGGTAAATGGTAATCAGTTTAGCGATAGGATGAAGAGAAAGGAAACAGCAGCAAAAGAGAGAGGTCATTCTGTTAGAGTAATTGCGTTTCATTTGGAAATCGATGTTACTACCTACCAACCAGCAAAAACGGCTTCTGAACTTGAGTCCTTGACATGATGGTGAAGAAGGGGTTACCGGAGAGCGGGGTGGTCTACCAGTCCTCAGCAACATCTGAAGCCGGCGGCGGCAAGTCCTCGCAGGGCTCTTGTTTTGGTTTGATGTATACACCCGGCAGCCGCTTTGATTCTGACAAGATCAACGGGGGGAACTTGCCACTGTAAATATGAACTCGATGCAAGGAAAGCAAGGAATTTTTTTACAGCTGTTGGTTTTCCTTCAGACGAAATTCCCATTGTGTAATGCAACTCTTTCTATTCATATGTCACAGAGGAAAATCTTTCTATTCAGATGTATTAGAGGAAAAGCTTTGCAACTTATTAAAATCTGCAACTCATCCTCATTTCAGCAAACACAAGTGTGAAAAGGAGGAGTACTTGTTCCTCTTCACATGATTTTAACCACACACGGCCACACCCTCCTCCTTCCTAAAACTCTACCAATTATTATTTTTCTTGCACAAATTGCCAGAATCTGCATGGTTTCTAAGAGCAAGATTCGCATCAAATGTGCTTGATAAGATCGCAAGACGCAGGCCAAGAAAACGGCAGAGAAGCTGGCCGAACAAAAAGGAGATTGCTACTGAAAAGAATGGGGAAAGCAATAGGTCGCAAAATTTCAGTGAAAGATAATAATTGGGGAAACAGTTCACCAGTACCTAAGCAGGCAAGGGAGAGGGCGAGGCTCCCAGCGGCGAAGCCGGGACTAAAACGAAGGAGGTGCTTGTGGGACTACTAAAATGTGTTTTCAAAGCTCTCGTCCCAGACCTGTGGCCTACCACGTTGCACCCACACGCCCGCACTGCCAAAATTCAATGAAAATTCAAATTTCACCATCATAAATTTTAAGTTGAGCGGAGCGGAACAATAGTTTTATCCAATAACAAAGCAGCCCACACGTAAATAATATTGCAATCACACCGCTAAGAGTACATGCCAGTAAATGAAACCAAGAATACAATCTGCGTGCGAACATATAAAGATAAATGTAGGACATTGAAGATGGTACCTCTCGAATGAAGCGTGCACAATAATTTACCACCAAGTTATTGAACATGCAACAAAAGATAAAGTAGCAACATGTCAAAAGTAGATAGATTAGTGAGTGTTACGATTAAATGGTCATATATCATAAAAACTGCTAAACATTGTCAAGCCAATCACAAATCACAGCCCATTCCAATTTCAACTAATTTAACTCTGAAGATGCCGACGCCCCCGCGGGCTGCAGCCCGCCCTCGCCGACCGTTCCGCGTGCTCTGCTAGCTAGGGTTTCACAAATTGTTTGATTGAAAATTGGGGATTGGCCCATGCGGATGGAGCGCGTGCTCGAGCACCCGCGGTGGCTCCGCTCCTGAGGCTCCCAAATCCCAACTGAGTTTTAGGTCACTTGTGCATGTTCATCTGCCAATGTAGTCCACTGCTCAGTGTTTTGAGTGTTCAGCCGACTTCAGTCCTCTGAACCTGTACGATGATAAAAGCAAGAGAACCAAAAAACCAATCAGTACACGATAATTAATTGGTTCTAGTGTTCTACAGAGAGAGATAGACTAATGCGGCAAGTAGTGGCACACTGTCGCAAACCAAAGATATGATTGGCTAGAGCTGGGTCCTGGCTTCTGGGTGTTCCAAGTGGGAATGGTTTAACAAGAGACTGATAGTTCAACCAACCAACCAAGAACCAACAGTTCAAGAGAGTTCAAGATTGGCATCACAATTCACTGCACTCACACACAGCTTACAATCAAAACTGAGCTACGAGACGGATCTTTAACAAGTTGGCAAGGTACATCATACAATCTTTTCCTCTGCTAAGTCCATGGAACTCCAGTGCCAGTCATTTATTTCAGTTTAACAATACATCACCTTATTTAGCTTCATTACACTGCACACTTTGCAAAATATTCTACAAAATACCATACTATGGCTCCAAGTATTTGCCAAGAATTTTGTACATAGGGGATTAAAAGAATGTAAAATATCGTGTACGAAACCCCTCGAAAAAAATCACGGCCAGCAATGAATTATAGTGTAGTGCACTGAAGCAGGGGAACTTGGATTTTGATGAACATATTAAGCTTCCTCCATTTGTGGAACACGAAACAGCATGGCATGCTTGGTTTTTCAAAGATCAGATATGCATTTCCCGCTGATGAAGTCAACCACTTCGGTAACTGCCTGGTCCAGCGCTGCTGTCACGGCAATCAGGTTTTGAAGAAACTCCTCTGCTGTTGGCTTCTTCCCGTCAACAATATCAGTCACAGCTTTGACAAAGATTGCTGGTGTTGAAAACATGTCAGCAACATATGCCACCGCTGCTCCCTGGAAAGGTCAATGAGGAAAACGGAAAACCAGTTTGAGGTCTACAAATTAACAATTTATTGTTAGCAAGTAAAGGGAAAGCGCGGTAGATAAAAAGCAACACAGTTGCCTGCTAAACTTCATACTGAATACTGTCGTAGCAAGAAAAGGCTAGACAATAGAAAAGGGGGACCCCCGGTATCTGCGAGTGACCAGGGGATCCTCGGAGAGGGGACCGGCTGATAGAAGTAAATGTGTATTAAATACCCCCGAAAAAAAGGTCTGATTTATTACATGAGGATGGTGGCTATTTATAGCCTTCCGACGGGGTATATGAGATTACGAATCTACCCCTAAAAGGTCCTACACCCATAGGGGCTGCAGGGGTTTTTCTGTCCCTATGCGTAGCCTTCAGCTCATGGTGAACCTCCCTGGTCTTGGTCCACCGGTGCTCTCTGTTCCTCGCAACATGCAGGGTGTCCCCAAGCCGAGGGGCCTCGGACACCCTTCAGCTCCCCCGAGGTGGCCCCGGGGACTCCAAGCTTCCGGGTTCACGACGCCTTGGTGACCCTTCGGCGGCCTTCGCATCTCTCCCGGAGCCTCCCCAAAGGCATGCATGCTACCCTCAGGGAGGGGGCCCATTTGCGCCTCCAACTGCAAGGTCTTCGGGGGAGGTCATGCGGTCTTTGCTAGGTCGTTGGGGCCGAGAGGGGCGCCCCTACGATAAATACCAGTCTACAAAAAATAGTATCTCCTTGTCATGTGCCGGAATTACTGGCCACGAGCGTGAGTAGCACTCATGACTCTGTAGCAGTAGTGCACTGTTCATGCCAGGCCGTGGGTACATTAGTAGTTAGGAAATAGAGATAAGAATAGTTAATTTTCTTGTTAGTCGGGTTTACTTCCTTATATTCCATCTAGTCGAGATAGGTTTCCTTAGAAATAGAGATTGTTTCTTATGACTCGAGTCATCTCTATAAAAGGAAAGTATGTATGCATTGTCAATCAAGCAAAAAGATGAATTAATCTAGTCTCTCTCCCAATGTTCTATTATCCCGGTCTATATTTTAATCTCTCATCCCACCAAGCCAATGTCGTTCGACCTTATTCCGACGGTGTTCACCTCATTATGAAGGTTCGTGACATTTGGTATCAGAACAGTCAATCCCTTCTCATGACTTCTGCTACTAAGGCTATGGCTTCCAATCCGACCATAAGACCCGTTGTCGAGTCATTGGCCATGATAAGGGCTAACGCCAGCAAGATGGCCATTTGTACCAACGACAACGACAATAAGATAGTGGCTATCTTCCTTGACATTCATGCCACTTTAGAGAAGATGATCGTGGATCAGACGGATAAGAAAGCGTAACAAGAGGCGGCCACGATGCTACCATCTGCAAAGCCGAAGCAAGCCGCAACAACCATGGTGTTGCCAGCACCTTCCACGGTGTCGTCGGAGCCTGTCATGGTCCTACTGAGGGCTACCCCCTGAGGGCTACCCCGGTGCTAGCGCGACCTGCAACGGCAGGTGTGACGTTGCCGAAGTCTGTCACGGCAACTGCCATGCTAACGAAGTCTATCACGACGCTGCCAAAGCCTACCATGGCAACCGCGTTGTCATGGAAGCCTATGATAGCGCTACAGTGGTTGTCATTCTTATCGCGATCGCTGCTACTGCAGATGTCGTCAATATTGCTACACCCGCGTATGGAGACAACGGTTTCCAAGGACTCACGTCGACATCGCAACGTCTCATCACAACTTGGGGTCTCCTAGGACTGCAGCCATGGCCGTCACCACAGCTCTAGGACGAGCTGTTGCCGAAGGGGGAGAAGTTGCCACATGCGAGAATACCATTCACGAGCGTGAATAGTACTAGTGTTCTAAAATGCGACCGCCTAGGCGCTAGGCGACACCCTCTCGCCTAACCGATTTATCCCGACTAGGCAACCGCCTAGCCCTGCATAGGCCCGCCTAATCGGCGATTAGGTTCTAGGCACTGGTCTGCCGCCTGACTAGCGTCTAGCGACTTGGTGAATATTGAATAGTACACGTGGTACTGTAGTAGACACGCATTGTTCATGCCAGGCCTACGGGTGCACTAGTAGTTGGGAAATAGAGATAAGAATAGTTAGTTTCCTTGTTAGTTGAATTTACTTCCTTAGAGATGTATTACATCTAGTAGAGATATGATTCATTAGAAAAAGATATTGTTTCTTATGACTCAAGTCGAGTCATCCTTATAAAAGAGAGCATGTATGCACTATCAATCAAGTAAGAAAGATGAATTAATCTAGTGTCTCTCCCAAGGTTCTATCATCCCAGTCTATAGTCTAATCTCTCATCCCACCAAACCGACGCCATCCGGCCTTCTTCCGACGGGGTAAAGTTTACCCCGTTATGAAGTGAGATTTGTGACACTCATTAATGATGGTCAATTCAACTCGAACTCAGGTATTAACTACAAAAACTACAGAGATCAGTAAACAGCTACTCTGATAAAAATAAGTTTTCTATAAGACTATAAGTAGCTGCCCACTTCAACACAACGATTACCGACAAAATGAAATATTAGTGAAAGTTGTCCTAGAGTTCATGAAAATTCTTTCTAAGAGAGAATTATAGGTTTCCAAAACTCCATTTGCTTGCTATGTGCCTGTGTTCATAAGCTGAATGCTTCAACAAAAGTATATACCTCCATATCCTTGACTGTAGCATCATTGTTCAGTATTGCTGACTCATCCTGAGGAGACATATCCAGAGAATCACCAGTTGACAGCTTCCCAACCTGAAACAAATGAAGTGCGGTGAGCTTTGAGAAGTGAGACGCTACGATACCCTGTTGGGTCTATACAATGCTACAGGTCACCCAATGAAAACCACAAATTCAGTTCAGAAAAGACACCAACTAAAAGGAAATTGCAAGATATACAGATCTTCAAGCGCTACACATCAGAAAATTATTCCAGCAGTTGGCCAATAACTAACATAGCCCTACTGCTTACCTTCAAATTGAGTTCCTTCAGTATATTAGGGGTAGCAAATGTTTTTCGTGCTCCAATTCCGTACATGTCAAAGACCTACAAATAAACAAAGAAATTCCATGTTAATATCAGTCAAGTTTGAACAAAGAATCACACGAGAAAACATGTCTAGAGAAGAAACAACATAAAGACCAAAGGACTGATCTAACCACAAGCACGAGCGAGTAATACACACTGTAAGTCTAAAATCTAAATAGTTAGCCATGATGATGCAGGAAGGTAGTCAGAGCAAAATGTATAGGATTATGAAATTCAATAGATATAAGTATAACTAGCTATTTATTGTTTGGCGCATATATGACTTCCTATTTTCTAACAACAATGAAGCATATCAATGAAGCCCTGTTACAGAAAAATGGATGTAATTCCACCACAAAACATAGACTATAAATGTGAGACAAGACTCACAGGAATTGGTATTCTCCTGTCATGGAATGCAACATCTGACGCTAAGAAGACGTCTCCAATCCCTGCTCCTTTGGCCTGAAACACAAGATGCAAACATCAGAAAAATTCGAGTATACAGAATTACAGAGAGCTCCATCAAACATGTTGAAGCACTACCTTGAAGCCACCAGCAGTGCCAGCATTGATGATAAGGTCTGGTTTAAATGCTTGTATGGAAGCACAAGTCACAAGAGCTGCCGATACTGTACCGACACTATCAACTCCTGAAAGAAAGCAGTTCTCGATAAGGAATAAAGTTGGTTGACGAAGAATTGTCTCAAAGAACATTGCATTGAGTGGATATGAGAAAGAAAGATATTGATGAATGTTCTTTGTACTCTAATCCACCAAGAATATGTCTTGGAAACCAGCTGGTGAAACCAGCACATGGATCAGAACTTACCGAGAACAGGATCTTTTCCAGGCCATACCAGGTCAATGTGGAGGCCTTTGTAGTTGCCGTGGAACCTAGTCCATGGGGCACCTTTAGGAAATCTGTTAGGTGTGTGTGTGCGCGCCACAATTCAGAAAGAAAGGAGTCAGATTCAGAGTATCAGATTATTAGCAAAGCAAGCCAAGGACAATAGGTTCGAGCTTAATTCATCTATGGTGGGCTCAAGCGGGAATTGTTAAAATGGAGTGTGCCGGCAATCACTGAGCACAGAAATGCGTAAAGCAAGAGAGGACAAAACATCATCTTCGAAGGTGCAACGACAGTCTACATTCCCACACAGAACAGCATGATAACTGACTATCGAACAGACCTGTGAAATGAAGACTGCCTGCCACTAAATTTGCTATCTCATTATCTCTTTCGGCAACACATGCAAGCATTCGAATCACAAAATAAGAAATTTGGGCATAGAGTAGTACTTGTATCTTCACTCCATTATGCACCGAGCTATGTGTATTGCAACTGCAGAAGTAGTTACATCTCACCACCCACAAGAAAATGGTGGAATGTAACTAACAGACGTTACAGACCTAATCACCCACTAGCTGCTATTGGTTTCAAGTCCCAACCAATTCTAACCACCAGATTTGTGCATTTAGCATAACTTGGAAGGCGAACCAAAGGGTGGGGTACTAACACTGATTCGTCGGCGGGCGCCTCGACGAGCTGCAACTTGTTGACGAGCGGGAGCGCCTCCGTCTGCATCGCTGAAGCGAAACCCGCGGAGTGAAGCCAACAACAGAATGAGCAAAGCGAGAAAGCAGCCTTAATGAAGGGGAGGGTACCTATGACGACGAGGACCTTGGAGATCGCTCCGGCTCCGGCTGGGGCCAGCTGGTCGGACGGCACCATGGGCGGAGCTGTGAAGCAAAACCCTAGGCGGCGGCCAGATGGGAGCAGTATTACGCAGGCGAACCAGTTTCCTTCCTTATATACACCGTCCGGTCCAACCGTCCAATACGGCGGCATGATTGGCGCCGCTTCTCTTCTCTGACACCGCCGGACCTGACCAAACGGGCGGTCCGGCCCAGCTCGGCACGGGTTCGGTCTGTTTAGACACGGTCCATTTCGATGGTTATTATTCATGTTGTGTCAGATCGGTTCACAGATCGGGGTGACGGTTTAAGCACGGTTCATCGGGCATTCGTGTTGTGTCAGACCAGTTCGAGCTCATTTGGCTCGTCAGGATGAAATTTTTTTAAAAAAAATCCATAAAAAATAGAAAAATATGTAAAATCTTGAAGTAGATATAAAAATTAAAAAAATAAGACAGTTATATTGAAAATGTAATAAAGATCTTTATTAATGTCCAACTGGCTGTCTTGTTAAAACCTTCGCTAAGTAAAAACTCAAAATAAGAAAACCTTGGTAAAGAAAAAATAGTACATGTTATAGCTCTACAATTGTACATACATGATACATTCTTGTTATATGTGTCGGTGTTATTGCCTAAGTACAGATTTTCGAACACCGACAACTCTGAATTTTTCACAAAGTATTGTGTTCGTGAATGAGCTTATTCCCAGTCCTTCACAGTTAGAAGGATCACCACCATCTCACTTGTGAGACTTGTTCTTCTCTCCTCCAATATTCTTTCAGAAAGATTAAAAGCAGACTCGGAGAAAACCGTAGAGACAAAAACAGTTAACACATCACGTGCAAGTATGGATAGCACAGAATATGTTAACTTATGGGCTTGCCACCATTGCAAGATGTCGAAGCCTTCTGAGTTGAAATCCACTATATCACTGTCCAGATATGTGGATAGTTCTCCGCTCCTTGTGAATCTTAGCTAAGCAGGCACTGGTGTGTAGAAGAAGAAGAAGAAGAGCTGGACCTGGACTTGGAGGAAGAGGCACCGAAGATCGCGCCCCACATATTTGTCTTCCCACTTGAGGTGGGGGCTACTGGAGGTCGTTGCGATCGGACTCCCTAGAACTTATTTTCATACCTTTGGTAAATCTCGTATAACCGAGAACGAACTTCTGAAAAAAAAAAAGTTAGTATAGTCTAGCCCCGTAGCATCACTAAGAAGATCAAGTACAGTACCAAATGCATCAATTTTAGCCCTATAATCTAAAAGAAATGCAAATACATATAGGTAAAAGATTTCTCTCCAATATTTAAGGTATTTAGATTTCATGGAAACAACAGTATCGTGTAAAACTAAGTCATTTTCATACATTTTCAATTGAGTAATAATCCATAAAATAGTATGCACAGTGATAGGAGATGTTGGATAGTAGATAGCGGATAAAGCAACAGTTGCCTCATAAAAATTTATAAAAACAACAGTATCTTCTCAGCAATGAACCAATATTGCTAAGTTAATAGTATATTATCGTCAGTGCTAAGATAGTGCATTTGAATAAAAACAAAAAAATACTATTGTGTGGTACAAGATTCTTAGGCATGAGGTAAGTAGAGTTCCACCTTACCTCCATGTACAAACCGAACTTTCTTGGATGTATACACATCGCTCTGCAGAAGTTCTTATATTGTGCTATTCTTACGTTAGAATTATTCAAGAAAGAAATCGCATCGCAAAAAGCTTTATCATACGGATTCAACACCTTCAACCAGGTTGATAATATGACAAACGCATCATTGATGTAGTAAGAAGGAATCGGCATATGTACTCAACACTGGAGTAAAAATGTCCATAGCCCTAGAGTTTGAAGCGACGTTGTCTAAAGTAATTGTGAATATTTTGTCTGTGAGACCAAAGTTTTCCACAACTTTGATAATACAGTTCATAATATTCTCCCCCATGTGTGCTACATCAATTAATTTCAAAGCTATAATCCTTTTTTGCATTACCCAGTCGTCATTAACATAATACGCAACTACACTAAGGTAATCCTCCCTAGCCGACCACTCCATATGTTTGAGGTCAGAGCCACCGAAAATGTGCACGCACTAAATAGTTTCTTTATTTTATTATGACGTTGGTTATAGTATTTCACTAGATCTCTAGTTGTTGTCTGTCTTGAAACGGTAGAAAATTTAGGATTATGCGTAGTCCTAATGTAATATTGGAAAGAAGCAGACTCACCAAAGCCTAACGGTAAATCCTTATAAGCAATTAAATGATAGAGAGATTGGCGGGCTACCTGAGAATCGTAGTCCCAGCTAGATACCGTACAGTCGTGGTTTCATTGCAGCTGCGTCTGCCTCATCACAAATCCTTGCTTGGTTTGACATCTTGTAGCATGTCTAAGCAAGTGTCCTGTTCCACCTGTAGACTTTGCAGATAATTCATGGTGACAAATTTTACAAATAGCATATGGTATCTCATTTCCCGCTGCGTCTTGCATGGTTGTCTTGTCGAAATTCTCTCACACTCCCGATGTAGACGGTGTCGACCTCTTTGCTCCGGTTGCCGTGGAGCCTGATGCTGCTATGGAGTCTTGCTCCTCCAGTGAAACCTCCGGTTGGTATGAGGCAGTCGCAGCCGCCTCCATGGACGCAATTTCCTCATGTGAAAGTCTGTAATCACTAAGAGCAAAGCTATCGTAATGACTGTCTATAACGAGAACTACAAAATTGAAACTAACACTATTACTACTTTCATCTTAGCATAACAAGAACTAACAATAAAAGTATTACAAAAATAGTATTGTACCTCTTTCGCTGACTTGCTGCCGAAAATTGAAATTTCCAAATTTTGGCACAAAATTGTGAATTTTTCCAAATTAGCTCAACACAGATTTGAATTTGCACAACACAATTTCAAAGAGAGAATAGAGAATGAAGGGGTGCTGAATGACGGGGTATGGTGGCTATTTATAGAAAAATTTGGGATTTATTTTATTTTTTCTATTTTTTAAGACCCCAATGGTAAAAAATGACTAAAAATCCCCAACGGCCGAATTTTTCGAGGCGTGCCATGCCTAGGCACGGCCCACAGGCCCGCATGGCCCGATTGCCCTCCCCTGCCCACCTACCCACGCCCCATGCCTTCTTCTCTCCCCCTGCCGCCTCGCGCCTCGCGCCTCGACGCCGCGTTGCGTTCGCGTTTGCCCTCGTTGCCTCCCGTTGCCTCCTCGCCTCCTTCTTTGCCGAAGTTGCCTCCTCGGTGCCCGCGACCTCAGAGCGTCGTCCCGCGTCGGCGTCGGGCTCCTCGCCTCCTCGTCGCACCGTCCGATCCCGCGCTCATGAATAGCGCAGATCATGACGTGGCTGGGCTGGGCCTACAGTGTCATACCTCGTGCTGGCCAAGTAGGCCTCGCTCATTTGGTCAACTCTAGTCACCGCTACAACTCGATTGTCTTGCGCTCGTGATAATTTTTTATTTATTTGTCAGAGTAACACTTAGATGATCGGATCCCTTACCAAAATAATTTATTTGTAAGAGTAAGTATAAATCATGAGCAAGATAAAATAGAGCTAGGAATTTTCCCCTTTTTGTTTTTTTATTAACCATACTTTTTTCGTTCTCCACCGGACCACTGGTTAATTTTTTTCTTTGAAAAATTGGCTCCGTAGCACCGAAAGATAACCGATTTAGCAAAAATACATCAAACTTTTTTTTCGGTTGAAATGCCGGCCTCTCCAGTCTCCTCCGCCTCCCTCTGTGTTACCACACGTCTCATCCTTGCTCGCAGTGACGGTGTTGTTCCTTCCCTGGAGACGACGGTGTCCATCGGCGCTGGGGGCGACAAGACCCAGTGGCGGCGAGGTGAGTGCATAGAGATCTGTAAGTGGCGGTCTTGACGCGGTGAGATTCGACGGCTGAGGGTTGGGGTGATGAAATCCGTAGGTGGAAAGCCGAGGGCGGCGAGATCCGACAAGTTTGGAGGTTGAGGGCGGCGAGAATTGGCGCTGGTTGCGAGGAAGAGAATGGCGCTTGGCCGGCTTGGAGGAAGATGACACCGTGCAAAGATGATGAATGTCGTGATTGTCATCTTGCTCCCCCTGTTGTCGGCGAGAGAATTTTTTAAATAATATTATTTTAAAAGAAAATTATAAAAATAAATAGTTGGCCCAAAAAATTACAAAAATGGA
Organism: Hsuehochloa calcarea; assembly: GCA_036346395.1. Taxonomy (NCBI): domain Eukaryota; kingdom Viridiplantae; phylum Streptophyta; class Magnoliopsida; order Poales; family Poaceae; genus Hsuehochloa; species Hsuehochloa calcarea. The sequence continues at coordinate 53,763,815 of CM070604.1, read as the reverse complement.
TTCCTGTCGCCGGCTGAACTGGCGACAGGCTCCTATCGCTGGTTCAACTAGCGACAGGTACCTGTCACCTCCTATCACCGGTCCAACTCCCTATCGTTAGAACGAACCAGGTAGTCGAAACATTCCGACTAGTCGAACCTCCTTCGATTAGGTAATCAAAACCTTCCGACTAGGTAGTCGAAATATTCCGACCAGTCGAAACTCATTTGACCAGTAGTCGAATCACCTTCCGACCAGGTAGTCGAAACCTGCTTCCGACCACGTGAAGTCGAAACCTCCTTTCGACTACGTGAGTCGAAACCACAGGAAGTTGGATCGGCGACAATGGGTGAGAGGTATCTGTCGCCAGTTGAACCGGCGACAGGACAGGAGACAGGGGGTGAGAAGAGTGTCGCCAGCTCAACCGGCGATAGGAACCCATTTTTGTAATTTTTTAGGCTGGTTATTTATTTTTTGTATTTTTTTTAAATAACATTGTTTTTTAAAAAAGTTTGTCGGTGAGAGAGGGCATTGGGGGGTGAGAGTGCAGGAAGAGAGGGGATGATGATAGATAAATAATGCAGGGGTATTATTGGAATTTCATAAAGTGGTTTTCGCCCAAGAAAAAAAAGAGAAAATTTCAAAACACAAACAGTATGGTATAAAAAGGAACAGTGTGATGGAAAAAAGTGTACCTAGTCTGTAGTAAAGCCCATTATGCACTGGGCTCTAGGAAAAATAGTAGGCCTAAGTCTTCAATTCCCAGCCTCAGTAGCCCAATTATTGTTGCAAGCGCTCTCCAGCTCAAATGGTTCTTAATTACAGGTTCGTAATCACTGCCGCGTGATATTTACTTAACATTATATTGCTCTAAATACTTAAATTAAAATGCAACTGCCTCCTTTTGTGTTGTGGTTCCCCCCACAAATACAAAAACTAACTGTGACGACCCACACATTCCACTTCCTTCCTTAGGTAGTGCTGGCGAGTGCATATACAGATGAAAACTTGCAAATTAAACAACTTGAATCTGTTCATCTGTAAATCATGTATTCTAGCGAGATATCCATTAATAAAGTTAGTTCCAAGTGGAGCCTTGGAAGTGGAGCCTTGGAGGAAATGAAGTTAACAGTGCTACTGAAAAAATTTGTGGAGCTACAAATACCAAATCACACTAGTAGTAGGTAAACATATTTCTGGAGTGGAAACTGAAGATAAGCTGTAAGCACAAGCACGGGTGATTACAACATAATTTTGCATCAACCATCCCACACTTGGAACTCACTCCTTAACAAAACATCTGCTATTCTGAATATTTCAGAAGTTCAAATCATTGAAAGAGTCATCAACAGAACTAAGCTTTGGAGAATATAACGTCCCGAATGGAGGAGAGAACCTGCTAGGATCTCTGAAATTCAGAAATGACGAGCTGTACTCGGTGGGTAAGAAGAAGCTTTAATTTCTGGTTACCTGTAGATTCAGCATGGTTCGAAATCGCAGAAGAGCTTAAGGTGATGAGAGACACACTGCATTTCAGTAGCGTAAAAATTGCACTAATTGTGAAATTTCTGTAGGTCAAACTTGAAAGATGTAATGACACTTTATGCTTACCAACAACTACACAAGTGGTCTATGGGCTACAAGGATCGTCGGCCAGCATCATTTCTAGACAATGCAGAATACACCGAGTTGCAGGTTTCTGAAAATCTCGTGCGCTAACCTTGCAGCGGAGTGAAATTGCCTCGCAGAGGTGCATCAAACTGATAATTTGGTCAGTAATTAAAGTTGCAGTTTTGTGAAATTTACTCGAGAATATTTGTGTCAGATGTAGCCTATCACACATGTCTCCTACATACATGTCACAAGCATAAATTAAGTTCCGATCCACTGCTGTATAGATGTTTCCCATGCTTTTTCCTCTCATTTGGCTCATCATGCATAAGCGAATAAAGAGCTCTAACCTAAGCCATGTACGTGGTCAACACAAGCTAGGCATATATATGTATGGTTTGGATTGTACTAGTTTTTTTGCTTCCTTAGCTAATCACACTTAGCTTGATGATACATGCATGATATCCTAATTAACATGGATCAAAATATAATGCATTCATGGGTATGACTTCATAGTAGTATGTTTCTTCACCAGTTAAGAACGTGCTCGATCAATTGGTAGACTTTTTCGACGAACTCCTTTTGAAAGGATCGATCAGAGAGACGATTTGATCCAGCAAATCAAAGTGTTGCTTGCTTCTAGACTTCTAGTCATTGGTTGATTTCTAGAGTGATGGCAAGCTAGCTGCCTATACAGTGGATCTCATTACGTATTCAGGACTGTAGTCGCGCTGGCCAGTACTTTAATTAATTAGTATGTATGTGAGCAATGATGAATAATTCACACGTATACACGCTACTACAAAATAGATTATATTGGACGTCTCATTACAGACGGTTTCTAGAAACCGTCAGTGTTGTAATTATCACAAATAATTTTACAAGCGTGACTATCCTAGCGATGTCTAGAACCGTCTGTGATACATCACTATCACATACGATTTTTTTAATAAGAACTATATGTGATACTTTATAGACGGTTCCACTACTACAAAACGGCTAATACTGGACACCTCATTATAGACGGTTGACCAAAACCGTCTATATTAAATACAATCACAAACGGTTTTGGTTTAGCGATCGTTTTTGTTACTGACTACGCTAAAAACCGTCTGTGAAGAGGTAATATCACAGACGATTCGTATTGAAAACCATATGTGAAGTATCACAGACGATTCTGAACAAGAACCGTCTGTGATATTACTTCACAGATGGTTCTGAACATGAACTGTATGTGACTTCCTATCCTCGTCACAGGCGGTTTATATTAAAAACCATTTGTGATAATTTCATTTATTTCAGACCGACCCTCCCAGATCGATCTGTCTTAAATTTCAGCTCTGTTCTCGCTGCTGTTGCTGGAGGTGGGGCTTTGAGGTGATTTGGTGAAAGGAGACCACGGATTTGAGAAGAGAGTGATTGTAGATCTAGCTTGGTAATTTGTTCTTGACTATCGATGGTTGGTAATTTATTCCTTGCATTATATTCTAGATCTAGCTTGGTAAAGAGATAATTGAAGATGATTTAGATCTAACTTTTTGTGTTATTTTGCAAGTGTTGGCTTCTTGCCATCTGAAGTTGGGTGGGCTATCTATAATGTGTTTGTGATGAACAACCCGACCCTAGGTGCATGGCCAAAAGTTTGGATTTTATTGGTGTTGTTGTCAATGATTACACACATATTACTGCACTTCTATTGTAATGCAATGTTGTTGTTTTTCAGTTCATTAGAAATACATGTTTCAAATCACATATCAAAAGTTGCATCTATAGTATACTAATTAATTAATTAATTAATTAACACCAAATTGTTATATGCGTCGCGTAGATGGACCGAAGCTGGATGTACGCTGGCAACCATATGAGTGAAGAGTACATTAATGGCATGTCTGCTTTTACAAGAGCTACTGAGGAGGATATGTTGAATAAGGGAGTGGAATATATGTATTGTCCATGCATTGACTGCGAGAATTTGAATATGTTTAAGAACCGAGCGCATATCAAAGCACACTTGATTTGAAGGGGTTTCAAAAAGGGTTATACACGTTGGACCAATCACAGTGAAGACAAGATTATACAGGAAGACAGTAATAACGACATAGCTGACAAAGTCAGCGATATACCGCCGGATGATGTCGATTGTGGTTCTGATTCGGATAGGCTGCACGATGACAATTTGGATTATGTCAATTCGTGGACCTAGTCGTGACTCTAGCCCTGTGTGGCAAGCTTTGTAAAACCTTGACCATAAGGTCCTTTTAGTGTTAAGTATTTTTGTCTTGTTTGCTCCTTTAGTTGTTTTATTGTATGGATATGATTTCATCTAGGTTGCAAGTGTGTGGACTAGCTACTGATCATGAGATTAGTTCAGAATACACAGAGGGACTCGGGGTTGCATACCTGGGGTCCCGACACACGGGTGGCGCGGAGAGAGGTGAAGGAGAGGGGGACGAGGCAGACAAAAGGGCGAAGGAGGTTCGACACGTGGATTTTATAGAATGGGGAGGGGTGAGCGGCACGCTCGGGCAGCGAAGCATTCCAAGCGCGGAAGCGGTAGGGTGGAGCACGCGTGGCGATGCAGGGAGGCGAGGTGGCGCGGGCGGTGACGTGGCGCACAGCGCGAGCTGCAGCAAGGCGCGGGTGGTGATAGCGCAGCAACGCGTGGGGGCAGTGCGGTCGAGAAGAAGCTGGAGGGGCTGACAGGTGGGCCCCACCTATTGGCGAGAAGAGAGAGAGACCAGGTAGGAGGGTCTGGTCGGAGGGTGCGATCGAAATCGAGTGGCTGGTCCAAACCGAGAGGGTGGTCATACCGTGATTGTATTCCAGCTTGGCACACTCTTACTTTATTAGCATTCTCTGGCTGGTCGGTATGACCAGCCCCTGCGAGTTCAAGAAGCATGGCTGCTAGGAGAGTGTGTCAGGTTCGATGAGGGTTGGTCGTGGTTACTATCTCATCCTCCTCATGCTGTGTGGATGACCCCCCCTAAAAAAATCATGCTTCGCGGTGAGCTTGGTTGTTTTCTTAGGCGTACTCGCCGTCTTCTTCAAAGCAGTCGTACTTATCAGAGATGGTTCTAGTTAATAACTGTCTGTGATACACATCACAGACGGTTTCAATTACAAACTGTCTGTGGTAAATAAACATCACAGACGGTTCTCGTTAATGTCCGTCTATGATAATTAATATCACATACGGTTTATCCCACTAAACCGCATGTGATAGTTACTTCCATATCTAAAAAACATTATCCTTTTCTCCTGCTAGGATCAGAAGTACCACTAAAAACCGCTAATTTTACAAGTGTCTGGAGCATACTAAAGTTGACGATGGAGCGCATCCTAGACCATATCAAGTGGCTGGAGAAGATTGTGTGTGTGCATGTATCATTGTTATAATTTATGGCATATTTGTTAAATAGCCGGGTAAGTATATCACAAACGATTCTTATTGAGAACCGTCTGTGAAGTTTTCACTATCATGGACAGTTATTGTTGAGAACCGTGTATGATAATTCACAGACGGTTGTTAAAAATAACCGTCTGTGACGTATGCGATTATCACAAACGGTTATTCTTAAGAATCGTCTGTGATAATTACGTATCACAGATGGTTTCAAAGGAACCGTATGTGATGAGTACAACACAGACGGTTCCATCTGTGATGAAGCATCCAGGATAGCCAGTTTTGTACTAGTGCATGCCATCCTGGCAACAAAATAACACATACCCCGACGAAACTAACCGACATGAACAATATCTGCAATGATTTTTCTGTAACATCCCAAAATTTTCAAATCAAAGATATTATTTTTTTAAATAATCATTTCAGCATTTTTGAGTTTTTTCATTTATTTAAAAGGTTTTTTTTGAATTTTCAGCAATTTTTTTAATACTCTAAAAGAATCAAAGATTGATTAGAACCTAGAATTGGGTTCATAATAATCTAAATTACCTCCCCAAAAAATCATAATTTTTGGAGTTGGTGTGGTAATATTAAAAATTTAAACTTGATTTCTGGAATAAAATCAAATAAAAAATATTTGAAAATCTGAAAATCCTTATCGGGCCTATTCCTTCCCTCTCAACCTAGTTCATTATTGTTTTGGCTCGTTTTTTTTTGCCCTTGCACCGTCCCGGCCGAAGCCATCTCCTTCTTCTATCTTCTCCGCGCAATGATGCCATTTCCGGAGTGCGCATTCAATCCCTGCAGCCGCTGACACGTGGGCCCAGGACCCACCCATCATAACCATTCTTCCACCTCCGTTTGCCACTATAGTGCCCATGAAGCTCTGCAAAGCCGCGATGCTCGCTGACCTCCTCGAGCTCTGTTCTCCATGCTACACACCGTGTCAACCCTTCCTCGATCCATCCCATCACTACCAAGCCTCGAGCTCGTCGCAAGCGCACGCCATCCTAAGAGAACTCAGATGCACCACCCAACAAATCCAGGAGGAACACCATCATCTCGCCATATAAGCCCTAGAAAATCGGGTCATGAAACTCAACACACCACACTGTCTCCATTTCTCCCTTGTTCTGTGTCTTTCGTCCACTGGTTCGCCCGAAACGCTGCCTTCGTCTTCGACTCCAACGCGCGCGCCTGACACGCTTTGTTGTTGCCATCTTCACGTCTGGTGAGATATAGCCTTGACGTCCGCGTCACATTACGTCATTTGATCTTCTCTTCAAAACTCGCAACCAGTTTATTGGTTCTTGTAGTGAACCGCCGAGACCGATTCGTCTTCTTCGTCGCAAGTCGTTGTCCGTCGCCCTCAATATTCCTCCTCTCTAAAGAGCTTATTTGTCCATCAACCTCCCTTAGCTTTGCCCGCACCTACTCATCCTCCTCCCACCATTCTTTGCAATACATTTCCACCACAGAGGCTTGCCGCAATTTACCACATTATCAACGCCCCTGCTCGCTGCCATTCTACCACTTGAGACCCCCTCTGTCATCACTGACCTTGCCGGAATAATCCTGGTGAGCTCCTAACCATTTTGCGCTACATGTCGATGCATGTCGTCTTCGTTTTTCTGGTCGCCGTCATAGCAGTGCTAGCGTCGCTGCAATTCTTCGTCGCCGACTTGATTCTGGTGACCATTGGTCCCCAAGCCGCTCCTGTTCGCCTCACCTTATCTCCCCAGAGACTATGCGCCTTGTCGACGATCAAATCACCGAACTTACAAAATATATAAAAAAACAGAGGAAAAATGACACGTATCTCCTGGAAAGGAATGGGGCTGCTCTTTATTGCTATGAACTGGCTATTACAAGGAGTGCCTGTAATCTAGACCAAAGGCTAATCCAAATAACATTGGAGCACAATGCTTGCTATGACTTTGCAATCTAATCGACTGGTTGTCTTCTGAGAGTGATTCCCAATCGATCCTATCTCGGTCCCCCCTCTCCACCTTCCGCGGTCCTTCTTATGTAGTTGATGAAGCGTTGCCAGTTATCCCTTGGAGAGACGTCTGCTGAGAAGTGACGCGTCTGATCGGAGAGAGGCGTCAGTTGGCAATGTATCAACTGCTGTGCGGTTATATGTCAGTGAGCCATTTATTTAAAGGCTCTGGATCAGGTGGAAACCATGTTCCTGTGCAAACTTTGGAAACTATCGATCTAGACCACGGGCTGCGCATCCGATGGCTAGAGATGGAGGTGGGGCTTTTTTGCACTTAAACGCCCGCCCCCAGCACTGCTAATCATGTTGTTTTGCAAATCACCCCTCCTCTAATCGCAGCGCACCCAGCAAACAGGTCCGTGTTATCGCCCGGCCCGTTCGTCTTTTCCATCGGACGCAGGCGAGATCCCGCCGCCGCGTGCCGCGACTTCGCGGGCGCCGCTCCGCCTCGCCGCTCTTCGCCGCTGCCGTTCCTGGCGCTGGTGTTGCAAAACAACATGATTAGCGATCTTTGGGCGGGCGTTTAAGTGCAAAAAAGCCCCACCTCCATCTCTAGCCATCGGATGCGCAGCCCGTGGTCTAGATCGATAGTTTCCAAAGTTTGCACAGGAACATGGTTTCCACCTGATCCAGAGCCTTATTTAAATGTATTCCAATGTCTTAGAGTTATGTAGCGTCGCGTGGTATGGAATATACAACACATGTTCCATTCGTCACACGGTAAAGGATATACCTGGACTCAGATCCAGATACTAGTTCAAAGCCTTGTGAGTATTTGACTGGTCGGAGACTAGGTTAGGAACCTTGTCCGACCAAGTTATGTATTATGTAACCTCTGGAATCCGTACGACCAGTGAGGTCGTTAGCCTTAGGGGTTACGACCATGAAGACGTATGGCCTCTATCTATTAAATAATAAATAAAGGTTTTAATCCTCATCACGCCTGCTATTTTGGCTCGGGTTCACCCCCTTCGAAATTGCCTTCACGACATGTGTTGTCTTCTCTATATATTCCTCACCACTAGTAGCGTCCCCATGCACCTCTCCAGCCGCCACCACCACCACCACTACTGATGGTCACGCAAAGAACCCCTCTTCCCAATTTTGAGCACGTCAAGGCTGTTCGCCCCCTCTCTCATCGTCGGTGAGCTCACTAACGAGCTTGGACATTACTAACGAGCTTGGACATTACCTCCTCTGCTCTCCCCTATTCGCTCTCACAGACAGGCGAGCCCTGCAAATGAATGATTAGTTTTAATATTAATCGCATAGTTAAGGTTAAGTATTCACATAGGATTCAGAACTTAATTTTTGGGCCTGGCATTTCCCTGACGGATAGTTGTCACAGGTATTCCTACCAAAACCTGACGCGGGAGAAATTTCCATGTCGTTGACCGTCAGGGAATGCCGTCGGGAATAATTTTCATGTCGGGTAACTGCCAGGCAATTTCTTTTTTCACGTGCTCATTCTGCTCACAGTTATTTCCTGACCGTTCCCGACAGAAAATTATTCCCAACGGTAATCTATATTTTCCTTGGTTTTTCCCGTAGCGAAACATCGCCATCCTGGTAGTGGCATAGTACGCGACTTGATCTATATAGTGTTTTCTTGTTCAGTAATCCTCTTCAAGAATGGGGTTTTTTTTTTCAGGTTTCTAAAATTTAGTACATTATTTTTCATGACTTGGTTATTCCTTACTTCGCTTTGATGCTTCAATCATTGGCAGACATTAACATGTAAACCTCTATATGCTCTTCTTTGAAACAAAAACTCTAGTATATTGGATAAGTAGATTCCTTTTAATTTCAGTAGGTTGAGCGTTGAACTTAATTGGAAGAATATATAATATAGATCTTCATTTGTTTAGGGAGAAGATGCCAAGTAGATCGATGACCATTGCATTGCATGCAGGTTGATCTTGCCAACAGCTAGTCAACCACAGCACAATTAACTAGCTGCACAAGACACAAGACCTTCTTTGTCTTCTTAACCCCCTTACTATATAGAGTTTCTAGTTCTTTATATGCAGTGTTCACTGTACATAGATCAAGATTCCATTCATGGTCCCTCCGATCAAGACAAATGGTCTAGGGCAGCACGCATGCATGAACACATTCTTCAATGCCCATCCAGTTTATCTTAATATAGCTAGTTTACTATGCTAGCTAGTCACATGTACACCCCTTAAAAATGCTTTAAATTTCACACTTGATCTGTTAATTCCTCAGCATTTGAATAGCTCCAGCCTCTGAAGTATTTTGGCAACAAGAATTAACAAACTCTCTGATCTCTCTCTATATGCAGGCTTAGTATATAGCTGAAAATTCACTATATTATACATCACAAGATACAATGCAAGTTATATATATATACATACATACAAATGATGTGAGCTATTAGCCTATTACTGTAATTAATCCACGTTTACGCATAAGGAGATGTCAAATATAATACGAGTCTCTTTAACTCCTGCGTGCGTGCATATTTTGGCCTGAATGCATCTTGAGCCCATAAACTCATCTCTTAGGTAATTAAGGACAATTAATTTGAGCCATCACTTCTAACTTGTTGCATGGTGCACATATATATATGCAGCTTGTCAATTGTCACTGATGATGCGACGTTCGGCCAACCATATTAAACAAACTTAATTTCTGGGCAGTAGCGTAGCATATGCATATGCATATATATTGCACTGGTGACATTCAGTTCCATGGAAGACTAAGTTAATTTACTTAAAAAAATTTATTCTGTAGAGATTGATTTGGTGCTTCCTTTCAAGAATATATATATGTATGTATGCAACTCTCCACAAGCAACCCTTTTCCATGTATATTGCACTCGATATGTAAGAGTGACGTACACATGAAGCCAGACATATTTGATTTCTTTTAAGTAGAGAAGGAATTATAGCAAGCAAGCAAGTTGGGTTAGCCATAGTACAGTGACAAGACATGAATGCCCTGGCTCTAGCTGTGTGTTCCATAATCTTTAATTTTTTTGCTACATTGCATGCCATAGAATGCAAAGGACAGGGAAATGAATGGACAGCTTGGGGGACCAATTAATCAAAAAAGAAAGACAGAAGAGAGAGAGAGAGGGTAAACATCATGTGTGGAGAGAGAAGAAAAAAGGCTGGAGGAGTCTGCCAGGGAACTAAACACTAAACAGATCTATAGTCATGTTTCACTTTCAGAAAAAAATAAGTTTGACACATGACTGAAAGCCCCCCCAACCAAAGTGAGGTGATGTGTTGTTCAGTGTTTGCTCTCCCTACAACTATCCACCTGCCTAGATCCCTCTCTTTGTTTCTCTTGATCATCATCTTAATTTTGTGTGGGTGAGGATGTTGAGCTCTTCAAACTTCAGATATGATTCTAGCAACAAATGATTTGCATGGGGTAATTAAGGAATAAAGGAGAGGAAGCATAGGACCATCAAAATGTAACAATCATATAAAAAAGCTATACAATATGATGCTTAGCATTCTTCATCAAACATATGCAACCACTTTTGCCAATTATAACGCATGCATTCTTCATCAAGCTCAGTGTGTCGTCCACTACAGCCACGTACGCCTGCAATGAACCCGTGAGCCCTTCTTGCTCTCCTCATTTCTTGCGCCTTGTTCCTTCCAAAAGATAGGAGCTTTCAAAAGGGAGAAAAGATGGCTAGAATTGGAGAAAGATGGCGTCCTTGGTGTTTTGGTTAGGGGAGGTGGGAGCTAAATGCATTTATGTTATCGGCGAAATTATCAGCGAAATTTCTCAAAATTTTGGTCATTTTTTGGTTCATTTCAGCCGGAAAAAAAATATGATTTTAACGTGCACTTCGAAAATTTCAGCAGAAAAAAACCTCGAAAAACCCAGTAACCGTCGGTAACCGGCCCTAACGGTACCCTCCCAATTGTTTCTCCCAACCGGTGAAGTTTTCATAGGGTATATTACCTGATGCATGCATGGCAGGTTAACCTAAGCTATACAAATCAGCGCTAGCGGAATTGAGGCCTAAGATGTTCTAGGTTTGTGCTTTGCAGCCCCTCGGTGGCACTTTTGCTCTCATTAATTTGTACCCACAAACAAATCCGGGCCCCAAGCATGAGGCGGCCTTTTTCGCCAACTCAAACAGAAACATTGCTACTATCTGGAGATATTATATTATTTATTAATTAATGGTCATATCCCTGCCTGCCTAACCGGGGGGGGGGGTGGAATTATGGGTTCTACCGGTCACCTTTCTTAACCGCAAGATTTTGATCTAAGGGATACCATAAGTTTCTATGTTGAAACAAACAAATCTAAACTAGATAAAAGTAAATGAAAGTGAGCCCTACAAATACAAAAAAAAGAAGTAAACTAGATAAAGTAAATTTAGGTGAACCCTACAAATACAAAAATAAGTTAGAACGAAAGAGTTACGATCACCTAGTCGAAAGAGGTTGTTCATTAGATTTCTTCCGTCCTAAGACTTCAGAATGTCACGCACTGCTTGGAATGAAAAAAGTCGAAGACCACTCGGAACAAGATCTAGTCGAAGAAGGTGAAGTCGATCTGGTCGAAAGAGTTGTGATCACCTAGTAGAAAGGATTCGACTACCTAATTTCTTCCACCCTCCGGCTCGGGAGATTCATGCACTGCAAAGAATAATAACAGATCGAAGACGATAGACAAGAACAAATCAAAAACCGATCAACACAAGAACTTGTCGAAGACAGAAGAACATGCAGCCGACGATAACTAATCTTTCTTGAGTAGATCTGATATGTTATTTCTGAAACATGTTCTGTGGCTACAAAGTGCTCTTACAGCACCCCTCAAACCCTAGCATAAAAACACGAAAAACTTTCTTCGAAAGCCATCGCAAAAAGCCTCCAAAAGCCTTTCTTACTCTTAACCTCTTCAGCCTTTATATGCTAGAGTCCTAAACCATGTCATTTTCAACACGAACACATAATTATATCTCTTCCTAAAATCAAGGGACCCGAAATCCCTTAAATCACGGGTTTTTCAATATCTCTAAACCTTCCAGTTATGAACGTCTTCCATAACTCCTCACGCTTCGAAGCCTCCAGGATTGCATCTCCCGTAGCTTCTCCACGCATCATGAATCCCCTTTGATCTCTATATGCCCCGGCGTAAGCACGACCTCCTCGTGACATCCACAACCACCTGAACCTAGGATTTCCCCATCCTAGTTCTGGTCTTCCTCATCATTGACCATGACCGTCTCCACACCCAACCTGCATATGCAAAGATCAAAGAACGTTTTCCTGGCACAAGTTCTCCAACTTGACCAATATCAGTTCACACACGCATATCGCACTCTCATCTGTAAAAAACACGAATAGAATCATACATGACCTAAAAATCCAGCTTTCAAAAAATAACTCAAAACTATTCTATAAAATCGATCTTACCACTGTATACACACCGGTCATACTGCTGGCCAACCAGACACGAGTACTCAAGGTACTCGAAGATTACAAGAGTTGAAGCACTCGAAGCCTACGACCACCGATTAGAGGCCTACAACCACCGATCGCAAAGTCCACGACTACCGATCACAAAGTCTACGATCACCGATCACCGACCAGACACTGTAGCTTTCGACCATCGACCAGTCACTGTAGCTTTCGACCTTCGACCAGTCACTGTAGCTTTCGACCTTCGATCAGTCACTATAGCTCCGACTGTCGACAGTCACTGTAACTTCCACCATCGACCAGTCACTGTAGTTTGCACCATTGACTTACGACTGTCCTTCAAACTTGGTACACACCCTGACTTACGACTGAGTACATTTGTATTCGGAGCTATATCACTCGGTAGTGGGAGCTACAGTACTCTGAAAGCAGTCGGAAGAGATCATCGAGTATCACTGTTTGGACCACCCGATACAAGGCACGATCCGACCACCTAGACTGAAAATTCCAACAGCCGAAACTTTCACACACGCAAATATCAAAGTAACCTAAAAGTCAATTATTCATCATCACTAAAATTACGACCAGCCCATATGGTCTAACACAGTAGAGCTATGATGAAACTGCACATCACTTTGTACTGTAATTTTAGACTTAGTACTTTGCAATTATAGGTGATTGATAGATAAAAAAATTTCAGGCAGTTGAAAATTAGCAAACTCGAAAAATTATTACCTGCGTAGGATTTATATAAGCACATATAAACAGACAAATAGAAAGAACAACCAAATTAAGCAATAACTAGAGCAACAAAGTAAGAAGCATCATCCCCTTTCTCTTTCTCTCTCCCCTCACTCACACACACACACACACACACACACAAGCAAGTAGCAAGTAGCAACATAAGCAAAGCACATTTCGTTCCCATTCCGAGCTCTCTCACACACACAGCACGACAGTCTCACAGTACTCTACCCACCTCACCTCACCTCACCTCACCAAACCCCTCCCCTTCATCCCTAGCTTGCATCCTGCCTGCACCTCCTCTCTAATCAAACAAGCAAGATCCGGCAACAACAAAGAGAAGAAGAAACTAGATGCATCTTCTTCCACCTCGATCCTAGCTATCATCAAACAAGCAAGATCCAATAGCTAGCTAGCCTGTTCCTCCGTCGATCCATACAAATCATGAACTGACATGTAGAGTAGAGGTGAGATCCACACATATAAGCTCGCATAATTATACACCGCACGCGCACATGGAGTTGTTCCCACGGCAGCCGGACCTATCCCTCAATATCAGCACCCCCAGCTCCTCCTCACCGTCACCGGCGCCGGCAACCGCTAGCTGGACGTGGAGGATGCTGCCGGATGCCACCGCCACAACATCCGCGAGAGCACCACCAGCACTGCCGGTCAACTCCGACGTCGTGAATTTGCATCATCATCGTCACCACAAACAGGAGCAGCTCAAGGCGGCGATGCAGCTGCAGCCGATACACGGAGTCCCAGTGTACCAGCAGCAGCAGTTGCATCGGCAGATGCAGCCGTACACGGTGATGGCCCCACGAAGCAACGGCGGCAGCAGTCGTCTCTTCTCCCGTGCGGGGGATGGGTTTGCTCCAAGGACGTCGTCGTCGTCGTCGTCGAAGTTCTTGGCGAGGCTCCCGCCGGGGAGAAGGGCCGTGAGGGCGCCGAGGATGCGGTGGACGACGACGCTGCACGCGCGCTTCGTCCACGCCGTCGAGCTCCTGGGCGGCCACGAGAGTAAGTAGGATCGATCGACCGAAGAATTGATATATGTATATGACAAATAATTTGATGAATTAATTTCTAATTAATTGTTTGGTGCCAATGGATCGATATTTGTATCATTGATCAGGGGCGACGCCCAAGTCGGTGCTAGAGCTGATGGATGTGAAAGATCTCACGCTGGCTCATGTCAAGTCTCACCTGCAGGTCATAATTAAAACCTTTATAATTGATTAATCATCTAGTCATCTCTCTCTCTCTCTCTCTCGTGTTCTGGAAAACGCCTCTAGTGGTTGACTAGATGCATGCATATGTTAATCCAGTCTTCTCTCTGAATATATATGTAACTGTAAGAGCAGTTTTCACAAGAGAGAGAGAGAGAGAGAGAGAGAGAGAGAGTATGCAGTATTTGTCATGGCATGGAACCAATTCTTTGTGTCATGGTGGTAGAAAAAGAAATAGTAGAAATGCAGCACTAGTTGATGACTTCAATTTTAGAAGTCTGGTAGCGTTAGTAGGAAACTATACAGATAAGTGTGCACTGTATTATTCGTACACAACAGTGATTCCATTTGTACGTAACTAATCTCCTGAGTTTATATTTCATTCATGCAGATGTATCGCACAATAAAAAATACGGATAAGCCGGTCTCATCTGGTATGTACTACATATATGTACATGCAAATGCACATATTTCCTGACGTAAAGGAGAATTAGGTGATCAGGGCACACAGTTTTTATTCCATCTTTATTTGCTTCATCTTTCCAATTTTAGGACAAAATGATGGATTTGACAATGCATCGGCTGGTGATATCTCCGACGACAGTTTGCCCGACGGTTCTGTGGGAGTACAAAATAAAATAGTAGCATCTGATCAGAATGACGCCAATTACAGTGGTTTATGGAGCAATAACTCTTCAAGGTAGTTCTATCTTTCTTGCTCGATCATTGGTACCTACTGTACCCCTGCATGTTGCCGCTTGCATCCCTAGCCCCAGTACTGAACTACTGATCAATCATGAATGCATGCATGGATGTTAACATTCATGCACCACAATGCTTGGATGTCAGTACTACCAGTGTACAATGCAGAGAGAGAGAGAGAGAGAGTTCTGCAAAGGTGTGTGCAATTCCCAAGGCCTTTAGCCCTGTCAAGCCCAAGGACCATTTAGCCAGAGCAAGAGCAAGAGCTCTCTCTCTCTCTCTCTCTCAGTGTTCATGCAAGAAAACAGAACCGGGATTGAGGTAAATCTTGGCTTTGTTCCATTTGTCCAGTGTAGGGTAGGCATTTGAAACCTCATGATGATGCAATGATTTCATTGAGTTGTAAACTAGGAGTACTCACTACTACTTGTATGCATGCATGGTCCATTTGTCTCTACATGGGCACACACATATGCCAAGAAAGGGCAAGGCCAGGTGTCGGGAAAAGGTCGATATACATATCTATTCAAAAACACTTTTTTGGATTATGTGGAAAGGACAAAAAATCAACAAATCAACGGTAATATAATTTTGATAAAAAGTTAGATACAAAATAGTATATATGAACTAATGACAAAGCTTGACACTTCAATTTGGGAATAATTGCTACTCTTTACCCTAAGGAGAAGCCAAATTTTCCGTGACATTGGTTATTGCAAAAATTGCAATTAATGGCCCCCCAGTTGTACTGTTATAATTAAGTATGTATGCTCCATGTCCAAATGCTAATTAATTAATTAGGTGGATATATATCGAGCTACTTATAGTCTTTCGATATACTTCATTTTTCTTATTGGAATTAATTAATCTTTTTCATTTCTGTCTGACGGGCTATTAATTTGCAGCAAGGTAGACTGGCTTGATCTCGGTTTACCAGGTGAACCAGCTAATGAAACCTGCAGGGAATATCTCAAGGTAACATATATACCTACGAAATGTATATCCTTCATGTCAGGGTTACACATACATCATTTATTTGTTCAACGTGGAATTAATCAATTAAACTCCCGCATTCTTCATGAAGACATCACAATTATTCAAGCATATGATGATAGGAATACATACATATATATCTCGTAATTTGAGTTGATCTTACCAAACCTTGTTTATACAATTGGTGCAGGATGTGGAACCGAAGATGGGCTTAGAGACATCCATGTTGAGGCTACCGGGGAGGCTGAACCTTGAGTTTACGCTTGGGATTGGGAGGGCTCCACAATGATCAGAGTCCATGCTTGCTAGCTTGAGTGATCGACACAATTAGTAGTGTCATTAACCCAAAATGGCTAGCTAGCTAGAGGCCAAGAGTAATGTGAAGGCACACACACAAAAAAAAGCAACAAGAAATTAAACCACCACTGTATTCTTACACATGCATGAATTCTGATCAAGGCCAGATGTGAAGAGATATAGAGAGATGCTATAGTATGCCAGAAGTACCATATATATATATACACATGTGACGTATCCAGTGTGTTGATTTGTGTGTGTGTGTGAGAGAGAGAAGAGAGGTACTGGCCTGTGTAGTACGTAGCATATGATTTGGCTTTATGAAAAGTCATTTGTTGTCTAAAGCAAGTGCATGGAACGCAGCAAGGGCGACAGGCGGGGGTTCATATTTTACTGCCAACAACGAAGGAAAATGGTGCAGAGATTCATGACGCACGCACGTGCAGTTCCCACTTAGAGCCAGCAGCTTTTCAAAACCGCCAAAACCATGAAAATTTGTTTGTATGAAGGATCCAGAGTGCATGCGGAGCTTGTTTACATGCGACAAAATGTTATATGTGATGGCATTTCTTGAAAATATGTCATGTTTAGGGAACGAGAACTCATATATATATATATATATATACACACACACACTTTGTTGGCTTTCTTTTATACGTTGTACAAGGGAGCTGGTGCCTAGTTTCCTATACATTGGTGAAAGGAAACAGATCATTCCTGAGAATATCGATTGGTGTACTCATTGTACACTACTAGCTAGTCTTGAATTTTGACAATATATATAGTTAGTTAGTGTAATATGTTAGAATAGGAGAGTCCTTGTGAAGTGAGAGATGTGGAGTTCGGTGTTATGTGGAAAGATGCACTAGAATCCGAACCCAAGAAGTACCTGGAGGAGACGTTTAAGCTAGACTGACAGAACCTGTTGAGATATGAGAGAGCTGGTGAAGTAGAGCCTAGCAGAACTGCTGAACAGAGTCACCTCGCTGAGAAGGTCCTGACGTGCTGGTCTATCCTCCTGTCGAGGAGTTAGGGCCTCCCTGCCCCCTCGGATTGTCCACCTTCATGCGTCTTGTTCTTTTTTTTTGCACCGCACAACGCTGGTAGTCGTGCTCGAAGTTCTTGCAATAATTGTATTGAACCCTAGTTGGTGCAAAAACAGAAATAGAAACAGACATCTGAGGAGGGACTGTAGTCGAAGCAGGAACCGTCGGTGTAGTCGAAGAAGAAGGGGTAGCAAGCGCAGCCGGACACAAACTGTGCTGCTAACCCGTGGCGAAACTCATGAGCATGAAGCGTCGAAAGAGCTTCGGTGACTGTCGGTCGTGAAGAGCGACTCAACAGTTGAGCCCTGACATGCTCAAATTCTAAGCGAAGACAGCAGACGAAATCATAAAGGCGGAGGCGATCACGATCCACCTTCTGCACTTTATGACACTCCTAGCAGAGCGGAGAAGCCAGCTCGTCCAGTTGGAGCTAGAGACTGGCTAGGGCTCAGAAAAAGTCGTCGACGAAAGAGTCCTCCTGGCGAATCGTCTCCAACTCACGCTGAAGCGAAAAGAACTAAGCATCGTTGCTCTTGTTATTTGTGTTGAAGAGAGGCCCAAAGGGCGATATATATAGGAGTACAAGAGATATATGTCATATATATAAGGCATATAAGAGTCCCTATTCTAACTCCTATTCTAACATATCTCTAACACCCCCTCAAATGCAAGGCGTATGCAATAGCATTGCATTTGGAAATGGTTGATACTAAAATATGAAAAGTCTAAAGTCCGAGTCTTGATAATGTCGTCGTAGTATGCAGATCTTGGAAAAATATGTCGAGTATCAAAAGACATCCTCCCATCCGGTGTTATACGGCGGCTCATAAAGCACAAGGTGCAGGAGCGAAGTCGACCGCGGCAACAGGCCGAAGAAGATGATGAAACCGACCAGGTGCAGTGACAGTCGGCGGAGCTGATGAGATCAACACCAGTAGGTGGGGAGCTCGGCAAGGCGGCATGGATCCGGCAGCGACGGCCGGCGGCGGCGGCATAGCGAGCCGAGGCGGCGGTCCCCTCCCGTCCAGCAGCCACATCAAAGGAGGGAGGGTTGCCAGCGCGATGGATATCGACAGGAGAGGCGGCTGCGGCTTCCCTCTCCAGCAGTAGACCGCGAACTCCTCCCCTTCCTCCTCCACCTCGCACCTCACATTCGACTACATCGCGGCCGCGGTAGTAGATCTGAGAAAGACTCCAGATCGGGAGGCGACCGGAAGGCGGTCGGCTGCGACGAGGCGGCCGCCGTGACCGTGCGGGTCCCGGAGGAAGGCCAAGAGGAAGGAGGCTTCGAGAAGGCTCGAGAGAGCAGAACCGGAGAAGGCGACGGGGATGCTGGATCCGAGCGGGGAGAACCGAGGCGGCACGTCGAGGGATCCGGTCGATGCGAGCTCAGGGACAGCGTCGGCGTGGATCTCGCGGTCCGAGCTCGCCGCGCTGTTCGAGAGCCTAGGCCACGCGGCTACCGACGACGAGCTGTCGCGCATGATGGCCGAGGCGGACTCCGACGGCGACAGCTTTATCAGCCTCGACGAGTTCGCCGCAATCAACGCCACCGCGACGGCAATGATCTCTTCCCCGCGTCCCCTCCTCGGGGGTGATGATGATGGGAGCTCCGACTCCGGTGGCCTAGGGTTCCGGCGACGGCAATGCGATCCGATGCGACGGGAGCGTAACAATCTCGTCAGGAGGAGGAGGAGGTGGCGGTCGTCTGCGTAGAAGACGCCGGGTGGCTCGAGCGGCAGCACGGGGAGGGAGAAGGCTGCCCCCGGGAGTAGAGATTGGTCCTCCCGGGGGCAGCAGCAAAGGAAGATGATGCGGTGGCCGGCGGCGGTAAGAAACGCCAACCCTAACCTTGCTCTGATATCATGTTATGAATATGTTGTGTTGAAGAGAGGCCCAAATGGCGATATATATAGGAGTACAAGAGATATATGCTATATATAGATAAGACATATAAGAGTCTCTATTCTAACTCCTATTCTAACATATCTCTAACAACTCTGCTGGTATCGCTCGTGCAAGTACTCCTAGATCTGATGAGTGGCACGCAGGCCAACAATATCTGGTTGGATGGAGTCGTCGACGCTGACCACCAGGATAGCTCGAACACAGGCCTCAACAGCACATCAAAGCTCAAAAGCGTCTATAGCATACTAAAAGGCCTCATCAGCAGCATCAACAGTAGCAATAGCGGCCTCTACCTCCTTCTTGATGACTTCATCTTCTGCGGAAGGTGCAGAAGTAGACTGTTTGAGAGAAGGCTGAACCGGCGACGGCGGACAAGGTCGGGTACCAGTAACACGTCCCCAGAGGTGGAGACCATTGAGCATGATCTCCATAAGTGAAGACCACAACCTATAGTTCGTCTCATTAAGCTTCGTTCTCGAGAATGTGATCACAGCTAATGGAACATAAGCCATCAGTACACGACGCTGAACGGCGCGGCGGTTAGATCGACGTACTATTTTTATGTTTTTTGTGGGCTGGCTGGCTACCTAGCTCACACCAAAAAAATAGGGCCTATGACAGCCCGTGCGCAGAGAACACGAAGGGGAGACACACGGGGGAAATAGGGTTCCCCTGCTTGCAGCGGCGGCGGCGGCAACGGCCAACGAGCAGTGTCCTCCTCACGTCGTCCTCGCGTCGGGCTCCCAGTCGGCAGAGATGCGGCGCGTCAGGCTCTCGGTCGATGGAGCTCCTTGCGTCGTCCTTGCGTCGAGTTCTCGGTCGGCGGAGATGCGGGGAATTCCCCCTGCTGGCTTGGCGATGTGGCGGCGGCGGGCGCAGTTGGGGACTCGACCTTCTCTGCCGCAGGATCCGACAAGGGCGCAACCACTGCGGCGGTGGCCCAATTCGGGCGGCGGCGGCAGCGACGACGGATGGATGGCAGCGGAATATTATATGTATATTCATGAGACCCAATCGACAATATATATAGGGAGTACAAGAGGGTATACCATATAGCTAATGATACCATATACATATAGGAAATACAAAAAGACTGTCATATTCTAACATAATATACTACTGATATATGCCCACAGAGAAAGAGAAGACATTTTGTTGGTGAAACCTAAAACCTAAAACTAACAAGCGAATATATCAACAATAGAATGGGGATTTACATTGAACATGCAGCTAGATGAAAAGGTATCAGCGCACTAGACCCGGGTGAGTGAGTGAATGATAGAAGTGCTAGCTCCCCTTTCTTTTTCTTTTTCTTTTTAAAATCTCAGTGAGCTTTTATTGAAGCGCTGTCATTGTTTGCCATCTTTCAGCTTTATAGACTGAAAGTATGAATGCACGCAGCTGGGAGCAGGCTGCAGAACAAACCAAAAGAAGAGGTTGAGGTGATTTTCCTAATCACCTTTTACCATGTGTCTGACATTGACCCATGCAACCAGAAGTAAGAGTACTGTGTGTAACAGATACAGTAGGCAGAGGGAGAAGGATAGTAGCAAATAATAAAAGAATGATTACCTTATGATGGACTTATCACTCATAGGTGTATTAATTTGATCCCATGAGGGGGCGCAATATAATAATTTCCTTTTCTCCTTCCTCCTTCCCTGATTGCTGGCTAGTCTGCATGGCAAATGCTGAAGCCTATGAAAGATGAGACTGCGCTGCATAAGTAAAACATAAACACAGACAGAAGGAGCAAGGTAGCTAGCCACATCCATTGTCAGTTGCAAACCGTGTAGACACAGTATATCGTTGTAAGACCAGAGATGGAGTGTATTTTGTAGTATCTGCTAATTAGATCTTGTGATTGGAGTAAAAACTTTTACTAGCCTGTCGAGCCACTACGGCCAGTGGTCGCCTTCAGCAGCCCAGCCCAGCATTACAATGATCTGACTGAAGCGCAAGTGGTAGTACATGAACACCATTTTAATGATAAGAAGGGGGTTTTACTTTGCACCGAAAGCACGGTGAACTTTTCAGCCTGGACCAGCAACAGCAAGCGGATCGAAAGCGACCCATCAGAGCGTCCAAAGAGATGTGTACGGCGTGTCGCTGCCAGGTGGGGCCCGGTACAAAACGGGACGAAGGAACACGACGACCGACGCAGGAGAGGCTGTGCTATAATCTATAAATCACTATAAAATGTAGGAACGGTGATTTGGCACTCCATTGGTCCATGATTGGATCTAAAGTGACTGGAGCATGCATGCATGTAGCATGTGCAATGCGATGTTGACAGGTCCCTCCCTCTGCAGATGAGTATCCAATACCGATTACCCATCAATCCATTCATCCATGCATCTACTCCTGCTAGTCTACTGGTACCACAGACTACAGTACCTGCCATCTCTCGCAGGGTTTGCAGTTGCAGGCGATCGTACGGTACGGTCACTGCAGATGCCCACCAAGAATTGCAGGCAGCTCCAGCCCAGCGCGTCCTTCTGACCTTAGCTCAGATGCGCAGTGCCACCAAGAGAAAATGGACGATATATTAATCCAGGTTTAGTAGAAGATTTCAGCTCGAGCACGCACTTGTCTGTGCAAGAAATTATCTCTTGGCTTGTTCAGAAACTGATACGACTGCACATGCTTCTACTTCTATCTACTTCACCAGCTTAATTTCTGCTCGTAGGATCACCCAGCGCAGATTTTCTTCAGCCGATCGAGCCGACACTGATCGCAGGCACCAAACCACTACCACTTGCAGCTCCTTCGTTGAAAACGTGAACTTGTTTAATCACCCCGAAACTTTTGTAAAATTGGAGACCACGCTCGCCACCAAACCAACCAACTTCAAGTCCCATTCTCCACGCGGACCACGCTCGCCATCAAACCAACCACTCCAGACGAGTGCAGACCAACGAACCTGCTCCTCTCCCGATCCCTGAGCCTTTTTTTAAGCTTGCTACTGCAAGGCTCGAATTGAAGCACAGACAGAACACCAATCCATTCCAGCCACGGCCATGGATCTCTCCACTCTGACAAGGTGCCCAACACTGCAAATACTGCCGCTGCTCCTGCTCTGCTTGCTCACAGGCTCCTCCATGGCCTTACCCGCGCTGCCTACGATGGACCGGGTGCGTTGGCAGGTCGACAAGGCCAACCGGCGCGGCCCGTCCATCGGGCTCGTCATGTCGTACATCGACGAGGCCACCGCTCTCCAGTCCTCCAGCTTCTTCAGCCCTTGGCCTGTTCTCCCCTGCGTTGACCTATACGGTAAATCCGGGCCTTCAATTTCCAATCCGCATACTTACCTGTAGATTGTGCACATAAAGACTGGATAAGTTTGACTGTTCCTAGTTGACTTCCTTTGGTATTTCCAACAGCTAGTAACCAGTACTAAACTGCTAAGTGAACCCAGACACCAACATGTACGGAACAGAGGGGGGGGGATGTACAAATAAATTTATACTGCTATAGATGTCAAAGGATGCGATATCCTCATCAGTACCCAATAGATAGTATAATGGTATTTCAACATTTAAGGATAAATAATAAAAACTTTAGAGATACCTGAAGCTGTCCGTATGTGATTAAGCTTACTAGCACTGCAAATTTGCATGATCTGCACTCGGCCAAGACCTGGAGCCTCTTCAACATGAGATGTTTTCACCTATCAAATCACAACTACAAAACTTAGATTGCACCATTTGCTCGTGTTGGATAAAAGCTTTAAAAGGGGGTTCAGAAAGAATAAACTAGAAGCCACACCAACCTCATCTTTAGCCTTAAAACATGGTAATAGATGCACAAGAAAATAGCACACTCCCTCGTTAGAAAGAGAAAAGGGAAGGGAAGATACAATGATAAACCAAGTTTTCTGCTGTACTGTAATATTTTTGTTACTGGTTTATTGATTTTGATATTCTGCTGATATATTGTGTTCCCATTCAGATTCAAGACATAATGTTTCATATAGTCCTTGAGTGCATATTTTGCTCATCTTCCCATAGTCCTATAGCCTTTCAAGAATACAGTCTGACCTTGTAGGATTTCAGGAAGAAGGTTCCATGTCGGGAGTATTCGAGGTGTGAATGTTATATACGCATTGACAGGCCAACGCAGGGTACTAAAATCATAACTTCTATGCATTTACATTCTTTTTTTTTTTACTATATGGAGAAACTCCTTTTGATATATCATAAGTAATGCCAATAGAAACTACTGAGGCGCTGGAATCAACAAAGTAGGAATTAAAATACAAATTGTGCTATGCTTACCCATTACCATTATTACTTTGTTCGCCAGTTGAACGCAGCTGTCACTGTACAGACACTCCTCGACGTCTTCAGCGTGTCTGGCATTGTCCATTATGGCACAGCAGGAAGTTCTAATGATTCCATGTCGTTTGGCGATGTCAGTGTCCCCAAGTTTGTTGCTTACACGGGTGCTTGGACATGGAAGGTACTAGCTTTTATTCCCAACCTCAAGATGTAATGCTGGTGAGTGCATATATAGATGCAAACTTGCAAAACAACTTGAATCTGGTCATCTGTAAATCATGTATTCTAGCGAGAACACAATTAATTGCCCTAGGTCAAAAATATCCATTAATAAAGTTAGTTCCAATTGGAGCCGTGGAGGAAATGAAGTTAACAGTGCTATTAAAAATTGTGGAGTTACAAACTGTGTGGTGCACTCAAATACCAAATCACACTAGCAGTAGGTAAACATATTTCTGGAGTGGAAACTGAAGATAAGTGGTAAGCACAAGCACGGGTGATTAGAACATAATTTTGTATCAACCATCCCACACTTCAAACTCACTTATTAACAAAACATCTGCTATTCTGATTATTTCAGAAGTTCAAATCATTGAAAGAGTCATCAACAGAACTAAGCTTTGGAGAATATAACGTCCCGAATGGAGGAGAGAACCTGCTAGGATCTCTGAAATTCAGAAATGAGGAGCTATACTCAGTGGGTAAGCCTATGGAAGAAGTTTTCTGGTTACCTGTAGATTCAGCATGGTTCAAAATCGCAGAAGAACTTAAGGTGAGAGATACACACTACATTTCAGTAGCATAAAAATTGTACTAATTGTGAAATTTCTGTAGATCAAACTTGAAAGATGTAATGACACTTTCTGTTTACCAACAACTCCACAAGTGGTCTATGGGCTAAAAGGATCGTCGGCTGACATGTTTCTAGACAATGCAGAATACAGGAAATTCCTTTTCAGAGAATTTGGGGTGTCAACAGTAGATGAGGAGAGCGCAGCAGTGGTGATGGTGAGTTTTATATCTTATATATCCTAGTTATTTTTAAAGGTCTGCTAATATTTGCATTCCATCACTTTAATTCAATCATGCAAATTAAGATAGCCCTACAATTAAGAGAGCTTCTAATTCAACAGACAACAACGTCTCCTGGCATACCTGTGATTGTATTCCGGGGAGTATCTGATTTGGCCGGAGGGGAACCAACATGGTCATCAACAAGCCTGATGAACCTGGCATCTATTAATGCACTCAAAGTGGCAGTGGAGTTCATCACTACAGTTGGCAAGCAGACGTCAACAGCGTCAGCATACAATATGAATAACTGAAGAAAAGATGGCTGCCATGCTCACCCATCAACGTTCTCAAATAATTTTACAGTCATAATTGGAAACCACATTCAGAATGAGACGCAATCCTGAGCTTCAAGTTACACGTAATGTGAAGGGTATTTGTGGTATTTCCTATTGTTCTAGTGTTTAGTATTGTGCCCCTCTTGTACTCTATATATTGCTCATTGGGCTATTGCAACAGACACACAACTTTCATAACATGATATCAGAGCAAGATTCAAACCCTAACCTCTAGTAGCAGGCCACTCATCTTTTGTTGTCGCTGCCCCCGGAAGGAGCAATCTCCACTCCCGAGGGCGGCCTCCTAGTTGCAGCAACAGCAACGCCCAGCAGTCGCCATCTTCCGCCGTCGCATGGCGAGCCTCCTCCTCCGACCGGTTTAGTCTCTGGAGGTCGACGCCGCTCCGAGCTCCGTGCGACTCCTCCCAGCCCGGATCTACTGCCGCCGCTTCCTCTGCCTCTTCTCTTTCCGGATCTGCCGAGCTCGCCCCGAAGCTACGCCTCCTTGTCCTGATCCGGCGCCCCGGGCCTCCCCTGCTCCGTCTCGGCCGCTCTGGACCGACCGGATCAGCCATCCTCGAATCCGTGCCTCTCCGTCGTCACCACCCTCGATCCCGGCCGGATCCGCCGTCGTGCGCGGGGACAACCGTCCTCCTTTCTTGAGGTCGACCTCCTCCACCTTTGTGCCATCTGGGACCGCCGCTGCCGCCTCGGCTCTCCCCCGAGCCTCCCAAGGCCCCAAGCTCGACATCCGCCCGGCCGCCTTGACCTCGTGCTTGCGGCCGCTCCGGATCCGCCACCGACCTCCCCGAGCCGCCTCCCTGAGCTCTTGCTTGCGCAGCCACCATGGTGTCGCCGAGAGAGGGGAGGTGGAGATTGATAAAAGAGGGGTGAGTCAGAGAGTCGGTGGAGACTGGAGCATGGATTGAAATACGGCCGTGAATCACGGCACGGCCAGAATCGGTTCTTCATGGGGCGGATTTGAAATCCGGCCGGTTTTTCGAGTTGCAAATTCAAATTTCGAATTTGAATGATTTTAAGAAAATTTAACGAAATTGACGGAAAAACCGAATCGGCCGGTTATTATCTGACCGCCACGGCCCAGAATCGCTACTGGCGATCGGTTTTGAATCCTCGGATCGAGACCGAAAAGGGAGAGAGTTTAAAAAAAGAGTTGGTGTTGCTAGTATCTGCTACTCCTTTGATTCATTTTCTTTTGTTGCGCCCATCCAAGCCCGTACGTACAACTCTATCTTTGAGTTTGTCTAAGTCATGCGAGTCCACAAATTCCTTGCTAGTTAGTCAATTGCTTCCTGGCTCACGCCTTCTCCTTTTGCATGGCAACAGCCGCCGCTCTTCTCTCCGAGCCACTGCAGATCGTAGAAGTCGTTATGATGCCGCCGCTTCTCTCTGAGCCGCCGCCCCGAGCTTCTAAGGATGTCACACTTCTTCCGCACTACGCCTCTGTTGCGCTTCTTGTGCACTGCGCCGCCGTCGTTTTGGGCTTCGATCTACGCCATTATGTTTCTATCTATTCCTCTTTGACTTGATTTGACAAGCTCTCTCTATTCATACCGGTTTCATAATCTTCTTCGTCGTGTTGTCGTGGTTGACTTTGCTCCCGCTTGTCTCTACTTTCTGAGCCCTACACCTTGTGCTTTATGGGCTATCGCACGACCCCGGATGGGAGATCTTTTGATACTCGACATTTTTTTGCAAGAGCTGCACGCTACGACGACATTATGAAGACTCAAACTTCGGATTTTCCCTATTGTAGTGTCAACACTTTCCAAATGCAATGCTATTGCATACGCCTTGTATTTGAGGGGGTATTAAGGGTATTTGTGGTATTTCCTATTGTTCTAGGGTTTAGTATTGTGTCCCTCTTGTACTCTATATATTGTTCATTGGGCTATTACAATAGACACACAACTTTCATAACATGTAACACGTCCTCTCCAATACAAGGGTATAAGTGTTCTAAATGTATAGCTAAATTTAAGCATGACTATGTCAATCCTTTTTTGATAGAATTTTGGGATCATGCTGGAACAAAATGGCGAATAGATATTTCTTTTATATAAAAAGAATACCAGATGTTGTCACATTCTTTGATTTTCATCAAGAATACCAGATGTTGTTACATACTCAGACTGCAATCCTGAAGTACACTAAAAGGTAAAAACAAAGATTCTTTTATTCAGTTATCAACAGTTTCATCTCATCATGTACATTTTATCTCAGACAAGACAAGAATAGCAGTGTTTGCTATGGACAACAGCTTCCATGTGCACCACTTTGAAATGAAGGTATAAACATTTTAAAATTTAAAATGTATTAAGGTACCAAACCAAACTGAATGGGCAGAAATCTGCAGTATGTTCCCTGAAATGGTGAAGTGATCATAAGAGCTGCCAGGTACTTCACAAGCTTAGCCATGTAGCACCGATACAAAAGGCTGCTGCACGATCTATAGTAAAAAGTGGTGCAAACGCGTTCAGATTTCAATGGCAGTTCTAAATGTCTGACCATCAAGAATAGAAAATCAAATATAGAGAATGGTATGATCACATGATGTGGGCCACAGATAAAATCCAGAAATTACCTTAAGGTCTGTGCCGATTAGTTAAGTTCACCTGATAGTCTGATCTTATATTTTTATATGTATACCAGCTGTGAAGTTCCCTCATCTCAAAACGCATATTCAGGCTGCCTTCAACACTTTCACTACCAGTAGTCTCCACAAGAACATTTGCCGCCCTTAAAATGGTGAAATCGTTGCATATCTCTCATGATTATTTCCCGTCCTGTCACTAGAGATATTAACTTGGTTGCATTATGACAATCGTTGCAAACTCGGAGGTTCTTCTTTATCTGAATTGTTGTACCAGGGGCTGTGCGAATGAGCCCATATGCAATGGCAAGCTTCTCACTGTGGGTGTTGAGCAGCTGTGCCTTGATGTCATCTTCCACATCATGTATTGAATCAGTGTCTGGCACATATCCCACAGCTTTGATCTGTTCTATTAGCTTAGACAACCTTGCATATATTTGCTTTGCCTGCTGGTGATTTGTGCTTCCAGAGTAGAAGGTATGGACCTCATTCTTAAGCTGAATAATACTCCATCCAGGAGCCTTTTGAAGGCCTTTCTTCTCCATAGCAGTTCTCACCCTTGCAACATCCTTCCACAATGAAGCATTTGCATAAATGTTTGCCAGGAGGACATGATACACCCCCTCTTCTGGCCCTAGCTCAAAGATCCTCCGTGCTGATTCTTCTGCCAATTCCACATTCTTGTGCAACTTGCAAGCGCCTAACATTGCACCGTAAACACTAATGCCAGGGTCCGTAGGCATCTTTTGGATGAAAGACCATGCTTCATCTAGCTTCCCAGCTCGGCCAAGAAGATCCACCATGGTACCATAGTGCTCCATCCCAGGTTCAAGACCATAGTCCTCCTTCATGCTCGTAAAATATTTCTGTCCTTCATCAACCAAACCAGCGTGACTGCATGCCGAAAGGACCGAGAGGAATGTTGTCTCGCTGGGCACTCTGCCAGTGCTCTTCATCTCTTCAAACAGCTCAACTGCGACCTTGCCAAAACCATGTGAGCCATACCCATGAATCATCGCATTCCATGTGATAACATGCCTCTCCCTTGCTGAATTGAAGAGACTTCTAGCTATACTAACGCGGCCAGATTTTGCGTACATGTCAATAAGGGCTGTCAGAACATACACATCCTGATCTAGGTGCAGCCTGATAGAATATCCATGGATCCATCTTGCCTGCAGCGGATCTGAAATGTCTGCAAGCGCAGGAATGACACTGACGAGAGTGAACGAATCAGGTTTCACATTTTCCAACTGCATACTAGAGAAAAGCCTCACTGCATCATCCGAACTTCCATTCTGTGTGCACCCGAGGATCATGGCATTCCATGAGACCCTTGTCTTGGTATCCAACTCATTGAACACCTGGGCAGCAAGGTCGGTCCTCTTGCACTTGGAGTACATGGTGATCAGCGCATTCATCACCGACACATTGGACTCCAACCCAATCCTCACAAGTAGCTCATGGACACGCCTGCCCTCATCAAGATACCCAAGCTCCCCACAAGCATGCAACGCTGCCAATACAGACACATCCGTCACATCCACGCCCTCTCCAAGAATCCTCTTGAACAGTACCAGAGCCTCCGTGGCATTCCCATTCTGTGCATGTCCATCGATCATGGCGTTCCAAGACACGGAGTTCTTGACTGGCATCCAGTCAAAGACCGCCCTTGCTGCCTCGACCGCCCCACACTTGCTGTACGCGTCAAGGATCGCCGTGGAGACATTCACAAGGCCATCGAGGCCCGCACGGACCGCAAACGCGTGGACCTCTCGGCACGCAGAGAGCGCCTGGGCATTGGCGCAGGCTGGCAGCAGCGACACGAGCGTGACGGAGTCGGGACGCTCCCCGTCCTCCTGCATCCTGAATACCATCTCCATGGCCATCTCAGCGAGGCCGTTCCGCGCGTACCCGGCGACGAGCGCGTTCCAGGCGACGCGGTCCCTGACGGGCATTCGGTCGAACACCCTGCGGGCGTCTGCGGGGCGGCGGCACTTGGCGTACATGTTAGCGAGGGCGGTGGCGGCGAGGGCCTCGCCTCCGAGGCCCCGCGAGGCGAGCTGAGCGTGGATGGCGCGGCCGTTGGCGAGGTCGGCGCGGGCGGCGCAGAGCTTGAGGAGGGAGGTGAAAGTGCGGAGGACGGGGGGCGCGCCCGCGGAGGACATGGCGACGAAGGCGGCGAGCGCGCGCGGCAGGTCGGAGCGCGCGGCCGCCGCCCTCAGGCGCGCGTGGTGGTCGGAGGCGGCAT
The DNA here is from genome assembly GCA_036346395.1 of Hsuehochloa calcarea. Lineage (NCBI taxonomy): Eukaryota > Viridiplantae > Streptophyta > Magnoliopsida > Poales > Poaceae > Hsuehochloa > Hsuehochloa calcarea. The sequence continues at coordinate 53,733,984 of CM070604.1, read as the reverse complement.
GTGAGGGGTTGCGGTTGCCTTTGGCGGGAGGAGACGGGAGGGAGGCGCTCGCGAGCATCGGGATTTGGGAGTGGTGCCACGGTCTTCACGAGTTTTGGCTGAACTCACTGGGCACATTTTTTTACTTGTAATTGTAAAAGTAGTTAAGTTTACATGGTATGACAGCCTCCCTCTTCTACTCCATCATGTCTGGTTCAAGCTCACATCTCTCACGGTGGCATCTACACCAGCGATAAACTCGTCGGCGATGGCAGGCTTGTTCCCGACGCCCTCCTTCGACCATGTGGTCAATGTGAAGCTCGGCCGTAAAAATTATCTGCTATGGAAAGCACAACTTCTTCCGTTCCTACGAGGGCAACAACTACTCGGCTACGTTGATGGCTCCCTCCATGCGCTGCATCCGATGATCTCCGAGACAGCTGGCGACGAACTGTGTGTAGTGTCAAATTCAGCCTATCAAGTTTGGGTTCAACAAGATCAACTTGTGTTAAGCTCGCTTTTGTCATCGCTTTCGCTAGAAGTGCTTGCGCAAGTGTTGTTTCTTTCAACCTCAGCCGAAGTGTGGTCAAGCCTCGAACGCATGTTCTCCCCCTAGTCTAGGGCTCGGATCATGCAAGTTCGCATGCAACTTGCGAATACACACAAGAAGGATATGTCCGAAGTGGAATACTTCGCCAAGATGAAGACTCTTGCGGACACAATGGCATCCGTAGGATATCCCTTAAGAGATAAAGAAGTCATCTCATACATACTTGCGGGACTTGATGTCGAGTACAATCCGTTGGTTACATTGATCACCACCAGGGGTGATACGATGAATCTCAATGATGTGTATGCACATGTTCTCACATTCGAGATGCACCTTGACTCTCAAAATTCCAGTGTTCAGTTTTCAGGGGCTTCGGCCAATACTGCTTTTCGTGGTGGTAGAGGTGGTCGTGGCTAAGACGAGGACGAGGTGGCTGTGACAATCGTGAACGGCAAGCTGAAGGCTCAAGGAACAACCTCTTGGATCCTATCGAAAGAACCAAAAAGAACCAATAAGGCAAAAGAAACGAAAAGATCCAACAGCCCACTTCAACAAAAAGCTCTCAAATTTTTACAGTAGAAAGAGCATGATTTTTATGAACTAATGCAACAAGAACCAATTGATTTGGATTCTTGATGCAAAAGATATAGCCAAAACAATTTTGCTCGGCTCTCATAAATCAAAATGCTACTATTCATTAGCGAAATTTTACGGAGCTATCTGAGTTTGAAAACATTTTTAAATTAAAGTCTAGTTAAAAACATAATCAACAAAATTTGAATCAACGAAAAGGATTTGAAATGAATTAGTTATGCATTTTACAAGTTATCACATTTTGATTGATGAATAAATCCTCTCGGGAAAATCGAGAAATTAAATCGGCGTGGCGAGCGAGGCGTCGATCAAAGATCCGACGGTCCGCGTCAGCGCTAGCTAACAGCGGCCAGCGCGATTAACAAACCCCTAAGCGCTCACCGTTGGATCCGGATCCAGCGGTTCACGTGGATCAAGGCGTTCGGACGGTCCGAGCGTTCACCACGCATAGGAGCCGTTGATCTTGGATCCAACGGTCCACCAGATCGAACCTTCGGACGGTCGAGCGTTCACTCGGATCTGGATCGTTGATCTAGGATCGACGGTCCACATCAATTCACGTTCAAAACTTCGCGCTGTTTTCATCCGAGCAAAGCGGCGGGAAGAGAGGGTCATCGCCGGCGACTACGGCGCGGCGGTGCAAGCAAGTGCCCAAAGCGGGTTGCTAACAAACTTGCGCCCAATGGAACCAATAATTTCAGTGCGGCGTCCAAAACAGCAAACAAGCCGGAGATGACCGAGATGACCGAAAATGGTCAAAAGCGAAAATAGCAAATGAGCTCTGCTGCGGTCCAAGCGAGCGAGTGCCAAGCAACTAGGGACTAAGAGAGGTTACAGAGCCCAAAGAAGGCACAAAGATGGGTTGATTCGGCTCAACGAAGAAGAATGGGGACTTGGTAGAAAAGGGAAATCCGCAATGTCTGCTCTCTGCAAGCAAGCCTCCAACCGACCGAGGCGTGTCAAGTCTGCAGCAAATATGGTCATGTTGCCAAATCTTAAGTGCATGAATCACGTGACCAATTCCAAGTCATGGGTAGGATAGTTGAGTTCATGAGTCCTTAATTGCCTTGATGCATAGGCCACTACCTTGCCTTCTTGCATAAGGACACAACCGAGTCCTCGCCGAGAAGCATCGCAAAAGATATCGAAGCTTCGATGAATATCGGGAAGAACGAGCGGGAGCGGTGGTCAAGCGCTCCTTAAGTACTTGGAAACTTTCCTCACAAGCATCGGACCACGAGAACTTCTTGTCCTTCTTGAGCAACTCGTCATCGGCCGCGATCTTGGAGAAGTTCTCGATAAAGCGGCGATAATATCCGCTAAACCAAGAAAACTCCGCGCCGGTTACGAAGTAAGGTGAACCATGAAATGAACATGTTGACCTTGCTAGGGTCAGCGGCTCGCCTCTATTTGAAAGAATATGACCCAAGAAGGCCACTTCCTTCAACGAGCAGCGCGCTGAACTTTGCATCGGTGATGCTCACGAAGCTTGCCTAACACAAGCCTCGGATGCTCATCGTGTTCCTCATCATCCTTGGAATAGATGAGAATATCATCGATGAAGACCACGACAAACTTATCCAAATACTCCATGAATACCGAATTCATGAGGTTCATGAACAAAGCGGGAGCATTGGTTAAGCCAAATGACATGACGGTATACTCATACAAGCGTATGCGAGTAGAAAGCCGTCTTTGGAATATCCTCGGTCGTATCCGAACTTGATGATATCCCATTCTCAAATCAATCTTGGAGAATACTCGAGCTCAGTTAATTGATCAAAGAGATCATCAATGCGGGGCAATGGATACTTGTTCTTTACCGTTACCTCATTAAGCGGGCGGTAATCAGCGCACATCGCAAAGTATTGTCCTTCTTCTTTACGAAGATTGCGGACAACCCCACGGAGATGAGCTAGGCGGATGAAACCTTTTTCTTGCGGCTCACTCGGTTGCTTCTTCAATTCCACCAACTCGTTCGGTGGCATCCGATAGTGCCTCTTTGAAATCGGCGATGCAGGGAACCAACTCAATGACAAACTCGAGGTCTCGAGCTGGTGGCATCCTGGAAGTTCTTGGAAAGACATCAATGAAATCACGACTGTCGGGACTTCACCAATATCTAGGCGGGCTTCGCTTCAAAGCGAAAAGATGCGGACCTAGCGGCCGGTAGCGAACACCGCTCACGCGAAAGAACTAGATAGAGAGCACGCCACAGGCTGTCGATGTGTCCCTTATCTTTGAGACAACCAATCCATGCCAAGAATTACATCTAGACTTGCTGAATGGAGGAGGATAAGATTCGCGAAGAATCTCACTCCCTCGATCTCAATTGGAACATCCTACACTCAGTTGACTCTTAACTCCGAACCGGGAGGCGAATGAGCAGCGGGACCAACAATGGAGTAAAGAGGAGCTCACTAAAGCGACAAAAGACTCGAAACAAAGAATGAGATGCTCTGAATCAAACAAAGCGATGGCGGGACAAGAGTTAACAGAAGGGTACCCGGCCACGGCGTCGGGCGCCTCTGTGCTTCCTCGGTGAGATGAGGTTGGCGCGACCAACGCCCACGCCTTGGGTAGTAGGGACTATCTTAGATCTGCGAAGAACCACCTCCTTGCCGCGTCCTCCATTAGGGCGGTGCGCTCTGTCTTCTTGGGGCAATTGTTTGCATAATGCCCCTTGTCGTTCTTGAAGAAGCGGTGACATCCGCGTGGTGCGGAGGCCTCTGGTGACTTCGCGGTGCGTGATTGGGGCACGCGGCTGCGAAGGGCGAGGCGAGTCTTGGCGACCTCGAAGTCTTGAAGGCGAAGGCGGGACCGGAGGCGCCAACACAGCGGAAAGAGGCGGCTGTCTTGACTTGTGGGCCTCCACTTGCGCTGCGGGAATCCACAAGTGCTCTCCCGCGTGCTTTCGGCAACGATGGCCTTGTCCACCAAGGTGCGGAAACCGGAAAGTCAAGGATGGATAGCTTGTCCTGCGGCTCCTCGGACAAACCATCCTTGAACTTCTCTTGCTTGGCCTCATCGGTGGCCACCTCTTCGGAGCATAACAGCCAAATGGTTAAACTCGTCTGCAGTACTCCGTGGTGAATAGCGCCCTTGCACGGCGACAAGAATTCCTTCTTCTTGACTTCATCAAGCGGAAGGAATGTGAGAGCGACGGAAGGCGATCGGAACTCCTCCCAAGTGGCGGTGTGGCCGTCAGTGCATGGCGAAAGCTCTCCCACCAAGACAAAGCTGCACCCTCCGGTGGTGCGATCGGCAGCGCCTTTCGTGCTCTGGCGCTGCGCTATCTGAAGCTTCGCTCGACCGACAAGCCAATCGTCTGCGTCAAGCGGGTCCTCGGACTGGAGAGCGTAGGGGTGAGTGCGAAGAAACTCCGCGAGTCCCCACGCGGTGATGACCACTCCCTTGCGGATCACGAAGCACGTGAAGGGGCGGAAGTGTTGCGCGATGGCGTCGGAAGAACTCTCATCCCTCTGCGGTTGCGCTCGATCGAAGAAGGACCTCGGCCATGGTCGGAGGAGGAGGAAGATCCTCGTCCGGACCGGTGATCGCCTTAGCCGCTCTGAGTCGCCCGGCCATCTGTTACAAGAAACTTTGGTTAAAACTAGACTCAAAGATTCAAGTAGAAAGAAAGCGAAAAGCTAACGACTAGGGAATGGAATATCACCCTAACAGAAAGCCAAAAACAGCATGTGTATAATTTTAAACACGCTTATAAAAAGACTCCCAAAAGCGGTAAGGAATCATAAAACCAAAGCTCAACTTCCCAATTCAACTAGCAGTATTGAATGAGCGAGTAATTGATTGAGAAGATAAAAGCGGAAGATTAAGGTAAGATCTATTACCACTAAAGAGCAAGGTTCAATCGTGAAAATAGTGTTAGATACTTAGCTAACTAGTATCACATCTTACCCTTTCTTTAACCCACAAGTTTTAGTTGATTAAACTCTCATTTTCTACCCATTAGAAACCATCGAGCTTCTTTGTCAGGAAACTAAGTCCTACGAGGCGTTTCCAATATTATGTATTAACCCGAGTCGCCTGTATGGATAGAAACCCATACGTTGTGTCGGGTCGTGGCTGACCTCGGACAACTACCAATCACGGGTAAAGCCTTGGACAAGCTGCGGCGCCCCTCGAGGTGGAGAACCTTCGGCAATCCCACCACCGCACACCCAACACAAACACAAGAACACACACTGTTTCACACGGCACACACAAAACTTTTCCTCCTGCGACTCGGAGATAACACACGCCAAAGTACTAAGTCAAGAGGGGTCCCATATATCCCTCATGTGGTTAGTACGCAATAGTGCTTGGTTTAGTGTAACAAGATGTTCGGTCCTTGATGACTTGGGCACCATTCCGATCACACCCAAAAACACCACACCAACATACCATTATGCCCAAGTCCAAATCAGTTTTCATTTTCGGTTTTGATTTGCAAAATTAACAAAGCACAAAGTCTTTGGACATAATGAAAGAATAATAATTTTTGTGTGATCAAGACCATCGACTAAGTCGATGATCGCCCAAAGCTACCGAACTAAGCATGGCTAAGCATAAAGACTCGTATGCTACTAAGTGACAAGAGCTCATCCAACGAACTCTAATCACAACAAATAACCTAGGCTCAAGTAGTAGAGAATAACAACATCCTCTGATTATGCAACTATAGGATCAACTAACCATAATTTAACACAAAGTAGCAATGCATACATACAGTTGAATTCAAAATATTACACTTGTAAAATAATAGGATTAACATGATCAAAGCGCTTTTTCGCTTGTTGCGGGTCAAGATGTTCTTTGGGATCACTCTCGGTATCAATGTGCTCTTGGATCCTATCGAAAGAACCAAAAAGAACCAATAAGGCAAAAGAAACCGAAAAGATCCAACAGCCCACTTCAACAAAAAGCTCTCAAATTTTACAGTAGAAAGAGCATGATTTTTATGAACTAATGCAACAAGAACCAATTGATTTGGATTCTTGATGCAAAAGATATGGCCAAAACAATTTTGCTCAGCTCTCATAAATCAAAATGCTACTATTCATTAGCGAAATTTTTCGGAGCTATCTGAGTTTGAAAACATTTTTAAATTAAAGTCTAGTTAAAAACATAATCAACAAAATTTGAATCAACCGAAAAGGATTTGAAATGAATTAGTTATGCATTTTACAAGTTATCACATTTTTCGGTTGATGAATAAATCCTCTCGGAAAATCGAAATTAAATCGGCGTGGCGAGCGAGGCGTCGATCAAAGATCCGACGGTCGCGTCCCGGCGCTAGCGCGCCAGCGCGCGATTAACAAACCCCTTAACGCTCACCGTTGGATCTGGATCCAACGGTTCACGTGGATCAAGACGTTCGGACGGTCCGAACGTTCACACGCATAGGAGCCGTTGATCTTGGATCCAACGGTCCACACAGATCGAACCTTTCGGACGGTCCGAACGTTCACTCAGATCTGGATCGTTGATCTAAGGATCGACGGTCCACATCAATTCACGTTCAAAACTCGCGCCTGTTTTCATCCGACAAAGCGGCGGGAAGAGAGGGTCATCGCGGCGACTACGGCGCGGCGGTGCAAGCAAGTGCCCAAAACGGGTTGCTAACAAACTTGCGCACCCAATGGAACCAATAATTTCAGCTGCGGCGTCCAAGAACGCCGGCAAGCCGGAGATGACCGAGATGACCGAAAATGGTCAAAAACGAAAATAGCAAATGAGCTCTGCTGCGGTCCAAGCGGCGAGTGCCAAGCAACTAGGGACTAAGAGAGGTTACAGAGCCCAAAGAAGGCACAAAGATGGGTTGATTCGGCTCAACGAAGAAGAATGGGGACTTGGTAGAAAAGGGAAATCCGCAATTAATCTGCTCTCTGCAAGCAAGCGAAAAATTGAGTGAGGGCTATTGCTCACAGAGAGGAGAGGAGCTAAGGCGGCGAGGATTTGAGAAAGAAAGACCGAGCACCACTTTCAGAAGAACTTTGAAGCTCGGCAATGGCGGCAATGGCGGCCAGAAGGTGCAAATTCGAAATTGAGCTCAAGCAACACACTGACAGTGGCTCTGGAGCTCAAGGGTGTTCAAAGGAAGATAAGGAAGCCACCGGAGGAGTTTTATAGGCGAAGAGCAAGGAAGAAGCAACGGGAAGAAAAATGGCCGCCTTGTGTTGAGGTCGATCGAGGCGATGGGAGCACGTGCACTCGAGGAGGGCGGCGACCATGGAGGCGGCGACGGAAGCATTAAATCTTGAGAGTCGTTGGCCAAAAGGCGAGGAGACCCGACGACCGACACGCCCGCCATTTTCACCACTCATTGTTGTCGTGGCGGCGCGCGTAATGAGGAAGGCGACAAGCGGCGGCCGTTGGATTTAATCGGACGGTGAGATAGATCGGTTCGATTATAACGATTCAAACGCCGCTTGATCTCGGGCGTTGATTTGGATCCTACGGTTCACGTTGCGCGGCGTTCGGACGGTCCGACGTTCACGCGATTGTGGACCCTTGATTTAGAATCAGCGGTTCGAATGGATCGCGCGTTCGGATGGTCCGAACGTTCACGCGATCGTGAGCCGTTCGATCTTGATCCAACGACTCACAACACTCGCGCCCGACGGCCGAGCGGTGCGATTAGTTGATCGGGCGAGTCAAGTGGCTCGAGCGAGTCCGATTCGAACAAGGAGCAGTGAAAACCGTTAGGGTTTGAATTTGAATAACTGATTTTGAGGAATTATTTGGGGTATCAAACAAACTCCAAAATTTATGAAATTTTAGCTGGAGATTGCTTCTGGGTGAGGAACCTTATATAAAATTTTCAGAGACTTTTATGCACTGCATTTTCTCTAAAAATTCCAGAAGGCTAATTTAGGAGTTTGACTAATGTTTGACTTGCCTCAAAAATTATCCAATAATTTCTGAAAATTATGAAATAATTCCGAGGTGTTAAACATCAACCCTAGACCCAAGAAAAATTATTTCCAAAGGTTGGGCACAAGATTTTCATGAAAGAGATTTGTGTTGGTGTCCAAATGGCAATTTGATTTTGATTTCACATAACTCATTTACAAAAATTATGGAACTGAGTACAAAAATCAAGATCAGAGAAAAAGTTTTAATTTCTCCTCATTTTTATTACATTTGTAACACAAACCAATTTTGGGATGTTACAGCACTCAAGTGTTATCATCGCTTTGATCACTCTTATCAAGCTGATAGTACACGTGTGGCTGTCGTGGCGACAACCTCCTACAATATCACCACTGATTGGTATACCGACATAGGGGCTACTGATCATATTACCAGTGAGCTTGATCAGTTGACTTTGCACCAAAAGTACATCAGCAAGGATCAAGTCCAGACAGTTGGCGGATCAGGTATGTTCATTAGTCATATTGGTCATTCAAAAATTATAACTCCTAGTAAGGATTTGCATCTAAAGAATGCCCTTCATGTTCCTAGAACTTCTAAAAATCTACTTTTCATTCATCGTCTTGCCACTGATAATAATGTATTTCTTGAATTCCACCCTAATTGTTTTCTTATCAAGGATCGGACAATGAACAAAACTCTCTCCCAAGGAAAAAGTGAAGGTGGTCTTTATCCTCTTCACCTCGGCTCGACATCTACTAAAAAAGGATTGGCAACAATCAGAATTACTCAAGATCAGTGGCATGGTCGCTTAGGGCATCCTTCCTTTTCAGTTGTTCAACAAGTCATTGGGTTAAATCAAGTACCTTATCTAGATATTTCCAATAAGGTGTCAGTTTGTGATGCTTGTCAACAAGCAAAAGTCATCAATTACCCTATCCTAGTTCTACTAATGTTTCCTCATCTCCCTTAGAGCTTATTTTATCAGATGTATGGGGGCATGCTCCTACTTATGTTGAAGGTTATAAGTACTATGTGAGTTTCATTAATGATTATAGTAAATTTACTTGGGTATATATCTTAAAAAGTAAAGTTGATGTCCTAAAAATCTTTGTTCAATTCCAAAAACATGTTGAACATCTTCTTGATAAACAAATTATTAGCATGCAAACTAATTGGGGAGGAGAATATCAAAAGCTATGTGGTTTCTTTAACCAAATAGGCACAGCTCATCAAGTTTCTTGTCCCTATGCACATCAACAGAACAGTGCTGCCGAAAGAAAACATAGGCATGTTGTCGAAGTTGGATTGTCTCTTTTAGCACATGCCTCTATGCCGGTAAAGTTTTGGGATGCTGCTTTTCTAAAAGCCACTTTTCTTATTAATTGGCTTCCTAGTAAAGTTATTGTTTTTTCTACTCCTTTAGAGCGACTTTTTGGGACTAAGCTAGATTACTCCTTTCTTAAAACCTTTGGATGTGCATCTTGGCCAAACCTTGGGCCATATAATTAACAAAAACTTCAGTTTCGTTCCACAAAGTGTCTCTTCCTAGGGTATAGTCCCCTTCATAAAGGATACAAGTGTTTGTGTGTCTCAACTAGTCGCATCTATATATCTAGGGATGTCGTGTTTGATGAGAGTGCATTTCCATTTTCTCTTAAAGGAATCCTCTTCCTTGGCAGATCGTTCTTCTCCTTCATCGTTTCCTTTGAGTTCACCTTCTTTTCATGCAAATCTTGTTGTAGGAGGTGACCAAGTGATTAATGAACTGCCTAATGATTTGTCTTTTGAGTTGTTTGGTAATCACATGTAGTCACAGGAAGCACTTCTCTCACATGACGCTGCTCAGTTGGCTACATCCGCACATCTGACGCATGACACTACTTCAGAGTTGCCACATGTTGCGGCAGATTTGCCAAGTGCTGTCGCGGCATCCGAGGTTGCCTCTGCTCTCTGGAGTCGGCGGCAAGGGGGGACTGGTTGGTGCAATTTCGCTTGAAGTGCTACCTGGTGCAAATGCAGCGCCAACTCGACCTCGGACACATCTTCAAAACCAAATTCGTACACCTAAGGTACGTATGGATGGAACAATACGGTGTGCTTATGTCAGTATAGTTGATCCATCATCACTTTATGAAGCATTTGTAAATCCAAATTGGAGACATGCTAGGGATGAAGAATATGGTGCCCTGATCAAAAATAAAACATGCCATCTTGTTCCTCCTCATACTGGACAAAATTTAATAGATTGCAAATGGGTATACAAGGTTAAGCACAAAGTGGATGGAGGTATTGATAGATATAAAAGCAAGATTAGTGGCAAATGGCTTTAAGCAGAGATATGTAATTGACTATGAAGATACCTTTAGTCCTGTTGTGAAAGCTGCTACTATTCGTCTTATTTTGTCAATAACGGTATCACGAGGCTGGAGATTGCGACAACTTGATGTTCAGAACGTGTTCTTACATGGCGTTCTGGAAGAGAAGGTGTTTATGAAACAAGCACCAAGGTACGAAGATAAGGAATATCCCAGATACATATGTAAGCTTGATAGGGCTTTATATGGCTTGAAATAGGCGCCAAGAGCTTAGTACTCAAATTGAGCTCTAAGTTACAAGAGCTAGGGTTTACACCTTCACGAGCGGACACGTCATTATTCATATATAATCATGCAGGCACAATGATTTTAATGTTGATTTATGTTGATGATATCATAGTGATAGGTTCGTCCAATGAAGTTATTGCCAAGTTGTTTCAAGATTTGCAGTCAGAATTTGCACTGGAAGATCTTGGAGATTTACACTTCTTCCTAGGAATTGAAGTAAGAAAGGTGGCTGATAGTTTGGCACTGTCACATTCTAAATACATCTTGGATCTACTTAGTCGAGCATGTATGACAAAGTGCAAACCACTCTCAACGCCCATGGCTACAACTGAGAAGCTTTCAGTATCAGATGGTGAGATGCTAGACACTTCGGATACTTCCAGATACCAAAGCATTGTTGGTGCACTTCAGTATCTAACACTGACACGTCCAGATATTGCTTTCTTAGTCAACAAGGTGTGTCAGTTCTTACATTCTCCAACAACGGTGCATTGGATTGTAGTGAAACGAATTTTGCGATACTTGAAATTCTCTTCCTCGGCATGTCTTTGAATACGCAAGTCTATTTCAACTCTAGTGAGTGCTTTTTCAGATGCAAATTGGGCGGGATGTCCTAATGATCAGAGATCTACATGAGGATTTGATGTCTTCTTTGGCTCAAATCTTATATCGTGAAGTGCACGAAAGCACCCAATAGTTTCTAGGTCTAGTACAAAAACTAAGTACAAGGAAGGCTCTTGCAAATGCTACAACCAAAATTATTTGGGTTCGGTCTATACTTGGAGAACTTGGTATTTTCCTAGCGCGGACAACATGCTTATGACGTGACAATCTAGGAGCAACATATTTGTCAGTAAATCCAGTATTCCATGTACGAACAAAACACATAGAGGTTGATTTTCATTTTGTGGGAGAGAGAGAGAGAGTTGCACGCAAGGTTCTTGACATTTGATTTATACCATCACAAGATCATATAGCAGATATTTTCACCAAGGCATTAGCAACTCGACTGTTTGAAAATCTAAACCTTGAAGATGGTTTTGATTGAGGGGGAGTGTTAAGAGATATGATGTATCCTTTTCTGTACTCCTTTTCTTGTACGAGATGGTTCCTTTCCTTGTACGAGATGGAGTCATGTCCGTGTTGTAAACAATCGGCATCTATATATTGTGTTTTATATGGACTATTCATTGTTCGACAATATAAGCACAGCCCCGACACACAGATTTGTCGTGCGAGCTATTCCATCTTCCAATCTTTGTATCATCATTTACAATATATATCTATGGAGGTCATTTGTACAAGCGAAGATTTGAATGTTTATGGTGTATGGATGAATGAGTAGATTCTTCTGTGTTTTGTCCGTTTCTTCAAGCCTGTAGATTACTTTACCAGATATCTAGGACGTTTGTGGCACGAATACAAGAAGATGAGAACCAGTGGCAGCTTACTTTTCTGATGGCTCACATTCTCATGGAATTCATTAAGGTCTTATGTTTTCTACAGGTCACTACTACTACTATCCCTTTCTCCACCATTGTGGCCATGATTGTGGGGGAGTGAAGGAAAAAAGTAAGAAAGCCAAAGGTTCGAATTACAGGAAGATAAGGTAACTGCTGGGGACTCCAGCTTGCCAGAACAGGCAGGGCTCACAGACACTCAACAACCACCTGACACTTAGTAGAGAGCATCTACCAATTACTTAGGAGACACTACGGACATTAAAAAAAAGTAAGACACGATCATCCTCACACCTTCCATTAACATGTCCACCACCTTCAGAATCTTGCGCTCCTCTGTTTCCTTCAGTAGCACCTTCCATTGCTGCATGAAGAACATAGTTTTGTATCTTACATCAATCGGTTTCTTTATCCATTTCTTTTTATGGCCATCTTGTTTCTCGTTAGCCATAAGGCCAAAGAAACTGTGGCCCCCACCACCCGCCACGTGTCGTGACCCTCCCATCACTCTCGCACAGCCCTCCCTCTCGCCAGCCACCCCTCTCCCGCCACACACCCGTCCGGTTCTACTGAGAAACACCAAACTACGCGGTGGCCACGTTTCCCATCGCCCGTCCTTCCTCCTCCGCACATCTGTCACCTTGTTCAGAATTCCTGACACCAACACTTCTGGAATTCCCAGTGCCAATGTCGTGTCTCCTCCTTCGCTCTACTTTAAATATCGAACTCTCGCAGTCGCTCTTCACTGATCTCAATTGTGTTTCGATTCTCATTATGGCGCTCGCCACTGAGAACTCAGAGAATATAACATAATTAATTTTATTAGGAGATTAAGTATTTTCTTGCTTCTCGTCGCTCGTCGCTCGACCTTTTTTATTGCTTTTCCCCGAGCAGGTAATTTGTCGGGTGCTTTTGTCGTTATTACCGTAGTCGTAGTTAATCAATCTTAGTCAGCTAGTCATAATTAGTTAGTTTAGTCGTAATTAGTTTAGTAGTCATCATTACAATGTATTAAATTAGTGGAAATGAAGTACTGGTAATTTTTTAGTGGTAATTAATCAATTATAGTTAGTTAGTTTAGAGATAATTAATCAGTCATAATTAGTAAGTTTAGTGGTAATTACTTACTTTGCTAGTAATAAATTAGTTTAGCGGTAATGAATTAGTCCTAATTAATTTAGTGGTAATCAGTCCGGCATATTAAATTAGTGGAAATGAACTACTCGTAATTTATTTAGTGGTATTTAATCAGTCATAATTATTTAAGTAGCAATTAGTTAGGTATAACTCATTCAGTGCAAATTAGTTAGTTGTAATTAATTAAGTGGCAATGAACATATGCTTTAATAGTGGTAAGCACGGTAGTAATGAATTACCAATAATTAAGTATTCATATTTAATTACTGTTAGAAATATACCCTAAAGGCAATCATAAAGATGATTATATTTCAATATGTTCATAACATTGGATAATATGCTATCTTGTTCATAGAATAATATCAATAATATTTATTATCAAGTATGTGACTTGATTGTGAAACTCTATATTTATTGTTATGATTATTCTTAAACGTTCCCTGGTTGGAAACATGCGAGATGACATATGAATAGACTAGCATATGTATTGGTTGATGACTATGTTTCACAAGTCATGGATATGGAGATATCAAACCAATAATATTGACACATGTTAGAGACATTGGTGTTGGAAAAGACCCACCTTGAGACACTGTTGAGATTGTTATGAATCTATATATCATTAGTTGGTCTCAAGCAATGATGATGTATAATCTTTAGACCTGAGATCAACATGATTTCCTACATATGTAGTAGCACTCTTAGGGGTTGCAAAACGCTACTCGTAACAGGGTAGTTATAAAGGTAGCTTTCAGGTATGCTATGAAATATGCAGAGTGGTGTGACTGGTCGGATATGGGATTTACCCCTCCTAACATAACAGGAGAGATGTCTCTAGGCCCCTCGTTGTGGTCAGATAAAGAAAGTGCATGGCCATGCCACTAGTGTCGACCACATGAAGTTATTCGACACTTGATCGAGACAGTATTGAACAGTCCATGGATAATACAAAATCTCACCTCGAGTTCAACAAGACATCGTGAGGCAAATGGAGTATACACGAGAAGGTCTTTCAGTTCGATCAGATACGGACTAGTCGTATGGAGATACGAGCTGGTTGTAGACTGGTCGAACATGGTCACTAAGTAGTCGAAACCTGGTCGTAAGGAGTTACGAATTGGTCGAGACCAAATATGAACTGGTCGTATAGAGATACGAGCAGGTTATTAGTGATATGGACCTAGTCGTAGATCATATTGCATTAAGGTTCGTTCGATATATTCTATGTGTGTTTGGGAATCGTTAGGTGCTGCTAGGTACCGCTGACGACTAGTGGTCGGAAAAGAATTTTCGAGTCACAACCGATTACACATGAACCTATAAGGTCGCATGCTTAAAGGGCTGTTATTTGATTTGGATGGTGATCCAAATTCTTGTAGGCCTCGAGTTCGTAATGGGCCTCAATTTCGAGACCCATCATGGATGCCTATAAATAGAGGGGCGGTGGCAAGGGGTGTGATGACGATCTTTTGAAGAACTTCCTGAAACCCTAATAGCCACGTCTTCCTCAACAACGCTGCCGGTGCTAGCACTCCAACGCGTGGTGTCCCTGCCCCGTACGTGTCGGTACATTGGAGGTGTTGTTGCGAAGCATCAGCACTAGAACGATCCGTAACTCAATATAACCACTCGGAGGAGCAGACGGTGGTGAGTACGACTACTCGTAGGAGAAGACACGCGGTGAGTACGACCACTCAGAGGAGAAGACGTGCGGTGAGTACGACTACGACCGCATCATCTTGCTACATCGACTCTACTTTCGCTACGAGTCGGCGCGTCTAGTGGTAATCTCGTGATCTATTACTAGCGGAGGTTCCTTGGTTGCGTGGTAAAAATTTTATTTTGTGTTATCATAGCCTTTCCACGATCCTTCAATTACACATATGTAATCCATCACTTGCATGCAATTTATCGTATTTAATTACACATATGTATCGTGGATGAGGTTGTTGTGGCTTTAGATAATTTTGAACATGCATGACTTGTTTGTGTTTTATGGTGATGGTCTCGTACGGGCCGGATCCGATGGGTTAAACCTATTGAGACGCGAATACAAGGTGGTCCGGGCAGAGGGTCTCGATGCGATGAATATTCACGAGCTTCGAAGTTGCATATGGAGGGAGTCCATCACGGAGGCAATGACGAAGAAACTTGTTATCGAGGGGATCACCTGCACGAATGACGCGTGGGAGCTGGTCAAGGTGCATGGAAGCGTAGCATGAAAGCAGTACATGTAGATTGCCTCTCAGCCCAAGGCGGCCATTCACGGGAGGTTGGTGGTGTACGTGAATTTTGAACGCATGATTCTGGGAAACCTTGATGATGACGAGGCCTCTACAAGCGGACAAGCGTGGCCCAAGCCTGAAGACGGCAACACGGAATGTGCTGCCTTGGAGGGAAGACTCACACATAATTTTGTGTGAAATGAGGGGGCGGAAATGTGGTGGTTGGCCCACATTGATTGCCATGAAAATCTACTGGACGAGCCTCTCGGGTCGGAGTCCGACGAGGACGCCGACCCAGGCTTGGATGGTAGCGATGAGGACGCACACCAAGTCGGTGGTCTAACCAGGAGAATTGTGTCATCAGAGATGCCTTACGTGGCATCGAGACTTGATGATATTGTGGTGCGTTCACTCATACTGCCGCAAAAAGAAGGCTCCCACTGGGGGTTTGGTGCTGACACATTCTTAGTTGGGCAGCGCTTCCCTAGCAAGGCAGTCGTGCAACAAGCTATAGCATGATATGTCTTGTCTATCAGCCGTGTGTACCGAGTGCACCGGTCCACCCTAGGAAAGTATGCAGTGAAGTGCGTAGTGGAAGGCGGTCCTAACAAGGTCAGTGCTCACTGAACAAAGATCTTCGACTCGGTCTTCACGGTCATGGCGCTGATTGACCATACTTGCGAGCTTAGCGAGCCCCTGCGGTAGCATCGGAACGTGACTTTTGCATATGTTGCAAGCCTCACCGGGCACCTAGATGAGGGAGACGTGTCCGTCTCCCCCCAAGATGCTGATGTCGAAAGTCGCCAATCTGGTTGGCTATCCAGTCAGCTACAACAAGATCCGGCGAGCAAAGCAGAAAGTCATCGAGTCCATGTACAAAACATATGAAGAGGCATACAACCTTGTGTCGAGATTGCTTAACCAGATTGCCAAATCAAACCCCGGCATGTAGATAAACAAGCTTGACTGTGAAAATGTCGGGGGGGGGGGGGCTAACTGCTTCATACTGGACCGGGTGTTCTGGGCTTTCGCCTAGGCCATCGGGGGCTTCAAGTTCTGTCGTTCGTGCTAACAATGGATGACACTTTCCTCACGGGGGGTATAAGGGCACCATCCTCACCGCGGTGGCGGCCGACGCGAATGACCAACTTCTCCTGGTGGCATTTGCCACTGTGGAGAGCGAGAACGTATCTAGCTAGTTGTGGTTCGTAACGAATGTGAAGAGGGTGGTGGTGGGAGATCGGTGCAACGTCTTCCTAATCACAGACCGCAATGTTGGATTGTTGGCGGTCATCAACACCATGCAGCATGGGATGGGATCCCCATCACCAGTGGAACGACGTGTAATCCAGGTGGTGCATGAAGCATCTTGCATCTAACTTGTTCACACGTTTCCACAATCAGGAAGTTATGAAGACGTTCAAGGCATTGTGTTTGTTGAACCAGAGACGAAAGTTTGAGTCCATCTAGAGGGACCTCGAACACCAGACTGCGAAGCATACAAGGTAGTCCACTCCGGAGGTACTGGAGGGAGAGCAACCCAGCAGTGCTATAAGTTTCTCCGAGTGGATTCATTGCCATACTCCTGAATTGAAGAAATTGTCCCTCCTCTATGACACAGACGGTGTGAGGTAGGGGATTATGACGGCCAACATGTCTGAGGTGTACAATAGCATCCTCAAAGGTGTGTGGTGCCTCTGTATCACCGCGATCGTCGAGGAGACATAGACTCACACTGTTTGTTATTTCATTAATAGAGCCACCGCAGCCAAGTGACAGATGGAGGAAGGCAAGCAGTAGTCCGAGAACATGCAGAGGCACATGAACCAGAAGATGGAGAAGGTCCGAATGCTCAAATCAGGTGATCGGTGTCCTCAGGGGGAAGTACGAGTTTAGGCTTCGACAGAAATACATCAACAATCATGCTAGGGGGAAAGGAAACAGGCATGCACCCTGAGTGATATGGTAACATGCACCTGCAACAAGCCGAAGCTCCTGCACAAGCCATGCTCGCATGTGTACAAGGTGTGTGCGTAAATGAGGCAGATGTCTACGCCGTACATCTCCGAGTATGATGACATGCACTATCTTTTCGGCACATGGAGTGTAGAGTTTTACTCATATGGCTTGGAAATATACTACAAGGATCTTTGGTCGACATGCCTAAATGAGGCCCTAACAAGGCCTTGAAGACAATAGGGAAGGAATGACAGCAGATGCGTGCTTCCAGAACGACATAGATGCCAGCCAACGTACCAGTTTTAGCCGCACAATCAAGTGCAGGATATGCAAGACCCTGGACACTCAATGAAGGATTGTCACAACAGGCCGAGCGGGTCTGTCGTCATTCAATGTCGTAATTTATTGTATTATCCGCCTTATTACGTAGAGTTTTCATCATTATTATGTTTTTCACTGTACGGTGCACTGACATCATGGAATCGCAGGCCATGGACGACTTCGACATACGACACCGACATGGGGAGTCCTACGACATGGGGAAGGGGCAGGCTCCTTCGACCGAGATCGGCCGATGTCATAGCGTATCCGCCCGCCTGGGCACACTCCGTATCGAAGATGTGAATTATATACAATTTACAACCTTATTACATTTGTTATTGTACGATCCACTTACAACACGGAATCGCAGGACATGGGCGACTTCGACACTCGCTGCCACCGTGGGCAGCCCCGAGACAAGGGGCACTAACATTGTTAAATATGACACACTTTATTAATTTATCAGTTTAATATGGATGATATTATTTAATATTATCTTATACCACAGGCTAGATAAGATTGTACATAAACTAACAAAGAGAAATATGTGGCATGCAGATCATATAATGATGTATCGTAACCTTCAAAATGCACACGAGTCAGAGGTTACGGTACGTCGTTATATGATCTGCATACCACACATTTCCCTCGATTAGTTCGTGTACAATCTTATCTAGCCTGTGGTATAAGACAATATTAAATAATATCATTCGATTGCAATAAACCAGCGCGTGTTTCATGTAACGCTTGAAATATCGACAATTATCTGTATGAAAATGTATATTGCAACTTCATTGCAAACCCCAATTCTGTTACGAGTATTTTGTGTGCAAATTCATGAAATCCTAATTTTCGAAACCAAAATCCAAATTTACAAGACCTAAATCATTAATATCCAAGCCAATTTCATAATACATATAAAATTGTCCAAATATTACACAATCAAGTTCACTGTTTAAGGAGCCTTCAAAATAAAATTCATATTTTTTAGCTCTTTTTCTATATTTACAAATTCGTACAAATAGTGCATTTAAATGAAATTGCGAGAAAAAATCAGAACGAGTAAAATTATGGAAAAATCATACAAGCAAGTACACCATATTACGAGCATTCACATAAAGTTTCATAATTTTTTGAACACTTTTGCTACATTTTAATAACCTACGAATACAGTCGAAGCCCTATTCGACAAAACCCGACGTGGAAGCTTTGCGCAACGACATGACCTGACGAGGCAGCTTTACGCAATGACATGACCGGACGAGGTGGCTTTGCGTAGCGACATGACCCGACGATTCCTCCTCGGGGTCGCTGCCTCACGAACTCGAATTTCCTTCATCCGGACTACAATCCAGCCACGTACATAAGGCCGACACGGCATTAGAACTTCAACACAATCTCACTCAGATGGAGAGCCAATGGGATGAGATCGGGAACTAGCCAGGCGTGTCGCGGCCCGGGACGAACAATCGGAGCATGCCAGGAGGGCACCTTCCGCGATGACGCCCCCCGTAGCAACAACCCCTACCTGAATATTCTAGCCAAGCATTCGCCGCAACACCTGCCCAAGGGGGAGACGTCGTTCCTCTATTGGCGCAGGGACACATGCAAGTTCTTCAAGTTCAAGTAGTGGCTCAGCCTGGGCATGCGTTACTGGGGTTGCACCAACTACTCCTATGACTATCCTGACCATTGTTGGGACACAGACCACTATTGGCAGCCAGTAAGGATCAGCTACAGTATGTTCCTCTACCATTTCTCTTTCAAAGTACGCACTGAACTAATAACCTCTCACATCTACCTGTAGTCCCTGGATCTGCTATGTGGCTACCGCAAGTGGATCAACCAAGGGATCAACCCACGCTACCAGTGGCTTCTCGACTGCGAGGAGTGGTATGCCAAGAGGTTCCGCGAGAGGTGGGAGGAGGAGCGTCGTAGCGAAGAGCACAACGAGTGTATCCAGCGGGAGACGCAAGCTCATCTCGAGACGTGCATGCGTAGGGAGCGCGAGAAAAAGAGAGAAATGGCGGCCGACAAGGAGTACAATGCTGAGCTCGCAAGGAAGGATAAATGGCTTCGGTCCACGTAGTAGGTCGGGCCATTCTGTAGTCCCCCTTCTTACCCACCATGTTATTCCTATCTTCTAAAGGTATGTATACTTACATGATCCGGATGCTTGTGTCGTAGTGTATCGTAGTAGTAGCGAGGATGACTAAAGCAATTAGCTGAACCATCATGTCATGTTACCATGTGTAACATGCTTCTGTCTGCGGACTCTAATGTAGTTTTGGTTCCGTGCCTCGTACTTTACCTTCGGTCGATTAGCAGTCAATTGACCTTTGGAGAGTTCCTATAGGGTCTGTCGTACCCATCAAATAGTAGTCATCAATTAGTAGCTTTCCTTACTTGATTTATTTTCTTTCCTATTGAGACATGAAAACAAGCCTATATTGCAAGTACGACTCTTCTAGTGGAATCCCAGAAAAAATTATTCACACCGATATCGAATCCTCCATGTCAACAAAGCCAAATGCAACTGTAATGACCATATGAAAAAGAAAGGTGGATCAAACACAAGCAGGTGAATGAAAAAAAACTAAATTAAAATGCCAGACTATTAGAACTCGTAACATAAGAGTACAAGTTCTAGAGCATAAAGAAGCAAATATATATGTCAAATTGTATTGTGCAGTGCATGAAAAGTATGAAACCACAACATTTCAATCTAATGTTTTAGGTCATCTTCATAGTCACAACGAGCGTTCTCAGTCCATTCAAATGCATTATGTAGAAGTTCCATAAAGTACCCTGCTTTAACTCCACCAAAGTGAAGTAATGTGATAAAAAACCTTGATGTTAATGTCCTTTTCAGTTGATTACTGAGGGAAAAATGCAATGATTTATTTATTGTGAACTAAAAGAAAATTAATACGAGTGTCTATTACCTAGAGTGGTCATGTGGTAGTAAACTTTACACAATCCAAATCACATGAAATCGTAAAACTCTAATTTCTGAAACCTAAATTCCATATTTTTCAAGGTGTAAAACCTTAATTTCTGAGATAATTTTAGAACACATATTTTTTTTTTCAAATATTACACAATCAAGTATACTGTGTAAGGAGCTCTCAAAAAAAATCATAATGTTTTGAGCTTATTTTCTATATTTACATATTCCTACAAACAGTACACTTAAATAAAATTACGAGAAAAAAATCAGAGCGGGTAAAATTATGAGAAAAAAAATTACACAAGCAAGTACACCATATTAGGAGCATTCACATAAAATTTCATAATTATTGGAACTCATTTGCTATATTTTAAAAATCCTAAGAACACAACTGAAACCCTAATTGCTAAAACCATATATATATAATACTTTCTACTCCCTGGTGTAGTTACTTCCACCTTTGATATACCACCTAAAATAACTTTACATACTCTTTTATCACTTTAGGTATACTCATATACTAATTATAAGATACTCCAATGCGAACCACATGAAAAATTTGTAAGAGAGTATATATATATATATATATATATATATATATATATATATATATATATATATATATATATATATATATATATATATATATATAACGTATCTAGTGCTGATGGGTAATTCAGTGTTAATACCAATCTTGACCGTTGGATCTGAATTGAATAACCAAGATAAATACGGGCTCCCATCTCTAAACCATTTAATCATTTTGCATGCTATCACCTTCAATACACATTCATTAATGTGTCTTCATTAAACACCATGCATGCTCCTACCTCCAACGGTCAAGATTGGTATTAGCACCTTAGCACTGAATTATCCATTAGCACTAGATACGTGGTAAAAAAGTACCAATACGACAAAAATTCCTTTCCTAGCTACCAAACATGTAGGAGCAGCTTAATTAGCTAGCTTTGGGCGTGATATCGATCCATTTACTAACAGCAGGGAAGATGCATATGAGGAAACGCATATGTTAATGAGTGTTATTGATGCAATTAACAACTCCAATTAGCATTAGCATTAGCTAGCTGGGCCAAACACCACCAGTTTTTTCTTATTTTATTTTACTGAAACCAGCTAGCTCCAGGATTGTTTTATTTTCTGTTTCATTGATGGGTTGCCTCCTCTGAACACATACTCCAAGATTAGTTGTGCGCCATTCAGTTCAGCGGGTTTACGACCAAACTGGAGTATCAATTGCGAAACAAATGGAGTGCTAATCGACGAGCAGTACTAGTCGTCGTCCGCAGGGGTGGAGCCAATTAGGTCCATCCAGTGTTACAGGATATCGAATCTTAAAAAAAATTAATAGATATTATTATGTATATACTATACATATACCCTTTAACCCAAAAGTTATACACCCGGTTCAGTCCAACGTCCGATCTCTTATAGCTAAAATTATTATTTAGTACAGTGTTATTTGAAAAATTATATATATATTTATATATATGATAAAATAGTAAACTCTGATTATTTTCATTCTAATTCTTACTGTACATACTAGCACCAGTCCCTCAGCAGTAGGACCCTGCTGATGGGATCGACGTTGAATCTTCCCGACTTACTCGGACTTAAAAAATGACTTGCAGCTCGTGCTGTAACTATACGCAGATTCGGTCTGTGAAGACAGGCTGGATTTATCTGCTCCCTTTCCATTGAACTGGAGGTATGAATCTTTTCTACTATTTTTATTGGTGACAGGTTTCTATTTCAATTAAAACATCAATAGAAGTCTGTCACCATTTCAAATGTCTACAAGTATCTAGTTTTGTAAAAACAAATTGACTATTTTTTTAACTATCTTTCAAAATAATATTATTTAAAAAAAATCATAATTCACTTATACTTCAATACTCCCCCTCACGTGTAGGCTCCCTCGTGCCTATGATATGGAATAGAGTGTGCTTCAATTAATATTTTTAATTGCGTCACCGAGTCTTGAACTCAAGATCTCTTAGTTCTGATACCATATTAAATTGTATGAACCAATCAATTAACACAAAATCTTAAACTGGTGAGAAAATATGGACAATTCACTTGTACTTAACAAATATACTCGTTGCGTGACCTAACCCACAGCTGCGCTTGCATGACAAATGTGGTCGACCAACGCCTTGTTGGAACTAATTTACGATGTACCCCTTCAATTCACAAAAGTAAGTCTTTTTGGACACCGACTCTGTCCTCAAAATGCAATTTGATCACTAATTATTATTATAATATATTTATAAAACCCAATAAAATTATAATATTATGATAGTACTTTTCAAGACGAATCTACACATATAATTTTTATATAAATAATCTAAATGTTTAAAATAATATCGATAGTCAAAGTTTTCAAAACTCGACTAAACTTATTCAAAAAGACTTGATTTCGTGAACCAACCGGATGGTGTAACTGCACTACTCCGGTACGTACGCTGCAGCCAGCAACTGAACACAGATGCAATATATATATACACACACACAACTATTTTTGTAAATACGAGATGAAAAAGTGCCAATACAACCAAAAATTCCTTTCCTAGCTACCAAACTGGAGTATTTACTGCTGAACTGAAGATGGACTGGTGCTAGTGTGAAAAGCACCCTCAGACTGCAATCCCTCCATCGTAATTCAGATTCAGAAACAGACAGCAGCATAATTAGCTAGCTTTGGGCGTGATATCGATCCATTTACTGATAGAAGGGAAGATGCATGTGAGGAAACGCACATGTTAATGAGTGTTAGTGATGCAATTAACAACTCCAATTAGCATTAGCATTAGCATTAGCTAGCTGGGTCAAACGCCACCAGTTTTTCTTATTTTATTTTACTGAAACCAGCTAGCTCCAGGATTGTTTTATTTTCTGTTTCATTGATGGGTTGCCTCCTCTGCACACATACTCCAAGATTAGTTGTGCGCCATTCAGTTCAGCTGGTTTACGACCAAACTGGAGTATCAATCGCGAAACAAATGGAGTGCTAATCGACGAGCAGTACTAGTCGTCGTCGTCGTCGTCGTCCGTGCTTGCTGTCTGTTTCTGAATCTGAATTACGATGGAGGGATTGCAGTCCGAGGGTGCTTTTCACACTAGCACCAGTCCATCTTCAGTTCAGCAGTAGGACCCAACTGCTGGGATGGACGTTGAATCTTACTCGGACTTAAAAAATGACTTGCAGCTTGTGCTGTAACTAATACGCGGATTCGGTCTGTGAAGACAGGCTGAATTTATCTTCATTTTCCTATAGAGTCCTGTGTTTATTTTCCTTCAGGGAAAAGGGAGGAAGATGGAAATTTCAGCTTTGGAAATGGTATAAATCTCCTCATTGCCCAAGGAAAAATACTCCATTATGTAGGACTAGTTGCTGAAATGAGGCATCTTGATGGAAACCCTTTCCTTCCTGTGTTATCCATCCTGTAAGTAACATGAGGTCATGGAAAGGGAGAAGAACGAGAGAAAGGAGCACAGCTTGGTAAATGTTGGGAAACTATGGAGCACAGCTTGGTAAATGTTGGGAAACTATGGATTTGATTCAGCAGCTGGCTCATATATCTATCTTAAACCCTAGCAAAGTCTCTAGTCTATTAATAGGGGGTACTAGTCACTATAAAATGTTGATAGCTTGAAGAGCAATAAGGAGAAGCAAAAAGTCTCATATATCTCTGTGTTCAAATCTACTATTTTGTTCTTATGTTCTTGCATTGTTTGATGTGATTCTATATTTTGTCTATGAGGTGATCGTTCGAACTGGACTCACCAGCGACGGTTCCACAACATGTTATCATCACGATCGACTCTGCATGGATCGAAAGGTAACCGTCGTAGCACAACCCTCGTAGATTGAATCGTTTTCTATATCGCTTTCAATTCTGCAATTATTGCTTTCTAGATTGTTTTATCCTACGGTGCAAATCCGCTCTAATCTACCGTGAGCTGACTTGAAGTCGCCGACACAATGCCGATCGGTAGATTGCATTCAAGAGTAGATGATGATTGCACTGTGGATTGCAAATATGTTCTAATCAACCGCGAGCCGACCTGAAGTCGCCAGCCAAACCGATCGGTAATTGTAAGAATAGTAAAAAACGACTGACCTACCGCGGCTGCACTGCCTTTGCTCCCACACGAGCGCCGCCTCCACCACCGGTTCGCAGCCGCGATGGCCCCGCATCGCCACACCGGCCCTCGGCTTTGCACGGCCGCGCCGCCGACCGCATGAGCACGCAATGTCACCATTGACCCTCGACGGCTGCGGCCGCCCTCCGCCGCCGAAGTTGCACGCGCGCGGTCTGGAGCCAAGACCGCCACCTCTTGCATGGTCGCCGGCACGAAACCGCCAGAGTCTCGCCGCGCACGGCCATGGCGCCGCCCAAGCAAAAGAAGAAAAAGGGATAAGGGAAGGAGTAGATAGCGCCCGATGCCGCACGGCGCGCCACCACCTTATCGGCCGGCGGTTGCGCCCAGCGGCGTCGCTGGTCGCCACGCCGCCGCCCCGATGTGGTCAGACGCTATCAAGGCTCGACTCGTCTTGGCTCAAGTCGCCGCACACCAACCCAAGAAGTCGCGCTACTGATTGAGCCGTCGCCGAAAGGCCCATACGCGATCAGATCGACTCTTGCCGCTGCCGCTAAGCGCACCACATCGCGCTGGCACACCCCGTGCCCGCTCGTCGTGTCCCGAAGACGCGCCACCGCCGGCCTGGAGCCGGACTACCACCGGCCAATAGCCAGCCCCCGACCACTCTTGTCCACCGTGGACCAATGCACACCCATGGACCCAGTCCATAGGATGTGCGACCCACCTGTCAGCTGACGCAATAAAATAATTTTTTTCTTTAGAAAAATAATTCCAAAAATCATAATTTTCTTCATTTCATGTGTTTTTCAAACTTTCGAGAGCTCGTTCTCGTTCATTCGAGCTCCGATTCAGGTGATTCAAATTTCTAAATTCATCTAAATTCAGTATCTTTCATTTGGTTCTAGTTTGGTAATTTTTGGATTTTATTTATAATTTTTTTATTTATTTAGCTCTTTTCGCACGTATAGATTCTAGCATTTGAGAAAAATATTGGACCCGACGACCGAAGCAGCTCATCACTTCAAGGAAGGCAAGTCGTAGACCTTTGATCATGTCGTACCCACTCTATAAATTTAGGTTGCTTTCTATCAACATGCATTGCTAGTTTTATAATAATGGTTTTGGAAATAGTTAATTACCTACTTACCATTATGCCTCCTTAGATAATTGTGAATGACATGTTGGCATATACCATTGGGCACCATATATTGGGTAATCATAGTTGGACATTATTGTAATACCAACTTGGGTATCGTATATGCTTAGCCATACTTTAGCTATTTGATGGGATTCATGATCGCATGCTTATATATTTAAACACTATTTAATGAAAGATGGAATTGTGGCATGACCACTGTTATTAAAAGATGTTGTGCCATGGCAAGGGTTGTCATTTGGTCGGGATGAACCAAATATAATTTATACTCGGGTGAGTGATCGTACAGTAAAGGGGGTGATTTTATGATGCGGTTGCCTCACCTGAGTAGTGTCTAAGGACTTAACTTTGTGCGCTATTGATCTGGACCATACCGTACAACCACAAGTCTATTTATGGGGTAGATCCGCCAACTAATTAGCAACGTTTTGTTTTGGTTCTGTTTGGGTTGATGAATGGCGCGAGAGGGGGCTAGTGTGGCGAATACTTAGCAAGCGGAATCGAGTCAAAATAAAGCTTTGTAAAAGTATTGTGATAATCACTTAGTCACACGCCTTCGGAAGCGTGAAATGCCTAACAGTATAAGATGATTATCTCTTATGGATCAAGCTGTACAAGCTCTGCAGAGTGTTAAAAACTATTCGAATAGTCGTGTCCCCGGTTATGAAAAATGCATAGTGATTTCACACGAGGGTAGATTTTCATAAAAATGTTGGATTGGTTTGGTTGGGAAGCGATCTGGATGTGGTTAATGGTTGGAAAGTGAACAGAGTGTTCACTAATTGTTTCAAAGAACTTGTTTACTTATGTATTAATCTTTTGAATTATGTTTTACAATCTACCTATTGTATTTAATGTCAATACCGCTTTCTGCAAATTAAACATAAAGCTATACTTGTTCAAGCCTTGTATGAATACTATTTGCATACATTTCCCTACGACTTGCTAAGTACTTTATGTACTCACAGCTGTACGTCATTTGTTGATCAGTCACTGAAGAAGAATTAGGGTACACCGAGTTCTACAAGGAAGATTATTTCGAAGACTATGCGAGCTAGATCGCGTCCTCCACTCAATTGCCTGTGGGCATGTCGGATGGTGCAACTCGCATTGGCAAATGATAGAGTACTCTACTCCATCATGATCATCAAGTAAATGAAGGAGAAGAGCGAGAAGGGTGAGATACACCGGTCATTCAAGATGGACACAAGAGATCTTCGCTTTGAGATATTGTGCAGGGATAAATGATGTCGCGGGACGAACCGCGAGAGGACCGCGCTAGTTACGTATGCACTTGCAACAAGCCTCTTCTTCTGTATAGGCCCTGCTCCCATATCATAGCCGCATATTCGACGGTGGCGCGATATCCTGGTCAGTACCTCTCTGACTATTTCAACAAAGATGAGGTGATGCAAACCCGGAGTGCAGAAATATATAGTTACGGTGTAGTTGGCCATTTCACTAGACATCCGACCTAGGAGCAACTTATATAGGCCGTGGACATTGATATGCTGAAGGGAAAGGTTGACCGCGATAGGTAGGACACATCAGGAATGACATGGACGAAGTAGAAGTTGGGTATTGTACGAAGAAGTGCTTCATTTACAGGAAGTCTGGTCACATCTTCAAGAAATACCATACGAGAAATCCACATGACAAAGGAGCCATCGGCAGTCCAAACGTCACCGCAGGGACCTCATTCGACCGGCCCCTCGAGGCGGTCCACATGGCAGACGTTGAGGTTGCGGCCACGGGAAAGGTTCGTCCTGTTGAAATATGCGGTGCCAATGCTTTGTAATATCACTTTGATTATCGAATAACTAGGTGATAACGTTGCGGTGAATGGTTTGTAATGTCAGTATGATTTGTCCGTAAAATATGTGACGACGTTGCGCTGAATGTTATGTAATGTCATTGTGTTTTGTCGACAAAAAGATGTTATAACGTTGTGCTGAATGTTTATGTAATATCAGTGTGATTTATTAACAAAAGATGTTATGACGTTGTGCTGAATGTTTTCTAATATTATTGTGATTTGTCGACAAAATATGTGTTCGAAAATAGTCAGTACAAAAGCAGTGAAGATGTCCCTATCATCATTTCAACTAACGACAGAGACTGTTGAAGCTCTTATCGTCACTGCCTACGATACTGTCGCCATTTGAAATGACAACATTAGTCTAATTTTTTATAAAAACCCGACTATTATTTATTTGTATTTTTAAAATAATATTATTTTAAAAAATGGCAAAAAGAAGGCCAGGACTCGGTGCATTCACCGGTAGGTGATCGTCACGACAGCAGCTGCCTGCCTTGGACGCGCTTCCTTGTACAGCTTTTGCTTTTTTCCATGCATCCAAAAGAAGCTTTAAAGAAAAGCCTTAAATAAACAAAGAAATAATAATCTTACTAGTAATCAAATAATCCCACAAATTTTTGTTTAAAATTCCTGCCCTGCCCTTTTGTTTGAAATTTTCTTGGCACTCCTCCCTCCCCTACCACTACCACCCCCCATGTGAATGTCTGAGGGTGCCCCGGTGATCTCGTGTACCTCTTCAGCTCTTCTTGCTGCCGCTTCCTGTGGTTTTCGTCTTCTCTTCCCCACTCGGAAGCTCACCAAACCCACCCTCGCAATCCCTACTAGTATCAGTACCAGAACTCGCCTCCTCCTCTCCCATATCTTCCTTATTAGTACCACTAAGAGTCCCCCTCTCTTCGCCTTCCATTCATACCAAAACAAGTGCGCACGCCATTACTCCAACCTCTGTGCGCTCCTTCCTGGGTTTGAATCGTCCTCGACTCCGAGTGGGATGGTAAGAAGAATCCACCAGTACTTGTTCCACTGCTCTGAATCCTGTGGGCGCGTGCGTGGGGTGGTTCTTGATTCGGTGATCTGGGAGAGTGTGCGTCACGGCGGCGTTGGGTTCGGGTAGATCGATGGGATTTTGAGGTTAAAGGTGTGATTTTTGGGTGTGCCAGGATGTCCTGGAACATAGTTTTGTGTTCATTGTCTTTCTTACCTCGGATTGTGGGGGGCAAAGGCGACAACTTTTTTGGTTAGATCTGTTCGTTTCCGCCGTCATTTCGGTGTGTCGTGTTTCTCACAAAGTTTGAAACTTGGTTGGACCCGGGATTTCAGCCTGATCTTTTGTTCGCTGTCTGATTTGCTTAAGGAAAGTGCTTGCCGTGTGTAAAAGTTGTAATCTTTGAGCAGAAACCTGCCATTTTCAAATCCCATATGTGAAAAATAGGATTATGATTTGTTCTTGGATTTGCTCCGCAGATCAACCAGTGATCGATCCATAGCTCGCATCGCTACCGCCTTAGAAGGACGCCATGGCTTCCAGCGGTGGCGGCGTCCTTCGCCACAGCAACAGCAGCCGCCTCTCGCGCATACCCTACTCCGGTGAGGACGCCCGCGCCCAGGACCCCGGCGCCGGCGGCGACCGACCGATGGTGACCTTCGCCCGCCGCACACACTCCGGGCGCTACGTCAGCTACTCCCGCGACGACCACGACAGCGAGGTCGGCAACAGCGGCGACTTCTCGCCGGACCGGCAGGAGTTCCTCAACTACCACGTCCACATTCCGGCCACCCCGGACAACCGGCCCATGGAGGTGGCCGTGGACCCGGCCATCTCGGCCCGGGTGGAGGAGCAGTACGTCTCCAACTCGCTCTTCACCGGCGGCTTCAACAGCGTCACGCGCGCCCACCTCATGGACAAGGTGATCGAATCGGAGGCCAGCCACCCGCAGATGGCCGGCGCCAAGGGCTCCTCCTGCGCCATTAACGGCTGCGACAGCAAGGTCATGAGCGACGAGCGCGGCGAGGACATACTGCCCTGCGTGTGCGACTTCAAGATCTGCGCCGAGTGCTTCGGCGACGCCGTCAAGAACGGCGGCGGCGTGTGCCCTGGCTGCAAGGAGTCGTACAAAGCCACGGAGCTGGAGGATTTGGTCGGTGGCGCCGCCGCGGCGGGGGCGAGGCCGACGCTGTCGCTGCCTCCGCCGCCCGGCGGCGTTGCCGCGTCGAGGATGGAGAGGCGGCTGTCGATAATGCGGTCGCAGAAAGCCATGACCAGGAGCCAGACCGGCGACTGGGATCACAACCGGTGGCTGTTTGAGACCAAGGGCACTTATGGGTATGGCAATGCCATCTGGCCAAAGGAGAATGAGGTGGAAAGCGGCGGCGGAGGCGGGCTGAGTGGAGCCGACGGGCAGCCGGCAGAGTTCACGAGCAAGCCATGGAGGCCGCTCACTCGGAAGCTGAAGATCCCTGCTGGCATCCTTAGCCCATACAGGTATATGACTCCGTATTTTTTAAACTAAATACAGGTATATGTCTCGCATTGCATATCTGTTCAAATTCTGATTCATGTGCGCATATTATACTGGTTTGGTCCATTGATCATATAGGAAATGTATTGTTTTGTGATGGATTTGACTTGATTAATCTTAGAATGCATTTAAAGTCAAACTCTGTTCAACCTGGATTTGTAGATTAGTCCCAGTTGTTGTGGTTTAGTCTCTGTTCAATAAAGTAGTACGTTAGGTGAGTTGTTAGATCTGTGGTGCTTCTTCTGATCTCTTCGTAACGTCCAAACAAATATGATGCATCATGGTATTTATATGACTAAATATTTTCTCCCCATCACTTGTCTATTAAATTTAAATTTGTACACTTGATTTCTATTTAGTATTAAAGCTCATGCTGTTTAGATGGCATCTATTTGATCCTGGCACAAGAGCCAACTGCATTGGCAGTGGCACACATGTTAAATGTTGTCTCATCATCCTTGGAGTTTGGTGATGGAAGACCTGACTCTGCAATTTCTATAATGATGTCCTCCTGTGCACTAACCTTGGTTTCTCGGTGCTTCCCACAGGCTTCTCATTCTTATCCGCATGGCTGCTCTTGGTCTGTTCCTTGCATGGAGAATTAAACACAAGAATGAGGATGCAATGTGGCTATGGGGGATGTCGGTTGTTTGTGAACTCTGGTTTGGCTTTACTTGGCTATTGGACCAGCTGCCAAAGTTGTGCCCTGTTAACCGAGCAACTGACCTCGCTGTCCTGAAAGACAAGTTTGAGACCCCAACACCGTCAAACCCTACTGGAAGATCTGATTTGCCGGGGCTCGATATATTTGTGTCCACCGCAGATCCAGAGAAAGAACCTCCATTGGTCACAGCAAACACTATTCTATCCATCCTTGCTGCTGATTATCCTGTTGAGAAGCTTTCTTGCTATGTTTCTGACGATGGAGGTGCTCTCCTGACATTTGAAGCAATGGCCGAAGCTGCTAGCTTCGCTAACATGTGGGTTCCTTTTTGTCGCAAACACGACATTGAGCCTCGCAATCCGGAGAGCTACTTCAATCTGAAGAAGGACCCATACAAAAACAAGGTCCGTCCGGATTTTGTGAAGGACAGGAGGAGGGTCAAGAGAGAGTACGACGAGTTCAAGGTCAGGATCAACGGGTTGCCTGACTCGATTCGCCGCCGCTCCGACGCATACCATGCCAGAGAGGAAATCAAGGCCATGAAGAGGCAGCGAGAGGCTGCTCTTGACGATGCGGTGGAACCTGTTAAAATTGCTAAAGCTACCTGGATGGCTGATGGCACACATTGGCCTGGTACCTGGATTCAACCATCTGCTGAGCATACTCGGGGTGACCATGCTGGAATAATTCAGGTAGACATCTTCATATCACCTTTCTTCTCCTTGACCTTCTGTATTGGTTGAAATGTGGCCTCTGTACATAAAGAGAATCTGCATTATACTTGAGAGAGAGTCAACCATCTTTGGTGCTGAAGTATGGTGCTTCAATAGTGGTAATGAACAAGATAGGTAGCTGCATATAGGCAGTAAGACAAGTTTTCACGAGTAATTACAAATTTCCTTTGAACAGAAATATACACATGGTTTTCGGTGTTTGTATGCTATATATGCAACAACATGTCAATCTGCTGTGTCTCTATCCAATGGTGCAAGGAAAAACGCACCCTTTTGATCACTGTTGTTCTGTGCTTCAGGTAATGCTGAAACCTCCTAGTGATGATCCCTTGTACGGCAGCAGCGGCGAAGAAGGCGGACCTCTTGACTTCACTGACGTCGACATCCGTTTGCCGATGTTGGTCTATGTGTCCAGAGAGAAGCGCCCAGGATATGACCACAACAAGAAGGCGGGTGCAATGAATGCCCTGGTCCGTTCATCCGCTGTCATGTCGAATGGGCCTTTCATCCTCAACCTTGATTGTGACCACTACGTTTACAACTCGCAAGCTTTCCGTGAAGGCATGTGCTTCATGATGGACCGTGGTGGCGACCGTATTGGCTATGTCCAGTTCCCGCAGCGTTTTGAGGGCATTGATCCATCGGATCGCTATGCTAACCACAACACCGTCTTCTTTGATGTCAACATGCGAGCGCTAGACGGTATCATGGGACCGGTCTACGTCGGCACCGGCTGCCTGTTCCGCCGCATTGCTCTGTACGGGTTTGACCCTCCACGCTCCAAGGAACATAGTGGCTGCTGCCGCTGTTGCTTCCCCCAGAGGCGCAAGATCAAGACTAGCTCGGTTGCGTCGGAAGAGACACGGGCTCTGCGAATGGCGGATTTTGACGATGAGGAAATGAACCTGTCGACATTTCCCAAGAAGTTTGGTAACTCCAACTCCCTCGTCAACTCTATTCCTATTGCCGAATTCCAAGGGCGTCCGCTTGCCGATCACCCTGGTGTCAAGAATGGCCGTCCTCCTGGTGCTCTCGCTGTCCCTCGCGACCTTCTTGATGCTTCCACAGTTGCCGAGGCCATTAGCGTCATCTCATGCTGGTACGAAGACAAGACCGAGTGGGGTCAGCGTGTTGGATGGATTTACGGTTCGGTCACAGAGGATGTTGTCACGGGTTACCGGATGCACAACCGTGGATGGAAGTCGGTCTACTGTGTCACCAAGCGTGATGCTTTCCGTGGCACTGCACCGATCAACCTTACCGACCGTCTCCACCAGGTGCTACGGTGGGCTACTGGTTCAGTGGAAATCTTCTTCTCCCGCAACAACGCGCTGCTCGCAAGCCGGAGGATGAAGTTCCTCCAGAGGATTGCCTACCTGAATGTTGGCATCTACCCCTTCACGTCCATCTTCCTCATCGTCTACTGCTTCCTGCCGGCGCTGTCCCTCTTTTCCGGGCAGTTCATTGTGCGGACACTCAATGTGGCCTTCCTCACCTATCTGCTCATCATCACTCTCACGCTGTCCATGCTTGCGGTGCTCGAGATCAAGTGGTCAGGCATCAGTTTGGAGGAATGGTGGAGGAATGAGCAGTTCTGGCTTATTGGAGGGACCAGTGCTCACCTTGCTGCTGTGCTTCAGGGTCTTCTCAAGGTGATTGCCGGTATTGAGATCTCCTTCACGCTGACCTCCAAATCTGGCGGAGACGATACAGAGGACGAGTTTGCTGACCTCTACATCGTCAAGTGGACGTCGCTCATGATCCCACCGATCGTCATCATGATGGTGAACCTGATTGCCATCGCCGTCGGGTTCAGCCGGACAATATACAGCGAGATCCCCCAGTGGAGCAAGCTCCTTGGTGGTGTGTTCTTCAGCTTCTGGGTGCTGGCTCACCTGTACCCGTTCGCCAAGGGGCTGATGGGGAGGAGAGGACGGACGCCGACTATCGTCTTCGTCTGGTCTGGCCTTCTCGCCATCACCATCTCGCTCCTGTGGGTCGCCATCAACCCACCGTCCCAGAACTCTCAGATCGGTGGATCCTTCACATTCCCCTGAGCTCCTCCTTTCGGCTTATCGTATGAATCTTCTTATATCATTGGTTCCGGCAGCATTCATCCTCAGAGCCGATGGAGAGTACATTCTGACTGTTCCCTATGGCTTATGTGTTTTGGTCGTGAATGATACTATGATGGATCGTAGTACTTCTTTTGTTCGTTCGTTTTTGTTTCAAGATGAGCACTGCTTCTGTTTGGACCTGGACATCAAGTACGAAAATTCAGAAGTTTTCATTCTTGCAGCCCGTTGAGATGTATGCATTCGCTAAGCTTGCCGTTCTTCTGTGCCGCCTTAGTTAAGTTAGTCCGTTCGTTCATGGCATTGTGATTGTGATCTATTACTGACCTGTGTTGCATTGCCTTCTCCGAGTACCAACACATGGCATGCTTTTTTGAACTATTCTTGCTGCGTTTAGCCATTATACTCTCTCGGCCTGAACGAAGAAATTGCCGTATTTTCAACACGGATTTCTCTGACCATGTACTGGTCTGTAGTCGTGCACCGGCATGGCACGAGCTTGTGCTGTTTGCAACTTTGCGTGACCAATTCAGGCATTGTTTTGATTGTGGGATGATACAATGATACTTTTAGTTTTATCTACCATTGACGGTCATCGACACTGATGGATGGATGGACTAGGAATCTAGGATTCCGAGCAGAAACAAATAAACATACGTGCTCCCGGTTTAATATAAGGCAAGAGCAACTGATTGAGAATGGTGCAATTCAAAGAAAGATCTCTAGGGACTTGGGAGACTCCGAGAACCGTTTGATGTTGGCCACGGATGGATCAGATTAATCCAAGGATCATCTAAAAGCCACATGTTTGGCCAGATCATTCTACTTTCTTATGAACCGGACACTTACTGGATTCAGTTTTTTTCTTCCAGTTTACAGGCGTTTGGAATTCATGAATGGAATAAACTAGTTCAATGCTCGTGCTTTGCTACGGATTAAAAAAAAATCATATCTCGTCAACCGTCGTTGTGCTCATCCCACAATGCAAGTGATCCGCCGGCAACCCGTTCTTTGAAAGATCGATGGAATCTTTGCGCTTCTTGCGCATCAGTTTGGACAGTTAGGGTGTACGGGGAGTGGAGAGGAGGTTATGGATGGCTAACCATACGCACGGGAGGAACCGAGAAAGAACGAGATCCAATGGCTCACATCTCACGAAGAAAAATAGATCTAACGGCTCACATCGCATGAGGGAGAAATGACCGCCACCAATTCCTTTTCTTAAGTAGTAGAGATAGAGATACGGGAAGTTGACATCGAGCAACTTTTTTCCCCTGGTGATTACTTACTGATCATCAGTGCAGAACAAAAGAAACATCTTCGTGAGATTATAGTAAGCAGGGACGGAGGCAGCGTCGGCCCAAGCCTCGGGCCGGCCCAATGTATTTGGACCCAATGTGATATCTCAACTGACATTTTATGTTTCTTATTTTGATTTTGAACCGTTGTTTTTCGCTGGGCCTCGGCGAGGCCCAGCTCCGCCCCCGATAGTAAGCACAAAAAATCACTAGAATCTTCGGACAAGTGTTCGTAAAGTGGAGTTGTAGGGTGTACGATTTTACCCAACAAGGTTGCAGATTGTATCTCGGTCTCCGTCTTTATAGATGTGTGCTAAGGAGTACATTCACGTGTGCCTTCTTTGTAATTGCAAAAAGAAAGGCATACATGATAGTGAAGTTGTGATGAAAAAGGCGATTTTTCTTGGGAGGTGAAGAACAAACGAGTCCTAGGGGGTTGGGGTGAAGTAGGGAGGGTACGGGCCTGGGAGTGAAGAGAGATGGCGGCGAGGAGCATGTCGTTTTTGCTCGGAAGCCGCCTCCGTCTTCGTCGGCGTCGGTGGCTTCCCTCCCCCGATACTCTCTAGTCCTCTCATGGTACTAGGTCTGGGTGCACATAGATAGAACTGTGAGAGGTGGCCGGAGACGGGAGGCGACTAGGCGAGGCGAGGGAGTTGGGCAGTGACGGAGGAGGGCTGTGGATTAGCCACGAGAGATGGGACACTGACAGGTTGGATCGGCCGTTCCGGATCGCACATTTTATATGTGACCTAGTTTTTGGATGGGCCAATTCGGATCGCGCTAGTGGGCCTAAACAACAGCCCAACTTGTAGGCCCAGGTACGTACATACATACACTGACTCACTACGCCTCCCCGCAGGCGGCGGCGCTCCCTGCTCGGCTTGTCGCCATCACCTTCTTCGGGTAGTCTTCCTCGTTGAGCTTAGGGAGTATGGCTAGACTTGGAAGTTGGAACTTGTATGTGATAATCTGAGTTGTGGTCTCGTGGAGAAGTATTTGCAAATAAGTTGATTGCGCCGCGTTGTTGTGATTTTGAGTTTAAGTGACGGTCTTTGATAACCTGTGAAATGATACGATATTGAGTTTTCTTCTTCTAATATAGTACCTTTTGAATTCGTATTTACAAAAATGATCACGCGCGAGCTATATTTCTATATATAGCACCGTTGCCACATGGCTGCCGTACAACAGCACCTCCCAACGGGTTATGTCAGTGGTTGCCGCATGGCACGGCCGCCGTGCGATAACACCTCCCGAGCCGCCACATGCCCTCCCAACAGCCACCTCAGCCAGCTGGCTCAGGCTCATCGAGTATTGTTCATCGAACCTCCTTCGACTAGGTAGTCAAAACTCCTCCGACCAGGTAGTAATGTAGTCGAACCTCATTAGACAAATCGAAACGATGAACAATACTTGAAGAACAACACTCGAAAAACATTACTCGATGAACAGGCGGGTTGGCTGGGGAGGCCATGTGGCGGCGGCGGAGGTGTTGCCGCACGGAGGTCGTGCGGCAACGGCCGACGTGGCGCGCGGGGAGGTGTTGCCGCACAACGGGCGTGTAGCAACGGTGCTATATAAGCAAATATGGCTCGCGCGTGATCATTTCTGCAAATATGTGTTCAAAAGGTGCTATATTAGCCAAAAACTCGTGATATTGTTGTGATGTGTTTGAACAGGCCTAGAAAAGCCTGTTGTTAAATGGGTAGGCTTGAACCGGGCCCAAAAATTATTTTCCCCATAAAATAATATTGGTATAATTCCTTTTTGAAATAAAATTGAATATTTAACTCATTTCAAGAATAAAAAAGTAGTTTTTATTTATTATTTTTATTTCTATTATTGAATTTCAGACTGAAAATCAAAGCCCAAGCCTAAAAAAATCGGGCCAAACCGCCCATAAACAGGTCCTTGTTGCATGTACTTCCAGGCTTCGGGAGCTTTTGGCTTGGGCCTGGGAAATGCATAGCTGTCGGGCCTCAGGCCGGGCTCGGGCTTGGTGTTGTGACACTGAGCCTTTTTCACGCCGGAGAGCCCGGCCCGGCTTTGAGCAGTTCGAAGTACCCAGCAAGCTCGCATCGCGCAAGTCGCAGCAAGCGCATGCGCGTGCATCGTCTTCTCTCCCAGCACCGGTGAGTCTCCTCCTCCCCCTCCCCTCCCCTCCCCTCCCCTCCAACAAACCTCTCTATAGGGCTTACGCTAATCTAGATCCTTCTAGAATCTTCCACGTCCCGCACGGCCCCTCCTCCAACTCTTCCTCCGGGCCCCGTCCCCCGTCGCGGCGTGGTTTGGCCCTCCCACCCGACGGATCTGGTCCGTCTGGATCCTTCTAAATCCTTCCAGAACCTCCCGGGAAGCAATACTACTAATTCTAGATTAGATCACCATCTACTAGCTCGTACGACGTGTGTGGTGAGGTTATGGCCCTGTTTGGTCTTGTTTGCCTTAGATCCATGGCCGATTTAGTGGTAATTTTGGGGTGGGCCGCCGTCTTTGGTGCGATGGCAGTGCGGGTTTCAGAGTTTCGCAAAATGTTTATCACAACTGTTGCGTTTTTTACTTTAAGGTGATTATGCCGCGCCCAACTGCACCTTTTCGTTGTTAGGACTTGGAAAATCGCTGGCATGATTTTAAAATGTACAATTTAACAATTTGGTTCTTGTAATCTTTCCAAATCGCACTAACAAATTAAAATCTATCACCCTGCTCTAGGTGCTATATTATGTCACAATTTGAGAGCAACACATCGTGAATTGCACATTCTTGGTGGAATTGTATCTCTGGAATTTCAGATATTTGGTAAGACTTACAATGTAGAAACTGTTTGTCATGATCTATAATATTCTAATAAGTGCATGTTAGCTATTTGGGGTTTGCACATTTGATCCAGCTTGCTACAGTCCAGGCAATCTGATTATGACTTGCTTCCTTTCTTCCTGGTTAGCTTGAAGTAGAAGACACAAGTTTTTGAGGATGCCGAGGGCCACGACTGACGCAAAGCTTCTGATCCAGTCCCTGAGCAAGGCCTATGCTGCCACACCAACAAATCTTAAGGTGACCTGACTTGATCTTTTTCTCTTCTCTATTACCTGAGGTCATAAGCTATTGGTCTATTACTGATCCTGTTTTTTGTGTGGTGATATTTCTGCAGATTATCGACCTGTATATGGTTTTGCTGTGGCTACTGCCCTTATTCAGGCAAGTTTTAGCACTTTCCTCTTTGTTGAGGATATCCTTAAATTGGAAGTTGAAAATTTACCTGAACAACTTGGACTCTTGGAGCATATGTTATCTTCAAGACGTTTCCTATTGGGGATTTTCACTAAAGCAAGTGTATAATAGGGTATTTTGTTCTAGTATAACATGTGAAAAGGTATGCTGTACGCACCATACATGGGGATGTCCGAAAGCTATCTACTGATTTGCTAGATGACAGATATCATATTTGTCTATGGTACTGCATTTCACAGTTTTGAATAGGAACAGGCTATCAACTTACAAAAATCTACTCTACCTAGCATCTGGCAACCACTTTGTGTAGGTGTAGGTGTAGGTGTAATTGTCAGGGATTGTTATGCAACTGTATGTATTGTCCCTCAATGTTTCATTTGACAGATGAAAGTATTAGCTGCGATTTCTAAGATGGTGTGATATAGTGGGTTCTAGCCAGATTCGTTGGTTCAGTGCAAGTTTTCTTTAAGCACTTGTCTTACTAACTGAACATGATTTTTATATATAAAAAACATTATTATTTAAAAAAAAAATCACGTCAATTTTTTTTTGTTTGCAAAATTAGGCTTGATAGGGCAATTTCGCCATTTGAACTAGCGACAGGGCCCTGTCGCCAGTCCAAATGGTGACATGGCCATGTATTTAATTTTTTTTATTTATATGTATATAATCCGCCATTTGAAATGATGAAATTGCCATGTCACCAATGTGAGATCGTGGTGTAATAACACAAACATCCCCCTTCGGAGTGAAATGAAAAAAAATATATTTGGGTATAGGGTTGCTATGCGTGCTGTTGTCTCGATTGTATTGTTCGTAGAACCGATTCCTTTGGGAAAAGATTACAAAATATGTAATAGTCGAAATATTTGGGAAATGATATTTAAATTTGAAAGACAGAAACCACCACCATTGGCAATTGGTTCGCCATTTGAAAAAACAGTACAAAAGTAAATAAAACAGTACTAAATTTGGCGACATGCCCGAGGTTTTGTCGCCATTTAATTGCGAAATTGCCTGTCAAATGGCGACATGGCCATAGCCTAAGTTTGCCCAAAAAAATTTTTATTTTTATAAAATAATATTATTAAAAATAATAATTCAACTGAACATTAGTCTTGTGTTCAGCTCATAAGTCTTCTCTTTGATGGTTGTTGCAAAATAGGCCTTGGCGTGGTATTTCAGAGCTGTTTGCAAACTACTGAAATGCTCTCTTATGCTGCAAAACAGGTTGTTTACATGGGAATAGTAGGGTCATTTCCCTTCAACTCTTTCCTCTCTGGTGTCCTTTCATGCATAGGAACTGCAGTGCTTGCTGGTAGGAATTTCTTTCCCTTCTCAATCCTGCTTACCCTTCCTTGGTTGCATGATATATAACTGTCAATGTTTATCCAGTTTGCCTCCGTATTCAAGTCAACAAAGATAACAAGGAATTTAAGGTAACTCTACTTTCACTGTTATTTGCTAGGATCATTTATTCTTTGGATTCCGGCATAATGTTGTATGTCAAAACATTCTCTGCAGGATCTCCCCCCGGAAAGGGCTTTTGCCGATTTTGTTCTGTGCAATCTGGTGCTCCACTTGGTGATCATGAACTTCCTCGGATAAGCAATTGCCCTACAAGTGATTAAGATTTTGTAGCCCAGGATTATGGTCACTGGTCAGTACGTCCTAATGTTCGGACTGTCATAATGTCTGATTTTCATGTGATCTCTCACAGTACCTATGTAATCTGAGAATTTTTTTTTTGAGGAACTATAAGAAGTTCTCTACCTGTTATTCACAGCAGTTTATTTTACTTTGGTGGATTTGGCGTTAACATTGTAAGAACATGAGAAGTTACTTTCGTAGAGGGAGTGAAGATTGGATATATTACTTAAATATTGTCATTGTTTTTCACTGACTAATAACTGTTGTTTGTCATGATTGCAACGATGTTATTGAAAATTTTAATTGCCCTACTTGCAACTTGCAAAACATCACTGATGGCCACTGTGCGCTTTGATCAATAGTCCTTTTTTTAGAGAGTTTGATCAATAGACCTATGATTCTGGCAAAGGGCTTGTAACCAGTGTCATAGGTACTCACCGGAACAGCACTCTAATACTTTTGACCCTCAAAACTGGATCGAATGAGCCGGTTTCTACTGCCCCTGATATCTAGGTGCACATCCAGTTTACACATTAGAATTCTCTCAGCGTAACTTGCAACCACCATTTGCTTCTGCTTCTTCGAGACCTACTTGACAAGAAAATAACTCCCTGTAATGTTATCCTCTTCATGATTCCAAGAAATCTTACTATAATAAATGCCGGTAAGATCGATCGAACAAGGTGGCGCAGAATCTTTTTTCAGTGTGATTCATATACCAGAGTAGTGTCCACTACAAGATGTGGGTAGTAGAACTGAACACTGAAGCACCTACAAGTATCCTTGATTTCTGAATCTCTACTGGAAGAAGAATCATATGCATGAAGCAATGTCCATCATCAGATCATTTAAATAATATCATTTAAGCCCGGTACACCTCCCTTGCCACCCTCTCATAGTCATAGGCGACTAGGTACGACAAGACATTCACTGAATGCACGGTGACTGCTGTTGGGTCCCATCAGGCTGCAGCTCCAGATTGATTGT
Organism: Hsuehochloa calcarea; assembly: GCA_036346395.1. Taxonomy (NCBI): domain Eukaryota; kingdom Viridiplantae; phylum Streptophyta; class Magnoliopsida; order Poales; family Poaceae; genus Hsuehochloa; species Hsuehochloa calcarea. The sequence goes on along the minus strand of CM070604.1, from coordinate 53,693,066 downwards.
TATCCTCCTCATCATCGTCCTCACCCGCCTCACCTCTGGATGAGTTCTTGGGTACCTTGTGATCTTTTGCTCTTCTCTTGGCGACCGGAGCTGCATCTCTGCGAGCTTCATCTCCGGCTTCTCGGTCTTGGGCTTCTTGGGCGGCGATGTGTTCACCTCTGGCGGAGGGGGAACCTCGGAGGCGAGGAAACTCCGGCGGCAGGAGGGGCAGATGAGGCGGTAGCCGACGTACGTGCGGTCAAACTCGTGGAGGAGGCTACCTGCTCAGTGAGCGCGGCATAGGCGTTGGCGGCGCGGCTGAGCGCTTCTTGGGCGGCCGCGAAGGCAGCGGGGGAAGAGGAACCGGGGTCGGGACGGAGGGATTTGCAGTGGCGGCGGAGGGACGAGGGAGATAGCGGCGATTCGGGACATCATCTGTACATGTACATAACTATTCTTAAAATCATTGTCATATTAAAGCCACCTAAAGTATTAAGCGTACTAAGCACCATCACCATTTTACTACCTCACATTTTAGATATAAGTTGCTTTAGTTTTTATGTTTGTGTATCAGACTCTGGTTATTATTAATTAAATTGGCGATTAGTAAAATTTTAAGGGGTAGTTGATCTAAACTTTACTGATGACTCCGCCGCAACGTTTAGAGGGAAAGCAATTCAAAAGCGGCAGCTAGGATAAACCGCCTTCGCTCCCTGTGCTTGCGTCTTCGAGGTTGTTGTGCGCACTACCGTAGTGACGGCTGCTTCGTTTGCACCGTTTACGTTACTCGGTAGGATATGCACCCCTGAAAAGAAAGCAACAAGCTCTGTCAGTTAATTCATGATAAGCATAAAGACTTGCACTGAAGCTACAGAAAGACTTGCACTGAATCACCTATTCAAACACTTTTCAATTACAGTGAGATTCCGAACCAACGTTCACCAAATCAAACCAGCTATCAATTGACAGTTTAGTCCAACAAAATCTTTACTCCAGCAAACCAAACTTTTCTGAGAACATGTATGTCTAAGAAACAACAGGGTAATGTAAACACAAGACAAGGAGTAAACATAAGCATGTCAAAATGTTTTTTATTCATATAAACTTAAAAACGATCATCACAGGAGTTCCAACAAATATTAATGTTCTCCATCCAGGACTGCTTATATGGAAAGAATGGAGATAATTTTGGACCTCCTAATCCAAATTATGCATTGCAGATGAAACATCAAATTTAACAACAGTTCCTCCCCTACAAGTATAAGACTCGAACACCCAGCAGCAACCAAATATACCGGAAATACGAAACCATGTCATATCGTGCCGTGCCATCAGTGGAGCAACAGCACCTCAGTTCTTCCGCGCAATCTTGAACCACTCGGTGTGGAACGAGCCCGGCATGTCAACCCTCTCATAGGTGTGAGCCCCGAAGTAGTCCCTCTGCGCCTGCACCAGGTTCGCGGGCAGCCTGTCCCTCCTGTAGGAGTCAAAGTACGCCAAGCTAGCACACATGCCCGGGGTGCTGACACCATTGTTGATGGCAAGGCAGACGACCCTGCGCCACGCGGCTTGCCTGTCCATGATCTCCTGTGCGAACTCAGGGTCCACAAGCAGGTTAGCAAGGTCAGAATTCCTGTCATAGGCCTTCTTGATGCGGTCGAGGAAGATGGCGCGGATGATGCACCCTCCCTTCCAGATCCTTGCTAGCTCACCAAGGTTGAGGCCCCACCCTTTCTCCATGCTCTTGGCCTTGATGATGTTCATGCCCTGCGCGTAGCTGCAGATCTTCGAGGCGTAGAGCGCTTGCCTCACATCTTCAATCAGCTGTGCCTTGTCCACTGGTAGATCACTGGAGTAGTCACCTTGGAAGATTTTGGAAGCCTCGACGCGCTCGTCCTTCAGCCCGCTGAGGAACCTGGAATCCAAGGATGCCTCTATTGTAGGAGCAGCCACAGAGAGCTCAGCAGCCTGCTGCACAGTCCATTTCCCGGTTCCTTTCATCCCGGTCTTGTCCAGGACCTTGTCAACCAAGTAGCCTTCACCCTGATCATCCTTGATGCCAAATATGTCGGCCGTGATCTCAATCAAGAAACTGAGGAGCTCACCCTTGTTCCACTCGGAGAACACCTGCTGCAGCTCGCTGTTCGTGAGCTTACCGACCGACTTGAGAACATCATATGCCTCGGCAATCAGTTGCATGTCACCATACTCGATTCCATTGTGAACCATCTTGACAAAGTTGCCTGATCCACCTTTGCCAACATATGTGACACACGGGCCGCTATCAGGGACTTGAGCAGCCACCTTGAGAAGAATATCTTCAATGTACTTGTATGCCTCGAATGAGCCTCCAGGCATCAAGGACGGGCCATGGCGGGCACCCTCCTCTCCTCCGGAAACACCCATCCCAAGATAGAGGAGGCCACACTCCTCCATCGCCTTCTCCCTCCTCTCTGTGTTCTCATACCACTCGTTTCCTCCATCAATGATGCAGTCACCCTGCTCCAAGTGTGCTGTGAGCGTTGCAATGGTCTGGTCCACTGGTGCACCAGCCTTGACAAGCATGATGACAACACGTGGCTTCTGAATGGAGTTCACAAAGGATGCAGGGTCATGGAAACCATACACAGGAAGGTTTCCTTCTGCCTTGGCGCGCTGAACAGTCTCATCAACCTTGGAGGTCGTCCTGTTGTAGACAGAGATGGGGAACCCTTTCTCTGCAATGTTGAGGGCAAGGTTCTGCCCCATGACCGCAAGGCCAGCAAGACCAATTCTCGTGAGAGCCATCGCCTACCTTGAAAGAGATGCACCAAACACATTATGTATGGAACAAAAAAGATGCATGTAAACCTTTACAAACCCACTGACCATATAGATGCATGAGAAGCAAAGAACACAAGCTCAATTCCAAGCAATCATTTGTTATGAACAAAAGATTCAGAAACTGACTGGTGGCTGATGGATACTAAGGCACAAATGCCAATTCCAAAGAGGAAGCATGGAAGATACCACTATATGCAATTTTAAGATCCTAAGCACAATAACAAATTATGCGGACACATTTATGGTCTAGAGCAAAATATACAGCTTCAGAAGGAACTCACCGAGGAGGATAACAACATCATGCATTTTTAGTAAACTATATTAGTTGTTTAAGTCTATAAGATGGCAAGAAACCAATAGAATCCTGAAAATAAATTTATTTATGTACCAATCATCCATGCGGTCAATACTATCCTATGCTCACTTGAGAGGTACAGACTACATAGTACAGCACACTTCACAATTAACAACAAGCAGCACGTAATGTCATTTAAGTTTTACTGATTGTGCAATGTAACAGAACCTACGGCATTTGATAACACAACGAGAACTACTACTACATGATCCATGGTAACACCCAGGGGCAAGGGCCGTACATACATATTACAAATGACAGATCAAGTGTTTGTGTTAGTGTGTTTATTCAGGCAAGTGAAAGATTGCAGGGGAAGCTCATCTTTATGTTGGGATTGGGGAATATACTCACTAATAGTAACTACAACCACCTAGTAAATTGCTAAGCACTGTAAAGGAACCAAACGTTGCATACTAGTATTAAACAAGTTAACATCGACGACCTAGCAGTACCTAGGCTGATTTATTTGAGGAGACATGCAGCTAGTGGGAGGCTTCTCTGATAGTAGTTCACAACAGCAACTGGATGCTCCCATGGATCTGAGTCACTACCTAACTCAGCTTATCCCCAAAATCGGTGATCCAAATTAGCAGCTCCTAACTACTACTAGCGAGGGGCGGACCTAACGTGGGGCATGGGAGTCCAGTTGAACCCCCAGAAAATTTGGAAAATTAACTGCTATTAGTACTCCACCACGCAACAAACTGCGTGTACTGGAGTATCCATCCCAGAAAGAAAGATTTGGATGAGATTGCACACAGCAAAGAAAAGATCCCTCGCGAAGATGTTGAGCGGGGATCTCCGGCTGGAGCTCAGCGCGCCGGCCGCCGGAGAAGGAGGAGAAGGGCCAGATCTGGCGAACGGTGGAAACGAAGAGAAGAGGGGGCCGATTCTCGCACGAACTCAGCGTTTCAAGAAACGGTCGCCTCCTCCAACCCCACCGCAGAAACCCAAGCTTTACGGGACGGGGAAAAATAGGGAAAATTTCTGGGCAAACTGGGGCGAGAACCTAGCAACATGATGGATCGAACAAGCAACGAAAGAAATCTGCAGAGGAGATCGGAAAGATGAGCTCTCTCTCTCTCCCTCACCTGCGGCCTTGGATCAGCCCCCCTCGATGAAGCCGGTGCGAATCGCGCTGCGTGCTTCGAGCTGCGACGACCACCTACCGCACCGCACCACACCGTCTCCCCACGCTTAAATAGCCCGGAAATATCCCGTCTGGCTTTCGCACCCGCACAGTTAGTCGCCGACGAGCGGGCCCCGCATGGTCGGGCCCGCCGCCGCATTGGGTAGGCGAGTCAAACAAGTCTGACACGTGGCCCACTCTCCGCCACACACGGGCCCACATGCCATGGAGTTTGTAGAACAGCACGGGAGCTGATGGGTGAGCACGTGGCAATGGCACAGTAGTAACAATGGAATACATGCGTAGCGATAAAACATTGTAGCTATTGATCTAAATTTTTATTTTTTTTATAAGATGAAGGAAATTATATGCTAATATGCAACATTGTAGATCATCTGCATTGAAGGTATCAATGCAGATGATCTATTTCCGAGCTGATGATGATGACGAGGCATAATTCCGGACCTGGACATCCTACCATGAATTGATCTCAGCATCCCAAATGTGTCTTTTTCTAGATGGCGTCGAGACAATAATTGAGTACTTAGATTTTGAAAAATTGTTGCGTCGCGCCCACCTCCTAGCCCACCTCCCACGATCTTATCTGTCACGCGACAAGTTAACCGGCGGAGTTATACTTCCTGATACCGTTTTGAGGGATAATTATTTTATTTTATTGATAATTTTGTGCAGACTACTTGTTTTGGTCGGACCCAACTTTTTTTGTTTTGTCCAACAAAAGATACGACCTACATATGGGGAAAAAAACTAGCACATGTTGGGCCTAGAGAGAGAAGTTTGGGCGGAAAAAAAAACATGGTTAAACCCCACATCAAAGAAAATATTGGCTTCTCTAGGAAGAAAACCCCAGCACGATACAAGAGGACATATGATCATTTGACTAAAGATTTGATGGTGACATGTTATTCATCTAGAATCTTTAATATAAAAGTTGAGTATTTGTGTACTTTATCCAATAGTTATTAATAAAAAATCAAAAGATCTTTTTTTAAAAAGAAAAAAGATGGAGCATGGCCCTCCTGCAAAAGATAAGAACACAGTATGACCGTGACATGTTGGTAGATTACACCCAAACACTCCTATATAGGTAGGGGAAAACTACATTAGTTTTTTTATGTAACATGATCCATTTTTATATAAGATTTAAATATTTTATGCATATATTAACATATGTAAAACTAGTAAAATGGAAGTAAATCAAATTTTGAATTTTATATACTACTTGTAGTGTAAAAAATTCAGGCTTGTTGTCTTGAGAACACTTATTTACTTCAAACTACGTACAAGTGTGGAGGTAAAAAAACACAAAACCACCGGTCAAAATAATAATCCATGATGCATATTTAAACCCCCACTGTAGAACTAAAAAAGAGACAAGCTAAGATGAAACAAAAAAACATGGTCCCGAAGCTAGAACAATAAAAATAGCATGGTACCAAAAATGACATATGTACATGCTTGATGTACTATTTGAACAACTTAAACAACACAAAATATTGAACAAACGGTAATAAAAATATTGAAAAATGGTAAACCCACAAAACAAGACAAACCATATAAATCTAAGCAAGCAAAACTCCTGAAATAAAAGGTAATCCTTCAAAACCACACAACAACAACAAAATCTCAGCCATGCACTAGCATCAGCTTGCCTTTTCAAGTGTGTATGCAATTCTATGAACTCAACGTGCAGGGGAAAAACAAAAGGACAAATGTTACTATTCATGACAAACTTATATTTTTTCTTCGAACATGTTTGAATTTGAAGTTCAAATTGTAAAGGATGATACTACACACTATAGACTATATCTATAAGTTTTTAGAGTATTTTTATATGGACTTGATGCTTAAATCAAAGTTTGTGCACTTGTGCACTAAAATGTGCTTGTACACTAGATATGACCCTGTATATATATAAAAAAATGCATATATTACTTCAACATTTTTGTAGGTTCATAGTTGACAACTTGATACATTCACGGGACACATGCATATTTGCCTTGAAGTAGACATCGTAGACTTACGAGCAACTACTCTTTTCTTATATAAAATTAGTTCGATACCATTGCAAGGATGTACAAGTTAGAAAATGTCATCGCATATGAGGCCAACAAGTGAGTCATGCGACCACATGTTAGTGACACATCGATGGTATTTTCTAATTCAAACAATCTTTGTGATGGCAAGAAGCAATTCACCGTTTTTTTAACTCATGCAACTACTTCATTTCATAGTAATCTCGAACCAAAATCAATTCATTTGCATTAAATTTATGTAAATATATAATAAAAATTAATTTAAAAACATGTAGATTTTGTATCTCTTATTAGTAACATTTCATAAAAAGTACATATCTCATTTTGCATGGCGTGAACATAAATAAAATCTAGAGTTGATGCAACTGTTTATACTGAGTAAATGCACGAGACAGAGGATAGAACAACGGGACAACCAATGTGAATATTAATTCCAAACATATTCCAAAACTTAATGGGTTTGAGCTCTGTAATGCTTACCGGGTCGTACAAATGCCACCAATAGAACCTGAGCACTATGTGATCTAATCCCTAGCACACCATCTAACGGTCAGGTGTTACTAAGCAAATCCCCCTTTTCTATCAAATTCGTTTAGCTCGTGAATTCGTGATGTCGCCAGCACGAGCTCATGTTGGCAAATTTTTAGAGAATACATTTTTTGAATGGGAAATATGCAAACACTTGATCGAACCCATTCAACCATCCCTCCCATTCGTTATAAAGGGCACAATCAACTCTACATTCCTAGTTAAGGGTGAAATCGGGGCGGATTATTCCCACCCGGTCCAACGCTGTATCGGGTGAAATCCACACGAGATGACATTTTTAGCTCTGACTCGCATCCGATATTATCTGTATCTATATTCATAACCACTCGCGCTTATTGAACAAATCAAATCGCATATTTACATATTCTACACTTTGGAGTTCTTTGTTTAAAGATATTGCACACTTACACCCCTTAAAATGTATAGTTCTTTTTTTACTGGATAATGTATGGTACATTACTACATTTTACTCCTTCCATGCCATGGTTCCCATTGTGGTTTAACAAGTGTTTGCTCTATTTCTACCTACCTGACTTTTATTTGTTAAAGACCTTTCTATGTTGTTTGATTCTCTTCTAAATTCGTCGGTGGTGACAGAGGAACGAATAATCTATCCAAATGATAACGTTGAGAAATGAGATGTTCATATTGTTCTCCCTTAAAAAAAACAAATAATCTATTCAAATATTCAGAGCAAGAGGAGCTTTACTTTCACATGGTAATTTTTCTTCTTCAGTTTTTACACAGAGTGAAGGCTGTAAAGGGACATAAAAATCCCCCACGATAGAGTGCTTTTTAAATAATTTTAATTTAAAAAATAATTATAAAAATAAATAGTACAAAAGTACAAAAATATGTTCATATCGCCATTTGATATGGCAACAGACCCCTGTCGCTGTTCCAATTGGCGACAGGGTTCCAATTGGTGACATGAACCCTGTCGCCAATTGGAAGAGTGCCGAGAGAGTCTTGTCGCCAATTGAACAGGCAACAGGAGCATGTCGCTATATTGGAATGTCTAGAGAATTAAGACTAAAGATTTAGTGTTGTCATTCGCGTTGTTGTCCTGATTGTATTGTTCGTGGAATCAATTCCTTTGGGTAAAGATAACGTAATATTTAATAGTCAAAATATTAGGGAAAAGAGAAGTTTAAAAGACTTTATAATTTAATTGTGAATTACATAGCGGGCTGGGTTTGGCTGCGTACATTAGAAACGCCAACATGCACGAATCAACAACCTAAAATACACCTACGATACAAGTGTGCCTTTTTGGAATAGGAAAAAAAGTTGGTTGGAACAAAATTGATCAGTCCTGGTGGCACATCGGTTCTCTCCCCTTTGTCTCTGGACTGCTCGCAGCGGCGGTCAGTCTCGAAGTCAGCCATGTTCTGCGAAACGAGCTGGATGATTGAATGATGTTAGGATAGCACAACGTAGGGTCAAATTAATAATCATGATGCAAATTGAACATAACTTACTTCTTCGATCCGTACTACGCCCAGGCGATGGGCAGCGCTAGGACGGCCATCGGTCTGACTAGCAGAAGTATTCCCCTAGTCCATCATGCGCTCGGCCCGGTCGTACTCAGCTTTCTATCCGGGGGTCCTCCGCCACTGCTGTACTTTCCTAGGCTCCTCCAGTGTCTCTTCAATAGGGTCGGATACATAAGGTTTTCAGTGTTTGAAGGTCTTAGCTCGTATCGTATAGTTCAACATGTACTTTTGCTTGATGAATACCATATTGTACATGTCTGGGCCGTCGATCTATTAGAAGAAGTTGCATCGCATCTCTAGCTACCATTATACACAAATGTAGTTAGGGATATGTTGATTGGAACGTAATATTTGAAAAATCTATGTGTGTGCAAGATTCGCCTATCAGGGTGTTCCCGCATGTGTAGTACTCCCGCACGACGGTCGTCGGGTGTCGACTGGATGATCTTAGCTGGTTCTTCGTACACACATTACGGGCGTGGAAACTATGGTGGTACTGGCGCACCCTTCATAGAATAATTCGGGTAGGGTTTAGCCCTCTTGGAAAGCCACTTGCGCTTCCACAACATCTTCGTGTATAAATTCACCAACGAGTCCGACATCTCCTTCCTATAAGTTGTGTGAACCAAGTTTTTGTGAAATATTGGGTGTGGTGGTGTAGTCTTCTCCTCCAACTCTCTTCCCCCTCCTTTTATAATGGGTCGTTTTGGTCTGAAAATTTGGGTCCACCACCTACCTCGGTCTACAGCAAGACGTCAGCTGGATGTCTCGCCTCGTCTTCCCGGTGAGGAATTCTGTATGCCACGTGGTCGGGACATAGTATGCCGCTAGGGGGAAGTTCGTGTAGGGTAACCCGGTCAGGAAGGTCACAACCTGAAGCGTCGGTGCCATCTTCTCACATGGGAGGTGGAACGCATGCGTCTCTGACCTCCACCGATCAACCAGTGCTGTCAGGAGGCACCGGTCCTACGGAAAGCGCCTCGACGTAGGACCACCGCCAGCGCGGTCCTAGTCGTCCTCCAACGTCCCCTCCACCATCCTCGCTAGTGGAAGAAGGCCTACCGCTCTCAACCTACGTTAAAAGGATTAAGAACAAACGTGAGTTCACCCAAAGTAGTCGTACTGCAATTGAGTACACAAAGGTCATAACTACACGTACCTCGAAACCCAATGTAGGTCCACCCTCTATGCCCTCATGGGCGTGCGCAGCAACAACACGCCAAGCTCAATTGTCGCTTCGCCCTCCTAGGGAAGGATGGTACTGAGGTGGCTACAATGATGTGCGTCAATGGTTGGGTCAAGCAACTCGTACGGCCACTGCACAACGTCTCCTGGGTTCGTCATACCTGAAAAATTCAGTGCATACATTGTAGATACTACAAAATATCTACAAAAAGTAATAAGAAACGACATTAACAACATATATACCGTGCACAAATGGAAACCAAAAATAAGTTGGGATTATTTTTATTAAGTCTACATACCCTATTTAGATACTCTGTATTTTTTATAGATTTTTTATAGGTATCTTGCTACTTTCCTTGTTTGGAAAGTATCTCCAGCATTATAAAATATTTACCATATACAATGAAAACAAAAATTAGGTTCCCAATATTTTAGTTCAGCTCTACATACCCTATGTAGCAACTCTGGATTTTTTTTACAATTTTTAGATGTGTCTTACTATTTTCCTAGCTTAAAAAGTATTTTCAGCATCAACAAAATATTTATCGTGCACAAATAGAAACCAAAATTAAGTTGGGATTATTTTGATTAAGCTCTACATACCCTATTTAGCTACTCTGTAATTTTTTTTATAGATTTTTAATAAGCATCTTACTATTTTTTTTGTTTAAAAAGTGTCTCCAGTATTTGTAAAATATTTACTATGTACGAATAGAAACAAAAAAAAATAAGTTTACAATATTTTAATTCAGCTCTACATACCATATGTACATACTATGGATTTCCTATAGAATTTTTAGAGGTGTCTTCCTATGGATTTCCTATAGAATTTTTAGAGGTGTCTTCCTACTTTCCTGGTTTAAAAAGTATTTTCAGTATTAAAAAAATATTTACCGTGTGAAAATAAAAACCTACAAAATTTTCTTAGTATTTTTGTGGATTTATTCTAAATCATTCGAGTACTACAATATAAATAATATCTCTACGATGAACTAAACTATAGGCAGCTAAAATGATGTACTACATCAAACAACAATACAACTAAAATTATCTCATCCATTGAATTTCTATGTTGCTATTTTTATTCGCTAACCTACAAGGTTTTGAATTTATGTATAAAGTTGCAATAACATTTACCTACAAAATGAGAAACCAAATATGTTGCTTCGACTCTCTCTCCTACGTTAGGAACCGGCAGGACTTCGCTACGTCTTTTCCCCCCTGTTAACGAGGGTTAAATTCCTAAATATTAATTAAAAACCACATAGCTTATGTGGCCGTAAACATCGAGGCTAATGACCCCGTGGTCATTAGAATCCTGGAGGCTGCATATGAGTAAACTAGTCAGAGGGGGCCCTGTACCCGTTACTCGACCAGATGACTACTCGTAAAGACTCTGAACTAGCACTTAGACCCGGTTCCAAGTACGTCCCTTTTGTGTGACAAATGGAACATATGTCTCAATTACTCCAAACCACACAACGTTTTCGGCTCTAAGTCACTGACAATAACCACCATGTAGTTATTGTCTCCACTAATACCAACCGCTGATCAGTTGGCATTTCCCTAACTGCCACTGCTTCTCCGACCATACGTGACACTTCTAAAGGGTGCCTCTTTCGGGAGTAATTGCCACCACTTCGCTAGTTATTTAAAGGAGAATACAAACGGCATGAAGACATCTAATCCCAATTGGAACAATCAAGCATTCGACATCTGCCTTTGAATCTAGACAAGACCTTGAGATTTGAAGGCAATTAGAGCAGTAACAAGCAATACACCAAGTGTAATTATAGCTGGTCCACCACCTTGTTAAAGACAGCCCCTGTAATAGCCGGTTTATTGCAATAAAGAGCAATCCCATTCTCTCTTAAGAACTCTTTGTTATTTTTCTATTTTTTATTTGGAAAGATCGATGACTCGATAGTTGACACCTGTCCTCCTCTCTCTTCTCTCTCTCTTATCTTTTTTTTGGTATTAAAATAACTTTTTAATTTTGGGGTATATATAACCAGCCTCGGCCGACAGTTCAACTAGCGATTTACATACTCTTCATTACAAATTTTTAATTGAAATTGAAATGGCGACATACAGTTAGAATGACCACTGACGGTAAATAGGTTCCTATCGCCAGGTTAAATGACAACATAAACATATTTTTTTTTAAAAAAAATGACTATTTTAATTATATTTTAAATTAATATTATTTATAAAAAATCATAATTGTGGTCGTGGGAGAGAGAAAATCGGACACTGTCCTCTTGTTTGGGAGTACTATTACTGATTTACAGCTTTACTATTACTACCGCTCACTCCTCCATGGTCCATAGTACTCGCTCCATTGGGCATGGCTATTAATTAACCTGTGTCTGTGTCAGTGCCAGTGTGTTACTGCTGCTTCCATAACTTTGTGCTGTCACATTAACTCTCTTTCTGCTTGGAGCACAGCCCAAAAGTTCAGTGCAAAAGTGCCATTCGCAACAAGGAAAGAGCACATATCCTTTTTGCCTTTTGCAGATACGCCGTGGAGTGCGCTACTGAAGATTCACTAGACCCAGATGCCACACGGGGGCAACCAGAATCCACAAGTGTCGGTTCTGCTTTTCAAGTTCATCCGAGGGTTTAATCTCTGAATATTTTTTCATTTTCAAATTCAGGCTTCTGGTGTTTCATGGAAGCAAAACCGCCGTAGAAAGGGTACAGTACAGTGTGTAAAAGTAAAAACGGGCAGAAGGGGTTAGTTTGCCTTGCCGTCGCTCTCAGCGGTGAAAAACTGAAGGAAACGGGAGTCGTTGGGGGGTAGCAAGGTCTTCTTGGCAACGGTCGTTGGTGGAAAGATTGGATTTTGAACCGGCTTTGGCCGTCGTCAAGGCCAATCGAGGCGGCGGCAGTGAGGAATCTCTCATCTTGCGGTGAAAAGATTGGATTTTCAAGTCCACGAGAGCTCAGTTGGGAGTAATTTTGGTTCTACTCCATGTTTATCCGATCTGGGAGACGGGAGGGCTACTACCTACTAGTCTTGCTGCCGAAGAGGAAGTAGAAGTAGGATTCGTTGGGCAGTAGGCGTTGGGCGGATTGCGTCGAAGAGATGGCGGGGGCAACTGGGAGGAGATGCTGAGGAGGATGCTCCCTCCGGGGACTACAATCCCCGAGGCGCCGGCCAACCTTGACTACTCGATTGCGCTCGAGTACGACGGCCCGCCGGTGTCCTATGAGCTCCCGAAGATTGATCCGGTGGACATCCCGGCGATACCGACGGCCGAGCCGGTGTCCGGCCCCCAGGGGCTTGGGAACGGTGCGGTGCCGGTGGCGCCGGTCATCAGACCGGTGCATCTGCCAGCGTCCCGGGTGCATGCTCAACGTGCAGAACCGCCGTCTGCACAGGTTGGAGGAAGCTCAGTGTCAGTCAATTCGGCGCTTCAGAATGAGGGGTTCTCTGACGATGACTCCTGCTCGGCGTCGCATGAGTCTGCACAGAGTTTCCAGGGGCAGAAGGATTGCAGGCCTGCCGTGCCGGAGGGAAGGAGGCCTCAGGTGGTGACCTTTGGGTTCACGGAGGACAGCAAGTATGAGAGCACGGAGTTTGAGGAGGTGTCGGAGCAGTACGTGGCGGTGACTAGGAAGGAGAAGAGGGGGAGGAGGGCCTGCAACCGGTGCGGGAAGAGGAAGTGGGAGAGCAAGGAGTCGTGCATTGTTTGCGACGCGAGGTATTGCAGCTCCTGTGTGCTCAGGGCTATGGGCTCGATGCCAGAAGGCCGGAAGTGCATCACTTGCATTGGCCAGCCAATCGATGAGTGCAAGCGGTCGAAACTAGGGAAGAGCTCGAGGATACTGTCACGGTTGCTCAGCCCATTGGAAGTAAGGCAAATCTTGAAAGCTGAGAAGGAGTGCCAGGCAAACCAGCTCCGCCCTGAGCAGCTCATCGTTAATGGCTGCCCTCTTTGCCCAGAAGAGATGGCAGACTTGCTTAGTTGCCAAAGGCCTCCTCAAAAGTTGAAGCCTGGAAGATATTGGTATGACAAGGAGTCAGGCTTATGGGGAAAGGTAAAGTCTATTGGTAGGAGAAGATATCTTTCTGTGCAATCTGAACTTGCGCTAATAACCTTTTGTTTGTGCTGATAGGAAGGAGAAAAGCCAGACAGGATTGTCAGCACTAACCTAAACTTCAACGGAAAGCTTCAGCACAATGCCAGTAACGGCAACACTCAGGTTTATATTAATGGAAGGGAAATTACCAAGGTTGAACTGAAAATTCTGAAGGTAACAATGTTCTGATTTTTTTTTGAAATAATATTAATTTAAAAAATTATTACAAAAATAAATAGTCGATTTTTTTTTTTTTACAAAACTAGCCTCCTGTCGTCATTCCAATTTGCGACACGAGGCTCAACAGTACCTAGAGCTTCATATCGCCAGTTGAATTGGCAACAGGTCCCTATCGCCAAATCAAATGGCGACAGAGATCCTCTACACTGACTATTTCTACTGATTATTTTTGATAAATCACAACTTCTATTGACTATTTCCGAGCACATTTTTTGTCGATAAATCACAATGATATTACATAACATCTTTTGTCGATAAATCACAATGACATTACATAACATTCAGCGCAACATCGTCACATACTTTGTGGACAAATTACACTGATATTACATAACATTCACCACAATGTCATAACACCTAGTTTTTGACAAATTAAAGTGATATTAAAAAGCATTGGGCATCACATATTTCAACAGGACGAACCTTTCCGGTGACCGTGATCTCAAAGCCCGCAATGTGGACCGCCTTGAGTGGGGCGGTCTGATGAGATCCCAGCGGCGACATCCAGGCTGCCGATATTTTCTTCGTCCTGTGGATTTCTCATAGGGCATTTCTTGAAGGTGTGCCCAGACTCCCTGCAAATAGAGTACTTCTTCGTACGATGTCCGATTTCTACTTCGTCCATGTCGTTCCTGATGTGCCGTACCTACCATCGGCCAACCTTTCCCTTCAGCTTATCAATTTCACAGCCCAGATAAGTTGCTCCCAGGTCGAATGGCCAGTGAAATGACCAACCACGGCGCAACCATATATCTCTGTACTCCAGGTTTGCATCACATCGTTATTGAAATAGTCAGAGAGGTACTGACTGGGATGTTGCGCTACCGTCGAACATGCGACCATGACATGGGAGCACGGCCTATGCAAAAGAAGGGGCTTATTGCAAGTGCATACGCAACTAGTGCGGCGTTGCATGCACTCGTGGGTGTTTCTCTCGCGGTTCGTCCCGCGACATCCTTTATCTCTGCATATTATCTCGAAGCGAAGTTCCCTTGTGCCCATCTTGAATGCCCGGTGCATCTCACCGTTCTGACTCTTCTCCTTCATGTACTTCGTGATCATAACGGAGTATAGTACTCTGTCATTTGCCATAGCGAGCGACGCGTTGTTGTTTCTGTCAACAAAGTAATTTGTGGTACCGTGGAGAATTGTCTCCACAATACCAACCAAAAGGAGGCACCTTGCGCCGCACATGACCCAGTTGTACGTCTTGCCTAGATTGGTTGGCATGACACAGTATTGAGCACCACCCCTGTCATGTAGCAGCGACCACTTTTCCTTAGACTCGTACTCAATCCAGTCCGAGAAGCATTTCACCTGCACCCTCGTCTTCCTCGCCACACTAGGACCATCTGTAGGTAGCTGTGGCAATGCTTCGGGGGCCTGGTCAGCGCTTGGGGTGTCCTTTTTCGCTGCCTCCCTTCTGTGCGTCTGGGTTCGCTCATCCAGAATCTTCCAGAGTGCTTCAAACTTTCGTTGCTAGTTCTGGTTGCACAGCCACTTGAACAGGTTCATCAAGTCCTTGTTGCGGAACTGCTTGTAGAAGTTTGCACCCAAGTGCCTCATGCATCCACCACATGCTCTGCAGATCCACCCATGGAAGTGGTTTGTTCTCTCCTTGTTGTAACTGAGTTATTGCACTCAGCAGGCCCGTATGCTACTCATGTATGACGAATACGTTTGGACGGCCCTGTACAACAGAAATCCTCAAATTCCCCAGGAACCACAACCAGCTGTTCGTGTTCTCACTTTCAACGAAAGCGAATGCCATAGGAAGAATTTGATTGTTCACGTCTGTCGCTATTACAGTCAATATCTGGACCTTGTACTTTCCAATCAGAATGTGTCATCCACGCACAAGATTGGACGGCAGTGTCGGAATGCATGGACCAAAGGCGAAGAATGCTCGCTTCAGTACCTCTTATTGGCTCACTTCGGATGCGTGGAATCTTGAATGTCGACATGAGTGCCGGGGTTCCTGTTTTGTGTGATTCGGAGTAGCCCGAGGAGGTTGTGGTAGGAGTCCTCAAACGTACCGAACCTTAATTCCAATGTCTTCTATTTTGCCCTCCACACCTTGGCATAGCTGACTGTTTACTAGAACCTTGCATCAATCGTCCGAATGATGGATTGTGACTCAAAATTTAGATTATCCACGATCTCACCATACATGAGGTTTGCAATGAAGCTTGATGACAGATTCCTATGGGATTGTACTGACTCAGCGTCGACACATGTGTGAGGGGCCACTATAGAGCATTTCTAGTAGGTGTCCCACTTAGGCTGAAATGCGTGCACTCGCCAAGGGTATCCCTCTATGTCACTTCATGTTGTAGCATCTAGGGTTAGACTTGACAACTGTGAATGTACGCCGCACCGACAAGACCCATAATTTGACCGTCTCCTTCACTGCCTCCTTGTATTTGTACATAGCTCCTTTCTGACCTCGATCTGGTCGTACTCCCACGGCACACATGAGCCTTCGTTAACAACGAGGTTGTCGAATTGGTATGTGTTCCACTCGGATGGAACCTCCTGCTGGTCCACATCATCCTCGTCGTCGGATCCTTCATTTTCTGACAATGTCGTGTAGTTCTGGTCTTCGAGATCCATCCTTTGCACTGGGATTTCCAGCTCCTCACCCTCGTCAGTAAGCCCACTAGCTTGCCTGACTAAAGGAGCTCCTTCCACGGGGTCTTCATTGACAATACCAGCTACTCCCGAACCTTCGGCCATTGTGTGCACCGCACTGTGTGCTGGAGCCCCCGACTTCTTCTTCGGCATCACCACCCCTTCTTGTTCAACCGCGATGTAGGAATGGGCTTGGCATATGTCTGGGCCAGAAGGACCAAATCCCACCCTTCCTCCCTGGCCATGCCACATAAGACCGCCATGGCCTTGTTCCCTTGAGCTGAACTAACTCTCAATATGTGCTTTATGTTGGTCGGGGGGTAAGGCAACTCAATCTCATATCATACACAACATGGTCCAAATCGAATGTGTGGAACAACCACCGCATCACAGTGTCCCATGTACGCTACTTTAGTCTTGTTAGGGGCACGGTCGCCGATTGAAATTAACGCAAATCAATCCCCTCGAGACCCTCAAGAATAGTCCCTTGACCGTAGTAAATTTTGAAATTGGTGGCGTCCGACATATTTGACGCACTGCACAATAAACAAGATTTCCACGATTAACCACATATCTAAAACTAAACTACACACCGAAAAGGATTATATACAACATACTGCACTATATAACCGTACATCTAAAACTATGTAATCCATTCTGTTAAAAAAATTACCTTAAAGGTGGGCAACCGAACGGGCAGCGCTATGCTATCTTCTCTCCTCCCCTCTACTCCTCTCTCCTCTCTCTCCCATCTCCTCTTTCTCTTTTTTTTCTAAATAAAAGTGAGTTTTACCCGAATTTTAGGGTTTCAAGGGTCTTTTATAGGGGAGATTGTGTTGCTATTTGGAATGGTGACATGGACTTACGAGGTCCCTATCGCCATTTGAAATGACAGTTTTCCAAATTTTTAAACTAAAAAATTAAGAATCCCTGTCACCATTTGAAAATGGCGACAGGGAGCTCTAGGTACTGTTGAGCCCCCTGTCGCTAGGGGCTAGGCCCCAGTCACCATTCCAATTGGCGACATGCACGAAGTTTTGTATTTTTTTTCTCAACTACTTATTTTTGTAATAATATTTTAAATTAGTATTATTTTGAAAAAATCTGTCATCATAACTATCTGTTTGAAAGCGGTGGATGGAAGTGGAAATTTCATAAAAGAAGCAATATTGTGCCATAGACGGTTCTACTTACCATCTCCATGATTGCTCAAACCGAGAAGGCAATATATTATATTATTAAAACGATGTTAAAAAGGCCTCCACGTTCGCACTTGTAGGGATATAGGTAGGCTACACTAGCTAGTAATTCAAAAATTCTACCACGTAAACCAGGAAGCCATGCAAGCAAGAGATCATAGATCGTTACCAATAGACGCGCAGTGCAGTGGAAGAAGAGTTGGAGCAGCCTGATCCAACATCAAGCGCATCGATGAAGTGGTCGTAGTCGATCGTCAAACGTCCTCGGCATGCGTCTCCTCCAGCAACCTATGTCGTTCCTTGCGTATGTTGTGGATCGTCCTCGATCAGCGCAGCAGCAACCGCAACAACGCCTGGTATCCACACGTTCAGGAGTGGAACACTGTACGCCGGTATGTTAGCACCAATGCGCACGGCAGGGCCTTCAGGAAGATGGTGGCTAGGGTTTCGGTGGAGCTACTCACGTCCGTCCCAACAGTCTCATGCATCTCCTTATAAAGAGCCCATGACGGATCCTATCCGAACTCGTTTGTTCCAACCCGTTAAGTGTGTGACCCTATAGGTTCATGTGTAATCGGTTGTGACTATAAAACTCCTTTCCGACCACGAGTCGTTAGCGGTTCCTAACAGGACATAACTATTCCCGAATACACATAAATACTATATCAAACAAACCTTATGCAAATTGATCTGCGACCAGGTCCTTATCACTTACAACTAGCTTGTATCTCCATACGACCAGTTCATATTTAGTTACGACCAGTTCCTAACTCTTTACGACTAGTTAGTGATCATGTCTGATCAGTCCGTACATCCATACGACCAGTTCGTATCTAGTCGCACTAAACTACCTGCTTGTGTATTCTTCCTTTGGCCTACGATATCTGGTTGAACTTCAGGTGAGATATTTAGTCAATACTTTCTCGTCAAGTGACGGATAACTTCATGTGGTCGACTCTTCGACCACTAGTGGCATGGCCATGCACTTTCTTTACCCAACCGCATCGAGGGTCCCAGAGAGATCTCTCATGTTATGTTAGCAGTAGCAAATCTCATATCCGACTAGTCACATCCCTCCGCATGTTTCATAGCATACCCGAAAGTTACCTTTATAACTACCCAGTTACGGAATTGCGTTTGGCAACCCTTAAGTGTACTATTACACATGTAGGAAACCATGCTGATATCATGTCTAAGGATTATACATCATCATTACTTGAGACCAACTGATGACATATAAAATCATAACAATCTCAATTGTGTCTCAAGGTGGGTCAATCTAACACTATGTTCTCTAACGTTTCGCTCACATTATTGATTCAATATTCCCATATCCATGACCGGTAAAATATGGACATCAATCAATACATATGCTGGTCGATAAGTCACTAGTATTCTGACCAGTGACATCCGACCAATGATACATTTAGAGTGACACCATATAACTAAAAGAGTTTCACCAACAAGTCACATACTTGTTAATTTTTATAAATTATAATTCATCCAAGGAACATAACATTTATTCTATAACTCATAAACATAGACGTGATACAATCATCTCTATGATTGCCTTTAGGGCATATCACCAACAGTCTCACACTTGCACTAAACTCAATCATACAAGTATCTGATCAACAATATTCAAATCCGTATGCACTTTGCATATCTTCACATCACCTCTTTGAACAATCGCACGAATAATGTGAGATCGTTGAAGTATGTGTTTGGACTTTTAATGTGATCTAGGCTCCTTAGCTTGTGCAATGGCTCTACTGCTATCACAATAGAGATCCATTGGATTGGAAGCACTAGAAACCACACCCAGTTCATTAATGAACTTCCTAATCCATACAACTTCTTTTGCAGCTTCGAAAGCTGCAATGTACTCTGCCTCTGTTGTAGAATCAGCAATTATTCCTTGCTTGAAACTTTTTCAGCTCACTGCTCTTCCATTAAGACAAAACAAACCCAAACTGCGATCTGCAATCATCCTTGTCGATTTGGAAGCTAGCATCGGTGTAACCGTTTACGACCAGCTCTTCCTCACCACCATAAACAAAAAAATGCATCCTTAGTCCTTAAGTACTTTAGGATATTCTTAACTGCTATCTAGTGACCTTCATCTGGATCTGACTGATATCCGCTCGTAACACTTAGAGTATACAACATATCTGGTCGTGTACAAAGCATGACATACATGATAGATCCAATAGCCGAAGCATATGAAATTCTACTCATTTTGTCTCCCCCATCATGTGTCGAAGGACACTGCCTCTTGCTAAGACTAATTCCATATGATATGGGTAAAAAACCCCTTTTAGAATCTTGTATATTGAACCGCTTCAACACCTTGTCAATGTATATATCTTGGCTTAATCTAATTAGCCTTTTAGATCTATCCCTATAGATCCTTATGCCTAAAATATATGTTGCATCTCCTAAATCTTTCATAGAGAAATTATTTCTTAATAAAGTTTTAACAGATTCAAGCATGGGAATATTATTTCTAACCAGTAATATGTCATCCACATATAAGATCAGAAAAACAGGTTTGCTCCCACTAACCATCTTGTAAACACAATGTTCTTCATTCTTGATGAAGTCAAACCCTTGGACCACTTCATCAAAATGAATATTCTAACTCCGAGATGCTTGCTTTAATTCATAGATGGATTTCTGAAGCTTGCATATCTTTCTAGCTTCCTGTGGATCAACAAAACCCTCAAGTCGTGTCATGTACACATCCTCACTTAGGTTTCCATTTAGAAAAACCGTTTTGACATCCATTTGTCATATCTCGTAATCAAAATATGCAGTAATAGCTAGAATGATTCTGATAGACTTAGCATAGCGACGGACGAGAAGGTTTCATCATAATCAACACATTGAATTTGTTTGAAACCCTTTGCCACCGATCGTGCATGATGAATGTGAACATTTCCATCTATATTTATCTTTTTCTTAAAAACCTATTTACACTCAATGGTTTTAACACCATTAGGTGGATCAACCAAGTTCCAAACTTGATTGTCATACATGGATTTTATATCGGATCTCATGGCTTCAATCCATGACTCAGAGTTTGGGCTCATCATCGCTTCCTCATAATCCTTAGGCTCATCATTATTCAATAATAAAATGTTATGCATATACCTTATAGGCAATTGACGTGGCCTTTTAGATCTATGTGGGGTTGATGCCTCATCTACAGGTTCTACAATATTTTGTTCATTCTGTAGAGATTCAGTAGGAGTTGAAATTTTTTAGATATTTCCCGAATTTCTTCGAGTTGCACATTGCTCCCACTGACTCCTTTGAAAAGAAACTCTTTCTCCAAAAAGACAACATTTCGGGCAACAGACACTTTGTCATCATCCCGCTTATAAAAGTAATTCCCTTTAGTTTCCTTAGGATACCCCACAAAGAAGCATTTATTCGACTTGGGTATGAGTTTATCAGACGTCAAACGTTTTACATATACCTCATAACCCCACATCTTGAGAAAAGACAATCCAGGACACTTCACAGTCCATATCTCATATGATGTTCTCTACCGTTTTTTATGGAACCTCGTTTAAAGTGAAAGCCGCTGTTTCTAGAGCATATCCACAGAAATACAATGGGAGATCAGATTGACTCATCATTGGCCCAACCATCTATAACAATGTCCAGTTTCGTTGTTCAGATACCCTATTCCGTTGAGGCGTTCGCGGCGGAGTAAGTTGTGGAACAATTCCACATTGCTTTACATGATCACCAAACTCATGGCTCAAATATTCACATCCACGATCTGATCGTAGATATTTAATTGCCTTGTCAAGTTGATTTTTTACATCATTCTGAAATTCTTTGAACTTTTAAAACAATTCAAACTTATGCCTCATTAAGTAGATGTAACAATATCTACTAAATTTATCAGTAAAAGTTATGAAGTACTGAAAACCACATCTGTTCAAAGTGCTCATTGGTCCACATACATCCGTATGTACAATGACCAATAAGTCACTTACTTTCTCACCTATAGTTGTGAAAGATGTATTTGTCATTTTGGCAAGTAAACAAGATTCACATGTTTCAAATTATTTAAAATCAAATAATTTTTGAAGACCATCTTTATGGAGCTTCATCACGCGCTTTTCATTTATATGACCTAGACGACAATGCAAATAAAAGTGGGATTCAAGTCAATAGGTCGAAGTCTCTTAGCATTAATGTTATAGACATACACATCCTCAAGATTCAAAACATATAATACATTCACCAGTGGAGTATGATCATAAAACATATCATCAAAATAAATAGAGTAATAATTGTTCTTTATTTTGTACTCATAACCTTCGGCTCCTAAATATGAAGTAGAAATAATATTTTTGTTTAAGGTAGGAACATAATAACAATTATTTAATTCTATAACTAATCCTGGGGGTAAAACTAATAGTAAAGTGTTAATAGCTAATGCAACAACTCTTACTCTATTGCCCACGCGAAGATTAATCTCGCCTCTTGCTAAACTTCTACTCCCTATCTGTCCATGTATCGAACTGCAAACATAAGCAATTGATCCGGTATCAAATACCCAAGAATATGTAAAAGTGGCAAGATTTATTTCTATAACATTTATACCTGAATTGGAAGTCTTACTTCCATTGTTCTTTTTCATCTCTGCCAAGTACTTCTTATGATTCCTCTTCCAATTGATAGAAATCAACTTCCCAATCTATTAGATCAATACTGTAGTATATATATATATATATATACTACATTACAAACCCTAACAAGGGCTAATGGGCCTCATGGCCCATAAATACATATGGGCCATATACACATATACATAACACCCCCTTCAAACTCAACATGGGTCAGGAGGATCTGAAACATTGAGTTTGGAGAGATGGAAGCGATGTTGTTCTCGAGTTTGAGCCTTAGTGAAGAAATCAACGACTTGAATCTCAAAAGGCACATACTGAAGAACAATAGTCTTCTGTTTACAATGAGAACGTGTAAAAGATGCATCCACACCAATGTGTTTAGTCAGCTCATGCTTCACTGGATCAGTAGCAATCTGTATAGCACTAGTGTTGTCACACAGGAGAGATGCAGGAGTACTGCATGATACACCAAGATCAGCTAACAACCAACGAAGCCAAACAATCTCTGAAGTAGTAGTGGCCAACGCTCGAAGCTCTGCCTCAGCACTAGACCGTGAAACTGCAGTCTGTTTCTTGGATTTCCAAGCAATAAGTGAAGACCCAAGAAATATGCAATAGCCTGAGACAGATCGTCTATCAACAGGATCACTCGCCCAAGTCGAGTCAGAGTAAGCATGAAGCTGAAGCTGAGTCGACCGAGAATAAAAGAGACAACGATCAACAGTCCCTCGTAGGTAGTGCAACACACGTAGTAGGTGAGCATAGTGAACAGACGTGGAAGCAAAAACGAACTGACTGAGTACATGAACAGAATGAGAAATGTCAGGGTGTGTGACTGCAAGGTAGACAAGGCTTCCAACAATATGACGATAACGAGAAGGATCTTCAAGCAAAGTGCCATCAGTAGGACGAAGCTGAAGATGAAGCTCCATAGGAGTAGTAGCTGTCCGACTGTCAGTGAGACCAGAACGAGCAAGTAGATCCTGAATATAGCGCTGCTGAGATAGATAGTAGCCATCATCTGTGTGAGTAAACTCAATCCCCAGAAAATAATGTAGAGGACCCAAATCTGACATCAAAAACTGCTCACTGAGTCGTTGCTTAACAAAAGCAATATACTCCTTGTCATCTCCAGTAATCAGCATGTCATCAACATAGAGTAAGAGCATGGTACGCCCACGTGGAGATGTATGAATAAACAATGCAAGATCATGATTACTCGGGGAAAAACCAGCAGTTAACACAACTGAACTGAACCTCTCAAACCAAGCACGAGGAGCCTGTTTGAGACCATAAAGAGCACAACGAAGGCGACAAATATGACCAGCAGGAGCCACAACACCCTGAGGTGGAGCCATATAAACCCCCTCCTGCAAATCACCATGAAGAAAAGCATTCTTCACATCCATCTGAGAGATAGTCCAAGAGCGAACAGCAGCCACAGCGACAAGAGTGCGAACCGTTATCATATGAGCATCGGGAGCAAATGTCTCATCATAATCACGCCATATGCCTGCTGAAAACCACGAGCAACTAGTCGAGCCTTGTATCTCTCAACAGAACCATCAGATTTCGTCTTAACTTTAAAAATCCACTTGCAAGTAATAGGAACAGCATGAGCAGGTAAAGGAACAAGATCCCATGTATGAGTACAATCCAAAGCAGCCAACTCTTCAGCCATAGCTAACTGCCACTTAGGATGAACAACAGCCTCCTGATAAGTGTGAGGCTCAGGCACAACAGCAGTAGAATGAAAACCATATCGTTAGGAGCAGTAATAGTAGTACGATCACGAAGCTCGTACCGAGATGACGGTGCCGGTGGAGGATCATCAGAAGGAGTATCATCAGTACTAGCCATGCCATCAGGGGAGGAAAAAGTAGAAAACTGAGTATCAGGAGAAACCCTAGACCGACGAGTATAGTGAAGAGGAAATGGTGATCTGACTAAGGATGGAGAGGAAGACTCCACAGAAGAAGGTGTATCAGACGAAACAATGGGTGGAAGATAAAGAAAAGAGAGAGACTCAGTGGGAGAGGAGGACCGAGTGGCAGAAGAGTAAAAGTAAGGATGATCCTCAACAAAAGAAACATCACGAGAAATACACATACGCCGAGCAGAGGTATCATAACAACGATAGCCCTTATGCTCAAGACTATATCCAAGAAAAAAAACACTCAACTGATTGAGTGTTAACAGTGCGCCACAGGGTGAGCGAGAACATAGCAGGTACAACCAAAAACTCGAAGATGGTCATACCGTGGGGGAGTGGAAAACAAGAGTTCTCCCAGACAGTTTCTCTCAAGGCGAGAAGATGGCTGCATATTAATGAGATAGACAGCTGTAGAAACCGCATCAACCCAAAAATGTCGTGGAACATAAGATACAAGTAAAAGAGTACGGACAGTCTCAATAAGGTGACGATGTTTACGTTCAGCAACACCATTCTGAGCATGGGCGCCAGGACAGGAAAGTTGAGGAAGAGTTCCCTCAGCGGAGAGAAATTGACGAAAATCATGCGACAAGTACCCCCCCTGAATCAAAACGAAAGGTCTGAATAGGAGTGGAAAACTGAGTGTGAATCATACGAGCAAAAGACTGATAAATAGGTAGGAATTGAGAACGATGTTTCATAAAGTAAATCCAAGTATATCGAGAATAATCATCAATAAAAATGACATAATAGATATGACCACCTTTAGAAGCAAAGGGAGCTCTGTATGTTTCATAGTATACCCAAAAGCTACCTTTATAACTACCCAGTTATGGTGTAGCGTTTGGACTATTACATATGTAGGAAACTATGCTGATCTCAGGTCTATAGATTATACATCATTATTGCTTGAGACCAACTGATGACACATAAAATCATAACAATCTCAATAGTGTCTCAAGGTGGGTCAATCCAACACCATGTTTTCTAAGAGGTGTTCAAATTATTGATTTGATATCTCTATATCCATGACCTGCGAAACATGGTCATCAATCAATACATATGTTGGTCGATAAGTCACTAGTGTTTCGACCAATAATACATTTAGAATGATATCATATAAGTTAAAGAGTTTCACCAATAAGTCACATACTTGTTAATCTTTATAAATAATAATTCATCCAAGGAACATAATAACATTTATTCTATAACTCATAAACATAGACGTGATACAATCATCTCTATAATTGCCTTTAGGGCATATCACCAACAACACTAAGAGGCTAGAAATTCCCACATTTATCGGGGAAATGAGAAAGATCACACCACTTATTTTGGTGGATCCAGGTTATTATGGCGTAGATTAATCAAATGTACTAGAGTTGTTACTGTTGTATTAGAAATACAACTATATTTTCAATCATAAACATTCGAGTTGTCTAACAAATACAACTCTTTTTTCAAATATAATCGTACAGTTGTATTAGAAATTCAGCTAGTTTTATTATAGTAAATGATATAGTAAAGATGCAAGTAGTCTGATATATATTTGAATTTCACCAAAATAAAAAAAGAGTTATGTACCTGTTCTTTAAGCAACTGAGAAGACAATTTTATTAATTTATATGTTATAGAATTCTTTCGCAGGTGCAATTTACGTACCTACATTTGATATAGCTTATTGACTGTATATTATAACTCTACTGTGTCACTTTTCTAATTGAGTTTGCCACAATATCTGCATCACCCTTGCAGATTGCACAAGTTCAGTGTCCCCGTGATACTCACTTTTGGGTTTATCACGATGGTGGCTACGAGGAAGAAGGCCAAAACAATATCAAGGGGAAAATATGGGAGTCAGTATGTATCTTGCTCAAAGGAGTTTCAATTTATTCATTTTCCTTTCTAAAATTAATGCAGTCTTGTTGTTTGCCTCTGTTGAACAGCCTTTGACACGTTTTGCATGCGCCTTGTTTTCACTACCGGTGCCTCCTGCAAAATCTGATGGACCAAAAGAGGAAGCTCCTTATTCAGCCAGAACTGTCCCTGATTACTTAGACCAGAAAATAATCCAAAAGCTTCTTATTCTTGGATCACCTGGAGCTGGCACAAGCACCATATTTAAGCAGGTACAACCAAATTTCACATTTAATAATGCATTACGTTTGTTTATTTACTTCTTTGGGGTGGACCCCAACTTTACCAACAGGCCTTCCATGAAATACAGCTTGAAGTTGATTACTAAAGTTTCTCTATTTGGTTAGTGCCGTGTTTTAGTGATGTACAGACCCTTTCGTTGTTTTGGAGCGTTGGTTATGTCGGTGTTTTAAGACCGAACTTACTTAATGATTGTTGGATTCGGGGGGTCTTTAAGACTCAAATCACGCAGAGAGAACGACACATGGATTTTTATACAGGTTCGGGCCTTCTCCGAAGAGAATAACAACCCTACTACTGTGTGGCTATATTGAGTATGCTGATTACAGATCAAGAGAAAGACTGAAATGCAATGTTTTGTGTTCCTGATCCTCTTCCTTTTGTCTGTCCCGCCGTCTGGTGATTCCTCTTTTATAACGTGCTTGGGTGACAATCTCTCCAGCCCTTCAGATGATGGCGCAGTTATTGGAGATTACTGTTGGAGAAATAACGTTCACACGTCACCATACAGTTACCACCAGGACAGAGAGATTAATTGTGCAGCTATTCCGGAGAATAATGGCGTATACTGACTGTTTAGATGCCTTAATCAATTGGGCCTACTTGTCTGTAAGTTCGATTGATTATAGGTTGGTCGTAACTGACCTGATTGTAGAAGGACTTACGACCATGAGGTGATCGTAGAAGAACTTACGATCATGTGCTAGTTGTAGAAGGACTTACGACTATGGGGTGGTCGTAGCTGACTTGGTCGTAGAAGGACTTACGACCATGAGGTGATCGTAGAAGAACTTACGATCATGAGGTAGTCGTAGAAGATCTTACGACTCCAGCTTCTCCCTTAAGAACACTAAAAGGTATACTCAAAACCATATATGGCATCATTATCCATAATAAGGATTACAGATAAATAATTAAATGAGGATTTCTAGATCCTCGTCAGGTTAATTGTTGTAAATGTTAGAATGAGATTCTTTTGTACTCCTTATATGTATATGGTACCCCCCTATATATATTGCCTATTAGACCCTTTTGAATAGACATACAATATTCACAATATGGTATGAGAGCTAAGGCACTAACCCTAGTTTTTCCGCACCCGCCTCGTTGCTGCCGCCACCCTCCTTGGTTTGCCACCGCTCTGTTGTTTTTTTTGCCGTCGCCGCTCTGCCACAAGGCAGCCCGAGCCTCCTCTCCCGAAGCCGATGCCGCTACTGCCCGAGCCTCCATTCTTGAACTCGGCGCCGCCACTCCCGAAGCTATGCCGCCGCGCTCGACACGAGTGGCCGCTAGCGTGAGACAGAGACGGAGGCGCTCATTGACGAGCTCCTCCCTAACGCCGCATCGCGAGCTGCCGCTCGGATTCCCCACGGACGAGCTCCTCCCTACCGTCGCATCGCAAGCCGCCGCTCGGCCTTGGTCTGCGCCGTCGCCTGAAGCCCTGTCCGGTCCCCGCTGCCGCCGCTGCTAGCAAGGGGGAACCCTAGTTCCCCCTCGAAGAGCGAAGGGGGAAACCTAGTTCCCCCTCGCTGCTCTGCTTAACGGACAGGACGTGAGCCAGCCCGGCCCATGTTAAAAGAAAAGAACAGTACGTTGATCTAACCGCCGCGTCGTCCAGTGTCGCCTGTTAGACTTCGTTGCCTTAGTCGCTGCACCGTCCGACGCCGCCTATCGATGGCTTCCGTTCTATCAGCTGCGATCCCATTCTCGAGAACCAATCTTAATGGGACAAACTACAGGTTGTGGTCTTCACTCATGGAATTCACCCTCGATGGTCTCCCCCTCTGGGGACATATCACTGGTGCCCGACCTTGTCTGCCGTCGCTGGTCCAGCCTTCTCCCAGACAGCCTGCTCCTGTACTTCCTGCAGAAGATGAGTCCACTAAGAAGGAGGCAGTGGCCGCTATTGCTGCTGCTGATGCTACTGATAAGACCTTTCAGTATGCCATAGACGCTTTTGAGCGCTGGTTTGCTGATGGGGCCCGTGTTCAATCCATCCTGGTGGTCAGCGTCGACGACTCCATCCAGCCAGACATTGTTGGTTTGCGTGCCACTCGTCAGATCGGGGAGTACTTGCGCGAGTGATACCAGCAGAGCAGCGATACTCAGTTCTTTTCGCTTCAGCGTGAGTTCGAGATGCTTCGCTAGAAGGACTCCTCCGTCGACGACTTCTTCTGAGCCTTGGCCAGTCTCTGGCGCCAGCGGAACAAACTAGTTTCTCCGCTCTGCCAGGAATGTCATAAAGTGCAGAAGGCGGATCGTGATTGCCTTCGCCTTTATGACTTCGTCTGCTATCTTTACCCGGAGTTTGAGCCTGTTAGGGCATAATTGCTGAGTCGCTCACCACGATCGACAGTCGCCGAGGCTCTTTCGACGCTTCGTGCTGAGGAGCTTTGCCTTAGGTTAGCAAAGACGATTTGTTCTATTGTGCTTGCTACCCTTCTTCTTCGACTACAAGCCGTTTACGCCCGACTACTGATCCCTCCTTAGGTGTTTGTTTATGCTCCAGTTTTTGCACCAACTAAGGTTCAGTGCAATTATTGCAAGAACTTCGGGCACGACTATCAGCGTTGTGCGGTGCAAAAAAAAAAGCAGAACAAGACGCGTGGGGCTAAACAATCCAAGGGGAGCAGGGAGGGCCTTCCTCGACGGAGGGCAGACCCAAAGACGTCAGACCTTCTCGGCGAGGTGACTCATTGATGAGTTACGCGAGCTCTACTTGGCCGGTTCTCGCACAGCTCAGCATGTTCTACCAGTCTAGCTCAGACGTCTCCTCCAGGTACTTCTTTGGTTCTAGATTCTGATGCCTCTTTCCACATAACACAGGACTCCACATCTCTCACTTCAGTGGGACCTTCTGTTTTTCCTATCTCTGTTCAGACAGCTAACGATACTCCTCTGTCTGTCAGCTGTTAGGGCACTCTTTTGTCTACTAACTTTTCTGTTCCAGCTGTTTCCCATGTTTCCCAGCTTACCATGCAACTTCTCTTGATAGGCCGCTCACCAATATTGGTTGTAGAGTTGGTTTTGACTCACACCTGTTTCATCCAGGATCGTTAGACAGGGACGGTACTTGGGATTGGCCGGTGCCGTAGGAATCGTCAGAGTCTCTACATCCTTGATCGCATCCACCTTCCGTCCACTTCAGTTGCTCCTATCACCTTTACATCTACTTCCACCGCCACTGTTGCCACCACCTCTGGCATTTTTTGCGCAGTGGTATCACCGTTTAGGTTACTTATGTGGGTCCCGTCTTTCTTCATTAGTTCGTCATGGTGTTCTTGGACGTGTTACTGTCGACATGGTCATATTTTGTCAGGGTTGTAAGCTGGGCAAGCAGCTACAACTTCCTTATCATTCTAGTGAGTCCTTATCTTCTTGTCCTTTTGACATAGTTCATTCAAATGTATGGGGACTTGCGCCTATTATCTCTAAAGGCGAGCATAAACTTTATGTGATATTCATTAATGATTATTCCCGTTTTACATGGATTTTCCCTATATCTAATCGTGGTCAGTTTCTTGCGATCTATCGTCGCTTTGCAATGATGGTTCGTACTCAGTTTGATTCTCACATCTGTACTTTTCGTTGTGATTCTGCTAGCGAGTACTGTTCTGGCGCCTTTACACAATTTCTTTCTGAGTAGGGCACTCTTTACCAGTCTTCTTGTTCTGGTGCCCATGCTCAGAATAGGGTTGCTGAGCGCAAACATTGTCATCTGATTGAGACTGCCTGCACTCTTCTCCTTGCCTCTCACGTTTCACCACAGTTCTGGGTTGAGACTGTTTCTACGGCTGCATATCTCATCAATATGCAGCCTTCCATTGCTCTTAAGGGTGTAAGTCCTATAGAGCGTCTCTACTCTCGAGCCCCCCCAGTACACTCACCTTCATGTTTTTGGCTGCACCTGCCCTCTCTGTCACTGAGCCTAGTTCTTATCGTGAGGCTGCTCCTCACTCTGAGTGACAGTTTGCTATGGCAAAGGAGTTTGATGCTCTTCGACGTACGGAGACTTGGGATATTTGTACTGACACCTATGCATGCTCGTCCGATCATGTGCAAGTGGGTGTACAAGATTAAGACCCAGTCTGATGGTACTATCGAGTGCTACAAGGCTCGCCTTGTGGCTCGCGGTTTTCAGCAGGAGTACGGTTGTGACTACGATGAGACTTTTGCCCCTGTTGCCCATATGATCACTGTTCGCGCTCTTGTTGCGGTTGCTTCAATTCACTGGTGGTCTATCTCTCAGCTGGATGTTAAGAATGCATTTCTTAATGGTGTTTTGCATGAGGAGGTCTACATGCAGCCACCACCTGGGTATTCTGTTCCCGATGGGCACGTCTGTCGTCTTCATCGTACTCTTTATGGCCTCAAACAGGCTCCTCGTGCTTGATTTGCGCATTTTACCTTAGTGATTACTGCTGTCAGTTCTCACGATCTTGCTCTCTTTGTCCATGTCTCATCTCGGGGTAGGACACTGCTTCATCTGTATGTTGATGATATGCTCATCACTGGTGATGATTCCTCATTCATCACGTATGTGAAGAAGCATCTCAGTGAGCAGTTTTTAATGACTGATCTTGGTTCTCTTACGTACTTCCTTAGGATTGAGATCTCTTCCATGATTGAGGGCTACTACCTCTCCCAGCAGAAGTATGTTTAGGATCTTCTTGACCGGTTTGGTCTAACTGACACTCGCATTGCTGAAACTCCCATGGAGCCATCCCTCCTGCTCTGTGCCACTGATGGTGATCTTCTTGAGGATCATACTCGGTATCGCCATCTTGTTGGGAGTTTGGTATACCTTGTGAGCACTCGTCCTGATATTGCTTATGCAGTTCATATCTTGAGTTAGTTCATAACTCGTCCTACCCATCTTCACTACAGTCACCTTCTTCCTGTTCTTCGCTGCTTGCGTGGGACTATCTCTCGTCGTTTGTTTTTCCCTAGCTCTACGTCACTACAGCTTTAGGCATACTCCGATGCGACCTGGGCTAGTGATCCTTCTAATCGTCGTTCTCTTTCTGCTTACTGTGTTTTTCTTAGCTCCCCCCCTGATTGCCTGGAAGACAAAGAAGCAGACCACCGTTTCCCGTTCGAGTGCAGAGGCTGAGTTGAGAGCTATGGCAGCAGTGACAGCAGATGTTACTTGGGTTGAGGTGACTACTTTTAGATTTTGGAGTGCCTGTGATGGGATCTAGGACTCTTTTGTCTGACAGTACATGTGCTATCAGCATTGCCTGGGACCCAGTGAAGCATGAGCTCACCAAGCATACTGGTGTGGATGCTTCATACACTCGCTCACAGGTGCAGGAGGGAGTACTTGCTTTACAGTTTGTGTCATCAGAGTTACAGGTTGCTAACTTCTCCGCGAAGCCACAGACTAGGGTACAACATTTGTATTTTCTCTCCAAACTCAGTGTGTGTGATCCATCACGAGTTTGAGGGGGGTGTTAGAATATGATTATTTTGTATTCCTTATCTGTAAATGGTACCCCTTATATTCTCTATATATATTGTCCATTAGATCCTCTTAAATAGACATACAATATTCATATTCATAACAGTAAATAACACTAGCATACATACTGTGGCACAACCTGCTGCAAGATAGCGTTGATCCATGTTTACACGTGTAGTATAGCCATCATAGGTATCTTGCTTCATTCAATAAAATTCCCGAAAGTCCTTATGGAGCACCACACAAGTTGCTCTTGATCATTCTCCTGAGTGGATGGTACAGTTTCGAGTTGAGAATTGAGGAGTCAACTTTTCAAATGTATTCTTTATACTTGCATTATATTTGGTTTTTATGAAACAGGCTAAGCTATTGTACGGCACTAGTTTTACCCAAGAAGAACTTGACAATATGAAACTAATGATCCAAAGCAACATGTTCAAGTATCTGGGGATTCTGCTTGAGGGCCGTGAGCGTTTTGAGGAAGAGGCTTTGGCTGTCTCAGATAAGCCAAGCTCAGAGGATGAGGATACTCAACAAGGTAGCAGTACAGCTAATATTTGTTCCACTAGTGTTTTTCAGGAGCATATTGCGCGGCTAAAGTTGGTTTTTTTTACGCAGATGAAAATAAATCTAGTTGTTCGAATTATTGCATATACTCAATAAATGCAAGGCTTAAGAAGTTCTCTAATTGGCTTTTGGATATCATAGCAATGGGAGACCTAGATGCATTCTTCCCTGCAGCTACACGTGAATATGCTCCAGTTGTTGATGAGATGTGGAAGGATCCTGCCATACAAGCAACATATAAAAGAAAGGATGAATTGCATTTCCTCCCTGATGTCGCCGACTATTTCTTGAGCAGGGTATTTAAATTAAAGCTTGTAGATTAAATTAAAGTAGTTCATACCATTGGTGATAACTTGCATTAAATACGGACTTATCCCTTAATTTAACCTGTTCACAACTTGCATTTCATATATTATGCTACAGCAGCACTTCATGTCATGGCTTTTACTTATTAGCAAACCCCTCTACATTCATTAATCATATTTGTTCCTAATAATGCTACAACAGCTTGAACTACTAAGCATTATGCGCCTGGTTAACTCTCTCTCTCTCTCTCTGAAATTGAACTCACAGTTCAGGAGTTGTTAATCCCGTAAGGAGCCTTTGTGTTTTTGGAATTTTCCCGCCATCCTTCTGTGTCCGAGAATGATGTCCAGCATAACACAATGTGCTGTCACATGTTTTTGTGTGCGCACTATAATTGGTATTTGTACCTAAACGGGTAAACTAACTTGTCTTTTTTATGACATCCTTGCAGGCCATCGAAGTATCGAGTAATGAGTATGTACCTTCAGAGAAAGATGTAATATATGCCGAAGGAGTAACACAAGGGAATGGATTGGCCTTCATTGAGTTCACTCTGGACGACCGTAGCCCTATGTCAGAACTCTACAGTGACAATCATGAGGCACACTCTCAGACACAAACCAGGTAAACTCTTTCTTCATGGCTCATGTCTGAACCACATCTAAATCCTTTAGTACATATGTCTATATATCCATATAACCTAAACAGTGTTTTTTTTGTAATTAAAGTAGCCTTAGATATCAGCTGTTGATTGTGGTAAAAGAAAAGCCATTATAACTTCTTTTTTTCCTACTGCATTAGCGCAATACGTAGGTGTAGGTTGCCTGCTATTTGCTTGGGCTAATGACCTCTTTCTCCTGCGACATCTGCTTGTATCCCCCTCAGATATCAGCTGATTAGAGTAAGCGCCAAGGGCATGAATGAGGGCTGCAAGTGGGTGGAGATGTTTGAGGATGTCCGCATGGTGATATTCTCCGTAGCGCTCAGCGACTATGACCAGCTGGGAGGCCCTTCGAGTGGTGGCAGCAGGCCCCTTACTAATAAGATGATTCAAAGCAGGGACTTGTTTGAGGCTACAATCAGGTTGGCTCCAATACAACTTCTATATTTGACTTGAACACGAACTCTCCAACACTTACCATTGACAATTGCATCTTGAAGCAGAACCCATTTACCGACCCGAATACTCCATAAGACTGTTCACCTAACATTCAATTCCGTCATCACACATTTGTTCCTTCGGCTAGGGTAACCTGATAGTTTTCCTGAATCTAAAGTGTCTTGAGTGAGGTTGGTATTGTCCCGACTGAAGTTTGATAATTTGGGAAGCTGCATATATACTTGATATCACCGAATGTGCCTGCACTGCGATATATATATGTAGAAAATGAGAAACCTGTTACAGCTTTCTTCGAATTAGTTAAGCTCAGTTCCAGGATCAAAGTTACTGACTTGGTACTTTTGCCAGGCAACCATGTTTCCGCGACACGCCATTCGTTCTTGTGCTCAACAAGTTTGACCTCTTGGAGGGGAAGATCGGCCGTGCCCCCCTCTCCAGATGCGAGTGGTTCAGCGACTTCTGCCCACTCCGGGCTCACCGCAACAACCAGTCGCTGGCTCACCAGGCGTTCTACTACGTCGCCATGAAGTTCAAGGACCTGTACGCCACCCACACGAACCGGAAGCTCTTCGTGTGGCAGGCGCGCGCCCGCGACAGGCCGACGGTCGACGAGGCCTTGAAGTACATCAGGGAGGTTCTCAAGTGGGAGGACGAGAAGGACGAGACCTACCCGGAGGAGTCGTTCTACAGCACCACAGAGCTCAGCTCCTCCCGTCCCGTCTGATCAGACCGGAATGAATGACTAAGAGCCAGAAACTAGAGACTGAACTCTGAAGAGAGTGTCGCGTCAAGGATTTGAACCAAATTCGTTGTGTCAGTGCAGGGATCATTAGTTACTGTATTAGTTGGTGTTTTTACAGCTTGTTCAGATGGAGATGGTTGTTATCTGTTCCTTCATACATCATTGTTGCCTTGCCCCCATCGTTGTGTGCTAATTTTCCAAACAAAATACAGTAAAAGTTAGCTTGTTAAATCATGTGTTTTCGAGCTTATGGTGATGGGTGCTCAAGTTAGGCAGGTTTGGTCATTTGTAACTAGTGTTTTATTCGTGATCACAGCTATAGCGTACCGCACTTCCTTAAATTTCTACCTAACATGTTATAATCTCAATTATTAGTTAAAGTTTGCAACAAGTGCCGTGTTCAATTTCAACGCTCAAGTTGACACACAAAGTCGGGGCTTATACACTTTTGACATATGAAATATGAAAAAAAAAATGTGACCAACATCCAAACAGGTCTTAAAAAGCATCTTCAATGTGTCTTTTCCATCGGTACCAAGTTGGTACCCATAAATAGTGGTGGGCATTGGGCCGGCGCGGTACGGTATGGACTCGTCGTGTTTCGGATCGCGTCGTGCTGTGCTGTGCCGGCTCTACCCGGCTATCCCGCCGTGCCGTGCCGATCCATTTTACCTCAGACTAGACCCAGATACGGCTCAAAACCCGCTGTGAAGGCCGGCGGCCCATGTCCCAGCTCTACCCATGAATGAAGGGGAGGGACCAAGCAAGAAAAAGCAAGCATCGGTGCTTCAACTTGCTATGATAAGCCGACCAAATAATCCATGAACCCATATGTAGCTGAAATGGGGGAGGAGAGAGAGAATGAGATAGGAGAAAAAGATGTGATATTTTATTTAGTATTAAGTCTCACATTAGAGAGAGAGAGAGGATGGTACGCTAAACACCAGAGAGAGAAAAAACAAACTTAGCATCTATATGATGTGGTATTTCTTAACGCCGATATAAGTATCTCACACCGTAGGGTGGATATGCTCTATATATCACTCTAGAAATCATACATCTAGAATCATCTCCGTATTTCTATGAAATAATAGGACTTGATAATATAATGTTTCCATGCTAAATTGTAAATAAAGAATATGTAGTCATCTCAATTTCTAGAGATGTGGCAGGCATTTTCTATGAAGTACATCAATCTTGGTCTCTTTCAACATGCTATGGGTACTCTTCTCCGCTGTAACAGCCAATAATCCGGATTCCTCTTGGAGTGACCCCGCAGCTGAAAATAAAAATAAAAATCCAACCTTATCTCGTATCTTTTCCCGTCCCTTCCCGCGCCCATGGCGATGGCTTCTGCTCCTCGTCACACTCCAATGGCCGCAGCCTCCACGTCCACCGCCATTCCCATCACCTGCTCCTCCTACGAAGGCGACGGCACCGCCTCCTGGTCGCTCTCCTCCGGCACGTCATCATCGTCGTCCTCCTCCTCCACGCGCCGTCGTCCGTACCGCCGCCTCCTCCACGACGAGGCGCAGCGCCTCCGCCGCGCTCGCCGGATCCAGGGCCCGGGCGCAGACACGCCCCGGTGGGTACGCCGCACCACGGACCAGATGGCCCGGTACGTCGAGGACGACCGCGCCGGCCACGTGTACGGCCGGCACGTGGTCGCCGCCGTCCGCGCGGTGCGCGCCACGGCGTCGCGCCCCTCCGCGGACATGCGCGAGGCCATGGCGTCGTTCGTGTCCAAGCTCACCTTCCGCGAGATGTGCGTCGTACTCCGCGAGCAGCGCGGATGGCACCAGGCCCGCGACTTCTTCGCCTGGATGAAGCTTCAGGTAAGCAAAAAGATTGCAACTTCTAGGCAGAATTCTTGGAAATTTTGTTTGAATTCATGCTGAATTCCTGATGTTCTTGATCCATGAAGCTGTGCTATGAACCGAGTGTCGTCGCCTACACCATTCTTCTCAGATTATACGGTCAGGTTGGGAAGATCAAGCTCGCGGAGGAGACGTTTCTTGAGATGCTTGAGGCTGGCTGTGAGCCTGACGCAGTGGCATGTGGAACCCTCCTTTGCGCATACGCGAGATGGGGGCGGCACAAGGATATGATGCTGTTCTATTCCGCGGTGCGCAGGCGTGATATAGTACCCTCTGTTTCGGTCTTCAATTTCATGATCTCATCTCTGCAGAAGCACAAGCTGCATGGCAAAGGCATCCATCTGTGGAATCATATGCTGGAAGCCAATGTAGGGCCAAATCAGTTCACATTTACAGTTGTTATTAGGTCATATGTCAAAGAGGCTCTCTTGGAGGAGGCCATGGATGCATTTGGCGAGATGAAGAGGTGTAGATTTGTTCCGGAGGAGGCGACTTATAGCCTTTTGATCAGCCTGAGTGCCAAGCATGGAAAAGGGGAGCAGGCATTGAGGCTTTATGAAGAGATGAGGGCTCAGGGTATCGTCCCCAGTAACTACACCTGTGCATCTCTCCTGGCAGTCTATTATAAGAATAAAGACTACTCGAAAGCGCTTTCGTTCTTCTCTGAGATGGAGCAAAATAAGATTGTTCCTGATGAGGTTATCTATGGCATTCTTGTTAGGATATATGGTAAGCTTGGGCTCTATGAGGATGCACAACGCACATTTGAGGAAATTGAGAAGGCGGGTCTTCTCAACGACGAGCAAACTTATGTGGCAATGGCTCAAGTTCACATGAATGTTGGAAATTATGATAGAGCATTGGAAGTTTTGGATTCTATGAGGTTGGGAAATGTGAAGCCGTCACAATTTTCTTACAGTGCTCTTCTCCGATGCCATGTTGCAAAGGAAGACATAGCTTCTGCAGAAGATACTTTCAGAGTCCTCTCCAAATATGGCCTCCCTGATGTGTTTTGCTGTAATGACCTGCTCAGGTTATATATGAAGCATGGCCGTCTAGAGAAGGCCAGGGAACTGATTATGAAGATGAGGAAAAAAGAGTTCCAGCTTGACGATGGCCTATGTATGACTGTGATGGAAGTTTGTTGCAAAAGCGGGATGATTGAGGATGCGGATAAGTTATTCGAAGAGATGCCGATGAATGGAATGACCACGAACAATTCAACATTGGTTACTGTTAGAGAGATGTATTCTAGAAATAGCACTAGTGTGCTTCAGAAAGAAGTGAGCTCGTCAAAGGCACTTGACCAGACTGACAGTCCAGCAGTTAGCATGATGGTGAAATCCTTGTTGGACACCCCTGGGGGCTTGTCCAGTGCGTGCCAATTGATCAGCAAATTTGCAAGGGAAGGTGAGCAAGCTAGGTGGTAGGTGCCACACAGAACATGGTGTTCATGCCTAAACATACTGACTGTCTCTTACTGCTGTCTATACATGTATTCTGCTGCAGGGAATACTGATGAGGCAAAAGTTCTTTATGAATTGCTTACTGAATTGGGAGCCAAGCCTGATGATTCTGCAATAGCTACTTTGATTGTCCAATATGGTCAGGCCCAGCAGTTAGGGAAAGCACAAGAACTGTTTGAGTCAGCATCGACATCGTTTCCAGTAGGAGCACCTGTCTACAATGCCATGGTTGATGCATTATGTAAATGCGGCAAAACTGAGGAGTCATATAATCTTTTCATGGAAATGGTTGACCAGGGCTATGACAGAGACGCTGTGACAATTAGCATACTTGTCACTCACCTGACTAAGCATGGTAAGGGTTATGTTAGATAAAATGGTGGCTGTTTAACTTCTGTGCTGAAGAGATAGATAAGTATATCATCAATCGTTGTGCAGTAAGTTTAGTGAGGCATTTTATTGTTGTTGTATACTCACATAGTCATATTACCCCCAGGGAAATTTCAGGAGGTAGAAAGCATCATACGTGGTTGTTTCCATGATGAAGTTGAGCTTGATACTGTCGTGTACAATACTTTTATCAAGTCAATGCTCGAGTCAGGTCTGGATAATATCTTTTCCTCATTAGATGGACAAGCAAACCTTTCAGGTCTCAGGTTGCCATAGCTAACTGTTACAGCTTTAGTATCCAAGCAGGCAAGCTGTACTCAGCTCTCAACATATATGATCGCATGATATCCTCTGGCATTCCTCGGTCCATGCAGACATTCAATATAATGATAAGGTAGATAATCTTCAGAAAATATCTCATGAACGTTGGAGCCAAAAGTCTGGAATCATCTTCTTTTTTGATGTTTTGTTGAGAACATTATGTCATTAGCTTCAGTTTTCTCATTCAGTGTTTATGGCCAAGGAGGAAATCTGGACAAGGCTATTGAAATGTATACTGCTGCACAAGAATTAAGCTTACCGATTGATGAGAAGACATACACAAACATGCTTAGCTTCTATGGAAAAGCAGGTCAAGTCCCTCAAAAAAAAATTAAAAATAATATATCTTTTTATTAAAATGACAAAAATAAATACTCGTTTAAAAAAATTACATGAATAATACCTTGTCGCCAATTCATTTGGCAACATAGGTTCCCCGTCATTTGGGGGCATATGAATTTTTAAATGAGCATTTATTTTTGTCATTTTAATAAAATGATGTGTCATTTTAATAAAATGATTTATCATTTTATTTTTTTAAAAAAAATCCAAGTTACTCTTCCTTGTAGACAACTCGAAGAAAAATTTAAGTCACTCTCCCTCATTCTATTCAGTGCTAACAGCTAAGTCTCTGAATTTTCATTTCTCCAGGGAGGCACCAGGAGGCGTCTTTACTATTCAATACAATGAAGGAAGATGGTATCAAGCCTGGAAAGGTACTCTTTCATTGGCGATAACTTCTGAAATTGCCGTTATGAAGCATGAAACGGTATTAGTTCTGCCTTGAGATTAATCAGTATGGCTGATTTGAACCTAATTTGCAATATGCAGATCAGCTTCAATTCCATGATCAATGTCTATGCCACTTCGGGACTGCATGATGAGGCAGAGATTATATTCCAGGAGATGCAGGAAAGCAGTCATTTTCCCGACTCACTTACGTATCTCGCACTGACCAGAGCATACACAGAGGGTAAATGCTACTCCAAAGCCGAGGAAGCCATCCATATGATGCTGAAGAGCAACATAACCCCTTCATGCCCTCATTTCAACCACCTCATTTTCGCCTATCTGAAGGAAGGGCAGATCGATGAAGCCCAGAGGATCTTCAACCAAATGAAGGAGATAGGTGTGGTTGCTGATTT
Organism: Hsuehochloa calcarea; assembly: GCA_036346395.1. Lineage (NCBI taxonomy): Eukaryota > Viridiplantae > Streptophyta > Magnoliopsida > Poales > Poaceae > Hsuehochloa > Hsuehochloa calcarea. Next base: position 53,653,203 of record CM070604.1, on the reverse strand, counting down.
GGCCTGTTGCCGGAGCATGATGAGGGTGTACCTGGAGTACGGTCGCGTCGACGAAGGCATCTCGCTCTTTGAGACGACACGCGGATCGCTGAAACCTGACAGCTTCATCTTGAGTGCTGCATTTCATCTTTTCGAGCATTCAGGGAGGGAGTCTGAAGCCGGGGATGTCCTGGATGCCATCGATCTACATGGTGCCTCTTTCCTGAGGAATCTGAAGGTTGGATCAAAGTTGGGAGCAAGTTAAAGGAGCTGATTGTATTGCATGAAACGTTTTGCAGCTCATTTAAAACAATACTGAAAACTGAACCGGGCATGTGTAATTCTCCATTTCTCCCACGATGCAGATTACTTCTTTTCTTCTTCAAAATAGGGGGCGAGCCCTTATTTCTTTTATGGAAATGAAGGTAACAAGGTTCAAAGAGCACACATACAGCAGCATTTCACCCACTTCGCAGGTTCAGCTGACATGTCAAGCCAGAAGGCTTCAGAACCATCGGTGTGACTGAATCCAAGTGCATGAAGCATCAGTGAACACATCAGCAATGAAATAGGGGATGCCAGAGGAGAAGATGGCATGCTCATAACTATAAGAACTGTTGATTTGTGATCCAAATTCTATACATCAATTAGACCAGCTTCTGGACGAAGCGTAGCGGAGGCCCGTCGCCGGAGGCTTAGGCCCATGGACCCAGGGACGCCTGGGGGGGTGCGGGGGGGCGAAGCCCCCCGCGGTATGGATTCTAGTCGACTTAGGGTTTCCCTGCTCTATATATTCCCTGTAAACCGCCGCCGTTTGGGATAAGAAATCAGAGTTGTAAATCCTCGGCGTTGTAACCTCACCCCGATATAGTGAAGAATGTTGCTGGCTGGCGCCCGTGGTTTTTCCCTCTCGTATTGGGAGGGTTTTCCACGTTAAATCTCGTGTCTCTCTGCGATTGATTCTTGTTTACTTCGTCGTTCCTCCGCCGTCTCGTATAACAAGAACAGCCTGAAAATGTCACATAGCCCAGAATATTTAGGGGAATTGGACAGTGGAAGGAGTTGTTTAGCGGAAGGAGAGACGACGAAGCGGCTGCGGCGGAGGTCTCCTCCGGTGACGCCCCAGCGCCCGATGACTCCGCACTCTATTTCCAGCAACAGGATGGACAATGGAATGGCTAATCTGGGCTTTCTATGGCCTTTTTTCTTTCCATCCTTTTTTACTGACATGTGTCTGCTCTTGTCGTGTGATTTCTTCGAATCTTAAGAGGCAAAATTCACTACACAAGTATGGTTGATAATGTTATCTCGTCGAATGTAATAAACTACGCTTAGTGGTTTAACAAATTTCATACATCGATCATCCCTGCTTCACACCTTGTATGCCTAAAAACCACCAAATCTTCCTCACGACGACCAAAGCAGAACCTGGTGCATGTAAGCATAGTGCATCCCCCTACACACCGCAGGGGCAGAACGAAAGCTCAAACACATGTAGTAAACATTCTCTTCTCCTCATTGAAATAGGAAAGACGCTTAACACTTCTCAGTTCCAGCACAAAAAGCAATAAGTACACACATCCATCCAGTGCAAGATTAGATTAAACAACACAGCTAAAAACTGAACGACGAAACTGACTGCAAAAGCTTGAGTGCTCCCACCAAATTTTAAGCGCTAATTGCCACCATGAACATCTCCTAGACTCCAATCCAACCTGCAAAAGTCTCTGCTCTTTATTGGAAGGGCAAATTTCATAATAGGCTGATAGAACAGCAAGCAGTAGTTGCGAGCGACAATCACTGGCCATCGGAATAGAACATGCTTGGGTACACCCAGAGGGCCTGAAGCTGACGGTACCAGTTTCTTTTGTACACGAGGTCGGGATTGGTGGATGGATCCCACACAGCATCTGCCTCATCACCAAACCCATGTAGACTCCAAGGTTGAGAGTAATGCGCGTAGTACAAGCAGTTGCTCCTCCCTCCCCATCGTTCCGGGCTCATGCAAGAAAACGGTTGGCTCCTCACATCACCCCCAACAAAGAGTGCCCAATTCTCCAGCTTCTTCACCTCCACCCATTTTGCAGGCTTGCTTGACATGTCGAGGCGGTATGGTTTATACATGACTGGTGCTCCAAATGAGAAGCTTATGTAATGGTCAACAATGAGAAGCATGTCACCGCACACTACTAGCCATGGTCTTAGATACGGGCATTCAGTCATGTCGTCCCACCACACAGTTTCTATCTCCTGCAGGCCAAGCTGAGGGGCCAACTGCAAAGTGTAGAGCCTGTCACAAACCATAGCGATGAACTGACCATTGAAGTCCACAATCTGATCAACCCGTGCATCAGAAAACTTGAGCTCTGACCAGGAGTCACTTCCAACCGCCAATCAAACAGGGAGGTTCGAGTACCGACAAGGAGATGTGAGTTGGGTGATGCAAGGGAGCGGTCAGCGTGCCACAGTGGTAGAACTCCTCACAGTCGTCGCTGAATGGGAGACGTGGAGGTGAGACTTCAGCGCCAGTGAACGCATCAACAACAAGACAATATCCGCGACGGCAGCAGATGAGATGACCATACGAAGAGCCGGCAAAATGCATCTTTTGCAGAGTTTCTTGAGGAATTTGGCAGCGAAGGGCGGTGTTTCGGTTGGCTAGATCAATGACCTGACATGTGCGTAGCTTGTGACGACTATTGTTAGAAGGGAGATGAGGAGCTTGGGCACGGACATTCGGTCGGATAAGGAGAGGCGGGAATAAGGTGCAGAAGGTAGATTTGGATGGGTGTGACGAGAAGGCAGCACGCCAAGAGCAGCAGGTACCAGCAAAGGCAAGAAGGTCACGGAAGGATCCCAACAGAGCGACAATGGAGTGAAGCAAGCCATCTGGGAGGTCTGCCCAACCTTGGACCACAGGCACGACAGGGGGCACAGGGGGCGTGGAGACGGGGGCGTCAGAGATCTTACTGTGGCTTTGCATGATGGCGGACTCTCTGCAACACATAATGTATTCAAGAACAAATCAGAAGGACAAACCAATTAAGGAATGAAAAAATATAGATAACCTGCTAGAACCACAGATAGCATATGTTGTTTGTGAAATGTATGCGGTAGATATCTAGAACGTCATTACACACTTAAGCAAACAAGGATTTTGATTCAATTGGGTGTATTCTTCTGTTCACAATAAATGCCTCCCTGCAGTTTAATAAATTTCTTTGTGAAACCCATAGGTATCTCCGAATCATGAGATAAAAGGTGGCTGGTGGTATACATTATCGACACATGAAAGACAAATGTTTTGAAATGTTTACGAGCTGATACTTCTTTACATTTGCAGATCATTTCGTGAGGCACGGAAAACATTCAAAATTCTTTTCAAAACCACCAACCCACATCAAGGTCGAGTCTAATTTTACTCTAGCCAAACTAGTTGAGGCGCATGTTTCTGCTTCGTAAACCTATCTGATCAATCAAGTCCATCTAGGGTTCTTAGGTAGTATATCTTACAAAACAATCCGGTAAAAATCTAAACCTACCAACACGAGTCGATATCTTCCACAATCACAAGGACAATTGCACAACGCGCGTTTCTTGGTTAGGTTTGGATTTAGAGGCAAACTCAAGTGGTAAACATTGGACGCATGCACAAGAAACGAATCAGGCAAGAAGAAATTAGGGTTCAGGTGAGAGGGAGGGGAGAGAGTGCAGGCCTTGTAGGGGAGGCAGTCGTCGTCGACGACGAAGCGATGGCCGGTGCCGGCGATGTCGGCGGGTGGTTCGCTCTCCCTTCCGCTTGCAGAACCGCCTGAACCTTCCTTACCCTTCTGTTCCTTTTATGGTGTTCTAAATTGGGCTTCTGTGGGCCCACCTTGTCGTTCTCTTGCTGGCCTGGGTCAGATAGAAGTTAACGTTAGAAACGTAGGACAAGGCCAACATATAGCTAAGCGATGCTCCCACTATTTTTATCAGTTTTTTTATCTATTTTGTAACTCCATACCTTCTCTCTCCATCCCATGCCCCACCGCCGCCTCCTGTGCTATTGTTCACCATCGACGTGTACCAAAGAAGACAGTCAAATTTTTACCCTAATGCAAAGTACAACACATGATAAGAAGATGTGGTGCGAAATAAAAAGATTTACTAAGGATGATGCAAAGTGAAATCATCAACGGCCACCACTTTCTCTATCCTCCCTTCCTCTCGCTCACCCACCTTCCCATGCCCTTTGTCTCGGTCTGCGACGCCACACCACCACCGCACCGGCTCCCACCAACTCGCCCCCTTCTTTTCCCTCTCTCTCTCCTTCTTCTATCACTCACCCAACACATTGTCCCTCTCCAGCGATCCCCAATGGTTTCGGAGCGTCTCCCCTGGACCCAAGCTTCTGGATCCAACGGTTGCGCCCCTCCCCTGAGCTTAAGGCATCCTGATCCGGCGGTAGTGTGTTTTCCCCGAGCTCCCGGCGGCCGTGTGGCCTCCACTGGCCTCCCGGTGGCCGAATCTAGTAGTGTTATCCCCTTCGTCCCTAAGTCCTTATCCAAGGGTGGCGACAAGAGCACCGGTCAATGCTGGTAGGGCAGAGAAAGATGTGATTTTTTTAATTGCTTGTGACTGAGCCATAAGCTTGTGGCCGGATTTAAACTTTTTTTCTCCCCATGATGCCAACACAACAATGTTTGATGTCGACCTCAAGGATGCCACGTAAGCCTTATGCCCTGCTTTTCTGCAGCATTGTGGTTGCCCTAACGGTTAAAATATTCTTTCCATATTTTTAAGGGGAGTGGATAATCTCTTTACCTTTAGATCAACAATAGTCACCTAAGGAGTTGTGATTTTTGCATTCAGAACCAGCCGAATGATACCTAGCAACACTAGCTGGGGCTCATCTTTATCTTCACTCCTAACTGCACTAGATGGGACAACTTGTGATATCCTCTTGGAGTCACCCTTTACCCCCAAGATTCTCTACAACATAATCCGCATTTGATTCGATGCAAAGGTTAAACCAGACAGCATCCACGAGGCCACGACCTCGGTGTACGAATGGGGAGGGGGAGGCGGCGGCGCCGTCGGCTTGAGCAGAGCTTGGCCTGGGGTTCAACTCCAAGGCGATAGGAGGGTTTAAGGCCGGACCGTTTTTTTCCGTAGAGGTGGCATCAATTAGACAAGATTTTTCCGGTTCAAAAGTTCACCGCGGCCGCGAAGGTTCTTGCACGAGGGCACGAGGCATCCACATAGATAACAAAGGCACAGTACAGAAGGGGGGTGTCGGCACCAGGGACTTGAATTCTCGAATACCCCGTGTGTATACCATACTCAGTGGTCAGTATACACATCCATAACTTTAACATCACATCCATACACATTTCAGCTCATACAATAATATATAGCACATAGTCATAGGCATACATAACGCATACCAAGTTGTACAACAAAAGGCCAGACTGACCAAATAGTCCAAGTACTAATTAACGGAAGACAAAGCAAATAAAACCCATAGTTTTCCAGCGGTATGCCATTACCCAAAACAAAATATCCCATAGGCAACCGTTAAGGAACAAGCCTAGCAAGACCCGTTCGTAGTAGTCGTCGGAACCTGGCGCAGAGTATGCGTCGTCGGGCATCGCTTCTTCATCAGCTAAACACATATGAGCAAACCATGAGTAGACGTATGTACTCGCAAGGCTAATAGTATTTGGAATCGATAACTCGTTAATATGCAAGGCTTATATCAAAGGAATAAAGATCTAAACTACCAGTTTATTTTGGGCATAGAGCAAAATTTATTTGCAATAACATAGAGTAGTAATTTACAATGGAATTTAAAAAGAGCACTTGATAAGAAAGTAAATAGTAAGCATGTAACATAGTCAAGGATCAATTCACAAACCTCCTTGGTTATGAACAACAAATTTTATCCTCAGCCATAACTTGGCCTACCGTCATATTCATGAACAACTGAACAAACACCACTCCCATTTTCAAAGTATTTTACAAACTGAAACTATACTCAATGCAACTTCACTATGCCACTCATAACCGTGAGCACGACTACTCGAATATGTTTACCCTCTGCAGAGGTTGTACACTTTACCCACATTACACAATATACCACCTATGTCAACCATGTCACGCGTTCGGTACCCAATTTGGTAGATTGTGACGAAGACGTTACGTTACCTAGGGTCTAACCTTGCACCAGCCCGGTAAGTGTCCTATCCTCGAGTGGTTATAAATCTCCCACCACGAGGCACCTACCGTTGTACCAGACAAGTTTTATTCCCAATGTCGTAGTGAAGGGGGGCCCTACGAGCAAACCATTATCTCGGAACGCCCGTACTACTTCGGCCTACCAAAGTGCAAGGCTAGACAGTAGATAACTTAATAAGCTAAGGTCTCCCATAAGACATGCGGCTGCACGTATATTCTTAGATGGCAACATCAAGTTCGGTCCTTAACCGACTCGGGCGAGGATCTCCCTCTATCTACATGTGAAAAAAAGCATTTCTAAAGCATGGTTAAGCGCATAGTCCATATACTAAGCCAAATATACCCACATTGACATCATATATTATCTAATTCATAATCTGAAGGCTACAACAGTGAGGATATCAAATTTACAAGGTGGATCAAATGCATGCAAATAGGAAATATCTACAGGTACCCGGAATATAGCAATTTTAACAGTATACTCGCATGCATAGTAATACTTGCAAAGACAAAGTAGAATAAGTAAAACATTAGGATCAAAATGGTCAAAAGGGTGCTTGCCTTGCTCAATGTGATCCTAGACCTGCGAGTCTTCAAATTCGCCGTCTACGCGAAAAAACAAGCGAATTCCAAATAAACACCAAATAAAGGCTCAAAAATCAGAATGCTTATAAATGCATGGAAATTTCACAGTGGCTAGATTATGATTTTTGATGAATTTAGCCAAAATAATCACTCCATTCTGAGCCCGTATGTGAAAGTTATGGCCATCCAAAGTTTCATTTTGGAAGGAAATTGACAAACTTGTTTACTGTTTTTCCTTCAACCGAATTTAAATATAGATTTCAAAACTTTCTGCACCATTTACGTACTACATGTCTATGTGAGGTACAAGAACATATAATAGGATGGACATCTAAATTTTGACACCCTCAAGTGGCATTCGCATTAACTTTGAAAATATACAATGAGTAAGTTTTTGAATCTTCCTTGCTGTCCTATGCTGGAGCATCTAGGGGTAAAAGAGAACCTCAACGAGCTGCATGCAGCGGCAAAGATGGCCGGAATAAAAGGGGCGACGGTGAACGGCATCGGGCGGCCGGAATTGAGGAAGAGGACGCTCGAACCGACGCCTCACTGAACGGTTTTGAGCAAGGGGCACATGGACGAGTTCAGCTCAGCAGGGAACACGATATGACGCGAAAGAATGGGGGAGGAAGCTCACCAAGGGGAGGGGCCGACGTGGAGGTGCTCTCCGGCGGTGAGCTCCGTTCCCGGCGAACCAAGGCCGGCGCTGCTTCAAGCCCACCCGAAATTGAGAGTTGGGAAGCTGAGGAAGAAGCTATGCTGATTGTTATGGCTGTGTAATGGAAGGAGGAGGAGCAGAGAGGGTGAAAAGGAAGGAGAGGGCAGCTGCTCCTACCTTGCCGCCCAGCTCCCCCAATGGCAGCAGCTGCTGCTGCTCTGCAGCCAGTAGGGGCTGAGGGAGCCAGGGAAATTGGGGGATGAGCTAGCTGCTGCTGCTGCCAAGTGGGACCAGGTGGTGACGGGGCCACTGGCAGGGAAAAGGCAACTAGCAGCTGGGTTTGTGAGCACTGGATGAATTTCAGAAATTTTTGCTTAATTGAATGATCTGTCCAGTTCAAAAGAGATATCAAAAGAATTTATAAAATTCTGAAAAATTTTGTGTGGCTTCTCTGTTAAGTGTAGTTTCCATTTTTCAAGCCCCCACACATTAATCACTTTTCATTCGAGAGCAGCAATTCAATTTCTATCCAGCCTTTGAGATGTGTTGGGGATTTTTACAGGGTTTACAGTGCTCCTAAAAATTTATTAAAATTCATATTTATTCAGGATAAACATACTAGTATTTGAATAAATTATTTACAGGACACTTTTATTTGCATTTGTTGCAAGTTTCTCTTAGGTCCCCAAATTTCCAATTCAAGGTTTCATTTCTTGGGCCACATTCATGCACGTGCAACAAACGATGCAAAAACTTCAGAAATGAAAATGATAACACGGTGTGCATGTCTAAACATCATGTGCCAAATTTTGGGTTGTGACAGGGGGAAAGGGTTTGGCCGAGCTAGGGAGCGACATACCTGATTGCTGGCGGAAGGAGAGACGACGGCGACGGTGACGACGAAGCGGCGGCGGAAGAGGTCTCCTCCGGCGACGCCCCAGCGCCCGATGACACCGCACTCTATTTCCAGCAACAGGATGGACAATGGTCAATCTGGGCTTTCTATGGCCTTCATCTTGAGTGCTGCATTTCATCTTTTCGAGCATTCAGGCAGGGAGTCTGAAGCTGGGGATGTCCTGGATGCCATCGATCTACATGGTGCCTCTTTCCTGAGGAATCTGAAGGTTGGATCAAAGTTGGGAGCAAGTTAAAGGAGCTGATTGTATTGCATGAAACGTTTTGCAGCTCATTTAAAACAATACTGAAAACTGAACCGGGCATGTGTAATTCTCCATTTCTCCCACGATGCAGATTACTTCTTTTCTTCTTCAAAATAGGGGGCGAGCCCTTATTTCTTTTATGGAAATGAAGGTAACAAGGTTCAAAGAGCACACATACAGCAGCATTTCACCCACTTCGCAGGTTCAGCTGACATGTCAAGCCAGAAGGCTTCAGAACCATCGGTGTGACTGAATCCAAGTGCATGAAGCATCAGTGAACACATCAGCAATGAAATAGGGCATGCCAGAGGAGAAGATGGCATGCCCATAATTATAAGAACAGCCTGAAAATGTCACATAGCCCAGAATATTTAGGGGAATTGGACAGCGAAAGGAGTTGTTTAGCGGAAGGAGAGACGACGAAGCGGCGGCGGAAGAGGTCTCCTCCGGCGACGCCCCAGCGCCCGATGACACCGCACTCTATTTCCAGCAACAGGATGGACAATGGTCAATCTGGGCTTTCTATGGCCTTTTTTCTTTCCATCCTTTTTTACTGACATGTGCCTGCTCTTGTCGTGTGATTTCTTCGAATCTTAAGAGGCAAAATTCACTACACAAGTATGGTTGATAATGTTATCTCGTCGAATGTAATAAACTACGCTTAGTGGTTTAACAAATTTCATACATCGATCATCCCTGCTTCACACCTTGTATGCCTAAAAACCACCAAATCTTCCTCACGACGACCAAAGCAGAACCTGGTGCATGTAAGCATAGTGCATCCCCCTACACACCGCAGGGGCAGAACGAAAGCTCAAACACATGTAGTAAACATTCTCTTCTCCTCATTGAAATAGGAAAGACGCTTAACACTTCTCAGTTCCAGCACAAAAAACAATAAGCACACACATCCATCCAGTGCAAGATTAGATTAAACAACACAGCTAAAAACTGAACGACGAAACTGACTGCAAAAGCTTGAGTACTCCTATCAAGTTTGAAGCACTTACGCCACCATAGACATCTCCTACAAAGTTATAAAAACTGAACGACGAAACTGACTGCAAAAGCTTGAGTGCTCCCACCAAATTTTAAGCGCTAATTGCCACCATGAACATCTCCTAGACTCCAATCCAACCTGCAAAAGTCTCTGCTCTTTATTGGAAGGGCAAATTTCATAAGAGGCTGATAGAACAGCAAGCAGTAGTTGTGAGCGACAATCACTGGCCATCGGAATAGAACATGCTTGGGTACACCCAGAGGGCCTGAAGCTGACGGTACCAGTTTCTTTTGTACACGAGGTCGGGATTGGTGGATGGATCCCACACAGCATCTGCCTCATCACCTAACCCATGTAGACTCCAAGGTTGAGAGTAATGCGCGTAGTACAAGCAGTTGCTCCTCCCTCCCCATCGTTCCGGGCTCATGCAAGAAAACGGCTGGCTCCTCACATCACCCCCAACAAAGAGTGCCCAATTCTCCAGCTTCTTCACCTCCACCCATTTTGCAGGCTTGCTTGACATGTCGAGGCGGTATGGTTTATACATGACTGGTGCTCCAAATGAGAAGCTTATGTAATGGTCAACAATGAGAAGCATGTCACCGCACACTACTAGCCATGGTCTTAAATACGGGCATTCAGTCATGTCGTCCCACCACACAGTTTCTATCTCCTGCAGGCCAAGCTGAGGGGCCAACTGCAAAGTGTAGAGCCTGTCACAAACCATAGCGATGAACTGACCATTGAAGTCCACAATCTGATCAACCCGTGCATCAGAAAACTTGAGCTCTGACCAGGAGTCACTTCCAACCGGCCAATCAAACAGGGAGGTTCGAGTACCGACAAGGAGATGTGAGTTGGGTGATGCAAGGGGAGCGGTCAGCGTGCCACAGTGGTAGAACTCCTCACAGTCGTCGCTGAATGGGAGACGTGGAGGTGAGACTTCAGCGCCAGTGAACGCATCAACAACAAGACAATATCCGCGACGGCAGCAGATGAGATGACCATATGAAGAGCCGGCAAAATGCATCTTTTGCAGAGTTTCTTGAGGAATTTGGCAGCGAAGGGCGGTGTTTCGGTTGGCTAGATCAATGACCTGACATGTGCGTAGCTTGTGACGACCATTGTTAGAAGGGAGATGAGGAGCTTGGGCACGGACATTCGGTCGGATAAGGAGAGGCGGGAATAAGGTGCAGAAGGTAGATTTGGATGGGTGTGACGAGAAGGCAGCACGCCAAGAGCAGCAGGTACCAGCAAAGGCAAGAAGGTCACGGAAGGATCCCAACAGAGCGACAATGGAGTGAAGCAAGCCATCTGGGAGGTCTGCCCAACCTTGAACCACAGGCACGACAGGGGGCGTGGAGACGGGGGCGTCAGAGATCTTACTGTGGCTTTGCATGATGGCGGACTCTCTGCAACACATAATGTATTCAAGAACAAATCAGAAGGACAAACCAATTAAGGAATGAAAAAAATATAGATAACCTGCTAGAACCACAGATAGCATATGTTGTTTGTGAAATGTATGCGGTAGATATCTAGAACGTCATTACACACTTAAGCAAACAAGGATTTTGATTCAATTGGGTGTATTCTTCTGTTCACAATAACATGCAGGAAAAGGTATTAACTTTTTTTCCAAATGCCTCCCTGCAGTTTAATAAATTTCTTTGTGAAACCCATAGGTATCTCCGAATCATGAGATAAAAGGTGGCTGGACGTATACATTATCGACACATGAAAGACAAATGTTTTGAAATGTTTACGAGCTGATACTTCTTTACATTTGCAGATCATTTCGTGAGGCACGGAAAACATTCAAAATTCTTTTCAAAACCACCAACCCACATCAAGGTCGAGTCTAATTTTACTCTAGCCAAACTAGTTAAGGCGCATGTTTCTGCTTCGTAAACCTATCTGATCAATCAAGTCCATCTAGGGTTCTTAGGTAGTATATCTTACAAAACAATCCGGTAAAAATCTAAACCTACCAACACGAGTCGGTATCTTCCACAATCACAAGGACAATTCCACAACGCGCGTTTCTTGGTTAGGTTTGGATTTAGAGGCAAACTCAAGTGGTAAACATCGGACGCATGCACGAGAAACGAATCAGGCAAGAAGAAACTAGGGTTCAGGTGAGAGGGAGGGGAGAGAGTGCAGGCCTTGTAGGGGAGGCAGTCGTCGTCGACGACGAAGCGATGGCCGGTGCCGGCGATGTCGGCGGGTGGTTCGCTCTCCCTTCCGCTTCAAGAACCGCCTGAACCTTCCTTACCTCTTCTGTTCCTTTTATGGTGTTCTATCGTCGGCCCAATTTGGGCTTCGTGGGCCCACCTTGTCGTTTTTTTGTCAGATGGAAGTTAAGGTTTGAAACTTAGAATAAAGCCCAACATCTGGCTAGGCGTGAATTTTGGGATTAAATTGCTTTGAGTGAAATTCTAGTTTTTCAAACATGCCCTTGGACTTTGGATCTTTTTTTTGCGTGAAATATTTAGTTTCATGTAGGACAATGATATGAGTATATTTGTAACTAGAAATATTATGATATCACGGGATATACTCATGATCTTAGAATAATGATACAAATTGGCAATAGGGTTGAGGATTTGTCGAAACACTCGTTTTCGGCAAAATTCAGGTTTTGCCATGTTCGCGGTGATGTTTGTAGGTTAGGTCAATTTTCATGGGTTTCAGTGCATATGTGTTGCATGATGAATGTTTTAACTGGCGTGGGTGGAGTTACGAATAACTTATTTTCGGAATCGATTTCTTTGTCTATTATTGTGCAGGAGGCTTGGAGGTCAACAATGGCCAACGATGAAGATGATCGGGACTATGCTTGGAGGGTTGAGGTCCATAACGATCGAGGATGTCGGGTGAAGTCAGTGGACTCAAGCATGGCGCAAAATGGACAAGGATGATCGAATGGAAAATTCGGTGCGACGGGTTACATCAAGCGGTGCGGGGGTCGATGCAAGTGACATGATGGTTTCAGTGGGAGCTAGATGGGAGAGACTTGCCGATATGAAAAGAGTCGTTAATCAACCTACACCTAGCAAAACATGAGATTGCTTTATGAAGATTAGACTCGGTCTTTGAAGATGGATAGAGAAAGGGTATTTTGTTAACTTCATCAAAATATCATCTTGATGGCTTTTGGCTAAATCGCGGCGTAAGACGACACAAGAAAAGATGGTTTATTTTTATTATACTTTTCAAAAATTAGAATTTTTTTGGATGTTATATTCTAGCTTTTGGAAGCGAACGTTGTGGTTTTATTTTTCTATTACTTTAAGTACAAGTCAGAACAGTAAGAAATGCAGGTAAAGAAACAGCTGTCTAGACGCATGCAGATGTACAGTATTTGTAGCGGCCAATACCAGTAACTTGCTGCTTCACTGCACGTACGATTCTTGAAACATACTCATGATGTTGTTTACTGCATCTGCACCAACTTTGGCACATTACACTAAATGTTCGCTGTCGTGGGTATATACACGCTACACAATCGTATGCATAAGTGACAACTATATATATATATATATAAGGCTTTTTGGACAGTTGCTTGTGCTTGAGGCCACTTGAAAGATGAATTTATCCGTATTGTAGTATTGACACGACTGTAGTAGTAAATAGCATCAAATTACGCGATCAGTCATCAGCCGAGTTTTTGGCCTTTGGCCGTTTTTTGAATCGCTTTTTAACACATGTAGTCCCTCGCGTTCGAAATAACAAAAATAACACCGTAGTTGGTTAGACAGACGTCACGTGTCTCCTACCGCACTTTCGGACCAGGGTTGCATCCTGGCCACTGCATGTGCATGACGCCGATCCGGACCGCGGTATGTGGCGTGCCGCCGCGGATGCAAACCGCATGATTTGGCCTTCTTCGGATCTGGGCCACTGGATGCGACTGTCACGGGTCTGGACCGCTGGATACAGTTGCCGTTGTCCCGGCTAGCGTCTGCCTCCCACAATGCAACGTCAGAGGTGTAAATAGTAGCACCACTGTAGTAAAAAGGGATATTTATGTTACAGTAACGTCCCTGAGCGCTGCAAGGGATAGAGTCACCACTATTTTGTTTTGTATTTTCGAACAACGAGAGGCAGACATGCCAAATCGGATAAAAATGAGCCAAAAACTCGTCATGTAGCATACTGCAATATAAGTTCAAGCCTACTGTCAACGCTAAATGTAAGAAGAAGAAAAAAAGCAAGATGTTACTGAACCAAACAGCAAGTACATTTTGCGTGCCAATTCAATTAACCAGCGAGGGGGATCGGGTGAATGAATCTCGCTCGATGTACTAGTACTTGTCATTGTTCTTAATTGTACAAGCAGAATCACCCTCCAATCTGTTTCTCCTCCCTATTTTCTTTTTTTCCAAAACTAGCACTGACCGCGTATAAAACGCGCGTCTTTACTCTCCATGCCAAGTCCACCCAGCCCCTTGTCATCTTCCATTCCCTTGAGATGGCCAGCGGCCTTGAGCGCGCCGATGCTGCTGACATTGCCGAAGATGAGCACGACGATGCCGAGGAAGCAGCCCAGGAACGCAGCAGCAAATGGTCCCCCAGCACGCCCAGGGCCAGCCGATGCAGCCGCGAAGCCGATCATCGCACCGACGCAGCGTACAAACGCATACCAGACGGCGAAGGCACCCTCCTTGCCCGGCGGCGAGGCGTCGAGCAGCAGGGTCTTACCGAACGAGTACAACACGCCGTTGGCTGTGCTCTGGGCAAGAGCGATCACAATGATGTGGGCGGGCCTCCACCTGTGGTTCTTGAAGTAGAACCCAGCACCCGACACAAACAGGCAGATGATGAACCCAAGCAGCTGCATGCGGACGGCGTCGGCGCGGATGATGATCTGGATTGGGTGGAGCAGTGGAAGCGAGATCATGGGGAACAGGAAGTAGAGGATCCACAGCACAAGCACGAGGACAGGCTTGATACAAGCACCGCCGATCGCATAGAGCGTGCCGCTGGTGAAAATGCACATGGTGGCGAAGGATGACAAGAACACCGCGACCAAGCTTCCAATGGCCTGCGGGTAACGCACAAGGGTCATGCTGTAGCTGAGTTTGGTGAAGAAGTTGGGCTCAAATGCGGCGGTGGGTGATGAGCTGCTGGGGCGGTTCGTGAAGAGACCATGGCAGATGCCAATGAACCAGATAAGGCCGCTGAAGATGGAGACGACCCAAAGGCCGGTGAGCTGGTCCGTGCGCCGTAGCATGTGGTACATGAACGCGGCCATGAGCGCTGCCCCGACACCGCCAATGGCAGTGCAGTACAGGGTGAGCTGGCTGGCGGCGGCGCGGCGGCGGAGGACCAGGTGCTTGCCCGAGTCATGTGCGGCGAGGCCACGGATCATGAGCCCAAGATTGCGGGTGTGCACAGCCTCGGCAACAACGATGGATGCTGCAATGAAGAGGATGTAGAAGAGGAACACCCAGGCTGTCTTGAAGAAGCCAGTGAGGAGGCAGAAGAACGAGCCAAACGACGTGGCGGCGATGAGGATAAGCGACTGGTACTGGCCACGGTCAAGGTGGTGCGCGGCCTGGGTGAGGATCGGCGCTGCGACGATGATGCCGATCGCCCATGATAGACCACTCCAGCCCAACGGTGACAGCCGGGATCCATCAATGGCGATGGAGTGCTTGGACAGCCTCTGGTACCTGCCCACAAAATCCACAAACTTGGTGTGACCATGGATGGTTCGGTTGCATGACATGAACAGGTACTACAAGTGAAGATTACATGAGAATGAACTTTGCATGGTAAAAACCGAGCAGAGCAGAGCAGAGCAGAAAGGTGAACATAAAACTGCAGTGCATGCACATTGCCTAGTGAAAATTACAGTGCCAAACTACCTACGGTGGATGCCAGATTAACTAACTCATTAGGAAGGAAGATTTGTGAGTTGAGGTGTCAATGTTCACGCATCTATGTAGGCAACAATCTCCCTCTGCAATCAAGGGCAGCAGTTAGGCAATTTAAGCAAGCCCATGCTGTGGCACACCCACCAACCCTACCGGTTGGCTCTACCTGCAGTTAGCCATCAACAACGTTTTTTTGGTAAAAAGCAAAAGAGCTGTTCTGTAATCGCAACGGTTAGGTGCCTCTTTTCCTGTTCAAAAGAGAGAGAAAAATAATGTAGCCTGCTTTTGTGCACTCTTTTCCTTGGTTCTATCAAAAGTGAGACAAAAGCAATGTGATCCCAGCTACACACGCTAGATCTATCAGCCAAGAAAATGTACTGCTATATGGCTGTATCTCCTACAAAAACACCGCACAGATTACAAAAGAAATTTTGTACTGCCGTTTGAAATGAAATATGGACACTATTTTGAAGCAGGGAAGCAGAGGCCATATTTAATGGGATACACAGGCCTGCTCTTGGCACCTAATAAATTTCACACTTATGGCTTCCACTGCCTGTTCAGTACCCTTTTCGATCTCATCACCTAATGTTCAACGTTCCAAATATTGTAAATGAATTTTACACAGGCACCCCTAAGAGTTTCTTGTTTGACCTTTATCCTCCCGAGATATCTTGTGACCCTCACCATGGCTGAGCTAAAAAGAAAGAAACTGACCAAAAAAAAGGGGGGGGGATGTAGTTTAATACCGTGTCTAGAGAAGAGAAAATTTTAGGAAAAGAAAAACTAAAGAGAAAAATGGAAGGTATGGGAAATGGCCTCACTGAACTATCTAGGACCAAACAGTAGCATCTTTTGGAGCTTTGTACAAGAATCTCTTGTCTGCTACCAACAATGGAGAGCAAGGAAACATGAAATCCCTCAGGAGTCACGGCCACAAACACTTGTGCAGGGGGCAAAAAATCATATCTTTGTACCGCACCACAGTTCTGTTCACATTTAGAGTAGTAGAAATACAAGATCACAAGATGAAGGAAGAGCAACAGCCAAACCAAATTGAAAACTTCAAACCAAGAAACAGAACAGGGGAGAGCATGGCGATAAAAACAGAGCAAAAAGGGGCAGTTTCTTAGGAAACCTCAAAGCAGACACCACCTTAGAGCTCCTAAACAAGAGGGGTTAGGAGGGGAACACCTAGGGAAGAAAAACTTCACAACAAAAATCAATTACTCACGGGTCACAAGCTCAAAGTTCTAACAAGGAAGAAAATATTACTATTTCCCATGAAAACACAAAGGGGGGAAAAAACTTGAGAGCCGAGACACGTCTAGCTTAGCTCAACCCCACTCTAACTCATGCACACTCTTAGCTCTTTGAGAGATAAAAGAAGGGAAGAAAAAATACACCAAGAAGAAAACAAATCACCAAACCACCAAGAAAAGAACAAACTAAAACACCGTTCAAAACTTAAGGGTCACCCAAAACTCACAACCAAGACCCTCCAAATCTAAAATGGGGAAAAAAGGAAGGAAGGAAGAGGAAAGGAGTGGTCTGTCTCTTACATGGACATCTCATGGATGGAGCACGTAGCGCCCTTGACGATGTACTTGGTGTCCGGCGTGAAGTCGGAGGACGGGAAGACGACCTGCGTGACGATGGCGGGGAACAGCACCGGGAGCAGGAGGTGGGTGATGAAGTAGGAGCAGAAGCCGTACAGGTACCACCCCACCAGCTCCACCATGGCCGGCGGCTCCTCCGGCATGACGTAAGCCGGCGCCGCCAGCTCCCTCCGGTACGCCTCCTTCACCACCTGAATCTCCCTCGTCGTCTCCTCCACCGGCTGGCCGGGCCCTCCCCCGTTACCCCCACCGTTCTTACCTCCGCCGTTCTTGGGAACGGCCGACTTCTCCTTCTCCTTCTCCTTGGCCGCCGCCTTCTCCTTGTCCTCCTTCTCAAGCGCCTCCCGCATGCTGCTCCGAGGCTGCGGCAATGGCTGCTCCGACATTGCTCCTCCCTCTCCTTTAAGCAGAGCAGCGGCTACCAAGTGAGAGAAGAGAGAGAGCTAGCTATGTGTGTGTGAGCTTGGTTCTTTTGAGGAGTTCTTGGGTACGGTGGTTTCCTTGGGGTGAAGCTAGCTGCTAGCTAACGGAGGTAGAGAGAGAGAGAGAGTGTGTGTGCGGATTTGAAGGCTGAGAATGAAATGGGGTTTTGGGGAGCGAGGGTGTTGGGGCTGGACTTACGGTGTGCAAATGGGCATCAGGTGTACTGTGTTTGGATCAGGTGTGCAAATGGGCATCAGATGTACCGTGTTTGGGTCAGCATTTTAGCCGCGACACCACTTAGGGCACGATGGGCCACGGAGAAGGAGGAGGTGGCGGCGACTGAGCGCGGAGGCCGAGTAAGGACGGTGGCGTTGGTGATCGAGTGGAGGTCGAGCAAGCGCAGACGACAGCATTGACGGCCGAGCATGGGAGAGGAAAGGCGAAAGAGGGTGGATGGGGAGGAAAAAGGAAAATGTTAGAGGGTTTTATATAAATAGAGAGTGATAGATGAGCTAAGGGATTTTTTCTGAATATTTTTTAATCTTTTAAATATATTTTTTGGGCCAATATGGGCTACCCGAGTCAACTTTGGTCAGTCGGACTTAACATGCCCAGGCCGGCTCAGCACAACCCGAGAGACCAACATGTTGTGCCTGGATCACCACCCTGGTCAACGGGCTAGCACGACACGACCTGATTAGTTAGCCGGGTCGGTCAAGGCCTAACCGGGCCCATGTCGTCCTGTGTCGGGCGTCCTATTTGAACACCACTAGCTGAACTGGATTGGATTGGACTGATGGATGTGCCGTAGAGTAGTGTGGTATTTGTCATTTCAGCCCGTCAACAGATGGATAGTTTTACAATAGAACATGTTCCAACATTTACAATAATATATTGCATTACATAAGTATAATGTACCACCATAAAATATTTACTACACACATTTCTATATCTTAAAAAGTAGAAAATGTTGTTGCCACCAGGAGAGCAGTAGCTGTTTTTCGGAGCCCTGGTGTGGGGGACCCATAGCAGTTCGCGGTAAAGAGGGGGAGAAGATACAGATCGGCCTTTTGATGCCTGGCTTCGTTTGACCTGCCCTCTATCCCTAGGAGACCTGCATCAAGAGGGGGAAGAAGGGGATTCCAATTATCTGCGGTACCCTAGAGAATCAATAACATTTTAAGTCTGTTGTAGTGAAATATACAGTAAAAAATTTACTATATTTTTTTGGTACTATAGCACTGGATCTAGAAATAATAATTTAATATATATCACTGTGCTCGTCTATGCTAATAGCAGAGCATCCGCTTCCAGGAGGGGTCACTGCCTTGAGAATGGGAGGTTTTGTTGTTTCTCCTTCTATCTGGCAAGCACATCTCCTCTTGTGCTGTCCATGGGATGGGATAGGGTTTTGTGATAAATCTCAACAATCCATCACTTTTTCCCACCCATTTTCTGAGGCCATGTTTTGTTTGCAACATACTCTCTCTCTTTTGTCTCTCTCTCTCCTACTGCTAATACAGAGCAGAGATAAGGGCCACCCATATAGCCCAAGATGCCACTCATCCTCGTCGGCTTGTATGTGAGCAAAGTTGAGCTTCGCTATAACAATCGAGCTCTGCTCACTCACTCTTCACACGATTCAAAGGGAAAATTCGTATCACCTGAGCTGCTTGCTGGGGAAAACATGCCTCACTTATATTACTGATGATTGGGCATGCTCTGATTTCTGAACCAGCTCAAAGCCTCAAACAAAGGGCAAACCAACTCACACAAAGTACATATTCCTCGGTGAACAAGGCAAGTCGTCATCCATTGCTCAATCAAGAATGGGGATAAGCAAACCATCCTACCTATAAAAAAATGGTCAAAGCAAACACAACAAAAGACCATTATAGTTGGATTAGAAGGGTCATTATCTGCATGCTTATTTCTGTTGGGGGTCCAAGAACTTTTGCAGGGTAACCGTCTTGGATTCCAACAGAGCTAGAGAGAGAGAGAGAGAGAGAGGATGCGGGCATGCCGAGGCAGCCCAGCCAGCCCTAGCTTTTTCCTTCCTTTCCCGGTTTGTTCTTTTGACTTGGAAGCTGGATTGGAAAACCTATCATTATTTGCACAAAAGGCCCCTCTTGCTCTCTCTCTCTGTCCTGAACTTTTGCCCAGCTAATCTTATATGCAAGACCAGACAGCTGTTCTTGCTGTTCCCTAGGACCCCGAGGTACCCTAATTGTTATTTTTTTTTAAGAGAGAGAGAGAGAGAGAGAAACAACCCATCTTCTTCCTGCATTGCAACAATCGTCTCTGCGGCTAGCTGTCCTCTGCATGATTATTACTAGTAGCTATATCTTTTTTTCTAGTTAATTGGTAAGACAGACAAGAGTTTTTTTTTTCTGTGTCGACACTGTTGACGCATTTTTAGAAAATATTGTGTAGCCGAACGGACACGCCACATACTCTAATCCATGCTCTAAGGGACCAAAACTATCGTCGGTGCCCTAGGGCCATAATAATGGCGAAGTCCAGCCCCCAGGGCCGAACTTGGCTTGTTCGTACCCCTAGCAATGGCTCATTGATGGTTTTTGAAATTGTGTACAGTATTTTGATACTATTTAACACTAAAAAAACAGTCGAGAGCACTTTTTTTTCTTTGTATTTTCTTGTCGTTTTTGAACTTCGCACTCGCAGCTTCAAATGTATTATCATATGTAAAAAAACTCATAATTTTTCATATGATATCACGGTGCAGCACAGCACACGCAGCGTCCCCCTCCCTCCTCTGAAAAATATGCACAGAGCCAGAGCCGTTCCTGAGGGAGTGCGGCCGGGGCGATTGCCCAGGGCCCACTTGATCCAGGGCCTCCGACCCTTGTACATATTATGTATACCCAGTATAACTAGATTGAGAAGTGATCATAGTGAAGTAATTTCATGAAAGTGAACTTAGTGAAGTGATCACAGTGAAGCACTGCGATGAAAGTGATCACAGTGAAGTAATTCTATCAGCTGAGAAGTCTTTTGAAGCTAATTACTTTTTAGTCATGGTGGATTTGGCAAATGCTTCAATGAAATATATATTTGAGAAACTTAAAGCTAACTAGATTTGGCAAATGCATCTAGAAATATTAAAAATATTTACTTTCTATGAGTTGTTTGTATGTTTTCGATGTATTGCATAGATTTGTTGTTGCTATAAAATGTAACATGGTATGTTCATTCTATGATAAAATGTATCTTACTTTGTCTCGCCTAAGCCTCCAAAATACAAGGACGGCTCTGCACAGAGCCAAGGATAGGATACATTCAACTCTGCCGTGTAGAGAGTCGAAAGTGTCCTTGTAGTATTATTAGTAGCCTATCCGTTAGGTACTGTACTTTACAACCCGTCTCACTGGTGTAATTGGTCTAAGCGGTACCTGTAGGTCATACTACTAGAGTGCTTAGTGTTCAAAAAATCAGGTCTAGGTCAAGGCCCGGAAAAGCTCCAGGGTTTTGGAATTTCCTCCGGGCTCCAATTAAAAAAAAGGTCAAGGAGCCCCCACTGAATTTGCCTTGCTACTAGCTAGTACTGCTGCTGCTGCTGCTGCTGCTGCTACCTCCCAACTGCTGGCACTGGCAAAACTTGGAGCATCCTATGCCACGCGCGCAATGCGCACATAACTATTTAAATTTTCTGGGCCTCACGTGATTAGATTACATGGACTTCACTTGAGTATCCAATGAATCCCGGACTCCATCGAGTTTTTCTCTCTCTCTCTCTCGTTTGGGCAGTTTTGGCAATGAAATATCAAATTTAACCTCCTCTATCGACGAATGATAAAAATAAAAAATAGTATCGCGGATATGTGGTCTGTAGTGCCCTCAAAGCACTTTAAGTCACTACCACAGTCTCAGATCGCTTGCCGCGGTGGTTTTACGTAATAGAGGTATTATTTCGTTTACATGTAGATTCATTTTGCTATTTCGTTTCAAAGAAAGGCTAAGTAAGCCAAAAACTTTAGCTCCATCTATGTTAGCCTGGTCATCGGATGGAAACTAGATGCAGTATTGGGAATTTAAGAGGGAAAATATGCACTCCTGGTTTTGAAAGTGAGTGTAAGAATGAAGTCCATTCGTGAAACATTTGCCTTGCTGCCAGTGTTAAAGAGGCAGCCTGCCTACCCGTATGGAAGTAAAGATTTGCAACCACCGTTGGAAAGATAACCCAAAGCACTTTTGCTCAATCAGAAACCGTAAAAAGAATGAAGGTCAGAAGATAGGAATGCCTTTGCCACAGTCGCAGCGCAGCAACGGCGTCCATGCATCCGCTGCTTACCACCAAACCCCGAAAAAAAATCGCAACCCCCAGATCGAGATCGCCCGAGGGATGTTTCCAGCAGGTGACGGTGGTTGTGCAGCACTGCCTACCATCGTCAGAAAGTAACGGAAGAAGACGCACTAGGAAACATGGGTGCAAGTAGCACATCCGAAATCTTTCGATATTTTGCTGCCTAATTAGAGAGCCGTTCCAATTACATCACAAATTCCACTAATGTTTCTCTGCTTATTTCGCCTCCGGCCTTGCAACAAATCACATTTTTTAAATCTCAAAACCAAATCGATCTCTCTCCAAAACTCGGATTCATGCTACCAAAAAAGCGATGACCACCTTCTTCCCAGGGAAGAAGGCCAATGCAACTTGGTCGTCACTCATCAGTACCCATAGCCTGGTCATGGCAAAAGTAGCAAAGATTAGCAAGATGTTTAACACACAAGTATAACGCTGGTCACTTGCTCGCACTGAAACGAAGAGTAGAATTTTTTTTGCCAGCGTCATTTACCGGAATTGTCCATTGGGTTAGCGACGGGCGCGGGCTCGGGCTCCTTGATCTCGACGACGACGACGTCCGATGTGAGGAACGTCTTGGCCACCGACGCGGCGTGCTCCAGGCAACATCTCACCACCTGTTTGTTGTTCATCATCAGGAACGGATTCACTTTAGCTCATCGCAGTTTTGTCTCACCAAAGAAGGCAAGGAAAAGAGAGGAAACAATCATAGTGTCAACCACGTGCAAGGGCCTAGTGTTATTTTCTTTACTTCCGACCAATGTTCATTCCTTTTCCTTTAGCAGTTCCCCAAGCTCTTTATACTTCCTTTTCCAGTTGTACTAAATTGAAGCTACATTAAGTTGGCTTATCCATTTCACTTCCCTTCTTGTCTTTCTAAGACTACAACTCTACAAGCTTAGATCTGGACACTTTATTAGGAAGTAATGAAACCAAGAAACAAAAGGTGATTGCGTGGGAAACAAGATGCAACCCGTTGGTAAGACACAATAGCAGATGTCTGAAGTTGCAGGATCACAGAACTGGTATTCATTTCATATTAGTGCAAGGAAAAGTACAGGGAAGCCACAGGCCACAAACCTTGGTGGGGTCAATGATACCAGCAGCCATCAAGTCCTCGTACTGTCCGGTGGCAGCATTGTAGCCATACTTGAAGTTATCGTTAGCAAGAACCTGGTACAGCAACATTTTTCGTGTTATTCAGTCACGCTGCGAAATATATGAACTTTTGAGTGAACAGGTTCTTACCTTCTCAGTAACGACGCTGCCATTAACACCGGCATTCTTTGCAATCAATTTAAGTGGGTAACTCAGGGCCCTCCTCACTATTTCAGCTCCGACCTAGAAAAGTTGGCAGTACAGCATACCAATTTGAAATGCCCAGTAGTTCAACAAGATTATTTCTGACCCATGTACAGTGAAACGAATTGCATTGGGCGCAACTATGCAAGTATTAGAAGTACTCATTGGGTGCAACTGTGCAAGTATTAGAAGTATGTAGACTTTTTCTAGGATGACATCGGTAAACCACTCAAATGAAAACAAAGTAGATTCATAGGGTTTTCACCTTCTGCTCATCGTTCTCCAGGGTGTCCTTGATGGCATCAACTTTAGCTGCCAGTCTCAAAAGAGTGCAACCTCCACCAACTACAATACCTTCCTCGACGGCAGCCTGTGAAGAGGAAGAAGCAATTTTAGAGATACATAACCAGAAGAACATTGGGAATGTTTCAGGAAGCAACACATTTATCGACTTTCTGCTTCTGACAAAACAAATATGAAGCTGAATTAATTACATCAATAGACTTACCTTAGTTGCATTTAGGGCATCCTCAACTCTCAACTTCTTCTCTTTTAGTTCAGTTTCTGTTTGTGCTCCCACCTATCAAGTAACAAGCCACAGATTACAGTTATCCCATCGTCCTTCCTTCCAACATTGAATTAAGGAAAAGAACAAAAAACAGATAACATGGCATTTATGTCCTTTGTTATACCTGAATGACAGCAACACCACCAGCGAGCTTCGCTATCCTCTCATTGAGTTTTTCCTTTTCATATTCTTGTTCCGCTGCCTGAAAATTAGAGTGATAACAACATAGTTTCAGACTTACAACTGTGATGCTTCCTTTTTCTACAACAAACAAAGCAACTCCATAGACAACGTTCATAAGAACAAAATTCCAATCTACACCCATGATGAAGTATGTGACCAACCAAACTACATTTTCAGTATTGGCCTGCCCTATGCACACAAAATGAATAGATGGAACCTTCCAGAAGCACACTACTGAGCCAAGTGAGCCATAGAGAACAAGAAAAGGTCAGACCTCGATGAGATTTTTTATTTGTGCAACCCTCTTAATTACTTCTTCCTGGGTGCTGCCATCACCAACTATTGTTGTCGACTCTTTGGTAAGGACAACCTTTGCAGCTGTTCCTAGAACTGATTTGTCCGCCTTGTCAAGTGACAGTCCAACCTCATCTCTGATTACAGTTGCTGCAGAAACAAAGAATGTTTATAAATAAGAAGCATTAGTGATGACGAAAATATTACAGATCGTAAGTTCACCTCACCTCCAGTTAGTATGGCAATATCATCCAAGTACTGGGTCTTGCGCTCTCCAAAACCAGGGGCTTTGATAGCACCAATCTTCAGTGATCCTCTAAGCTTGTTAACAACAAGGGTAGCAAGAGCCTCCTGCTCAATATCCTCAGCAATTATCAGAATTGGGTATGCACCTCTGATGGCTTCCTCCAAAACATTGATAAGATCCCTTGCATTGGTGATCTTTTTGTCCACCAAGAGCAGCTGAAAAATGAAGATGAAAATATAATGAAATCAACAATCTGAAACAGATAAACACAGAGTTGTCATGTGCACGGTAGTGCACCATCAGCTAGCAGCACATGTGCGGCAGAAGCACACATAGCTAGCCGGCTGGCCGGCCACATGGGCCCAAGGATAAGCCACAGCCAGCACATCCAAGTCCCGCAGCATTATCTTATCTCTTTGTTATTAGTTAGTTTAAGTCAATCTTAAGCCACATAGCTAGTTGGTTAGCCAGATTTGTTAGGGGCCAACTCATCCTGTAAGATGGGCAGCCGTGTCATTTGATATTAATCAATGAGGAAGAATTAAACTCTAGTCTCTCTAGTCTCTCATCTAAAGTCTTCTCCCTCATCTATAGTCTGCCTCTAATCCAATCAAGCCGACGCCGCCCGGCTGTCTTCCCAGCGGTGTTTACCCCATAATGATATAAGGATCATTATAGTGAGCAGCAGAAAAAAAGCAAATTGGTAGCTCAGATTCCATGATACCTTGCAGTTCTCATACTCTGCGGACATTTTCTCACTGTCAGTTACAAAATAAGGAGAGATATAACCACGATCAAATTGCATTCCCTCCACAACATAGAGATTGTTTTCAGAACTTCTCCCTTCTTCAAGGGTAACTACACCCTTCCGGCCGACCTTGCTCATAGCCTCTGCTATCATGTTACCAATCTCATAGTTGTTGCCAGCACTGACCGCAGCAACATCTGCAAGCTCGCTATCCTCAACCTGAAGCAAGAAAATGCTCTCGTAAGTGCCAGATTGCTAGAACTATAAAATTTTGACAGCATAATAGCCTAACGATTAGTTTTACCTCCTTTGACAACTTCCGTAGTTCTTCAACTAGTGCTTTCGCTGTTTTCTCGATACCACGAGTAATTTGTACAGGATTAGCACCAGCTGCAACAACCTGAATAAGGACAGATGAGTTTTTAGGTATACAAAATAGTGATTCCACATTGAAATAATACAGGTAATAATATATCTCAACTAATGGCATACCTTAACACCCTCAGCAATCAGCCCCTGAGCAAGGACCACAGAAGTAGTTGTCCCATCTCCAGCTAAATCATTGGTCTTTGCTGCAGCTTGCCTAACCAACTTAGCTCCAATGTTTTCAACAGGATCCTCCAGCTCAACCTGCAGGACAACAATTGACTTGAAAACTCTGTTTGGATTTTATAACTAATCATGAGTTGTGTGACAATCCAGAAACTTCCGGTACATACTCATCTAGTAACAAAATTCGAGAAATCTGCAACACTTCTTAAGATAAAAACAACGGGTGCACCATCAGTATAGTACAGACAACTAACTAGTGCGGCTTCTGTTCATCTTTTCAGAAAGTAATACATTAGAATGCACGTAGATCAATTATGATAGAATATGATGTGCAAAATAATGTAAATCAAGAATGAAAATAAATATATTTGAATGTATAATTTATCGGCCATGATGTTTTACTTTGCAAAACAAAACAAACTTTTCAGTGAAAGTTAGGCGAACGGCTAACAAGCAAATTCTAAGATGCGCAATGTTGATCACTGAAAGCTCTTTGACATGATAACATTGCAGTATACCTCTCTTGCAACTGTAACACCATCATTGACAATCTTAGGGGACCCGTACTTGCTCTCCAAAACAACATTCCTTCCCTTTGGTCCCAATGTAACTCCAACAAGGTCCGCGAGCTTATTGACTCCAGTCTGACATAGAAACAAATAATTAATGTCTGGTCAAGTCTCACCAATCACCAGCACATTATCAGGAATCAAAATAGAATGTCCAAGAACTGTGAAGCTCACCTGGAGCTTCTTGGTAGCTGAGCCATCCTTGTTGAAGTAAAGCTCCTTAGCTGCTTTAACTCTGAAGTTGCACTTCCTCTGAAGGCGCACATTTTGTGGGCGGTTGGTAATGGCGATAGATGAAACTGAAGATAGAGAAGATGGTTTCTTGTCTGATACGATGCCAGTTGGAGCTGCCATGAGGCCAACCGTACAAGTGGCACCGAATGTTGAGGCCATGTTTGTCTATGCAACAATGATCAAATCAGCATAACAAAAAAACATATACACAAACTCTGAAGATCTTGCAAGCAGAAACAACCATAAGCATGCTTCACTTAAGATAATGGAAGTGGAGATGACCACATGCCACTGAGGCACTAACCAAGAGCAGAGGTCAGAAATACAGAAAATCAAATATACATCTCAATGGGGATGTTCCCTGTTTACGTTGTAAACGGAAACACATACACACATACAAGACCATTTTATCGCAATATTTTGTAGAAATAGCAGTATGAAACAAATTAAAGAGACTCTGCAGCCCTGATTTCTTTTCTAGTAACCACATGTACAGCCAGCCAATGCAGTGTATCACTTCACCTACCAACAGAACTTCAAATTTAGTTGCCATCCCCCTACCCTGACAATTCTGGCAACTACAAATGACCTAACGGCTGCCAACATACAGAAGAATACTGCCATTTTCACTACCAAATTAAACAAAGCAGACAAATTGAACTTATGATAGATCCAAAACCCCTACAAACAATCAATTCAGTTACAGTTACAGCACTTCCTTAGGCACAATGCCACAACCTCCGTGCTTTATTACTACAAAAGCGAAAGTATACCGCGTACGTGGACGGATTAAACAGGAAATACACCATTTTTACACTAGTGTGCAAATTATAGCGCTCAAATCCAAAACCCTGGGAGCTTGGTGAGCACCGGCAGCCCATAGCATGTGGGTAAAATTTACACCGCAGAGAATCCCAAAACCGCGCTCCAATCTAAACCAGAAAAAGGAACTTCCTGGAGCTCCAACTACCCGGCGAAATTAGAGCGGAGCGCGACGCGGCCAGTCCATCTAACCTAATCCTCAAGACCACGGCTCGACACCAAATTAAGGGAGCGAGGAGAGCGGCGGAACTTGGAATTGGCGTAGAGAGGAAGAGGGGGAGGGACTAGGCCACTAGGGCTAGGGATTCACCTCGCGGTGGAGCGGGGGTCGAGGCGGGCGGAGAGGATAAGGCTGCGGCCTCGGGAGGGTCGAGCGCTGCGCGTCGCGTTGGGGTTTTGACGAGGAGGAAGAGATGAGGTCTTAAATACACGGCAGGGTTTGGCAAGGGAGCCGCTGGTGCAATCTTTTATTTGCGCCCTTGGATAAGTGTGTATTTCCGCAATGTCACCGTTGCTATGGCATGAGTCTTTTCATTTATTTATTTATTTATTTTTTTAAAAAAAGTAGACAAGCTCTCGCATTCACGGTTAGAGAGAAGGTTGGTTGGCGAGGGCGCAACTAGCACACATATTTTTGAAGGGGAGATAACGGCTCACTTGGAATGCAGGGATTTTCTATAATCCTGTTTGGAGTTGATTTTTTTTCGCTGTGGAAATTTTCTATAAAATTCGTGTGTTCCAAACAACCCTTCATTCTTCCACATCTTGGTGGCCGGAATTGATACGCATGCACCAACCAATTCACCCAACTCTCCCCTCACGTGATGGTTCTCCATGCTTATGACATGGGCTCAAAGTGACCTACATTTATTATATTTTAAAAAATAATAAATGCAAAGTTTCAAACTCATGGCCTCTTGCCTTTGGTATACTATATTGAGTTTGATGCAACAACATGGTTATCCAAAAGCTTAATGTTCTGAAAACACGAGGGGGGGGGGATTGAGAGCTGAGACACGTCTAGCTTAGCTCAAACCCACTCTAACTCATGCATACTCCTAACTCTTTGAGAGAGAAAAGAAGGGAAGAAAAATACACCAAGAAGAAAACAAATCACCAAACCACTGAGAAAAGAACAAACTAAAACACCGTTCAAAACTTAAGGGTCCCCCAAAACTCACAACCAAGATCCTCCAAATCTAAAGGAAAAAAAAAAGAAGGAAGGAAGAGGAATCCTTGGCCACCGCCTTCTCCTTGTCCTCCTTCTCAAGCGCCTCCCGCATGCTGCTCCGAGGCTGCGGCAATGGCTGCTCCGACATTGCTCCTCCCTCTCCTTTAAGCAGAGTAGCGGCTACCAAGTGAGAGAAGAGAGAGAGCTAGCTATGTGTGTGCGAGCTTGGTTCTTTTGAGCAGTTCTTGGGTTTGGTGGTTTATTTAAGGTGAAGCTAGTTGCTAGCTAATGGAGATAGAGAGAGTGTGTGCGGATTTGAAGGCTGGGAATGAAATGGGGGTTTCGGGGAGTGAGGGTGTTGGGGCTGGATTTACGGTGTGCAAATGGATAGTGCTTGAAGTACGGAACTGTTGGTGTCGGGCTGATCAGGTGTATCGTGTTTGGGTCAGCATTCTGGTCTAGCGACACGGCCTGGGGCACAACCGGAATCATATCAAGTCATTCCATAAATATGCTCAAGGTCCCAACCAAGCACCAGCCTTGGTAAGCTCCTTATTATAATAATCATGCTTACAGTTGACGAATAAATTCGGCGGGAAAAAATCAATCATGCTTACATAGCAGAAAGCACATAACTTATGAAATATTGAAATTAATATATTTTCTTTGCCTCGAACACGAAAATTGCTTTGAACATCTGTAGCATCACAATAAGTCCCTATCATATATAAAATGCAGGGGATACATGAGTTTTTCTTGTTTTCTATACATGTAAAATATTATAAATGAACAAGCACATTCCTCGAAAAAAAATTAACAAGCACATTCCACGCAAAAAAATAAATGAACAAGCATCTTTAAAGTAACAACAAAAAACATAAGCATCTAAGAACCACAAACATCTTTTGACCCAAAAAAAAAGGCAACCAGTTCAAGTCGAACAAGGTTTGGATGCGACTTTTAAAGTGAATAGGACATTTTTGGGGGTGTATATCGCAAAAAAAAGGCTGAGTGGCCAGGGTGAGCAGCAGCCATTGGATCCAGTTGATCCAGCGCGCAGCCTCGAACGTTGTGGAAGTGTCTAGAAGCAGCATGCAATGCAACTAGTGTGAAGAGGTGGCTGCTAAATGGGCCTACGCCCACAGGTAAAGCATTCACCTACCCATATGCTAATGGGCCACGACCCATCATAGCTGATATTCACCTACGCGGCTACGCTTTGAGATTCGGCCTGGGTTACGATGGGCCGGAAATGTAAGAAAGGTTAAAAAGAAGAAATCAGCTAGAAAATAATTAAAAAAATTCTCGCCGTTGCCGGGGATCGAACCCGGGTCACCCGCGTGACAGGCGGGAATACTTACCACTATACTACAACGACTTGGATGTTTCTTCTTTTTGCATCCACTTACTTCTAACAAGTCCCCAAATATGCTGTTCTTATGGTTATGCCATCTTCTCCTATGGCAGATCCTATGTCATTGTGGATGTGTTCATTGGTACTGTGGTTTCACCTCCCCCTTTCCCAATGACCAAGATCACTTTTCTTAACTACAGTACCCTCACAGCTCCACCCACACCCCCCAACTCGCATCTCCTTATCAGCACCCAGTACTCCCTGTTTGCTTGGCGAGTTGGCAGCCACTCTTGGTTGCAGTGCCCTTATTCAGATGGGCAGAATCCGATTGCTCAGATTGTGACCTTCAAAGGTCAGGTCTTTGCCAGGGAACATCAGAAGTTGTACACCGTGTGCCTGGAACCCCAGCTCAGCATGCAGGAACTGGCAGTCGTTTGGGGCGATAACATGGCCGAACCCAGGCTTTCCCACCTCGGTTGGTGGTGCGTGCGTGGTGACATGCTTGTCTTGCTTGCTGGTCGCAGCGAAGCCTTCCTCCTTGACTTGTCAGCTGAACCTGCAAAGTGGGTGAGGGCGGTGGAAAATTTGGATAAGTGGGCGTTCTTCCTTGACTATGCAGATATGAGCCAGCCACTGTCTTGCAGGAACTCGTGGAGGAGGGGAACCAACATGTACTGGTTGAATCGAGGTGCTCTACAAGTTACTTTTGATGGTGCTGGTAATGGGTTTCTGCCCAGCTGGGTGTTGCCCAGAATGTTGTCTTGCGATGATTAACGACTATCATGCAAGGGACTACCAGCATGCTGGTTTTCCTTCTGCTAGAACTTTTGCAGCTTGGATGCGAGAATTATGGTGGCATGAGACCGTCAGTTGGAACCTGGTTGTCTCACTGCATGGGGTGGCCTGCAGGACTTGATGTTTGTGTTCAATTGCTATGTTCCTTTTAGTTTTTGCTCCTTAGCTCGACTCTGTGTCTAGAGTTTGATGAAGACTTGTAATAATGTTTTTTGCTCTTAGGGTTTCTGGAGGCAAAGTGCTGGTGTTTGTTACTCTTTGAACCTTGTTACTTTCATTTCCATAAAATAATTCGAAAATAAAAACTACACCCTGGGTGAAATTGAGAATTACCAGTATGTCCAGGTCGGTTTTCAGTATTGTTTTTTTTGCATCAGCTGTGTGCTTTCTTGATTGAGCGACTGAACTGAGTGCTGCAATTGTCTTTGCATGAGCTGCAAAACGTTTCATGGGGAGTCGGGGTTCAAGCAGGCCAGAAGCTATGTGCTTTTGTTCAATGTACGTTTAGCTGTTCCAGCTTGTTGAAGATGCATATGTACAATACAGTATCAGCCCCCTTGATGTTTCTCCCTACTTTGATTGATCCAACCTTTAAATTCGTCAGAAAAGGGCCATGAACCATGTAGATTGATCCATCACATCGCACCCAGGGCACCTCCAGCCTCAGGCAAGATTCCCTGACTGAATGCTCATGAAGATGGAATCATGAAATGCAGCGGCACTCGGGAATCAGGATGGAGCTGTCAGGTTTCAGCGATGCACGTTTTGTTGCTAATCAGCTAGTTTTTGCTACGTTCCTGTTAGCTGAGCTCCATGCTGCAGAATTCAGTCCTGGATTTTGTAAGCCTCAAGATTTGTTTAAGCACTTGCGTGCGTGTTCTTTGGTTGGTGCAATTGGGATTTTCTTGCTACTGATTTGAATTTTTAGAGGATGGTGAAACCGACGATCAGGCCTCGGCCGTCGCCGGAGAAGACGACGGCGAGGAGTAGTCCATCGGATAGCACGTAGCTGACCCGCGAGGGTGCACCTGCACCACCCATCCTCGATCAGACGGCCCCGCGTTTTCAGATCCGCCGACGTTCTGGGCTCATCCTTGCCTTCCATGCGGCCCGGCCTGACTGAATTCCGCGGCCCACGTCCATTGTCCGGTCTCCGGCCCCACCTGTCGGTCCCCCAGCTCTCACGTAAACAGACAGAGACCCATGATATTTTTCTTCCTTCTCCGCTTCCCCCGAGCTGAGGACGACGACGCACTGCAGTGCAGCTCACCAGCCAGCCATGGCGCCTTACCCAGCGCAGCAGCTCCATCCCGCACACAGCAGAAGGCCCACGCCTCCGTTCCACTCCCACGGCAGCTCCAAGACCAGCGCCGAACCCCTTGACGCGGCGTAACCGGGCACGCGAGGCTCGGGTTATTGGATGAGGCCGTGGCGCTGTTCTTTGCCATGGTGTAAGACCGCCGCGGCCTGCGCGGAGGTGGGCGACCTCGCGCTGGGCAGGAAGGCGCACCGGCGCGTCCTGGATAGGAAGGTAGCTCTCGATGTCGTCGCGTGGAGTTGTCAGTGTGCGGCGACGAGGCCGCTGTGAGTTCTTGCTGACAAAATCCAATGCCAACAGAGTGCACCAACCAAACAAAGTTGAAGAGATTAAAGATTGGGAGTACTAGGAGCGGGACACCTCTTGATGGAGCCAAGAAATCAGAGATTCTTCTCCAAAAGAACCAGCCTTATTCTTTTGCTCATCTGCAGACCAGATTTCTTTCGGAATTTCTCAGTGTTCCACACAAAAGCATGCGCTGATCATGATCACCAGAAAACAAGCTCACACGACCATGCAAGGGGAGCAAAACGCCCCATCGCCATCAGAGCATCCACAATGTTTTGGACCCTTCAAATGGTCTAAACTTGACACGTAGGAGGATGTTTAAACTTACAAAATTTGCTCTAACGTGTGAAACTGGTTGGTGCGACCTAAGTTGAATTAAAACAATTGAAATCATCTCACCCTCTTCTCTCTCTTGCAACTGTTCCCCTCTTCCTTTATTTTTTTTTAAATTATTTTTTAATGGTGAGGAACCGAGACTTGGAGAGGGACTAGGTCTTGTGATTTTAGTTAAGACCTCTTTGTTTGCAATGTGTAGTACAGGGTTTTAGTAGAGAAAGATTCTTTAAGACCCTCTTTTATACACACACTGTGGATGCTCTCAGCTCTCCACCAACTGCACTGAACTGTATAAACAGCTAAACCAAAGCAAAAGCAGTTCAAGAAAGAGGCGAACGCAACAATAGCATAGCATAAGCATTCTTTTGTTAGTTACTATTGACCCCAAACCGAAAATAAACGGCAAAAAGCTCTCGAATACGAATAAAAAAAATTCAGTGCAGCACAACTTGCACCTTGTTCTTTTTTTCTTCTCAAGTTATCACATATTAGAGTACAATGTCCTTACTTATATAGCACCAAGACTCCCACACAAACGAAATAGGACTAGGAATCAGAATCCAACTATGACTCGATGATCTACATAAGGAAACTAATACTTTAGACAAAGATTACATAACAACCACTCACTAATCTTTGTGTACTTACTTATTATGTGTACTCGGCTGCTAGTTGGACTCAACTTCAACTTGGCTCACACGATTGCCCGGAGATGGTGACACAACTCGAACACGTTTTGGACTATTACTCATTAAGGCAGTCGGTCTCAACTACGACTTACGCCCCAACTCGTACTCGAACTTCAAGTTGGTCACGACTTCAACTTGAGTAACACACGAACTCAACTGAGGACGACGAACACATCTTCTCAACGTCCCTCGTCTTCACCTTTCGATAATCGGCACCAAGATGCATCGTCTTCAACGCCTTCTACGCAGTTTTGGTCGTCTCCTTTTCGGTCAGTAGGAAGAGCGTCAACATTGCCTCGTCACCAGTGACACCACTCCCTGGAGAACGCGACATAATCTTGGGCACAAATCAGAAACTCAGGCTCCTCATCGTCATGGAGCCGTATGCACCGTACAGTACATCAGTCTCGTCGTATTGAGCCGTCGTGCCCCACCGTACGCTCCGGCGCTGTCGCGTCTGATGCGCCACCGGGATCCGCCGTGTACGCACTCCCGCCGTATATGCCACCCCGGGAGTCAAGATCACCCCTCCCGGGGCAACAGCTAGGGTTTCAAACCTAGAGCTTTGATACCAATTGTTGCCCCAAACCGAAGACAAACAAACTCACAGCAAAAACTCTCGAATACGAATAAAGAAAAATTTTCAGTGCGGCACAGCTTGCACATTTTTCTTCTTTTCTTCTTAAGTTATCACATATTAGAGTACAATGCCCTTATTTATATAGCACTAAGACTCAACCACACAAACAAAATAGCACTAGGAATCAGAATCCAACTAGAATTCGATAATCTACATAAAAAAAAAAACTAATACTTTAGACAAAAATAACAAGAAGAGCGGCACCACCGATCTGCCCGGCGACCGCGGCCAGTGCTCGTGCGGCCATGAAACAGCAGCTGCTATTTACCAGTACTATTTAGCACCGCACAAGATGGTACTACGCGAGCTTATCCTTCCTTCTCCTGCTCCTCGATCGGTGCCTTTTGTTTACTGCTCTATGCAGCTGCTGCATGCCACCGCCCATTTCACCAGACAGATGATCATATCACATATGTTTTTTTTTTGTTTTAAAGAAATTCTACATTTCTTTTCTACTCTCATGTACTTTTTTTTTTTGCCTGGATAAGAATTAGTACTATCTAATCGAGCTCCAGACATAGCAACCTGAGACAGAGGGAATTTGTTATACTACAGTGCTGTTTACTGATAGGAGTAGCAAACTGAAGAAATTGGCTGCAGTTGACCTTTGTTCCCTAATTGGTAAACCGTACATTTTTTTTTGCTAATATAGCACATGTTGAACCCGTATTTACAGAAAATGATCACGCACGAGCTATATTTGCACATATAACACCGTTGCAGCCAGCTGGCCCAAGCTCATCGAGTATTGTTCTTTGAACCTTTTTCGATCAGATAGTCGAAATCTTCCAACCAAGTAGTTGTGTAGTCGAAACCTTCCGATCAGGTAATCGTGTAGTCGAACCTCCTCCGACCAGGTAGTCAAAACCTTCCGACCAGGTAGTCGTGTAGTCGAACTTTCTCCGACCAGGTAGTCGAAACCTTCTGATCAGGTAGTCATGTAGTCGAACGTCCTCAGATAGTCAAAACGATGAACAGTACTCAAAGAACAACACTCGAAGAACATTACTCAATGAGCAGTACTTGATGAACAGGCGGGCTGGCTGGGGAAGTCACGTGACGGCGGCGGAGGCGTTGCTGCACGACAGCCATGCAGCAACGGCTGATGTGGCACACGAAGAGGTGTTGCCTCACAGCGATCGTGCGACAACGGTAGTATATCTGCAAATATGGTACACATATGATAATTTCTGCAAATACAGATTCAAAAGATGCTATATTAGCCAAAACTCTTTATCCGAAACCGACACGTTTCCAAGAACCCCTTTGTATCGTGCTGTCGGCTCTTCAGCTGAGAGCCTGAACTATCTCTTGGCTTAAAAACTCCAAACTGAACCTTGTCCTTTGACGGCACAAAGCTCGGCAAAATAAATTTCATAAGAACTTAAAACTTTCTTGTTACCGAAAAAATTATCAATTGTTATTGACCGTCTCGAGATCATAAATAGGATGAGGTTGAATGAGTTTCGATAGGATGGTTGTGTACCATATAATTTAATTGTTATAGGTGAAGTGAATGATACCTTTCAACATCTAGAGGAAATATTATTCAAATTTGTATCCTATCATCTAAGGTGAAATGATCCGATTCAAAAAACCCAACACGTGAACGATTTTTTTCTTGAACCATCTACATGGTACAAGCAAACTGATGGCAAGACTCCGACATAGAGATCTTCGCGCAATGAAATCATAAACTAGTCTTCATGTGAAAATGTCTCGGAGTGTAAGTCAGCCGTGAAATCTCCCCGGATGGAGATCTTTGCGTTCGTATCTGACAAAAATTATAGCAGTGTCATCTCAGATCACCGAATCTTTGACAAAAATACCAATGAGCACTCCTGTTAGCTATGCTAATTGCGTCATAACGGGGTTAACCAACGAGAAATGCAAGAGGCATCATCACCTCCAGCATCACTCAAGAAGCCTCTCGAAAATTCATGAGCTGCTACTTGCTAGCAAGGCATGGCTAAAGTAGCAGTAACTTCATATTGGGAGACCATCTGGATTCTGGAGTTGAAAGAAATGGCCTAGGTATTTTGCATCAGTAGACAAGGCACATATTCCAGTGTGACAAATCATTCCACTCCACACGACAGAGCACAAGCACAAAGTAGAGGTCACTGCATAAGAACAATCATAGGTGACAACGCCTAAAGCAAACATGCTTCAGGTTCTGTTCTCCAGAAGAAACAAGACTGTAATAGACAATAATACTGTTTTATTGAGACCAAGTACTGATTTAGGATTACGGCATAGGCAGCTTGTAGCTACAGCCATCACCATTAGTCCAGTGCAGCTTTCAGCATATGCTTCCATCACAACCTGAAACAGGAAGTGAAAATTTTATAATCTACTCTTTAATCCGAGATGAAACAAGTCCACAAATGGGCTTTCGTTCGACGGAGTGGTGCAGCGGAGCATCTTGGTTTACCTCATGGCTTGAGATCCTTGACAATAAAGTTCTGGCGGCTGATGGGGTTCATGACAACTGGCGGCCCAGCGGTGCGAGGCCAGGCTTGGAACTTCTTGTCCGTCGCTTGCCACCACTCCTTGTCAGACACAGTACTTGGTGTTGTACCTGGTCAAGAAGTAACATTATGATTAACAACGGGACATGGTCTTTCATATATTCTTTACATAAGTATTAAGATTGTATGTTGAGTTGTTGACACTACCGTGAATTGACAACGGGAACTTGAGATAAGAGTTAAGACACCCTACCTCCAAACATCTTCTTCTCAGCAACTAAGTAGTCGAAAGCATATGAGATGGCAAAGGAGCCAACAATACCAGCGACGATGTACTTGGCAGCCATTGAAACTACACAATTTAGTATGCAGAAGTTACCAACAGAGGACAGGAAGTGTTTTTTTTTTCTTTTTTGAAGAAAAAGAGCATGGAGTTTCATAGACTACATATGTAAATAATGGAAGTACCATCATACCATACTTGCAATGGAAGATCAAGAAAGGAAACTACATGGTAAGAATCACAAATAAGAGGCATGATTTACATGGAAGCATTTAACTAGAGTATCAGTTGCACAGGACAGCAAAACCTTTCGCTACATTCAGAAGTTTCCACATTCAGTTGAACATTTTAATGTAACACAGAAAACCCGAACCAAGTGACGCTTCAAAGTACCAGTATTTACTGTACATTATAAGTGCTTTTATGGATGTGTCCACGCCACAGTAGTATCCAAGTTATCCCTGAGGATACCAGTATGCACACAATCTGTTGTGATTAGGTTTCATTTTGTTCGATAGGCTGTTCCTAAAGCCCCCAATTTTTTTTAAAAAATAAGATTTGCTGGGGTTGCTTACAAATTTTTTTTGGTTGGCTTCTTCTCAAGAACTATTTATTAGCAAAAACTGAGTTCAAACGCAAACAATTAACGAGCCAGTATGGGAGCTATGCTTGGTTGCAGACTACACAGGTTGCGAGTTGTGACAAATGTGGCTAACCTAAAATAGGCTCATACAATTGCAGCCCTCACGGCCGCGCAAAAGCAAACGCATGGTAAACCAACAAACATTAGCAACTAGTAATCTCTTCTTGAGGATGGGATGCACTTCAGAGCACTTTCTGCGAAATTGGAAACACATTCCGTATTTCGAAAGGTGGAGGAGACCGACCAAGGTGAATGCTTCACTCAAGATTTCTGAATTGTGTCCCTTACACAGTGAGAACAAGATACCAACAGATTTACCTTATCTTTTATTTCCCCGCTTACTGTTTGCTCATATGTTGGTGCTTAGGGCATCAGTACTGAGCTAGGTTAAAAAATACTACTGCGTAGTGCAAGCAATTTGCCAATTTGGGCAAAGAAATCTCTAAAGTACCGGTTCTTGCTGAATTACTCGAACACAAGTAGCAGTTTGAACTAGAGCCGTAGTACGGGCTACGGACACACAGATCAAATAAGCGTTTTTCCCCTGGAGAAGACGACACACTTCAGACAAAATTCTGTCCGCAAAAAGCACAAGCGTAAAATAATACGAAACTAAACTGCTTTCGAGCTTGTTGCACTCTCCTGTCTTAGTTCTAACTCGTCGAAATTATGGAGGGGGCGACAAGAAAACTAGGAAACACGGAGCCGAAAGAAATTAACTAATAACAGCAATCCAAGGCTGCAAATTTCACGCAGGCAAGGAACTAGGGAAAGGGAAAGGGACGATTTTGATTACTTTATTATACCTTCCGTATCCCGCCTGATCCAGCGATGGATTTCTGCTGGGTGTTCTTTCTTCAGTTTGTGTTCTTGCTATCTTTGCTCTTGGTGGAGTGAGAGAGGCTTCCAGAATGCAGCAGAGGCGGGGTGAAGGTACCGAGGTGGGGAGATGGTGAGCTGTCCCGGCTCCCAACTCCTAACACCAACATATCATGGAGAAAAAAATTACTGGAGTATTGTACGTACAAGACAAAATTATTACTTACGAATGTCTTATGTGATCCTGGTTTTGATCCAGAATTTCCAGATGTTACCGCGTGTGATTACTAAGTACTAGTATATATATATTTTGTTCTAAAAACATTTCTTTTCCACGGAAGTACTAGTATATTTTTGTTTTGTTCTAAAAACATTTCTTTTCCACGGAAAGGAAGGTTGCAACATCGAGGGAGAAAGGAGCAGGACCAGCTCGTGAATTCTGGCAGTAAAAATATTTATTTATTTATTCTTTCTTTCTTTCGATTTGTATGCGAATCGGGTGGTTTTATGTGAAATTTACGCGAAATTCATTCATGTGTTTCAACTGGGCCTATAGTCCTTTCACTTCCTCGTTTCTTTCTTGCATGTATTTAGTTTGTTAACACACGTGTACACTAGCTATAGCTGTTGCTTAGCATCCATGTAATCCTTTTCCTATACAATGACATAGAGATACATTCCAAATGTTTTCCCTCCTTTGGAAATCGTCTCCATTTTTTTTTTTGGGTAAATGTAAAATGGTGAGTCAGTAGAGTCTCAGTAGATAAAGGGGATTGACAGTTTTACTATAACAGTTGATGTATAATTACTATTTTATCACTCTATGTCTCAATAATATATGATACTGAGATCCACATGTCAGTGATACACGGAGTGACAAAGTAGCAATTGCACATAAACTTAACAGAAATGATATGTGTCTAACGTCCGTTCCAACGGACGCCTACTCCACTCTCCTTCTTCACTTTTTCTCACACGCTACTCACGGCCACACATTTATCCCTATCTCCCCATTTCTCCCGTGAGTGTACTCCTCATCTCCCTATTCATTCGCCTTTTTCTCGTTTCTTCCTCCCTCTTCTGGCTCTTGGCTCCCTGCTCTCCTAGCCGACTCCTCCATAGACTCCTCCCTCCAGTCGACGCCACCCCATGCGCCTCCTCTCTGGCGTCCGGTCTCTCTCCCCTGCGCCTGGCTACGCACCACTCTGCTCTCCTGCGCTCTGGTGCCGCTGCCTCATATGCCCCTGACGCCCCGCCCGGCCTCCTCCAGCCAGGCCCTAGCCGGATCAAGCCTTGGCTCCTCCGGTTCCGTGGCTGGCCAACCAGCCCCCACTTCTACTACTACTTTTCCCCCTCCTGATATTTCTAGTTCATGATTTTTATTTTACTTTAGCTTGTGGTTTTGAAAGATTTTTCTCTTCACTGATGTTTTGATGTTGCGGTCCGTTAAAAAAATATTACAACCCGTTGAAAAGAATGTTGCATACTGTTGTTTGAGATGCTACAACCCGTAGAAAAAATATTGCATATGTAGAAAAAAAAATATTGTATACTGTTTACGGTGATGTTGTAAACATTTTCAATATGTTTTTTTTTCTTCAGATGTTTTGTTTTGACTATAAGTTTATACGGTGTTTCACGGTGATATTTTTTGAGATGATATTTTTTAAAATGATGCATATAAATTTTTAATATAATGCATATATTCTAAATTTCGATGTTTCTGGACGGCGCGCTAAACTTAATGGAAATAATCAATAGTCCCGTAGAAAAAAGACTAAGCCTACGCCGAGACAAAAAGCCCAAGTGCGTAGTTGCCCACGCCCCACCACGCCGTGATGGCCGCCGGACTGCCGCCGCTCGGCGGCGTCGCCGACCGGGGCTCCTCCCACCCGCCTCCACCGCCGCCCCCCAAGATCCTCCTCGCCAAGCCGCCGCTGCCTCCCCCCTCGTCCTCCGGCGCCGACGACGACGGCGGCGCCGCGGCCAGAGCGCGCCAGGCGCCGCAGCCTGGCTCGCTCAGCCTCGTCTCCGACGCATGGGAGGCCTACACCGACAAGATCCTCCCGGTGCGTGCCGCCGCGGCCTCCTCCTTGTCACGGCTAGCGCGTGCGAAAGCTTCGTCTTTTTACTGCGTTCGATACCGTAAAGGAGGGCCCTTTTTTGCTGTTCAGGGTTGATACTGGTTTTTACTGGGCTAATGCAAGAGTGACGATGGTTTGTGTGAGATGTAGCTAGATTTAGTGCTTAAAATTGGCTGCGTTTGTGGTGAGCGGTGACTGGTTAGTGCAAGAGTGATCATTTGTCTCATTGCTCAATGCACTTGTGAGTTGTGACCTTCCTGCATTTTCCTGCAGTGTTTACTTCATGGTTTCGTAGGTGCTCTTAACATGTGTTGTGACGAGAGTTGAGAGCTTGTGCATTGATCATAATCACATGTAGTTGTTATTGTGATTTTTTGAACATCATAGCAGAGTTAGAAGAAGAAACAAGCTTTGAAATTGAATAGCGAAGTGAAAGTATTCGTAGAGTTATTCCTCATAACAGACAAGAAGCTATCAAAAGCATTTGTGCGCAATAAGATTCCTGGAACTTCTGACATGTAGAATTTTTGGTTGCTAAATAGAATGCATACAAATATGAAAATAACATTCATGTTTTCATTATTTTTTTCAGTATTTGACAGAGAACAATGATTTCATGGTGATTGGGATAATTGGTCCACCCGGTGTGGGCAAGTCAACCATCCTGAACGAGCTTTATGGATATGACGGAAGCTCACCTGGTGCAATATTCGTTTACTTATATTATGGTTTCTTTAATGGTGCGGAGCAGACATTCAGTCTTACATTGGTTGTTATCGTGGTTTCAATTGAGTTCTCTGTTCTACTCTACATGAAGTCGGCATGCACTATAAGCATTATTTTGTAGGTGCACTTTGCAGTTGATAATGTGCACACTATTTCTGATGTTTCCGCACTGTAATATTTAATCTGTCCACGAGCTTCTATGCTTCTTCCATACATCAACATTAAAAAAAAAAACTATTTTGTGTCAATAGGGCTGCTGAGAAGCATAGCAAAGATTTGTTTAGCATTTTTTTCCATACCAAACTTGATCAAACTAAAATTCATTTAGTTGAGTATTGCTTGTAGGAATGCTTCCTCCTTTTGCTACACAAACTGAGGAAATCAAAGCAATGGCAAAGCACTGTACTGCTGGTATTGACTTCAGGATATCTAATGAGCGAGTTATACTCCTTGACACTCAGGTGAGATGAAGTTATTTTACACTGTTTCCTCAATCCAGTGTTCCAAATACTAGAACAGTTAAGTTAAAATGTTAAACATCTTGCTGGTAATATTCTCAAATACAATCCCTTGTCCTGCAGCCAGTATACAGTCCCTCCATCCTAATTGATATGATGAGGCCAGATGGTTTGTCCACAATTCCTATTCTTTGCGGCGATCCATTATCAGCAGACCTGGCCCATGAGCTAATGGGAATCCAGGTAAATGCTATACTTTAATTCTTACACTTGATTGTGCTACTGCTAGCTAGCTTGGCAATACCCAATAATTGATCGGTATTTTCTGTTTTTCTGCAAGGAATTTCTGTAGCTTGGTGTTTTCTTGGCATCTGTTTGTAATATTTTGTTGGTCGTGTCGGAAGGGATCAATGATTTCACCATGTTGGAGCTTATGCTTGCAGTAAGTTGTCTGGCTATAATTTGTCTACACCTTTGATTTTTCTTCCGCATACAGCTTGTGAAACTTCACAATAAACGAATAAAATAGTCCGTACGCCCGTCTTTTTCTGAGACTTAAAATCGTCCATTCACCTGATAGTGTCCACTTTGTTGAGCCTATTCTAATCTAAAGAATAGAACTAATTGATTTCGTATGTTCTTAAATCTTAATTGAGTACGAGTTCTCATCTAATTTTAAGAAATCTAACAGCAGTACTAATCTTACTCTTTGATTCTTGCAACCTTCCAATTTTACTGGGACATATTGATATTTTGCAAGAATAGTCTTCTCTTCTGCATTTGGTTCATCTGTGTTTTCCTCCCTTTATACTCCCTCTCATAACAAATATAAGTTGTTTTAGTGTTATCAACTTTTCTCTAAATATAAGCCATTGTACAACTTCAATGTACATTTATCTCATTTAATTATACCCTCATTGAATGAATGCTCATATTCTCATCAATAAGTGAGTTCTATCTCTCAACCTCTCTCCTGCCAAACATACTTAAGAGAGATATCATTTAAGTGTAGGCATAAATTAATGGCACCAATGTCATTTCTTTTACTCCTTAATTCGTGTGCCCAAAGCTGAAATTACTTATATTTGGTATCAGAGGTAGTATGCCTTTATGCAATGGAAACTGATATCTCTTAACACTTTCTTCTTGTTCTTCAAAGAAAGAAAGAAGGGAAAAAAAAACCCTGCTTACTTTGCTTACATATTGCCACACATCTTCTGATTATGCCAATTTGATTGCAAATTTAAACTCCCCTAGCATATAATGGTTCTATCTCATCGTACTTGTTTCTTCCATCAAACTTTTCTGCATATTATGAATAGTTAAGAATAACATGACTTTACTTATCCAGCATATTAGAGAGTGGAATCTTTGTATAGATTGTACTGATGAAAACTTTTGTGGTTATGCTGTGTTCATGTAATTTAGACGTGGTGACTAGTGTGTGATGACCCTAAGCTACAAGTGAGATCTGGCAATACTGAGGAAGGCTGAAATGGGTGTTTTAAATATATTTTTACAGGTTGATTTACTGAAGCACAACATACCTGATCCATCATTGTTGACCTCATCATCTTTGCAAGACAAGGAAAACAAAAACGATAATCAATCAGGCAGTGAAGATTACATGGCTGATCTCTGTTTTGTGCATGCTAGGTGGGCATTACTCACTGTTATGCTTGCATTGCAGAGTTTTTTCTGTTATGAGATGCTCATTTCTGTTTTTGTAAACAATGAGATCTTTTGCATTTTCTGCTTTGGTGAGGGAAAACATATTGCTGCGATCAGGGATCCAAATCCCGGTTCCGGCCCAAATCCCGGCCATCGACCAGTACCGGTAACCGGCCGGTTACCGGAAAATTAAAACAAAAACCGGATGAAGTTTGCAATTCAAATTTCGAACTGGGTTTTTCTCGGGGCCGGTAACCGGTAAAACCGGTTGAAAATACTGGAAAAACCGGAAAATATAGAAAATGGTAATTAGCAAATTGAAATTTGGAATAGTGCAAATATTAATGAGAAAATGTTTCAAATTATACATAAAAAGTCCTCCTTGGTAGCTTCACTCTCTAGGGCAGTCTACTCGTCTAAGTGTTCTAAAGCATGTAAAATAATAAAGAACATAAGTTAATGATAATAAATGATAACTTGACTAGCATACTAAAAACAATAATGAGTAGCAATTCATACCAATACATTGTCGAGAAACGCGACGGCTGTGCAATGTAGTCATTTTTACCATAGAGTACAAGTCCTTCAAATTTAGCTAGATGAGTTTTGTATTGATCCTAAGTG
Source organism: Hsuehochloa calcarea (assembly GCA_036346395.1). Classification (NCBI taxonomy): domain Eukaryota; kingdom Viridiplantae; phylum Streptophyta; class Magnoliopsida; order Poales; family Poaceae; genus Hsuehochloa; species Hsuehochloa calcarea. The sequence continues at coordinate 53,609,465 of CM070604.1, read as the reverse complement.
TGTGTTTCGTTGGCATATTGTAGCCAATGATTATAAATTTATTGGTAATATTCGGGTTCGACCTACTGGTAAACCATTCTGAAATTGCTATTGAATGATACAAGACCGTAATGGAAACTAGGATCAGAAGAGATGTCTGACAAATGAGAATTATCAGCAGAAGGTAATAGATTGGCATCTCGACGTCCATAAGTCCGAATAAACCTTGAGCTAGCATGAGATTCATAGGAAGAAGAGTCATGTAGCTGAGATTGATCTTTTTGGCGACCCTTAGCCCTCGTGTAGGTCTTATGAATTGTTCTTGAAGCATGACAACTATGGTCTTCATCCTGGGTAGCATGCGTGAAGTTTTGCTCGCAGGTGAATTCCAATGGTTCATCTTGTCTTGCATCATGAGCTGTCCCACCATCAGCACCATCATCAGACGACGGAGAGCTATTATCACAAGACTCTTGGTACTGGACTTCATCAGATGTCGGACTTTCTGTTTCTTCATCGCTTCCAACAATATCTTCCTCAATGACATTTTTCTTCTTCTTATCAGGCACTTGTTTCCTTGTTTGTGTAAGTGAGGCAAATTCCGCAGCTAATTTTTCAGTTGGTTGGCTATAATATTTCCTTTTCCCAAGATGACTCTTGCCAATATGCTGCTGTCCAAGTCTCTAAGACAGGATGTTGCTAACAAAGGGCATCCAAGGAGCATCCAAAAACCATCCAAGGCTCTTTTATATATTATAAGTGCTAAATATACTAAAAACCAATGTTTCAATACATAATTTAGCATAACAATGTCTAAACCAACTGGAGAAGGACATTATGGAATCAAAAATTTAAATTTGAATTCAAAGTTTTTCGGCCGGTTTTTTCTCCCCGGACCCGGCCGGGAAAACCGGTTACCGGCGGAACGGTAACCGGCCGGTATTTCAACCTTTGGCTGCGATATGAGCATATATCTCTTCCAGACTTAATTCAGCCCTCTACTCATTTAGGCGAAGTAATCTGAGAATCTTAGATTGGTGTGGTTTTCTAATTGAACAGATTGCAGGAACAAGACTTTTCTCCTTCAAAGCTCGTGATTCTAAGGAAGGTTCTTGAAAAACACTTCAACTCGTCCTCGTTTAGCATTGGTAGCTCTAGTGCTACACCTCAAGTTTCTGATTCCTCAGTTCCTTCAAGCATGAAAGTTGAAGATTTTAACTCCAGTCGACAGGATGTATTTCTTCTTCCCTTAAGAGTGCGTGATAACTCAACAAAGTTTGAGTATGGGACATACTCATCCATGTTAGGCATGCTTCGTGATCAGGTATTTTGCTACTCTACCTGTTGGTTGTAGCCGCTAGACAAGTTGATCTCTTGCATATTTTAACAAACTTAGTAGTTTGCATGATAGAAAGGAAATGCTAAATTGACTTGCAAATCTTACATTTTGTTTCAAGTAACAAACAGAGATCATTCTGCATATCCTTAAGAATCGAAAGATACATCCAGTTACATTGGATGCATTTTTTTTAAAAAAAAAATCAAGAACATAGTAAAATTTGTCCCAAACTCCCAATTCAATGTAAAGTCGGAAGAAGCCATTCTTTTAAAGCATTATGTTCCATCCTTCACTTCCATATTCTGGCAAATCATGGGAGCATTACTTGCTCACAGCTGAATTTGTTCATCAATCTTTTTTTTTAACAATTTGTTCGATCATCAATTCGAGAACCTTAGTTTACATCTAGATGAACACTTGAAGTCATTAAAAGGAAAAAAAGAAGATATTGTCAGTTATGGCAATCTTTGTTTATAGTTTTTGATCTATATTTACTTCTAACATTTATTCTAGACCCAGTTAATTCAGTCTGTTGTGAATATTTCTGTCGCTGGCAGATCCTGTCAAGGCCGCCAAGGTCGTTCTCAAAGAATCTGTCTGAGCGGGACTGGTTGAGAAGCTCATCAAAGATATGGGACATGGTGAAGAAATCCCCCGTCATCTCAGAATATTGCAAAGCACTTCAGAGTTCAGGATTGTTCAGAAAGTAGCCATAGCCGCGTAGCTGTTTGTATGTCCTCACGTCGACTGACTTAAAAAACAAAGAGCTACTGATAGATCAGATGAACTTGATATGTGATGATGTACGTTTTGGAATCCCTTGCCCCTATTTTTCCATTGCACCCGGGTGACCATAACCCCACTTGTCATTCGGCCCCAACGACCACATTAAACAATTTGGGAATTAATGTTGGTATTATTTAAAACACGGTGTATACACCTTCCTCGTTCCTTAAACCCTCCAGCCACGACTCAAAACGAAATAGACTCTTGTGGGTCATAATGTAAATTTATGAAAAAATTTCACTTGTTATATGAGAAAAAGCAACTCCACGTGTATCTGGACGTTCATATACTATCTTAGCCCACCAAAGTGATTCCCCTGTTTTTTCATTGCACCCAATGACCCCAACCTCATTTTTCATTCGGGCCCTACTACCACATTGAACGGTTGTACCTATAAACATATGAACTTTATTATTATTATTAATTAACCTTTTTAAAATTTTATTTTAAAGTTAACACCTGGGAACTTTATTTCCAATTCTGACCCCTTTGATCACGCCACGAATTGGACCCTTTTGGTCACGCCACCACTTGTGACGTGATAAAATAATATTATCACACCATATAATAAGACCGCTAAAATATCACTTTTTGTCACGCCATTGGTGGTGGCGTGATCAAACAACACTGTCACGCCACGGGTGGTGGCGTGATAAGAGTTTGCCCAGATACGAGCTGGCATGACAGTGTTGTTTTGTCACGCCACGGGTGGTGGCGTGACCAAAGAGGTTAAAGTTAAAAATAAAGTTAGGGGTCACTTTAAAATAAAATTAAAAAGGGTTAATTAATGAATTTTTTTTGTCAAAATATGCTTGCTCTATATTGCATTTCTATTATCATTAGGTAGTTATTTAAACTTTACATGGTTAGTTATGCATGTTGATCACTCCCTGGTGATAGTTAACTTTCTTTGACAAAACATCAGACAGAAAGCATGTGTATGGTGAGAATAACTTTTAACCACAACTAAACTCAAGAAAAGAAATTAGCACAATTTTTTTTTGTTCTATGGCAAATGTTTTATCCCTTTTTATTTCAAAACCACATTTGGCTTATTGATATGCTGCCACTAGAATCGGGGAAAAAAGTTCAGAAAAATGCCATTCAAGCAATGTAAAAGCCTTTTCACCGGGGAAATGTTTGTTGTGCTCGCTTTAAATATCCAAAGTTTTCATCAAATGCCATTAAGTTACTCCCATGTCCGATGTGTTTCATCAAACACCTTGTTGTTGAGATGGAGAACACATTTGCTGGTGGTGCTTGCCTCGCTTGTGTTCATCATGAGGTCAATGAGTCAATATATATACAATGCAGGTATGATATATTTGCAGATAACCCCTTATACAATAGGAAAATACACATGCAGCAATATACATCTAACACCCCCTCAAGTTTATGCTGGATCAACAACATGAAATTTGAAGAGATGGAAGCTGTGCTGGACTCTGGTCTGCGCCTTTGTGAATAAGTCTGCTAATTGAAGCTCTGAATGCACATACTGAAGATGATCAAATACAATACATGTATGATATATTTGCAGCCATTGCCACTGCAAGCGCAACGCACGACCAAGAATGATCAAATTGGGCAGGCCTAGCCCCCAAGATGCCAGGGGCGGTAAACTGAAGACCATGCTACTAAACAGTGCCTACCCGCCACATCCTGAGATCCTTTCCAAAGAAAAGCTCAACGTCTCTTGTCGATTTCTTTAATGACCGGAGCGGAGGGTCGAGAGCCATGAAAGTGTACACTAGAATGGCAGACAACATTGCCTGAACCATCACAAGCCACCCCCTTGAGAAAGTAAACAAGGTTGCCAAGCATGGAGACGGCTAGTAACCTTGTTAATGAGTGGTTGGATGTCTGCTGTAAGATCGAGGTGGCCGACTAGAGGGGGGTGAATAGGCGATTTTAAAAAATCTTTCGCGCTAAAACCAATATATAATGCGGAAGCTAATAACGAATTGGTTTTGCACAATTAAAACCTAAACCAACTAGGCTCAACTAAGTGCACCAACAAATACAAGGGAACAATCACACAATGATATATAAACAATTAAAGCAAGTAATGTAAATTGCTCAAAGTAAAGCTCAAGATAAAACAAGATGACACGATTATGTTTTACCGTGGTGTTCGGAGACTTGCCGGTCTCCCCTAATCCACGTTAAGGTAAGCCCAACCACGTTGGATCGGCTCCACTAATTAAACCAACACCTCCGAGGTAAGTCCAACCACTTGGACCGGTTCCAAACCGAGCCAACACCTCGCTCCACTAGTGTTGCTCTTCCTCCACTCCGGAGATGACGAGCACCAAACCACTCACAAACACACCGGGCCTTCTCACAAGCTTCTTTGAGAAGATCACCGGGCACGACGCCTCCACGCCGTCTAGGTGTTGGCAAACACCAAGAGAAACAAATCTCAATCTTCACTTGAACTAATCAAGTGTCAACGGTCAAGTGGATACACAATCCACTACCTAAGACAACACATGCACTTAGGGTTTGCTCTCAAATCTCATTAAATGCAACACATGCACAAAATAGAATGAGAGGCTTGTTCTTAGCTCAAGAGGCTCAATAGAGGTTCACAATAGCACCAGCAACCGTTCCCAACCGGCCAAGGTGGCTATATATAGCCCACACACAAAAACTAGCTGTTGGGAGAAGATCTGCTGAAAAATCAGCAAATGCGGAACTTCCACCGTACAAAGACCGGAACTTCCGCACCTCAGCGACAAGCACAGCAACGGCTATATCAGACGAGAAACTAGCCGTTGGAAATGAAATCCGGAACTTCCGTCGTTCAACACGCGGTACTTCCGCACTTCCGGAAGTTCCATTTCTAAGGGCGGTACTTCCTCTTCCACTCAGGTCCAACACATGACACCCTCTGGAAAAAACGTGCCGTGCCAAATCGGAACTTCAGCTGTGCGGTAGTTCCACTCTCAACATGGCGGTACTTGCGCGCTTCTGAAAATCGGCTAAGTCCCGAAAAGGGTGCTTCTCTGGAAAAAAACGTTCCGCCGGATTTCGGATCTTCCAGCTTGCGGTAGTTCCACAGTTATAACCCCAGAACTTCCGATTATCCTGACAAAGTAGCAAATGACTTTTTCAACAACTCCAATTGCAAAACACATTTGCCAATTGATAAGCCATGCCAACAAGGATCACAAGCAAGATTCTCAACAAGTTGCAAAATACATTTGCCAACTTTAGAATCATACCACAAGGGATAAGGTACATGGACTTACACCATTTGCAAAACACATTTGCAAACATAAGTCACATGCTACAAGAAATCCAACATGAGCTTCAATTATTTGCAAAATACATTCGCAAATAACAGCATCATGTCACAAGACTAAGGTGCATGGACTTCAACTATTTGCAAAACACATTTGCAGACTATAGTCTCATGCTACAAAGATTAAATGCATGAGCATCAATTATTCGCAAATAATAGCTCCATGCATAGATGAGCTAGAGCAAATGCAATGAGCTATCAACACATGACTAACTCATGCTACTAGTCAAGATCCCTCTTAATAGTACGACAATCCTATACTAGCAATTCGGTCTTCCAACCAAACACCAAAACCGGTAAAAAACTAGGAACACATCCTTAGCCCTAGCTAGTCATACCTTTGCCTTGCATCTTCTTGAAGCTTGATGACGCACATCAACACTTTAAGTCCGGGTCCTTGACTTGACAATCATCAACACATGATGATTTCCTTTTTCTTCACTTCGGAATATTGTCTTGAACATCATCAACACATGATGATTTCTTCATCCCGAGTCTTGACATGCTGCACATGATGCATTACTTCACTTGATCTCCATCAACACATGATGTGTCTTCTCTTGATTTGATGTGCATCAACCCATGATGCAACCTTTACTTCAAGTCTTCGTATGCATCAACACATGATGCATTCTTCACTTGAATCTTGACTTGATGATAAACTCATGATCATTCCAAGTCTTCATCACCCTGGAACCTAACCTATTCATCCAACTCATGGAAAATGTTAGTTCCACAATATAATTATCATTAATTACCACAACATACCATTAACACATAATGGTGGGACAAGATACCTCTATCTTTCCCTCTTTGGTAATTGATGATAACCATTTCAATCACACATAAATTGATTTAGATAAAAGTAACACGTTATGAGTATATATAAACTACACAAGTTATATATATACTCACAACATGAGTATGCGAGAACTACACAAGTTCTACATACTCAAAACTTGAGTATACAAGAACTACATAAGTTCTATATACTCAAAACATGAATATACAAAACTACACAAGTTTTATATATTCGAAACATGAGTATACAAGAACTACACAAGTTTTGTATACTCAAAACATAAGTATACAAAGACTACGCAAATTTTGTATACTCATACGGATATGTTTCAAAGTAAGGATCCCAAATATATGTGGAACACGAAATATGGATCAATACTAATGAAACCATAAAATATAGAATGAGCTCCCCCTAAATGTGTACATACACATGTGTAAAGAACACATATGCACATATTCAAGATATACTTATGGTGGAGTTCTTCCTATATTTTGGATCCGAGGAATGCAACATTTTATAAGAGTATGAGTCGAATGCATACCTTGTTGAATTTCACCTTTATATCCAAATGAGACTACACATGATAATACTAAACAAGAGAATTAGTTTCACAATTAGATTTGTCATTAATCATCAAAACACTCCATTAACTCATAATGGCGGGTCTAGATCTTTCATCTGCACAGGACGGTTTTCTCAAGGTGAGGGGCAAACCAAGGTATTTACAAGGGAAAGCAACGATGCTACATTGAAGACTGTCATTGATAAGCTGAAGTTCTTGGTGGAGCACCGAATTGGTGAGATGGAGCTCTTTGCCAAATTTGCTCGCAATCCTGACGCCTCGCCAAAGAGCTGAAGGATTTCATTGATGGCAAGCAGATCTGAACAGACTGGAGTTAGGAACAAGGCAACATCATCTGCATATAAAGATAAGTGGTGTGAAAGTCCTCGAAAGCCGCCGATCGGTGGCAGTAGGACGTTATTATCCGCTGCGAGAATGGGATTGTTGATAACGTCCATTGCAATGATGAATAACAAAGGGGATAATGGATCTACTTGACGAAGTCCGCGACCATGCCACACCAATTGACCCGGTTGCCCGTTGACTAGAATTCTAGTGGATGACGATCGGAGCATTATGCTTAACCATGCACACATGGACCAAAGCCTCAGTGCCGTAGAATCTCCATAAAAAGGGCCATGACACTGAGTCGAATGCTTAGGCGATGTCTAGCTTCAAAAGAAGAGCCCATTTTTTTTATTGATGAAGTAATCGGGTAGATTGCCTGATCAGAATGAAATTGTCCTGAACGGAGCGAGCTTTAGTAAACGCGGATTGATTTGGAGCTACAAGCTTTGTTAGCTCCGGTGCAAGCCTTTTGGCCAGAACTTTTGAGAAAATCTTGGTGAAGCTGTGAATCAGACTGACATACCTGTAATCGCTCGGCTCCTGCGCCACTTGCTTCTTCGGCAGTAGTGTTAGCAGAGCCCGGTTGAGCAGATGGAAATTTGCTCCTGCTAGATGACCAAGGGCATGGAAGGCTGCCATGATATCTGGTTTTATGATTTTCCCAACAAAGTTGATAGAAAAAGACCAGTGAAGCTGTCTGGTCCCGACGCCTTTTCAGGCGGCAAGCTCTTGATGGCCTCCCGGATTTTCTGTTCCGTGAAGTTAGTTTCTAGTGTTCGTAGATCATATGCTTGCAAGTTGAGGAAGTTCAAATCGAGGGAGTGTGGCTTTCCAAAAGCATTTACAAAGTGCTCATAGAAAGCCTCCTCTAACCTTTCCTGGGTGATGACCAGCGAGTGAGCGAGCTTTAAGCATGGAATATAGTTCATGCGTCTCCTGTGATTTGCATGCTGCTTTAAGCATGGAATATAGTTCATGCGTCTCCTGTGATTTGCATGCTGATGAAAGAAGTGTGTGTTTGTATCCTTCAACCCTTCCTGGATAATTACAAGGGTTGCGGGTATTGTTTACGTATATTGCTCCGAAGCGTACGATAGATACATCCGGACGCTAACTGTACCCATTAATTAATCTTTGAAAAATCGGTCGGATCTTACTATGAACAGAGGTGACCTCAAACTGATAGTTGAAATGTCAGCTTTCGTCTACGTCTCATCCTTCTCTAGTCACCAAACGCCATTTTTTTCTTTGTTTCTGCTCCTCTTGGTCGTCCAATTGCAGGCTGCAGTCGCGACTTTGCTCTTCAACTTTTGAGATAATAATGATCTAACCTGGAAGCTATCACAACTGCGTAAATATAGAGATGAAATCGGGAAAAGATAAGTATCCCGGGTCCAGAAATGGACCCGTCCACCGGGAGAAATGGAACCGAACGACGATCCACAACAGCAGCGTTGTACAGTACAGTCGTTGCCATCGTCGTCATCCTCCTCCTCCTTGTCCTCAAGCGCCTGTAGGATCTAGAGAGAGAGAGAGAGAGAGAGAGAGAGAGAGAGAGAGAGAGACCATTGGAGCTCCATGGCCGGCTCTGATCTCGCACATCCAGGTCAATAAGATCAACGCTGTGTCTTTAATCCTTAATCGTTTCTTCTTGTTAATAAGACCATTGTTACTGCTATGCTGAAATGGGTAATTGGGTCGATCTCCTGTACTTCTTTTGGTAATTCTTGTTCTTCTTGTGCCCTTGGATATCTTGGAAACTGAGTTGCTGGATCACCAGAGAACATGCACGGATGGGCATCACATTTGTGATTGATCTGTCCATTACTGCATACTTTCGCATCTTCTTTAATGTCGTAAGGAGTAGCTCTCAACAGAACAGATTCAGTTCTGAATTACCGATTTATTTTCCTATAGTGGTTTTTCTTCTTCTTCTAAACAAGTGACAACTAAGGTTGTGATCTGAACTGTTCAGCAGTGTCTGTGTTTAATTTAAAGAATAGCCAAGGATAGGATCAGTAGTTCAGCACTAGTACTAACCAGCAGTGCTTGCTAATTTATCTTGTTGAATATTTGGGGTTGCAGGATTGGCAGTTGTGATCATGGGAGTCAGTGGCTGCGGCAAATCGAACGATTATTTGTTCTCTCTGAGACTAGGATTACTTTGTGAAGAACATGGCTTGTGTTGGTTTACGGAATAGCAACAAGGGTCTACCTGATTATGGTTAAGAATGGCTACATTTAGGTGCATTAAAGATAAGCACAACCCGTCAAAGTGAGAAAAGAACACGCAAGGAGAGAAACATTATCAGTAGATTACGATAAAAAGATGCAAACAAAGGTGCATCACCCTGTGAGGCGTTTCCGAAAAATTGTATCTTCTGCGATTTACCATGTCTGAAGTTCACCTGAAATCCAATCAACCTATTCTGAACTTGTCTACTCTCCTGTCAATGAAAACAGCAAAGATGAGCAAAGGCATCCTGCTCACTGACGCCGACCGCATCCCGTGGCTCGAGTCCCTCCGCGATGCCATCAGGGAACGGCTGGACCGCGGCGAGGCTATGGCCGTCGGCTGCTCCGCATTGCAGCACAAGTACAGTGATTGCTGAAAGGATGAGGAGGAGGTCAACGGAAGGGAAGCACTTCATGCCGGCGAGCTTGCTGCAGAGCCAGCTCGACCTGCTGCAGATCGACGAGGCTGAGGGGATCACTGAGGTCGCCGCGACAGTGCGCCCCGACGCCATCGTCCATGACACCATTGCTCAGTTCAGGGACGAGCTAGCATCGACTGTTTGCTGTCTGCTGAGGGTTTTATCTGTTTCCTATTTCTGAATCCAATTTCATCATTATACAAGAGAGCTTATTAATCCACATGTATCCACCATGTGTAACCTCAAACATTTACAAACAAGCAGGATATCAGGCTATCTTCAGCATTACCCAGTTCATTTAAAATCAAAGATCCATAGTGATGAAACAGGCATGCCGCACCAGTGTTCAATGCAGAAAGAAAGAAAGAAAGAAAAGCCTGAATCTAGCTAACAACAATGGTGGCTGCTGTTGTTCTAACCTGCGAGCCTATACAGACCAACCACACAAGCTTAACGTATCAGAGTGGCCCTCGAAATGGCTTAGATAGGTCGTGATCTACGGGAATTGCTGCCGATGGTAAGTGTCCTCATGGACAAACACTGGTTCACTGCTCTGTGGCGGGATCACAGGTTGGCCCATTGCAATGCCTTGGTTCTGCTGGGGGCCCCAGTTTGGCGGACTTTTCGACGATGAAAGAGCAACGTAGTAAACTATCGCCAGAGCCACACTGGCAAGGGAGAGCACTGATCCTCCTGAGAAGACCCCTGGCTTGACGACGTAGCAGTAGCTGCCAAAGTACATGTTCTCCTTGCCTCTTTGATCATTCAGTGCAGCTCCAGTTAGCAGGAGAAGGAATGCGATGACGAAAGTGACCCTGCAGAATGTAACAATCTCCAGGATGATGTTATGGCACACAGTTGCTCAAGTGCTAATAACTAGCAACAAAAAGTTTGCACATTGGTTAAATGTAGCATTCAAGAATCAGTTTTTTTGCAAAACAAGCGGCAGCATTCTGCAGAGGTGCACCCTACCTTAGAATATATCACAACTCAAGCATCAATAGGACACCAAAATGTTCCGAGGAAAAGGCTATTGCATAGCACATTGTTACTTGCACTTGAGATCAATGAAAAAGTTATTATTCTATTGAGCCATCATGTGGACCACTCATATCTGTTCCTTCCAAAGAATACAATGAAGACCGGCCAATGTGCTAACTCCTAGATCAATGCATGGGTTTTAATAAAATTTGCAGATCTAAGTCATCAACCGTACACAATTTATTTCTAATGAGTCTATTCCTAACGTAAAATCAATAATAGAAAAAAGACAGTAAAGAACTCAAGATGGATAATATCCTGAACTTTAGGCATCAGCATGAACAGAGGAAATAGGATTAAAAGAAGCGACTGGAATCCAATGCGTAGGCCAATTATAAGATCCCCTGTCTGTATTAACACTGTTTCAACAAATTGTCAAGGCTAAGTTTGAGGTTCAACATAACATAACAATATTCAGAATTCTCTAATAATTGTTAAGCTGAATTAATAGAAGCCTATGTTGAATTCTTCAAAATATGGGAAAAGGAAAATAACATAGCAAATAAACTTCTAGGGCAGAATTTTACCAAGATACGATGAATGAGATCAGAGCTACACTCCAGTTAGTGTCTGATGGAACCGGATGCCTCTTACAACAGATGCAACCAGCAACTGTATTTATAATAGACTGGGCGAAAATAAGAGCGACGACAGATATTAACCCCAGGGCTAATGCTGGGCTTCTTGGGTATATGCATTCACCTGGAGAAGTTAGTTTTACATCAGAAACCTGCATGAATCAAGAATTGCACATTAAACTTGCACATGATAGTAAGATATTCTTTAACAATGCTACGATTGTCATTGCAAGAATCTCTCTCTAGAGAACATACAGTGAGTCAATTCGTAATGCCTAACATGCCCATCTACTGCAGCAAAGCTAACTTCAAGAAAGAAGGGCTTTGTTGCCTACACCCTTCGCAAGATAAGGGAAAATTAAATTGCCATCCTTGACACTTCGAATATATAGAGCTATAGCCTATTTATATGTATAGTATATTCCTACGTAATAGACATGACTATAAATGCATTTCAGTGTAGAATTGTGCTCAAGCCCCAGAGAGGCATAAATCTGCAATGTGTCTATAGGCAGTAGGATTTGTATTGAGGGGTGACAAAAATTAAACCTCAAGCTAGTGATTCGTCCTCATGCTTTTCTAGTGTTGAGTATGGGTGACTCATATCCTAATCTATTAGGACTTGGAGATGTATTCTACAATAATTCCTATCCTAATCCTACTTCTTTTGGAGGAGAACCAGCGGACACTATATAAAGCCACGAGGGGTGGTCATAGATAATACAAGCCATAAACCAACTCATCCAAAACAAGAGATGCATAAGAGGATTAGATGCTAGGTTATTTTTTAGCACTAAATTCTTGTATAGGGTAAGGATCTGATGGTTCTAAAAGATTCGAGATGGTTTTAAAAGAGCGACAATCCCTTGTACTATTTTAAGGTTATGCTTAAGAAATTCATCAAATCTTTCTCTCTCGCCGTGATTATTTCGTCGTCGTTTTTTGGTTCTCTATACGAGATTCATCTACTTCGTCTTGATACCGTGCACGATCATACCATTTCTCACAAACTCTGATCCGATCTATCTTACCAAAAGAGAAAGAATAATTGTGCTAAATTATTGTATTAAGCAAAAGGGTCACCGCATAGTACTACCAAGCCAAACAGATAAGTAACAAGTATTTTGGCTGCATGAGGGTATGAGCTGAAAGACGAGTATTGCTAAAGAAAATAATAACTTGGAACGATTCTGATTCAATCCTAATTTTAGGGGGGATTGATCCAATCAGATTAAAAAAAACATCCACTCTACCTCTCATGATCACAGTTCTTGCAAATCACCAGAAGCATAATAGCATAAGCTCAAACATTTCACCTTTCAGCGAACAGCTAAAAAAAGTTCAGTCCTTGCACTAGCTCATTTCCCTTGCACATCAACGTGGAGAAGCTACACCTATTACCATCAGGGCCAAATCCCCAATGCGCAAGTGTACAACAACAACGAGATCCAAAGCTAGAAGACATCAACTTTACATAAGTTGCCACCTTCCCATCACACAAACAGAAACTACATAAGTTGACACCTTTCCATCACACAAACATAAGTAGCTAAGCGTTCAACAGGACCGCGCCGGCCTTAGCCCTCTAGTAGCGTTTCTTCACCAAGAACTCCCCGGAGAAAACGAGATCTAACGCAAGTAAGTTCGTTGAAGAAATTAAGTAACAAGACAGGGCACATCAAGAACCGGCCGATGATATGCCACGGCGGTTTCTCGGCGAGAGACGGATCTAACCTTGACGCGGGTTGCCTCCGCCGCGAAGCCGAGCGCCGCCGAGAGGACGCCGAGGAAGCCAACCACCGCGCACACCACCACCACCTTCCTCTCCATCCCCAGTCTCCACACGCCTCTCCTCTCTACCAACCAACCTGACTGCCCGATCCCTCCTCTAGATTACTTTTCTGTGAATTTTTCTGGTGACTTCTCTCTCGCTCTATCACTGTTCTATCCACTGCAGCAGCTCTGAGCCTTTGAGAGCCTGTCTGGGTTGCACTCTGGGGAAGCCTTGCCTGGCCGGAGACGTCCGGGCTGGCAGATGTCGGACCTGGGAATCTACAGTGCGAAGATAATTGGACCGCAGCTGCGTTTCTTCTTCTGGAAGTGTGATTTTTCCAATTCTACCTTCCTTCGTGTCTAAGCCACCAATCAAATACCATGTTCTCAAACTTGTCTGATTAAATAAAAATTAGCAGATTTTCAAACTACCTTTTACCGGCCATAAAACCAAGACGAAACAAGCTCCGAGTCTGGTTTGATAGAGGAATCTTGCCGATTTTTTTTTCAGTTTTTTTTCGGGGGTGGTGCTAACTTTTATTCTGCGGCTTTAACTCTCCCTTTTATCTTTTTTTTTTTTTGCGTTGTGAGCTGGACCACCGCTGCATGTGGGGCCGGCTATCTGCGTGGGCCAGGTATGATTTGTGCGTTTGTCTGGTGTTAATTTGTTGCGGTTTTTTTGAAGACACAATAGCGTATTTTCTCAGGTCATGTACGTAGCATTTACAATAGCTGGTTATAACTTCTACTGTGTAAGATTTAAACTGATATAAGTAAAAAAGAATAAAGAGATATAAATATGATGTCTACAATTATGTAGCCGACTGTATCACCAGAATTGAGATAAACCTTAAAAGATTATATGTTGTTTACAATCCTGTAGCCGACTGTATCACCACAACTGATTATATGAGTTGTCTTTAATGCTATCTACAGATGATATAAAAAATTACTATAGATAGCAGTTATATATACTATTGTACACACCATTAAAATTCAGAGCGAACGTCTAGGTCTCACGGATTATGGTACCGTATCCCGCTGCTACTGAGAACCAATTTGCTGCGGTTAGGTTTAGGGTTGTAGGCAATGCATTCCATGTGATGTGAAAGGGGGAAATTTTACTACGAATCCACGCTGACCGTGCGGTCGAGTAGAGGTGGTCTTGGGCCAAGACGGCCAGCCCACCGCAGCCGGCCGCGTCGCGTTGCGCGGCTTGGTCCGGTCATCCCACCGTGCCATACCGCCGGCACCAGATCGTCTCTAATCAGCCCGAGCACGCCAAAGCCGTCGTCTTTGGAATCGTCGCGCTTGGCCCAAACCCTACCTAAGTAACTATAGACGCCTGAGAAGACGATAACCGCCGCCGCCGCCGTCCAGGAAGACAAAAACACCTGTGGTTCGGGTTGGGTTGCAGAAGGGGATGATTGGTTGAAATTTGGCCGGTGTGGGAGTGATTGGATCGGTGAGGAGGATTGGCTAGAACGGAAAGGTTGGGCCTATTTCGTGCCGTGTCGACCCAAACACGACCTAACCGATCGCGCCTTGCCGCCGCCTAACGGCCCGATTCTCGCGCCAACCCGACCATTGTTCGTCTTTGTCGCTGATCGTGCTTCAGACTGACCCAAAAAAGCACGGTCCAAGTCTCAGCTCTATGTCAGAGTTAAGAGGCTCGAGGCGTTCTTGATTCCGACGTTCTCTCTCTCGCGTTCGCTCTCCCCACGCGTCCCATCTCTCCTCTCCCTCACCGGCGGCGGCGGGCGAATCCGATTCCGAGGTACCCACCAACCCCCACCTCTCTCTCTCTCTCTCTCTCTCTCTCTGCTTCGTTGGTTGCTGCCGCGAATCGCGGACGTATGCGTGTGTTCCGGCGAGATTTGCCGCTCTTTTCGGGGCTAGGGTTAGGAGGATTCTTGAGGAAACTGTAGGATCCATGAGGCGAGCCGAACAGAACACGTACTATTCGAGTAGATTATGTCAGTGGTATTAGTGGCGTTGTATATTTGGACTGGATTGATTATTGTTAAGTGTGATAGTCACCAATTCACCATCGTTTGGATTGTACCGTGCATTTGTTTATGCCAATGGTAGCCTATCCAGATTCATAACATCACCTGTTTCATGAGTACAAATGTTGGATCTAGCGCTAACGAAAGCCGGTTAAGCAGCTGCATACAGATTCAGTTTTCTGCTGTGCCGCCATAGATGGTCTATCTGTACACATGCGCATGACATGATGCGCAAAGTATGTGTGCCCTTCCCTTGTATGTTGGCGCGCCTTGTGTGTGTTGGGTTTTGCTCTGCTTATATGTCTCTGTTTTGCTCTGCTTATATGTCTCTTGGTGTCGACGTCGAATTCAATGTATATGAGATAGAAGCTCCCATCTTATACTTTGGTTGGATAATGGCTTGCCCAGTTTGCTCTTTCATGCCTGACATGTTCTCCGGTGATTTTACGAATGCGAGTAATTTCTGCAGCACCCAATGTTCATGGGACATGACAATTTGTATCCCAATTCATGGTTGTGCAGCAACAATGACGGCTGGATACATTGTCGGCTCACTGGTTGGATCCTTTGCCATTGCATATCTGTGCGACGCCTTTGTTTCTGACAAGAAGGCATTTGGAGGTGAGTGTCATTTTACATAAGATGCTTGTAGGACGCATGTGCTCAACTTCTTGTAAATTTGCATCTAAAGCTGCTTCCTTCTTTGGAAACAGGTAGCATTCCTAAGACTGTTTCTGACAAGGAGTGGTGGCAAGCCACGGACACCAAGTTCCAGGCCTGGCCTCGCACCGCCGGACCACCGGTCATCATGAACCCCATCAGCCGCCAGAACTTCATTGTCAAGTCCACTGAATAGGCGAGAGAAGTTGGTTCGGCCTCTTATTTCCACCATGAAGCTAAAGTTTCTTTTCTAGTTCTAAAACTGTAATAAGATGCACTACAGTCAAGTTTTTTTTTCCTTTCAATTTTCACGTTGTCTGTAAGCAAACTTTGGGTCTTACAGCCTACTTATCGTTTGATTCACTCTGTTCCTTGGTGAAATTTTCCATTTCTACCATGAGGTAAAGAATTGCATTGTTCTACGATTGGACAACTTTCTGGTTCGAGTTTATTGAGTATACTGGTTACAAATCAAGAGAAAGATTTTTATGCAGGTTTGTGCTTGATTTCTGCTCTTACTAGCAGCCTGTGCAGTAGCGCGAACTATTGGTGTCTAGTGTTTATCAGCCCCTTTAGTTTCCGGATGAGAGTCTTGCAAATTATGGTTCAACACCACAACTGTGTGCCTGCATATGTTGATCTGTATAAAGCCATGAAGCCACAAATTTTAGATCAATCAAATAGGATTGATTGACACAAACAACACAACCATATTTGGGAGTCAGTTCAACTGAAACTTTGAGCCTGTAGTGCAAAGGTCTGCGGTAAAATCACCAACAACTTTTTTTAGAGCTATTACCAAAGAACAACTGATGTTAACGCGAGTAATATCACAGCACAACGAAAACGCTGCCTCCAACAAAACTGTAAGCAATACGCGTAGCAGATTGAGATCCATGGTCAAGCATGCCACACACACTTATCTGAAACCGCTAAATGATTTGCATGCCATTTACTGTTACTCGCTGGAGTTTTGCTGTTGGTGATAGCAAGATCCTTACTCTCATAGAGAGGATAACACTTGGAGATGGGGCAATTTTTTTGTTACTATTTCTCACGCAATGCCATACCAACCTGAGGGGTTGGGGATACATATTTATAGGCTGCCAACCAGCCAAGTATATGCTAATATGCTAGTCTAAGATGCTGTCCTATGACAGTCAAGATACTGTCCTAAGATGCTTGTCCTATGACAGTCAAGATGCTGTCCTATGACAGTCAAGATGCTTATCCTAAGATGCTGTCCTTAAAGCTGCTGCTCAAGATCCATGTGCCCACCCCACAAAGACCACAGTACAGGGACTTATTCATCATTCTCCCCCTAAGTCTTGTGCGTCGTCTTGTGGGAGAGTTGAACCATCCCGATCCTATAGCAGAGCTCGAGGAATTTGACCCTCCCAAGAGGCTTGGTGAGCAGGTCCACAAGCTGATCCGTGGTGTTGATGTAGCTCGCCTTGATGTTGTTTTCATCCAAATGTTTCTGATGAAGTGGTACTTCACCAGATGTGCTTGCTCGCTCATGGAAAACGGGTTCTTTGCGAGCAGAGCGGACTTGTCGCCCACCCCGAGCGCCACCGCCGATGTCTCTGCCGAGGAGTTCACCAAGCAGTCGAGCGAGCCAGAGTGCCTGAGTCGAAGCGGTGGAAGCCGCTATGTACTCGGCCTCACACCGACAGGCCACCACCGCCGCTTAATCGACCGCCGCCTAACGAGGCACTTGCCGAGGAAGAAGAGAATCCCGCTTGTGCTCTTTGCCGTGTCGATGTCACCGCGTGGTCGTTGTCGTATGCACTGATGAAGCGCGCCGCACGGACACCTCGGGTAGTGCAAGCCGTAGTCGGAGGTGCCCGCAACGTAGCGGAGGATCCTCTTACTGATCTGGCGATGCTCCGTCGTCGGCCATTGCATGAACCGACCGACGAGCCGACGGCGAACGCCAGATCCGACGCGTGTGGACGAGGTAGCGAAGGTCGCCACGATGCGCCGTCTTGCGTCGCGCCCACCTCCTCCGCCGTGCTCTCACGACTCGGCCACCTCTCCTCCATAGGAGTGTGGGTTGGGTTGCGGTCGGTGAGCCCGCATACCGACGGCGCTTGGCGAGGCGGCCCGACGAAGGGAGATGCCGGAGTCGCCCCTGGTGGACCTCGATCCCGTGTAGAAGGAGAGGAGCCCCAAGTCGCCATCCGAAGGCGGTCTTCATCTCGCCTTGAATGCCTCGACCTCGGCCTCCTTGGAGCGGTGATCAACAGTGTCGCCGACGACGCCCACTAGCAGGCGTTGCCGCTTTGCCCCGCCGAGACCGCACCTCGTGTGCGCTCTGCTGGAACCCCATTTGCTTGAGGTGGAGTCCGGCTTAGCGTTCGGGCTCGTGGTGCCGCCGCAAGCCATAGAGGGCCTTGCGCAGTGAGAACCTTGCCCTCCTTGCCGGGATGACGAATCCCGCGCACGACGGACGTAGGCCTCCTCCTTCAAGTCGCCGTTGAGGAAGGCGGACTTGACGTCCATGTGATGGACGCGCCAATCCTCCCCTGGCCGCAAGCGCAAGGAGAAGACGAACGGACTCCATGCGCGCGGCGGGTGCGGCGCCATCGGTCGACCCCTCCGCCGCATGAAGCCTCGTGCCACCAAGCGAGCCTTGTGCTTGACGATGGCGCCGGCTTCATCCCGCTTCACCTTGAACACCCACTTAAGGGTGATCGCCGGCGACCAGCAGAAGATCCTCCGGCTCCCACGCCCGGCTCCGCCGACGGCGCCCATCTCTCGCTTCATCGCGACACGCCACGTCGCGTCTCCCTCCGCCTCGGCGGCGAACGAGGCTCGCCGCCGTCGCGACGCCAAGTGCAGCCCGCCGAAGTCGTGGCCGCGCCGGCCTGTGGATGGGCCGCCACGAGGATGTTGTCCATGGTACGATAAGCGCAAGGCTCGCTGCCGTGGTAGGCGCCGACGCGTCCTCGCCGTGAGACAATGAGTAGCGAACTCCACCATGCGCCGCCGCCGTGGACCGGTTATTGGGGCCGATCCGGTGGTGTGGCCTCCGGTGCAGGAGAGGTGAGCCGGTGCGGGAGAACGTGGAGTGGCCGGTGGTGAAGAGCGGGCGACGGTCGCGAAGGTGGTGGAGCACTCGCCGAGCCGGTGGCGAGCAAGGTGTCGGGGTGGACGAGCTCGGTGAAGACGAGCCGCTAGCTCCCGGTTCTCTCGGCGGATGTAGTCGACAACAAAGTCCCCGAGTCGGTCGAACCGCCGCCCACCGCTTTGTCCCACGCCCACCGCCTTCGCCGAACACAACGCCACGCGAGATGCGACGCTTGCAGGTGACAGGTCGAGGATGCGCGAGGCCTTCGAGCCTCCGCGTAGCCGGCGACCACTCCCGAGTGCTCCCGCTGCCGAGCTTACCGATGTGACCAAGCTCCTTGGCGAACGCGAGGAGCCAAGACCCGCAAGTGGGAGACCGCGGCTGCGCCCATGCTAAGCCTCGACGGCGCCCCGCCGCCGAGCGCCTTGGTAGGCGAAGCGGTTGAGGATGTAGACGGCCGCCACCACCGCCTCTCCCAAGAAGACACCAGGCATCCCTCTACTTGAGGAGGGCCCGAGCCATCCCCACAACCGCCTGGTATGCGCCGCCGACGACACCGCTTCTGCGGTCAGACGGCGGCGGAGTAGTGGCGCTGAATGCCCTCATCAGAAGACGACGCGATTCACCGCCGTGAATTCGCCGCCGTTGTCAGGCGCAAAGACGCGCAGCTTGCGGCCGCGACTCGCCTCCGCAGAAGAAGGCGGCGCCGATGGCATCCGCAGACCTCTCCTTGCCGCCGAGGACCATCACCCACATGTAGCGGAGAGATCGCCGACGAGCAAAGCAGGAAGTAGCGTCGTCCTCCCGGTGTGGCGGTGTCACCGCCACACAAGTCCCCGCACAAGCTCGAGCCTCTCCTTCGCCGGAAACTCGCCACTGGGAAAGGGAGTCGCCCGCTTCGTCAACACGCAGACGCCGCAGAATCGCTCCACATGGTCAAGGCACGGCAGCTCGCACCATTTCCGCGGCACCGAGCCGCCTGTGGCCTCGGGTGAAGGTGCCCAAAACGCTCGTGCCACTGCCACGCCTCATTGTCCCGACGAGCAGCGAAACAGAGGGGTTGTGCCACCGGCACGTGAAGAATGTAGAGTCGATTCACGCCTCGTTACCTTGGCAAGAAGGCGGCGCGAAGATCCCAAACCGCGAAGACTCGTGCTCGATCTCGACACGCGAGCCGTTCTCATCCAGCTGTCCCAAGCTGATGATGGAGTTGTGCAGATCGGGGATGTAGTAGACGCCGGTGAGCAACCTGTGCTCACCAGCCACGGTGGTGAAGATGACAGAGCCGACGCCCTTGATTTCCACGCCGGAGGCGTCCCCAAACTTGACGGAGCCTCGGACGCTAGAGTCAAACTCGGCGAAGAACTCCCGTCGACCGGTCATGTGATGGGTGACGCCGGTGTCGAGGCACCACCCGTCGGCCTTGTCGCTGTCGAGCCGTGAGCCGAGGAGGGCATGTGCTTTGACTCGCCAAGGTGGAGGAGAGCCACTACGGCGGTGCCTCGAGGTAGTTCGATGCTCGATGAGCAATGAACAGAGCCGGCCGCTCCTCCTCTCGCTGCGACGTGGGCCGGCGCGCCGTGGCCGCCGACAATCCTCGCCCAATGACCAAGCTTGCCGCAGCTTGTGGCAAGAGTCGCCTCGTGTTGGCTTTTGTTGCGGTGGCGCCGCCTGGCGCCCACGATCATTACTCTAAGACGTCCTCGCGCCCATGCTCGGCGTCTTTGCGCGCTTGCCGCGCTGCCATGCTTGCGTCGCTGTCGTGGAAGAAGGCTCCCCTTCTTCCCGCCACCTTGGCCGGCGACCCATCGCTCCCGAGCGAGGAGGAGTTTCCGCCAATGGAGACGGTCCCGAGAGGCGCCGTGGCTCATCGCCGCCAACAACCTTGAGGCGACCTAACGCCTCGATTGTCATCGTGGAGAGATCCAGCAGAGACTCGATCGAGCGGCCGTCGCTTGTACTTTCGGGACGCAATGCGGAAGAGCTTTTCCACGCTCTCTCCTCGCCGAGGTGTCGCCGCCGAATCGCACCACCGCAACAGAGTGTTGAGACGAGAACAAAGTCATCCACGCCCTCACCGCTTGAAGGCCAAGTGCTCCCACTCCGCGCGGCGCTCGCAATGTAGACTTGCGCGCGGCCGCCGCCGATGCGTGCTCTGCCGATGGCGTCCCAAGCCTCTTTGCGCACCGCTTGTTGGTAAGCGAATCGCATCTCGGGCGGATCGCAGCGATGAGAGCATCCAGCGCCGCCGATCTCGGGTCGTAGTCGACGCCGTCGTCACGACCGCATCCCACATATGCCGCGACTGAGTTTTACCTCATCACCGCAGCCCACTCGACATAGTTGGTCTTGGTGAGGTTGGCCACGCCCGGGCCGACGCCCTCGACGACACTGGTACCCGTGGTGACCACGATCGCATCGGGAGAGAGACGCGTCGCTGCGGAAGGCCGCGCCTCCGCCGACCCGACGCCGCCGCCGCGCGCGCCTCCTCCAGAGCGCCACCCGCGCGTCCGCGCTGTCTGGGTGCCGCCGCAGGCGTGGGCGCTTGCCGCGCCATCGCGCTGCTTCGCCTCGGCCGCTTCCCTCTGGGCCGGCTCAAGGTCCGCGCGTATTGTCATCGGCAGAGATGGAGCTTTATTGCCGCCGCAAAAACCTTGACCTCCTCGCGCGCCGACGCTGCCTGACCGCCGCCGCTTCCGCTTCCACTCCGCCTGCCGCCGCCTCCGCCACGCCCACTTTGACGCTTTTTCCGCCGCCGCACGGCTCTCGCCGCTGCTCGCTCGCTGGCTCTGCGGCCGCGAGCTCGGCCTGTCACGACGCTGTGGTGTTCGAGGCGATCGAAGGCCGAGATTGCCTCGCGGACATGGCGCGCCATTGGGGCTGTCGCGTGGAGAGAGGCTTCGACGAGAGCCGTCCGCCTCCGGAGAGGAGTGGGAGAACCGAGTCGCCGCACGCATGGGTCGCCGCGAGGTCGAGACGAGATGAGCAGAGATGCTCAGCTCTGAGGATAGTATGGCTCGATACCACTTGTTACTCGCCGAGTCTTCATTGTTGGTGATAGAAGATCCTTACTCTCATGGAGAGGATGACACTTGGAGATGGGGCAATTTTTTGTTACTATTTCTCACGCAATGCCATACCAACTCGAGGGTTAGGGATACATATTTATAGGTCGCTAACCACCAAGCATATGCTAATATGCTAGTCTAAGATGTTGTCCTATGACACCAAGATGTTGTCCTAAGATCTTGTCTATGACAATCAAGAGATCTTTCCCTATGATGATCCAAGATCTTGTTCTAAGATGTTTGTCCTATGACAGTCAAGATGATGTCCTATGACAGTCAAGATACTTGTCCTAAGATGCTGTCTTTAAAGCTGCTGCTCAAGATCCATATGCTCACTCCACAAAAATTACAGTACAAGAACTTATTCATCATTTACATTCATCATTTACATGTACCAGGCCGAGACCCATGGTCCAACACTCCAACATGAATCGTCACCATCAAGTTCTTGTAACAAAAATTTTCTGAAAAGCTGGCAGTATATGTCATGTGGGGCATACCGTACGAGCGGCCCAAGAGGAAGGTTTCGGCCGGCAAGCAATCACCGTCCGATTCAGTTGCGCTGGCTTAGAAACACTTTGATTTGATATTAAGAAAATTCAGAAAACCAATCTAGCTTTCTCTCTCTCTCTCTGCCACGGCTCCTCCGCCGTGCTGCCGAGGTCTAGGACCACGCCAGCACGACTACTCCAATCCAATCCATCCACAAATATCCCCGGGACAGTATAGATGCATGAAACAGATTCAATGGCGGTAAGATAAATCTCAGGTCACTAACTTTGTAGGAAGCAGAACAAAAGAGCCAACAGGCTTATAACTGTAGCCCCATGTCAATGTCAACAAGTTAAGATGGTGTAACACTATCAAACATTGGCAAAATATCGTCAATGAAAGTGAGCAGGTCATCCTTATCTTGATGCATAAAGGACAGCACAGGGATTAGATAGCGATAGAAAATGCAAGTTCAATGTTAGCACGAGACATATTGAACTTTAGGGTGTGCAAATTGCGTCACTCATAACCGCAGAAGCTTTGAGAAGAATAAAATCTTCTCTCTGCTGCTTCACAACATCATTTCAACATATGGCCTATGGCTACTACAATGCTAATGTAATTGACTGACTCTACTGGTTCTTCCAATCTAAAATGCTGAGGCAATTCTTCACATGCGATGCAAGTATGCAACTAAGGCATCTGTACCGCTACTTAGAAACCACTTCAGAATTAGAGCAAGTTCATGCATCCTAGCAAAGTTAGAGACCATTATAAACGTGAGAGCAATTTCCATACATCATTAAAGATGAAAAGCGTAACAGCTAGCAAACATGAGTCAAGACTCAAGACTTCCTCATAGATATTTTGAAAGGTATAAAATGCACGCAACCACAATTTTTGTGTTATTTCACCATTTGCAGCATCATATCTTAAATGGTCAGAATGTACTCATACAGTACAGCATTTTCAAGTTACAACTTACAACTTACAACAACATACATGTGGATCACTGGCATCCCTCATAGACGTGGGATCTTGAAAACCAGATCAAAATTTAGGGGGCTGTCTACACTGACCAGCGAAACCCTCAATCAACATGGTCATCTACTACAGCCTGATTGTTAGAGAACAATGTATCTCTTTTCTTGGGGAAACCAGGAGGTTCCATACCTGGGCCTCGATACTTCAGCTCTGGGGGGGTGGCTCTAAGCCCAGGCTCGGTCGAAACAGGTCGATATGGAATCCCTGATGCCCCTGCATATCTAGTAGGGGACACATACCTTCTCGGAGCACTTCTTAATGCCCCACCCCGGAGGTCCGTGGCCCTGGTAACCTCAGCATAGCCTCGGTCCGTAGCTCTGGTAGTGGCATCCGCATAGCTTCTATCACTGGCTCTTGTTGTGCCATCCACGTATCCTCGATCACCAGCTCTTGTTGTGCTATCTGTGAAGCCTCGGTCACTAGTTGGATGATTCAAAAGGCTCCCTGTAGGAGCTGTGGCCGAGGTGTTAAACGTCTCCTCCGGTGTCCACCCCAACGGATCCGTCTTCTTCACGTACACTTGCCAAATGCCAATCAAGAACAGGAGGAAAAGCAGCGCCGGACCACTCCACAACACAGCATTGCTCCCAGGCTTGTACACCGGGAAGTTGGACCGATAGATAGCAATGTCGCCATCTCCAAGCCCCAAGATCACAAGCTTCTCCCGGTCTACGGCAATAAGAGGCTTCCCAGCTGGTGCGGCAGACATCATGCCACCAGAATCCGCAAACACAGACTTGATATCCTTAATGGTTGCGGCGAACAGTGGTTGGGGCGCCCCAACCCTCCCATAGTACTGAGACGAGGTGTTGTACACAATAATCTTATCTTGGCTGACCACCAAGAGATAACCTTTGATCGTTTGTATCGCGACGGGGCTGTCGATCTCAGACTTTCTGACTGTCCGGACTCGGCACTTGAGGCTGGCAACGTCACCGAGCAGCAGGACGTGCATGAGGTCGCCGGCATCGGTGAAGCCATAAGCCTTGAAGCGCTCGGAAGGATCAAAGGAGTAGGCCTTGGGGCGGGAGCCATTGAGCGCTTCAGTAAGGCCCTCGCAGGGCGTCTCGCGGACGGCCATGGAGCGGAGGTCGAGGGACGCGGCGCCAGCCTCGGTGAGGAAGAGGAGCCGCTGCTTTGCAAAGGCAAGAGGCGTCGACGAGGCTATGGCGGTGCCGTAGAGCGTGCCGTTCTCGGTGAAGACGCGGATGCGGCCGCCGGCGTCGCAGGAGAGCACGTAGCGGGCCCGCCCGGCGTGGTGGGCCTCGAGGTGGAGCACGGGGGCGGCGTCGAGGCCGCGGCCGAGGAGGCGGGAGGACGCTGCGGTGAGGGTGAGCCAGTCGTCGCCGTGCGGGGAGGACTCGGTGAGCCGGTGCGCGGCGATGGAGCCGTCGGCGTGGCCAGCGAAGAGGAGGCAGTCGGTGCGGCGCGGGGAGAGGTACGCGAGGAGGGCGGTGACCGGGGACTCGCCGGACGAGCCGGCCTCCAGCTCGAGCAGCGCGTCGCCGGCGGCGGAGAAGACGAAGACGCGGCCGCGGGAGTCGCCGACGGCGAAGTACTTGGTGATCCCATCCGCGTCCTCGTAGGGAAGCGCGGCCGCGGCCGCGGCGTACGCGCCGCCCCCGAGCCGCGCGGCCGCGGCGAAGTGGAAGCGCTCGGACCAGAGTGGCCGGCTCTTGGTGACCGCCACCCCCTGCGGGGCCCGGCGGTCCCCAGGCGCCGCCGCCGCCGCGGCGGGCGGCGGGGGGTCCGGCTCCGCGGATCTGGCGAGCGCGGACTCGAGCGCGTGGACGGACTTGGCGAGCGACTCCGTGAGCTCCTCGAGCCTCGCGAGCTGGCCCTCGTGCCTCGCCAACAGCCCGGCCTCCACCTCCGCCGGGTTCTCCGCCGCCTCTTCCGACTCGGCGGCGGCGACAAGTGGGAGGAGAAGGAAGAGGAGGAGGGGGCCGGCGACGCGGTGGGGCATGGCTGTCAGCGACTGCGGAGCGGAGGGTGAGTAGGGTTTAGAGTAGTTTGGTTTTGAAGGGTGGGATTAGCAGAGAGGGGAGAGGGATCTCATCTGGGGGACGCATGGGAGACGGGATGCGGCGGTGGGCCCCACCCGTCAGCCGGTGGGTACGCGACGGCAGCGATGTGTTGCGGCGCGTGCAGGAGGAAGGGCCGCCCGTCTCGTTGCGTTGCCTGGGGCGCTGCGGTGGGGCCAGGGTGTCAGGTGGCCGGTGTTTTTACTGTTTCTGGGTGACGGTTGATGAGGGGTAGAAAGTAGAAACCATTTATCGTCTTAGCATCGCATGCGAGTGACATTTTTATTTTGCCGTCTGTTTGGTTGTGGCATCAGTGGGTTGGAGTGACTCCAACTCATGTTTTGGGGACGGCTCCAACCCTTGATTTGTTTGGTTGTGAGAATGGGTTCGATCCGTCTTCTGTTTGGTTGGAGGACTGAGAATGGGTTCGCACGTGAATTTCTCAACCCGAGCGGAGCGGCTCCGTCCGCCAGATTTCGACGGAGCAACCGAACCCGCATATTGGAGGAATATTCTCCTGGGGTCGAATCCAACCCATCCCAAACCTCCATCCAAACAACCAGAAAATGGGTCGAACTCATTCGGGTTGGCTCCAGCACTCCAACCAAACAGACGGAATGAGCGCCGTAAATTTTGTAAACTTAGTTATTGTCATTTCGATGAGTTTGGATAGGTTAAAAAGATACGCAGATTTGTCTCCCCAAGATTATAATTTTATCATATTTTATTAATATACTACAATGGAAATTAGATGTAAAAGTTGCAATTTGGAGATTAGAAACAGCGGAGTACTGCTGTTTTTTTTTTAACTTCATTAATTACTGCTATTAGTAGAGTAAGTATTCACTCCGATCACAAAAGAGTAACGCCCTATAATGCGTGCAATCATAACTTATTAGTTTTAACCAAATATGTTGTTTAAAACATACGATTAGGATGTATGGGAATAATCCAAGTAAATTTATCACACAAAATGCTTTTACTATATTGCACTTTTACAACTTATTTCAAATATATGATAAGAAAATTTAGTGGCCAAATGAACATCTTTTTGACTTTAATATCACTCTTTTTGTGACCGGATGGTGTACAACACTGTTGTCCGACCGAATACCTTGTTTTTACTGTGCTTCAGTACTAGCAGAAGCTCACTGTAACTCCACTTTGGGTAAGTTCTTTGTATTGTGGTGTGCCCTGGCTATAGTTGTGAGCTATCTGGCCGTCATTCTTTATCTATTGGTTGAGGTTGGGATGTGTCCGGCTATGATACGATCCCACGTAGAAATCTTTGAAAAATCAGTAATTTACGACTTTGAGCCAAAAGCAACTGGAGCGGTCCAAGGTTTGGCCCGTGGCCAGCTTCACCCCTGACGATCTGAATCCATAAACTAAACAAGTATGGATCTTCTAACTATTTTTGCAGCTTATGATCATGAGTCGAACGTACCCTTAATTTGTGCAGACATCAGGGAACCTGCACAGCAGAAATGCTGCTTAGGAGTAGCTTATCCAGACCCTGAGAGTGCAAACCGATACTGTACCCATGAAAGGAGAAGATGGGACTCAACTTCAGCAGAGATGATCAATACTGGGGTGAACTGAGATTGCTTCCATGTTTCACAAAGTTTGCAGCCTTAAACGACGAAAAATACTCACGACGATGAACTGCTAAATGTGTAGAGAAGATCACAAGCTAGGTGTCTGATGTTAGAGATATAGTTAGAGATATATTTATGTTAGAGTAGGACTCTAGATATGTTTTGGTTTCCTTATCTGTAATCTTTACTCGTGTATATATACCGGCTCATTGGCCTCCTGAAATATATGCGCTATTCATAACATGGTATCATAGCAACGTTGAGGTTAGGGTTAGGGTCTCACCTTTGCCGCCATCAGATTTTTTCTACCGGCCGCTGCCGCCGCCCTTCCCGAGCCCCGTCGCTTCCTCTATCAAGGCCGACGCCACCCGGTCACCGCCGCTGGGCGTCTCCTTCTCATGGCCGCCGTAGATCCGGCCTCCTCGACGCTTTTCCGGTCGTCTCCTCACCATTCTTTGTCGGCCATTATCCGGTCGTCTTCTCCACTCCGCAGTGACCGCCGCTCTATCTTCTCGAGGCCGTCCGCGGATCGCGATCTCGCGGCTCCCAGACGATGGTCGGGTCGCCGCCGCCGCCGATCCGTGGCGAGGGTACGCGGCCGGGCCTCGACGCCCACCGCAAGACGCTCCCGTGGCGCTCCTCCGCCGTAGCCGCCGCCGAGGGCTCCGTGGCCGCTCCTCCCACCGCCGCCGCCGCCGGGGGCTCGCTTCTCCGCCGCCACGCCGCCGCCGGCCGCTGGGCCGCCATCGCCGCTTCCATCTGCAGCTCGCACTCATTATTGTGCATCGCCGCCGCCGCCGGTGCGAGCGAGCCGCCGACGACTTCGCCGCCGCCGCGGCCGGCTCTGCGACAAATCGCCGCCTATCACACACGGGGAAACCCTAGTCGTTTCCCCGTTCGGCGATGGGCGGTTAGGAATCGCCCTACGGTTCCTTTTAAAGGAGCAGAAAAAACGTCGGTCTAATCGCCACCGTCGGCGCCGCTTATTAGACTACGTTATTTGGTCGCCGCGCCGTCGGGCCGCCTACCAATGGGTACCGCTTCCTCCTCGCCGCCGGTGATCTTCGACGGTGTTAACTACACCGACCGTGTCTCACATGCGCATCCATATGCGTGGTCTTCGTCTCTGGGGCGTCCTCTTTGGCGATGTCACCTGCCCGCCATGCCCTACTCCTCCGACGGAGCCTACGTCTGTTGCGCTTCCCGACAGCTGACAAGGCTGCTATTGAGTCTGCTGGCCTTGCTGATGAGAAGGTCGCCTCGCCTACTAAGAGGCTCGACTCCTACATGGATCGCTTGACTACCTACACTCGGTGGTGTAACGATGACGCCGAGCTGCCGCTTGTCTTCATCGCCGATGTTGACCTCGATTTTCTTCGAGATTGTGGGATTTTCATCTACCGCCCGGATGTGGACTCATCTTCGACAGCGCCACGAACCCTCCGAGATGCCTCTACTTGTCAGTAGTTCGTTAGGAGCACTCTCTTCAGCAGGGTGATGCTATTGTTGACGCCTTCTACGCCGAGTTCGCGACCGGCGCCAATGGACTCTCTCTTCGCGACCGCCGGGCCGTTCTCCTCGCTCATGCCGCTGTCGTCCTGGCCGACCAGAGTTTCAGCGTGTTCACGAGTTCCTTACTCGCCGCCCCGAAGTTCGAGCGCAGGCGTGCCCACCTACTTGCACGCCACCTCGTGTCACTCTTCCGAGGCCCTTCATCGAGATACATGCAGAGGAGACTCGCTCGAGTGGTGCCGGCTCGATGCCACTCCTCCGTGCTCGCCGCCTGCGTACACCGCTACACCGATCGCTTCACGCTTCAAGACACCGCCTCCTCCGCCGATCGCCACGGTGGTGGTGGCCACCTCCATCCGAGGTGGCCGCCTCGCCGCTCCTACTACGACAAGATCGGCCACATTGAGTCCCGGTGTTACAAGAAACAAGCGGCATATTTCACGCCGTTCTTCTCCTAACACGGCACCAAGATTTCAACATCGACGTCAGATCGACTACTTCGCGTTTTCTCTCATCGAGCAGAGATAGCCGGACTTGGACGCCGCTTGCCGCTTGTGTTCTTCCTC
The DNA here is from genome assembly GCA_036346395.1 of Hsuehochloa calcarea. Classification (NCBI taxonomy): domain Eukaryota; kingdom Viridiplantae; phylum Streptophyta; class Magnoliopsida; order Poales; family Poaceae; genus Hsuehochloa; species Hsuehochloa calcarea. The sequence goes on along the minus strand of CM070604.1, from coordinate 53,580,250 downwards.
GATGTGTTCTACTGTGTTCTGCGACCGACTCTTCAGCATCGAGAAACCACCTCCTACGGTCAGTACCTCCCGTGGATCCTTGATTCCGAGCATCCTTCCACATGACTTCCGATTCTTCCACTCTATCTTTGTTACACCTCTTGATTCCCCTGCCGCTGTACTTACTGCGATGGTACCTCTCTTTTCTCTCGTCGAGGACCTCTTAGCAACTCATCTTTTCATGTTCCTTCATTGCTCATGTTCCTCGCCTAACCATGCAACTTCTTCTCACGGATGACATCGACCTTGGTTATCGGGTCATTCTCGACTCTGACTCTTGTTTTGTTCAGACCGCCACACGGAGCTCGTTGGTTCTGGCCCTCGGCGCCTTGACTCACAGCCTCTCTGGGAGCTTGACTGCTTCACCTTTCTTCCGCGCCCGTCGCCGCGATCTCTCCGCTCGACTACTCCGTCACCGGCTCTTTCCAACAAATGGCATCACCGCCTTGGTCATTGTGTGGATCTCGTCTGTCATCCTTAGTTCGTCGTGGTCTTCTGGGATCTGTCTTAGGTGATGTATCTTTAGATTGTCAGGGCTGTAAGTTAGGCAAACAGATTCAGCTTTCTTATCCTCATAGTGAGTCAGTGTCTCAGCGTCCTTTTGATCTTGTTCATTCGATGTTTGGGGTCCCGCCCTTCGCTTTGAAAGGGGTCATCGATACTATATCATATTTATAGATGATTTCTCTCGCCACACTTGGATATATTTCATGTCTTCTCGTAGCGAGGTCTTGTCTATCTACAAACAGTTTGCCACCATGGTTCGCATACGTTCTCCACTCCTATTCGTGTTTTTCGTGGCCGACTCTCTTTGGCGAGTACCTCTCTCATCATCTACGCAGCTTCCCTTTGGCGAGGCACTCGCTCAATTCTCTTGTCCTCGGTCCTCATGCTCGAATGGTGTTGCCGAGCGCAGCATCGTCACCTTCTTGAATCACCGCTACCGATGATTGCCGCCTATTCCACCTCACTTTTGGGCCGAGGTCGTTTCCATCGCCACCTATCTCGTCAACATCCGGCCTTCTTCGCTCTTCGTGGCGCAATCCTCGCTGAGCGCCTCTGCGGTCTCCTTCGACTACTCGCCTTCGTCATTTGGTGCGTTTGCGCGTTCTCCTCGCCCCTCGAGAACGCACCAAACCGACTACTCGCCTATTGAGTGTGTCTTTCGGGATACAAGATCGAGCACAAGGGCTATCGGTCTTTGGGATCTCGCTGGTCGACGGATGCGGATTTCTCGGGATGTGACTTTCGACGAGTCTCGCCCCTTCTACCCACGCCCTGTCTCTCCTTCGGTTTCCTCTGTGGAGTCTCTCGCTTTTTGACCTTTCCGGATACACCTATCTCGTCTCCACATATTTCTCCCGTGGCCTCTCCGCCATTGTCGCCGCCGCTTGCCGTCTCCTGCGGCTCCTCAGCTCCCCACTACACTCGTCTACACTCGCCGACCTCGATTGAGGATCTTCCGGATGAGCCCACTTCTCCCGATGTTTCACCTTCTTCATTGCTTCATCTTCCCCGATGGGTCGCCTTCTCCTCGCTACGCCTCCGCGATCGCCATCGATTCGCCCCCGCCTGCTTTGCCTTTCCGGGCGCAGCCTACTCGTGAGCTCGCCTCCCACCGGATGTGTTACTCATCCCGAGTGGCAAGATGCCATGGCCGAGGAGATTGTCGCCTCGAGCGCATCGGGTACTTGGGATCTTGTTCCTTTTCCATCTCACTCGCCCCATCACATGTAAGTGGGTCTATAAGATTAAGACTCGCTCGATGGCTCTCTTGAGCGCTATAAGGCACGCCTTGTTGCTTGTGGCTTCCAAAGAGAGCATGGTCGTGACTACGACGAGACTTTTGCTCCTATGGCCCACATGACCACCGTCCGCACTCTTCTTTCGGTGGCGTCTGTTCTCCATCGGGTCTGCTTTCGACTTGATGTCAAGAATGCCTTTCTTAATGGCGAAGTTGCGTGAGGAGGTCTACATGCATCCGCCACCGGGTATTCTTCTCGAGGGCATGGTGCGCCGCTTCGCCGCTCTCTCTATGGCCTTAAGCAAGCCCTCGTGCTGGTTTGAGCGCTTCTCCTCTGTGGTCACCGCCGCCGGCTTTTCAGCCAGTGATCATGATCTGCGCTCTTTGTCCACACTTCGCCTCGTGGTCGGACTCTTCTTCTTCTCGTATGTTGATGATATGATCATTACACGGAGATGACTCGAGTACATTGCCTTTGTCAAGACTCGCCTTAGTGAGCGATTCCTTATGTCGGATCTTGGTCCTCTTCGTTACTTCCTTGGGATTGAGGTTACTTCCACTCCAAATGATTTCTTTATGTCCCAAGAGAAGTATATTCAGATCTTCTTGATCGCGCCTCCCATCGATCGACGCCTTGTTGAGACTCCTATGGAGCTCAATGTTCACCTCCGACCCTCGATGGCGAGCCTCTTTACGATCCGACTCGCTATCGCTATCTTGTTGGGAGTCTTGTCTACCTTGCTGTTACTCGTCCGGATATCACTTATCCAGTTCACATTCTGAGTCAGTTTGTTTCGCTCCCACTCAGTCCACTCACCACCTTCTTCGAGTTCTGCGATACCTTCGTGGGACTATCTCTCGCCGTCTCTTCTTTCCACGCCCACTCGTTCTGACTTCAGCTTATTCGGATGCTACTTGGGCCGATCCTCCGATCGCGGTCTATCTCGCTTCATCGTGTTTTTCTTGGTGGTTCGCTTATTGCCTAGAAGACGAAGAAACAGACTGCAGTGTCCCGTTCGAGTGCAGAGGCTGAGTTGCGAGCTATGGTTCTCTTGACAGCAGAGATTACTTGGCTACAGTGGTTACTTGAGGATTTTGGTATTTCACATTACACCGATTTTCTCTTGTCGACAAGACAGTGCTATCAAGATGTTCGTGACCCTGTGAAGCATGAGCTCACCAAGCATATTGGTGTTGATGCTTCCTTCATGAGGTCTTGTGTGCATGATCAGGTGATTGCTCTTCAGTATGTGCCTTCAGAGCTTCAGATAGCGGATTTCTTCACGAAGGCTCAGACTCGAGCACAGCACGACTTCTACCTCTCTAAACTCAGTGTTGTTGATCCACCATGAGTTTGAGGGGGGTGTTAGAGATATAGTTAGAGATATATTTGTGTTAGAGTAGGACTCTAGATATGTTTTGGTTTCCTTATGTGTAATCTTTACTCGTGTATATATACCGGCCCATTACCCTCCTGAAATATATGCGCTATTCATAACATCTGACAGATAACAATGGGACTATATTTGTCGGTATATATGGTTATGCAGAACCACTGACGGTGTTTTTGTAGCCGAAGAAGTTGATGCAGCAGCCTCCTCCAGCAGCTGCTTCACCTTGGTGATGTAATCGGCCATCGCTTCCTCCTTGGATCTCCCTGTTCGTATCAAGTTTACGAGAACTATAAGCGTCAATTTGAAGCAACGAATGTAGTTACATGAATCTGAAGACTAGAAGGAATCAAGAAATTAACCTTCAGCGGCCATCCAAGCATCCCATTTGGCTCTGTCTTTCAGGTTGAAAATGCCAGGCCGAGATGAAATTGGGATAATGGTTAGGCCTGATAAATCGATGATACAAATGCAAGCTTTGGCGTGTTAGTAATCTTCGTGCATATGGTATATCTAGATTTTAAAGAGAACTTGTTTTGCGTGGTCCTACAGTATTGAGACAATATTCATTATGGATACTAGAATTTACGTGGTATCCCTTTAGGATATGTATAATCCTTACCAGATACGAATAGTCGTTTTCTCTGAATAAAATGGCAACAATGTAATCAGATTTTGTGAACAAGAATAATAGAGTAAGAGAAAATTGAAAAAAAATGTTGTTGTTCTGGCGACACAAAAATCTTTTTTTGCATTCTTATCAACTTGTACTTTTCCACAAACGAAAGGCTGTCCATATGCCAATGCGTTGCAGTACTTGAGGGCAGCTTGCGATAAAAGAAAAACAAGTAGAAAACAGATTGGAAGCCCAGTCCCCTTAAATTGGGGAAGAGTTAAATATATCGCTAGGTTCCTCGGAGATTGAAGGATTACGCATTAAGAAAACCAAAAGGTTATTTTAGAAATGCATGCTTAATCATAGGGATATGTGTCGCTAATGCGTGCTCCTACAATTTAGAAAAGTGCCAACGGTTTCATCGTAAGCCATAAGTAACAATCAGTGGCGCTAATTAATAGGTGACTGGGCACTTGGGCAGTTTCAATGTATACTCACAAGGTGCTCCCTTGGAAATCACAATATCCAACTCCTTAAAATCCCTAAGTGTTGCACTCATTGAGCATAAGATGTGTGGCAAAAGTTTGGCAGACCATCCATACACAAACTAAGCATGCCTAATCGTCATGAAAATCTTTTGCTTCAGCGACAGTCCAAGTAAACTTGAAAGAACATGAGAACTTGTAGTACTTCAACAGCAAGCAAGTTTGATTAATATTGCTCAAGAAGAAGATCAAAAGGTATACACACCGGTGCTGACCGGACCGACAGTTGCCTGCTTGTAGAGGCCATAGAGGATGAGCTTGTTCTCGTTTGAGGTTGTGTCAGGCAAGGTCTTGGCCTTCTCGGTGTACTCCTCAAACTCCTCCTGCAGAACAAGCATGGTGAGTACTGACAATTGTTTGGCTCACCTGTCTGTCTCAGACAGTACCAGGCCTAAACTTGCAGGTATCACAAGAAATCTTCTATTTCTGTGAAGATACTAGAACTTAAAACTAAGGACATACTAGAACCTAAAACTAAGGACACTGATCTGCATAATACATGAGACTTGAGACAGCAAAGCTGTTACAATTCTGCATGGCTCTGAAATCTGAAGCAGAAAAACGATCTATGTTGCATACATCAATCATCAGCTGATCCAGCATACTGTCGATCCTAAATTAACCAACAGCCGGTAGATCAATTGTTTGCGGCAATACTGCTACACCACACGGTCCAAACTAGATTACAAACCCAACACCAAATCTGCCAGATAAAGGCCCGTCCTTGACAGGACTACTGACCGCTAAAATAAGATTCAGGTTATATTTTATCACACGCGCACACGGGTTTGATTGATTTCGCAGGAGTCCGCGAGCTCGGTGGAGTTGGGAACGATCGAGCAACATTTGCATGTCGCTTACGAGCCCAAGATTCATCTGGATGTTCCTGTTTGAATATGTCCTCTCACTATTTCAACAGGCCAAAGGCCAATATATATACATGTATAAGGATGGAACAAATGCAAATAACACCCTATACAATATATATATCTAACACCCCCCCTCAAACTCATGGTGGATCAACAACACTGAGTTTGGAGAGGTAAAAGTTATCTTGAGCTCAGTCATGCCTTAGTGAAGAAATCGCTAATCAAGTTCCAAGGCACATATCAAGAGCAATAACTTGGTCTTGCACCTGCGATCGCATGTATGAAGCATCCACTCCAATGTGCTTGGTAAGCTCATGTTTCACGGGGTCACGAGCAATGCTGATCGCACCAGTACTATCTGATAGAAGCGGAGTCGGTCTTTGTAAACGCCAAAATCGCAAGGAGCCACCGGCGTGTGATCTCGGTATCCACAAGTGCCATAGCTCTCAACTCACCAAGACTAACGAAAGCTGCAGTTTGCTTCTTAGTCTTCCGTGCAATCAAGGAGGAACCAAGGAAAACACAATAGGCGAGAAGAGACCGCGATCGTAATGATCGCTAGCCTGTGTCGCATCGTAGTACGTCTCAAGTCAGAAGAATCGGAATGAGAAAAGAAAAGACGCCGAGTGAGGGTTCCACGAAGATATCAAGAACACGAAGAAGGTGATCAGAGTGGAGCCGAGTGGGAGCAGAGACAAACCGACTCGGGATGTGAACTGGGTGAGAAATGTCGTCGAGTAATCCCAAGGTAGACGAGGCTCCCGACAATATGGCGATAGCGAGTGGGATCTCAAGAGGCTCACCATCGAGGGCGAAGGTGAACACCTAACTCCATAGGAGTATCCACTACGTACCGATCGGTGAGACAAGAACGAGTAAGGATATCTCAAGGTACTTCTCCGGGAGAGATAGTAACCCTCAGCGTAGAAGTGATATCAATCCCAAGGAAGTAACGAAGAGGGCCCAAATCGGACATCAAGAATCGCCACCGAGACGCCTTCACAAAGGCAATGTATCGAGAGTCATCTCCAGAATGATCATGTCATCCACATAGAGAAGGAGGAGCGTCCACCCCGTGGAGAGGTGTGAACAAAGAGAGCAGGTCGTGAGCACCGGCAGAGAAGCCGCAGAAGGACAACAGAGGAGAAGCGGCCAAACCAAGCACGCGGGCTTGTTTTAGCCCATAGAGAGAACGACGAAGGCGACAAACTGCACCATCAGGACGAGAATACCGGCGGTGCATGTAGACCTCCTCACGCAACTCGCCATTGAGAAAGGCATTCTTAACATCCAATCGAGAGATGGGCCATGGCGAACAGAGGCCACAAAGCAAGGAGAGTACGAGCAAGTGGTCATGTGAGCAACAGGGCGAAAGTCTCATCGTAGTCGCGACCATGCTCCTCGCTGAAAACCACGCGCTACAAGACGAGCCTTGTAGCGCCAAGAGAACCATCCGAGCAAGTCTTTATCTTGTACACCCATTTACACGTGATAGGAGTAACATGCGCAGCAAGGGCACAAGATCCCAAGTGCTAGTGCGCCCAGCAAGAATCTCTCAAACATCGCAAGTCGCCACTCGGGGTGAGCAAGCACCTTCTGATGAGAGGTCGAGGCTCGAGAAGAGCAGTGGCGAGAAAGCCGTAGCAGCGCAGCGGCCCGATAGTGTGACGATCACGAAGAGCATATCCGGGAGGAGAAGACGGAGTGGACCCAAAGAATGATGGAGAGGAAGGAGGAGGCCGAGGACGGCGAGAGTAGTGCAAGGGTAAAGATGGAGCCTCAACAAAAGAGCGAGAAGGAGAATCCGGTGGAGGCGGAATAGATGGAGCCGAGGGGAGTAGATGGAGGATGAGGCAAAGCAGTGGTGGAAAGTCGAGAGTCGGGAAAATCGAAAGGAGATCGACTCAAGAAGGGAATCCGGCCGACGTGGGGAATGAGGGTAGTAAGGACGGGACTCGTCAAAAGTGACATCCCGAGAAATCCTCATCCGACGAGCAACAGGGTCATAACAACGATAACCCTTATGCTCAAGACTGTAGCTAAGAAAACACACTCAATCGACCGAGCAATCTTTGCAGTGCGCTCACGAGGTGGAAGAAGAACGAAAGCATACACCAAAAGCTGCTAAGATGACTGTACTCTGAGCTCGACCAAAAGACGCCAACAGAGTAGAACCTCAAGAGCAAGAGAAGGTCAGAGGTTGATCGAAAAGCAAGAGAGAGACGACCTCGGCCAGTGAGGGGGAACAGAGGAGGCAAGCATGAGAGCGCGAGCGGTCTCAAGCAAGTGACGATGTTTACGCTCAGAGACACCATTCTGAGCGTGAGCACCGGGACAAGAGTATCGAGGAAGAGTGCCCCGCCAACGAGAAAACGATTTAAGCAAAGAGAGATACTCACCAGCAGAGTCAAGACGAATGATCAATCAAACCGAAAGCGAACCATGGTGGCGAACATCCGATAAATAGAAAGAACTCGGTCGCGCTCGGACATGAAGTAGATCCAAGTATAACGAGAATAATCATCAATAAAGATCACATAATAGCGATGACCCCTTTCAAACGAAGGAGCGGACCCCAAACATCGAGTGAACAAGATCAAAAGGACAAGTAGAAATAGAATCACTAGTGGGATAGGGAGCTGCAATGCTTGCCAAGCTTGCAACCCATACAATGTAACGATGTGTCCCGTAAATGCACTCCAAGAACACCACGACCAACTAAAGACGATAGACGCGAGCCACAGAGATGACCGAGACGATGGTGCCACCGAGCAAAAGATGTAGTGGAGGACGCAAAGAAGAGCAGAGGAGTGGTAGTGGCCGACCGGGTCGTGGAGTCGCGGAAGGAAGATGAAGCCGCCGAGCTCCCAAAGACGCTGCGAATCACGGCGCCGAGGGCCGCACAAGCGAGTCCCTGTGCGGCGGTCCCGAACACAACAAGAGTCGACTCAAGAACAACACGACGGTTGTGATCGGTGATCCGACCGGTAGACATAAGTCGCATAGTAAGTCGAGGAACATGAGAGACTGCAGGAACATGAAAAGAAGAAGTGGAAAGGATGCCTCGGCTGTAATAGAAGAGAGGTACCATCTGCGATCTGAGCAGTGGAAGAAAAATCGGTGGACCGCATGAAATAAGGTGGGTAGAATCGTGTCATGTGAAAAGAAGCACCGAGTCCAAGATCCACGGAGACAAGGTACTGACGAGGAGGAGGCGGAGGCGAGGAAGATGCCGAGAAGCAAGAGCCGACGAGCGTAACCCGAGGAGTCCGAGGATGAGCCGACACCGAGGCGCCAAGCAGTGAGAGAAGGCTGGTGGCGCCACCACGGAGGAGCCCCGCGAGAGGGCCATCCCCGAGGGAGAGGAACCTCCAGAGCCCTTCGGGGACATCCGCCCGACGACTCGGGTCCCTCCTCCGCTTGTAACAATCTCGATACTGTGGCGGGCGACGACGACAAGAGGTGCAGTGGAGACCCGCAGAGAAACAAGACCATCGGAGGAGTCAAGAAGGGTCACGATCGGTCCAAGAGGGCGGCAAAGGAGCAGATGTCAAGGCGGAAAACAGATCGTGATCCGAGCCATACCACGGTGATGAGTCTCCTTAGCACGCACACTCGTGAGGGCCTCCACCAAGCTCGCGCGGTGGCGAGTCGAGCCGAGCGCGCCTGATCTCGAACTCGGGGACGAGACGCGCGGGAAGTCGAGAGGCGGTGAGTCTCCCGTGAGCACGGCCGCACACAGCAGGGACAGTCCGCAAACATCCGCCCAGAGAGTCAAGCCGACGCCACACCTCGACAACTTCTCGTAGAAGTCATCAACGGTGGCATCAAGTGCCAAGAGAATGTGCACGTGCACAATCGAGAGATACATAGCATCGCTCGTCTACCGGTAGTGAGCTCGAGGCGCTCCCACATAAGCCGTGAGAGAAGCCGCCCGCCACATCCATAGAGATGGTCACGCATGCTACCCACTAGGATGGCAAGAGCACGAGCCTCGCCTCCGCCCGGCGCTTCGTGGCGTGTACCTCGGATCGGTAGAGCTCTAGCGCCTCCAAAGGCAAACATTGTTGACCTCGAAGCCGCCCGTCCGCACTCACAGAGAGAGTGGCGGTCTTGGCGTGTAGGACGAGGCGATGTGGTCGCCACCGTGAGATGACCCCAGACGCCGGGCCGTTGAGGTGAATCTTGAGGTGAACGGCCCACTCCCTAAGTTCGTCCCATCAAAACGAATCGGGGAGCGGGATGGCGAAGGAGCCTCGGTAGAAGCCATCGGCTTCAATTTTTTTCTTTTTTTCTTTTCTTTCTTTCTTTTTTTTTTCTAATTCCTTTCCGGGCCGACTCGGCCCAAAGAAAGGAGACGACGGGGGGGGAACCTAGGGTTCCTCGAATCCTCCGAAGCGGCGACAATGGCGCGCCGCCGGGGAGGCCTTGGCCTTCGGCCGCGCGAGAGGCTTCGGCGCTTCAGCGGCACTCGGCGCTCGGCGAGGAGGCGTCGAGGCGGGCGGCACTGGCGAGGAGGAGGCGCGAGGCGCGAGGGCGGCGAGTGCTCGACCGGCTATCCGGCGCGGAGGACAGGTCGGCCGCTCGACCCGGACGTGGATCCGAAGCGGCGACGCCGACCCGGCGCGGATCACGGCACGGCGGCGGCGGCGGCTACGGAGCGGGCGGGACAATGGACGACACAAGCGGCAGCGGCGGCTACGGGAGCGGCGGCGGCGGCTGGTGGCTAAAAGGTAGGGTTTCAAAACCCTAGCTCTGATACCATGTTTGAATATATCCTCTCACTATTCCAATGGGCCAAAGGCCAATATATATACATGTACAAGGATGGAACAAATGCAAATAACACCCTATACAATATATATATCTAATAGTTCCAAGCATGCAGTGACTAGATTATTTACCGAGATTGTATCAAACTTCTGTCCTGACATAACATGTCCCGGATTTGCAGAGAATTTGGGTTGGGTTTGATTCTAGTACGAGTTCCAACTTGTCTACCTCTGAAACGAAACAGATAGATGAATTTTGGGTTTGGACATTATCATTGAGTTCCTTGGACAGGAGCAAGCAGAGAAAGACCCCCACAAGAAGAGGAAGCATAGGGTCTATAAAAATAACATAAAAATAATAGAGAAATATTCCATGACCGATGTTTCTAACATATTTCTTCAGAGGAGCTTCTGAAGAAAGAAAATGCAACTTTAGTTTGTCAATCAGAATTCAGAACTCATCAGTATGCCTTCCATTGTCACTACAACAGCAAGCAAAACAAACCAATTTCACATGGACAGAACATGGTACCAATCGTGTTAGTTCTCGTCGAGTCCACAATCAAATTACTTTATCTCTATACTGACAGAAAAGATAAAAACCTACTTGGCCCGTGCAGTGTTGCAGGTCTACAACCTCTTGCCCAACTAACAGAACCATAAACCTATTGACCAACAGCGAAAAAAAATGCGCACAAGGGCATCTTACAACAAGAAGAAAGCAAATAGCTGCCTACGTAATGTAATGAACCTTGGTTTATAGCAGGGTAAACATCGCCAAGAAGAAGACCGAGCGGTGTTGGTTTGGTGGGATAGGAGATTAGACTATAGACTGGTATGATAAAACCTTGAGAAGGAGATTAGATTAATTCATCTTTCTTGTTTGATTGATAATAGATACATGCTAGTCATTTTATAGCGACGATTCGACTTGACCCCTAAGAAATAATCTCTAAAGAAACATATCTCTAACAATTCAATCCAATAATAACTTGCCTAACTGACAGATAATATCAAACACCTAATAGATAGATTCATAAACAGCAAATATTTCCTAATAATCGCTGGTGGTACTGTTTATACGTGAACAGTACCGTGTGGGCAGTACACCGGCCCATGACAACTACTCCCCTCCTTTCGCGACAACTCTTCCTCGAACTGTGGTGGTGGCCATGGCTGGAGCCCTAGGAGACCCCATGTTGATGAGAGGTTGCATTGGCTATATGAGTCATTGGAGATCGTTGCCTCCACGCATGGTTGCGGCAAACTCACCAGTTGCTGCGGTAGGCATGGTAGTAACCCTGGCAGCGTCGCGGTGGCCATGACCTACTTCGATAGGGCCACGACAGGCTCCGGCAGCTTCACGACAAGACGTGGTTGCACCGCTAAAGGTTTTAGCTCGGTCGCAGCAGGCTTTGGCGATGCCACGGTAGGATTCGGTAGGGTTGTGGCTGCCACAGCAGGATGCGACAACGTCGTGATAGGTTCCGACAGCGTCGTTGTGGCTACTGGAAACAACGCTGCCGCCGCCTCTTGTTGCCCCTTCTTCTCCTTCTGATCTGCAATCATCTTCTCTAAAGTAGCATGCATATCGAGGAAGATGCCCGCCATCTTCTTGTCGTTGTCATAGGTACTCATAGCCATCTTATTGGCATTAACCTTTATTATAACCAACGACTCGGCAGCAGGACTGATGGTCTGATCTGTCGCCACAACCATGGTAGCAGGAATCGTGGGAAGGGATCAACTGCTCTGATACCAAATGTAATGAACCTTAGTTCATAATAGGGTAAACACCACCAGTAAAAAGGCCGGACAGCGTCAGCTTGGTTGAGATGAGATATTAGACTATAGACTGAGATAATAGAACCTTGAGGGAGACTAGATTAATTCATCATTCTTGCTTGATTGATAACGTATACATGCTAACCCTTTTATAGGGACGATCCAACTTAACACCTAAGAAATAAGAAATAATCTCTAAGGAAGAAATAAGAAATAATCTCTAAGAAAACATATCTCTAACAATCCAATCTAATAACAACTTACCTAACTAACATATAATATCAAACACCTAATAGATAGATTTCTAAACAGCAAACCTTTTCTAATAATCGCTGATGTTACTGTTCACATAACCAGTAACACATGGCCAGTACACGGGCCCATGACAGTATCTCCGCGCAATCTTTAAAGAACGTCATGATCATCTAGAGGATTTCATCGGCTGCTCTAGCTCCCTGTGCTACAACTCACCATCCTCACGGCTCAACTCAGCTACACGAGCCGCCTGCTGCGCCTCACTTGCGCGCTCCATTGTCACGCCTCTAGAGGCCTGCTGAATCGGGCTTCTTGGTCGCCTTCTCGCCTGACTGTTGGTCCGCTCTCTTGCATCTCCATTGGCCTGCTGAGGCCTCCCTCTGCTTCGGCTCTTCGCCCGAGCTAAAAGTTGCTTCCTTAGCTGCTTTCTGTTGATATGCCCGTCTCTTTCTATTGCTCGTACAACGGCCTTCTTGAGCCTGGCCTCAACCATTTCCCATGACACAAGCTTATCTAGAAATGTGGAGACGTAATCAGCCTTCCGATTCTGCAAGGGCATGGCCAGAAACAAACTAAAGTCAAAAAGAATATGCTGTATTTGACTACGGAGGAAATTATGAGCATCATTGGCCATCTAACCTCGTAATCCAGGTAGTACGCATGCTGGTTCACAAAACAAGAGGATTTGTTAGTGAAGTTACCTTATACAAGAAAAATGCAAGGGAAAGAAAAAGGAAGCTGCATTGCAAAATTCATACCTCCCAAACATCAATTGCAAGGAGTGGCTGCCAAAAGAAATAGCCAAATCAGAATATCAGATCCCTATGGAATATATATAGTATGGGGGAGAAAGCAACAGACATATAACAGTGTGAGGAATGAACATTTTTTACATTTAGGCTTTAGCTACTAGCTATTGCATGTTATACCACATCTTCAAAATAAATCATAGTGGGATTCCTGGTGGTTGCAAGATACACAATACGGATGAAATACTCTGCAGAAATAGTCTCTTGCAGATAGTTGAGATGTAAGAGAAACAACATATTCATGGTCCTTCTGGTCGAAATAAAAACAATAAGTTCTTTTGAAGGAAAAATAACAAGGTCTTTTGCAAGCTTGCGAAATGAAGTTCACGGTATAGATGGCATGACGATGTAGGAAAAAACAGTTGCAGGTTAATACTCACAGAGTGACCCCAGGTAAGAGGGTTGACAGCATTCGGCGTCTTTGAGATGACCAGCCTACCATAATTGTCAGATGGGATTGGGCTTTTTGAATTCACGTGAGGCAACTTGCTCCCTTTGTCTACAAATAGTTACGGGAAAGGGTTCAGTTAATCACCCCAAACATGTGCGAGTTTGAAAATGGCACAACGAAGCTAACAAGTATGGTATCTAGTGTCACTTACAACATAGCCAAACCCATCCAGAACCAAATTGAGTTAATGCGGCATCCATGAATTGTTGGATCATGCCATCATAGGATCCGAAGTCCCTCTTAATAAATTTCAGAAGCCGTTCAGGGGGCTTACCCCCACCACCAGGCTTCATGGACCGCCAAAAGAAATCATGGTTCCATATCTAAAAACATGGCCCAGAAACAGGCATTTGGAGGAAATACAAGCTAGCACATATATAAAAACATGGCAAAAAAAAGGCATCTGGAGGCTATACAAATCAGCACAGAAGTATAGTACGGAATGGTACCTGTGCAGCATGGAAGAAGGGAGGATGGGGTGGCTCCCTGCCCTCGTTGAAGGAGGAGAGCATCATCTGCCCCAGTGACATCCCCTCCCACTCACTGCCACCGATCATGCCGTTGAGCCTCTCCACGTGCATGTGCTGATGAATTCCCCAGTGCTGCTCCACCGTCTCCTTGCTCATGTATGGCTCAAGAGCATCCTACATTACCATCCCCTATCCATCACTCCATTCTCACTACTGACCTTTGCAAATTGGTACTTCTATACTTACCGAAGGATAAGGAAGGGGCCGTCGCTTTATCCAGGCAATAGAAGCAACATCGTCGAGTGGTGAGGATTCCAGCTCATCTGCACTATCGCCGCCGGTCTCAACAGCGTCATCCGTATCAGCATAAGAAGCGGTTTCATCATCAGTAGCATCGTCCACAGCATCATCCACAGTCACCACATTCGTCTCATTGGCACAATGAAGTACAAGGCAATCCCATCTTATCGTCCTCTCTCCCTAATCACAAACATTCACTCTGCCGCATCAGACAAAGCATCTATTCAAGTGGGAGATGATTCTTTCAATCTAAAAATGATACATTTTACACACGGAAGTGTTGCAAGTCTTAATAATTCTTTTAATCTAAAAACGATACATTTTACATGCGGAACTACAGAAGTGTTGCAAGTCTTTAGTTATTCCAACCCAAAAATGTCAGACAATCTACTTGCTTGGGGGGTTGAGATGAATTCAACGCGACGTCCAAAGCCCTACTTGCTGATAGTTGAGATGAACACAACAAGAGGTGGTCGCATCAATTAATCAGCATGATTTGTTCTTGCATAAAATAATCAGCATAAAAGTGAAGTAGATGCTCTGCGCAGAAGAAGAATACAAGAACCATCTCTACAATACACAAGAAACCAGAGACGCCCAAGCACAATCTAACTCCCAAGCCAAACTACGAACTATTGAATTCGACGAAGGATTAAAGAGGGGGAGGGAAAGAGAAAGAAGAGGGCGGCTGGGAACACTGACCCTGGAGCCTCCTCTCTGTGGGATGACGAAGCGGCGGAGTCCATGCCGTCGGGAGTCGCCGCCACCGCGGAGGAGGAAGGAAGCGGAGCTGGAACTCGAGCTCGAGCTCGAGGAGGCGAAGAGACTAAGAGAGAGGCCGCCTCCCACGGCCACCGGTGTGGTGAACGCCGCCATGGACGAGACGCTAGTTCGGGGGGAAGGAAGGTAAGAGGGGAGGAGACGATGAGGGGGGGAGGGGATAAGCGGCCGCGCGGGGGATTACTTTGTGGGCTCAAACTAATCGTGGGCTCTGGGCTTCTTGGTGAATGCCGATGGGCCGCCTGTTACGATACGTACCGTATCGTAACTTCTCTCGCTTCCGCTTTCTCAGTTCCGAGGCGTAAAATGAAAAAGCAAACAAATACTCTGAAGTCTGAAGCGCTCATGTGGTGGATAAGGACAGCAAGAAACTGCAAATATTGTAATCCCCGAAGACTTCTGCCAAATCAAAAATCTAATTCTCAAATTCTGTCAAATACGCGTTGCTTTAAAAAAAAAATGTTCGGAATTTTGAAGGCACAGCCTGCCTCTGTTCCTGTTCCTTGCATCGCCTGCTTGGAAATTTTCAACCAGATAAAAATGGAGAGAATAAGCTGCAGCTTGGCACTCCGGCTGCATCAAAAGACTATAAAAGAAACAGTCGCCGTCGCCGATGCGCGTCCCGTCGCGTGCCGGCGCACAGCAGAATCCATTTATGCCGCCACGGCACACAGCAATGGACAACAGCTATATACACAGGTGCTTCAGTTTTATACATGATGCAAGATACAGCTTGGTAGGATACTTTCTGTAATCGCCGTATGATTGTAGCTGACGCTGATAGGCCACCAAACCACCCATCACGGATTTATCTAGACGGTCAAGAGAGATCTTGATCGGTGTCTTGGTCAGAGCTCGCAACGTCGTGTTCTTCTCTAGATGGGAAGAGATTAAGAAAGATTAAGGTCAGTGTCAGTGTGATCATATGCACTTCCTTCTGCACCAGATAAATACTCCTACAATGGATTTAAAATAAGAGCAAGTACATTTTTATCCCTGCAACCTAATCAGTAAAACAATGTGGATATTTACAGCTCTGTGATTCAGTAAGAAAATGTGAGAACCCACGTAATTACACTAAACCCAACTAACAGTAATCCACATAATTAGGCTAAACTAACCAACAACAATCAGTAATTAGCATTAAATAAAAATGCATCAACCCAAGATCAAAGAATAATCCCAGTTGTTATCAATCAAATAATTAACACAATTGACAATATGATTTGACATAACATCAATTCAAAACATCAAAGAGTATGCAAAGGTTACAACCTTAAAGGCTTACAACAAGTCCAATTACAAAGTAATGTTAAAAATGTGCATTACAAATTAATTTTACAACTAATTTCAATGTGCATTACAAAAGATTAAAATAAAAACTTGCATTGCATATCGCCGAAGCCTTCCTTGAAATCTTGTTCGTTCATCGCCGTCTAGTCATACCATTATCCTCGAACCAAGCCGAACCACCCCCCAGCAGCAAAGCCAAGCCAAACAACCTAGTGCAGCACAGCTCCAACACAGTCGAACCAGCCCCCCCTAAAATCTGCATTCCCCTCCTCTGTTCCTCAGGGACACCTCACCAGCACAGCCACTTCGAGAGCCTTCCCTCACCCCATTCATTCCCCCTGCCCGAAGTGCATCCCCCCTTTAAAGCCAGCACAAAAGCCAGCACCACAAGCTCCATTTCCTTCCAACCAAGCCAACACAAGGCTTCCAACTGCCCGAAGGTTCAGTTACTAGTGAGTTATGGTTGCGGTTTGCACTGGTTGATGGCAACCGTTTCCTCTGGTCTATGTCTCTTCGTTTTTGGCTATTACAGGAACAGAGATCTGTTCGTGTTTTTTTGGCTTTTCCAATCGACTCTCACAAGAGACTAGACAACATTCTCAGTCTGTGGCTGTTGTGACTAGCGATCTCCATCCCGGCGAGTCGCGTGTACGGTCGAACCGGGAGAGCAGGCCTCCGGAACCCCCGTCCTTGAAGGCTTTCACGAGCGAGGACGAATAAGGTTTTTGGGGAGCGTTCGCGCGACTGCTCGCTGCTCCGTCTTCATCCGATCGCTGCTTCGGATCCTTTGCTTCATCTGCGCGACTACTACCACGACGTCCACTACGCCATGGCGAACGACGATCTCACCAACACTTCTGTTGCTGCTCCGTCTACTGATTCTGGGTATATCAATCTCTTACTTGTTGTTTGTTTAACTTTATTATCTGTTGTGATCTTGAACACTGAGATAGGAATACCACTTTCTGTTCTTCTGGAAATTAGTATGACTATGGTGTTCATGTCTATTTGCTTTATGAAAAAGTCTAGAGTATTGTCCATGATTCATCTAGTATATTTCTGGATTAAAGTACTTCGAAAAATGATTGATGACCATTCTGTAGTTGAGCAGGCTCATGAGATGCAATCCATGGCCACAGAACTTGAGCACTTCAAGTGTGTGTTACCGGACAAGTTTGTCGCGGGAGGCATTATTGCCAAGCTTCCTCCTTCTTGGAGGAATTTTTCTACTTCTCTGAAACATAAGAGACAAGAGTTTTCTGTTAAAAATCTCATTGGGTCTCTTGATGTTGAAGAGAAGGCGAGAGCAAAAGATACACACACTAGAGGTAATGAGGGACATTCTAGTGCCAATGTGGTGCAGAAGAAGAACGGCCAATCTCAAAAGTTCAAAGGCAAGAACAAGACTGCACAAACAACTAGCTTCAAGAAGAAGAAGAAAAACACAAAGGATGGCCTTTGCTTTGTGTGTGGCGAATCTGGTCATTGGGCCAAGGATTGCAGCAAATGCAAAGGTAGAAAGAATTAGCAAGGGCAGAATTCCAAGTCTGCTAATGTTGTTGTTGGTACCACTGAGACGGGAACTTCAGGATATGGTAATTTACCTACTGTTCTTTCCGTATGTCATTCTACCGATTGGTGGATGGACACTGGTGCTGATATACATGTGTGTGCTGATGTCTCATTATTCTCTTCTTATCAGGTCACTCGGGATTCAACCGTTCTAATGGGGAACTGGTCACATGCTACTGTTCATGGTGTTGGTACGGTCGATCTGAAGTTTACTTCGGGAAAGATTGTGCAACTGAAGAACGTGCATCATGTGCCATCTATCAATAAGAATCTCGTCAGCGGATCTCTTCTGTGTAGAGATGACTTTAGACTAGTGTTTGAGTCCAATAAATTTGTTGTGTCCAAGTGTGGACAATTTGTTGGTAAAGGCTATGTGTGCGGAGGCTTATTCCGCCTATCTCTTTCAGATTTGTGTAATAATGTTGTGAACCATGTTTGCAGTGGTAATGAGACTACTATTTGGCATTCACGATTTTGTCACATAAATTTTGGTTGCACGACGCGGTTAGCCAGTTTAGAGATAATCCTGAAATTCACCCTTACCAAAGGTTCTAAGTGTCAAGTTTGTGTGCAATCAAAGCAGCCTCGTAAGCCTCATAAGGCCGCGGAGGTAAGAAACTTGGCACCATTAGAACTTATACATTCAGATCTGTGTGAGATGAATGGTGTGTTGACAAAAAGGTGGTAATAGATATTTCATGACTTTGATTGATGACTCCACTAGGTTCTGCTATGTGTATCTTTTGAAAACTAAAGATGAAACTCTTCACTACTTTAAAATCTATAAGGCACAAGCTGAGAACCAACTTGAAAGGAAAATCAAAAGAGTTAGGTCTGATCGTGGCAGCGAGTACTTTTCTAATGAGTTCAATTTATTATGTGAGGAACATGGTATAATCCATGAGATGACGCCTCCCTATTCACCCCAGTCAAACGGGGTTGCTGAAAGAAAGACCCGCACTCTAACTGATTTGGTTAACGCCATGTTAGACACAGCGGGTCTTTCCAAAGCATGGTGGGGGAGGCTATATTGACTTCATGTCATGTCCTAAACATGGTTCTCACAAAGAATAAAGAGATAACCCTATATGAACAATGGGAGAAGAAAAGACTATCACTTTCATACTTGCACACTTGGAGTGTGCCAATTCCCAAAAAGCGTAAGCTTGGACCAAAAATCGTTGATTGCGTCTTTCTAGGCTATGCTCACCATAGCGTTGGATATAGATTTCTAGTGGTGAAATCTGGAGTACCTGACGTGCATGTCAGTACAATTATAGAGTCCAGAGATGCTACATTCTTTGAGGATATTTTTCCGATGAAAGATATGCTTAGTTCATTGAGTCAGCAGCTTGATACAACTCCTGAACCTGCCATTTCTATGGAATATTTTGAGCAAATCCCCGAGCAAATTTCTGAGGAGGAAGACAATGAAACTCTGAGGAAGAGTAAAAGACAAAGGACTGCAAAGTCTTTTGATCTTGATTTCATTGTGTACCTTGTGGATGATACTCCAAGTACCATTTCTGAAGCATATACTTCTCCAGATGCGGAATACTAGAAGGAAGCAGTACGTAGTGAAATTGATTCCATTATCTCTAATGGAACTTGGGAGATCACTGAGCGTCCTTATGGTTGTAAACCTGTAGGATGTAAGTGGGTGTTCAAAAAGAAGCTTAGGCCTGATGGTACTATCGAGAAGTACAAGGAACGACTTGTGGCCAAGGGTTATACCCAAAAGGAAGGCGAATATTTTTTTGATACTTATTCACGTGTGGCTAGATTGACCACTATTCGAGTACTACTATCTTTGGCTGCCTCACACGGTCTTCTCGTTCATCAGATGGACGTTAAGACAGCTTTCCTAAATGGAGAGTTGGACAAGGAAATTTACATGGAACAGTCAGATGGATTTGTAGTAAATGGTCAAGAAGGAAAGGTGTGTAAGTTGTTGAAATCTTCGTATGGTTTTAAACAAGCACCTAAGCAATGGCATGAAAAGTTCGACAGAATTTTAACATCTGCAGGCTTTATTGTGAATGAAGCTAACAGATGTGTGTATTATCGCCATGGTGGTTGCGATGAAGTCATTCTATGTTTGTATGTTGATGACATGTTGATCTTTGGGATCATCCTTAATATGATTAAGGAGGTTAATGATTTCTTGCCTCAGAATTTTGAGATGAAAGATATAGGAGTAGCTAATGTTATCTTGAACATCAAGCTGTTGAGAGGTGATGATGGTGGGATTACATTGTTGCAAACCCATTATGTGAAAAAGGTTCTGAGTCGTTTTGGTTATAACGACTGTAAATCCTCTCCAACACCTTATGATCCTAGCGTATTGCTTAGGAAGAATCGGAGAATAGCCAGAGACCAATTGACATATTCTCAGATAATTGGTTCACTCATGTATTTAGCTAGCGGTACCAGGCCTGACATCTCGTTTGCTGTGAGCAAGCTAAGCCATTTTGTTTTCAATCCGGAAGATGATCATTGACATGCTCTTGAGAGGGTACTACGCTATCTAAAGGGTACTATAAGCTATGACATTCACTATACCGGGTATCCCAGGGTACTGGAGGGTTATAGCGATTTAAACTGGATATCTGATGCTGATGAGATTAAGGCCACAAGTGGATATGTCTTCACACTTGGAGGTGTCGCTGTTTCATGGAAGTCTTGCAAGCAGACCATCTTAACGAGGTTAACAATGGAAGCAAAACTCACAGCATTAGATACTGCCACTGCTGAAGTCGAATGACTTCGTGAGCTCTTGATGAATTTACCGGTTGTTTTAAAACCGGTACCGGCTATTCTGATGAACTGTGACAATCGAACTGTGATTGTCAATGTGAACAGTTCTAAGGATAATATGAAAGCATCAAGACATGTGAAGAGGAGACTGAAGTCTGTCAGAAAAATGAGAAACTCAATAGTAATAGCTTTGGATTATATCCAAACAGCTAAGAATCTGGCATATCCCTTTACAAAGGGTTTATCACGGAATGTGATAGACAATGCATCGAGGGAGATGGGTTTGAGACCCACGTGAGTTATACCATAGTGGCAACCCATCCTATATGATCGGAGATCCCGTGAAGTAGGATTGGCGAAACAAGCTATTGGTTAACTGGGAGGAGAGTACTTTTACAGACCCACTCCATTGGAGATGCAACTCTCTCCTAAATATGTATAGCAGGTTGATTCTTATCTTAATGTGTTCTGTGGCTTGTTTAAGCAAATATGCTGTCCTACAGAGCAGTCTTGAAAGAATACACCTATATGGGTCCGACTGCTAGTCACAGTATATGAGATAGGGTAATCTCTAGGAAGCTCATGAATAGGCCAGTAGTATGACTTATATGCTCCAACCCGCGGGGATACCTGACAGCCTAGTATCAATTAAGGACTTAAGTGAAACTTATTCACACAAAACTGCCAATTGAAGGCTTAGTCCATTGTGCAGTTGTGGATTAGTGTAGCTTCTGTTCTAGATGGATGTTCAACCTTATTCGGTCTCCATCGAAACACTGGTATATTAAAATAATACTGTGGATCAAGGCATTTGACGTGTGTCTTTGAGATCTGGTGGGGGATTGTAGGAATTAATACGAGCTGGGCCCAGTTTTTAATTCTATTTAATTCATAGAGAATCTCAAAGACCCATGTGCACGTGCTAAAATTGATTAGTCCCACATGGAGAGTTGAAGGGGAGTTACACCACTTTATAAGGTGGAACGTGGTATCCCCCTTGTGGAATTGGAGAAGGCCAACACACACGCGCGCTCGCTCGCCTCGCCTCGCCGAGCTGTGCGGTGCGAGTGCGCGCAGGCACGTCGGGTGCGGGCACGTTTTTCTTTATCTATTCGAGAATCGAAACGCACCGACTCGAAGTAATGGCATTAACGAAGGTTCAGTTACCAGTAAGTTATGGCTACGGTTTGCACTGGTTGATGGCAAACGTTTCCTCTGATCTCTGTCTCTTCGTTTTTTGCTATTACAGGAACAGAGATCTTTTCGTGTTCTTTTGGCTTTTCCAATCGATTCCCACAAGAGACTAAGCAGCATTCTCAGTTTGTGGCTGTTGTGACTGGCGATCTCCATCCCGGCGAGTCGCGTGTACGGTCGAACCGGGAGAGCAGGCCTCCGGAACCCCCGTCCTTGAAGGCTTTCACGAGCGAGGACGAATAAGGTTTTTGGGGAGCGTTCGCGCGACTGCTCGCTGCTCCGTCTTCATCCGATCGCTGCTTTGGATCCTCTGCTTCATCTGCGCGACTACTACCACGACGTCCACTACGCCATGGCGAACGGCGATCTCACCAACACTTCTGTTGCTGCTCCGTCCACTGGTTCTGGGTATATCAATCTCTTACTTGTTGTTTGTTTAACTTTATTATCTGTTGTTATCTTAAACACTGAGGTAGGAATACCACTTTCTATTCTTCTGGAAATTAGTATGACTATGGTGTTCATGTCTATTTGCTTTATGAAAAAGTCTAGAGTATTGTCCATGATTCATCTAGTATATTTCTGGATTAAAGTATCGAAAAATGCTTATATATTCAACAGGAGCAAGAGGAGGAAGGAAGCCAGGGAGAAGCCGGGAAGCAAGAGCGACGCTGGCAGCGCAGCTCGACCACCGATCCGCCACTCCATCAGCATCATCCCCAAGCCGACCCAACCCCCAGCACCGCAGGTAGACCAGATCCATGCCCTTCCCCTCAACCATTTTGGCTATTCATCCATACATCTGTATATTCATCATTCCGCAAATAGCAAAATGTCTCTCAGTTCATCGTCATCTCTCAGTGCATCACCATCTCAGAGCACTAGGAGGAGGAGTAGAGAGGGAGATCAGGATGAGGACTTACCTCAGTAGCAGCCGAAGCCAGTCATCCCTCCATCCTCGGTAGCAGCTGAACCCATCATCCACCACCTCCAGTAGTCTCCACCACCTCAAATCAATCTCCATAAGCATGCATACATAAATCACCAACTAGCATTAATACTGGAATCAACTGAATCTACTAAGAATCAACTGAACCTAAAACCAAAATGGAACGGGGAACCAAATCCAGTGGGAGGCCGAGCCGACCGAGCGCCGAGCGGATCTGGAGGAGCAGAGGGCCGGATCTGCAGGAGTTGAGGCGGCCGGCGGCCGGGAGGCCGAGCTGAAGCGCGGAGGAGGCGCCTTAGGGGCCGAAACGGGGAGGCGACCGAGCCAGGGAGGAGCAAGTGAGGGTGAGCCGAGGAGGAGCGCTTGGCAGCCGGGCTGGCATGTGCTGGCTGTGCTTGCAGCAGCAGCCACTGAGCTAGGAGGAGAGGAGGCGCAGGGAGTCGAGCCGGAGGAGGCGACGCCAGGAGGAGGAGGCAGCGCCTAAGGGAGAGAGGCGGAGAGGAGTGAAGGAAGGGGGGAAGTAAGGGAGCCGGCAGGAAGTGGAGTGCCGGCAGGGGGTAGAGATAGGAAGGGGGTTAATTAGGGGAATAGGTGATTAGGGGGTAGGTGATTATGGAAATAGGTGAATAGGTAGTTAAGTAATTAGGTGTAGAAAATTAAGTATAGGAAAATTTAGGGGAAATAGGTATAGCTCGTGTTTATTTAATTAATTAGATCAACTCGTTTGTGTGTAAGGAAGTAGTCATAGTTGTGCTCACCTGGTAGATTCTTGTAGGCGTAGCGGATTGTAAGCTCGAGTAGTAGTGCATAACGGGTGATAGAACGCGAGTTCATCAATTACGACTATAGTGCGAGTAAACCATGGAATGATTTTAGTAGGAGAGTGCTAACTGGGCCGGGATCCGAAAAATGTTGTTAAATTAAAACTTGGCTAACAAAAGGAGTTGTATTAACATTTTATTCGCCTACTATCACATAAAATTCACTAAGTATTTGCTTAATTATTTATTATTCGCGTCGTCGTATAATTGCAGTCGACGAGCCAACGCTGGCAGGAGTAGTTGATACATGTTTCATCAGCGACGACCTTTTCTACAGTTCTGAAGGCAAGATTTCATCTTGATCATAAATATAGCTATATTAAATGTAAACCGTATTTTGATGTATCTTATATGTATTGCATGGAAACTATATTCAAAAACACAAATCGAATAAATGAAATGATGAGAAAAGATAAGAGAACAGAGATGATAAATGAGATGATGAAAGAAATGATGAATGAGCTAATAATTATGGCTGGTAAAGGGGACCCAGGGCAGGGGAAGAAGATGAAAGAAAAAGAAAGATGACGATGTGGCAAGAGGTCAGACCCTTTTACATATGGATAGGATGTAAGGACCAACAAAACTCTTACTCGGAATGAGACCTTATTTAAGTGCCAACCATTTTCCCGTTTCGACGGGCAGAAAATGCTACCTTGTTACGTAATTATGCTCTCCACACCGGGTAAGTAATATGTGTGAGTGTGATGTAAGAAGAGGTGTTATAGCGTTAGGTGGAGTGTTGGGTGTAGAGAAGATGAACTGGCCCAACCAACATTACCAGAACTCGGTGGTGGCAAGGTCAGCACCGACAGAAAGTAATAGGTGGAGAAATTAATCATGTAACCTGAAAAACGTTATGTATTCTGAACTCGAAGTCGCATCAAAGGCAATGCGATGGACCTAGCTCAAAAAGAGATCAGAATAGCTATGGGTAAAGTGGTACAAAGTCTGCGCAGTGCTATACAAAATCATGAATTCATGCCAGTCTCCTGGATTGGAGTCTACGGGGACCGCTAGGGGTCTATCTTCTCTCCGAGTGACTAGTAGTCTTTTCAGAATTAAAATTTGTCACCTAATGTTTTAATGAATTATTTTCTGAAACAGAGATGATCTAGAAAATGAAGTAAAGAACAGAGATGAGTCATCCAAGTGCATTTTGCTATTAATGCTTGCTGAGTACATTTGTACTCAACCTTGTTAGTATTCTCCTTTGTAGATCCTAGTTCGGCCGGGAGTTATCCAGAGTGGGACGAGGGACTTGCAGGTACAGAAGAGGCCACAGGAGACGGGAGCACTTGCTACAAGGAGCATGCCGAGGTGGGCTCCTTTTTCGACGAGTGGGACGAATAGGCGATCAATACTTCAGAGCAGGCCAGCGAGGAGTAGTAGTTCTCTTTTGAGGTGTATATTGCTTGTATTAAGAACCATAGCCTTGCGTGGCTACTACTGAAATAAAGATATACAGTATCTATCTTATTGTTCTGCTGCACAACTCTGATAAAGGCTTACTATTTGTTGGAGCAGTATTCTACTGAGTAAACGAATAGTAATCCGTATGCTTAAGTGTGATTACCCTTAAGGTAATAGCACAGGGCGCCGCAGAAAAGAAAATGAAACTATGAGCGTTGTTAGTGTCAGCAGAAGGATCCAAAAAGACAGTCTTTGCCGTCGAAATATAGACAACTAAACATGAGGATAGTCATCTTACCTGGCCAGTAAAAGAAATGATCTGGTGAGAAATTCATGTCCAGCTTCATAAGAGCGAGTCCAAACCGGCACTTTTGAGCCTTGCGTATGTATGATTCGAATGTCACTGTAATGCCATCTAAGCCTATGAGCTCCTTGGACTGGCCAGCCACTACTTGCAGCCACTGCATTATATTATGTTATTATGTCAATATGAATCATTGATGTTGTCACCTCCTTCGCCAATTTACTACAAATCATTAATCAAGAACCCTCCTTAAGGCATAAACAGATTGACACAAATCGTTGAGAATTTTGATAATTTGTACTAAATCTAGCAATTAAGCAAGACAATAGTGGTAGAACATGTGAAAGATTTGTCTGATCTTCGTGTTGCAATTTTCAGATAGTGTACACAAGATGGTAAGATACAACTTCAAGTAATGTACAGTTCTTCTGTTCATACCTGCCTGATATAAACCCTGTTCGCACATTTGTTTTCTCACGCGAAAGTGGCCGAATTCTTCAGAGGCCATTTTACCACACATGAGACAAAATGAGAAGAATGGAATCTTTGCCTCCGCTGAAGGAAAGATACCTGCGGTCAGTTTATTTAGTCACAACTAGTGCAAATATTCAATTAGTACTATGTCTTCTGCGCTTGAACTCTTCTGCCAAGTACCATTTCTTAGTTTAGTGAGTGTTTTAGGTGGGATTCTATTTTATATTATCTTATATGTTTTCACTACGGTTGCTTTGAATTCAAGTGATCGCCCTTAGTGACCCTACTAGTACAGTACTAAAGACAGCTTTTAGGAACTCTTGTGGTCAATCTGGTTTAGTGTTTTGTCAGGAGAAATTGAGGTGAGGTGAGAGGGGTTCATGGAGATGGAGGGCAGGGGTCTGTCTGACTTGTTCAGGAACACCAGTGAGGAGATCTTCCTAAAGGCAGTAATGGAGAATTCGATGGGAGTGGCAGCGGCACCAAGCATGGATATGATGGGGTTCAGAAACATGTCACAAAGTTTCAGAGAAGACAGCGAGGAGTTGTTCAACAACTGGCTTATGAATGGAGAGGCAAGAATTCTGAAAGTTTCCTCTCATTTTTTTCTCTCGCTGCACGAAAAGCGAAAAATACGATGTTCAGAAGAAAATTTCTTACTCTTCTGAAGATCACTCCTTCTATTGTTTCAGAAAGTACCTACAGTTGCTTTCCTGTATATGTTTTAGAGTTAGTGTGACTAGTGAAGATATCTATGTAAATAGTATGAATACTGATGTACTTCTTACTAGGTCGGTTGAACTTTTACTTGAAATCTATCACCTAAAATTCTTGGTTCCTTGTTCACAGATTCCAGGCTATAGTTCCCTGAATAATCGGCCTCGACAACCATCTAGGTAAGATGCTGCTAAAGTGCGCAGAATTATTTGTATTGGATAATATCTGTAAGTGTGCATTGATGAATAAAAACTGGGGAAAGTTACTGAGCGAAAACCATATGATCAATTTGAGCAACTGAATATGTAGGTTTTGCAAAAGGAACTAAATAGATATAAGTACATAATATCTGCCAAAGTCATCCAAATCTAATACGCGTCAATACACTAAGCACGTAAGAAGATTCATACTAACCCAAGCAAAGGTTGGAGAGCATACATTAGCCAATTTTTTTTTATTGTAACCATGCAAGTCCAGAAAACTTCTTTCTGCGTAGGATCTTTCTTCTATCTAGCATGTAAATGTTGCTGAAGTTTGCACTGTGAGCTATTAGCATGACACTGCGTGTGAGAACTCAATAATAGTGCTACATCACAAGAAGTTAAATCTGTGCAGGTTGTCATCAGAAGCGGCTGGCCTTCCTAATCAACAACATGACATTGCTCAACAAATTTTTCTCGCCGACAACTTCATCCCACAGAATTCGGCAACTCCTCCTGAATACTCGACTAACCATAACCAGCAATCACTCAAGTACTGTATCTTATGAACCAGCATCATCTTATGGTCTGGGATTTATGCAGTCTAAGCTGTACTAATTTGTATGTTTGCCATACACCAGGAATGCAGCAGAGAAAGGAATGCAAGCCAGTGATCTACTTTTGGCAAAGGTTAGCCATTTTTATTAAGTTACTAGTTACAGCTGCATGTATAAAATTATAATCAGTAACAGGAAGTATTTGTTCATGTTGGCTATTTTCTCCATATGTAGGCCTGGTTTCACAGCACTCAGCCAATGACTAGAAGCCGGTCTTCAGAACTAAGGCATGACTTTCCAATTCCATGTGCATTATTACCTTCCTAGCTCAAATTTATGGTTCTTGGTTCAATTATCTCTGAAATTTGGCCATCTTTTGCAGGAGGAGGTATGCTGCAATGCAAGGTAATGTGGCACCAATAACAACAGGAACAATTGAAGCAGCTAACCAATTGAGACAAGATTTTACAAACGCAAACACTGCAAACAGTACGCCAATGAGCAATACACCCGTTCAGACTCCAACATTTGTATCTCCCTCAAGTTCATCAACGTCCCCTTTGGATAATCCGCATATGGTAGCACAAGATACTGTTGCCTCGGTGGTGAGCATGCTCAAGGACACGCTTGAGCGCAAGAAGCTTGGTAGCCATGCTTACAGGGACACCTCACATGGCAATTCTTTTGGATTTTATGACACTCAGCAGTTTCAACAGAACATTCTTGGAGGAACAGGTATCTTTCCCCTGGTGACAACAGCCCACGTTCAGGACTCCCTGACGCTTCCTAAAGTTGAGAGGCCCTCGGAACCAAACACTGGGAACTTTGTTGCTCCTGCAAGCCAGGTCTGGATCAGTGCAGCGTCTCGAGAGCCTTCGCAGAGTGGATCATCTACTGCTATCACGGCTCATTCAGCTGGATTTGAAGTATGTGATGACCTACCTCCCATGGGGCAGGCACTCTCTGTGTGCGAGAGCACAAGAAGAAATGCTGCAAATGGGACAGCTGACTGCAGATCAAAAGGTAAAGGTACTTCTTTCAATACACTTAGCCCCAAGCTATACAATGGATGTGATAGATTACTTGAGCTCTACAGCTCTACTCTAAAATTGCCGTCATCATCATGGCATTGGTGAATAACATTGTGTGTATTTGTCAACGATGCACAGAATACAGAGAGAGGGTACTAAAAGATAATTTGAAGGATGACAGAAAGGTAACATCTGATTCGTATTTCGAATACCGAAAGTTTCCTCTCGTAGCATTTGTTAATCTGTTCATTTTACTCATTGGCAGAAAGGGACACCAACTCGAATGGGATCCATCTCATCAGAACAAGCAGGTAAACCCAACAGTCAACTTTCCTTTTAGGCACCAAATGTTTGGAATGTGACAGCAAAGGATTGCTAAGTAGACACATGCTTATAGATTGAATGAAACATGAAGCGGTTGAAAGGTCATATACGCCAACTTGCATAGTATTTTTATTATCATTTAATCACTGAAATCCCTAACTAGTTGGCTCTTGCAGTTGATAAAGGAGATCCTACGAAGAAACGCAGGGTTGAGCGCTCACGCAAGTATGTATATTCAATTTGATTATTATACAGTTTATAGGCTTCTTTAGTATGCTCTATATGTGATGTATTTTACTGCTATTTGATAGGCAAAAAGGCAATAACAGATTTAAGGCATATGCTCCTACCCAAATGATACTATTAGACCTGTTCATAATCCTGCTCTCTAGCCTTGATTGACCATTCCATTTTAACTCCTGAAACCTTTGAACGGCTCTTAAACAATTGAGTCCTCCCTTGCATACATCATCTGATGTTGGATTTTGTTTTTATGGTTCAGAATGGCAGAAGCCAAGGAAAGAAGTTTCACACCGGTAATACCATCCAACATGCAAGCAGTACTTAAGCGCTGCGAAACTCTAGAGAAGGAGGTCCGATCACTAAAGCTTAATTTGTCATTCATGAATCGGTGAGTACAATGGCTGCCGCTCCCAGGGACGACATTTCTAAATTCTAACTGCATTACTCAACTAACCAAATGTGATTGCAGGAAGGATTCAGAACAGACAAAGCAGATCGAGGAGCTTCAGAAGCAAAACGAGGACCTGACAGAAGAGAAGGAGCGGCTGCTAGAAGAGATAGAGCGAATCTCCGACACCGCAACATGACACCCAATCCTTACTAGTTACCATCCATTTTCCTGTACTAATAGCAGTAGACCTGAAAGAGTGCGGCTGCTAGAAGAGATAAGGCGAATCTCCGACACCGCCACATGACACCCAATCCTTACTAGTGACCACCCATTTTCCTGTACTAATAGCAGTAGACCTGAAAGAGTACTAGATACAGATACACCAACAATCCAAAGGGGCAGCAGAATTACAGCGCTTGCATGAATGTACCATGCTTTCATGTTCCTATCCTAAGTTGACATACACCAACAAGCAAGTGATTCAGAATTGCATTTTACTTCCAATTTGAAATGCATATGCTAGCTTCAGCTCATCACAGTGAAGTGAGAAATAGCATCACACATAACCAAGAAATGCAAGATGTTCATTAATGAGGACTTTAACTTGTATTGTTCGAAGGTTAATTCAGATACAGGAGCATTTACATTTCATCATTCCAACACTTGGGACTCACACATAACCAAGAAATGCAAGATGTTCAGAAATCAGGACATGGAATTTATATTGTTCGAAGGTTAATTCGGATACAGGAGCATCACATTTCATCATTCCAACACTTGCGACTGACACGTAACCAAGAAATGCAAGATGTTTAGAAATCAGGACATTACAGGAGCATCACATTTCATCATTCCAACACTTGGGATTCGCACACATATTACATCCCCATGAATCCCATCTCAATCGCTAGAACTACTGGTCTAACAGAGCAAGAACTAGAATTGCACATGAAGCGAGCAACTCTCACTCAGTGCTTGTTCCTTGGCGAGGCCCTCCTTGCCCCAGCCACTGCTGTGGAAGCCGCCACCGCGGCCGCCGCTGCAGCCTTGCTCCTCGGCAAGGTCCTCGCCGGTGTCCCAGCCGCTGGCGTGGAAGCCTCTGCGGCAGCCTTCCTCCTCGGCGACGTCCTCGCCGGTGACACAGCAGCCGGCCTCTGCTTCTTCGCCTCCCTATCCTGCTGCAGCGCCGCGATGCGGTCGAATTCGCCACCGAGCTTCCTCGCCCGCTTCCTCTTAGCCGCCGCAGCGATGGTCGCGAGAGCCTCCTCGTCCTCCTGCTCCGACTCATCAGACTCCGACTCCTCATCGACGACCTCTCGCTTCAAGATCCGCTCCTGGGTCTCGGTCTCTTCCTCGTCCGAGTCGCTGCCGTCGTCGTCGGAGCCAAGCGCGGTGAGCGAGGCGGGCTTCTGGCCGGCGGCTCGGGCATTGGCCGCCACCTTGGCGTCGCGGCGGGCGCGGCGGCGAAGCTTGACGAGGGAGCCCTCGATGCGGCCCTGGAGGCGGAGGCGCTTGGAGCTGAGGCCGCCCATGGACCAGTGCGCCTCGCGCGCCCACGCGAGGAGCGGGTCGGTGACGGGCGCCGGCAGGTCGTCGCGGTCGCCGGGGAAGAAGCGGGGCCGCGGGAGGCTGCTGCCGTAAAAACGACCAGGACCCAGCGCAACCACCATGGTGATCCAAACTCACTCTCTGCCTAGCTTCTTGATCCGATGCTCTCTCTCTCTCTCTCTCTCTCTGGATTTGGGCAGATGGGATGGAGAAGAGAGAGGAAATTGGGGGAGTTTATAGATAGGGGTAAGAAGAGCGCGTGGCGCGTAAGCCGAGAGGGGTTGGCGCGAAGAAAATGGCGGTAGAAAAATTGGTGGGAAAAGGATCTTGCGCGGGAAGGTGTCGCGACGTGTGAATAGAAATGGCGGGAGCCCCACTCATCCACTGGCGACTGGTTCTCTCATATCTCTATGCAACCGGGTCCCACCGTCCGGATCAAGACGCTATGTCAAGGTAGCAAGATACGTCATACATGTTTGATCTGCAGCAAACTAGCAACGTGCAACCAAAGTCAAGTCACAAAATTCCCACAACAGATAGCAAATCGTTCATCCAAAGTTAAACACAAATATGATGATAATTAGTCAAGTCATAAAATTCCCACAACAGATAGCAAATCGTTCATCCAAAGTTAAACACAAATATGATGATAATTGTTAATCTGTTAAATAGCAATCCAGCAGAAGAAAATTACAGATGCATACGCTGACAAACATGGACAACAGAACGACAGTATTGTAATTTGTAGCACTCGTATTCCACTTGTTTCACCCCACAAACAGCTCTGCTTTTCAGGGGCAAGCAAGGCAAATTACACCACACCATAAAATAGTTTCGGTATCATCTCTCCGGAGATTGGCGGTAGCAAATTCCACGCAGTGCGCAATCAGAAGCACATGCTTGGTGTTGGCATGGGAGCACCGCGAGAAGCTGAGCCCGCCATCTTCATCGCGAGAGGATCCCATGCCTTGCTCTCGGTGTCGCTGCAATTGCCATTCTTGTTTGGATATATGGCAGCGTTTGGGGTGGAATCGGCGGTGCTCTTTGCAGCCAGAGCCCTCAGGCGAATGCGCTCGGCCCTCGACCCGATAGTCTGGCCAACAATGGAAGCTGCTATGGTGAATGCCATTGCAGTCCTGGGCATGACAACAGACTTCCTCAGCATTGCGATGAATGGAACAGCAGCATGGACAGCTGCAAACCACTCAGGAGAGAATTTCTTGGTGTGCTCACGCCACACCCCA
The DNA here is from genome assembly GCA_036346395.1 of Hsuehochloa calcarea. Lineage (NCBI taxonomy): Eukaryota > Viridiplantae > Streptophyta > Magnoliopsida > Poales > Poaceae > Hsuehochloa > Hsuehochloa calcarea. The sequence continues at coordinate 53,548,392 of CM070604.1, read as the reverse complement.
AGAGGGATGTTTGCTGCCATTCCAAGCAATGCGATGGCTACCATCTTCGCGGGCAGGGGCTGGGGGCGGAGAGACTTCACAAGAGCGGTACGTGCAAGGGCTGCCCGCGCAGCAACCACAGCAGGCGGGCACTTCAGCTTCATACCAGCTGGTGGCTGTAAAGCCTTGGCAACAAGGGGCAGAACACCACTCATTGCTCGGTAAGACCGGGCGAGTGGGCACTGTCCATTTTCCAGCCATTCATTGCTCAATGCCTCGTGCGATGATGGGTTGCCTCCTTTCTGCTGAAACGAATACGCAGGGGGACATGAGAAAACTGACTGGATAGATGAAAATCTTAGTTATGCAGCTATGCCTTTCTGACCAATAACAATAGCACTTGCATACATGAAAAGTGACATATAGGTAACATGGAAAAAAATATCAATGCACCTACTTTTGGACGAGGCCCAGTTGGTATAACAAAATAACGACAAACTTGCAACTTGGAAGAAAATAATGCAAAATTAAGTTACAGTTAGCAGGGCCAGGGAAACATTCTGAGTTTTGATGGAAGGCAAAATAAGTAACATTAGATGTTGAGTCTCGCATTGTGATTAGGGCGGCAAGAAATCAGATCGCAGTTCACAAACATTGCAGCATATGCAAATTGTTCACAAACATTGCAGCATATGCAAATTAAGTGAAACAATGAAAAAGGGAATGGGGACATACTTTCATGGAATTCTGATCTGGGTTGTTGGGCTTCTTGTATGACTGGTCTAGATTGTTGGGCTTCTTGTTCTGCCTTTTGCCCTTGCCATTAAAGAAGTTAAAACCGAATGGTCCAAATGCTGACAGACTTATTGTCGCAGCTCTAGCAGCCAATGGATTAAACGGCAGAGCAGGTTCAGGCTTGACATCAATGCTTTCATTGCGGTTCTCATCAGGCACATATGATCTTCCTGAAAGGGGAACTATCCCATCCCGTCCATGGAAAAGCCTGAATGCTGATTCAAAGCCTGGCCCATCCTCAAAAATTGGACCCTTGCCTCCTTGGGCCTGCACAATAGCACAGATTGTCAAGGAAGAAATGCGCTATTGACCATGATCACTGTAGTCACCAAATGCCATAAGAAGCAGATCTTACAGCTACTGGCAAAGCAGAAGAAAATGAAAAGGTTGTGGCTCCATCGATGTTTCTCAGGAATGGGCATCTCTCGACATTCGGATGACAAAAAAAGTTCTCTGAGGATGCTGAATCACTGAGAAAGCTGCCAAAGAACATTTCCATCCTGCGAGAAGCCATGTCAAATGAACAATAGCAACGGAACAGAAATGTGTTTGATCCAAGATGAGGATCAGGAAAACTAATATTATACATCATCTGTGCTAAAGGAGTTCGATAGAAGCATAACTGAGGATCAGGAAAACTGATACACATCATTAATTGTAAACATACCTCACTAAAACCATGAGGAAATACATACTATTGTCATGATAATTGAAAAAACTCAGACCATCTCCCGTAACAGCATATACACACATTACAGAATGACTAGCAAATTTACATATAAGCAACGTACCATGATTTAAATCTATATGCAACTGAAAAGGAAATATGGAGGTCCTTATTTGATCACTTTCTGTGATTCTGTAGCACCTCATAAGAAATATAATATCCAAATAACAATAAAATCAACTGTAACTACTTTTAGTGGTGTATTTAATATCTTCCCACATACAACAAAGGATGTGGAGACCGTGCATCAGCCTTTTGCGCATCAAACAAATAAAAAAACTTCTATCAGAAACAGATTAAGCTAGATAAGGCGCACTCTGATGAAGAGGTGAGATGTAAAACCATCACAATGCAATATTGCTCTTGTTATATGTATGCCATTTGAAGGCACCAGCAAGAGGCCTACTCCCATAAAAAATGGAACATCTTGTCGGGTCAAGGATATGGAGTTGTTAGTGAAGTGAATACAAGTTGCCACTTTGTTGCAGAGCCAAGAAGACAATGGTCTCAAGAGTTACTGTTCAGTGAAGGGCCAGGCGCTACCATATAAGACTGACGGTTGGTTATTAGTATCTATTTCATACTGCACGCTGCTTTGCTATTTTAGTTGCTTCTATTGGCTGGTGGCTCCTGAATGGGAGTTGGAAATGAGATTATACGCCAAATCACCGTATTCTGCCTGATTCTTCTACAATTCTATCCATTCCCCGACTACCCTCTTCTTCACCTCTCCTCCGTAATTACCCTCTTCCTCACTTCCCCTTTAGTCTGAAAACGTTCGTCAACTTACTAGTGATTACTGGAGTGAGCGATCCTCAAACCTCCACGGCAAGAAAACTCTCGGATGCCCATTGGTCCGCACTGCGACCAATCACGAGCTAGGTTCCCCAACAAAGCACAACAAACAATGCCCGCGCAATCCTTAACCCCTTGCAAGCTAAAGCCTTGCCCATCGCCGATCGTCAACCGCCGAAACACATAATGATGACAACAGATTGAAATTAGGCCCGCTGTACATGCCTTTTTTCCGGACACCACCACCCAACAATTCCATTCCCAAGTTTCCAAGCAACTGGGAAGGGAAGCAGATTCCTGGATCGCCTAGATCTCACGAACGAGCAGGTCTCGCGCGAATGAATTCGAGAGCATCAGAACCCGGCTCCGCCCATGCCCCAGGCCAGGCCAGGCCAAATCAAATGACCGTAGAACATGTCAATCTCAGATCCTGTCCACACCGATTACCACCAGATACGCCTAAATCCTCACGCACGCATCGAACAACGAGACCAGCTGGTAACATCAACCGCCACCAGACCACCAGCATCGATCTCCCAGTAGAACCCCCCACCCCAAGAGAGAGGAAAAAAGAGAAAAAATTGGGGGAAGCCGAAGCGCGGCGGGCAGTACGGTACGGATCACACGGACAGTAATCGAAGCTGAGGGGAGGAGGGGCGTGCGGCGCGGTGCTTACCTCGCCGAGCTCCTGGAGAGAGAGAGATGCAGCTTGGTTGGTTCCGGCTTCCGTGTGTGAGGGGACGACGAATGGATGGATCGTGTGGACGGCACGATGAAGGGGGGGAGGGAGCACAGCCGGCACGCGACACGACGAGACGACGCTTCCACGACGCCCACCTACCCTACCGCCCGGTCTTTCTTGCCGGCGGAATGGACCCGGGCTAGCTGGGCCGGTCCATAATAATGGCCCTCGAGTTGGGCTTCATTCGGGCCCGGTAATGAATAATTAAATCGATTTTAGAGAGACCACTAAAAATGCGGCATGTTAGTTCCCTGACTCCCCAATTATTCTCAACATCTCAAGAACAAATTATTTGCAACAAGTAGCAGAGTTTACTACGCCCTCCGGTCACGGTCACGAGAGGAAGCCGTTTTGAGCAATGAGCAGTCAAACTTTATAATAAATATATAAAAGTGTTACAATATATATAAGTATTGGAGAGTATTTTTTAATATTATAATTTTGGTATATTTTATAAATATATTATAATAAAAATGAATGATCATAATTGTATTTTACGGACCATACCATGTAACAAATCCTTCTAAAACATGCACTAATCAAGCGCGAACGGATGAACCAATCAGAGCAGGCGAGCACCCACGACCCAGCGTACCAGGCACAGCTTCTTTACTTAAAGCCAAAAAAGATATCTCCTACCCATAATTTGGTTTGTACCGGTGATGTTTGTTTGGGGACATTAAATTTATAATATATTACTGAATAACTATACAATTCATAATATATCATTCATTGTAAGACTATAATTTGAACTCAAAGCTCATATGTCAATAAGACGTAGTGATATATACTATAAAGACTCGAAGTAATTCAGTAATATAAAGCGAATTGCCCCGAGCCCCCGATCGTGTGGACAACGTCGTTATGTCAACGTAGCGTCGTGGAGACCGCAGGGAGGCTGGTTTGGTAATAGCAGAGTTGCACAAGGACTGAAGTGCAAATAGGCGCCACATTGGACGGATAAATCAGGGGAGGAGGGCGGGGGCACGACGAAAAATCCCCGAGCAACCCACCCACCCATCCATCCGCTCCCCTCCTCCTCACCGCGCGTGGCGGTGTTGACCCACCCACCCACCCTTCCCCCTCCCCACCCCATCAGCGCTGGAGGCCGCGGCGGCGTCCCCTGGATCCATCGGCGGCGGCGGCGGTGACGCGTGGTTATGCCGAGAGGCTCCCAGGTCGGTGGCTCTGCTCGCTCGATCCCCCCCCCCCTCTCCTCTCGTGCGTCGTCTTCTCCCCCAATTCGGGTCTGATTTGGTCGGAAAAAATCGACGCGGGAGAGGTCGAGCGACGCGTGGTTGAATCGTGGTGGGGTTTGGTGGGAGGGGCCGGCTGGGGTTGCGGGATCGTGCGATGGTTGTTTGATCGGCGCGGTGTGTTCTGAGATCCAGGACGAGGGCAGTTGGAGTAATCGGGTTGATGCGAGATTTGTTCGTTTAAGTTGTTTCGATTCGGCTCCGGGGGAGGTTGACGGGGGGAATCGGGGGCCTGAGGGATCATGTGGTGTTTGATTGGTGAATTCCATGGGGGATTACGCGATGTTCGAGGCGCTGGTGCTTGATTAGGGTTACGTTTCACTTCCCGCACATCCGTCACATCGATTCGCGCTGAATTGCACGTGTGTGATGTCTAATTTAGGGTGGGAAGGGGGTCTTCTGGTTATGTGTTTTGATTTGTACAGTATGTTTGATAGAGGCGAATTTGCTGTATTCGGGACTGATGGTGTGTGCATAGTTTCGTCCAGCTCCTATACTCTGTGATATCCTATTGCATCACACCAATACACCATGTTACATGTGTGGCTATCGATGTGCTCTCAGCAAAATTAATCAGGAGAAATAGGGTAAGGATTTCGATCAAACTGTTGATGCCATTGAGCATACTATTGTTGATCTGAAGAAACCGCGTTTGTTATGGAAGCATCTCCTTGGGATGAATGTTATACATGTTTGTCTAATGCACTAGTTTATACGTGTGGTGTGTGTTTTGAATTTTCGATGATGCTCGTAGGCTCACATAGTATAGTTTGGTTCTGTTGTGTTGTGTAGTGTTACTTCGTCGTCACACGTTTTCAGCTATATGTTCGTTGCTTATTTATCACTTTGGCTTGTGCAGGTTTCAGCACCGTTCACCGCTGGGGTTATAGCATTCTCAGAAAGGATATGGAGCACACCCTTTACACAGCAAGTTCCTCTGTATCCCACGTCTCACTGCTCGAGGAAGTTCTTGGCTGGAGGTTTTCTCTTTACGGAGACTTCCTTGTCATCTCTTTTGTCAATTGCACCTGAAGATCACACTTCATTTAGCGACTGCCTTGCCTGGTCCCATGCTGCTGGACACTAGTCAACTAGTGACTGCAGTGCTACTGTAGCACACTTATTCGAGCATGGTGCGACTCTTCCTCTGGCAACATTTCGGTAATTTTTGTTGTGGCACTGAACAGCCGGCAAAAGTTACTGTCGGAACTTCTTTGGACACTCGGATCTAACGAGTAAATTTTTGTTGTCAGATATAAGCTTTAGGTACGCTTTTATTTGAGAAGATAGTAGCCGGATATTTTCATGGTGTGCCTGTTCCTGTTCTGATCATCTAATGCATCTCTTGCCCTCAGCAGGTTCTGGTTTTCTTTGCTTCTTTTTGCTCTCTTCTCCCCTATCACCGCGAGTTTTCAGTTTGACAAGCCCAATCTTTTGTGTGTACTGTGTGCGCTGTTCTTCATCAGGCTTCACTTTTGATGGTGTAACCTTAGGTATGCTTGAAATTTCTATTTTAAGCTGGGATTATTTATGATTCAGTCATAAAGCAAAATCAGAAAATGTAAAACATTAGTAGTCATTGGTTTCTTTGTAATTTTCCATCCCTTCCGATACTCTAATTCATTTTGTTATAATTCCAGAGCAAAGGTGTTCAATAATTTTTTTTTTGTCACGGAGTATGGGTATTGCTTACAGAGCTTTGGAAAAAGCCTCTGGTGACTTTGGTGATCTACCCTCCAATGGCATCCCAGCAACACACATATGAGTCTTGTTTGTGATTATAGGACTGTTCTAAAATAAGGCCACCTTTGCACTCCATCTAATAAAATGGAGAGGTAAAATGACACCCCCTTGAGATGATCATGAGCTCGGAACTCTGAATGTCTGCTAACTGTGTTCTTGTATTGTGATCCAGGTATACGATTATTAAGGAAGTTGGTGACGGTACATTTGGGAGTGTTTGGCGTGCAATCAATAAAGAAAGCGGTGAAGTGGTATGCCACTCTTCTTGCTCCAATATGTGCTTCTTTTGCCTTAATTTTTCTCAGTAACTACACAGTTTAGCTGCTGTTTTGTTACTCTGGAAGCTAGCGAGTTAGGTGGCTACTTTTTGTATAAATTAAATTGGAGCTACTTCCTTTTCAATTCATATCTTAAGGCATTGTGATCTGTCTTATGGAAGTAACCAATAATGTGATGTTGTCATCGCCTTACCTGGATATTCATTTTTTTGCACCTTGTTGACATACCTGGCCTTCACAGGTTGCAATCAAGAAAATGAAGAAAAAATATTATTCTTGGGAGGAGTGCGTCAATCTCCGTGAAGTGAAGGTGATTTACTGTTATGTAACATGTAACCAATTTTATCATGGCTACCATTACTTTGTTTTGGGTTAATTTATTTGATCAACAGTCCTTACGAAGGATGAACCATCCAAACATTGTGAAGCTCAAGGAAGTCATAAGAGAGAACGACATGTTATTCTTTGTTTTTGAATACATGGTATAGACCATTCATAGCCCTTGTTCTGGTGTTTTTTGTTTCGGTGCTTGTAACCTGTAAGCCGACTGAAGTTTTATGTGCTCTATGCGGTGATGATAGGAATGCAGTCTCTACCAGCTGATGAAGAACAGGGGAAAGACCTTTTCGGAGACTGAAGTCCGAAATTGGTGCTTTCAAATATTTCAAGCTCTGAGCCACATGCATCAACGTGGATACTTTCACCGTGACCTTAAGCCTGGTATGGTTGTGATCTTCCACACCTGGCATGCGTCCAAACTCTGGAGTTGCTTATAATGTTTTGTTGTGCAATAGCTGAGCTGTTTTTATGTGGTATTGTGTTAGAACCTAGACAATATGAAAAAGAGCTAACGACATCAAAACATCTCTCTTTTTGTATGGTAAGAAAAAATATTCATCTTTCGATCTAAAGTCCATCTTTTCAAAAGCTATTTCATGCCTCGTCAGTTCGAACAACTTAAGAATTCTACTTTAATAGTGCTATACATGGGTAACAATTCACTTTGTTGTTGAGCGACAAGACTTGTACTAGTCAAAATGTTTTGAGTGGTTGTATCGATTAATTTTGCATTGATGATACTTGCAGCATGATGTACTCTATGTTATCTCTTTTATTTTCCTTGCTCATGTCCCAGGTATGCATAGGGTGATCTATGCATTGATAATTTAGCACTTGGAGCACAGACCCACACAATGCAAGCATAATAGTGGGCCATGAATGATTAGTCCTTTGATAGAGCATTAGTGCTTGTCTGTCCATAAGAGCAATAATAATAATAAATAAATAAAAGGAGGACGAAACATTGGGTCATCAATCATTGTTAACTTACCTGCAATGTGTTCTGTTTGGGACTGACCATGTTTATTGTTAGCAAATACCAACCATCACTTATTGGTACTGTGACATTTTGTTATTTCAGAAAATTTGCTAGTTACAAAGGAGCTCATCAAGATAGCAGATTTTGGGCTTGCTCGTGAGATTTCTTCTGAACCACCGTACACAGAATATGTTTCCACTCGCTGGTGGGCTATTTTTGAAGTCTGATAATTGCTTAAGTTATATACAATAAAACAAAGATGCTAATATTTACTATCAACATAGGTATCGTGCCCCTGAAATTCTGCTTCAAGCTTCTGTTTATAACTCAGCAGTTGGTGAGTGAAGAACATTTATGCATTTACCAGAAAGCAAATTGCTACCATTTTACAACGTGCTTATTCCCCAAATGCATTTCCAGACATGTGGGCAATGGGTGCCATCATCGCGGAGCTTTTTTCACTGCGACCTCTTTTCCCTGGCTCAAGGTATGCATTTTATTTTTCTACTGAACCCAGTTTTATTATTTTGTTCTTTTGGTTGAAATGTGCCAAATTAATTGAAGATATAAATTCGGTTCTAATAGTAAATATTAAGCAAAGCATGCTCTTATAGGTGAAATAGTCACCGTCAACCATTTTAACAAATAGGAAAATTTTCTACTCTAGAAAGCTCTTGCAGTGTGAAAATGTTATTTTGTGATCAATGTGGTGTGGCCTTACGTTCTTCCATCTTATTCCTTACAGATTAGCATTTTATAATTCTATGTTCTGTCTTTCAGTGAAGCAGATGAGCTTTACAAAATTTGTAGCATTCTTGGCACTCCAAATCAGCGTACTTGGGCTGAAGGATTGCAGCTTGCAGCATCTATTCGTTTTCAGTTTCCTCAGGTAGAATTTTTTTGGTAGCCTTACTCTCTCTATTGTCGAAACAAGAGTGGTTCGTACATAACTGCTGTATCATATTCTTACAGTCTGAAAGCATACATCTTTCGGAAGTGGTTCCTTCAGCAAGTGAAGATGCGGTCAACCTTATTTCGGTACATATCAATGTTGCCTATCTTTGCTTGAAGTAGTGTAAAAGATGACCATGTCCGAAATAAATGATGAATAACAAGTTACTGTTTGCCACAGTGGCTTTGCTCATGGGACCCACGAAGAAGACCAACAGCAGTGGAGGTTTTGCAGCATTCCTTCTTTCAGGTCATATTTATGATGGCTTTCCATACTATAGTAGATGATGAATTAATTTGCTTCATGACCTTACCATAATTGTCTGTTACAGCCATGCTTCTATATCCCCCCTTCACTTCGGTTCAGATCAACCGCATATGCATCGACACCCCCATCAGGTTTGTCAATATTTTCGAGATCCGCAAAATCATATTAGTTTTTGTAGAGCATCGTTGTTGAAGTAATATGAATAATGTATCGTGTAGTCGGGGCTAAAGGAGCTGTGGATCAGAAGAATGCTAGGAGATATTCTGTGGGTACTTTATCCAATGGGAGACCAGCAGTTAATTACTCATACTTGAGCACTAACAGTCCAGCAAGAGCAGGTAAGCCATTTAAGATGGTGTGTCATACCGAATTCATATTTAGGATTTGTGGCCATTGTACCTGGAGTTAACAATTACCTTGTCATTGTTGCAGCTGGTGTGCAAAGGAAACTGGAGTTGAATCATCAGGTGAATATAAACTCTTTTCTTTTCGTACAGTTAGTTTCTACTATTTCAGTGACTCGAGAATATTTATTCTCTGTTGCAGGCTCCGGAGAGCAACCATAAACTGACAAAGGTGAACGCTATGAATCAGCCTTGGTCCAGACCACCACCACCATTAAGGGGCAATGGTGAGTATAGTGCCGACTTCCAGACATTCTGTAGTGGTATACTTTAATAGATCTTTGTTGCCACCCTAGATTTTTCATGCTTACATCTCCAATTGACATTACTTCTTTCGACCCTTGTGTAGGAAATTACCTTGTTAAGGACCAGAGCCCTCGTGCACCTGACATTGCTGAGAAGCTGTCTCAGCTGACAATGGGCTCCAACAGGGCGTCAGGCTTGACTTCTGAGAAGTTTGCGGACATGAAGGCGAGAACTCATGGGAATACCGTGAGGCGGACCTTGCCTGTGGGAGCCAGGGCGTGGCGTGGCCCGACCGACCCCTTTCGGCGCTCATACGAGATGCCAGGCGAGAGAGCTCTCGTTCAGAGGAAGCTCGTGAGCTGAAGATGAAGAAACAAGATGTCGAGGCGACGCTCTGCTCCACGCAACCCTTCACCAAAACTATCCTGGAAAACCAAGGTCTGTCATGTTGCTTGTGATAAATAAAATGGCGCCTTGTCTCGCGTCGCATCACCTCGATGTTGTCACTAATATCGGGGGCATGCAAGCATGGCCGGACTCCTCTCCATGGTACGTTGTTTTCCGAGTCGGGATGGTGTGCCATGCTCTCCGACGCGGCGCTTGTTAAGAGTCGTTCCTGCATGGCCTGTGACATGCAGCTACTGTGCGGTGCTAGTGTACGGGTATTGCTTTGCTCGAGTCGTTACTGTGTGTGACATGCAGCCGTTATGTGCTACTGCCTGCTTTGCTTGTTCAGATTTTTCCTGCATAGCCTGATGTTACATGGTACTAGTGGTGGTTTGGTGTCGTATGTGCCTCTCAGAACACAAGTGCGGTACTAGTGTGTGATTGAGAAGAGTTTTTGGCTCTTCGGAAGCGCTGCATGCAGCCTGTCGTGGTCGGGAACCGCTGGAGCTGGAGGTGGTCTGCCGTGCACGGAACCGTTGGATGCTGGCATGCCTTCGCGAGGGAGCCGCTGGTTGTGGCCTGGAGCCTCCCGTCCTTCCAGAGCGTGGTAGAGAAAACCATTCATACCGCGGTAATGTCCCTTCTCCGATAGGAACGCGTATAAAAGCAGACATAAATTAGAAAAAGGTATTTTTTAAAAAGTAAATAAATAGAGAATAGTAATGGAATTAAATTACAAAGATAAGATTTCAACCCAACAATAAGACTTTGTGCGTAAGGTTTGGTTAGGTGGATATTATGTCTGCCTTACTTCTATGGTACAAATGGTAAAAATGCACAAACCATTAACTTGAACCACTTGTATTATACATATGCATTTTTTGGAATCGAGAACACTCGGGGGATGGAAAAGAAGTCATGCGTTATATTCCTCACACGGTTTATCAATGCCTTTTCCTTGTCTCTGGCCACCCTAAAGGGTGGGGGTCTTCGCAAGGGTTGCCCAGTACTTGACTTGCAGGACATTTAAGCTCCCGCTCAGCAGGAGATTCGGGGACCATTGGTGTCTTTCTCTTGTCTTCCTCGCGCTCGACTCGAGCCTTCGTTAGGGCATCATGTTCGGCTGGAAGGATACTTGTGAGCTTACACCACTACTTTGGTTCCGCACAGACCATCGGTGTATTTCCCTTGTCTTCCCCGCTCTCGATTGAGTAAGGTTTCCAACGGGTAAAGTTCTAGGGCTCAACTGCGTAGTTCAGCATGTACTTCTGCTAAATGAATGTCTTGTTGTACTTCTCCAAACCGTCAATCCATTAAAAGCACAACGGTTGCTATTATGCACGGATAAAGTTAGCGATATGTAAAATGCAACGTGCAATGTGAAATATCGATGTGTGATACTCTCTTACTCCGTAATCCCCGCACGTGCAGTACGGCAGGGTGGCGGTATCTGGATCTATGGACTGAATGACCATTGCTGGGTTACCGCAGTCGCACTATGCGCGTGGAAACTCTGGTGGTACATGTGTACCCTTGCAAGAACGATCAGGGTAAGTTCCCGCCTTCCTGGCAACCCACTTCTGCTTCCGCATCATCTCCCTATAGTCTGACATCCCTAAACCCGACGAAGTGATCTACTCTCTCTCTCTCTCTTCTCCCTCATCTCTCCTTGTTTCAAAATTAGGTCGAGTGGAGTGTTGGCTGCGGTGGTGAATTATACCCTGATTTTATAAGCGGTTATGGTGTAGTGTTGAAGGAGTAAATTTTGGCGAATGGAGGTGCACTCACGTCTGCAAGAAAGAATCTTTCAGCATTGGAAAGCTCAACGAGGTTTCAATTCGCTGCCAAAAGCTGGTGTGTTACATGGCGCGCAGGGTTCGTTCTAGTGCGAAACTTTATCGTTTGTCCTGCAGTGTTTAAGGTCCACTACCACGTGTGTTGTTGTACCAGTGTCTCTGCGTAATATGTAGTACCTATGCTATTGTTTGAATTGGATGGAAAGAACATGCAATGGATGGAAAATGCATACATAGTTAAAACACCATACAACCTAGAGACGAAGTGATACAAACTAAGTACATGCTCCATACAAAGAAGTACAATGTGCATATGGAGAGCTATAAACTGGATACAATCTGGATCACTCGTCTAAGTCGCCATGTGGTGCCTGCTGCGCGGCCTAGTCCTGTGTGCAATTTGACCTGTGGGGTACGTCAACCGGTCCGGTGAGTCTCTATCTGTTCGGAGAACATAAGGAGATCACTGAGTGGGTTGCGGTGCTCTAGCAAGCTGACTCTATCCAATCTCGTCATCTCAAAGCATATTATAAATCCAATCTGCCATGGGACCGACAGAGCTCTGGTTGTGCTAGTACGACATACTACCTTGCTCGCTGTGGTGCTACAAAGTGACATCGTGATATGCGCCTCTGAACTGGTGGTGGTAGTGCTAACTGTAGGCTAGGGGGCCACCCTGAGTGGTACGGTGCAACTCCAAGCGCGGTGTACTCTTGCCTGGGAGTAGCTAGGAAGGCCGCATCTTCATCAGGTGAATCGGTGTCATTGCTACACCTAACCTGTAGAAATATGATGTGTTAGGACAAAATAATAGATAATTTTTCTACTGCGGAACCAGCTGAAGAAATTTGTTGCAAGATGCCTCATGCACCACTAGGTTTCCACATCATTCCACTATAGGGGGGTTGCATACTTGCATCCTATTCTTCATGGTGTTGAGCGCAGACAACAACCTTGCATTACGTCTATAATAAGACACATTAGGCCGGTCGCCCACAACAGCTTGCTTCAAATTTGCAAGGAACTACAACCAACCACCCGTGTTCTCATTTTCAACGATGGCAAAGCCAACGGGAAGAAGTTGGTCATTTGCATCTGCCACCAACACAGTCAGTATGGTGCTCTTGTACCTCCCTGTAAGAAAAGTACGTATCATCCATTGTGAGCACGGGATGATAGAACTTGAATTCCTCTATAGCCTGACTGAAGACCCAGAAGACACGGTCCAATATGTAGAAATTGGGGCCTCCATGGGGATTTATTATGTCCAATTTGTTTATGTACATGCCCGGGTTTGCTTCTACAATCTGCTGAAGCATCATTGGCACAAGGTTGTACGCATCCACATATGTTTCGTGCATAGCCTTGATCACCTTCTGCTTAGCATGTTGAACCTAGCGGTAGCTGACTGGATAGCCAACACAATTAGCAACACCTATCATCAACATCTTAGGGGAGACTGGCACATCCTCCGAAACTAGGTGACTGATGAGGCTTGCCACATATGCGGAAATGACATTCATGTGCTGCTGCTGCGGCTCACTCAGCTCGCAAGTGTGGTCGTTCAGCATTGTGATCGTGAAGTCCGTACTGTCGTAGCAAAAGAATGCTATATAGCAAGAGAGGGGACCCCCGGTGTCCTTGGAGTGACCAGAGAATCCTCAAGAGAAGAGACCAGTTGCCAGAAAAAGATGTGTGTATTAGTTGGTCCAAAAAATTGGATCTATCTTGTTACATTGGGGAAGACGGCTATTTATAGCCCTCTTAACAGGGTACTTGATATTATTATCCTATCCCTAAAAAGGTCTTATGCGTGTAGGGGCTACATGGGCTTTTCCCGCTCCTACGCGTAGCCTTCGGCCCATGGTGGACCCTCCTAGGCTTGGTCCACCGGCACCCAAGGCACCTCGCGGGGTATAGGACACCCTCGAGCCTAGGTGGCCTCGGGCACCATTCGCTTCTCCCGAGGTGGCCCCGAACGAACCGTTGCTCCTGAGCTTGCGGTGCTCCGGTGGTCTTCGGGCTTCACCCGGAGCATCCCAAAGAGGCGCTTGGTACTGCCGAGGTGGGGTCAGTCGCGGGCCCCCTCTGGTTCCCCCGAGGTGACCCTGGAGGATTTGTTGCTTCTGGCCTCGCAGTACCCCAGCGACCCTCCGGCAGCCTCTGGGTCTTCCCCGGAGCCTCCCCGAAGGGGCGCCTGGTGCCCCCTAAAGGGGGGGGGGTAACTAACAGAGTACCATCATCAAACCCCCATTGGGACTTGTGGTCATGTGACAGTTCAAGTGACCACACTACATGTTCATCCATCTTTGTTAACATGTACCCCACCTTCGTTTATAGAATTCCACCAACACGAGCAACACCCCTTACACTCTTAGGCGTGTCCTCTTCGCTGCCATCTGATCCTGTGTCGGCATCCTGATTGGACTCTTAAGTCATTTGGATGGTTTGGTAGAAAATCATGGCAGACAATATGGGCCAACCACCATTCTCCCGCCGCCTTTTTTTTACAAAATTCTCGGTAAGCCTTCTAACCGAGTCATCCTCTAAATCAACACATTCAGTGCTCCTATCATCACCCGCTGCCTGCGCTTTCCCGCTCCCACTGACACTAGCCTCGTCAATGTTTAATGACACCATTTCTATGAACCGCACTTATACCATCTGTCGGACCCCGGATTTCTTCGTCCGGACTCCTCTGTGAAACTGCTGTGCTATTCCCTGGATCAGTAGATAGCACTTCACAAGCACAATGCTGAATCAAACCATACATGACGTAAAATCATTTCATTCATTAATTTACACATCAGAGTTTACATGGACCGCTTCGGGTCAATTTTTATAATAAGGGCCGTACAGGCCAAATGAATACATTACAAAAGATAGCGGAAGCAACAACGGAAGCAAAGGGGTGAGGGCACATCTTACCGCAGGCAAGTGACTGGGGAACCCATGTACGCCTGATATTATCCGAAAACCTCGGACAATATAGGAGGCACACAAGAACCGACGGAGTCAGCTAAACTGGGGTGAGATTAGAACATCTAAGGACTAAACTATGCTTCAACGATTCTCGAGTCTTCAGACTTCTGGATCCTCATTGTAGTTGATAGCTCCAGGGTTCCTGTTTCTGAGGGTTTGGGGAAAGAGCGAGGATGAGCACAACTACCGTGCTCGCGAGCCAACACACACAGATGCAATAATATATATACAAGGTGTAACAAGGATGGCTCGGGTTCTTTTATTTGTGTAAAGCAGCATTTGTAACTACAGATATTTGAAAATTCTATCACTTAGCATTTTAACAAAATTGCATTTTTAAAGAGAATAATTGTGCAATAATTAATAAAAGCAGAGGCTACCTCCACCTTCATGCTTATATTTTTGTTGGTGGTCGTACCCACCTATTACCAACGCTGGGTAAGAATACCCAGGAAAAATCCAATTCAAGGGCTAGGTGAGCCCCGCACATTTTCCAACCCATCCACAAAAGTTTTTGAAATAGAACTAACTCAAGTTAAGTTCACATGTCCGCCTTTTACCGTAGGCACGGCTGTTTAAACAGTTTTGACTCTGCAGATGTTGTACACTTTACCCACAAGAGACAATCATACTCGTTACCCCACATGATTACGTGGTCATGTAATTGAGCGATCGTCACAGTAACCTTTCGATCTACCTCGCCCTTTCCATCATTTCACCCATATGGGGTTGCGCCCATAAGTTGTGCGGGATATTTACCACTATGACGAGCGTAGCTGGCGACTTCACCCTCGGTGTCCCTTCCCGGCTCACGCCTGCACTACCTTGCTCCTCCACCAGTGAGATGACTTTCAGGGTCCGATAAATTTACTAAGCCAAGTTACATTTTACAGACTTGTGATTGTACTTGTTTTACACGGGAGGTCACGACAAGATTAAGTTCTTAATCCATCCGAGCGGTTCATACCACATACCAATCGCTCTCGTGCACGATGGCACCCACCATTCTCTCCATCCGCCCAGATGTGGTATTAGCAAGTTTTAGGGTTTTGGAGAAGTATAAAACAAATTATCCAACCAGTCCAATCATTCTCCCCCAATGACTGCCCAAAACAATTGTCATGATTAAAGGATGATGATTTGGGGTAGTAATACCCCGGTACTTAAACAAGTCTAGCATGGCGTTTAAGTACGACATATAACTTGTATGTTACTAGATATTTACTATGGTGACAAAGGTATTGGGAGTTCAATTTTCAAGGAAATGGTATAATAATTATTTAACCATCAAATAGGCATTTAACTACCTTAGGGTGTTTGACATACATTTGCATAGGAAATTAAGGCATGCAATTTGATATTTTAAAAGAACATAATTTGCATAAAATGTAGGATCAATATGATCAAAGTGTTGACTCGCTTGGGCTATTTTTACCGTGGCCTTGATCTTACTCAAAGCTTGATTAGACAGAGGTTGGAATTCTTGGTCGGCGTCTTTGCTTGAACCTCGGATCTGTTTGAGTCGTTGTTCCTTCTGGACTTCGATTTCTAATTACGCAATAACGATCGAAAAACCAAATAAATCCAAAGAATCCAAGAGACCAAATAAAACACAAGAGCCTCAGAAAGATTGCGGAGGACGGGCTTGAGAGAAGGGTTTGAATGACACTGGAAGGTTTGACGGAGTCAAACGTCCAGCTGGGCGAAAGGAGGAATGACAGAGAATTTCTACCCAGAGGGAGGATTCAAAGGAGGGTAAGGTCGAATGAGCTTTTGCCGGAATGCTCTACTGCGGATTTAGAAGACTGCAAGACTATCCTTCGACAGGCGACAAAGCAACTTGACTACATGTTCTACACCAAATCTAGGATACTCGATCGATACACAATCCAACGTCAATTCAATACCAAACTCAGCTGCCAGATAAACAATGATTCAAATGCCAGCTACTCAACCTACTACTACGATCTACTGCTATAACAAAATACCGATTCTACTACCAACTATACAATGGCCAGATTACTAATCATTGCCAAACCATACGGATTGATAAAGCAATCAAATCAATACTTCCAGCTTCACCAAATACCATTATTTCCATCAATCATTGACCTACTGACGAAGCACTAACCAACAACTAACAATTGATTAACAAATCCAATAGACAATACTGCCACTGAAGATCAAAGCTATCCCTAAAAAATCAGGATCACAACCAATCATTCAATTTACTACCAAAACACTTATACTGATGATCCGTAACCATAGACAATTAATCAATAATCAATTTACTACTAGCACAATATCCTACTATCCTGTTGCAATATTTCTCAATTGTCGGATCGATTGCAACCTTAATGCTACCGCTACGATCTGGGGAAGCCACTACGAATCAAACGTTGACAATCGAAACAGATGAATAACAATTAATCGCAACTTCTACGACACAACAACTCAATTGACAGGCTAGCGACTAATGACCTAATGCACCAAATACAAAAGCCATATCAAAACAAAGCCTACTGCTGAACAACACTCAAAGCGACAATTACTAATGATCCCTGGACAATACACTGAACTGGGGAAGTATTAATCACAGACAATAATCACAATAGTTCACTGCTAATAATTTCAACATAGCCACTTATATTGAACACTGGATATCATTACTCACAGACAACAAACCAAAATATCAACAACAATTCACAATCAAACATTGATGCCTCCACGAATGTTGATCACTGCTACAACTTTCCAAGGAACCGCAGAAGAAATGATCGCAGCAAATCAATTCACTGACAACAACTATTGATCAATAATCAACAATCAAAGACAATCACATATGATTCATTATATACATGATCTTCTACAAATGACAGATTACACCAATCACATGCCACTTCTACCGACAGGAGGTTCGGCCACAGTGAGAGCAATCGGCAGGGGGAGTTGGGATGGCTCACAGAGAGGGAGAAGGGGGGTGTGCGGGCCGGTTTGACCGGGCGGGGCGAGGTGCAGTGGGCGAGGAGCCGAGGAGGTGGAGCTGGGCGAGCAAAGATTGAGCCAAGAGGGTGGTGGTGGCCGGGATGGACGAGCTTAGCGGCCCACAGTGGCGGCTAGTGGAGGGGAGCACTTGACCAACAGGAGTAGTAGAGAGGGAGGAGAGCTTACCGAGCTCTTTGGAGGAAGGGGTGCCGAGGGAGGTCGGCGATGGAGCCGAGGGCGGTGCGGGGAGGGGAGCTCGGTGAAGGCGGTCCCGGGAGGCGAGTGTTTGTGGCCATTTGTTGGGAGCGCGCGCAGGGGCGTCGCTGCGGCGCTCCAAGCTCCGGCGACGGGGTCGAGGTGGCACGGGACGGTCAGCGGCGCAAGGGCCTTCGGCCGAAGGAGAAGGAAGGATGGGGGCTTTGGGGCACTTACCTGGGGAGAGGGAGGAGCAAGGGGGGAGGAGGTGCAGGGCACCGGGCCATTTATAGCCCGAGAAGGAGGGGGAGATGGAGACGGGGAGGTGACGGCATGGCGCGGAATGGGCGCGGTATGGCGACGGAGTGGCGGTATGACCTCCTCAGTTCATCAATACCCATCTCCTTCAGGCCCTCCGTTGGTACCGCCTTGCACTGGCATCTTGATAGGTCTAACCTACCTGATCTGTCCCATACGATGTCGTCACTTTAAAACTTTACCTACAACCAAAACAACTCAATACACTTCCTATCCATGTTTCCAATAATTCACAAATTTTTACTAGCTACGAAATAAACTTGTTATTTTATGTACATATGTAATAAACTTGTTATCCACTCTCCAAACAAGTAGCAATGTTTTTCTATGCAACCAATAATACTGCTATCCATATTCCCAATATTTACAATATTTTTTAAAACATACGCAATACAATATTATTTGCACACAATGCGTGCTAAACATATTATTTATACACAATCACCTAAATAATTAGCACTACGTAATCTACATTTTCCTACGTCGCTAAAGCAACTAAATTTTGCTAATCCTTACTTAATTACGTTACGTAATCATGGGTGAATTAACAAACTAGTAAAATAATAACGACTATTTTCCTACTCATGCGCATCAAAAATTGCTATAACCATAAACAACCTAGTTTAAGCAACCATAACATTGCCAAATTGCTAATCAAACACTAACCACCTAATTAATATAAAACATGTATACAAATAAAATTTACCACTTTTCAAAGATCTTCCTTTATCTACAACTTTATCAAGTACTATATCTCACCCAGAGGCGGATTCATTGTTGGGACTCCAACCCCACCTCCATCGGTCGAACCCTGAGTAGAGCCTTACTCCAGCGCCGTGGTTTTTTTTTTTTTTTTGGAGTAGAGGCAGCAGAGCCCGGAGGAAGAACAACGATAGCAAGGAGTAGTGTGGGTTTGTGGTTGTGTGCGTGGGGCTCAAGCTGATTAGAGGAATGAGGATGGATGACCGGATAATTTTTTAAAAAAAATTATTATTTAAAAATTATAAAATTAAATAGTCGACCCAAAAAATTACAAAAATGGATTCCTATCCCCGGTTGAACTGGCGATAGGTACCCTGTCACCCTCTGTCGTCGGTCCAACTCCCTATCATCAGAACGACCTCTAGGTAGTCGAACCACCTGCCGACCAGGTAGTCGAAATCTACTTTCGACCACGTGAAATCAAAACCTCCTTCCAACTATGTGAGTCGAAACCACAGGAAGTTGGACTGGCGATAGGGTATTGTACCCTATCGCTAGTTGAACTGACGATGGGCTTCAACCGACGACGGGAACTCGTTTTTATAATTTTTTAGGCTGGCTATTTATTTTTATAATTTTTTAAAAAATAATATTTTTTAAAAAAAACTCGATGACCGGACTGTTCGTATAATTGTATTTCTCTTCTCTCAATCGATCGCACGTCGCACGACACAACGGCTGAGCGGCACGTACGCAGAGCAGCAGAGATAGGGCGTCGGCGCAGTGGTGAAGCGCTGCTCGGGAGTCGGGCGCTCGGGGGCATCGCATGATCACGACGATTCACTGGGGCGGCGAGCCGGCGACAGCAACAGGTAATACTGTAATATGCAAGCGGCAGGTCAATTTGCAGATTTTATTTAAACAGAGAGTAGAGAAAATAGTTGTTAGCCAATTTGTTTGTTTGATTGTTGTTGAGAAAATAGCTGTTTGCGAAAATGGACCAGGGATCGTTGCACGGGTATTTCTCAAAAAATGCAAGTACCAGTAGTAACCCTCGAACTGATGAGATCACAAAACAAGCAAAGAAGGCTCGACATGATTTTGATCGCCATGAAATTAGTATTGATCCAGCACGTCGCAAACCAATTAAAGATTATTCTAACAAGATTAGAGATTAAGTGAGGAGGGGTATATATGCTGAAGGGTCTAACTCAACCAATAGACCATGATTTTCCAACGAAAAGGCAACACATAATTCTAATATCTTTTCAAGAATCACGGTATAAGAAGTTCGACTTTGGGATAGATATCTACACAAAAGTTGGGTTTGTAAATTGCCAAAGGGCTCTGGAAAGTTTCGAGGACTGTGTTGGTGGACCTCTAAAGAGACACGCGCACGCCGGTTAAATGGGAACCGCAAGCACGTGCAGCTAGCTGATCCCGGGCCCAAGGACGGACCCACACAGCCGCAGTCCGGGAGCGAGCGGTCAAACGAGCCAGAAACTCTGTGACTGAAAGATACTCTGTGCCGCTTGCGTGACGCGATTGTTGCTTTGCCGCAGTTTGCACAGTAGGCTGCCGCAGGCTCTGGGCTTGTTATGCTCGGCGTGGTTTCCTGCCTTGGCGCCTCGTGTTTTTACTGTACTATTTTTAAAAAATTACAAAAACAAATAACCAACCTAAAAAACTACAAAAATAAGTTCCTATTGCCGATTCAAACTAGGTACCTATCGGTGATCCAACTTTATGTAGTTTCAACTTCACATAGTCAGAAGTAGATTTCAACTTCACGTAGTCAGAAGTAGATTTCAACTTCACGTAGTCAGAAGTAGATTTCAACTTCACGTGGTTCAACTACCTAATCAAAAGAGGTTCGACTGATCAGAACGTTTCGACTACCTGATCGAAAAGTTTCGACTACCTGATCATGAGAAATTCAACTGATCAGAATATTTCGATTACCTGATCAAAGAGTTTCGACTACCTGACCAAAAGAGGTTTGACTGATCAGAAAGAGATTCGACTACCTGGTTATTCTGACGATAAAAAGTTGGACCAGCAACACGATACTTATCACTAGGTCAACCAGCGACAGAAACCCATTTTCATCTCGGGGATTTGGATTCTCCAAAAGCAACCGTCTTTTTCGGGTTGAAAAGAATCCTTTGCCGAATAGAAGAAGCAACATATCAGATTTGCATTGCATTGCATCACATCACTTTAGAAGAAGAAGAAACCAAAAAACAAAAAACAAAATGCCTTGTGCGACTTGGAAAGTATTTAGATGCTAGATATCAGATTCCACAAGTTGGGAGGGAAGCGAATAGGCAAGGTACATGATACATCTGCTGCAACAGAGACAGAAAAGGAGGGCGTCCGACAGGGGTCTCTGGAGTACAAAGCATGGTGGAGTCTTAAAAACAGGTAGGAGTTCTCTGTCTCCACTAATAATAGATAAAAGGATCTTGCTCTTAGACGAGTTCTCAGTACAATACAATGGAAGAAAGAACCAGGGCTTACGGAACTCCAAATCAGTCACTAGCAGCAGCACAATGCAGGCCGACGTTCACAGAGAAAGAGGCAAGCAAACGCCTCAATCACCTGCATCAAAACAAAGGAAATGCAGTGAGTAGTCATGCCGTGGAGGAGCAAAGAAATACATTCTGAGACGCTTAAGGTAGTGGACAAACCGATAGGAGACCCACATCTGGGCATCGGGATGGAGATGGAGAGCTGAGTCGTCGAGGAGGAGGTCCTGTTGGACCGCTCGTCGTCCATCTCTGACCACGAATCCCGCGTCCCAGGCCACTCGTCGAAGAAAGGCCTCAGCGGCTGGTTCTCATGCTTCACATTTCCCAGCAGCCCTCCTGCCCTGCCGCTGAAAGAGTGGCGCTCCTGCTCTTGGGACAGCGAGGCGATGGTCACCTGGCCAAGTTCCTGTGACGGCTCAAGGTAGGAATAGGAATAGGCACCTGGTAAGAGGCCAGAATCTCTAGTTTTTGACAATGGATATGGGGGCACACTGGACGGCAGCGAGTGCCATGAGCTCTCTGTTGGAGAATCAATGGTGAAGCCCCTAGTGTTTCCTGATGCTCCAGAGAAGAAGCTCAGTTCGCCCACATCAGCTTTAGCTCCAAGAGAGTACCTGCATAACCATGGGTGCAAGGAAATTGAAGCTTGCTAAACAAAATATTGATAAACTGAGAAAGAAAGAAAAAAACTTATAAGGTCATCTCTATTGTAAGGACTCTCATTTTTAACCTAAGAAAACCAACTATATGTGGATTTGCATGGTGTGAAATGAAGTAAGCCATGGGTGGTGATAAGTCCTTAACAAAGTTCCAAGTGCATACTAGCTAACCTGGGCTACCTCAACTCGGCAGAAGAACATCAAGATCACCAAGCACCTTCTAATCACAAAACGAGTGTATGTACACTTTTGGATCTAGTTTGAAAAAAGAGAAACAGTGAAAAGAGCACAAGAGGAGTAAGATTTGTCACTAATCCAATTAGCTGCATAAGCAAAATGCTACCAAACTCTAGAATAGGAGCAAATCATCGTTTTGAACACATGCCGTGCAGCATATGCATATGAACAATGGTCCAATTTTATTTCTTGCTTGCTTGCACAGGGGGGAAACAACAGAGAAAATTCCTTATTTACCACTAGAAGTTGTCCACTTTTTTATATGCCACTCAATTTTGATCTTCCTTATGTACCATTCCTTCTCAACTTCGTTTCCTTATTTGCTCACTTCCGTTAGGTCCTATTGCCGTTAACACTAAACACCCAGAGAGCACAATAACTGACTCCCATACTTCTCCAGATATATAATTAAGACACCAAAAAGGCGGAAATGAAATAATCAGCCAGGGCGTAGGAGGCCAGGAAAAAGTTCCTCTTACAATAACACGAAAAAAACTATAGTATAACAAGGGCTGCCTACAAGCATAAGGCAGAGTGGCAGACATATGCTTAAGTCCTTGTGCCAAGAGAAACGTCTGCAGCATCAAGGATAAAACATAAGGCGTAACTAAGCTTTCGGTAAAAGAAATAATGCACAAAGTCTTAGTCGGGTGATGCTGGCTTTTGCAATTTCAGTGCAAAAGGGAAAGTTCATGGCACTATCAATCATGTGACCTAGCCCCTGAGATCAGCAACTCTCACCTACAACACAAATCGTTGCACTTACCACACTTAGCATGAGGGTGAGTTCACTAGTTGAGCGATAAGCATTATCAAGACATCAACATCGTGAGCTCAAATACTATCGGAGTGAGTCAATCGTTTCAATCATGCAAGAGCAGCTCTATTCCAGTATAATACGCAATCAAGGTTGACAAGCCTAATTTCAGATAAGCATTCAATAGCAACAATGAGAGTTAAAAGGGGATGATGAATATAACCATACTTGCTGCCGTATGACGAAGAATCGATATGAACCTGCGACGAGCCAGCCCCACCGAGAGACAGGCCATGGGTTTTGGCCCCCACTGCCAGGGACGGGAGAGGGGCGGTGTCGCGGGTCGTAGTTGTCACGGTGGACAACTGGGGCTGCGGCTGCGGCTGAGGCGCAGGGGCAGCGGTCTTGGATTCCACAGGCTTTCTTGAACGGTTGCGGCCACGGTGCATGTGGCGCTCGCAGTACTTGGAGTCGGGGTGCGCCTCCTTGGAGCACCGCCACTTCTTGCCGTCGGTGCGGCGGCACCGCCACGGCTCCGGGTCCAGTTTCTTCCCGTAGTACGCGTAGTAACTCACTGCAATACATCAATAAGTACATTTAATCCACACAACCATCACCCCATCCATTTGTTCCAGTCAAGAGGTAGATCAAAACCGCATTGACATCTCACCAACACAGTGCAAAGATGCTTTCCTCAGGTTACAAGTGTGAACAAAGAATCAAATGACTTGAACAAGCATATTAAGCAAAGATCCATGCAGCTGCATATATGCTTATCCATCAATAAATCGCCACAGCAATACCAGATCAATCCATCCCAATGAGAAGCTAAAAGATCCTCTCCCTGAAGGTGGGAAACAAGATCCGAAGAAAACATTTTGAAAACATTTTTCTTTTATTAATCCGATATTCTTTTTGAATACCCAACAGGAAGGCATCCATTACTGCAAGATTCTTGGCAGGACGAGGGAGCTTACGGGAGGGGTGGTGGTGGTGGTGGTAGAAGGGCGAGGCGGCGGGGTTGGCGAAGGAGAAGGTGGCGGCGGCGGCGGCGGCGGGGTGGGGGCGGATGGGAAGGAGGAGATCGGGCGGCACGGGCGCGCCGGCCATGAGGTACTTGTAGATGAGCGCCTGCTGCTCCAGCTCGGCCCACTGCGCCGCCGTAAACACCGCCGCCCGCTGCTGCTGGTACCCTCCCATCCCCATCGCCGCCGCGGAGGACGACGAGCTCAGCATCAGGTAGCGAGTGCGCTTCTGGCTTCCTTGCTCGGCACAAGAAGTAGTAGAGAGAGACGGTCGGGGGAGGCGGACGGTGGCGCTCAAGTGGGGGCTGGGGGGTTCTTGGTGGCGGCCATTAATGGAGGAGGAGGAGGAGACCAGAGGAAGCGAGGAGTCGGTGGGAAAGGCAAACGAAATCTCTATCCTTGGGGAGTTTGGGTGGCTCCTCCCTCATTTTCCTGCCTGCCTCTCTTTACTTGTACCCGGGGCTGCCCTGCCTCCTCTCCAAGGGCAAACTGGGATTTTCCCCCCTTTTCTTTCCCTCCCTTTTGCTTCCCAAAATGTCATCTCCTCTCTGTTTTTTTTCTTTCTTTTTTGCTTGCTTCTTGTTGTTGCTTACAAGTTAAGGCAACAGGGAGCAGTTATAGTTTGTAAAGCTTGCAAAGGTAAGTTGGGGATCTTACTTAAGAAGGGGTGGATCCCGCGCTGTACAGGTTTAGATTCTTATTTTTCAGATTTTGCTTCTGATTCTCTAGGAATCCACTTCTCTAAGAATCTGGAGCTGTCTGTTGAAACCGTTTGGCTAGTAGGTTGGCTTCAAAAAAACCATATGAGAGAGGATTAGAGGTAAATAGACCATGTCACCCCTAGGTGTAATACTTCAATTGTATTTGTGTAACTCAGTGGTATTTACGGGTAAAAATCTTCAACTTCAAAGGGTATTTTCGTTTCTGAAGGTTGGATTCTCACGAGAAGCAAAGAATCTGCTGGGAAGCTGCTTCTCGTTGCTAGTTTATTTTTTAGACAACTCCTCGCGAGAAGCAGGATCAGTAGTTTCGAGAATCAGGGTGTTTGATACAACTCCACGAGAATCAATTGAGAAGTTGAAAGTGGAAACTGTATCAAACAAAGCCTTAATCCGGCCTGAGAGGCTAATCCGCCCCGTTACCTAGGTAATAGATGGTGCCTTTGACGGGCTAATGGGTGGCTAGATAACAACACAAATCTCGTTAGTACCATGCAAGGAGGTCTGTCGTTTACAATGAAATTGGTCTTTTTATGAACGAATAGGGGGCTACAAAGGAGACAAGGTTATCGTTTATGGCAATGTAATATTAGAAATCAGCGTAGGCAACCTTTGATTTGAAGAGGGAATGAGCGGCTAGACATGAGCAAGAGTCTAGTCGTTATCACACGGGAAGAATGTCATTTTGTGTGAATCCTTGTAATGTAACCATTAGAGACTTCATAAAAGAGTGAGTGTCATTCCGTCAGCTCTGGATAGATTATCGATCCATTCCATTCAGCAACAAAAGCATCAGGGCCAATAATCTGTGTTCAATACAGAAGTACAGAGGATATTTATACAGGAACTGGTACTTGTACAGTACAAAACAATCTGCACTTTAAACACACTCAAAACATCAAACCAAAAACCCTTGCTTTGACCTGACCTGTAGCCTCTGGCATTTGCTTGATTGCTTCGAGCTTGCAGTACAATACAAGTCTAGAAGCTACAAAGATTTCACACAGATCTTAATAAATCTTTGTTCGTGAAGCAAACCGCAAATATTACCACCAAATCAGTAATCTATCACCACTCCCCAGCTGGGGAAAAGGTGAACATGAGAGCTGGAGAGAGCAAGGGACAGGAGAAGCAGAGCATTCAAGATGCAGAATCTAGTACGGTCAGTACAAGCTATTACTACTATCCTACCGCACATTTGAATATTTGATGCTAGTACTACTCTACTTGCTGCTAGTAGAACAAAACAATTGCTCTTTCAAAGTCTACCTTATCATCCTCACTCCTCTCCCTGTGATATGTTGCTTCATAGATAGATAGGCATTCCGCAGGGCATGCCCCTACATACCAGGAAGTGGAGTTTTTTTTTACTAAGGTAGCACTCTTCTGCAACGAAATAGTAAAAATAACCTCTTGTACAAACGATTTGGGAAAAATAGCACCTGTACCGCACTCAAAAATCATGTCAGGTGACCTACCGCGCACCAAAGGCGTGGTAGGTCACCTGACGTGACTTTTGAGCGTGGCACGGATGCCATTTTTGGTTCGTTGAAGGCTATTTTTGCTATTTCGCTTCAGAACAATGCCATTTTTGCCTCGTCCCAGGAAAGTGAAGCAATCGAAATATAAACAAAAAGAAAACCTAGATAGGTGCCTAACCTAGATAGGTGTCTAGTAGGAGAAACATAGCTGCTGTCCAATTTACAGCAACAGCTGAAGCAACCAGAGCACTATAAATGGGGACAAAAGGACACACACATGGCTGAATTGAATTGCATGTGGGGCACAGAGATCCTACATCACCACTGACAGTACATGCTGCATGATTTGGGACCAACCGGTCAAAATGAGTGAGGCAATGGGAGCAAGAAAGAAAACACCACGGCCTACGGACCTGATTAATGGAAGAAGAGGTTGGCGGCAGTAAATGATGGCCGACAGGGATCCATGACCTTGATCCTTGCTCCCAGCTCCCAAACCAAACAAATCCTTCCAAGTTCCAACTTAGCAGCAGCAGCGCTGGCTAATTGCAGCGAGAATCACCAAAATCATCACAGGAACTTGAGTGGTAAACTGGCAGCGTCAGCATGCCGACACCTGAAAAAGAAAGCCCGCATTGCATTTCCAATGAAACACACTACAGGAGAATCGATGGCAAACTTGCAACCCGACACATATCCACCACAATGTGCACTTCATATTGTATTGCAAGGAAAACATAGTTAGCCAGGTACATCTTAGCAAGTAATAAGATGAAAAAATGATACAGCATGAGAGCAAAACGAAGAAAATGTCACAAAAATGTTAGGATTCTTTGGTACACTGAAATGCCACCTCAAAAACTAGGACAGAATGGAAGGCAGAAACTATGTAGGATATGGTGATTGCACAGAGAGTGGGGCTACATTTTGATTTTCAAGAATTGGATGATAGTACAACTTTATACAGTGCATACAAAACCAAACCTGGTTGCTCCAAGACAATCAGGTAGGTGAATTGTGTCAACACAACTCTTCATTTAAAAAAAATCAGGCTCATATGAATATGACATCTCTACACTTGCAATGCTGCAAAAATTGTGGAAGACTGAAGAGGAGACTTGCTGACCCAGCCATTATGAATACGGGCAGAAGAACCATCATTTAAGACCAGTAAATCGTATTGCACGATGCAAACGAACTGCAGCTTTTCCAATACGCAGGCACTGCATAGTCACTCACATGAAGAGTAGATGAGCGTGGTGTTCACTTGGAAGCCGCCCATCAACCGTAAAAAACAGAGCTACGTCAGAAAAGGATATTCTTCAAAATCAGGAGGACTATCATGATGAAGATAAGAATGACAAGGACAGTGGCACACATCACCATGCCCCCTTTCTTCTGCGTTCTCTCAGCCTGCATAACAGAGATCAGATGAAGATATTAGGATATTAGTCTGCAAACTTCAGGGACGGACGCTGCTCCTATTTTTCTTCCTTTGCTGAAGCGCCTTGATATATATAAGGTGCAGCGACTGAAACACCGAACACTGCTGTGGAAAGTTTTAAAAATAATGTCTAGCAGACAGTAACATATGTATATGAATGCAGAGTGGGTGGGGGGTGTCAAAATTTACTACCTCCGATCACAAAAACTAAAACTAAAACTTGACTTTTTTTTTACCTTTTTCACTGAACGTTTTTTACTTGTTTGCAATCCCCCCCACCCCCCTTTTTACGGGCTGGGAGATGCAGATCTGAACGCTAGTTTTTTGTCACAATATATTTGTCAAAGTCATAAATGTAAATTACTATCAATTTTTTAAATAACTAATCTACTCATATCATTTTCAAATGACCAATAAAATATTATTGGCCAAAGGTCAAAAAGATTGCCTGCGTGCTTCCCATGTTGACAGTTTTTTGTGGCTTATAACATAAGCATCAGTTTATATACACCTAATGTGCTACCCAATAAGTGCCATACTATCATATAGCGCCTTAAATGTTAAACTATCACGTGGAGCATGGCATAAAGTTTGGTTTGCCTTTAATACAGGATCGTTCTACAGAAATCCCCAGGAAACAAGATCACATTACTAGAGGGGGAAATGGGGCAGGGGATGAAACCTTTTGCAATTGTTTGTGACCCTCTTCAACTGAAGCTGCAACGTTCTGTACATTGTAGTCTATCCGATCAATGATTGTTCCCTGTTCAAATGAAGAAATCAAGAGTATGAAGTCTGAACTACTTATCATCACCAATCATCAATAACTAAACTGATTAGGATTCTTATACCTGATCAATCACAAGAACTGAAAGATCCTTCATGATCTGTGCAAGCTCATTGACTGATTCGACAACCTTCAAACAACAAGCAGATAATAAAAGTAAAGTTCAGGCCGTGAGTAACATTTTTTTCTTTAAATAAGAGAATGTATATAGCATTGAATATATAAGCATAACCATTGAACAAATAAAGAACATACCTGTTCGATTTCCCTCTCCCTTTCTCTAGTAAATGCTTCGCTTTTCTTAACTTTTGACATCTGAACCTCAGTGAAACCCTGAAAATAAAATCCTAGAATGAAGGACGTAATCAATAACTTGACTTATAGAGCTTGATGGAGTTCTCGTCATCTACTGGAATTTTGAAGCACCTCACTTTTAACCCTGTTACATATTAAGGTAAAGCAGGTGGTGGAGGCGTTTTGGAGGTAAGTGGATGCAGGCAGAGCACAATCAGTTCATCAGTTCCCAAGTAAGTAAATGGAATGGGAAGATTTCTGGGAAATTCATGGTCCATGGCCCAGTGCTGCCGTAACATATAGCTTTGCCTCCAAACTCCATCCCCTATTTGCACACTACTTTTTGCATTATGATTATTTAAAGCATAAAGCTTTGTAAAGCATAAGCATAAAGCTTTGTAAAGCATAAGAACGACTTATCTAGACATGGATCTAGAGTTCCTCAGTGCCGTAATATGTTTCAAGGAAGGGATGAGAAAAAAGTTCTCATTTTCCACCTCCACCAATTGATATAAACATCCACCAGCCCACATCCTCAAATGCAAGTACATCCATAAGTTAAGCTTAAAATACTTAATACAAACACCGACTACGCAATCAGAATGTATTTTCTCCTTGAGCTAGCATTACCCGTACCTGAAACTTGATTGAACCGAGCCAAGCACATCAGACCAGATTCACATTGCCTAATTCCAAACATGTATCATGTATGACTAATCACCCAAACCAAACGCAACCTTCATTGTACATAACATGTGTCATTGTTCTTTTGCATTTTATCTTCTCAATTTTCTGTTTGCAAGGGTGTCATTGTTCTTTTTGCATTTTATCTTCTCAATTTTCTGTTTGCAAGGGCTTGCTTTGATAGACGGGGATTAGAATCAATCCATCCGGATTGGTGGGGATTTTAGTTCGATTTCCCTGCCCATCCAAAGGGATTGGGCAGGCCTAACCCCTACCTATCCAAACAGGCCCTTATGGATCTGAAGCGAAGCATGTAGAGAAAAACCTTGATTTTCCTAATATAATGCTGCAGTTGAGTGAGCAACACACAGAAAATGATGAAAAATCCACCAGAACTGACACACGTTGCTATAACTAAGCTGTCAGGAGCAAACAACATCGCCCAAAAAAAAGTCAAGCTTGCGGGACGTAAGACAGGTAAAGACAAAGCGTACCACATCCTCAAATTCATCATCTTCAAGTTCAAATGTTGACTTAGATCCATTAATATTCATTTCCAAATCAACACCATCTTGCCCCTGCAAATGGAATCCATTAACCAAGCATCTTCAATAGAGTGATCTAAGTAGCACAGCTGCACAGGTATCTGAACTTCTGAACAGAACAAAAGGCGAACCTCTTTCTGTTGGCGTAGCTTCTTTAAATAAGATGACTGTTTTTTCCGGAACTCCATCGAAATGTTTTGCAGGTCTGTAGCAAGTGAACGCTGCAGATAACAGTCAAAGGGCCATCAAAACAAAAATCAGTTATAAATATGACTCTTGCAACTGTTAATACATACATAAATAAATAAAAGGGGTCTGTCATCACCTGGACATTCTTTCGGACGTTTGAATCCTCTGAGGAATCTTTCATGGACAGCTCCTGCAGCCTCTTCTCTGACCTCTTCAGCAAGTCTGTTATCTCATGCGTGAGAACCTCAATTGCTCGCTGGTCATCTCTACCATCACCAAAGGACGGCATCAAGGCCTTGGCGTGCGCTTTAGCCAGCTCCGCCATTTTCGTCCTCGCCCGCTGCATGTTCGCAGATATCTCTTCGAAAACATCCACCCAGGCCGGGGGCAGCCCGACCGTCACTGCACCTCTACTGCACCACAGACACCGCATGTCAGTGCCTATCGTCCATCTCATCCCTGGTGTCGAACCAGTAACTTTTACACGCAAGTAGTTAAGCTTTACAGATTATGGTCCGCTATTGCACCCCGCTGGCTGTGTTAACTGTTAAGTCACTGATCAACGTGCTCGTTTTCTAACCTAGTGCTCAATCTAATACACCAATTACCATTTCCCAGTACCACATCTCGCTACTGGACGGCTCCTAACCTCGAAATTAGCTAATATACAAGGGTAGATCGGATCAGACTAGCTAATGGGCGAGCCTAGTGATCTGCAATTCAACTACTTCCTTCAAATCACTGGTCAATTGGGTAATCAAACATGGTTATTATGTATCATAGCACTCGATCTAGTTGAGCAAACCCCATCTCGCAATTTCGCGTTGCAACTAGCTACCCAACTAATCTGGGGGGGGGGGGCAGATTGGACGAGATGCGAGGGGGACCTGGACGCGGCGGAGGGGTCTTCGGTGCTGAGGGGCACGTAGGGGCGGTCGGAGCGCAGCAGCGAGGCCATCTCGATCACCGGGCCGCCTCCGCCTCCTCCGGACGACGACGGCGCTCCTGACGGCGCGCGGACGTGGCGCAGCGCGTCGCGGTACTTTCGGTAGAGCGGCGTCCGGTTCCGCATCGCCATGGCCGTCGATCCCGAGCTCGAGGGGGAGGAGGGCGCGCGTGAGATCTCGACGGCGAGGTGGGAGGAATTGTAGTTGGTACGAAACGAGACGAGACGACGTGGGAGAAGGTGGGAGCTGGGACTTAACCACCAAGGCACCAACGAAGGAGCCAAGAGGCGACGAAACGGGCCCTTGGGGGCTCTATTATTGGGCCCCAATAGGCCCAAAAAGGCACAACAAGGGCGTTGAATTGGGCTGGGCCGACGTAGATTTCGTCATCCCAAACGGACGGCTTGTGGAGCTGCGGCCCGTTTGTAAATACTATAATAGAGGTGGGTATAGGTGTCTTTCTTTATTCACGGGTATAAAAATAGGTATTGTCATAGGGCGGCCTCAACAACCCGGTGAAGCCAGCATGACAAACCCTGCAACCCACGAGCACGGAGGCCCCCCGCTCGAGGGGCACCAGGGGTTCCTTCGGGGATGCTCCGGGACAGACCCAGAGCCCCCTGAAGGATCTCCGAAGTCCCGAGAGGCCTAAAGCAGTGGGTCCTCCAAGGTCACCTAGGGGAAGGTTTGAAGCCATCTCGAAGGGTCTCCGGGGAACCGCGAGGTCCGAAACAGCGGGCCCGCCGAGACCACCTCGTGGAAGGTCCAAAGCCGTCCCGAAAGATCCCTGGAGCACCGCGGAGTCCGAAGAGCAGGCCATCCGGGACCACCTTGGGGAAGGTCTGAAGTCGTCCCGAAGGGTCCCCAGGGCAACACAAGGCCCAAAGCAGCAGGCCCTCCGAGACCACCTCAGGAGACCCAGACACCTCTTTGCGTGCTCCAGGAGAAGCTCGAAGGTGAAGCACTTCGGGCGCCAATGGACCAAGTGCACCAGCTAGGTGAACCAGACCTAGGAAAACCCACCATGGGCCGGGGCCTACCCGTAGAGGGGGAAAAGTTTCTACAGCCCCTACACGTATAGCACATTTATAGGGTTATGATAGTAATGTAAGTACCCCTGTTTTAGGATGCTATAAATAGGGGTCTGCCTCTTCATGTAAGGGAGAGATGCAGGTTTTTTGAGCAATCAATAGACCTTTTTGTTGGAAATATGCCCTAGAGGCAATCATAAAGATGATTGTATTTCCTTATGTTTATGATATTGGATAATATGTTATCTTGTTCCTTGAATGAATCATCAGTTATAGATCAATGAGTATGTGACTTGTTGGTGAAACTCATTAACTTATATGATATCATTCTAAATGTATCCCTGGTCGAATGTCACAGGTCGGAACAACCGTGACTCTACGACCAGCACATGTATTGATTGATGGTCATGTTTCACCGGTCATAGATATAGATATATCGAATCAGTAATGTGAGCACATGTTAGAGAACATGGAGCTGGATAGACCCATCATTGAGACACTATTGAGATTGTTATAAATCTATGTGTCATTAGTTGGTCTCAAGTAATGATTATGTATAATCCTTGGACCTAAGATCAGCATGGTTCCCTACATGTGTAATAGCACTCTTAGGGGTTACCAAACGCTACTCCGTAACTGGGTAGTTATAAAGGTAGCTTTCGGGTATGTTATGAAATATGCGGAGGGATGTGACTGGTCGAGATGGAATTTGCCCCTCCTTGCATAACAGGATAGATGTCTCTGGGCCCCTCGTAGTGATCGGATAAAGAAAGTGCATGGTCATGCCACTAGTGATCGAAGTGTCGACCACATGAAGTTATCCGACACTCGATCGAGAAAGTATTGAACAGTCCATGGATGACACCATATCTCACCTGGAGTTCAACCAGATATTGTGAGGCAAATGGAGAATGCATGAGTAGGTCACTTAGTTCGATCAGTTACGGACTGGTCGTATGGAGATACGATCTGGTCGTAGACTGGTCGAACGTAATCACACACTGGTCGTATAGAGATACGAACTAATCGTAAGTGATGAGGACCTGATCATAGATCATATTATGTTAAGGTTCGTCCGATATATTCTTTGTGTACTTGAGAATCGTTACGTGCTGCTAGGTGCCGCTGACGACTAGTGGTCGGAAAAGAGTTTCCGAGTCACAACCAATCGCACAAGAACCTATAGGGTCGCACACTTAAGGGGCTGGGGATTTGATTTGGATGGTGATCCAAATTCGTATAGGATATGAGTTCCTAATGGGCCTCGAGCAAGAGACCCATCATGGATGCCTATATAAAGAGAGGCGGTAGCATAGGGTGGAGCACGTTTTTGGAAGAACTCCCGAAACCCTAATAGCCACGCCATCCTCAACCACGTTGCTGGTGCTAGCACACCAGCGCGTGGTGTTCCTACCCTGTATGTGTGGATACCTCGGAGGCGCTGTTGCGAAGCATCAGCACTAAGACGATTCGCAACTCGTGACGATCACCGGAGCAGGCGGAGAAGTTGCGAGGCGAGTTCGACTACTCAGAGGAACAGACGCGAAGCGAGTACGGCTACTCGGAGGAGCAGTCGTGCGGCGAGTACGACTACGACCGCATCTATTCGCTACATCGACTCTACTTCCACTTCGAGTCGGCGCGTCTAGCGGTAATCTCGTGATCTATTACTTGTGGAGGTTCCTTTGTTGCGTGGTAAAATTTTATTTTGTGCTATCGTAGCGCTTACAAGCAACCCTTCACTTTTTTTCCTAACAAGTGGTCTCTTCTCCTGATGATCCTTGGGCCCCTACGAGTACACCGGGGGGGCCCTCTCTTACTGTCTAGCCCTCTTTTTGCGCTACGAAAGTTGGCGCTGTCTATGGGGACCGGTAGGAAAGTCAAGCATAGCTCAGTTCCAAAAGCACTAGAATGGCCCCTCGGAAAGCTGCGCTCAAAGTGTTCGTGACCGAGGCTGTCGTGGAAGCGGCAGCACCTAGCACCCCGAGGGCTAAGCGAAGCAAGACCTCTGAGGCAGCGGCGACCGCCACCTGGGCCACAAAAGAAGAAACTAACAATTTCACGCACATAAACATCATTAGGGCGAAGTGCAGAACAATGCCCCCGCGGGCCAGCCAACATTGCAAAGCACCAGCTGTCCCGTTGCAGCCCCTCTCCCCGGTGTGGCCCTTCGCCCGCTGGGGACTCGATATCATCAGCCCGTTCTCAGCAGCCAAGGGCAACCTCCGCTTTGCCTTCGTCGCCATTGAGTACTTCTCCAGATGGGTAGAGGCTGAGCTAGTCGCCAAAATCACGGCTGCAGTGGCATAACGCTTCGCATGGAAGAACACCGTGTGCCAATATGGGGTACCCCATGACATCGTCACCGACAACGGCACCCAATTTGATTCTGCGCTTTCCGAACATTCTATCAGAACATCGGCACCACAATATGCTTCGCGTCTGTCGGCCACCCCGAATCGAACGGGGCGATCGAGCGAGCCAACAACCTGTTAGCAGGACTAACCAAGCACCTCGTGAGCTTGCCGAAGGGGCTCTAGCTCGACAAGCTCCAAAAGGCTTTATGGGCACTCCACACATCACTGACAAGGGTCACAGACTTATCCCCATTCAAACTCATATTCGGATATGAAGCAATGACCCCAGGCCAGTTCGTGACACAGTCCCTCCGACCAACCAAGAGAAGGAGCCTCGCGGACCACAACACGTCACTAGACCTCCTGGAGGAGCACGGAGTTCAGGCCATTTCAACAATGGCAAAGTACGCCGAAGGGGTCGCGAAGGTATACATACAACAGGAAGGTCAGAATCTGCACTTTGGCACCAGGTGATATGGTGCTCAAGCGAATGACAAATGCCATAGCGCTAGGAAAGCTAGAGTCCAAATGGGAAGGGCCCTACATCATCACTCGAAGCACAAGAACGGGCTCCTACTACATCGCAACACCCGAAAGACAGTAACTAGATCATACATGGAACGCCATGAGCCTCCGAAAATTTTATCCGTAGGGGATATGTAAACACCAGCTGCGCTCGGACAGCTGCTCCCCACCGGTTTTGTACGGCAGGAGCTTGTATGTGTAATGTAACGACATTTTGGCACCAGCTTGTCAAATTACAAACAGACACCGCGCATGGCCTATGGCCTCGGTGCACACCGTAGCCCTCCGCAGACACAAGTGTATAAACAGGCACCACGCATGGCCTACGGCTCCGGTGCACATCGTAGCCCTCTGCAAGAACGAGTGTATAAATAGACACCGCGCATGCCCTACGGCCCCGGTGCACACCATAGCCTTCCGCAGGCACGAGTGTATGAACATACACCATACATGGCATATGACCCCGGTGCACGCCGTAGCCCTCCGTAGGCACGAGTGTATAGACAAACACCGGGCATGCCCTACGGCCCCGGTATACACCGTAGCCCTCTGCAGGCATAAGTGTATAAAACAGACACCGCGTATGGCCTACGGCCCCGGTGCACACCGTAGCCCTCTGCAGACACGGGTGTATAAATAGACACCGCGCATGTCCTATGGCCCCTGTGCACACCAGACAAAGTGGTGTAGCCACATGCTTTATTTATAACAAATCTGAAGTACACAACAGACACACATAGCCACCGCAGGAGACTAACGACGAAGCCTTTCCTACACGTCACACGACAACCTCTTCAAGCGATAAAATAAAACAACACCAATCAACGACACACTACAACCCCACACAAATAGTACACATTGCAGCCCCGTGGCGCTAGGGCACAAAGTCCCACTCCTCCGCCCTGACTGCCCACGCAAGAAGCTCCTCATCCGATGCCCCGATAGCTACAAGGTGCTGGTGCTCCCTCTCTGCATCACACAAGGATCTCGAGGACTCCCCTGTAGTAGCCTCTGGCGGTGAGGTGGCCGAATAGCAGATGAGGCCATCGGTTCCTCCGTCGCGAAAACAACCCCCTGTTGCTCCTAGAAAGCGCGAATCTCATCGCACGCCCTCGCAGCCTTGCGCTCCCGGAAGAGCCGAAAATGCTCCATCGACCCCTCCGGATTAGCCAGCTTCCATCGTTACCACATCGCGCCATGATACACGACCCCTCGATAGCAGAGTTGCAGAGGCTAGATGGAGAGAAGATTCTGTCATCCTTCGTACCGCAGGGGACGGTGACTTTTATCATCCGCCCTCTGGGAGGGCGAGGCCTCCGTCGAGCGGCGCGTCGGAACCGAACCGGCCAGACCTAAGCAAAGCTATAAACGACGCAACCAAAGACTCCGTTGCAATACAATTTGCAACTTTCTTTTCATTCAAAATTGGAGGTCATTACAAAAAAAATAGCAACCCCCTCCCACCAACCTCCGCTCGGGCACAAAAGCCGGAGCGGGGTAAAAAAAAGAGGAGCCTACAAAAGTTCTACGGTTGGAATTGTTGCAGTAGGGCGGAGGGTCACACCTTATCATCAGTGGTGGCCCCCCGCTAGCCAACGCCTGCGTTCACATCCGCAGCCTTGCCCATCTCCTTCTAGCCCAGCACTAGGCGAAGGGAATCCATCGCTGCCTCACGGTCATGCGGCACCCAGAAGGCTTGAGCGAAGGCCTTGGTTGCCATCCACACACGCCGATGGTCGGCAGCAATCTCCATGCTGGAGCCACGGGCAAGGAACGCGCGCCGAGGGCATCAACATGCCCACAGACAGTCCTCTGCAGTGACACGAAGGCTGTCGTCCAAGCCGCCTTCGCGCAATGGTTGACATAGGCTCACGCGGCGGGCAGGCAGATCTCCCCAGCGCGTCGGAGACGGTTGAGCGTCAGGTCCACCTGCGCAGGGGTATGCTTCCGAGGTGGTGGCACGACTTTGAGCTCGATCACGGTGTTTTCCAGCGATTCCATGGCATCCCAGGTAATGTGCGACACCGTCTCGGAGAACTGACGCCCACCTCGATCTCCACCTCGAGATCCTTGTAGGTGCCCTAAAGTGTCTACACCTCCTCGCGAAGGTTGTGGCACTCTTTCTCCAGCTCAGCAACCCGCGCCTCTAGCCCCTTTGCCCTTTCAACGAGAGCCCGGCGCTTGGAGCAAAGTGACTCGTTTCGCGCATGCTTCGAGTCGACCCACTCTTGTATCTTCGCATAGCCGTGGCGAATATCCCCTCGAGCGTGCGTGACAACATCAGAGTCTATGCGAAGTGCACCTTCATCAACGAAAAAATATCTATACATTAATGAGCGAATGATGAAAAGATCGTCTGAACTTACCCTATCGGCGTTTGCCTCGATTGACCTGAACATCCGATGCGTAGGCATGCTTTCAAAGAGCCGCTACACCAACGACGGGGCAGCGAAGCGAGCCACCTCCTCGCATACAACGGCCGCACCAGGGCTAACCTTGAAGTCGTTGGTGCACAGCGAACCAAGATCCATCGTAACAGCGGCCCCGGAGGCGTCAGCGGCTGGGGCCACCTCCTCCCCAGATCCCCTGATGCCGGAACTCTCGCCATCCCCACCATCGTCAGAGTCGCCCTCCGACCCCCCCCTCCCCCGGCGCTAGAACCACCACCCTCGACATTCCGTTGCTCACCGCTGAAAAAACACAAGTCAGTACGGCAGCGACAACCAGATGAAACGTAACAAGAACCTACCAATCGCATCCTAAGCGGCGACGGGATCCCCCACTAGGGTATCCTCGGACTCTCGACCGTAGACGTGCAAAGGCGTCCTAGCAGAGGATTCCTCGAGGGCTAGGCTCGCCACGCGAAATGAGCCAACCACCCTAGCCGCCCTGGGGACCAACGTAACGGGCACCGGAGGAATCGCTCGCGCCCCCGAGGAAGAGCTCGTCGATCTCACATGCTCGACTCGCCCCGTGGGACCACAAGCTACCTTCGGAGGGCGTATCACCGAATCCACCCTTGTGCAGTGGGAGCCATCGGCACCCGCAGGTTGCAACACACTACAAGGGCACCGCGCCGATCGGCCCCATGGTGTTCAGCTCCTCCGTCACCTGGATTTTCTTCTCCCACCTCTCGTCAGGGTCGGGTCGCTCCACCCGGTGGACAGCCGGGTCCGAGTACGCACGGTTCAAACGAGGCTCCCGTACCATGAGCCCCCGCTTCGCGTGCTCCTCCCTTGTATAGGGGCCCAGGAGCTGCTTTGCTACCCGCACAGCCTCGTCGATTGGTAGCACTGTGCGACCCCTTTAAGAGAAGAAATATTTATATGGATAACGGTCGGTATACATGCGTGTGACTAGACGAGCAAAGCAGTGATACTTACCATCCTCGCCATCCGATAGATCGAACAAAGGGACATTTCCCTTCGCCGTGCCAAGCTTGACATTCCATCCCCGCACAAGCGGTCACAGCCAAAGTGTGCATAATTCATCCACAAGATCCCTCGTGGAGAGCCTCCGCGTCACACTCAGCAGCAACTGCAAAAGCGCCTCCTCCCTCGACATCAGCTCGATCTCCGAACAAGGGGTGAGCTGGATAGGCCCTCCGGTCGACCGTAGGCCGTCGACCGACGGGGACTTGTGGTAAAACCACCTCCGCGTCCAGTCTGTCTCCCATCTATTTGGAGACGCGGGAGCCTGCAGGTACCGAAGACAACGTGCCATGGACTAAAAATTAAAGCTCCCAAAATTAGGTGTCTCACCAGTGTCCTTCTTCTTCGGCTGACACCGCCCGTCGTGAAGATAAGCGAATAGCCGACCCTCCCCGCTCACCCCGGCCGACCGCATCACCCACTCGAACACGCCGAGCTTCACAATCGAGTTAGGCGTTAGCTATGCCAGTTCCACCCGATATAGCTGAAGAACGCGTGCCACTAGCTCCACACAAGGGAACCAAAGACCGGCATCAAAAAAAGCAACGAACACGACAGCCTCGTTGTCCCGGGGCTCCGGCACCGTCTCCGAACCGGGGGCTCGCACCAACAGAAACTCGGTTATCTTACCATCATCCCGTAGGATGCACAGGACTCGCGGAGTCACCGACGACCGGCCAAGCTCGTCGGTGTAGACCACCGGCCCTCCACCATCTCGAGGGCGCTTCGTCATTAAGCAGTGTTAAAGACAAGCACCGAAGACACTCGAAGGAAGAGCACACAATAATAAGGGAGGCTAGGGTTTCCAGGATGGAGGAAAATGCCAGGGGGACGATGCACCCCCTATTTATAGTCGCACCTAGCCTGTGAAACAACAAGGTGCGAAAGACAAAGAGCCACACGCCAATCATCCATCGACACGTGTGCCCTAACCGAAGCAACGGTTACGTTCCATTATACCGCACAGCGCCCGATCAAACGCCGTCAGAACACGAAACCGGAGCAAGCGCCATCAAGACTGTCGGCGAACCAGTCGAAGGTCACTCGGGTTTCCGGTAACCAGAAACACAAGTGGTTCCACTAGAACAAGCGAACCAAGGAGCAACACGCCGCAGGGGGCAGCGTAAAAACACTTCGCCATATCGAAGGGGACGATGTGCCTGGACCCTTCGGGAAACACGACGCGGTTTAAGCCTTGACAAAGCATGACCTCGACTGCAAGGGGCTTGTCGTGAGGGCAGCCCCACCGGCCCCAACGACCCCGCGAAGCCCGCAATATAAACCCTGCAACCCACAAGCACGGAGGCCCCCCCGGGGGGCACCAGGGGTCCCTTCGGGGATGCTCCGGGACGGACTCGGAGCCCCCCGAAGGGTCCCCGAAGTCCCGAGAGGCTCAAAGCAATGGGTCCTCCGGGGTCACCTCGGGGAAGGTCCGAAGCCGTCCCGAAGGATTCCCGGGCCACCGCGAGGCCCGAAGCAGCAGGCCCTCCGGGACCACCTCGGGGAAGGTCCGAAGTTGTCCCGAAGGGTCACCAAGGCACCGCGAGGTCTGAAGCATAAGGCCCTCCGGGACCACCTCGGGGAAGGTCCGAACCCACCCGAAGGGTCCCCAAGGCAACGCGAGACCCGAAGCAGCAGGCCCTCCGGGACCACCTCAGGAGGCCCAGTCACCTCTTCAGCGTGCTCCAGGAGAAACCTGAAGGTGAAGCACTTCGGACGCTAATGGACCAGGTGCACCAGTCAGGTGAACCAGGCCCAGAGAAACC
Source organism: Hsuehochloa calcarea (assembly GCA_036346395.1). Classification (NCBI taxonomy): domain Eukaryota; kingdom Viridiplantae; phylum Streptophyta; class Magnoliopsida; order Poales; family Poaceae; genus Hsuehochloa; species Hsuehochloa calcarea. The sequence goes on along the minus strand of CM070604.1, from coordinate 53,508,116 downwards.
TACCGTGGGCCAGGGCCTACGCGTAAAGGGGGGAAATTCCATGTAGTCCCTACGCATATAGCACATCTATAGGGTTATGACAGTAATGTAAGTAACACTGTTTTAGGAGACTATAAATAGGGGTTTGCCGCCTCGTGCAAGGGAGAGATCCAGGTTTTTGGAGCAGTCAATACACCTATTTTCCCTAATAGCTGGTCCCTTCTCTTGAGGATCCTACGAGTACACCGGGGTATCATTATCTTATTGTCTAACCCTCTTTTTTTGTATGATACATATAATTCTTTACTTATCGGGCAAATAGACACGAGCGTAGTAAACTACACCGGTGTGCGCTTCACCCAATTACCTGTCGTTAGGGATGAAAACGGATCGGATAGTTTTCGATCGATCCGGACGAAAACGGATTTGGATTGTCTCGGATCGGATTTTTCTCGGATAATTTTCGGATCGGAAACGGATTCGGATTTTTTTGTCGGAAACTGAAACAAATACAGTAGGCATGCTATCCTGCGGATACGGATACAGATACGGATTATCCGGATAAGACCAAGTCCGGATATCCGGATTTTGGCCCAATAGAAGAGGATTTCAGCCCAAAAGAGAAAATAAGATTTTAATAGATTTTCGAATTTCAGAAAATGCAACAAATCAAATAGCTTTTTAGAAAATAGCAAATAGAGTTAAAAAAAATTCTAGAAAAAATCACAAAAAATTCCTTAAATTATTTTGAACTTAATAAAATTAATTTCAAGTTAAAGTTGATTTTTATTTTTGCACATAAACTATTTTTAATTTCTGAAAAATATGAACAACCTTTTGAAATCCAGAAAATTCAAGAAATTATTATTTTTATTATTTTCACTTTAAATACAATAAAATCCCATAAATCTCAATAATTTTTTTTTGTCATTGAAAAATAGGAAATTAAATAATTGACTTTATTTTATTATTTTTTCCCTTTTTAACCAATAAAACTATTTTAAATATCAGAAAATCTAATAAAATAATAAATTTATTAATTTTATTTTTGGGAACATTCTCTAGGATATTACAGTCATTTGTTTATAGATTAACCATCTAGCTTGATCAATGTTAGTGTGAACTAATTTTTATGTATGTGATGAACTAAGTGTGAATATGTGATGACTTTGACTTTGTAAGTTATGATTTATAAGCTAAATATGGTAAACTAAGTGTTATGTTTATGATGGACTAGTTAATGCAACTTGCTAGTGCCAATGTTATGTGTGGTTGCTGAAAATATGAACAATTCATGAATGTTTGCATCAAATAAACTAGTTATATGTTTTCGTTAATTTCTGGCATACAATTTAAGGGGTTTTCATGTTCTAAAAAATATCTGCGACCTTATTCGTTTCAATTCGTATTCGCTCTCTGTTCGTATTCGATATTATTCGTATCTGTATTCGTATTCGAATTCGAAAAAAATATATAAAAACAAATATAACAGAATCATTATCCGTCCATACCTGATCCATTTTTACCCTTATCTGTCGTCACATTCCCTAAGCCACGAGCCCACGGCCCACCGTCCCATTTGGCCATTCGCAATCCCTCCCGCACTCGCTCGGTCGCTCTGGATCCCTCCCAAATACTCTTCTCCTCGCTTCCTCCAGTAGTCCAGCCGCCGCTGCCCGCCTCCCTCCCTCCCATGGTCGTCGTTGCCGCTCGCCTCCCTCCCTCCAATGGTCGTCGTTGCCGCTCGCCTCCTCCCTCCCATGGCCGCTGGGTATTGGAAGAAGTGAGGGATATCGCCTGGGTTGGAGTGATGAAATATTAGGCTTTGATTGTGGTGGGCAGCAGTGGGTTTCTGAAACCTGCTTCCCTACGGGAACCCTAGCAAATCTAAGTATGAAGGATTTGGATTACACAGAGGAGTTGCTGCAGTTGATTGAGAAGGAAGATATACCCCAACCTGCACTATACTATACCCGCACCTGCACCTATTGAGCAGCGTTGGACTGCCTGCAGCAAGAGTCCCATGAGCCCAGCATTCAGCTCTAAAGAAGATGACATATTTTCATGGGTAATTTGCTCTTATACAATACCTTTTTTGTAATCTATAGGTGGTCTTTCTGATAATTTGTACTGTCATATTGTCATGGGAAAATCTCTCTTGCTACTTTGACAAATGTATGGGGAAATCTTTTCTTCAGTGTAGATGATCTGTGGACTATTTTTTTTTGGGATTTTTTACCGTGTTCCTGTAAAACCTTCTCCACTTCTTGAGATGTTGTAGTTGCCTTTCCCCCCCTTCTGTTCAGTTGTTGCAAAAAATTGTCACAAGGTCTTATGCAGTACTTAACCTTAGTGACCGACGTACTGTGATTTATGCAATGCAGGTTGGTATAATAATGTACCTACCAGCACCGGATGCTCGCCAAAGGAAGGAAATTACAGAGGAGTTCTTTAGTTACAGAAGTCTGACGCAAACGAGTCTATGGGATGATTATTCTGCATATGAACACTGGGCCAAAATTGAGGTGCCAACTTTTACTGCTGGTTGCAAGATCTGTGTAGCTATTATTTTCTGTTTGCTAGTAGTTCTTTGCTGCAGATATGGTCGAAATTAACATTAGGCTTGTTAATTTGGAGAGAATGACATGTTCTCTTGCATGCATTGCAGTGGCCCAGCTGCTTTCGTTTGCTCAATTGCGTACCTATTGATTATTGTTTCTCCATTCCTCCCTAGGTTCCAAAGGACAAGGATGAGCTTGCTGAACTCCAGACTAGGTTGAGGAAGCGTTTCCCCGTTGATGCATATAACAAGGCACGCATGGAGCTTGATCCTAATAAGGTTCTCTCCAATGCAAAGTTGGAGAAGCTGTTCCAGTAAGGGAGACTGTTCAACATGCAAAGTAAGGGTGTGCTTATTGATGGAAATGCTGAAGACACAGTGCTTGTCATCATGTGTATTATTTGTTGGGGAAGGCAGTCAAGATACTCAAGCAAGCTCGGTTCTGTCGTTGATACATACTTGATCAAAAGCCAAAATTACCATACTGGGCTGGTGGTGGCTTACATGATTAGACATTCAAAGTTAATTTCCTTGTAAAACTTGTTTTGTTAATTTCCGTAGTGTGAAAAGATGAGCAAGATCTTACCGTAAGTTACACTCCATGGAGAATAGAGTAAAATGAAAGTGTAGTACAGAAATGCTTCACGGAATGATAAGCTAAACCTATATAGATTATGAAGTTCAACTCCATGGAGAAAGTTTGTAATGTGTAAAGATTTAAAATGGCTTCACAGCACTAAAATTAGTTGATAGTTGATGTGTGAATGTCAATATGTGATGCATTGTTCGCGGGTACACGGGCATACCTCCGGGCATGGGCGAGGTTCTTCGCGGGTATACCCGTGAGGGAAATCGGGATCGCAGGTATGGGTATGGGCAAGCACTATCCATATTCGCCGCGCACGATTGCCATCCCTCTGCTACTCCGTCGGTGTTGATTTTTTTTTTCCAGGAATAACTCTAGTTTTCTTTAGTTTTTTTTTTCTATTTTTCCTTCCTATATTAAAATTTTATAGTTTTGTTCTTCTTTGATGAGTTCTTAGCCTGATTTTGTTTACCCACTTTGGGTTTCATCGGATTGACTTATGTGGACGACGATGGCGATGCCTACACCGGAAATCGACATTAGGTTGAGAGGGATGCAAAATAAAATCACCTATGATTTTCTTCCGACGAAAAACACCGCTACCGAGGTGTAGGTCCTACACATCAATGGAGATTACCGACAATCTACTTCCCACTGCCGTGTTTGTCGGCAATTAAGACACCGTTGTAAAATACGGAGTCAATGACGAGGAAGATAAAGAAGTCTAACACGTTCGTCGAACCCAAGGACTAGATGGTGATGTATTGTTCTTTTACGATATTCAATGTAAAAATTGGGTACTCGTGTACTTTACTCATTGTGAACCCAAGGATTAGATGATGATATATTGTTATTTTACCATCTTCAATGTAAAAATTGGGCACTCATGTACTTTACTCATTGTGTTATTAATATAAATCGGATGATTTCTCTATTAAAAAAAACTCATCGCATTCAAATCTTCGGCCCCATTTTGAATGCGGGTTTTTCTTATTCCGATTCTTATAAGAAATGAACTGTTTCCTGCAAAGTTCTTGCGTTTTAAACAAGGAATTTGCTTGACTATAATATTGCCCAGGTTCTTGATATTGTTGTTGAGTTGCATTCCGTGTACTATACCGTTCGGTTACTGCAAATTAACGCTGAAGATTTCAGGCTATTGAAACAAGACGACCCTTGAGTTTCTGCTCGTGCTGTCATATTGTTGGTGCTGCATCAAACTTCTTGCATGCTTGCCTGTCATTTGTGTACTAGCACATACAATGCGTTGGTTATCTCTCACCTGCAAATGTGCTAGCTCGCTGCAGGTTTTTATGTTTCAAAGAGATGCCTTTTATTTCTTTCTCTCTCTCTTTTTTTTTGTGGGGGTGTGGGGGGCATGAATAGAGTACAGAAGAAAAATGCACCTGTTTATTTATGCAATACAGTTCTGAGTTTGCTGTAAAAAAATTACGGGATATATTAGACTACGATCTGCAGTCAGGAGAGAACATCGATCCTGCCACTGCAGAGGGTATTTGTACAAGCAAATTGAGAAACCACAAATTTTGAAGAGCAGGGGAAACTTGAGTGCAGTGCAAAGTGTCAGTTAGCAACTGGAGCATGACATTACCAGACATGGAAGATCCTCCTAGCTAAGGACACAGGATTGCTTTTAACGAATCGTTTAAGTACAATTAATACATTCAGAATAACAAGAATAACACATGTCAACTCATCTCACGGCAGCTAAGCAATCCCAACAGAACAACCTTTTGCCTGCAAGCTAAACTTAACTTGGTGACTCAATCTCGAGACGATAGAATGCAACATACATAGCAAAATTCTCATGGCAGATCCCTACTGTAGCACTGAAGAAGCTCAAGCAGTGAAGGCAGCAAATCAATCAGTACAAGCTAAACCCGAGAGACTGGCTGACGAGGATGCCAAGCCCCATCGATATCGCCACGAGCGAGGCAGCCCATGTCAACTTCTCCGTGATCCTAGGAACCCTCTCCTTCAGCGCCTCCGTACACGAGCCGATCAGGACGGTGTAGCTCCCCATGGCGACCACGGTTCCGACGAGAAACATTCCAAGAAACGCGGCGCCGGCCACGCGCGAAGGGAGGGCGAGCGCCGGCAGGACCATCATGAGCGCGTCCGGCTGCAGGCCGTGGACGATCCCGGTGGCGAAGGTGGCGAAGCTGATCTTCTTCTTGCCGCCGCCGCTCGGCAGCGCCTCAAGGGGAAGGCGATCGATCGTGCCCACGTCGCACTCGCCGTTCTCCAGCGCGACGCACGGCGTCGGCACCTCGGTGGCCTCCCTGATCCCGAGGGCGCCGATGACGAGCAGCGTGAGGCCGACGACCCTGGTGCCCCACGTGCGGATGACCTCGATGTGGAGGCGGTCCTTGAGGCTGAGGAAGAGCAGGCCGAAGATCACCTGGCCGGCGTCGTGGCCGCAGCCCCAGAGCGCGCCGACGACGGCGCTCTCCACCCTCGACCTCCCGATGGAGAGAGGAGCCAGCGCGGCGAGGTGGTCCGGGCCGGAGAGGGTGTGCAGGCAGCCGGCAAGGAAGCCGGTCCACGCGCTGCTGAGCAACTCCGACTTGAACATGCTTGTGCTCGCTTTGGCAGCAGGGTGGAACGATGCTAAGGCAGGCGGTGCCATGGCTGGCTGGATGAGCGCCAGAACGAGAGCTGATAGCAGAGTGACAACCGCAGCATAAGTGACCTGTGAGAGTGCAGGAGCCAAACAAACATCTGAGCCTAGATTGCACAGACAAGATGCTAAGAATTGAAAACCCGCCAAGTATATTATTACACGCAAGAGGTAAATTTAATCACATCTCGTCATTTGTTCCCACGGTTCTTCTTTGCTAAGCAAAATTTGAATTCCTTTTTTCTGTTGTTTCACTCATGAGTCATGATATAATTCTTCATTCTTCGTCTACCTTCCAATTTTTTCTAAACAAAAAGGAGAGAAAAGTTTCATTAGTTTTCAGTGGAAAAAAAGACAGCACGCACCACAAACGCATAATAACCACATAGAATTCCAGTTCTCCATTCCATTGTTCCCTTCCTGATTGCTCTTACTTGGCTAATTCTAGGAAGAAATTCGAGTCACCGGCCAGCCTAGCTACTTGGCATGCAAGAACTCAGGCAAAAAAAAGCAGCGTCTTTTCTTTTCTTTGCACCACGAAATTTCGCAGACCAACGCAAATTAGTGCGATGGGTAGTGCGTTGTTGCCGGGAACCAGAGCACGCGCGTACCTTTTGAAATAAGCGGCAGCGGAAGCCATCCACCGGAGGCTCCTCGGCGGAGGCGACAGGCTCATCCTCCGCCAGCACGGGATTCGCCGAGCGAGAGCCGGAGGCCGCGGGAACCGGAGCTAATTGCGGGTGGTGCCTGGAGAGGAGCGACGACGCGAGAGGCGGCAGCCTGAGCCCGCCGCGGTGGAGCGGGGTCGCCGGCGCGAAGGACGGCCTGAGCGCGGAGGCAAGGCCGCGGGGCCTGGAGGAGGCGGAGATGGGCGCGCGCGGGAGGAGCGGCGAAGAGATAAGCCTCTCCATGGCTGCTGCTGCGGGTACGGTGTCCGTTGCTCCCGCGGGATGGATGGGGTGGGACGGAGCGACGGATTTGGGGGGCTGGGTATGGCCGCGCGGAGCCAATCTCCTCCATCCATGCCTTGCCTTGGGATTCGTGCGTTCTGGCCTGGTGGGCCGAAAAGAGCCCATCATTGTACTCTCGATCCGGATTATTTGTATTACTGCAGAGCACCACTGCACAAATTCACTTATAAGAACAGTGAGCTATCGCAGCACTGGAGCAAATCACTGTAAAAAAACTGTACATCTCTGTCGTTGCTAGTTGGATCCCGAACCATGTATTCCTCCACTTGGCGAGTGAGCAGGTTGAAGGGTTAAATCCACTGTATCAACAACATTGTCATATAATCAGACCACCGACTCCAACAACCCGGCGAATACCACAACAAGTCCCTCGAGGGCCAAGAGCCGGAGGCGCAACTAGGAGCCCCGGAGGATACCAAGTACGCCTTCGAGAGGGCCTTAGAGGGCGCGCAAAGGCCACCAAAAAGACCCCTGAGGGCTAGGAGCCAGAGGCGCGATTAGGAGCATCTGAAGGGTACCAAGTACACATTCGGGAGCGCTCCGGAGGGCGCGCGAAGGCCACCAAAAGACCTCCGAGGGCCATAGGCAGAAGGCACGCTCCCTCCTCCCCTCCCCAAAGGGTACTGTGAGTAACTTCGGAAGGGCCGAAGGGTGCGAGAAGACTGGTGAGCACCACACAAATAGGAATGAGGAGGCCTCCGGGACCTCTGCCTGGGGCCACCCCGTGAGCACCGAAGGGTGACCGAGGCCTCTCGGCCCGGAGGCACCCTACACGGTGCGAGGGGAAAGGAGTACCAGTGGCTCACACATATCTACCAGATGGACCAGTACTAGGAGGATCAGAATGAATATATGAATTGAATCAGAATTCAACAACATATCAAAACTCGAATTATCCAATCATATGGAATTATTTATGATAAATCTATCAATAGACTATACAAAGATCATTAGGCAATTACTAATTCAACCATATCATAATGAAGGATAACATCAACCATCAAACTCCATTTATTACAATCCAATATTTATCAAATGAAAGGTAATGACAAATTCATTTAGTTAAAAAGTGAATAATGTGAAGTGAATGAAGTGATCCGTGACTATTCCTTCCCAAGCATGCCGTCCTCATTGTTTACCTAAATAAATAAACACAGTAATAATGAGTCCACGACTCAACAAGTACAACAGAATAACATGAACAACAATGAATAAGAATCTGACAGTCACGGTACAGAATAATAATGTAGAATGGCAGAAATCATATGAATGAATGGAATGCATGACCTCCTCTTCTGCTTATACCGGTATAGCCAGTGAACACCCGTCGATGTTCACTCATGCCCGCATTATCCAAAATACGGGGATCCAATGCCCGTTTGAAGAATGTTTCATAACGGGGATCCACTTTGCCCACATTGGAATGATGGGTTTTACATGCCCATTTTGGAATGATAGGTCTTTACATTCTATTTTCGTGGGTGAAACATGAACAATGAATGAATTCATAGATATGAAAGACATAATCTTAAGAAGCATGGATTAACATCCATGAAAAGAAACAGAAATTATTGGAATTACTCGAAATCCATAGATCTTAATCATAGCATGAGCATCAAGCATTACAAACATATAACAATCAATACATTTTTTCAATGTATTTGACCATGTTGGAATGATGGGACTTCACCACTCCCGTGGGTGGAACATGAATGGATGTACGAATGAATATGTTGAACGTAAACATATTATCGAAGAATTATGGTATAACAATTACGAAGGGAAAACAAGTAATACCGGAATTATCCATTGCACATTCATCAACCAAGTGGAACAAATAGCAATCAAGACAATTCAATTGTACCTGCCTCAACCGTGCGAAGATTGATGACGTGACAAGGGTGCTGCCCTCGAAACCACACCATCGCCTGAACAATTTTAACAACCCTAATAAAATAGTAATTCAGGGCATAACATTGCTAGAAACAAATACTGACAGGTTACGCTCCCTAACGCAGCCCAAAACGTCAACTCTCATAAACATCAAACTGTCGCAAAATGGGACAGTCCCCTTATAAAAATCATAACTTTAAGTAGGGTTATCCAAATTTAGTGATCTTTAATCCCCTGGAAAGCTTGCAAATTTTCCCATAAAAACATAGTTGGCAAGGTTCCCAAATTCTGCACTCTTCTACCCCTTCTAAACATGTTAATCAGCCTATAAAAATCACGTCAGATGTTCTGGACAACTAAAACTTACGTAACTTCCCGTACAGAACTCCAAAAAAAATATGATCTTTAGCTCTCTGGAATTCCTACGAAAATATCTACAACTTTTGTATTGGTGCAATCCTCTAACAAACTCATTATCTAATTCTTATTAAATAATTTCTACGATCTGTCAGAATCCCGACAGAAACCTGGAACATCAACAATGGAAAATTCATAACTCGAGATCCCCAACTCTAAATTAAGTTATCTAGGACTCTATGGAAAGCTAGCGACGGAACCTACAACTCTCTGGAAGACCCTAACCTCGGATTCGGACTCTAGCTACGCGAAACATGACGAACAAACAGATTGCAGAATTGTGAACCTACGCACAACAGCACAACGAAAATCTAATCGGTAAAAACTAAAGATCAAACCGGCCTCAACCAGTGGGGAGATCATCGTTACCCCTTGAAGGCGTGGCCGAGGCTCACTGAAGATCTCACACGAGGAACCCCGCCTTCCCGGTCCTTCTGCTTCTCACCCTCGATTGGTGCAACCTAGCTTCTCCCTCCTTTGCAGCCCTGGACAACAACGAGGAAGAAGCACCGAGGGAGAGGATCCGCGCTGGGGATCTGCCGAACCAGGGAGGAGATGACCTAGAGGGAGGGGTGCGCAAGGGGGGAGGGGAGAGTGGCGGCTCAAGAGGGTGAGGGGAGGAGGCGGCTAGGGGTGAGTGGAGGGGGGTGGCTAGGGTTTAGGGGGGAGGGGCACCCCCTTGGCCGGCCCCCGCATGGGCCTCCTGGACCGTGGTCCAAGGCCCAAGTTGGCTGTTTTCGCGAACCCCCCTTGCAACTTCTGAAAATTCCAATTTTTCACTTACTTCTTTCTCCCGAATACTCTTCTAATCGTCCGAAAAAATTTTGGGGTACTACACATGAATTTTACGACGCGTCCCTTTGGAAAGAGCTAATTAAACAAATGGCCCTCTAAATCTTTAACTGGCTTGCTAATTTTCAGTTGCCTGGATTTTTTTAATATCTATCAGTCACTTACAATTGCATAGTACTAAGCTTAAAATTGCAGTACCAAATGATGTGCAATTTTAGCACAGCTCTACTGTAACTTCTAGTTCTATTTATTTTTGTTTTTGTAGGGTTTACTTAAATTTACTTTTGTTTAGTTTAGATTTTTTTTTTGTATTTGTAGGGTTCATCTACATTTACTTTTGTCTAGTTTAGATTTTTTTGGTCTCAACACATAAACTTGTTGTATCTATTAAATCAAAATCCCACGACTAAGAAAATGACTGATCATTCTACGCGCTAATCAAAACATCATTCTGCACAGCTTTTGATCGAGCAATCTACGCGCGTACACTCCCAATTAGATTAGCGCTAGGTTTTCTGCTACTAGGACCTTTTGTTAGTTATATGCGCTCGTCTTACTAATAATATCATGGCATTTTTTTTTGCGTCGCACAGCAGAATGATGTTTGAATCAGAACCCCAACGAGACCCTTGGTAGTACCTAGATAAGTATTCTTTTGCTTTTATGGACCATGCTCGGATGTATAACATATAATGCTTACACATCGCTTACCTGATCGCTACTGCGATACTCCTGTGTATGATCACCACCACCAAAACTGCATTTGCAGTCATTTTCTTTTGCTGTTTAAACTTTAGAATTTGGATACTTCAAATATCTCAATATCTTGGACGATTAGCCTACGTTGTTGAGATTACACTTGAAAAAAAAATGATGCCCTTTAATCTATTTTATTTTGCAGCTGAGCTTTTTGTTAATGGGGAGATTGTTCAGAAGCCTCCGGAGAGGCCGAGGCCTGTAAAGTAGAGAGCAGCAGATAGGCCTAGGCACAATGACATGACTCGCTATGCACGGAGGAGGGAGAACCAACGGTGAGGTGGGGTGATATAGGAAGGAAATTTGCGCTCTTCCCATCAGTCGTTGGATCGGCTCTCTCAAAACGATCCAACGGCTGATGGGAGGCCCTCACCCATCACATTTTTTTCCAGTGATCAAACAGAAGACCAAATAACAAGCCGGGCGGTTTCAAATCCCAAATTAAAGGACAATACCATCGACTGAATGGAACAATCTACCAGTTGCATGTTTCTGGTGTTGCTATTTTCATGTTGGTGATCGCCCATCTTGGATACATACTCTGTAATTACTAGAGAGAGCTTGAAAGTACCTGACTTGGGAATGCATTGTTGCTGGTCACTCTGCAGCCATGTGCACTTGTAAATCTGGTTTGAACTGCAACTTACAATAGACTAAGTACTATTGAGGAATTCATTACTAGTGGTTTTTAGTAGAATTTTCCTTTGTGCTCCTGAGATCAGTAGTGCAGTAGGATAATTGTCATCACATGCTGTCATGCCAAGTAAGACTGCAAGAAAAGAAGTGATTCCCAGTGTTTGTTGTTAAGCCTCAGTTTTTGCAGGTTGCAAGTACAATTCGATGATCTTTTCCTGGGAGAAATACCTACCCCTTCCCCGCGGAGAAGCCTTGAGCATCAGCAAGCTGCTGCAACCTGCTCTGCCCCGGCCCTCGCCGGATCAGGCAGATTGCAGGCGACGCCCAGCCAGCAGGCCATCCGACCGGCCCAAGCCCAACCTTCCCTCTTGCGCCCCCCTAACCCTAACCTCTCGTTTCCGTTCCCCAGTCCCCAGACCCCACTCGCCCGCCGCCGCAGTCCCCAGCTCCCCACCCGGTGGAGGCGAGCTCGCCCCAGTCCCCAGCTCCCCACCCGCCCGCTGCCCAGACACCCACTCGCTCGCCCCGAATCCCTGATCCCCTCGCGCCGTCACGCGACGCTGCCACTGCCGCCGACGCGAACACCACGGAGCACGCCAGGATCAGGAGACTCAGCGCCGCCAACCGGGCTTCAGCCGCCTGACGCCTCCCCCGGACCTGCCCCTGCCCGCCTCCGTCCGGCCAGAGGCCAGAGCTTGTGCGGACCGGACCGGACGTCAGGTTTTTGTTGAGAAACTTGAAGATAACTTTGTTTGATGTTGAATGTGCACCGATGTTTGATGTTTGATCAGATGATCTGGAGCTGATGTTTGATGTTGAAGATAACTTTTTTTGAACGAAACTTTGATCAGCTTATTTTGGAGCTGATGTTTGATGTTAGCTGTTGAAGATAACTTTTTTTTAACGAAATTTCGGTTATAACTAGAATTTAATCCTGGGTCCGCCACTGCTCCTCCCCAGCCAAGCCCTGAGAGAGGGAGCCCAAGATCGCGGAGGAGAGGAGGGAGCTCGATTATCCTAGTGAGAATGGGGTGGAAAGCTGCGGAGAAGCTCATCAGGCACTGGAAGATCCTCCGCGGTGACAACGTAATCTCTTTCTCCATTCGCCCCATTCCTCTTCCGCCTCCTCTTGTTCTGGCAAGATCTGCAACTCTCTCTCGCTCTCTCTCTCTCTCTCTACGGCCAGGTGACGATCATAAGAGGCAAGGACAAGGGGGAGAGCGGGCTCATCAAGCGGGTCATCCGGTCGCAGAATCGCGTCATCGTCGAGGGCAAGAACTTGGTAATCTATAGTTACACAATCTTCCCCAGTTTCTCTTGTTAAATATTGCTTTAGGATTGAGTTGATTGATTGCCAGATTTCATGTGTCATCAATTTAAGCGGTTTAGATATCTCCTCTAGTTTGTTCTTTAGCGTTAGTGTGAACTACTGATCCGTAATTGGTTAATGAGACAAATGAGTATGAATTATGCTGATGTCATCGGGTGGTTTTGGCGGACACACACATTTACATAAATAAATGGCAGTTTAGCTTGTCACAGCCTAGCAGACTCGCAGTCTTGCCTATCATGTGAGCAGTTACAAACTGTCAATAAGACCATGCATTTTTTTGCTGGATAAGTATATGCCATAAGCCCATAGCAAATAAATGCTCAATACCTCGATTAGCTAATACCAGATTGATTTGTATGTGTTGAGGAATTGACTATAGTGGATATCGAACAGGAATGATGAACTGCACAATCCTTGTCTTTCTAAAATCTTTGTATATTTACTGTAACATGTTGCATACTTGCATGTTTATGGCGGATACTGGGTAACAGGGTAACTGCAACCAGCAAACGGGGAAATCCTTTTTCATTGTATTGTGTACATGTTCTCTTGTACATAAGAAATTACTTAAATAATTGTGAGTTAACATCATTTCAGGTTAAGAAACATATTAAGCAAGGGGAAGGACATACAGGTGGGATTTTCTCAATTGAAGCTCCACTTCATGTTTCAAATGTCCAAGTACTTGACCCAGTCACTGGGTATGATACTTGACCATCTTTTAGTACCTCTAGTCTCTAGAGATAGAGCTTTTATTTTGTTCCACATTTCACTGAAAATATATTTGTCAATGATACTTGACCATCTTTTAGTACCTCTAGTCTCTAGAGATAGAGCTTTTATTTTGTTCCACATTTTACTGAAAATATATTTGTCAACGCGACTGCAGGAAACCATGTAAGATTGGATACAGGTATTTGGAAGATGGGACTAAAGTCAGGGTCTCTAGAGGAATGAATGCATCTGGTGCCGTGATACCTCGACCAGAAATTTTGAAGGAGAGAAGAAAGCCGAGACCCACGTCACGTGTGTCTCATGAACACTTCTTTTGTGCTCATTATATGTTGCCTTTCAAGTGCATAAATTATCCCATTTAAAAAGAGTTAAACTAAACTGGGACTTATTATGCTGCAATTGTTTGTGTATGTGTGAAATGGCTCATGGTGTCCATGCTGTTCCAATAAAGGATTGGAAATTGAAGTAGCACTGATTTGATCCTGACCAAAATCACTATTATAAACACTGATAAAAGCAAACACCAACTGTTTATATATCACATTTTCGTAATTTCCCCCTCCTGTTGCTGGAAATGTTTGGTACTGGAATACTATGTTTTACCATGTATTTGCCGCATGCTATATTTTTTGAAAATTTGTTCTTCACAGGCATGAGAATAGTAGTTCAACAATAGTAAGGAGTGAAAAATCGAACTCTGATGCTGCTCTGTTCTTGATGGTGTTTGGACCGAGAGCTATGGGCAAGCTCCACGGATGATATAGCATGTATACGAAAATGAATAGCAAAAAAGTGGAATAAACATTTCACCATATACTAGAAGTATCCACTCTGTACATGGCATGCAAGCAAATACATTTTATTACTGTTTGAGTATTACTCTGTTTATCACATGTCTGTTTTGTAATGAGACTATTTTATTTCCCTCGTACAGCTGGCCCAAAGGATACACCAATTGAGCTTGTGCTGGAGAAGACCTATGATGTCAAAGCTGGAATTGGTATGCCTGATCTATAGAGGGGGACGTCCGCTGTTGAGAGAAAGGTAAAGAGTTCAGTATATGTGACCCATGCTAGTTAAGATATTAGGAAGTGGCTGACTGCAATTATGCAGTTATGGTCAGGTTGCACTCAAAATAATCATGTATTGACGATTAAAACTAGCATGTCTGTTGTCCTAGCTTTGTTATGATCTCCAGTGTGTCCAGAAGGATTCCTGAAGATTGGGAAAAAAATGATTCTTAATCAGATATTCGGCTCGGTTTATTCGGTTTGATGGAGAAGTGAACAGCCCAGGGATGGAAATCCCGGCCGGTTTTTCCAGAGTTTGCAATTTCAAATTTCAAATTTTGGTTGATTTTTAAGTAAATTTACACGAATTTCGACCGAGTTTTCTCGGAAAAACCGGTAACCGGCCGATTACTGGTACCGGCCGTCGGCCGGGAATTGCGTCGGGAACAGTTTTTGAATCCATGAACAGCCCTACCGGCCGGTCACCTGCAGGTTCAAAATTTCTTTGAAATTTTCGAAATTTCGTTCGTTTCGTCGGCAGCCGAGAGAAATGGCTTTCGTTCAAAAAAAGTTTGGCCTGTTTCAATTTGCCCCGAGCGGACCATCCGGCCCAAAGCCCAACCTTCCCTCCTGCGCCTCCCTAACCCTAACCTCCCGTTCCCGTTCCCCAGTCCCCACTCGCCCGCCGCCGCAGTCCCCAGTTCCCCACCCGGTGGCGGTGAGCTCGCCACACTCCCCAGTTCCCCACTCGCCGGCCGCCCAGGCACCCACTTGCTAGCCCCGAATCCCTGGTCCCCTCGCGCCGTCACGCGAACACCACGGAGCACGCCAGCAGGATCCGGAGACTCAGCACCGCCTGACGCCTCCCCTGGAGGACGATGCTGAGGCAAATGCTGGCCTGCTGCAAACTCTACATCTCCGAGAGCCGGAACGCGGCGGCCCTGCGCGCCGTCGAGCAGGCGGCGCGCCTCCACCTCCACCCGGCCGGCGACGCCTCCGCCGTCCTCGTCAACAGGTTCACCGACGACGCCTACAACAGGGTCGGCTACACGCTCGTCTCGCCCCTCGCCGCCGAGAACGCGACCTCCCCGCCGCCGCTGCAGCGCGCCGTGTTCGGCGCGGTCAGCGCCGCCTTTGGGGCCATCGACTTCGGCTCGCACGCAGGCACGCACCCGCGCCTCGGCGCCGTCGACCACGTCTGCTTCCACCCTCTGGCGCAGGCCTCGGTCGACCACGTCGCCGCGCTCGCCAGAGCGGTGGCCGCCGACATCGGAGACAAGCTTCAAGGTGGTTGTTGATTTCTCTCTCCGAATCATTCCGCGTGAAGGATCAGTACATTGCTCAAATTCTTGGTGCTCACTGTGTGCACTCTAATGGCGCCCTGCAGTGCCGACTTTTCTGTACGGAGCAGCTCACGGGGAGGGGAGGACCCTGGCCTCCATTAGGAGGCAGCTCGGCTACTTCAAGCCCAACTCTTCAGGGGGTCAATGGAGGGGAGCACTGGACGCAGAGACACTGCCTATCGCCCCCGACGCCGGGCCCGAGAGGCTGTCGACATCCAAGGGCGTGCTGGTCGTCGGAGCAACCGGCTGGGTCGACAACTACAACGTGCCGGTGTACTCCTCCGACCTCGAGGCCGTGAAGCGGATAGCTCGCCGGGTCAGCCAGCGCGGCGGCGGGCTCAGCTCCGTGCAGGCCATGGGGCTCGCGCACGGCGACGGCGTCGCGGAGGTCGCCTGCAATCTGCTTGATCCGGCGAGGGTCGGGGCAGAACAGGTGCAGGACAGGGTGCAGCGGCTTGCTGATGCTCAAGGCTTCTCTGTGGGGAAGGGGTATTTCACAGATTTCTCCCAGGAAAAGATCATCGAATTGTACTTGCAATCAGCAAAAGCTGAGGCTTAACAACAAAAAACTGGGAAGCACTTCTTTTCTTGCAGCCTCACTTGGCATGACAGCATGTGATGACACTTATCCTACTGCACTACTGATCTCAGGAGCACAAAGGAAAATTCTACTAAAAACCACTAGTAATGGATTCCTTAATAGTACTTAGTCTATTGTAAGTTGCAGTTCAATCATCAAACCAGATTTAAAAGTGCACTTGGCTGCAGAGTTACCAGCAACAATGCATTCCTAAGCTAGGTACTTTCAAGCTCTCTCTAGTAACTACAGGGTATGTATCCAAGATGGACGATAACCAACATGAAAATAGCAACATCAAAAAACATACTCTGTATTTCGCCTATCTTGGATGCATACTCTCTAGTTACTAGAGAGAGCTTGAAAGTATCTGGCTTGGGAATGCATTATTGCTGGTAACTCTGCAGCTATGTGCACTTGTATAAGCTAAATATACTTGAATTATTGTTTATGAGTTAAATATGCCGAAGTCGATGGCCCCGGAGGCGGCGCTGACCGCGCCGAACACGACGCACTAAAGCGGCGGAGGAGAGGTCGCGTTCTCGGCGGCGAGGGGCGAGACGAGCGTGTAGCCGACCCTGTTGTAGGCGTCGGTGAACCGAGGATGGCGGAGGCGTCGCCGCCGGGTGGATATGGACGGCGCGCAGGGCCGCCGCGTTCCGGCTCTCGGAGATGTAGGGTTTGCAGCAGGCCAGCATTTACCTCAGATCGTCGTCCTCGTGATTTCTTCTTCTGTCTACTCTCACCGACCCTCCTCCGAGCCCTAGCTCGCCTCTCGGCATCCCTCCCAACTCATCCTGCAATGAGATGATCCCTAATGACATTTGCTCGGTTGGTCCAAGAAGAGAACAAGTGTCCATCATATCAGTCACACAACGGGAATGGAAACTTGTTCATCCATTCCCAGGTAGCAGAATTTCTCACTCTGAACAAACTTTGCACCTGTCAAGCAGGTTGTTAGTTTCAGCCTGACACAGGCAACCGGTCTTACCGGTTAGGATCGGACTCAGAAAAAATTAATTTTAAATTTAAATTTTTAAATATACAATGCACTTTCTAAGTTGATTTAAACCTATTTTTTTTTAACTAAATTACGTATTGTATAAGCTAAATATGCTTGAATTATTGTTTATAAGTTAAATATGCTAAGTTACATATTGTAAGCTAAATATAATACATATACTAGATTACGTATTGTATGAGCTAAATATGCAATTCATTAAACACTTTCTAATTCAAAATTCTGACAAATTTCTCCAATTTTTTTTGACTAGTTTTTCCAGTTTTCAAAATCAACAATTCAAATTTCAGTTTTTAAAATTCATCCGGTTATGTTTTCCAAGATTTTACTCACCACCGACCGGGATTTCAACTGATTCCAATTTTTCATTCCTTGCTCGTGGACATGCCAACAGAACCGTCAATGCTTGTTGAAGGGTGGCCGACTCAAAAACTCGCAATAACCTCTAAATTTTCGCAAGGAACAGCATTCGTTGACAATGCTTCGGTGGTCCTTACGAAGAATACGGTGGGAATTGTTGAGCAGAGCGAGCAAAATTGTCCAATGCCAAATCTCTAGTTCTCAACTAGTGACATGAGCATCCATCGGCAGCGTGTCATCAATGTGTCCCTAAAACACAGATTATACAATACAAGATCCCGCTGCCTGTCTTGCTGAGATTGCCCTTGGGAGATTACATATCAGGCAGCGTGGTGTAGTATTATTCCAGTCCAGCTACAAAACAAAGATCTATATGTTGCCATGCAAATTCCATGCAACCGACTATGTCTTTGCCCCTACAAATTTCAGGCAGCATCCTACTCTATCTCGTGATATATGATAAGCTAGAGCGCTAATGAAATGTGGGTAGCTCTTAAAATCGGCTATCCTGATGCCCCAGCTGCCTTCGCATCCTTCTCGTCTTCGGAGGCATCCTTCCCGTCTTCACCTTGCTCTTCCTGTGCAAATTCCTCGATCAGCATGCGTTGTCTCTGTGTCAAGTTCCTGCAAGAAATGATACATAAGATTTACCTCTAACAGCACAGGGCAGGTAGTAAATTTTGAAGATAACTTACACAGGGATGTTGACATTGAAATGGATATATTGATCTCCACAGAACGATGAGTTTCGTGTCTTGATTCCTGCAGGATACGATAATGCTTAGGACTATATGCAAAAGGAAATGAATCATTTGTCACTAGTTCCTAAGAGCCATGACGGGACTAGTTTTTAATATGATCATTAGCTGATAAATGGTGCCCTACACACATAATTTCTGTAGCAGTTGAAGTTGAGAATTCACCTAAATGCATGTTAACGTGAAATCACAGCATTTGATTCAGCAGCTTATTCTTACTACATGGACTAAACTATAATGGCAAATGGTGATAGGCGATGGTCAAAATTTTCAGTTGCTTCACAACAAGAGAAGAAATACTGGTAGCACATTCTGTACCCTTTGTTGCTTATTCATACATTTGTTGTTTCACTTGAACCTAAATATTTCGTTTTGTGGATGCCTACTGGCTACTGGGGCTTCCAATTTTTCTGAAAATGTATCTAACAAACATGAGAGACATATTACAACATGTAAGCATTAATTACTAAATACGTCACCATGTGCACATTAAAGAGAAAATATGAACCATGAGAAAAAGATAAACAGCCTGTAGTATAACTCACCTTTTCCTCTCAGAACAACCTTCTGACCAGGCTGAGTACCAGGCTTCACCTGTGACAAGGTAAATGAGACCAATCAAGAATTTCCCACTTGATTAAGTAAAAGTTTGCACAATGAAGCGAAAATGATTTTGGACTTACCTTTAGAACAACATCTCCTGTGAGAGTTGGAACTTGAACAGTCCCTCCCAAAATTGCCTATAGAACATGCATGAAATTATTCCAAAAATGAAATTCTGAATACTGGTAAAAAATGATCAGAACAATTGTGCAGGACTGTAGGAGATGCCTACTAGACAACCACATTTAAATGTCACTACAGCACCACCATACATAGTGTCAGTGTGTCACCGCAGGATCACAGGAGATACTGGTACGCAAGTATTTTTAACATGCAAACTCCACCATGAGCCGTCCGAATCAATGCAAGGAGAGGTTGTTATCTATCTGATTTAGAGTCCATATGGAAGCTACCCAAGAACAAATTTAGCGAACACAATTTGTTCTCATATTGATTGGATGGCTTAGAACGGAGTTCACATGTTAGCACTGAGAACGTTGTTCACCTTGTACACTCCAAGGATCGGAAACCCGGTACTGGTGGAAATCCCGCCGAGCGGCCGGGGAAAAATCCTGGTCGGTAACCGGATTTTCCAAAAAAAAAACCGATTGAATTTCGCTTGAAAACCGGCCAAATTTCAAAATTTTAAATTTGAACTTGCAAAACCCGGGAAAACCAGATGGGATTTTGGATCCCGGACCCCCGCCGTTAACCGGTAACCGGCTGGTTTTTTTTCCCTGGTACACTCAATTAACTAAGTCATGACAAATAAAAAGGTCATACGGCTTAGACATAGGAACATGCCTCAAATTACCTGAGTCACATTCACCACAGCATCTACATGAATATCACCTCTCTCTCTTCGGAATACAGGATCCTCACGAACCTGGAAAAAGAATAGCATTTTGAAGGTTGACTGTTTATCTTCATTCATTGGTCATTAGTAGAACTACTATGGTCATTAGTAGAACTACTAAATGGGGAGAAGACTAACCTTGAGGGTTACATACAGATCACCAGGACGATTACCCTCTGGATCTGCTCCACCTGATCTAGCCACTTTTATAACATCATTGTCATCAGTACCTGCACGAACAAAATAGTGTTCAAGGACATTAAGCAACACAGAACAAGATCATGTGGGTACAAGTTAATGTCAACAACTTGAAACCTACCAGGCACAATATCTAGCCGGACTGTTTTTGTTCCTGGCACAACTTTCTTTCCGTTGCAAGACTTGCAGAATTCCTAACAGCATAATAACATTGTAATCTGTTAAAATGTGGCAATGCAAACATCTAGAAGACTCTAAACTTTGCAAGAACAAGGATATTTCTAGGGAGTATTCTAGAGCAGCTAATTAAATAAATCAGGCAAACTTCTAGTATCTATATATTTTGTAAGAAGTGTGTAGATTGTAGATATTTTAGTTGAAGGGCTATGATCTTGACACTTGTCAAGAATCCAATGGCCCACAAGCTCTATAAATAGAGGCCGTGACCTCTTGCAATGCCATATAGTATGATAGCATGGTAGAAGGAAATAAGAGTGTAGGGAGTGAGTGCTAGGTTAGCCACCCAAAGGGGTGTGTGTTCACTTTTGTGTAATAGTGTTGGTATTCTAATAAAGTAGCATTTTGTAATTGTAAGTCTCACGGTTAAGCCGTGCTATTTCTAAGCACTTAGTGCATTATTAAGTTGTGATTCAACGTGAGCGGCTCGGCCACCCAGAATAACAAAAGTTATAGCTTTAACGTGTGACTCAGCCGTCCGGAAACAGGACGGTCTTGGCTTCAACGTGAGCGGCTTAGTCGTCCGAAAGCCAATAATTAATAGTGCACTAAGTAGAAATTAAAGGCTAATCGACTTTTGGGGCAGCGTGTGTAGGTCCTCATTAGTGTGGGTATTAGGCCTACCCCAAATTCCCAACATAATCACCAACTCACAACAATTAATGAGAAGGTAGACACAGTACCGAAAGCATATAGTGGACAAGCATAACTTCAAAGCTCAAATACATATCCTATTTCATATAGAACAACATAGCTCAAAAAATGTATCCCTTGGAATTTTGGTTGATTTAATCCACATATCTGCTTACTCCCTCCGTTTTTTAGATGTCGTTTTCAAATGCATGCAGTCAACTTTTTTAAAATTTTGACCGTTAATATGCACAAAATTATTTGGGTTTGTGTTGAGGGAAAGTCCCCATGCTACCTCCGGCCGACAACAGCCTCTGCTAGGTGAAGTGCGCCTAAGCGTCCAGCGGAAACTTCGGGGAAACGCGGCTCCTCGACGGATCCACCCTGGACCTAACATGCTAAGTCTCCGACCTCGGCTCACCCTCGGTTGGGAAGCGACCTCGGGGGTGGCGGGACCCGCTTGACGGAACGGACAAAAGTACCCTCCCACTTGCACTAAAACACAGGAGTAGAAATGTAATTTCAGGTACCTCCTCCTTCCGCCCTATAAATAGCCCCTAGTAATGGAAGGAAGAGAAGACCACTTGTAACTCTTACAAGACATATGCAATACACTTGCGTGTGATTCTCGTTGAGTCTCCTCCCTTGCATCCTCGGCAGACGACACATCCGACCAGAGGTGCTTACAAGTTTACTGTTCGATCTCGAATTGACGGGCGGTTCATCGCATGGAAATGATATCATTAGATTGCTCATAAAAAATACTTTCGTAGCATTATATTTTTAATAATTTTTACTAACATATAATTAGAAAAAGTAACGATCAAAGGTACATATTGCCATATTGGAGACCGTGTCGAGGTCCAAAACGACAAGTAAAAAGAACGGAGGTAGTATCAGACAACCGGCCTTAGATGGAGTCAGTGACTACCTAAATCCCAAGTCATAAGATCATTTATGAATAGTAGGATAACAAACGACAAGATTCAAAAGGGTTCATAACCATCAGCCATCATGTCATGTACTAGCAATGTATGATAGTCAAATTTGGATATACACAACCCTACACAATACAACAATTCTGGTTACCTGAATGGAAGTAATGTATATATTTGTTAAAATTAAGAAAATTTAAATATTTTTCCAAGGATATAAACTTTAAATAGTTAGCCTTCATGATGATTTATTGAAGGTTTGATACTGTGCTACACCAAACAGGTACACCTTTATCTCAACTGAAAGTTGCTATTACAGAGACATCCTACCTTTACACTCTTCCCTGAACCACCACACTGTGTGCATGTTGTTTGCATCCTGAATATACCAGTTTGCATGAAGATCTGTCAACGTTAAAGAAAAAACGAAGAAAAATAAGCACACTAATAATATTTGAAAGAATATATCCGATTAAATAGATAGCAACATGCTGGAGGAAGAACTAACAAATCCTGAACCCCTGCAAACTAGACAAGTTTCGGGTTTGGTTCCAGGAGGTACACCAGCTCCCTCTGAAAAAACATACTCTCATCAGGATTTTTTTTTCAAAGACATCATTGCTTAAAAAAATGTAGTCAGTAACTATAAATGCATCTACATACTGCAAGTTTCACATGTTACAAAAGTCTGAAAATTAATCGTTTTGGTGCATCCTTGAACTGCTTCCATAAATGATAATTCAAGCGCAACCTGCAAAATGGAATACATGATATTCTGATTCACAGAGTGGGACTATAATGGACAAAGAAAATGAGTGTAGAAATAACCTTATTATCGTGTCCGCTAACTTCTCTATCTCTGAAGATTTTGCTAAAGAACTTCATAACAAACAGAGACAACAAAAGTCAAATTAGTTCTGTTAGATTCATAAGAAGACCGAAATATACGAACCAACAAAAAAAATTATATGTTCAGTATCAATGAAAACAAGAATGCAAAAATATAAAAACAAACGAATATAATTTGTTTAGCAAGCTGAAATAAGTGGCTATGCATGGTGCTTTAAGAAAACATCTAAATATATCATATATAATTAAAAGAAATAATCTAGTATCCATGTCAAATTGATCATCATAAAAACCAAGCATATAAGATAAGAAGAAAAAAATAGGGGCATGTAGCGTCTAATGACTGACGAACACAAGTTTGTGCTTAGCTCAAAACAGTTCCATAAATAGAAAATTGCAGAGATGAAATGATTTTCCAAAGACCACAGTAACTTTGTCTGTATAGTCAGTGATATGACATTATGCTAAAAATTTGAAAAGCAGCAAAAATACCCAATTAAAATATGAAGACAACATACTAGTACAAATAATTCAAAAAAGAGATGGCATACATCATTCATTCCTCCGCCGCCACCGCCGCCACCACCGAAAATATCCTCAAAAGGATTGCCAAAACCGCCCTCGAATGGGCCGCTAGGTCCACCTCCTCCAGCAGAAGCTTTCTCATACTGATCGGGGCCAACCTGTAAAAATCGGGCCAAGGAGAAATAAATGCTAGTTCCATGATGGTCCGAGATGCTGGGCAAGCATACACTAAAAGGTTGGTGACTTGGTGTTGTAAGTTTCTAAGACATGTTGATGACCCTGGTGTACAGTACGGACAAGCAACAATCAAACAATTAGCCAAACTGAATTATTACTGACAATAATTATCTTGGGGTAAGGAGAACTAATAACATAAAGTTTCAGATTTTCAGTTGTTTGCAACTCATGAGCACATAGGTAACATGCATTGACAGTGAAAAATGTAGACATATGAATAATTAAAGAGGTCGGATTGTCACCTGATCATACAACGATCTTTTTTGTTCATCCTTCAAAGTCTACAGAGAAGGGGGAAAGTATGTCTCAGTACTCTCAGAAGCTATACATATGTACCTTCAAGTAAGCATTCCACGTTGAAAGAAAATAAAGTACCTCATAAGCTCGCTGAACCTCTTGAAACTTCCTTTCTGCATCAGCATCACCTTTATTTGTATCTGGATGAAGCTTCTTCGCAAGCTTTTAGGGGGGAAAAACCAAAATAAAAAAAGATAGGATGGTAAGGTAAATTGCATGCCATGGAAAAGAAGAATTGTCTTATAATGTAGAGTGTAAAGGAAATTAAATATCAGCATGTGCTACCCTGGTAATACCAATGCTATAGAAATGACGTATATAACTTATGATTGGTGTGTAATTAAACATTGAGGAGGATAATTCATTTCCTCCATAGCAGTGTATCAAAACATCCAAAGGCCCTTTACTTATACTACCTTATACATTCTTTAAGAGTCCAAGTAACATTTTCCAGAAACATTTTGGAATTGGCCAACATACAGAAATGGGTAAATATTAACAACTTATATACAGCCTTGCTACTAAAAATGGGTGATTTCTAAGCATGAAACTTATGATGCATATGTTAGACATTTAGCACATAATGCTTGTGTATTTGGAATTTCAAACATTTATCAACTAAAATTACAGACCAAAGGCAAACCATAGCATGACAATAGCTGTGTTCAGCATCACCATTGTTGTAAAGATGTCGCCCAGTCGTCGCCTAATCGGCAATTAATTGTCCAGTCGGCCAGGGATCACAGCTAGGGACCAACGACTCGGCTAGTTTGTCTAGTCGGGCGACTAGCTCCGACTAGACGTCGACTTGGGAGTTCAAGTCGAGTGAGTCGCCCGACTAGACGTCGACTTGGGAGTTCAAGTCGAGTGACTAGCAGGGCTGAGGCCCACTGTCAGGAGGACATAGATTCTAGCAGGGCTGAGGCACAAGAGAGGGCAACACTGGACTCAGCAAGCGAAGCAGAGAGAGGGGCAGAAGAACCCTAGCCCGAGGAGCCATGGCAGCCGCCGGTGCCTCGTCCTCCTCCTGACACACCTCCTCCGCCTCCCGACACCGGTCTCCGCCTCCTCTTGCCCTGCTGGTCACCGCTCCTCATCCTCCTCCCGACACAACTCCTCCGCCTCCTCCTGCTCTACTGGTCACTGCTCCTCGTCCTCCTCCCGACACACCTCCTCCTCCTGCTCTGTCGCCTTCCGAAGCTGCTCCTCTGCCTCCCCAGCCTGGGTCGCCATTGCCTTCATCTCCTGGTATGTAGCACTTTCCCCTCCCTCCCCTCATAATCTTTTTTTTTTTGTAGATCTAGCAAGTAGTAGAGTAGTAGAGTTCTACTCTAGTACATTGAATGATATACTATGTATGTGTCCAGTATAGTCTAGTTACTCTAGTACATTGAATGCCCAGTCCAGCCATGCCATATTGCCATGTCTGCTGCCCGGCCGCAGGCTAGTCGGCCGAGTCGACAAGTCGGTCCTATGATGACTTGATTCGACTCTACCACTTAATAACCCTAGCAAGAACCACTCTAATTCCCTAAAACTGCCAGGTCCAATTGCAGCCAACCATACCGCATAATATGCTTTCTTGATCTCCCCCTGGCTTGCGTTCTTGTTCACGCCGAGCACATCGTAGTAATCCCTCGCCGCCACCGGCCTGGTCCCTGCGCAACCACGCATCCAACAGAACCACACACCTCAGCCGAGCTCACCAAATCAGAAACGAACGAAACAAGCAACCCTTCCTATTCCCCCCTTCCCCTCACCGTGGAAGAACCTGCTACTATTCGGCGAGGAAAACGGCGACCTCCAGGGGGGAGCCGCGCGACCCACGTCGCTCCATCTCGCTGCACGCAAGCAACCAAAGATCAATCACGGGAGGCACGATGCAGCCAACTAGACCCCAAGAAATCGGGAGACCCAGTAGGGGGCTCACCTCTGTGGGTGTGCCAAGGGTGGAAGGAGGAGGTGTACGAGGAGGCGTTGGCGGAGGAGGAGAGGGAGCGGCGGGCGAGGAGGAGCGCGAGGCGCGCCCCGCCGCGGAGCCGCATGGTGGCGCGGTGCGGTGAGGTCGTGTGGCCTCGCCGTCGCCCCGCGTTTCTTGCGGGTTAAGAAGAAGAGAGAGTGCGAGGAGGGCAACGAACGTTCTGGAATGCGCTGCTTCGCGGGCTGCGCCTTCTTCCCCAGTCGCGATATGGGCCGTACGGCCTTTGCTTACGACGGCCCATTCGGTTTCGAGTTCATTGCTCCCTCGGCACTCTTTAATTTGGAGTTCAAAGTACTGGCCAATTCTGCAGGAAGCGAAATTTTTTTCGGGTCCCAATATACTAGCACGAGTGTCAGATCTTAATTATTAATCTTAGCTATTAACTAGTTCGAAATTAACTAGTTCGAAATTGGAAGTTCTACTTAGAAAAAAATACTAGAACTTCATAAAGATAAAGTTAGCTTGATATGCTTAACTGGAGGATATCCTTAAATAGGATTATAGAAATTTTTGAACTTTCTTTTTATTTCTCTAATTCGCAAATTGATTTTTCTAATAGAATAGAATCTATTCCAATTTCTATATTGAATTTGATTTCAGATATTTTCAATTTGATATGGCTCGGACGAGTAATCTAATACATAGAAAAGAATAATATATATGATGAAAGATATAATAAAGAGGGATGATTGTTCCGCTTTGATCGAGTAATAAAGGTCCTGTTTGGTACAGCTCTAGATTCTCATTTTTCAGATTCTGCTTCTGATTATCTGAGAATCCACTTCTCTGAGAATCTAGAGTTGTCTGTTGAAACCGTTTGGCTTGTAGGTTGGCTCCAAAAATCATATGAGGGAGGATTAGAGGCAAATAGACCATATCACCCCAGGATGTAATACTTCGATTGTATTTGTGTAATTCAGTGACATTTACGGGTAAAAACCTTCAACTTCAAAAGGTATTTTCGTTTCTGAATGTTGGATTCCCACGAGAATCTACTGGGAGGCTGCTTCTCGTTGTTATTTCATTTTCGAGACAGCTCCTCACGAGAAGCGGAATCTAATGGTTTTGAGAATCTAGGTATTTGGTACGGCTCCACGAGAATCAATTGAGAAGCTGGGAGTGGAAGCTGTACCAACCAGTGCCAAAGATCTCGGCTCCACCGATAGTGAAGCTCAGGGAGGCCACCGCCTGCACCGGCACCCGGTCGCTCTCCCCGTCGTACAGCCGGCTCGCCAGCGCCGACACCGCGGAGGCGTTCAGGAACCCGATCGTCGTCATGTAGTGTGCCGCCTGCTGCGGCACCACGAAGGGGCTCAGGGTGAAGGCGACGCGCCGTCGAGGAGGCGGACGAGGTTGTCCCCACCGAAGTGGATCACGGCGCGGCCGCTCGGGTTGTAGGAGCGTATGGTGATCTTGTACTTGATAATGGAATCCAACGGCGAGCTCCAGCGACGCGCCGTCGAGGAGGCGGACGAGGTTGTCCCCGCCGAAGTGGATCACGGCGCGGCTGCTCGGGTTGTAGGCGCGGAGGGTGATCTTGTACTTGATCACGGAATCCTCAACTCTCATACAACCCTCAACTCTGATACTAAATGTTGGAATCACAGCCTACGCTCACACGAATCACAGTGGACACAAACTCAGTGGAAGATCGAGAACATGCACACAGAGAAGAGAAGAGTCTTGTTTTTGTGACGCACTCACACTTGCACTGTCACACGATCTCGTGCAAACTAAGGACTAGTAGCAATATTAGTTCAACACGTAGCATGACTAGCTAGCTTTCGAACCCATCGGCGCCGGCGCCGGCGGCAGCGGCAGCGGCAGCGGCAGCAGTCCAACACGCAACTGCGTTTCCTCTCTCGTCTTGCAAGCGACGTCGGTGTCGGGCAGTGTGCCGTATGCTATTAAGCCGACGGTCACCGGCCAGCAGAAGTACGTCTGACTGTTGCTGTACGTCTCCCTCCCCAGTGGATAGGAGGTGACGATGGCGTCCACCTGCACCATGACGCGGAAGCTGGTCTCCCCATGGTAATGCTTCACGATGTAGCTGAGCACGTCCGGGTCACTGACCGGCACCCGCTTCCTCTGTACGTGTGTGCGCCGTTTGCAGCGGCACGGTGAAATTGTCCAGCTCGAACTTGACGATCTCTTGATACGCGCTCCGCATGTCGAGGACGCGTATGGTGGTCTTGTTGCAGTCGATCTTGCTGCGGTCGCCGGGGTTGTGGGCACTCAGAATGACCCGGAGGTTCACCTTGTCCGCTGGCACTGTAGTTGTAGAATCGCTGCTGCTGCTGCTGCTTCGGGCACTGCTTGTGGCTGTGTGTGCTACTACGGCCGCTCTGTTTCCTTCCGCGCCTGACGATGAGCCTACGGCGGGCAGCACGGGATTTACGCTGGTGACGTCGACTTCGGCTTCCACGAGCGGTTGCTCATCTGCGCCGTTGGCCTCCGTCACCCACCACAGCCGGTCTGCCTAGCTCGATGTAGCCGTAGTCGATGGAGAGGTGGACATCCTCGGAGCGGAGCACGACGTGGATCGCCATCACGACCACGGCAGCGGCGAGCACCGTCACCACGGTGGCCACCGCGTACCGCACCATGGCAAGGCACGGGAATCTTGTGTGCTCGCCGTCTTCGCCCGCAGCCATATCTTCCGACGTACGTACGTTGCTGCAGCTGATCGAGCCCGATCGCCCGCTTATTTATCTAGCTAGGAGTTCGCTCGATCCGGTGAGCTAAACATACCCCATAAGTCCATATACGTACGTACTCTTATAAGTGGCGACCGTATGGCAACGCCTTCCGTGGCGCCACGTGCCCGGAGATTTTGGCTAATATATTATTGCACATTATGTGTTGGCTCGCGAGCACGAAAGTTGTGTTCATCATCGCTTTTTCTCAAAAAAAACCATCAGAAGTAGAAAATCCTAGAGACTATGACTACCACGAGAATCCAGAAGTTAGAGGCCTAGGAGATGATGAGAAGTAGGTATCGCCTCAGTCTAGCTGACTCCGTCGGTGCTTACGTGCATCCTATTTTATTGGAGTTATTTTGGGTAATATCGGATGTACACGGGTTTCCTCAGGCGCTTACCTGTGGAGAGATGTGCTCTTACCCTTTTACTTCCGTTGTCGCTTCCGCTACTTTTGTAATGTAATCTTTGGCATGTTCGGTCTTTATTATAAAATATGACCCGATGCGGTTTATGTAAATTCTGATGTGTTAAATTAATGGATGATATGGTTTTACGTTATGTATAAAATAATTCAGCAATATGTCTGTGAGTGCTATCTACTGATCCAGGGAATGACATAATGTTTACACAGAAGATTTGGATTTACGAAATCCGGGTCCGACATTAATAGACCGCTCGATCACTTGTATAACTTATGACTCTTTAAGTCCTAGTCTTGCAAATTGCCTTACAATAATGTATGAATTGTGTATGACTGTGTACAATGTTGTTCAGAATATGCGCATGTTAGCCATTGATCTTGGGAGCTAATGCGGGACACATATTCGAGAACTTAAAATCGAACCCATTTCCTATTAAGAGTTATATGTCTCATGTAATCTCTTAACTTGAAACGAATTCGATTTCGAAGTCTCACGCGGAGGCAGCCGTATATAATTCATAAACAAGCAAAGTTGCTAAATAACATTTGACTATTTTCTTTTGTCAAAATAGTCGAATTTTCATCCGTCCGATACGGTTTGAGATTTGCACTTCTTCTCATACGATGAATTGGATCCGGATTTATTATGTTTTTTTTGGGACCATAACGGGTTCAACACATTACCGTATTTTGTTGGTATAGAATTTTATTTTATTTATATTTATTTATACTAAATATCTCAAAGTATATTTTAGATTTTGAATCATAAGATGAAAATATGAGTTATTAAGACTTTCGACAATAATTACAGCGATTAAGAACACAAATTACATACATAAATTCTTGTAATTTATGTATAATGAAATTATAAATGAACTAAAATTTAACTATTTTGAGTTGTGAAAATAGTCGAATGTTGTATAGACGTACCACTAGACAGATCCATTAACAAAACCCAACACACTACGAAGCTCTGCAATCTGCAAAGTAATTAAACACACACATGCAAGCGTGCAAACCAAGCGAGCTCGACCTACACACATGCAGCACGACTTGCCGCCCACGGCGACACGGCCGGCCGGGTTATGCCGGTGTGCGTGGACAGCGCCCAGAGCACGGTCACGAACTCGCCGCCCCGCGCCAGCGCCTCCTTGTGCGCCTTCACGTGCACCTCGCCGCTCGACGGCGCCACATACACCATGACCTCCGTCCAAAGGTCGGCCAGTAGCTTCCACACCGGCTCTTGGCTCCCCTCCGCCGCTGCTTCGTCGATGAGCGTTTTCCCGAGCAGCGCACCCTTTTGGACAACTGTGATGCGCCTCATTTCATGATCCGGCGGCATGACTGCCTGCTTATCAGTGATCAGCAACAAATTGTTGCACCGAGTGCGCTCCGGCGAAAGGCGGTAGCTCCAGCACCCTAGTGCGGCCTTGAGGTCATTCTTCATGGCCTTGTATACGCGCTCCGTCCCGTCCTTGTCGTCCGGCAGCAGCTCCGGATGGAAGGCCACCAGGTAGGCGCAGTACTTGGACAGCGTTGTTGCCACCTTGCGGTCGGACTCGGATCCCATGCTTGTTCCCTTCTTCTCAGGTGGGCCTGGGCACCTCACCTCCAAGAGGCTGGTGGCGATGTGCCAGGTGAGGATGACCTCGGCGATGCTGTCGCTCTCGCACGCCCACGAGCAGTGGGGCTGGTACTGGGGGTGCTTCGCTAGTGCAGCCCAGCCGTTGCTGAGCGAGGCAGCACCTCCACCTCGGTGGCCATCGTCGACTTGCTCCAGCAGATATCTCATGATGGACTTCTTCACTTCCTTGGGCACTGCCTTGGTAGGCAGCGTCATGGACGACAGCCGGCAGAACCCCAGCACAGAGAACTGCTTGAAGCAGAGGTTGGGCTGGCTCATCTTGCTTCGCACCCACAGGATGCGGCGGATGATCCCCCTTAAAACGGGGCTGTCGTGCCAGCGGGGCTCGGCGGTGTAGTTGCAGATCAGCGACACCATGAACCAGTTGGAGAGGATGAAGACGAGGAACTCCCACACCTCCTCGTAGAGGAAGGTGAGCAGGAGCAGGAGGGTGATGCCTAGGTCGACGGTGGAGAACATCGCCTCCGGCGAATGGGCGATTCTACTCAGGAGGCATGCAGCCATGCTCATAAGGCCGGTTGATATGGTGTAGTTGTCGCTCGCGATGCTGTGGAACGCGTAGGACACATCCCCGTTGCCGCAGAGGATGAAGGTCAGGATGCACGAGGCCCATACAACGATGGGGAACAGGATGTAGTTGAGTACAAAGAAGAAGGGGTTGGCAAGCACGACGGGCAGAACAGAGTGGTAGTACTCGCAGAGGAACTGGATCTCATCGTCGAACACTTGGAACAGTGCAACTTCCGCATCTTGCTGCTCCTCCTCCTTGCACAGGCCTCTGAAGATTAGGTCCCGGCAGTCGCGGGCTTCCGCGCCGGTGATGGGGAGGTCCTCGAACCTCCGGCGCAGCAGCTTGTAGAGCGCAAAGGAGAGGCACAGCCTCTTGAGCATCGGGTCTTTGAGGAGCCCGTCTTGTCTGGCGTCGGTGTCTGCGAGCCTCCAAATGCTGCCAACCGTGACAACGGTGGAGTCGGCCTTGACCTCCTTCAGCTCGAGATGGTAGCCCCGCGGGCCGGCCTTCCTCTCCAGACCCTCCTCTCCCATCACGGCGTACTTGCAATTCCTCAACACGTCCGATCCCTCCGGCTGCTCTTGCTCTTGCTCTTGCTCTTGCTGTAGCATCTGGGCCATGTATGAGTTTAGAAGCTGGGTGTTCTTGGCGTAGGCGAAGGAACGCTTGAGCAGCTCGTTTATGGAGACCCTCTGCACCAGCTTGGCAGCGGCGAGGACCCATAAGGTGCCGTAGATCGCCTTCTTGCCGGTGCTTCTGAGGTTGAAGAAGACGAGGTAGCCCAGCCAAGCGATGCGAGCAGCGCGATCTATGGTACCTGAGTACCACTGCATGCCCACATTGACCAGGATCGCCTCCACCTTCTTGCGGAGGAGCTCCACAAGAAGCATCCACATTAGGATCGTCCGAGCTCGCAGCGAGAGCTCGGTTTCGTGCTCACCGGAGCCATTCTCGGTGGCACCTTCGTTCTTGGCCTCGGAGAAGAGGTAGGACATGACGGGGAGGAAGAGGGAGAGCGAGCTGGAGAGGAAGAGGCGGACGCTGGGGTTGAGGATGGCGCTCACGTCGGAGAATCTGCTGAATAGGTTGAGGTTGAAGAAGAGTGCGGCGAGGACGAACATGACGACGGTGGTGGCCAACATGGAGGCCTCATTTCTCTGGTCGGTGTAGGAGGAGGTGAGGTTATACACATAGGGGTGTATAGTTTCGTTGCAGTGTGAGCTATTAAAGTCGAAGTAGGCCAGTTTCATCTTGAGATTACAACTGAGCTATGAACTTCGATCGATGCGCTAGAATTTGCATGCATCGATGGTTGGTACGAACTGCCAGGTTATAACTGCACATCCAGCGAGCTCGTAATGCACACTGACACAGAGACAGAGTCGATCGATCATTCGATCACGTTTTCAGACAATGCCTTTATTCTTTGCTTTTTTTGCTTTACCTTTCTTTTAAGCAAACGGAATCAAGCCCCCCAAATATATCCAGGAATTGTTTGCTTTTGATTCAACCCCAACTGTGTTTCAAAGTTTATAGTATCAAATCACATAACTTATATACTTGAGAATATATTTATGTATCTTATACGCTATGTAGATTTTGAAGTAATCATAAACATTACAAATAACATTAGAAAATGGAAGTAAATACAAATTAAGAAATGTAATTGAAGTATGATATTTCATACAAGAAAATAATTGAGAATAATAAGTTGTTAGGGTTCTTAGCGATCGTTACCAGAGTTGTCGAAAGATGACTAAAGAACACATGCAGATGTCTCGATCGGCCGGCCGGACTAACAGATACATATATGCACGCATGCAAGCAGGATACAGCATATTATAATATACTAAAAACAATATGTATTATAAAAGTATTTTCCAAGGCAAATATAATGATACTATTGTTTTTATGCGTTCAATCTAAATATTTCTTTTCTTGCTAGAGTTCAATCTAAGTAATTTAGATATATGAACTAGTATAAAAGTTTTTGTCGTCGACACGAAGATGGGATAGTAAACTTTGGGCACCCCCCGACCGAATGCAACGTTTCTCCGGGTAGCGATGGCGACACGCCACTGGTAGAGTTGAGGAAGGCCGTCATTAGAAAGCTCAGCGTATGCGGCTAAGCTAGCTATAACCGATCAATTTGCTTGCATATATATATAGATGCTTAATTATTTGTAGGTGAGTACAACTTGTGCATATGTATATATATATATAAATATATACATACGCATGCAGCTAGCTCACTATATGATCACAGATCACAGGCACGGGAAATCCACCAAAGGTAAAATATTTTAAGAGAAAGTGATCAAGAAACCACAGATGCAGCTAGCTTGTGTACGGCATGATCATTTGATTACGATACCAATAGCATCTTTGTCTTTCTCTTTTCCTTTCGGCTAATTATGTTTATGACCGGTAAACAGGCGAAGCGTGCACAAGTAGAGCTTACTCATGCCCGCATCTGTTTACTTGATGGGTAAGTTATTGTGCCCGTTTTTATACCTGTAGGCAAAGAAAGATACCCATATCCGTCTCCATTAGGGTATTTACCCACGGGCATGCGGGTAATCGGGCACAATTGCCATCCCTATTCAAAAGTTCATTTGGAAAACGATCATATGCTACTATGAAGTGCCTCGAAAAATCGCCACCGACAACGGCTCCCAATTTGTAACAGCCAAAAAATCTGAGTTTGGGAATATGTATTATAAATGCATTGGGAAATACACTTTGGCCATTTTGCATATGAAATCATACCCAGGTTTGATTTTGACTTTTGTTTAAAAGCAAATACATGAAATACAAACAAATATCTACTAAAAAGAAATGATGTAAAACAAAGTAAAAATATTTATATGAGAGCATTATTTGGGGCACAATATCCCAGAAATAATTAACCAAACATTTATATGCAAACTTGTTTAGAAAAATAAACTTTTCGAGTAGCCGCACACGCGGTCATGAGTATGCTTAGTGCGGCTGGTATGGCGGTAGCTTTTCTTTTCAAAACTGTTTTGTTACAAAAGATTGGGGTAATGACATGGGGATTTTCATTTGTTGAGTTAACTGCCAAGTCTATAGTTGTGTTGCTATGTCTATAGCGGAACTATCGTTCCTATGAATGGATTTGCTATGTCTATAGCAGACTGCCATTTCTATAGTTGAACATGAATTTGTCAATGCCATTTCTATGACAGAATATTGATTATATTTTTGCTTGCAACCGATTAGGGTTGCAGGTGTTGTTATTATTTGTTTAGTTACTTTACTCACTGTCATGTACTTACTTTTTCTTAAACTGCTCTTTTAAATTCCATTGCAAATTACTACCTATATATGAATATTGCAAATAAAAGTGACTTTGAGAAAAAGAACTTGTAGAGTAGAGCCATTCATTTGATAGCCTTGCATCTAATATATTTTTTGTGATACACTCAAGTCTTGCTAAGTACACTTGTACTCAATTTTGCTATTGTTGTTGGTTTAGAGTTTGCAGATGAGCCGACGCCTGATGAGACATTCTTTGTTCCCGGTGACGGGTCTACCTAGGCCTTGTTCCTTGTCGGTTGCCTGCGGGATCGGATGGGTATGCCGCTGGATTTTGCTACTTCATTAAGTCTTCCGCTATTATTTATTTACTCTGATGAATTCCTTTTGGCCTGTCGGCCGTTGTTGTAATAATATTGTAATAGCTTATGTAGAATACCCATTTTACTTACTTTAGCATGTGAATGTATAGTTGTGATTGCCAAATGTTGTGAATGTGTGTGCTAGTTATTAATTCTGGGACTAGTACAGAATACACATAGGGTCTTCAGGTATTCCATGCCTAGGAGTCTGACATCAGAGAGAGAGAGAGAGAGAGAGAGAGAGAGAGAGATGAAATATGGATTTTGGGATTCAGTGGTTAATTGAGGGTTTGAGGGATTTTTTAACATAGAAATATAGCTCAGAAATTTATGAAACTTTTTTGTGAGGATTTATGACTCCCTATAGTTTCTTATGTAATTTTTTTAGGATTTAATATGTTCTGTGATTTTCTAAAAAAATCCCACATGCCACTGTTTTCTTGAACTGTATTGTTGCTTTCGATGAATTTTCTTAATTGATGCTCAATAAATTTTCCCTATGCAAATGGGCTCTAAATAATTCTCTCACCTATTTTCCTTTTGTTTTTCATAAAATTCTTGCAAGTTCATGTTTGTATGAATTTTATTATTTGTTTTATATAAACAGTTCAAAAAAAATCATGCATGATCAGCTTCTCATATCAAATATGCTGAAAATATATTTTTTCCAGTTATTCCTATTATGTCTTCCAAAAATGGAGTTTTTGGGATGTTACATTTGATTGGATTTTTTTTACGTTAATGCTGATTTAACCCCATCTAATATTAACTATTTTGTTTTAAGATTTGTAAACTTTTCTTTTAGAGGTATACCCAACCACACCGTAAAAAAGTGTTCTTCACCTGTCATCATTCCACTTTAACAACACTTACAAATCTTAACCCTTAAAGCAAAAGTGGTTATCAATTTAATAAGTGCGTACAATTTTTTTGGCTTTGGTTTTGCTGTATATTGGTTCTTGTCTATCTCCAGCTTTAGTGGAGCGCGTGCTGTATATGCATGCACATGAAGCAGCGTACAAATGGCACTTATCCTTTCAAAGTGCTGGCCTTTATAGCTTTCCATTCACGGTAAATTACACAATTATTCCTACTTTAGTGCTTTCCATTTAGCCTAAATCAAAAGAGAGAATTCCCAAGAAGATAAGGGTCCCGGGTCCTCTTTGCTAGAGAAAATTATTCGGGTGGGGGACAAAAGACCAATGATATGCTTTGAAAACGTGATCAATCGATCATGCGTTGTAGCATCCGAAAAAAAAAATCTCTCTCTCTCGGCCGGCCCACTCGCCAGGCCGGCCCGCTACCTCTTTTCCCCTCCCGTTCTCCAGCCCGGCCCGCTCGCCGTTCTTCTATCTCTCTCTCCCTTATCTCTTCCCCGCCGCCTCGGTCGCTTCGTCTTCTCGCCATCCCCTCGCTCCCGTCGCCGATTCGCCTTCTCCGCCCGTCGCCGCTCGCCCCACCTCCCCGAGCGCTGCCGCCCGGCCTCCACTTTCCTCCCCGCCCCGGTTGCGCCGCCCGCCTCTCTGCTCTTTCCCCCGCTCGGCCCGGTGCCTCCTCTCTCTCGCCTCCATCTCCGCCGCCCGGCCCGGCCTCCGGCTTCTTCACCCGGCAATCAACTTATTTTTGTAAGCCGGTGTAACTGATAAAATGATTGCTTAACTGATCTGCTTTAATTATTCCTGCTGGTCAGTGCACGCAATCGTTATCCTATCCTTCGGACCAGCCGGATGTACATCAGCGGCAGGCAGCCTTTGCTTTAGATTCTATCATTACACCACAGACATGCACATGCTTATGGTTGTCCTGAGCTTTTATTATATACATAATAAAAGATTAGAATAACAAATTATGAATAGCGATCAAAAGCAACCTCTTTGGTTCTTGTCTATCTCCAGCTTTAGTGGAGCGCGTGCTGTATATGCATGCACATGAAGCAGCGTACAAATGGCACTTGTCCTTTCAAAGTGCTGGCCTTTATAGCTTTCCATTTACGGTAAATTACACAATTATTCCTACTTTAGTGCTTTCCATTTAGCCTAAATCAAAAGAGAGAATTCCCAAGAATATAAGGGCCCCGGATCCTCTTTGCTAGAGAAAATTATTCGGGTGGGGGGGGGGGAACAAAAGACCAATGATATGCTTTGAAAACGTGATCAATCGATCATGCGTGCATATGCAGTACGTAGCGTACAAATGACATAGCATGTTATCCTGAGCTTGGAAAACTCGGGCAGCTTGTGTCGCAGGCGTACAATGGCGATGTAAGCCGCGTCATATAGTGACATCAGGACGCAAGCTCCGCCCGTAGTAAAGGAAAGAGGGCCGGGTATCTGAAGTGTCCTCCCTGGGTGAGGTACTTGGTAGACGCCGCACTGTAAGGCATGCTAAAGACCGTGTACTGAGAACAGCTAGTAGATATGCTGTAGCATTACCCATAAGACATGCTGCGGTGTAGCCTCCTCAAAGGCGCTAGTGCAGTACTATGGTTTTCATGGGGTGGTTGATCATCCACGATTTAAGAAAAGGGAAAGTTAGTGATTATTTCTACACATCTGAAAGCACGACCCCTCCCCCCGAAGGGTACCAAGGGTACCTTGGGGGGCAGGGGGCGAATGGTGCAGGAGCCCCTGGATCCTGACCAGGGGGCCACCTGCTGGGCACCGAAGGACGGCCCAAGGGTATCGAAGAGGTGTCGATGGACTGCGCATATCAACCAGATGGACAGGGACCAGGAGGGTCCACCATGAGCCGAAGGCTACGTGAGGAAGAATGAAAAGCCCATGCAGCCCTTACAGGCACAGGGTCTTTTTAGTGGTAGGTCTGTAATCTTGGGCACCCTAGTCGGAAGGCTATAAATGGATGTCCCCCTCCATGTAATAAGGGGTTTTCTAAGACAATTAATACATATTCACTTCACTTAGCATTGGTCCCCTTTTCTAAGGATCCCTTGGGTCCCCTCGTGGTAACCGGGGTCCCTTTTTTATATTGTCTGGTCCTTTTTGCTATGACATTGTTATATTAAGGGTATAAGAGATTACAATTATACCCCTAAAAAGATCCTATAACTATAGGGGCTTCAGGATCTTTATACCTCCTCAAGGCGTAGCCCTTGGTACTTGGTGCATCTTCATGGACCTTGTCCATCATGCATATACTACTGGTCCACAAGTGACCTAGACTCCGTTCGCTCCATGCAAGGTAGACCCGGAGCGATAGCTCCCTGGACCCCCTTTGCTCCGTGTGAGGTGACCTGGAGCGAGGGTTTCCCTGGACCCCTTCGCTCCAGGATGTGTTGTATTCTTCAATCATGGCTGCCGACGGTGATCTTTCTGAACCCTTTGCATTATACGAAGAGGTACCTGCACTAATACAAAAAATGTCTTCACAGATGGTTCAAAAATGTCATCACAGACGGTTTCGTGATCCGTCTGAGTTTATGGGTCAGTTACGATATGAGGTCATCACAGACGGTTTTTGAATCATCTATGAAGAAGGCTATCACAGACGGTTCTTGTTCAGAACCGTCTGTGATAGTCTATTTTCACAGATGTTTCTAAACAAGAATTGTCTGTGATAGTAATTATCACAAATGGTTCTTGTTAAGAGCCATATGTGATAGTTTTTTCTATTAAAAAAAAATTAGATTTTGAGCCAAACCAATCAATTCCTGGATAGTAGTTTCTGTATGCAACCTCTAACCAGACAACTAAAATTCAATTAAAATTCTGATGGCAAACACATTGTAGGAAAGACCTTTTTAGCAAAAAAGAAACCAAAAGGTTTCGCAACGACCCCTCCGAATGGGAAAAAAGAATAAAATTACAAAGTTAAACTGGCTAGAAACCATATGTTCCTTCAAGCTCCTGAAGAACTGATCGGCTTCTTGAATTGGTCTTGTGAGCTCTTCTATGTACCTGACCAGTATATCACAAACTATTCTTGCCTGTCGTCCGAATTCGATTCAAGCTTGTCGGCAAGGAAAATGAGAGACGACTGAAAACCTCCGACGGCGCTCCGACCTTAGGTAACACAAAATTAAGATTATTTTTTAATCGACATTAAATCATAAAAGGTACAAATAAAATAAGAACAACAAATTGTGTATGTTTTGGGGATATACATGTACCATCTGGCAGTCTACCTCATGAGGCAAACATGGAGCTCCTGCGCGTCCCTCCTCCTCCTTGTCGTCGGCTGCATCTCCTCGCCGAACCGCGTCGGGGAATCGACGGTAGTCGTCGGAGCTCGGTGGGGGCAGGGGAGAGGGAGATACTGATGGAAGACAAGGCAGGGGTGAGTATAATATATAAGGATAATGCCAAAACATTTCGCCTCCCGCACAAGCGTTTAAAATTTTCCGCGAATCACAGACGGTTTCAAATAAAAACCGTACGTGATAAGCTAGTATCACAAACGGTTTATATTAAAAGCCGTTTGTAATAAGTATCTTCTAATTTTACCTGACTCTCTGATTTTACCATGCCTAATTATGTGATTGTATTTAATAAAAACAGTTTTGGTCAACCATATATGATGATGCGTCCAGTATTAGCCTTTTTGTAGTAGTGCTGGTATCCTTCGAGACACAACTAATTAACACAAAGCAAAGCATGATCGGTGATAGGTAGCTAGCCAAGTATGTACCAGGTAATTAATTACCATCAGAGCTTGGAGACGAACTTTCTTTACTCGATCCACACCTTCATGCATCGTGCGAAGAACAACCTAGGCCTCCCGTGCGATATCCTTCCTAACGTGTTGATTCACATTGAATCGGGTGCAGCGTAGATCAGCGCCAACGCTGTTTGATCGTTCTTCTGGTCAACTTCCACAACCTTTCCTTTTAGATTGATCTTTCCCTTTTGATCGATCGGATTGGCTACTACGTCCCAGGCCCCCTGGGCACACATGTTGACCCGCATCTTCATAGCCCAAGCCGGATAGTTCTCTGAAGCGAGAACTGGGTACAACAGTGAATTTGGGCCATCCTTCATTGTCGAAGATTCGTTGGGAGCCATTGGTTTCTTCTTCTTTGAATTTGGAGGTCCAATTTTCATGCACTAGGCCCTGATACCACGTGTGGTCAAACCACCTTCGACCAGGTGGTCGAAATCCTCTAACCAGTCCAACCTCCAAGACCTTGATATAGTCGTATCACCTACGACCACAACCTACGACCAGGATAAAGTTATAGCACCATCTACGACCATGACAAAGTTGTCATTGCACCTCCTACGACCCTGAAAAAAGTAATCGTAGCACCCCCTACGACTATGAAGTAGTCGTAGCACAGAACATGTAATCGATTACGACTAGGTAGTCGTAACTTCCTTCGACCACACTGTAGTCGAAGATGGTGAACAGTACATGATGAGAAGTACTCGGTAACCGTACTCGATGAACAGTAGTCGAAAGGAACAGTGGTCGATGTGAATGGTGGTCGAAATACATACTCGAAACCAAAGAAATAACTACGAATGGAGAAATTTTGTGGTACTCGACTGCGTATCTTTTACTTGTCTATTGCTTATCTCGAGTTGTCGTTAAAACTTACAAGACCCAACAGCCTCTTATATAGGTTGTTTCGACCGACTCAAACATTGACTCGACCAATACAACTTGGATACGAGTTGAATACAAAACCGACTCCGAAATGAAAAACTTTCTACTACTTCGACTAGAATGAAAACTATTACAAAAAGGATTATTTCCAACTGTGCTTGCATTGGATGCTTATATTTGTTTACTCGATCTCTCTCTCTGGTTTAGTGGTTTTGAACTGTATGTGTAGAGTGTTGTAGGGATGGCCTATCGGCCTCAACAACCTGGCAAAGAGATCAAGCCAGAGGGGTACCAGGTATCCCTTCGCACAGACCGAAGGGTACGGAAAGACCGCCGAAGATAGCCTCGACAGAAGAGTACAACACACTCTGGAGCGAAGGGGGTCCAGGGAGCTCTTGCTACAAGGCACCTCGCACGGAGTGAAGCTGGTCCAGGGAGCCTTCGTTCCATGTCCACCTCGCATGGCAGGCCAGTCATTAGGAAGTGCAAAGACTTTGAAGCCCCTATAGTCATAGGATATTTTTAGAGATATAATTGTAATATATTGTAACTTGGATGTAACAGTACTATAAATAGACCATTTCCCCTTGTGGTTAGGAGACGACGACTTTTCTAGCTATAAAGAGACGCATTTAACATACTTTAATATCGTTTCCTCATCTTTGAGTACGTTCGGGGGTGTTCCCCTTCGCATTGTAGAGAGCCTGAGGTCCCTCATTTCTATTGTCTAATTTGTAGCTAAGACACACATATTTTTGGAGGATGCTACTCGTCCAATCATCGCATTCAGCTATCTCAACACGAGTTAACCTGCTACCTAATACTGTACGGTTGGCAAGTAATAGCCGTGCTAAAGAAATGTGCAATAATTTACAGTTTGCTATATAATAATGCATATATCCATCTACGTAAGTACTGCATGTGTACGTACAGCAGGGGAGCGATATATCGAACATCATGCACAAACTAGGCCGGCCGTCACCATTAATTAATTCTTGAATAAAGCGATCGAGTTAACCAGCGGCGGCCGATCGAAATGCATATCAAACACGTACTCGTCGAACTGCATGCAGTTGCCGAATCGTTCGGTAAATTAAGCATATGATTCTCCAATCCACAGTACAGTTGAAATTACACTCACATTCACACAGTATAAAGCTTAAAGCAAGATCAAGTAAAGTGCATGAACTAACTCGATCAGGCAATCACGCCAACTCCACAAAACAACAAGAAAATTAACAGAGGATGACGAACGCACAGCTTGATCAAGTGGAGACTCGAGACACAACTAATTAACACAAAGCACAGCATGATCGGTGATAGGTAGCTAGCCAAGTACGTACCAGGTAATTTTAATTACCATCCGCTGGAGCCGGAGCGGGCGCTGGCGCCGGCAACTGCGAATTCACTGTCCAGTCCATCTCCTCGCTCTTCTTGCAAGAGACGGCGTCGGCGGCCTGCACGTCGTTGCCGACGGTCACCGGCCAGCAATAGTGCAGCTGGCTGACGTTGTGCGGCTTGGTCGACAGAAGCGACTCGTAGAAGACGGTCGCGTTCACCTCTACAAGTGCGCTGAAGCGGCTCTCCCCTGCGTACCGCTGGAAGATGTAGAGCAGCGCATTCTCGTCGTCGATGGGCACGGAC
Organism: Hsuehochloa calcarea; assembly: GCA_036346395.1. Taxonomy (NCBI): domain Eukaryota; kingdom Viridiplantae; phylum Streptophyta; class Magnoliopsida; order Poales; family Poaceae; genus Hsuehochloa; species Hsuehochloa calcarea. Next base: position 53,466,274 of record CM070604.1, on the reverse strand, counting down.
TTCCTCAGCGAGTGCGAGGTCTGCCGCGGCACGGAGAAGACGCTATTATTCTCGTTCCTGAAATCGTACCTGGTGATCTCCACCATCCCGGAGAAGAAGGGTGCGTTTGGCATGTCGAGGATGCGGATGTCGGTGATGGTGCAGCCGACACTGGCGCGGCCGCTGGGGTTGTGGGCTCTCAGATATACCCAAAGGTTCATGGTATCCGCTGCCCGATACGTCTTCACCAGCTGTGTCACCTTCCCGCCGCAGCCTGCTGGCCCCTGATGGTAGACGGACTCTCGTCCCCGAAGGTAGGCGGAGCCTCGTCCCTGAGGCTGACACGAGGTCGGGGTGACGACACCCCGGTATTCGATGCTGGGGATCTCCACCTCCGTCTCGGTCACCGACCACAGCCGGTCTGCCAAGATGTAGTCGCGGTCCATGGAGAGGCGGATTTCCTCGGGGCGGTGAGCGACGGTGCTTACCATGACGACGACGACGACGGTGAGCACGGTAACCACGGTGGCCACTATGTAGCGCACGGTGGCTAGAAACGGGAATCTTGTGTGCTCACCGTCGCCGCCTGCAGCCATATTTCCTAGACGCGCGTTGCAGCGGCTGAGCTCCTCAGTATTAATTGTGTGGCGTGTGTTCTGTTCACGCATATATAGCTTCAGGATATATTAGAAATACAAATGCATGCATTCTAAAGCGAACTGTACTTGAGATATGAAGTTATTTGGGTTGTATTCGAACTGTTTTCTTTGCCCAAAATAGTTAGTAAATTTTATTTCATTTACAATTTCATTATACATAAATTATAGTAAATTATTTATGTATTTTTTGTTCTTGGTGACTATAATTATTCTCAAAAGTCTTAATAACTTATATTTCCATCACATGATTCAAAATCTAACATATACTTTGAGCGATTGAGCAAAAACAAAGACAAAATAAAATTCTATCACAACAAAATACGGCAATATAGTAAACCTGTTTTGTTATGAAGGAAAAAAAATTATAATAAATCCGGATCCAATTCATCATATGAGAAGAAGTGCAAATCTCAAAGCATATCAGGCATATGAAAATTCAAATATTTTGACAAAAGAAAAGAGTCGAATGTTGTTTAGCTGAACCGAAATTATTTTTGTTAGTAATCTTTGTGCATATGGTATATCTAGATTTTAGGGAGAGTTTGTTTTACGTAGACCAAAAGTATTTAGGCACACTACCGGAGACGGCTTCTTTGCCGAGTGTTCCATACTTTGCCGAGTTCTTTTAATCGGGCACTCGGCAAAGAGGATATTTGCCGAAAGTGCCATATAGAAAGAACTCGGCAAACATCCGCACTCGGCAAATACATGGTTTCTTAGAGTGCTGCGCGACTCGGCAAAAAATTACACTCGGCAAAGACACGGTTTGCCGAGTGTTGGGAACTCGACAAACAAGAACACTCGGCAAAGGGCACCGCGTTAACGGCCGGCGGCCGCGTTAACCCTTTGCCGAGTGTCTTCTCGACACTCGGCAAATAGGAGACTTTGCCGAGTGTCTTATGTGGACACTCGGCAAAGAGGCTACTTTGCCGAGTGTCAAGAGAAGACACTCGGCACAGTCGCCCATTTGCCGAGTGTCATAATTTGACACTCGGCAAAGTGGTACTTTGCCGAGTGTCATATTTGGACGCTCGGCAAAGTAGCCTCTTTGCCGAGTGTCATTTTGTGACACTCGGCAAACCATATTTTTTTTTCCCCACTTTTGACCTCCAAACTTTTTCTGCAGTCCTCATACAATACCTGGTACTCCATGTTCCAATGTGGCACATTTCTCAGACTTGTTCTATATTCCTTTAATTTATTTCAATTAATTGAATTTTCTTGGATAATTCAAATTATAACTGCTAGTCATTCGAATAATAAAAAAAAATGAATGGAAAAATGATATTCATGTTATTTAGTATAATGTGAGGCCGTAACCAGGAACAGACCACCAATTTCGAACATCTTGTTCACGAAACATGACCACGAACTTGCGGTCGAATTGTTTTTAAATTGTATAAAAAGCAAACGAAGTCCGAAAATCATAAAACTTGTCAAGATGTCATGATATCATATGTGGAGGCTGTGATAAAAATTTGAGTAGGTTTCGCGCAAGTTGTCACGTACGATGCTTGCAAACCGAAGAAAAACAGAAGAATACGTGACAACTTCTTCGGATATTCTTCTGTTTGCAAGCATCGTACGTGACAACTTGCGCGAAACCTACTCAAATTTTTATCACAGCCTCCACATATGATATCATGACATCTTGACAAGTTTTATGATTTTCGGACTTCGTTTGCTTTTTATACAATTTAAAAACAATTCGACCGCAAGTTCGTGGTCATGTTTCGTGAACAAGATGTTCAAATTGGTGGTCCTGCTCTCGTTACGACCTCACATTATACTAAATAACATGAATATCATTTTTCCATTCATTTTTTTTCATTATTCGAATGACTAGCAGTTATAATTTGAATTATCCAAGAAAATTCAATTAATTGAAATAAATTAAAGGAATATAGAACAAGTCTGAGAAATGTGCCACATTGGAACATGGAGTACCAGGTATTGTATGAGGACTGCAGAAAAAGTTTGGAGGTCAAAAGTGGGGAAAAAAAATATTGTTTGCCGAGTGTCACAAAATGACACTCGGCAAATAGGCTACTTTGCCGAGCGTCCAAATATGACACTCGGCAAAGTACCACTTTGCCGAGTGTCAAATTATGACACTCGGCAAAGGAGCGTATTTGCCGAGTGTTTTAGGGTAAGACACTCGGCAAATAAGTTTAAATTTTTTAATTTAAAAAATCCCTCTTTGCCGAGTGCCTTGCGGGCGACACTCGGCAAATGAATTGTTTGCCGAGTGTTTCGTGGGCGACACTCGGCAAAGAGGGGGGGCTTTGCCGAGTGTCCCGATCCGCACTCGGCAAGCGGACCACATATAACGAGCGCGCGCGCGCGCGCGCCACACACGCAACACCGCACACACGCAACATCACACGCCGCGCCGCGCCAGCGCGCGCGCGCGCCGCGCGCCGCCGCCGCCCGCCCGCGCGCCGCCCGCCGCGCCGCGCGCCCTTACGCCGCGCCGCCGCCTCGCCGCCGCCCACGAGCCTCGCCCGACGCCACGCTGCCGCCCGCCGCGCGCCGCCGCCGCCGCGCCTCGCCCCACGACGCCGCCGCCGCGCTCGCCGCCGCCGCCCCACGAGCCTCCGCCCCGACGCACGCTGCCGCCCCACGCGCCTCGCCCGCCACGCGCGCTGTCGCCGCTTGCGCCGCGCGCCGCCCCCACGCGGTCCTCTCCTTACTCTGGTAAGCATATTACTGTGATATTGATTAATTAGGTGTTCTGATCATAGCACCCTCGACTTCATGTGATTATTCTATCTAGAGACTGACAAAACAAAATGATGATATCGATGTGATCCCCTTGCAAAAGTAGCACTTAGAAAATGCAATGTTCTACTGTCTCTCTGTCTCTGCTGCATTATGTATGGACTCTCCAAAAGTTCAGAATCTAAAATGGATTTGTCTCCAAAGTTGGGGGACCAATGTGCAACCTATTTACCAATGACTCTGCTCTCTTCAAGTATATCGTGCATTTAATAAGCTTCTGCAGGATATACATGCTACGACGATCTGCTGCTACATATATACATCCTCATTGGTCGTTACAAGATATTCACTGGCTAGTGGTACTGATGGATTTGTGATTTTCTCTACAAAACAAATGAGGACGTACATGCATATATGCACAAATTGAATGCTAGTTGTCCCATCTATTTCTATTATTTGGTGAAAAATTATTGTATTATCATGTGTATAATCATCCCTCTATTAGCATTGATATATAAGTGACCATTAATATATTACACATGGGTTGGGGAACCGTCTTTTCTTAATATATGCACAGGATAGATTCTGAAACAAAATGATAGCCATGTTTTGTCTTATGTTCATATTCAAAGCATCTTTTCGTGAAATGTCATATTGTGTTTTATGTTTTGGCAATCACAAAGACAAGGTTTTGAGATACATCCTCAGGGATCAAGTATTTGATGCTCTAGTAAAAGCTTTGAAGAGTCTGACTACCAAGGTATTGAAATTGGAATTCTTGCAATCATTAATTTGAAGTTTAGTATTTTTTTCTTGACTACCGAAGAACTAGAACAAAATGCTATTGCATATCCGTATATTTGGTCATTCTGCCTTGCAACTCACTTAATATGTTATTGTGTTATTCAGTAGGACTCATCACTTCATGAATAAGTCGCCTCTTATTTTTCTACTTTTCTTCACATTTCCAATGAATATGAAAGGATACCAAGTTTCTTTCATTGAATTGGAGTAACTCTATTGTCTGCTTGCCTCCCCGACCTCCCATCGATAGTCAGGGTCAGCATATCAGCTTTCTGCATATCAGCGCCGCTGTGACTTATCTCATTTCTGCATATCAGCTTTCCCGGACGAGTGGTCCGTGGCACTCCGAGCGTGTAGCTCTGGCGTACCAGAGCAAAATCTCGGCGTGCTCGAGAATGAACCGAGCGATCCCAAATATGTGATTTGGGTGGACTCGAGCCGGATCTCGGCGTGCTGGCGCGTGGATCCGGATAGATGTAGGTTCGCACTCGAGGCAAGCTCGAGCGATCCCAAACACGTGGATTTGGGCGGTCTCGAGAACGGGATCTCGAGCGTGACTGAGCACGATAGACTCAGGTAGTATAGGATTTGGATCTTTTTGCATCTCTTTGTTTCTTGGTGTTATTTGCTTACTGTGTATGGCATAACAACTCACCCTCGGGTTAGTCTCTGTTAGATAAATATGATACTCTCTTGGTTGGAGATGCTACTTAAGAATGCAAATGAGTATTAATAATGAATGCAAAGGGGAAATGCTAACTCAGTAATCAAGAACCACTACTAACTTATAGTACGATGATAGCCATAAGTGATGTTTTATCTTTTCAAGCAATGGCGAGAACCTTCCCTTTTACGATGATGCATAGGCCACAACCCACGAGCCACGAACAATGTGAAATAGAATCTTCAAATAGTTCAACAATGAACAATATGGTAGTACTCTCTAAATATTTGGTTTTCTCAAAATATAATCAATAGCTAGCAAAAAATCTTGAAACAAGAGCTATATGTGACCACAAATTGAACTAAATAAGAATTATTATTGGTATTTGATTCTATGACCATAGTTCGTTATAATAGTTATTGGAAAATTAGCACTCTGGTAATTCTTTGCTATTCATTTTATTTGTTCCATTAATATCTCCCTATCCAACTTCTATATCCTTTGGGTATACATTAAATAGTGTTAGAACCTTGTTATATATTAAGGGGGGATGAGTGCTTATTATTTGATAGAGTTCCACATGTGCATGTCGGCCATCGTGCCGTTGGTTTTCTTGCAGGTTTTGGAAACCTCACCGTGCAGGGGAGGTGCTGCCAAATTTTGTATTGACAGTTTTATGTTTCTTTTTCTGCAGAGAAGAGCCAGTCGGAGCGGCGCCGGAGTACCTCGGCGACCCCGATCGCCTTCCTCGCCGCTGCGGGTCTGCCTGCACCGTGTCGCCTCGCCACTGCACCGACCCGCCACGGCCCCACTAGCCTGACTCCACCGCCACTCTAGGTATAACCCCTCTTTCCGTATCATGGTCGTAGATCACGTAACCCAGTTAGGCGTCTCCCGTTCGAAAGAGATACGGTTGGAAATAAGCAGATATTTCCATATCTAAAACCGTATCTGTTTCGAATTGTCCACGTTTTTTGGACAGCCCGCGGATGCGTAGGTGGGGTTAGTTTCCATGGTCTGCTCCGATCCGAGACAGAGTTTTGGCATCATCTCCCTGTTGTTCTCCGGATACACACTCTCCCTGGCAGGACGTGTATTTGGAGAACAGCGGGGAGGTGCTGCCGAAATTCTGTCTCGAATAGGAGTAGAGCATGGAAAGTAACCTCATCTACGGATCCTCGCGTGGGATTAGGACCTATGTTGAAAATCAAAATAGAAATTAATAATTTTTCTTAATCACTTGGGCAGGAACTGGACGATTGTGGCGAGTGGAGGTGCTCACACACGCCAAGTCAATGGCGTCCTCGGTCTTACGTGCAAGGAGCACTTCGGCACTGGTTGAGTACGCCGGAGTGACGGGGCCGGCCTACTCGTTTGACCACTACGCCGTCGCCCCCGATGCTGAAGATCGGGCCCGCAGGGTATTCAACAACAAGGCGGAGCGGGTGAAGCAAGAGCTGTGGGTAAGTGTTCCTCGCACTACATTGCTCAATACATCGTATTCATTGGACATTCTTGAAATAATGAATGGATACATCGTGTTTGTATGTAGGATTTCTTTAGATGCCAGGACGGACATGAGGCCAGGGCGGATGCGGTGGCTACCAAATGCTGCAAAAAACTCGTCGTGGACATGCATTACGAGGCGCGCATCCAGCCGTCGTAACTTACCACGGACCGTCCTTGGAGCGAAGGTCACCAAAGGGACGCAAGAACCATGGCGTGACCGGGACCGAGACTGCAGTAAATCTGAACATTATCCGATTCCCATTAATCCGATTCCTTTTGAGATTAAGTAGGCATAATTTCATCTTCTGATATGTCATGTACTTGATGGCCTGTAGATGATTCCTTATTGGTGCGCCGCGCATCCCCAGTGCTGGGAACAGATGGTGCACAAGTGGTGCTCACGCGAGTGGGAGGAGACGCACAACTTGTGCCGGGAGCGGCGTTTGATGATGCCAGGTGTAGCACACCATCAAGGTAGCCGCAACCTCGCGGATCGTGAAACATGGGTACGTGAATTCATTTATTTATTCTAACGCTCAATTCTGCATGATTTCTAATCATCTTGCTGTTTTTCTTGCAGTCGGCGTCACATGGTGGCCAGCCTTGCTCCATCTTCAAGGCATTTGCTATGGCCCACAAGGGCAAGGCGACGTCCGACGTCGGCTACAACCCGGAGGACGGGCCCGAGGCGTACAGCAATGCGACCGTCCACAACCGCCTTAGTGAGTACACATCGATGGCAAGGGAGGTCCATGGGCCAGAGTACGATCCGAGCACCGAGGACATTGATGGAGAAGTCGTCATGAGGGTGGGAGGAGGCAAGAAGCATGGGCGATACTATATTGGCGACGGCGCAATCGACTCGGTCGCTACTCCCAGTCTCTCCCAGATTCGAGCAAGCAGCACGAGCACGAGCCCGGCCATACGACCTCGGCAGGACACTTCACACCACCGGGTGGAGGCACTCGAGGTTATTCCTGGTTTATTCGTCGTTCATTGGTTTTTTCATACATTTCCTTCGCATTATTGTAACATTGGGGTGAATATATTGTAGGCCCAGCTGGAACAAGAGAGGAGGATACGGGAGCACATGCAGGCGAAGATGGAGAGGGTGGAGGCCGAGCGGGACGCCGAGCGGGAGGCTGAGCAATGGAGGATGGCGGAGATTCTTGATACATGCAAAGTCTTGGCGCCGCTACGGGTGTACCTCCGCCACCTTCGCTATTCGCTCCACCACCACCTCCTCACTATTCTACTCCTGTGAGTATAAATGTTTTAGTTTGTATATTCATGCTTACGGTCAAACCTAGTGGAGTATGAAAGTTTTATTCATGTATGGTATATATTTATCTTGTCTCACACATGCAATCTCTTCTCCTTTGTGCAGAATCAATCGGCGGGATCGAACGATCCTCATGCTTCAGTGAATCCTTCACCAAATCAGTCTCATAGGCCATCTTAGTGATACTACTTGTGGTTGTTAATGGTATTTCTATTTGCAATTATGGTTGTAGATGATGGAGCACTTGGATTACTTGTGAAGTTATTTGTGATATATTGTGAGACATGTGACGTTTGTGATATATATGTGGTGTTGGTGATATATATGTGCTGTTGATGATATATATGTGATGTTGATGATGTTTGTTATATATATATATCTGTTTGTTTGGATGGGATGTAAAAACAACGAGACATGTGATGTTTGTGATATATATGTGGTGTTGGTGATATATATGTGCTGTTGATGATATATATGTGATGTTGATGATGTTTGTTATATATATATCTTCTGTTTGTTTGGATGGAATGTAAAACAAATAAAAAAGGCTGTTTTCAGCCACTTTGCCGAGTGCAATGGCCATGACACTCGGCAAAGTGACCATGATTTGCCGAGTGCAATGGCCATTGCACTCGGCAAACATCGCCCATTTGCCGAGTGCCACGGGTCAGGCACTCGGCAAACATGGCATGTTTGCCGAGTGTCCTCCCGGTGGCACTCGGCAAACATGGCCTGGTTGCCGAGTGTCCTCCCGGTGGCACTCGGCACAGACGACATGTTTGCCGAGTGTCCTCCCGGTGACACTCGGCAAAGACAACGTCACGGTGACACTCGCCGTTACGGCCACTTTTATTTGCCGAGTATTCGGTTAGCACTCGGCAAAGCCTTTGCCGAGTGCCCGATAAAATGCACTCGGCAAAGGGGTCTTTGCCGATAAACTGTTTACCGAGCACCCTTTGCCGAGTGTAGCACTCGGCAAAACCTTTGCCGAGTGTATATCAGCCTGTGCCGAGTGCCTCAGGCACTCGGCAAAGAAGCTGTCTCCGGTTGTGGCAGTATTCATTATGCATGGATACCAGAGTTTATGTGGTATCCTTCAGAATACGTAGAATTCTTTCTGAAAACGAATAATCGTTTGCTCTCAATTAAAGGACACCCCTGTAATCAGATTTTGTGAATAAGAGCAATTGAAGAAGAAGAAAAATCAGAAAAACCGTTGTTGTTCCGGTGTCATAATATTTTTTTTGTGTTCTTGTGTTCGTATGTATTCATCTTCCATTTGAGCCAACAATTAGTAGACATCGTCACCTTCCGTAGCTCCACTGGCCGCCAGCCCTTGCCGCAGCCTTGTTGTTCCTTCGTCGTGCACCAGTTCGCCCAGCCGAGCGCCCTGCTGCTTGCCGTGCATAGCCTCTGTTGCATAGCTATGTTGGAATTTTTTCTCTATCTATCCAAGCACTGTCCTCGCTTCTGGCAAAAAAAAAAAAAAACTAGTTGGTGTTTAGGATCTTTGTAGGACCAATATAATCAAGTCGCTAGAATTAGTATAGATTTGCTCCTTAGTATCGATGACCGCATTTGCTTTAAGATTTACGAACTTTTTATTGAAGTGAAGTACGTACGCAAGCAAAATCTGGCCCCTACCATGTGTAGTCATCCTATATTTTTATATGATCAATCCAATTTTTTTGAAGTATGCTAGTTGACAAGTTGTTTTAAATCTGATGGTACATATATTCAGGAACGTGCTATCCTAGCTACCAACCGGATGTAAGGTATCAAACAAGGAATGACAACTTGCAGTGTTGCTTTATTTCACGTCTTTTCGGGGCGGCAAAAAAAATAATTAAAGTACGAACTAAAGGAACAAATTAGTTGGGCTAATCTTGTGCTACACATCATGTCGACCTCGAGCGCAGAGCGAGAGGTCTTCGCTGACAAAGCGAGGGCCATGGAACTGACTCAAGGCACAAGATTATTCGAAGCTACACATCATGTCGACCTCTTCTGGAACAAATTAGTTGGGCTAATAATTAGCTCTGAGTCCACCCACTTCTGGATCTCATCGAAGCTACACATCATGTCGACCTCGAGCGCACGTGATTGCATCAGGATCTGCAAATCATAAGCATAAAATACGTGCTCATGAAGCTAACATATTCGAAGCACAGGAATCGTTCGCCTCGACGGAGTGGAACATGCCCTTACGGTTACGGCGGATGTTCCGAAACAGGCCTAGGTCTCCAACGTAGGACGGGGCGGCGAGAGTGAAGGCGAGAGGATAAGCTAGGGAGAGAGGCGGCGCCGAGGGGGTAAGAAGAGGGAGGGAGGGAGAGAGAGAGAGGTTAGATTGGGGGTTGGTTTGTCGGCAGATACTTTTCATTTGGCGCTGTTTTTTTCGTTTGTCGGCAGATACGTTTCATTTGGCGCTGCTTTTTTCATTTAGCCAACGTCAAATACGTTTTTATTTGGCGCTACTATTTTGTCCAGATATTTTTCCCAACAGTTATGTTGACCTAGTTTACATAACTACATTTTTCACCTCCTGTCCAATATTTTTCTCGGCAGTTATATGTTGACCTAGTTTACTTTTTCTTGGGCAGATATGTTGTAGCTAAAATAAAAATATACTCGGCAGATAAGTTGTTCCACATAATAGTTATTGCCGGCAAATAATAGGACCTATAATATTTTCAACATTGCCGGCACATAATTTGCCTCTCATCCAATTCTTTCCCGGCAGATTATTGCCCTTAATACTATGCCATGGTGTAGTGGACTCTGATGTCTGTAATATAATATTTGGTTCAGTTTACATCGTGTATGAAATGATTCAGTGATTTATATGTGAGCGCTATCTATTGATCCAAGGAATAACACAGTGTTTTCACAGAGGATTTGGATTTGGATTTGTGAAATCCTGGTCTGACAAATATTATTTAAATTAGATACATGAAAATAAGGTGTAGATTCACCTCGAAAAATACATTTATAATATTATAATTTTGTTGGATTTTACTAGTATATTATAATAGTAATTAGTGATCATTAGAGTTATATTTTATGGACCGTGTAGATGTACACATTGATATATAAAAAAAGGGAGTGCTTAATAGATCTGCTTTATTCCAGCTGGTGCGGGTCATCATGCATGCAATCGTTATCCGATTCTTCTGACCAGCCGGTACTTGCAGCTAGCAGCCTTTCCTTTAGATTCTATCATTGCATCACACATGCATGTAGTATATATAATATCACCATTTGCTGCAGGTGGCTGGCTGGGTGGATAGCTAGCTAGTTAATAGTTCCCAATTCATGGCGATTCATATCGCTCGTAGTCCTAGCAGATGGAGCGCCAAGCACTGGATCCTTGTAACTCTGATCGGAACCCTGGTCGCCATCGCCATCGTCGCCGTCATCTCCATCAGCCTCTCCCCCGCACGCATCCACTTCTCGATCCTGAGCGCGAGCATCTATAGTAGCACAACTAATAAGGATCAATACTACAACTTCACCCTCGTGGCCAACAACACCAGCAGGCGCACGGCGGTGCGGTACGTCGCCCTGAGCGCCGAGATATGGTACAGCTCGAGGGGGTGGGTGCCGACCGACGTTCGCAACGCCAGCTGGCTGCCGTCGGAGTGGCAACCGGGGAGGAACGCGACCAACATCCCCTTCTCTGCGGGGTACTGGCAGTTCGACGTCCCGCAGACGACCAGCGACACCATGGTCATACGCAAGTACTACTGGCCCAACACGACGGTGGTGGTGAGAGCCAAGGTGTTGTTCAAGTTCGGGCTGGCCAAAACAAGGCCGTACAACCTCAGGGCGTCCTGCAAGCCGGTGAATTTTTTCAATTCCACTAATACCATCTTCCCCGTCAACTGTACCGATGGCTGACATCCATTAATTTCTCTACGCCAGCGTCTGTCAGTTAATCCAGTCCAAATATATTGTTGCATGCCAGCGTCACGTTGTCGTTTGAATTCCCTGGATTTCCATTCATTGGTTTTGGTGGATTTTGAAAAACTAATGCTTCAATTCACTTAACACATAGTCCTTTAAATCTTTTGAAACAAAGTCTTGTGATCAGTGTATGAAAATAATATTATTCCCAGGTTCGGGAACATCTCAGTGACTCCTCTGAAAAATTTCATAATTTTTAAAATTTATTTACTATTTTTACTGGCCAATCAGTGATGTCCTCCGGTGCTTAGTAGGTATTCCCGATGGCCCTTAAGAGTCGGACACTGCCGCTGCGACACCAACAATATCTTTGCTAAACATAATTAGCCGAAAGGAAAAGAGAAAGACCAAAGATGCTATTCGCATCGTAATCAAATGATCATGCCGTCCACAAGCTAGCTGCATCTGTTGTTTCTCGATCACTTTCTCTTAAAATATTTTACCTTTGGTGGATTTCCCGTGCCTGTGATCTGTGATCATATAGTGAGCTAGCTGCATGCGGTGTGTGTCTCTCTCTCTCTCTCTCTCTATATATATATATATATATATATATATATATATATATATATATATAGGAAGCCTTTTTCCTACTCCCGGGAGTAGTTACTCCCTATTCCGTATCTCACAATGTAGGGAGTATCTTGCGCAACCGAGAGTATGTATGTGTAGTATACGAGTATATAAGACCACCTAGGTGGTATTCACACCTTTTCAGGGGTGGTATGTATAATTTTTTAGACATACTCCTTTTTAGTGCGAATACGAAGGTATTTACAAAATATGCTAAAAACTATGGACTCTCTTATAAATTTTCATGTGGTTCGCATTGGAATATCTTATAATTAGTATATAAGTATACTCAAAGTGATAAAGGAGTATGTTAAGTTGTTTTAGGTGGTATATTAAAGGTGGGAGTAACTACACCCGGGAGTAGAAAGTATTAATCCTATATATATATATATATATATGCACAAGTTATACTCACCTACAAATAATTAAGCATCTATATATGCAAGCAAATTGATCGAATATAGCTAGTTTAGCCGAAGAAGAAGAGAACAATGGCAAGAAGCTAAACTTTGGCAGCGTGAACGTCCAGCCGAAGGCTCGCCACCAAATGTACATGCTGACTTCGGCGGCGTGGAATCGGTGGGAAACCGATTGAACCTAGAGGTGGTTCTTCCATGCGTCCCCGGCGAGCGATGGTCTCCGGTCCACCGAGGGGCTCATCCATCTCACTCCCTCCATCGAGATTGTGTTGAGGAGGCCCAACTTGTGTTGTTGCTGAGTGCGATGGCCAGGCTCTCCACACGAGACCTGGTGGAAGAGTTTTGCGCGTTTCAGATGTGTATAAATTATCTTTAACTTTCTATTTTCTTAAATCGTGGATGATCAACCACCCCATGGAAACCATAGTACTGCACTAGCGCCTTTGAGGAGGCTACACTGCAGCATGCCTTATGGGTAATGCTACAGCATATCTACTAGCTGTACACGTCTCAGTACACGATCTTTAGCACGCCTTACAGCGTGGCGTCTACCAAGTGCCTCACCCAGGTGCTCAACCAGGGATGACACTTCAGAGACCGGGCCCTCTTTCCGTTACTACGGGCGGAGCTTGCGTCCTAATGTCACTATATGACGCGGCTTACATTGCCATCGTACGCCTGCGACACAAGCTGCCCGAGTTTTCCATGCTCAGGACAACATCCTATGTTATTTGTACGCTACGTACTGCATATGCACGCATGATCGATTGATCACGTTTTCAAAGCATATCTTTGGTCTTTTGTTTTTTTTCCTAGCCGAATAATTTTCTCTAGCAAAGAGGATCCGGGACCCTTATCTTCTTGGGAATTCTCTCTTTTGATTTAGGCTAAATGGAAAGCACTAAAGTAGGAATAATTGTGTAATTTACCGTAAATGGAAAGCTATAAAGGCCAGCACTTTGAAAGGACAAGTGCCATTTGTACGCTGCTTCATGTGCATGCATATACAGCACGCGCTCCACTAAAGCTGGAGATAGACAAGAACCAATATACAGCAAAACCAAAGCCAAAAAAATTGTACGCACTTATTAAATTGATAACCACTTTTACTTTAAGGGTTAAGATTTGTAAGTGTTGTTAAAGTGGATTGATGACCGGTGAAGAACACTTTTTTACGGTGTGGTTGGGTATACCTCTAAAAGAAAAGTTTACAAATCTTAAAACAAAATAGTTAATATTAGATGGGGTTAAATCAGCATTAACGTAAAAAAAATCCAATCAAATGTAACATCCCAAAAACTCCATTTTTGGAAGACATAATAGGAATAACTGGAAAATATATATTTTCAGCATATTTGATATGAGAAGCTGATCATGCATGATTTTTTTTGAACTGTTTATATAAAACAAATAATAAAATTCATACAAACATGAACTTGCAAGAATTTTATGAAAAACAAAAGGAAAATAGGTGAGAGAATTATTTAGAGCCCATTTGCATAGGGAAAATTTATTGAGCATCAATTAAGAAAATTCATCGAAAGCAACAATACAGTTTAAGAAAACAGTGGCATGTGGGAATTTTTTAGAAAATCACAGAACATATTAAATCTTAAGAAATTTACATAAGAAACTATAGGGAGTCATAAATCCTCACAAAAAAGTTTCATAAACATAATTAGCCGAAAGGAAAAGAGAAAGACCAAAGATGCTATTGGTATCGTAATCAAATGATCATGCCGTACACAAGCTAGCTGCATCTGTGGTTTCTTGATCACTCTCTTAAAATATTTTACCTTTGGTGGATTTCCCGTGCCTGTGATCTGTGATCATATAGTGAGCTAGCTGCATGCGTACGTATATATATATATATATATATATATATATATATATATATATATATATATATATAAGTTATACTCACCTACAAATAATTAAGCATCTATATATATTATGCAAGCAAATTGATCGGTTATATATAGCTAGCTTAGCCGCATACGCTGAGCTTTCTAATGACGGCCTTCCTCAACTCTACCAGTGGCGTGTCGCCATCGCTACCCGGAGAAACGTTGCATTCGGTCGGGGGGTTACAATAACAAATCATGAATCTCTCTTTTATCTAAACGCGAATGAATCCCAGCCCTCTCCTGCGTTCGTACCGAGGCTTCTGCTCTTCGGCGGGTGCACAGCGGACATTGCGTCGCTCAGTCAGCTGCCTGCCGAGTATAGCGTGATTCACTAGAATTCCCATAGTTAAAGGAGCGAAGATTTAAAAGAGCAAAGAAAGGGAGGCCTCTGGCGGTGGCTACGTCGCCCGGAAAACGGCAATCGTTCGATCTCCCGTGCAGCCCTGCCTACCCGTTGGCGTCTCCGTGCTTCTGTGCCGTTCGATCGCGCAACGCCCGGCTCGCGCCCGCCTGATCCGAAACGGTGCGCCCGCTGGGAACGCGCGGCGCTCGCGCGGCCACGTCGGCCCGAACCCTATGCGTCGTGAAGCTTCATCCTGTTTCCCTTTCTCCTCGCGTCTTCTCTCTTGCTCTCGCTCCATCACGCGGTGCCGCTCCTCCTGTCGTTGCTCCCCGACCACCCTCGACCCCCCGACGCCCGCCCTCCGCCTCCGGTACTCTCCCACTCCCTCCTCCGCCAGCGCCGCCGCTCCCTTCCTCTTCCTCCCTTGTCCACCCTCCGATGTACCTCCCCGGCCACCGCATCGGCGACTCTCCTCGCCCCTTTTCCCCTCCGTCTCCAGTCCTCTCCCTCCTCCGACGCCCTACTCCACCAGCGCCGCCGCTCCCTCCCTCTTCCTCCCCCGCCGCCCTCTCGAGCTCCTTCCCCGACCGCTGCTTCGACGCCTCCTCTCCGACACGCCCCCTCATTTTCCACTCCACCGCCTGTAACATCCCAATTTTCAGAGCTTTAAAAATCCTTTAAATAGTGGTAGTGAGAAAATTCACCATTTGGATTTATTTGAATATTAAATTAAAAGCTTAATATGGGCTTTAAGGACAAACTGATTTAATGTGCTTAATCCCAACATCAACAATTGTCAAAACTATTTTATTTAGATTATATATGCTTGGTTATATTTTATAGAATTTTCTAGAATTTTTTCAAGATTATTTGCTATTTTCTAATTGCTATTTTTATTTTCTGGATTTATTAAAAAGAAAAATCTATTTAAATCCCTCGGAACAGTGTTGGGCGGCGAACACTATTCGGCCGCGCCCGACCCATTCGCGCTTCAGGCGCCTCTCGTCCGTTGGATGCTTGACGCGTGCCCCTTGTTTTCGATCGGACGCACGCGCTCAACCCCGCCTTCCTCCGTTGCAAATTCGCCGCGTGGCCTCGCCACGATCTCGCTTCTTCGCTTCGCCGCGCCTCATTGCCATTGCCAGGTGGGACCGCCACGTGGTCGTCATCTCGCGTGAGTCTTCTTCCTCGCGCCCGCGCCGCGCCATTCTTTGGAGCTCGAGCTTCGTCCGACAAAATCGCAATGGTTGCTGATTCTTCGCGCCGACCCCGTTAATTTGTAGCCGTATCTGTCCCGTACTCATCTCTAACCAAATCGGCTACCGAATCTCTCTCAATCTCCGAGAATCAAGGATTTCAAAATCCGGCCGTTTCGGACCCGAATTGGGGATTTCCAATTCTGGCGTTCCCGGGCCTATAAGACCTGTTTGAGTCTGATTTACGCTTTGGCTTTTGGGTGAGAAAAGCGGAAAAGCATGTAAGCAGTTGGCTTTTTTTTCCGCTTTCACAGGAAGCTCAAAGCTGTCAATACATATGGAAGCCAAAAGCGAAAAGCCAGTGTTGAGGTGCTTCCCACCGCTTCCCACCTCCAGCGTTCCAAGAATATCCCTAGACTTCGCAGAAATTACACACCTCATACCTAGTATTTAAAGCAATCTTGCATGTTCGCCTTCCCACTGGCTCCTCCCGACTCCCCCTGGCGTTCCTCCCCCGTGCGGCGCTCCTCCCCGGTTCCTACCGCTCGTCCCCGCCTCCCCGCGACGCCTCCTCGTGAGCCCCAGCGCCGACTTCTTGCCCCCGCCTGATGCTTACGGCGCCCACCACCTCGGCGACGGTGCTTACGCCGCCCCCATTGGCGCGTCCGGCTCGATTACCTCGAATCTTTGCCTGTAGTTGGTCCCTTATCCAGTGCAGATAGGTGATAACAGAGGAGTGTTATATTGAAGTCAAGGTTTAGTTTGAGTATTCTATTGATAAGATTGAGTGTTATTCGATTTAGTTTGGGTGGCAAAAAATCTGTGATGACAATATGGACAATTTTGGTTTAGTTTACACATTATGGCATATTCAGTTTAGTTTACTGAAACTTATTCGATTGAGTGTTATACTGAAACTTATGGCATATTCGATTGAGTCTACTTAAAATTCCAAGTTACAATGAGCACAAGCAAAAGAAAATTATCATTGCAACAATGGCTTTGCATAATTTTATTCGAGATAGTGCTTTGATTGATAATGATTTTGCTCGTGCAGACAGGAATGATGATTATGTAGACGGGGACATGTCCACTAACCTCAGCGCACATGATGATACAGCTGTTATGGATGATGTTGATATGAACGGCCTCCGTGACGCTATTGCAATGGCTTTGGTAGCATGACGATAGGATAGATGGAAGATATATACAATATTTTGTATGTAGTACTTGCCAATTTAAACCGTGTATAAGGGACTGATCTTCTAGTCCAGATTATTTTCACATGCTTTCTGAAGTTTTATTGTTAAAAACCGTTAAATGTTCTTAAATATCGTTAAATGCCGTTTAATGTTGTTAATTTAGTTAAACGACATCAAATAAGTCATTACTGTCCTCATGGGCATTTCAGACATTTCATATCTCGAAAGCTGCAGCCAGCCTACCTAAAAGCCACACAGCCAAACACCAAATCAGAAAAGCATAGCCATTCAGCCCGCAGCTGAAAAAGCCTACAGCACAGCCGAAAGCCGCTTTTTAGAAAAGTCACAGTTGTGCCAAGCAGGGCCTAAATACCCCGTTAGCGCCGCCCAGACCTCCGCAACCCAAAGCCGCCACCCTCGTCGCCCAGATCGCTCTAGCGCCGCCGCAATCCAAGTTTTAGGGTTTTCGACCGAGCTTCTTCTCCGGTGAATTGCGCCGCCGTCGTTGTGGCCCTTGCTCCACCGACTGCACCACCATGATCAGCAAGTCCCAGGCTATCTCGTGCGCCCCTCCTCGTCGCCGGAGCATCGTCGGAGCACCCGTCCGACAAGATCCGAGCCTCCACCGCCGCTTCTTCCTCGCCGCCGGTCGCCACCGTCGTTGCCAGCTACCGGTAAGGGCACCCCTGAGTGCGCAATAGCACGGGGAACATTCTGGTACCCTTCGCCGCCGTTGACTCGCCGCCGTTCGCCGGTGACCATTGGGTCCCGAGCGCCACCGCCGTTGTCGTCGGCTCGGCGCCTGCGTCGGCCGATCTTTGGTGTGGCAACCGCGTGGCGCCAGATCAGCGCCAGCACACGCATGCGTGGCTCAGTCCACCGGGCCAGATCTCCCTCGGTTCGGTGCACTCGGTCCACCGTGAACCCCGAGACTGACATGTGGGGCCCACATGTCAGATTTCTTTTTAAATCTATTCCTTTTCCGGAAATTCTCGGCTGACGCAAGCACTGCGCAATAATCCGATTTTCCTTTATAAAAATAATTTGGAAAATTCAATAAAATCCAAATTAGGGTTTTATTTGATTTTCAAACTTCCAAAGCCCATATCTTTTGCATCCGAACTCCGATTGAGCCCATTCAAATTTGTAAATTAATATAAAATTAAGATCTATTTAATGGTGAATTTTATTTGATTTTTGGAGTTTGTTTTGCCTCTGTATTTATTTGTTTTTGGTTTCTTTTATCTCATTTGCGAGTAGACGTCGATACTTCGGGAAATTTTGCTGAAGAAGGAACACCTCCCCAAGATCAAGACCAGTACTTTGAGCTATTCCAAGGCAAGTTATATCTTTGATCATATTGAACCCAGTTTTCAAAATACTTTGTTTCAATGTATTGCATTCTATTTCAATTATTTATTTAAATGCTTTTGTGATAGTTATTAATCCAATTTGTTATATCCACCTTGTTTATTGTATGCCATGATCTTTTGTCACCCTAGGTTGGTTCATTATTAGTTGGTATTATCGTAGCACCAACGTGGGTTGGTGAGATGCTTTTGTTATATTTTTTTCATCGGGTCGCAACATATCAAAGAACAGTATGCAATATTTTTTTATATGGGTCGCAACATGTCAAAAACGCAGAACTGGGTACTCACCTAGTGGGCTCGGAGGAGGCAACGGCGGTGGGCTAGCGGAGCGGCTATCTCCTGGCGGCTGGGACAACAACAGGCCCGCAGGGAGGAGAGCCGGGCCGAGCTGGCCGCTGTCGGGGATGGCGGCGCGCCTGGCGGCAGCGGCTCGAGTAAGCACAAGTTCTAGCTCCCGCAGAGGATGTGGCGCCACGGCTCCTCCAAACGCCGTCCAGTGTTCCACCACGATTCTCTGACCTCGCTGGCTCGGGTAGAGAAGGGGGTACAGAGAGGAAGCTAGGAGGATATGGGGATGAGGAGGAGAGGTGTGGGAGGAGAGTATCGGGGGAAATCAGAGGAGGAAGATGTGAGAGGGAAGAGGGGCACCAATATGGTTTGCGGGTGTGATCTCGCTTATAGCCTATAGCAGAAAAAATCGTGTCCCGGACTGCCCGTCATACATGATAACAAATGAGTAGTAGGACATGATGTGAGTAGTTGAATTGGTACGGACATGGATGAGCCGTCCAAAAAACCAAGACAACTATGTGATTACCGATACATAATAGGTCGATCGATGTGTGGAGTGGATTGCAATCATTCATGCACCTGCAGTGCGCGCTACTGATTCCACAGAAATATCTAGCTGCTGCCGCTGGTACAGGTAGCTAGCTGGTACGGAGATGCATATGGCGACCGACGGTGGCAAGACGACAAGGTTCCGGTGGCTGTACGTTGCGCGCTACGCGGTGGCCTCCGTAGTCACCGTGCTCGCCGTCGTAGTCATCGTCCGGGCCGTCGTCGTACGTGATGCTCCTCCCGGAGAAGCTCCAACTCAAGGTCGCCCGCGGCTACGTGTCCGTGGACAGGATCCCGTCGGTGCCGCCGCCGAACGTCACTTTCCAGTTCACTCTCAAGGCCTTCAACCCCAGCGGACGCGCCCTCATCGACCACAACAACGTCGCCGTCCGGCTCATCGACAATAACGCGTCGGCGGTGGAGAGTCGAAACTCAGCTCTCTGAACTCACATCCCTTCACGCCGCAGCCATGGGGCTCCCAGTATACAACTCGCACCACACTAAACTCGGAAGCTTCCGTCCGCCATCTCTGATGCCGATCTCTTAAAAATACCAGCAGAGTTGCAAGCCCAAAATTCACCCTGAATTCGGTGGAGGAGACCTTCTGGTGTGACACGGCGAGAATGGGAAATTAATTCCGTCATTCCTTTGCTTCCACACCCATCCAGTGAACATGATCTATGGCTAGCTGCTGCCACATAATAGTGCCGTAGTATCATTAGCTAGATCAATGGTTTGAATCCAGCGGAACACTGCGGTACACATTTCGTTGTCATGCATGAATCATGAATGCCATCGATCGTTAGGCGCACAGTCGTATGGATAAGCAGCTAGATTCCTAGACAGTAGTACAAACAAGGCTTGACCTGTGCGTGTGTGTGTGTTTTTTTTTGCCGGGCCGGCAATGATTGCCGCCAATTTTATTAAGACTTGACGACCTTGCAGAAGATTAAGGAAGCCAGCGGGCTACAGTAGAAGAGAGTAGTAGTTAATGATTGAGCTGTGGGAACGAAGATGGCAGGCAGGCCATCGTTCACTACTGGATTCCGGTTATTTGCCGAGTGCCTCAGGCACTCGGCAAAGGCCCCTTTGCACTCGGCAAAAGCTTTGCCGAGTGCGACACTCGGTAAAGGGCACTCGGAAAAAAAATTATCGGCGAAGCAACCTTTGCCGAGTGCCTTTTGTCGGGCACTCGGTAAAGGCTTTGCCGAGTGCCGAGTCAGCACTCGGCAAAGAAAAACACGATCACGGCGCCCCACTGTTGTTGTGACCTCTTTGCCGAAAGTGCCAACCCGGCGGCACTCGGCAAAGATTTTTAATTTTTTGAAAATTTCTTTGCGAGTGTAATGCTCAAGGCACTCGGCAAAGCTTCCAGCTTTGCCGAGTGCCTTGAGCATTACACTCGGCAAATATTCCAGCTTTGCCGAGTGCCTTGACCATTGCACTCGGCAAAGCTGGAAGCTTTGCCGAGTGCCTTGAGCATTACACTCGGCAAATATTCAGCTTTGCGAGTGCCTTGACCATGGCACTCGGCAAAGTCGAAAACTGGGTTGAACCCGGTTTCAGCTTTGCCGAGTGCCATGGTCAAGGCACTCGGCAAAGGGGTCCTTTGCCGAGTGTTGCACTCGGCAAAGTGACCCAAAACTGCATTTTTTATTTATTTTTTACATTCCATCGCGACAAACAAATCCATCCAAACATATATCACATCCATCACATATATATCTCATTCATCACATATATCACATCCATCACATATATATCTCATCCATCACATATATCACATATATAACAATAAGTGCTCAAGTCCATCCAAATAAATCCACAAGTTCATCACAGTCGACAAGTGCATCACAAGTATATCACAAGTCCATCATCAAGTAAACAACAAATGAAAATACAACTATCATTCATCTCGAAGGTGGCCACTGCGACTGTGGTGAAGGAAAAGCTCCATCATTCGGAGGCGCATGAGGTGGATTATTTGAACCCGCCGATTGAGGCTGCACAAAGAAGAAGAGATTGCATGTGAGACAAGATTACATTAGATACCTAATCTAGGAAGGTAAAGGTCATACAAGCAAAGCACAAGCGAAAGCAAAAACTTCCATACTCACAGGAGTAGTGCAGAATGCAGGACGCGGAGGCGGAGGTGGAGCCAACGACCCGGTTGCACAAAGAAAGCCCGTATGTTGCCCAAGACCTTGTAGGAACACCGTAATGTCCGCCAGCCTCTGCGTCTGGGCCTGCCGCTCGGCTGCTCGACCTCGGTGGCCGACATCCTCTCTTTGCTTTCGGACTGCAGCTCCTGACGTTGCCTCATTTCTTGTTCCAGCTGGGCCTGCAATATTTCACTCCAATGTTTCAGTAATGCAAAGCTAATTAAGGTGTGTAAAGATCAATGTACGACGAGTAAAACAGAATAACACAGAGTCGTCGACCGGTCTTGTCAATGGATGATGCCGTGGGCGTATGGCCGAGCTCTCGCTCGTGCTCCGTGCTCGGATCTGGGAGAGAGATGGAGTAGAGGCCGTGTCGATGAGGCCGTCGCCAAGCCAGAACCGCCCATGCTTCTTGCCTTGTCCCACCCTCATGACGATCTCTCCATCAAAGTCCTGGGTGCTCGGATCATGGTCTGGCCCATGGACCGACCTTGCCGCCGACGTGTACTCACTGATGCGGGTGTGGACGCTCGGGTTCGTGTACGCCTGGGGCGGGTCCTCCAGGTTGAAGGAGACGTCGGACGTCGCCTTGCCCTTGTGGGCCATACACCATGCCTGGAAGTCCGAGCAAGGCTGGCCACTATGTGACGCCGACTGCGAGAAAGACAGCAAGATAATTAGAAATCAGGCAGAATTGAGCGTCACAATAGATAAATGAATTCGTGTACCCATGCTTGTTTGTATGCGGAGAGGCTGCGGCTGCCTTGATGGTGTGCTGGACCTTGCATCATCAAACGACGGGCCCGGGCATCACTGTGCATCTGGAGATACTCCTCCGTGAACCACTTGTCCACGATCATCGCCCAGCACTCGGGATACGATTGGCACCACCAGGGAATCATCTACACGTCATCAAGTATTTGACATATAAGAAGATCAAATTAAACGTACTTAATCTCAAAACGAATCAATATTAATGTTCTTCATCTACCTCAAGGTACTGGTCCCGGGTCAGCGTCATGTTTCTTGCGTCTTTCTTGGTGACCTTCTCTCCAAGCTTCGACCCGTGGTAGGTTACGATGGCCTGGATGCGCACCTCGTGATGCATGTCGGTGATGAGTTTTTTACAGGCTTTGGTAGCCACCTGGTCCGCCCTGGCCTCAAATCCCTCATCGCCTTAGTTTCTAATCATCATTTGCTAACTAATAGTGGGAGACATACATCATTAGATCATGAATGGTTAATGGTTTCTTTCTTAAATTTTAATAAGGAGCTTGACAAAAATATACCCTAGCAAACAACATTCTTAAGTAAAGCCAGCTACTGCTGGAGAATAGTTTAGTGTTTATTCTTAAGTAAAGCTTTGCCTTACGTGCAGATGCTACACAATGAATTTGATTGATACCCTCAAAGCATCCAACCAGAGGACAATTACAAACTAAGTATGCAAAACAAAAATGACAAAAAAATGTCAAATATCATCTACCAGCTGTGAACATTATACCGTATAGTAGCAACTTGTGTGTGTCTACTGAAAGCATTTTGTTTTCCTGTTTTAGAGGAAGGCTTTGCTTATTCTCATATCAATCATCAATGATTGGTGTTCTGAATGGAGATGGAATCTTGTGCAGAAAACTACAGGTCTCCCTTACCCTGACATGATACAAAATACACCTATACGACGATTGTGTCGAAAAGATACGAAAGCTTGAGATTTGCTCCGATCATCGACCACTAAATGAATGAGAACTTCTTCACACAATCACACATATATAATGAGCTAATGCATGTAAAAGTTTTCCAAGTGCGTACATGTCAATCTTGTGGTTGATGCTTCAATTCGGAGGCACAAAAGCAGTTAAATTTTCTGCAGAAATTCATACGTAGTTTTGAGTACGTGTTAAATTTTCAGAGGAAGGTTATACTTCCTCTCTCAGTATATCAGTAGAACTATTTTGATGAATCGACATATCAAAACTATGCATCGGTTGTTACCTACAGACGGACGGTACGGAGGAGGACAAGGCGGGGCCAATCGGCGGGAGGACGACCGGTGGGCGGCATGGCGTGGCGAGGTGGCGGGGCGGGCTGGGCGGCGGCGGCAGCTGAGCGGGCGGCGGGGCTGAGCTGGTGGGCGCTGGCACTGGCTGGGCAAGCGCAAGCAGTGTGTGTCTTGGCATTTGTCGGTGGGGTTAAAACCCTATTTGCCGAGTGCCCCGATCCGCACTTGGCAAATAGGGTTTTTAAAACCTCAGAATTTATTTGCGGGTGTCATTTTTTGACACTCGGCAAAGATGCTCCTTTCTTCGAAAGTGTCATTTTTGACACTCGGCAAATCATATTTTTTTCCACTTTTGGCCTCCAAACTTTTTCTCATCCCCATACAATACAGTACTCCATGTTCCAATGTGGCACATTTCTCGGACTTATTCTATATTTCTTTAATTTATTTCAATTAATTGAATTTTCTTGGATAATTCAAATTATAAGCGCTAGTCATTGAATAATGAAAAAAATGAATGGAAAAATGATATTCATGTTATTTAGTATAATGTCGGTAGTAACGAGAGCAGACCACCAATTTCGAGCATCTTGTTCACGAAACATGACCACGAACTTGCGGTCGAGTTGTTTTTAAATTGTATAAAAGCAAGCGAAGTCCGAAAATCATGAAACTTGGGAAGATGTCATGATATCATATGTGGAGGCTGTGATAAAAATTTGAGAAGGTTTAGCGTAAGTTGTCACGTAGGATGCTTGCAAACCAAGAATCTCAGAAGAAGTTGTCACGTATTCTTTGCTTTTCTAAGGTTTGCAAGCATAAATGACGTGACGATGTGCTCGAAAATTTTTCAAATTTTTTCCACGGCATACGATACGATACGATGACAACTCGACAAGTTTCATGATTTTCGAATTCGCTCGCATTTTATACAATTAAAAACACTCCCATAAGTTGGCGGCGTTGCCCCGCGAGCACGTTGATCGAAATTTCAAGACAGTTCCTGGATTTAGCCTAAATTTACACTAAAAACAACGATAACATTTTTTGAACGAATGTAATCCATCATTCGATGCACCTGCAGTTCAAACTTACATTTTCTGGAAAAATTCAACAAAACAAAATAAACTATAGAAATATGCCAAAAGGCAATGAAAATGTCCCAAATTTAAACATGTTGTTTGTGGTAGTGTACTAAAGCTTCAAAAAAAATTGGTGGCAAAAACCAAAAAAAAAATTAGTTTGCCGAGTGCCAAGTTTTGGCACTCGGCAAAATACATTATTTGCCGAGTGCCAAACGGGGGGCACTCGGCAAAGAAGACGCCGCTGGATGCCGTTAGGCCTCCACCAATATTTGCCGAGTGTCTACCTTTGCCGAGTGCCTGGCACTTGGCAAAGACAGTCTTTGCCGAGTGCAGGGAGTTGCCGAGTGCCAGGCACTCGGCAAAGGCCTCTTTGCCGAGTGCCATATTTTGCCGAGTGCGGCACTCGGCAAAGCAGGTCTTTGCCGAGTGCCCGCAATTTGGCACTCGGCAAAGATTTTTGCACTCGGCAAATCACGTGTTTCCCGTAGTGTTGGGTTTAAAATTTCGGACGGAATTCGCTGAAAAACGGTGAAATTCGGTTCTATCAGCCACCCGGTTAAATTCCATACCGGCAAAAATAAATTCGGATTCACATGATTTTTTGTCTAATAAAAAAAATTCAGAACCATATCTAAACACATAAGCTTATGTTCTC
Source organism: Hsuehochloa calcarea (assembly GCA_036346395.1). NCBI lineage: Eukaryota > Viridiplantae > Streptophyta > Magnoliopsida > Poales > Poaceae > Hsuehochloa > Hsuehochloa calcarea. The sequence goes on along the minus strand of CM070604.1, from coordinate 53,440,936 downwards.
TAGCAGTAAGCCTTGTAGGCTTAGAAAGTGTAGGTCTTTTTGTTGGAGCTCTGGTAAGTTATAACTGCACTTTTTTTTTGTTCTAACACCAAAAAAATCAAAATAAAAATTGAAAATTTCGCCCGAATTCAGCTAAAATTTTCTAAAAATCGGTCAAATTGGTTTTAACGATAACCCTGGGTAAAAAAGTAAATAAAAACCTGTAATCAAAACTTGGCCAGATCAGCCAGCCAGCAGGTACTACTCCTGCCTACATACATAGGTCGATGAGTAGTGATTAATGGCCAGATCGATGGCGCATGCAGAAAACGAGAGCAGCGTGCGTTGGCCGGAGTTATGGGAGGAGGACGCGCGGTCGGTGGAGGAGAGGAACTATATCTCCATGGCCCCATGCCGAGAGAGATACAGAAGAAGTACATGGCCATTAATTATTTGTAACGACTCATCTTCGTCACCTCTCTATGTATATTGGATTTTCTTTAATTTCATAAGGCGACTAAAATTTGCGTACCTATAAATCACCTTTTTCAGCCCTTGATCAAATACAACCATCGTCGCTCGCCACCCTGCTCACTTCATACGCCCTGAATTCTGATGCGCATCTTTTCTTCTCACTTGCGTTTACAAAAATAAGTTGCTTTAGATATCGATACGATCTTCGAAATGTAACTTTGACGATTAATTACTTTTGTAATATATTTGTGAAACACAAATAAAATTCAGGGCTCACCCAAGGACCCGCCTGCCGACAAAAACAAGCTACACAATGACTCACTTTGCCATGGATAGTCAAAGGAAGAAGACAAGGGTTCATCTAAATGCAAAAATTAATACATCAAATTTCGACTACATTCTCATATTTGTTTCGTGCATATTTGAATGTCTAATTCATATCTACAATTTCCATAGATTTTTTAAAATCAAAATCAAATTTGAATTTATTTTAAAAAAATCGGATGAAATTTTCCGGTAACCAGCATTACCGGATTTACCCGGAACACCGGCCGGCGGTAGAAAATTAAAACCGGTAACCAGAACCCTGAAGAAGACATCCTGGGGGAGAAAACCAGGACCCTCGGATGTGTCGGCCTACACAGGAACACACCAATGGCCAATGGGAGCACCTCGCGCCAGCTAACACCCACCATAGAGAGGAAGAGAGACAAAGGACGAATGACTTCTCCTGCCAATTAATGAATGATGCTCAATGAGTAGATTATATATGGGATGTGTTTTGGCTGATTAATGACTAGCATATCTTGTATTTGCAAACTCTTCTTTCCCGAGGGGGGCAAAAATGCAGTTCTCTTGTGTGCTCTGAAAAAAAGATTGCTACTGCCACCGTTATTTTTTACTTATCGTTTAGATATTGACACGGTATCTAACACATACGTTTGATCATTACCTTTTTCTAATTAAAAATGTAATGATATGGAATTACTTTTTATGACAAATCTAGTAATATCATTTCTACCTGACAAATTCAAATAATTTTACATATATTAGCGGTCAAAGGTTAACTACACGTATTCTAAAACGCCGTATAAAAAGAGCGGAGGGAGTACGTACTAATGAACTGACCAGTGTTGTCGTAGTATTTTTTTACAAGATTCAACTATAAGCATGTAATATTTATTGAAAAATACTACAGAACGCTATAGCATTCCATCTTGTGTCGATGGTACACCATCTAGCCGTTCGCTCGCATGTATCAAAAAGCATGCTAGACAACCGATTTCGCTTCCTCTTGGTCCCCAATTCTTCATCCAGATGGTAATTCCCATTAATCTCGCTCTCATTCCCCATCACCTCCATCTCCATCTGCATCGTTTCTACTCACCAGCAGCGAGATCGACTACATCCCGTTTGGATCCGGGAGGAGATCTGCGAAGTCATTGCCATGGCCAAGAGGACGACGACCTACTTGCTGGCGATGCTGCTGCAGGAGTTCAACTTGGAGCTACCGCGCAAGTAGACATGAAGAGGTTCACCATCGACGTGAAGAAGGCCACACCCCTGGCGGCTGTGCCGGCGCTGAGGTTGTCCACTCCTGAGCTCTACTCCACCTAGCCACATCCTTCCCTTTAATTGACACAGAACTACTGCTACTCCACCATCGATACCAACCGCCGTCCCGCTAGTCCCTCGCGCAAGAGGTGCTCCCTCCGCGCGCTTTACATGAACTTCATGAGTGCGATGGCCAACTGTTGTTGTGCAGACGGACGTGGGTGAGCCATCACGAGCAGGCGGCGGGAGTAGGCGTGCTAAGGCAGCGCGCGACCGTCATCTTACTGCGAGCAGCGACCGTCGCGTTGTGCTCCTAGAGGTTAGATCCCATGACATATGTGTGTCTGGAACTTGAAATTTTGTCTTTTTTTCTTTTCAATATTTGTAATGAGTTTCATCAAATATCATCGTGTTTCATCAAGTTTTATATAGTTTTATTTAGTTCCATTCTAAGTCTCATGAAGTTGTGTGTCAGCCTCGCGGCTGGCTGGAGGACATGCAGTTTTATTAAGTTTCATGAAATTTCATTAAGTTTTACGAAGTTTCATTCCAAGTTTCATCGTGTTTCATTAAGTTTCATATAGTTTCATCCCAAGTTCCATCGTGTTTCATATAGTTTCATTAAGTTTCATCTCGAATCTCATGAAGTTTCATTAAGTTTTATGAAGTTTCATCGTGTTTCATCAAGTTTTATATAGTTTAATGAAGTTTCATCTCAAGTCTCATAAAGTTTCATAAAGTTTCACGAAGTTTCATCCCAAGTTTCATATAGTTCCATTAGGTTTCATGAAATTTTAATCCCAAATAACTGGATATTCTTCTTCATATTTGCAAAACTTGATGAAATCTACTTGAAATTTTGTTGAAACCTTCTTGAAACTTCGACCATTTAAAACTGAAACTTGCATAAAATTTTTGCATCGTTGAAACTTATCGCATTGTATTAAAACTTCACAAAACTTTGCTATACCATTGGAAGTGCTTCCAACGGTGTAGCGTTTGCCAGCTGTTCCCATGTTTATTCTACATATAGTCTTGCTTACGGGACATTAATCGTCTATAGATGACCAATAGGCTCATCGAAGTCTTGCTAATAGTAAAACAAGGACCTATCAAAAGTGTGAAGGTAAGACATGTTGAGGGCATATATAACAAGAAGCCAAGTCCTGCATTCTCCACGATTCTACGAATCAGCTATAGCAAATTAGCAACGACAGAGCAAACCATGACTAGCGTTTTCCCACTAGTACTACTCCTCTCGTCCATTGGCTCCTCCATTGCTCGTGGTCATGGCCATGGAGGAGAGGAGCACGAGCACTACATGGTCATCGAAGCCAGCTATCTGGAGCCCAAAGCCATCTGCTCGGGCCTCAAGGGTGCGCATGCGTACCTGTGGCTGCAGGATGAATTAAACGTGTCAATATTGATTAATTCCCCGTTGATTTTGCAATGTTCTGATGGATCCGTGTGATGTGTTCGGCAGTGATGCCGTCCGGCAACGGCACGTGGGTGCCGTTGCACCGCCCGTACGGCCCGTGCTCGCCGGCGCCGTCCCCGAGCACGCCGTCCTTGGTCGAAATGCTCCGCTGGGACGAGCTCCGCACCGAGTATATCCGAAGGAAGGCCACCGCCGGCGGCGAGGACGTGCTCGACCCAGCCAAGCCGCACGTCGAGATGATGCAAGTGGACTACATGCCCCAAGGGAGCTTCGGCATCGGCACCGGCGGCGGCGGCTCAACCGGCTCAAGAGTAAGCCTACCGTCCATGCATCTTTCCGTAGTCCTACTCCTATCGCACGAACGCCTACAAATTAACTCCGGTCTGATTCATTAGGGTGCTCTGTGGCTTGACCCGACGGCGACAGACGGCACCATCGTGTCCCAGATAATGAGAATCGACACGAGCATCGACGTCCCGTGGATCCAGTGCCTGCCGTGCCCCATCCCCCAGTGCTACCCCCAACGAAACATGTTCTTCGATCCCAGCAAGTCGAGCACCTCCTCCCCCGTCCCCTGCGGCTCCCCTGCCTGCGCGGCGCTCGGCAGCTACGGCGGTGGCTGCTCCAACAACCAGTGCCAATACTTCATCGACTACGGCGACGGCAGGGCGACCGCCGGGACGTACATGACCGACACGCTGACGCTCAACCCCAGCACCGTAATCATGAACTTCCGGTTCGGGTGCAGCCACGCCGTGCGGGGCGGGTTCAGCGACCAGACCTCCGGGACCATGTCGCTCGGCGGTGGCCGGCAGTCGCTCCTGTCGCAGACTGCGGGGAGCCTGGGCAACGCCTTCTCGTACTGCGTCCCGCAGCCGAGCTCCTCCGGCTTCCTCTCGCTCGGCGGGCCGGCCGACGCGTCCTCGAGCTTCGCGAGGACGCCGTTGATCAGGAACGTTAGCATCAACCCGACGTTCTACCTCGTGCGCCTCCAGGGCATCACCGTGGCCGGGCAGCGGCTCAACGTGCCGCCTATTGTCTTCACCGGCGGCGCGATAATGGACTCCAGCGTGATCATCACGCGGCTGCCGCCGACGGCGTACCGCGCGCTGCGGCTGGCATTCAGGAACGCCATGAGGGCGTACCCGCTGACGTCCGGGAAGGCCAACCTCGACACCTGCTACGACTTCGTCCGTTTCACGAACGTGACGGTACCGGAGGTATCCCTGGTGTTCGACCGCGGCGCCGTCGTGCAGCTCGACCCGCTGGCGGTCATGATCGAGGGCTGCCTCGCCTTCACGCCCACCTCCAGCGACTTCTCCGTCGGGTTCATCGGCAACGTGCAGCAGCAGACGCACGAGGTGCTCTACGATGTCGGTGGCGGGGCCGTCGGGTTCCGCCGTGGCGCGTGCTGAGCGCGCGCACGCAGCAGAGAGCTAGCTAGCTCGTTCGCGCGCGCGGCGGCCGATCGTCTATAGCTAGCTAGCTGATTAATAATGCTTGATCCTAGTTATGCGTGCTCTTTCGTTCGGATGTTGCACCTCTGTTCCAATCCAAGAGCTTCGATGCTCCTCGTATTATGTATCCCTCCCGGCAACACCCACCTGAACTAGCTGCATTTGGTCCTTTGGTTGGATACTGCACACGATCGACTCCAACAACAAACAAACCCCCTCTATGCAACCGATAACCTCGTTGCGCCTTTTACTGCAACACTAAAAGAGATTTATTGTCATGCCGAGTATAGAGGGGGCGGGTAGAGAGAAACATGAGTAAATTGTAAACTTTGAATGACAATATCTCATAAACTATTCATCCTATTTGTAAGGCTATATAGCCAAGACAAGTGTACCGGAAAGGCATCGATGAAATCAGTGCTGGGGGAGGTTTCCTGCACTGCTACCTCGAGCCAATGGTAATCTTGTGAAGCTGTGGCACCTCGGACGGATCCATCCCAGGCGAGGTCTGGGGACCAATTTCACATGGGATCCGAGGCCCAATCTCACCGAGGGGCGACACACCGGGAGATCCACCCCGGACGGGGTCCTGGGACCGACTTAGCTGAGGCACGACATGTCAGGAGATCCGCCCCGGACAAGGTCTGAAAGCCAACCATGAGCGGGTCTGGGGACCAACTTCGCCAAGGCGTGACACATCGGGAGATCCGCCCTAGACGGATCCAGGGATTAACCTCGCCGAGGTACGACACGTCGGTGAACCTACTCTGGACCCGGTCACCGCGCCAGAGTCCCCGCAGCACCCGCATAGACAGAGGGCCAGCGACGTCACATACCTCGAAGGTGGCGGTACCCGCTTGGCGAAACAGACGAAAGCATCTTAGGACAAGTTAGGTCCCAATGGTAATGATGTAACTTCACATGTCCCCCCCTTTTACTCTATAAATAAACTCCATGTAAACGAGGAGATGAGGTTATTTTGTAACTTCAACTATGCATGTGCAATACATGGGTGCAACTTATTATGTTTGATTCTTTACTGCGGTCTCCTTTGCGCACCCACGACGATGGTCGACTCAAAATCCTCGAATTCCTTCTTCTAGCTCTTAACCCAATCCGCTATATTCGCTGGAACTTGTCAAGGACACAACTGCAATATCTGAACGTCATAAAGGCCGATCCATGTCTACGCACAGAACGTGTAGTACAACTACCTGCTGCTGCAGCTAGTTTGCTAGCGTATAAGGCCTGTGACGTCACATTGCATGTGGTGAAAGTTGAGCTTGCTCATTGATGTCATTTGGTTTTATTTGATTTACTACGTACGTGGTACTGTCCCCTTGACCAAACCTTATTGCTCGTCTTCGTTGCACGATGGATTTTTCTAAACCTTGTTCACCACGTCTGTACTCTCGGTCTACAAGTAGTTTTGACTTTATTTGCTTCATACGAAGCAGATCCAAAGCGAAGGCTACCTGAACCCCTTCGCTTCAGAGTGTGTTGTACACTTCGATCAAGACTGCCTTCGACAGTCTTTCTATACCTGTTGCTCCGTATGGAAAGGTACTCTAACTTAGTGTTTTCGCTAAATCGTTGAGGGCGGTGGACCGTCACTGCGACACTACTAACTGTCTAGCTAGTGATGTATGGACAAATAGCATGAGTAACTAGTAGTTACACATCTGCATGCCTATGTACCGTGGCTGCGCTGAATATGAGTTGAGCTTGCTCATTGATGTCATTTGGTTTTATTTGATCTACTACGTACGTGGTACTGTCCCCTTGACCAGACCAAGGCAGACTCACCGAGTCTTGGCAATTGCTAGCCTAGGTACTAGCTCACAACTCACATGAATGCTGCCTAGATGTTCGTACTTCAGGCTCACTGCGCGCAACAACTGAACCCGCGCCGTACGATTTGTGGCTGCGATTGTGATGTGAGAGCTCATTGTCGCCGTCGCGCGAGTCATTGCTGCATGCACACTCCTCTTAAAAACCCTTGAAAACCATCAATGCCGCAGCTACTCCCTCTTATTAGACATTCTTTTTACCACCGATTTCTATTGCTACGGTCCAGATAGTCGAGAATGCTAGAGGAGACGATTAAACTCGAGTTAGAGCGTATGGAGATCAAAGATTGATGATACGTGTTGGAGCTATAGAGATGCGGTCCGGAGGCTATGATATATGACAATTTTAGAGTGTCCAAAATTAGTTTTGTAATCTGGTGTAAAAACCCACGGGATAAAAAGGGAGTTTTGGGTTCTCTGCGGCGGCCGGGGCATTTGCATGAGCGATCTCCAGAAGAAAATAAAGAACACGTTTTGTCGACTTGTGTGATGTGCATCTTGATCGCGTGAGTATTGACTTGACCTTGCAGCAGTAGCAGGCAGACGCGCCATCAAAAGGTGGTCATCACTGTTTGATATAGCAGACATGGGCTACAGTAGACATAATGTTTGGTACAATACATCACTGTTTACTACAGTAAACATAGTGTTTCCCGTGTCACTCCAGGTTTTAAAAAATACAACTTTGATCGTTAATTATTATTATAATATATTTATGAAACGTAGTGAAATTATGACATTATAAAGGTATTTTTTTTTAACGAATCTACCTATATAATTTTTATGTATATAATATAAATAGTTAAAAAGGTATCGATGACTAAAGTTTCTAAAACTTAACTGTGCGTGTTCAAAAACGGCTTGTTTCTGTGAACCGGTTGGAGTAGTACCGGATATAGCATGGCTTTGTTTCCGTCCAACACTTTTGCTAATCAACGAATATACGATCTAACTTGTCAGCATGTTTCGCTCTAGACACCCTGTCTTGTGTTATTGTACCGGGATTATTATTCTGTATACCCAATTGGCCGGATCTCTGTGTCCATCATCCATGCATGCTCCCCCATGACCGCTCGATTCCTTCGTGCCAACGACGCATGCATGTAACATCTATTATCTGAAAATCAAGAAAAAATATATTTCAATTTCAAACCTCCCAAAAATTTAATCCTCAATTTCAAAATCAAAACTCATAATTGATTTAAGTTCTTACCTGGGCTTGGCTGTCAGCAAGCTCTCCCCGGCCCAACCCGTGCTCCGCCCCGGCCCGGCCCGCCGTGCCTCGGCTCTCTGCGTCGCCTCGCCCGGGTCCTCGCCCGGACACGGCGCCACCCGTCGATGCCGCTCGCGCCGGGGTGACGCCAGACCGCCCGTCTTTCTGTGTCGTCTTTGCTCTGGTCTCCATTGCCGCGTCGCTCTGTTTCTTCGCCGGGTTCTCCGCTGCCCCGCTTTCGAGCCGTCCCGTCGCCGCCTGCGCCCGCGCCGCTCGGTTCTCCTCCCCGAGGCAGCCTTCGCCTCTCCTCTCTCCCCCGCGGCTATTTAAGTCGTGCGCTCCTTCGCCTTCTTCCCCCTCCGCATACGCCTCCTCCCGCACCTCTGGTCGCCGCTTCGCACCGCCGCCGCTGTCTTCGCCTCCGCCTCCGGCCTCGTCCTCGACGCTGCCCGCTCCCTCTCCTCCCTCCTTCCCAAGCCCTGCCACCGTGCGCCCCCCCCCTCCGCTCCCCGCCTTTCCCTCCCCCTCCCCTCACCTCGTCCCCCCCTCGTCTCCTCCGCACGGCGGAGAAGACGAGGCGACACGTTCGGCCAAACGCGTCGCCTTGCCTTTTACCTGCGCGCGCCGACACTGATGAGTGGGCCCCACCCACTGGCCACTTGTCGACGCTGGATTTTTCTGATTTTCCCTTTAACTGAAAAGTCAATGTAAAGTTTTCAAAATTCATAACTTTTTCATTATAACTCCAAAAGTTATGAAACTTGTGCCTAAAAATTTGTACTTTCAAAACCTATATATTAGTACTGGTTTGATTAATTTTTGAGCTCATTTATTATATATTATATATTTATTTATCTTGTTTGCTTCTCCTTTTATTTTTGGTGTGATCGTCCGCGTAGAGTTCGAAGAAGCCGGAGATTCCCACTTCGACCAAGCTCAAGACTTCCAAGACCCCCTAGCCATTGACCCAGGTGAGTCAATAGTTTGACCATGTTGAACCTACATTTTATGCAAATTATGTTCTTTTAAAATAGCAAACTGCATACTCTAATTTTTATACAAATGTATGTTAATGGTTCAAATGTAGCTAAATGCCAACTTGATTATTAAATAATTTTTATACCTTGTTCTTGATAATTGAATTCCCTGATCATTGTTACCCTAGTAATTATATGGTAACCTATTAGTTATAGTCTGGACTCAAGTGCCATGCTAGCCTTGCTTGAGTATCGGGGTGCAAATCACCCCAATCACCATCCTTTAAGCATAAAGATTGTTTTGGGTAGTCATTGGGATAAGTGACTGAAATGATTGAGTTAATTTGTTTTACACTTCTCCAAAACCCTAAAACTTGCTAATACCATATCTGGGCTGATGGTAGGAGTGGTGGGTGCCGTCGTGCACGAGAGTGGTTGGTATATGGTATGAACCGCCTAGATGGATTAAGGACTTAATCTTGTCATGACCTCCCGTGTAAAACAAGTACAATCATAAGTCTACAAAGTGCAACTTGGCTTAGTAAAAATATTAAACTCTGAATGTCATCTCGCATGGTGGGAGAAATAGAATGTGCAAGTGGCAGGATGCGTTCGGGCTTGAAAGTGACATCGAGGAAAGGTGAAGTTTGCCAATCGCTGAGGGGTAGGTTGACTCCATGTTCAACTACTCCAGTCACAGAAGTGAACATCCCGTACAACGTATGGGCATAACCCCATATGGGTGAGATGACGGAAGGGGAAAGGTAGTTCGAAAGGTTACTGTGACGATCGCTCAACTACATGACTACGAAATCATGTGGGGTAACAAGTATGATTGTCTCTTGTTGGTACAGTGTACAAACTCTGCAGAGTCAAAACTGTTTAAACAGCCGCGCCTACGGTCATAATCGAACATGAGAACTTAACTGGAGTTAGGTCTATTTCAAAAAAACGTTTGTGGGTGGTATGAAAACCAAGTCGGCTCATCTAGCCTGAGGTTTAGTATTTTTCCCAGGATCGTTGTATTCAGTGTGGTTAATGTATGGAGGTAGCACCAATCAAATTAAGCATTCGTAGAGTATCCAATGGAGGGAATATCTACCGTTATTTAATATTGCAATTACCTTCCTTAATAAAAAGTAATTTGTTTAAAACGCTAAGTCATATGAATTTGTAATTATGATATTTATAAATATCGCTTTGCATATATAAAAGAACCCGAGCCATCCATGTTTAGTCTTGCATATTTGTTATTACATCTTGTAGGACCGCAAAGGCGACTTAGGGGGGTGAATAGGCGCTTTCTCGACTTTTTCGCCTTAATCAAATTCAACACGAACTTTTCTCCTTTAACTAGGAAAGCTAGGAAGATCAGTACACGCACAGAGGAAGCCTTGTGCTAAATTCGATAACCCCCTTAACCACAAGTCCCAACCAGGAGATATGATCTCAGAAGATCGGTATGAGTACTGGCGGTCAGACCGGCGGTCGGACCGACGGTTGACTAGCGGTCGGACCGGCGGCTAACTGGCGGTCGGACAGTTGGAAATTAGTTCGACCTGCCGCTACTGGGCGGTCTGAAAGGCGGGCGGTTGGACCGCCGTTGCTAAATCGGTCAGACCAATTTAGTCCAGTACCAAAACACAAAGTCCAAAACCAAAACAAAATTTGGTCCAACTTTTGATTCAACCAATAAAATTGGAGCACACCTCCCTAAGGATATTAGAGACCTATTTCTAGCGACGATCCTCCAAATCCACTTCACAGAATCGATCTCTAAAGATTTTACCAAAGAAGTGCATAAACCCTAGAAATATGAAAATCTTGATTCAAGACTTGCTTGTGGGGGGTTGATGATCTAGATGATTCTAGGAGTATTCCCACACATCAAAGCAAGATAAAATTGGTCAAGATACCAAGCATAAATACTTGAATCAAGGAAGCACCAAAATCAAGCAAAAGAGAGAAGAACACAAAGGAGACAATCGATCTCTTAAGCAAGCATCACAAGATTGATTGATCCAACAAGGTGCTTACAAAGTCACTCCCTCAAGGAGTACAAGAGCTCAACAAAGAGCACACACAATCTCTCCAACCCTAGCTTCTCCTCTCCTCTCCTCTCCAAACCCTAGAAAAAGGAAGAGGGATCCAAATGAATGCTTCAAGGGGTTTTACATCTCCCCCCTTTCTATTTATAGGAGAGCTAGGATTTCACACATGGGACCCACACACACATGGGACCCACTCACACATATCTGTTGAAGCAATCGCCCGCTTCACCACGTGTAGGTTGATCAGCGGCTCTCATCATGTCGCCAAGTCTCTCCCGTCCGAATCCCATCGGAATCTCCCAGAGACTTGCACCGACTCGCACCGCTGATCCAACCAACAGACCGAACTACCCGTTCGATCCATCTTGCCCATTCTGCACCATGCTTGAGTCACACGACCTCACCGGCATCCATGATCGTTCTGGACCTCAGCTCTCCAAGCGTAGTCCCGATCCACCTCACCGTTGACGTCGTTGACATGCAAGCCACCTGCACAGCAATAGACAAACAAATCGTCTCCGGAAACAAGTTCTTCACAACTTGACCCACATCAGTTCAACAATGCAATATGTAACAATAAAGCATTTAAATTCACACAATAAACACGATCAAAACACATCAATGCCACAAAGGCTAACCTCCAAGTGATCGGCGGTCTGACCGCCCCACACAGTCGGTCCGACCGATTTCAGGCCGGTCGGACCGATTCCATAACGGCGGTCGGACCGCCCGAAATGACTTAGCTAAATTTTCATCTTGAAAATCCGAAACCTTTTGGAATTTTCAAATGAATAGAACTTTCGACTGGGAGCTCCAAAAAATGTGTGACCACATCCAGGAGACTCCCCTCACTTGCCTACACAACCTATTTTTGGCTCAGCTTCAAAACCCACTTTGAACCGAACCCGATCGGACCGGCAACCACGGCCGGTCGGACCTCTCCACGGGCGGTCTGACCGCCCCTGCCACCGGTCAGACCGCCTGTGGTCTGACAGACCTGAAGCAAAACCGAAAACACGAGATTTTGTAAACCAACAAAGCTATTGCCAACTGACTCATCATCCCAAGATCATGCACATATCCTCACGATATCCACACATCTGTTGTGTTGGCTTGCGAGCACGGTAGTTATGCTTACTCTCGCTCTTTCCCTCAAACCCCTAGAATCCGCTTAGCAAGACGACCACACTTACTACGAGAACCAAGGATTCGACGGTCAAGACCAAGATGAGGAGTAGTTAGATTCGTAGGCTAGGGCTCGACGCAATCTAGTTGGCTCCGCTGGTACTTGTGTATAGTCAATATTCTCCAAATCCTTGGATAATATCGGTGGTACACAGGGTGCCGCAGTCGCTTGCCTGCGGGGAGTCGTGTTGCCCCTTTTGCTTCCGCGCTTGTCTCTGAATTTTATGTAATGAACTTATTTAGCCTGTTCGGTCCCTGTTGTAAACTCGACCCGACGTGGTCTATTTAAATTCTGATGAATGTAATATTATGTTGAGTCGGTCAACGTTGTGCATGAAATAATTCAGCGATGTATACTGTGAACGGTACCTACTGATCCAGAGAGTAGTGCAGGATAATCACATAGAATTCCGAATTAAGAAAATTCAAGTCCGACAAAGCATGCATCGCGGAGTGGTCAGAGCCGGACCTGCCCCGTGTGGCCATAGCTTCAGAAATGGTTCATGGATGGGACTAATCCGATATTCATGCGGTACTCTCCGCACGCAGCAATAGCCAATACGGACAGTACCTAAATTAATCGCAGTGCGCTCAGTACAAGATCCAACCAGCTTTTCACTAATGATAAAAATAAGTAAAGTCATACCCTATTTACAACGATAACCAACATGACGTCCAAATCAAAGATGAACAATACGGAAGAATTACTTGAGAATATCCCCAGGTCACAGACCTAAAATCAATGGCCATATTGGCCGATAATCACACTAGATCGGGTAATCTATGACAGAGTTACTGAAAAAGTTCTGAACTTCTGAGTTCGGAGTTGATAGTCCTGATGATTCTGAAAAACGAAATCTCACAACCAAAAGACTACGAAATTCACTACAGAAGAAAGCAAAAACTAAATCTCAGAAGGCTTGGATGTTGTCGCTGCAATCGTTGCAGTCTTTTTGTGTTTTCTGTTTTCATATATAGTCTTACAGTTCGGAAACGCTACAAGACTCTGAAAGTATTCCTACCGAAGAAGCTAAATCCGAGACTGTTTCGAGCTGAAAACAGACTTTGTTCCAACAAGCTAAATTAGCTAACTTAACTCAAACAAAAAAAAACTCACATCGGAATTGCCTAACGCAATCCGACTAACCAGCATAAACTAAAAACAGAACAGAGAAAGATAGCTTTGACACAACTAGTTTAATTCAACAATCTACCCTGTACCCAATTCAGACCATATCCACCACCTTGTCAGGCTTCAGAATGAACATCGCATGTCTGTTGCTCTCGCAGTTATGGCACTCCCACCTGAAAAATGAACGGATACCCGCAAGTGCTACATTACTGGCAATTATGAAGACATAGTTTCCTTCTTGCCAGAAGATAATCTGGTAAGGCCTCCATTACTCTCGGCTACAGGTGAGCGATGAGGTAGAGCATCCCTGGCTCCAGAATGATTGCCCAGAGCATCTAGCTCATCTCCTGAACTGAGTTCCTCAGACTGGCCAGGTGGGGATGCACATATCAAGTTTAGCAGAGTCGCCACAGCCACCCAACTCAATGGAAGGGCAACTTATGCTGCCATCCTCGTGGGCTGACTCTTGCTAATTGTTCTTGCGGATGTCGAGCTGCACACCGTTCACGCCATCCGTGGAAACGACCACCGCCGCCTGATTGTTATAATTTTTTGGCTAAATATGTTAGAGCATGTACAATTATATACACAGCTACTGTCTATATCAACTCTAGACGGTCCATACAATGGGTTATGATGATACAATCGACTACAAAATTATAGACAACACATAATCTTTTAATGCTTTCATTGATTCTGGTAACATAGTCGGTTACAGGATTATAGTCAACACATTTCTCTCTTTTCATTCTCTTTTATCCACGTCAGCTTAAAACCTACGTGACAGAGACTAGAAACAACTGATGTAAACACATTGTATGACTTCCATCAGATATTTTTGTATTTTGAAATCAATCAGATGTGTATCACTTTGCACAGACGTGTGTATCCGACAGCTCTCATGATTGAGACTAAATAGAAACTGGCTCGTGTTCCGCGTGAACTATATATTATGCGCGAATCTTCTCATGATTTATCAAATGTTTGGAAAGTTATGTCTAGCTTGATAAGATCCGCCAGTTGTTAACTGTTTGGAACGCGAAGCTACGGATGTCCCTGAATTAGCCATTTCGATTTCAGTTAGCGCAACTGTGCAAGCCCAAGTAATTCAGCATGATTCGTGATTTTTTCCCCCTCGAAACCTTGACAGGAGCACTGCAATTCTATTGAGAAGATGAAAAATAGTTTTTGCCTTGAGTTTGGCGATAAATCGCTGATAAAACTAAATTAAATAATTAGTATGTTCAAGTATATACTCCATCCAGTGGCGTCCTAGAATATGAACAGTCAAAGCGGAATATTTTTTACTAAACATAGTGCCTCGAATGTATAAATTAGATATATGAAAATAATATGAGCGGATTTGTGTTATGAAAAATACCTCCACAATATTTTACAATGATGACTTTTTATGAAGGTAAGATGATAAAACGGAGTGGTCAAAATGACATCTCGTTAACTTTGAAAAGTAAAAAATGTAACTCTTTTTTGACTAGAGAGAGTATGTATATTGGAGTTTAGTTTATTTTTTTGGGATATGAGTAGACTACACTAGTGCAAAAAAATTTAAAAAAAATTAAGAAGCCATGCGAGTAAGAGATCGTGAATTGTTACTACTAGACGCGCAGTGTAGCGGAAGAAGCTGTCGGAGCAGTCCGGTGCAATGAAGCACGTGTCGATGTAGTCAAAGTAGTCGACCGTCTAACGCCCTTGGTCGCTGATCATCTCCTCTAATAGGTTCCTCATGAGAGTCACGGATCGCTCAGTGCAGCAGTGGCTCTCACTACTACAGAAAAGGTCATCACAGACGGTTCAAAAACGTTATTACAGGTGGTTTCGTGAGACGTATGAGTTTATGGGTCAGTAACCGTCTGTGATGCGTATTATCACAGATGGTTATTAACGCACCGTCTGTGTTAGTAGACTATCACAGACGGTTTGTAGATGAAATCATCTGTGATAGATGATGTATCACAGCCGGTTTGTTCTAAGAAACCGTATGTGATAGTTACTTCTCTATGAAATCTCCAAGCTGTGGCCTTCTCCGGAGAGAATAACAACTATATTTCTGTGTTGCTGCATTGAGTATGCTGATTACAATGAAGAAGAAGACTAAGTCTAATGTCTCTTGTCCTTCATCCCCCTCCCTCTGTCTACTGACTTCGGCCTTTTTATAGCGCATGAAGAGGTGACAGTTTCTTCGGGATAAGAGGCGCCTTGACGTTTGGTGTATTATGTACGTTAATAGAGAATATTGTCCGAGATATAATACCCCCACATCTTCTGGCAGTTATCGTCGAAGACATGAGCCTTATTCGTGTAGTTATTTCAGATAATAACAGTGTACACTAACTGCCTTGTGTATTTGAACACAGTGTATCAGATTTCCTAATTGACTGGACCTACATATCTGTAGGCCTTATCAATTACAGGGTGATCGTAGAAAAAGCTTACGACCAAGGGGTAGTCGTAGAAAGACTTAAGACCACTCAGTTAAGGGATATACTTGTAAGTGATATAAAGATGTTACCATTTATGGTAAGAATTATAAATAAATAATTAATTGAGTATAATCATATCCTCGTCAAAACCTAATAAAATTATAATATTAAGAAATTACTTTTCGAGACAAATTTGCATATATCATTTTCATGTGCTCAATCTAAATATTCAAAAATATATCAGTAGCCAAAGTTTATAATGGTTGACTGCACGTAACATAAAATGACTTCCTTTTCTAACTAGAGGGAGTAACATGAATAAAGTGTTTCATGAACAAATCACGTACTTGTTGAACAATATAAATGACAGTTCATTCGAAGAACTAATCACATATATAGAAGCTTGAGATAAACATAAGGCTTATAAGCCGGATCGACCTCTCATGCATGCATGGTCAGTCATCATCGACGTGCCGAGTAGTGGCTTTATTTAACAAACTAGCTCATCCTCACCATCATCTCCCTATCTATGACAATGAGCTAGCTCGTAGATCGAAAACATGTATGCATGGACCAAACAGGTCCTAGCTAGATAATTTCTTGCTTATTATGCCGGTAGACGAGACATATAGGCCCTGTTTGTTTCAGCTTTGGCTTCCGGCTTTCGTCCAAAAAAAGCCAAAAGCCGAACCAAACGGCAGGCTTTTCGAAGCGGCTTTCTCGGAAGCCGCTTTCTACATACACGTTAGAAAGCTAAAAGCCAAAAGCAACCACGGACTAGCTTCCGCAGCTTCCCACCACCACCCCTTCCACATTTACCCCTCATCTTCATGGATTATTACCCACCAAATGCCATTACATAAAACCCGTCTCGACCCGTTCGCCCCCCCCCCCCCTCTCTTCCCCCCACGCCGCTCGCGAGCCCCTCCTCCCCCTGCGCCCCTCGCGAGCCCTTCCTCCTCCTCCTCCTCCCCCTCTTCCCTCTGCGCCCCCTGCGCCCCTCCTCCTCCTCGCCGGCACCCACATCTGTAACATCCCAAAAATGGATTTGTGTTTCAAGTGTAAGAAAATTAGGAGAAATTAAAACTTTTCTTGCATCTTGAAACCCCTGGTCATTTTTGTAATTCTTTTAAAAGGATTAGGGAAGATCAAATTCAAATCTTCATTCGACTCTAATCAAAAACCTCCTTGTCTTAGATTTTGTGCCAAACCCTTGGAGATATTTCTCCAGAGTTCTAGGGAGGCTTGGCAACACCTCTGAATTATCTCATGATTTTTAGAAATTATTTGATAATTGTTGGAGGCAAGTCAAATTTGGTCAAACCCTATTTCCCCTCTTCTGGAATTTCTGGGGGGAAAATTCGGTGTATGAAGACCTCTGGAAATTTCATATGAGGTTCCTCCGGTCGTCAGCAAACTCCAGTTAAAATTTCATAATTTTTGGAGCTTACTTGCTACCTTAAATAATTCCTCAAAAATCAGTTATTCAAATCCAAACCCTAACTGGTTTGCACTGTTCCGTAGGTTCGAATCGGACTCGGGCTCGAGCCACCTGACTCGGTCCAGTCCACTAGCTGTGCCAACTCGGTCGTTCGGGCGCTAGGGTCGTGAGCCGTTGGATCGGTATCGAACGGTCTTCGACCAGCCGAACGAATGGAGTCGTTGTAAAACACCCGATCTGACTCAGCCGTTGAATCGGCATCGAACGGTCCTCGACCAGTCGAACGCTGGGGTCGTTTCAATCCGCTCGATCCAGCCCAGCCGTTCGATTTCAATCCGACGACCAACGAGTCGTTTCCTTCCTCATTCCGCGCGCGCGTGAGCTCTGCCATAGCGTGCGCGGAGGGGAAAAGCGGTGGCGTGCAGTCCACTCTATGTCCACCTTTAAACGGCTAGCTCTGAGCGCACTAAATGCCTGTCGCGCTCACCCCTCAGAGGGCCATAACTCAACTGCTCCCATCGCTCTCAAGTGCTCTCATGGCAGTGTTGACCCGACTAGAAAAATCCGGCCGTTGCTCTCTGCCATTGCTCTATTTAAACTCCATTGCTTCACCCTTAGCTTCCTTTAGCACTTCTGCAACTCCAGCTAGCACTCACCCTCTTGCTTGAGCTGCAGTCCCTCGCACTCTCCTACTACGCCGGCGTCACCCCTCCTCCTCCCCGGCTCCCTCCTCCCCTAGCGCCCTACTCCCCGCCGATCTCCTCCCCGGCACCCCTACTCCTCCCAGATCCAGATCTGGATCCGGATCAACCCCGGCGCACTCCTCCACCTCCCTCATCCCCGGTGCACCTCCCTCCTCCTCGCCGCCCTCCTCCACCTCCCTCCTCCCCGGCGCACCTTCTTCCGCGGTGGCGCCTCCCCCGATGTGGTGCCTCCTTCCCCGGCTCCGTCTTCCCCCGATACGGTTGCGCCTCCTCCTCGGGCTCCCTCCCCTGTCGCCTCCTCCTCCGGCTCCCTCCTTCTCCCCCGCGCCCGGCCTCCTTCGTCCTCCCCGCCGCCCAAGTCCCTCTCCTCCCTAGCTCCCTCCTCCTAAGCCGCCACCGCCTCCTCCCTCCACCTCCCGAGCCACTGCCGCCCCCCCTCCTCCCCGGGCTCCCCCCCCGCCTCCTCCCTCCACCTCCCGAGCCACTGCCCCCTCCCCATCCTCCTCCCTTGTGTGCCATTGTTGGCTGTTGTGGCCCAAGGCCCTCAGTCCACAACGCCGCCACCGCCACCGTCGAATCGATGAATTGCTTGATTACTAGTCCATGAAAGGACCATGGTGCATTTTGATTCATGAATCGATGAATTGCTTGATTACCACTCCATGAAAGGAGCAGGGTGCATTTTGATTCATGCATCCAATTCATGATTGCTTTGAGGTCAAAGTAGTGACATATGATCAATACAATTCTGGTTTTTATGGGCTAGGAATCGATTGTGTGCTTGTGAATGGTTCAAATTGTACTTCACAAATGCCATCTTGAAATTTTGCATCATCATCCACTTACTTCCTCACTAACTGCAGCATGTCCCAAGTTCTTGGATGTACAATCTTTTTTCATGTGATCTGGTTCTTGTTCATGTGAGTAGTGATTGTCTGTGAGTCACCCCTTTTTTAAGATCTACTAGCTGATAAATGTTTCTGTGGAATTTAGTAGACCATATTATTATGCTGCCAATTCATGAAGTTGGGCTCTTGCAGGTCTAGTAGTGATTTCAATGTGTTTGGATGTTAATTTTTGTAGATTTGAGCACTTCAGTTGGTATGCTAAAAAGTAAGCGAGAAAGGTTGGCTTGCAGCATTTGTTAGTATATAGATGTGGAAACCATGGAATAAAATCATTTATTAGACAACATTCTGCTGTGAATAATCTTCACGCCTGTTGTGATGGGTTGTTGTGATGTGCTTAGTAATATAAAGGTGTGAGTATAAAGATCGAATTCTGATGATTGATTATTGAATTAGTTATTTGATGGACTATATTTCAATTGTAGATAATGTAGCATGGCAGTGATTGATGAATTTATATTGCTTATTTCTTGATCTAGGCCAATTGATTTCAGATGACATTGACTATCTTTGTAAGTACTTGATGTTGTTTCATTAAGATATTAACATACTTAAACAAAGTGCCTAACACTGCCGATGCCGATCCCAAGCTCGGAAAAAAGTGGGGGGCATTAATTGTTTGTAATAATTATTTGTTGTAATAAATGTTTATTGTAATAATTATCGTTAAATATGCTAATCCTTGATTCACATGGTGGAGAAATTTGCTTCATGCGGTGCTTGATTAGTTTTATGACCTAATTGAGGTTGGTAAGATGTACTTGATAGCTAGAGGACTAGTGAAACATGCTCAGAAGTAGTTTACAATGACTATGAAATAACTCTGGATGCTTCAACATCTATAGAAATTTGTTCGACTACTCTTATTGTAATTATATTCATTAATGCATGTTCCTCTTATTGTTAATACCTCTTCAATTGCGTTAGTTGTCAATTGTTGTTAATAAATGTTGTTAAATATCGTCAAATATTGTTAAATATTGTTAATTATTGTCAAATATCGTTAAATATTGTTAAATATCGTCAATTGTCATTAAATGTTGTTAAATATTGTTAAATATCATCAATTGTCGTCAACTGTCATTAAATATTCTTAAATGTCATTTAATGTTGTTAATTGCGTTAAACGACATCAAACAAGCTATTACTGTCCTCAGGGGCATTTCAGACATTTCATATCTCGGAAGCTGCCGTCAGCCTACCTAAAAGCGAACGACCAAACACCAAATCGAAAAGCCGACCATTCAATTGCGATCGGAAAAGCCTACAAAGACACACCAAAGCCGCTTTTCAGAAAAGCCACAGCTATGCCAAACATATATAGCTAGCTAGACGACCACTTGAGAGCAGGGTGAGATTAGCTAGCTCGCTATCTGATCTACCGCGAGCTCAGCACGCACCACGACGGAATCCAACGGCTTCGCCGGTGACATCGTACAGCACCTCGAGCGTCTGCTGCTGAACGTTGCCGATGATCCCGGGGACGCGGTCGTCGCTGTTGGAGGCGAAGGCGAGGCAGTCGTCGAGCAAGATCCCCGACGGGTCCAGCTCGACGGCGGCGTTGCGATCGAACACCAGCGCGACCCGCGGCAGCCTCATTCTGCGGACGCCCCTGAAGTCGAAGCACGTGTCGAGGTGGCCCTTGGGTGCAGCCGCACCGTACGTCTTCATGTTGTCCCTGAACGCGAGCGCAGCGCCTGGTACGCTGTCGACGGCAGCCGCGTGATGATCGTGCGGGGGTCCATCACCGAGCCAGCGGCGAAGACCGTAGGTGGCACGTTGTGCCGCTGCCCGGCGACGGTGATGGCCTGGAGGCGCACGATGCAGAACGTTGGGACCTGTTTGTTCTGGAGCATAGGCGTCAACGTGAAATCTTATGTGAAAGTCTATTATCACAGACGGTTTCCTATAAACACCGTCTGTGTTGTGACTTTTCATAGACAGCTCACAAACCGTCTATGATAACTGCCTGTTATCATAGATACATAGATTTAGACGATTCACAAACTGTCTGTGATGACGGTTTGAAGCCGTCTGTGATGACCCTCTCTGTAGTAGTACATGCAAGCAGAAGTTACAAAGTAAGTGGTGTCGAGTGACAATATAGCATGATAATAAATGGGAGGATAATTTTCAACATGTTTATGAATGAAAAAAACTATTTTATCATGTTTTTGGACCTTTGCATAAATCAAATAATAAATTCACATGCAAATAGCAACTTGGAGGAATTTTTGAGAAAATTACAAAGAAGATAAGATCCTTAAAAATGTACACAATAATCTATACTGTGTCAGGAGCCTCCACAAAAAAATTATAAATTTTGAAGCCTGATTGATAGGTTTAAAAATTTGGTGAAGTCTCAGCCTTTTTCTTGAAATTCTAAATTCCATTTGAATTTCCCGCTTGCCCATTAGGGCAAATCCAACCCGACACATTTCTACATGCCCGCTCCAGTCCACGCCAGTGCCCCCACTCCGGCACTCACTGACACGCTGGTCCCACGTGTCAGGAGGCTTCGTCCACCTCGCCAGCACCCCAGCGCTGCTTCGTCGCTTGCTTGTTGTTTGTGATGTCGCGCCCATCGTTTTTGCGCCTCACGTGCTCCCATCACCTCCGACTGCCATCGCCCTTGCTAGGTGCCCCGTCGACGAACCGTTATCCCTTGTGGGCGACGAGACCAAAGCTCGGTGTGACAAAAACCTATACGCCGTGCTATTTTCTCGTTGTTTCTCTCATGCCATTCTCGGCCGCATTTAAGCCCCTCGCCAGGTCACGAGCTCCTCAACTCGCCATTGTTTCTTCTCGCATAGAATCAGAGCATCTCGTGCTTTGCTTCGCCGGGAATGAGAGTGTCATTCTTGACCCCGGTGAGCAAGCCTCACACTGCCATTTCCTTTGGTGAGCTTCCTTACCATTGTCACCTGCGTCACCATGTGTCCCGTACCTCACTAATACTACTTATTTGCTTGATGTAGCTTTGAGAACCCCGTAGCGTGATCGCGTCGCCATCTTCGCCTCCGGTTCACACCCCATTTCGGACCTCCGCATTCTCGACACTCTAGTAAGCTTGAACCTTATCTAACCATATCATGTCGTGTTCCATACTCCACTAATGCTCCTTCCTTACTCAATGTGGACCCAAGCTTAGGGAATTACTGGAATCGAGCTCTTCCCTGAATCTGGCTGCCGCGGCCATTTTCACCAATTGCCGTCACCTCGGTGGGTCACTAGTCGATTCATTCTATCCTTACCATCCTCAGTGTGCATGCAAGCTAATGTACACCTCCTTGTAGCATCTCCATCACCGAATCACACCGTCACCGTGAGCCTCCTTTGCGTCGTCGTTGTTCAACGTCGCCAAGCTACTCCAGTCATCCCCCGACACCATCAAGGACATTAGTGAGCTTCTAGTAATCCCCTAGAACTATTGTGTGTGTTAGATTGGAATGTTAGCAAGCGTAGCGTAGAATTCACCATAGCCATATATGGCGCCGCCACGGAAACCACCTTCGGATCGCCTTCGGTGACTCTAGGTCCTCGCGCCTAGCCTATTAGCATCGTATGAACTCACCGAGTCCAGTGTGCCTCTCCTTTAGCCCAAAGGAAGCATCCTTCACCAAAACCACCGCAAACCCGAAGCTCCTCGCCACTTCTCACAAGTGTAGAGCCGCCTCTGTCCATTTCTCCGGCCTCCACCACCTCTCGGTGGGATCACTGTCGAGTGGGGAACTCATTTTGCCTATCCCTGAGTCAAGTCGTTGCGCCATTCGCTGCCGGTGAGCTCGCCATGGTGATTGGTTGTGTGTAGCTCTGTTACTTCTCTTCTCTCTCTCTCTCTCTGCTAGTGGGTCCATGCGTTTAAGAGTTTATTAAAGCTAAGTAACAGAGGTTAAGGTTAATAAGTGTATGATAGGTGGGACCAGCTGAAAAGATTAACATAAATTAAATTCAATAATTTTTAGTAAATATGTCATTAACATGTGGAATCACACACTATTCTCGGTTTTAAAATATGTTTTAAACTGGAAGACTGGCATGTGGACCCTAGTCGTCAGATAATTTAATTAAAAATAGGTTTAATCATTTAGTTAATAAATAATGGGTCTATGACATGTGGGACCGCCTCTGTTTTATAAATAAAAATCCAAAAAACAAAACTATGAGAGACTGACAAGTAGGCCGGACATGTAAGTTAATAAATTTTGGAAAAATGAGAAAAGTCGCCTTCAGTTCTGAGGAAAATACACTTTCTCTGTTGGAAAGCGTAAACCTCAGTAGAACTCACGGGAAAATACATTTTCTCTATTGGAAAGCGTAAACCTTATAGAATATGCTTTTGACAACACCCTTTTATTAGTTTCTGGAATTTCAAAACCGAAGCAAATTGAAATTTTAATAACTTTTGTATATGAGCTCCAAATAAATTGAATCTTTTTCTAAATTCATCTAAAATCATGCTCTATCTAAATTTGCAAAAAATATTTAGATTTTATTGCTGTTAAAATTAATTTGGTATCAACTCTTTTGATTAGACGTTGATACATTGAACAAAATTTACAATGACCTTCATCCTGTTATTCAGAACAACTAGATCAAGGAAAGCACCTCCTTTGACCATGTTGATTCTACTATTTTAATTATCGTACTTATTTTTTTTGCAAAATCTATTATGCATGCGTGTATGTTTACTTAAAATTGCTATATTTAGGGATAACGGTAGTAATATTCCTATTTAATGCATGATCCTCCTTGAAATATTGGTATCCCTATTGTTGCAGCCAATAGGTTATAGTTTATGCAATAGATGATGTCGATTTGAGTATTTCGAGTGCGAATATCGCACAATTCCTTGGCCGGACTCTAGGTTTACTAAAATTTGAAAATAGATGAAATATTGATCATGAATATAGGGAGGTTTTAAAATAATGGTCCGGGGGGCGGTTTACCTCTGTTATTTTGTATAAAAATAAAAATGAAAAACTTAGTTTGTGAAGCAAACGAGTTATATTATAATGTGAGAAACAAAGCTTGCCGACAAACGGTGAATGCCTCACTGAGATGGGGTGTACCCGAGTGAAGTGGGAGTGTTCATTCGCCAGACTAGCGC
The DNA here is from genome assembly GCA_036346395.1 of Hsuehochloa calcarea. Lineage (NCBI taxonomy): Eukaryota > Viridiplantae > Streptophyta > Magnoliopsida > Poales > Poaceae > Hsuehochloa > Hsuehochloa calcarea. Next base: position 53,417,022 of record CM070604.1, on the reverse strand, counting down.
AAGGCTAGGACTAGGTGATGTAAAGGCTCTGATATGTGCTCTAAATTGCTTACCAAAGGATAGTGAGCGGTGGTATCGACAGATGTCAAACAAACTAGAGATTTTGTATGATGAGAGTGCTAAGTATAGTATTGCCAAGCATAGACTTGGTTTTTATAAAAACATCTCTTGTTGGAAAAATGTGGGAATGATTGTTGGTTCATATTTGAGTTGAGTGCCATGTCTATTGCTGGAAATAAGATGTTGGTCTCAACTGAGGAGGGTCGTGATTTGTTATTTATTCAAGTACTTACTTGTTGTTCTTTATCTATTTAATTTTTCTTTAAATTCTCATTGCAAAGTAATACATATTGATATTACAAATAAAACTTGCTTAATACTGAAAATAATTTGTAGCATAGAGCCCCATCCCTTGTTAGCCATGCACACATATAAATTTTACGATACACTACAAGTCTTGTTGAGTACGCAATGTACTTAATCCTGCTTAAATTGTTGTTCAGAGTTAGAGGATGAGCCTATGCCGGACGACGCATTCTTTGCACCTGGTACCGGAGTGTTTGGTGACGAGTCTTTCTAGTACTAGTTTTTTGTTTGTTGCCTGAGGGTTCAGATATGGCATACCACTGGACTTTTTGTTAATGTACATGTTATACTTCTGCTATTTAATTCGCTACTTTTGATACTTGTTATTTTATTTGGTCGGTTGGCCGTGTATCCTACTATGTGATGTAATCGTTTACGATAAGCACCATACGGGTGTAGAATTACGAGTGAAACTCTACACTCCATGTATCGAAAGGTGTTGTGTGTTGGAGTACTTGGAGATATACGACGTAGACAACTGCCTCATTTGCGCACACGCCTTGTACACATGCGAGCATGCTTGTGCAGGAGCTTCGGCTTATGCAGGTGCATGTGGACACATCACCCAGGGTGCATGCATGTTTCGTTTCCCCTGGCATGACTAACGTATTTTTGCCGTAGCCTGATGTCGTACTTCGTCCTGAGGCCATCGATCACCCAGATGGTATGCATTCGGGTGTTATGCATCTTCTGGTCCATATACCTCTGCATGTTCTCGGACTACTGCTTTCCTTCTTCCAGCTATCACCTCGCTACGATAACTCTATTGATGAAGTAACTGACCGTACGAGTCCATGTCTCCTCAACGATCGCGGTGATAGGGAGGCACCGCACATCTTTGAGCACGCTGTTGTACACCTCGGATATGTTGGTCATCATAATTCCGTACCTCGCACCATTTGTGTCATAGAGCATAGATCATTTCTCGAACTTAGGAGCGTGAAGATTAATTCACGGCGTAGACAACTAGCTCATTTGCGCACACGCCTTGTACACATGCGAGCATGCTTGTGCAGGAGTTTTGGCTTGTTGCGAGTGCATGTAGCTACATCACCCATAGTGCATGCATGTTTCCTTTCCCCTGGCATGACTAACATATTTTTGCCGCAGCCTGGTGTCGTACTTCCCCTTGAGGCCATCGATCACCCGGATGGTATGCATTCGGGTCTTCTGCATCTTCTGGTCCATATACCTCTGCATGTTTTCGGACCACTGCTTCCCTTCTTCCAGCTGTCACCTTACTATGGTGGCTCTATTGACGAAGTAACTGACTGTGCGAGTCCATGTCTCCTCAATGATCGCGAGGATAGGAAGGCACCGCACACCTTTAAACACGCTGTTGTACATTTCGGACATGTTGGTCGTCATAATTCTGTACCTAGCACTATTTGTGTTATAGAGCAGAGATCATTTCTCCAACTCAGGAGCGTGAAGATTAATTTACTGCGTGAAACTTATGGTACTCTTGGATTGCCCGCTCGCGTTCTGCTGTCCCTCCGAAGGACCTGGCGACCGTGCGCGGAACGCACGTCACCGGCCTCGCGGCGCGCACGTAGAGGTCCGGGCCAGGGGGCCACGGAGGAGTTGGCTTCCGGGCGTGGGATGCGCGGTTGCGGCCACGTGGCGCGCGGAGAACCGTTCGGGACACCAGGGAACGGCAGAGATGTCCACCGTGTGCGGGAGGACCGGTGTAGGACACGTGTCGCATATCGGGACGTCCGTGATGATAAAAATAGCATTACGCCGATCAAATGTCTAGTTTTGCTAATACCACTGTATACAGTGCTATCTAAACCAAAAACTGCCTGTGCCCCGTCGCAACCGTCCATAACAGCCCTTCTCTAAATTTAGCCGGACTGCACCGAACCGCAAAACCTCTCTATAAATACAGAGCATTTCCTCCATTGCCAAACCACCTCCACATTCAAGACCTCCTCTCCTCCTCCGACAACCAATAAACCGGCCGCAGCCGCAGCCGCAGCCGGGACAACCATGGGTGCCTGCGCAACCAAGCCCAAGACGCTCGAGGGGGAGGCCCCCGAGGAGGGCCCCGTCGAGACATCCAAGGTTGCACCCGAGGCTGAGACCACCGTCTCCACTGATCAGGTGATGGATGACAACACGCATTCATAGATCGGCGTTGCTATACCTACCACTACCCCATACGTGCATACGAATTTTGTTTCTTGATCTGAACTAAATGCGCTACATATATAGGTTGCGGCTGATCAGACAGCTGAGACGGCGGAAGAGGAGGCAAAGGAGGAGCCGGCAGCGGCGGAGCTGCCCGCCGACGTCGCCGAGCAGAAGGCTGAGGTGACTACTGATCCCGAGGCGAACAACAAGGAGGAGGAAGCCGAAGAGAAGATCGTCGAGGAGGAGAAGCCTTCAGCCCCTGTGGAGGAGAAGACCGCCGCCGAGGTGGTCGAGGAGACCACGTTGGTGAAGGACGCCGAGGAGGAGGAGAAGCCAACGCAGAGCTGATCGCGCATCCATCCGTGTGGATTGGATTGGATTGGCTCCTTGATTAATCTTCTGGTGTCTCCCGTTTTTTTTTTTCTCCCTCCACGGGGTCTTAATAATTAAACAACAATATACGGGCTTATTGAACATCTCCAAACAGATCCTTCGCAGAGTATCCTCTCGTTCACATGATCACAAATGCAAAACATACATCACACGTGACCATGGGTATGGAGCTAGCAGGGGTGTTCGGTAAAATTCCCAAGGATCAGCTCGATCTTCTTCTTCTTCTTCTTCAGCGCATTGTGACATATATTTCTAGCATCTAGCCCATCGTGAAGTGAACAACGGCCCACGTAAAAAGAATGAGGCATTGTACGAGACTTTGAAATTGTATGCGTGTGAAGCGTGCATCCGTCGAAAGTTTCATAGCTCCGCCACTACACGAGACATCTACTCAGACTACTAGCCCTGTCATCCAGCGATGAAAGTGTTAGACAGGATGGTGCCTCGGCTTCCTACATGCATAACGTTTTCTCTTCCGAGGAATCATACGTTCACATGATAACTGTAATATATATATATTTGTAACTCATGTTTTCTTATTTTAACAATCAAAGATAGCATTATTTTCCTCGCCTACATGGTATCAGAGCGGTGCCGCTCTTGAGCCGCCGACTCCACAGCTTCCACCGCACCGCCCCTGGGAGACGATCTCATCTCCATGATCTCTCCCAGGGGCTGCGCAATCCATAAGTTAAGTCGTGTCACCGATCATCCGATCGGCTACCAATTAGAGTTTTCCCTGGTCATCTTCAAATCTGGTTTTCTCTATATTTTTCCAATCATAGATCGGTTTGCATCGCCCTGCCGACCTGTCGACGTTCCTCGGCTCCGGACTTCACCTCATCGGCTTCGACCTCTCTGGCGCCTCCTCTCTTCCGATGACGTTGTGGCGTGACGCGGCGCGTTCGTCGACACGGTCCTCCCTCCACGGCCTTCCGAGCACCCCGTCTACCGTCGTCATCACACCGAATCATCATCGCCGGACCGTTGTCCGCGAGACTTCCATCTTCACCGAATTTAGATCCAGTCTGAATGTCCGCCTTGGCAACATTCCGACTACGGGGGCCTGTTAGACAAGATGGTGCATCGGCTTCCTACATGCATAACGTCTTCTCTTCTGAGGGATCACACGTTCACATGATAGCTGTACGCGTTCACATAATAGCTATAATCTATATATGTGTAACTCATGTACTCCGATTCTAACCATCAAAGATAGCGTTATTTTCCTCGCTCACAAAAAACATCCACGTGATTGCTCTTTTTGCTTTTTTTTTTCTTTCCCACCCCCACTGTCTTCTTCCAAACAAGAACAAAGTTTTCTCTCCTTCCTCCTTCATGCTTCCCATTCTTCTTCCATACCTCTCTCCACATGGCCAATGCCTGCCAGAGCTCACGTGCCCTCCTACCCCGCCACCCTCCCTTTCTCGCCTCACGCAGTCTCCTTTGGTTGCAGCCTCTGTGAGCTCCTCCGTCGTCAAGATCAGCAGAGCTTAGCCACTGATGAGGACATCACTTCTACTGATACGAACACTCCTCATGTGCAAGGTCCAATTACTCGAGCACGTGCTCATCAACTTATTTATTAGGTAAATTCGTTTCTAGGGCTGGGTGTATTATTTGAGAACTCTATGATGCTGCCTAACGGAGATGATTACTTGTACTTAGGAATCTAGGACTACGACCAGTGCAAGAAGATCTACGACCACTTCAAGAAGGCTTACGACCAGAGATAACATGGACTCCTCAAGACCACCCCAGAACCAGTCCTACGACCAAGTCTTCGACCAGAGATACGCGACCTAAATAGTGAATAAGGTGCTGCGTCACCGTTTTGGCCTAATATGATCTTGTAAGCGTGTCGAGGTCGGAGTCCAGGTTGTGTACGCCTCTTCCCGCGGCCGCACAACCCTAGGTCGACCTCCTCATGTCCCCCTATATATATACAGTAGCCGTCATAGTTTAACAGGGGTTTTTTCTTTGAGATTATTCTGCTTAGCAGTCTCGCCGCACGTTCGGTTGAGGAACCCCACATTGTGAGCTTCATCTATATTCGCGATACAATATCATATTGCATCTTCTACTTTCTTGCTTGTGTTATCGATTTGCATGCAGGAGATAGCCTTCTTGGCAAGGTCAACCGCGTTCGGCACGGTTGATAACCATCAGAGCAGTGGTGTAGTGAATGCAGGAGGTTTGATCTGTTCTGGTCGGAGCCTTCGGATCATCAACGTCGAGTTCTCCACAATCGACTTATCAGTACCTTTCGGAAGATCGGACCACTGTTACATCAGCCACTACCGGGTGTAGCCTCCGTGAGCTCCAAGGCTAGACAAGCTCTGCGCCCGTCTCCGCAAGCTCCCCCCATCACCAGGGCCAAACATGGCTTAGCTACTGGTGCTCGCGTCCTACGCGAGCTCCCTCAAGTCTAGATGAGCGCCATCACCACCGGTCGTAGCCTCCACAAGTGCTATTAGTTTGGCTGATGGAGAAGAAAAGACAAGCCCTCGATATGTTGCATTAGATCATTTACGTTGTTGCAATAGGTATTTCAGGATGTTGTAATAGTGTTTTTTATTTGTTGTACCCCTTTACCATTTAAATGTTGCATGCATTCTCTCAAATTGTTGCAGCAGCTTTTCTCCATTGTTGCATAAAGTTTTTCATGAATTTTTTTTTTGTAGGAAAATGATTTTTGTTGCAACCATTGTCGCCGATTGTTGCACACATAAAATTAAAATGTTTCATAAGTTAGTTTTAAATGTTACAAATTTCTTGATGTTGCAATAATTATTTCGGATGTTGCAACTATTATTTTAAAATATTACAATGTTGTAACATTGAAATTTATTTTGATTGGTATATTTGAATTAATTTCTAAGCGCAATTAGATTCTATACCGATAGTTTTCATGCAATTTTGGTGATAATATGATATTTTTCCTAATATTTTTTGGAGGAGATCGGGTGGAGGAGTTTTTGTTGCGTTGAGTGTGTATGATGTTGCATAATACTATCGGGAATGCTCATGATGTTGCAAAATTATATCGGAAAGAGCTTTTTGTTAACACGTGAGATAAACGACTGAGTAGTGTGGCCTCTAGTCGCGTCCCTAGTAAAAAGATAGGACATCCTTGGTTTACATATTCGGATGTGAGGGCGATAAAAAAGCATAGAGTTCCGTTCCCTAAACTGCACACGTTAAGATCGAGCTTAATTTAATTACGTCGCTAAAGAGACCAAGTTTAATTTGATCTCTTTGCCCGAACTTAACAACAAAAAATCAATATTGATGTGTAGTTTAGATTCATTCGTCTCCGTACTTTTCGACTGGTAACGTTAGTACTACTCAAATTAAGCAACACAACAAGCTACTTCCGTTAAAAACTGTACGATGCTTTGAACATCGGTACGATATCCATCCTTAACTATTAATTTATGCTTTGGGTGATTGATTTTTTTTATATCTATCAGTCATTTTTTCTTATAGTTAGATCAACATTCTATAAATTTCCTTTCTAAAATAGATAAAAGTAAACGTAGTTGAACCCTACAAATACAAAAAGGAAATCTAAAATAGACAAAAAGTAAATCTAGGCAAATACAAAAAAAACAAAAAAAGATTAAAATTACACATCACTTGGTACTATAATTTTAGGTACTATACAATTGTAGGTGACTGATAGATAAGAAAACTTAAGGCAACTAAAAATTAGTAAATCCGTAATTTTTATAGAATTATATTAGTAAAAAACTATAAAATTATTATATTACAGAAAATATTTATCATGGTAAATAAATAGATACCACCCGTGCCGCGCGGCAGTGCGACGAGTACGCTGCATCTACGACGTACGCACGCTGCTCTCTGGCCTCCGACCCCTGGGTGCGCGCGTAGCGACTGGCCTCCAGAGGCGCATGGCCGCATGTACGCAGCTCGGCCGCGCCTCAGCGTCGTGGCCGTTGAGACGAGGGCGGTCGACCGGGCCGGTGTGACTGCGGCGCTCGACGTGGGTTGCTTGCTGCGTGGTACGCAGCGCCACGGGGTCACGAGTCACGGCGCTCCGGTGCTCCATCTTGGGCCGCGGAGCAGTGGACCTCACAGCTCATCGCGCGTTTGGGCCGTCGAGCCCAACGAAAGACTCCACTTTCTTCTCCAATCTCCATCCATCGGAAGAAGAGAGGAGGAAGCCAACCAAGAAGAATGGTCCCTGCTCTCGTCGACGGTGGTCATCTGGGCCAGCGTCGCCACCGCTGGCCTCTCCGGGATCTTCCTCTTCGGCCGCAAGGTGCCACCATACTCTTCTTACCTCCCAAACCCCAATCGCCCGTGTCAGCTTCATTGTTTCCTCGCATCTGTGTCCTATCTTCTTTTGGCTGCTTGCTTCGTACGTTCATCCTTGTTAGATTTGTTGTACCGAGCATGGATCCGGCGGTTCATCTCTCAGTGCGGGTTGACGTGCCGATCCCATTAACAACTCTAGATTTGGGAGTAGATTTTGGTTGTACAAGGCGTTACTGTCTGCTAGTTGCGATCTTTCTGTTGAGTTTAGGGCCATCAGAGACATGAAATTGCTGATTTTAGTTGTTCTCAGAGGCCAAGAATTGCTGGTTTAAGGCAGATGTGGTTACCAATGTGGGTGATTAGAGTACCTGGACTTCTGGAGAGCTCAAGTGCTGTTCGTTTGGGACAATTTTTTGTTGCACCTTCGGGCTTGCAGAATGAATTGTTTGATTTCAACTCATGCTGTAGAGCAGTAGTTGTTAGTTGTTTGACAAGTCCTTAGTATACTGAGCAGTTCATTAGCGTGTCTCCATTGCTCTTGAATTGTGGCTTCTTATTTCTTAAGGAACTGTAATATTCAAGGCTAGATTGTGCTGTACCATTTGTGCATTTCCATCTGTTGTTTTTTACTCTCTTTTTTTCTTTGGACATCTGAGATATTTGAGTGAAGTTGAGTAAGCACTTCAGAGATCAAGGATTTTTTTAGTGGGTAGCTGACAAGAGATTTAGCGGCTGGTCAGGTTTTATACCATGCAAGATTATGTTATGTTGTGCAACTCGTACATTTCATGCTGATGATTGGGTTATAATCTGACCTTGTTCACTTATTTGATGGGAGACTAAAAACATGAGGAGATTGACAGATTGTTGGTAAATTTCTTCAAACCGCTTCTTTCAGGGGTCAGGATTCTTGGTTAGGAATTACTGGGAATGCTTTCTCAGGAAAGTGATCAATAGAAGGGGATACTTGCAATAAGTGTCTTGATAATTGATATAGTATGAGGTTTGTAACCACGAAAAGCGCAGATTATGAGTGGAACCTCTTATGCCTTCTGGTGATTTCCTTGAGGCATTTGATGGCATTGGTCTTCGGCGGATAAGTTACTAGGTGTCTAAGCTCAATATTAACAGGATGTATATCTTTACTACTTACAAAGAATGTAGTTGCGGTGAGTAATGTGTTCTTGTTCTCCCCCTCCTCATGGAACTTTTGGCGCCTACAGGTGGGCCCTGGGTCTCCTGTTATCCCTTCCGTCGCTCCCTTCTATCCCCTCAACATCTCACACTATTTCCACGGGGCTCAATTGTGCTTATCTATTATCTATAACTAAATAAAACAGAATGCTCTTCTTTTGTTGCATCTGTGTGATGAGAGGAGGATCCGAGGAGGTGCTACAGTGTCCATGGTGGCGGCCACATGAGCACGTCAGTTGAAGCGGCGAGGGCAGTGCTGCGGCTGCAACTTACGCACGGGTCACAACTAGGGTGGAGCACGGCGACGCAATGGGTTAGGGCATGCCATCGACGGAGCATCCCGTTGCCATGGTGGGCCGTGCTTGCACATGTGTGCTCTAGCAGCCATGGCCACCTATCCCTACACCGTCGGTGTTTCTCTTGTTGTGAGTCAGGAGCTACACAGGTTCCGTGTCCGTCGTCGTCTCGCCGGCAACCGTGCTGATGGCACGGCTGTTGCTCTAACGATGGTGTCATCCTCGCCGCATGTAAGATGTAAGCTTACTGCGTTAATTCTCACTCTATCTCTGCCTAAGTGATCAATTCTAAGATCTTGTAATGGTCTGTGCAGAGTGCTTTGTTGATGATTGTGTAGTTGGGATGATGGATGTCCTTGGCAAAGCTTTTGTGTAATCCAACATGCAACATTTAGGTGCTCTAAAGTCTAATTGCAGCTATGATAGAAGCAAAAGAACAAGAAATTGCAATACACCACATGCTCAAATCATTGAAATGCTATCAATGCATGAACTGCAAGCATCAACACACCGCGTCCATGAGCTGGGCCGGCAGCCACGCACTGGGCGAGTGAGCGGAGGCGGGGACGTGGCTAAGCTGATGTGCCTGCTCAGGTGTGCGGGCAGGCGGGCAACATGAGCAAAAGGGCACTGATTGAGAGAGGAGATCATAGAAGTGATGCCCTCGTCGACGTCGTCGTATACACCGAGTCACTGACACTACCATTTCATCTTCCACATAAGTACGCGTGTGTGATTCTGAAATGGATTCCTATAGCATGCAACAGATTTGTTGTTAGAACTTGTATCCTTGATTCTTCGATCTATTGCCTCCTGTTGGCCAATCGCTTGCATTATACTTATATGTACACTTCTGACTTCTTTACTAACCCGATTGAATGTTTTCTTTTGTACATATCGTACTGTACTCGACTTATTTTTGTTCAATCATCGTGTTCCAAACATGTGATTTATATCATCTCAGGAACGTGAGCTACACCTTATTCACATGAATTTAACAACAAATCAATTGGACGTTTAGAGCATGTAATCAATTGGAGGTTTAGAGCATGTAAGGTAATAATTATGATTTTTTTTTTCTTCCGTGCAACGCACGGGTATTCAGCTAGTAGATTTGAATAGTGATGGAGTGGCCGACTGGGTAAGGAATGGAAGGTTGCCCATATCAACAGAGGTGATCAGCCTAAACATGCCTTATCATGACAAAGTTGATATTGTTAGTTTCACAGATTATATCCCTCTCTATTTTAGCTGTTTAAGACTGCAGAATTTCTGTTATATCTCTCTGTCTGTCCGACAGAGCCGGATCGCTTTGCCCATTTATAATGATCACATCGTTTGATTGAAGTATTGAGGACTTATATGCGTTGTATATTAGAATAGGCATCTTCATACTCTAGTAACTCTACACTGTAGAGGTTGTCAGGTAAGAGACATATATATCTTTGTTTATTTCTAATTTGGTATGGTTTTGTGTGATACTCATGAATTGATTGTTTTTTGTTGCTGACTTGCTGTCCGTATAAATTAGTTTATCGTTTTCCAGCTCTTACTTTTGACATTGATAATTCTGTAGTGATAGTTGGGCACAAAATTGAGTTATATATCCGACATTGTTGACGTTTTCTCTTTCTTTAAAAAAAAATCAAGTGGTAGATCTGGTGGTTTGCTATATCGTCCCGTATTTGAGGAGCAGGTAGATACGAAGTCCACTTGTTCCTTACTTTGAAGCTCTATAATAACTCTTAATCGTGTCGTTTATATCATAAGCCTTCAATATGGTAATAGCTTGGTCAGTTTCCCTTGGCAACCAACTTGTTAATGCTGATGTCACCTGTTGTTGGGATGCCTTGTAGAACTGAGCAGAGTGTAGACTTAGATGCGCACTTTTCTTCTGAAGTAACCAATAAATATATTTTGAAACACTCCCTCAAGTAAGTCTTTTCATGGTATACCGTCGCAGTTATGAATGAGATATTGCAATGTTTACTGCATCAAATGCATCTTTCTGATGATCAGACAATCTGTGTATTTTTGTGCTTGTCAGATTACTTATTTGCATGTCTCCTTGCAACCCTTTATTTGTTTAGTTTGCCTGCTGACAGCTATCCAAAACTTCTGAGTTGTTGCACTTGATCTGGGGTATATAACCATCCTTTCTTGTATGCTGGCAGGAGAAATTCCAGGACTGTCTTTGCCGTGAAGGAGAGAGGCTGAGGCAGCAAGACAGAACCGCAATGGGCAAGAAGCAGTGAAAGGCCTAGCTCAATTTCGAAGGAACATGTGAATTAGGCATGGGGTTTGTCTCTGTACTAGAACAAATTTTCTCCGAGGAAGCAGTCCATCCAATGGCTTTCCGGAACCAACTGCCCCTGACTGCAAAGAACTATGCGTTCTTGTACAAATGATTGACGTTATCGCTTTAGCCTTTACAAGCCCGGTCCGTGGTTTGTCAAAAGTTTCTGGGTTGTTTTTCTTCAACTTGTGCGACATGATGGTGTGCAACTTGCTTTGATACTCTGAATAAAGGTCGATGCACTTGACGGGGCATCGTAAATATCTGCCTTCCTGTGCAATTTTGGTGGGTCATGGTCACACTGATACACGACCATTCCCAAGTTCAGTGTTTTTCCTCGAGATGATGTTGCCTAATACTCCGACTTGCTGCTGATGCAGTTCGGTTCAGCTGCATCTGGATCTTGCTAGCAAACCTATCGAGTCAGATTATTTATTCGCAACGATCTGCTGTGTGGTGTGCTACTGCTACAACCAAGTGATCCTGTGATTTGATCATGAAAAACACTGTGATTTGCCAAGATGTTTTGCTCAGCGCACGCGTTTGCAGTGACCGTACCTGTCCGTGTGCGAGCAGAGCAGAGAAGAGCAGCGCTGCAAGCAAACGTGACGTGCCCATCGTACAGTGCGGTTGCGGCCGGTGCCTCCTTATCCGGCGAAACAAACCGGTGGGAGACGTGCCCGTCCGGCCGTCAGTTTTAAGCGAAAGCATGGCCTGCCGCGCCCGCCGGAAACTGGCAAGTTGGACAACCGGGCGACGTGCTGGTTATATGCCCAGGGAAATCCTATCGCGGAAATTTTATCGGGAATTGTTGGTTACCGGTGTTATCGGTGGGAGTATCATACTAGATAAATTAAAAAAAAAATCAGAATCTATCTAATTTTCACCCAAATTTGAATTCAAAAAATAGATAAATTTTTGTCTTTACGTATGAAAAAATCAAATTTCAATTCAAAATTTTCATCTGAAATTTTACCAAAATATCGCTAAAATTTCTCCACCTGTAGAGTTTTCCTTGTTATACCTCTACACAAGCACTGCGCTGCACCCCTCCTTTTGTCCCACTGGCCGCTGTTTCAGTAGAAACCCCATACACAAGAACCAACATGCTCATGTACACATCAAAGTGCTATAAATATAAACCAAGCTAGCTAGGTGACCTTACCTATCAATCTATCATCAGCAAGCTAGCACAAGTAGTAGAGAAGGATTCAAGACATGGAGCGGACATGGTAAACTGGAGAACTGGCTGCTCCACTCCTCGCTCACAAGTCACAACTCACAGGGAGAAACTCTACATAAAAGAATTAATCGAAGCAGGTAGAGAGAGATCGATATTACAGAGGAGCAGCGATCGATGGAGTCGAGGTACGTGAAGGTGGCCTCCCGGTTCTTCCTCGTGGTGAACCCCTGCGACGCCGGCGACGACGACGCCGGCTGCCTTGACTACCACTTCCTCGACGCCTGCTTCCTGTGCAAGCGGGACATCACCTCCAACCGCCACATCTTCATGTACAAGTACGAGTCATGGCTCCTCCGGATTCTGCATGTAAGCTTTGGTTATTTAGTGCGTCGAAACTAATTAATCAGCTGGGGTGTCTATATATATATATGTGTAGGGGGGACGCGGCGTTCTGCAGCGACGACTGCAGGCAGGACCAGATGGACATGGACGCGGCGCTGGAGGCCTTGGCGCGCCGCCACCGAACGCTGCGCAAGTCCTCGCCGGCGGCGGCAGCTTGTGCCGTGAACAAGGCTGCGCCCGCCAGCCCGCCGGTGATGGCCCGGCGGCCGACCGTCTCCGACCTCACCACCTGCGCTCCCGCTGTGTCTGGCTAGCTAGCTAGCTAGCTTGCTGGTGCAAGTTTGGTCGATGATGCATGGTGCAGCTGTTTGTATGTAGGTATAGCCGGCAAAGTACTGAATTCACTGGTCACCAACGCATGAAGCGGCCGGGTCTGTGAATATTTTTGCCATCTTGGAAGATCGTTAATTGTGGTCCGTCTGAAGAAGACGAGGCGACACGGACAGATGCATGTGTTTTCCATATCTAAATGATCTTTTCACAGAAATGAGGGAGGGGAATTTCGGAGTTCTCTTAATTTTGGAAGATTCACAAGCGATGTAGTTAGCTAGGAATAGATGTTCCGAGATGCGTGCGTACAATACAACCTCTATGTATTTCATCCCTATATTTTTCATGCATCTTGGTGCCTAGGCACCCAAACCAATGGTCGTCGATGTGATTTGAGATTCACAATGTTTGACATAGGTATTTCACATACCCATAAAAGGTGAATTAAATCCATCTTTATTTTAACTAGTTTGAGCTATCTATATGATATATAATCATTGTAGTCACATTAAATTAAAAACAAGTTCAAATTAGTTTGAATTGTGTTCAGAACTCATTTATCATAAATATATCAAGGGTATAAAGCACAAACTCTAAATTTCACATCAATCATACATATGTATGGGATGGTTTTTGATGTGGGTGCCTGGACACCCAGGTGCCTTATGTAATTAATTTACCGATGTGTATATATAACACACACACACTCTTGTAACCATTAAATTCACTGCAATTGGCATAATCTAATTCCTTGAAACAAAATATCTAAATAAGCACCTAGATACTTCTAATCAACCATCTAGATTGCAGAAAAAAAAATTAAAACTTTTAATTCAATGCTCTAAGGCCTTCTTATGAAAATATCTCTCTTTCAATCTTTGAGAAACTGTTTTAACAAAGTAATTAGTAGTTCACAAAACATAGGGGGTAAAGGCCACATGCAGATTCTCATATATAAAAAAACTAGCATTCCACCCAAATTCATCTCCTATATATATTCTTCTTAGAACTTGCACTAAAGAACATGCACAGGAGCTCCAATTTCAACGCAAATTCATTTTTTTCCTCCTACAGGTGGCTGCAGACATAAAATATAATGATGTCCTAATTAAATACTGTATGCAGCGTTGTGTGTACGTAGGCTTATATATGTTCTATGTACTATTACAAAAACTAAAAAAAGAGACATTTATGTAATTATGTGTGCAATGGGGATACATGAGTTTGATATATATGCATTAAAATGACGAAAATAATGCACTAAGAATTTATTACCAATACATGCACCGAATAACCACATGAGCTATGCAACATGTGATTAGTGTTGTAACCACTATATTCTCAACAAGACCAACACAAATGGTCGAGAAGCAAAGAGCGGAGAAGTGGAGCTACCACTAACGCTTAAGTGGGTGCATTTTGCAGCTTGAACAACCTTGATTCAGAGCGCAGCAACAATAGCTTCCACTACACGAGTGCAGTATTCCAGTAACTATGATGATATTTCAGCCTCTTAACACACCATGAAAGTCCAGCCTCGGCATTAATTTATTATACTTTAGCACCAAGAGGTCTAACTCTAGAGAGCGAAATGGCAAAACTCTCACACAATACTGCAAAACCACACGAAACTCTGAAATTTAGAATGGACGATTGGATTCAATATATTTTGGTAACAATATATCTGACCAAACGAATCAGTCCAATATCAAGCAATTGCAGTATCAAGTAAAGCCTTGAATCCTAGATTGTATTTATTAGTATGTTTGAGAACCACAAAATCACTTAAAACCGCCATTGCATATTTCAGCTCAACTGAATATGAGCCGATTAATGTCGAACCAAAGAAAGCCAAATCTTTCAACACATCTACAACGTGCAAAATTACTAAATATATGATTTTTTTTTTGTGTGGATTTGGCAATAGGCTCTGCTATATCCGGACACAACTCCATTTGAACAAAATTCAAGTAAATTCTTTTTTTTTTGACAAAATTCATTAAAACTGATTTTTTTTCGAGGCCGGTTTGTAACCCTACCTGCTCTCACTGGTAAATCTGATTTCACCGATTTTCAGCCGAAATTTAGATCCCTGATCGAGCCCAGAAAGCCAGTGGTTTCCAGGTAGACTAAACTGATGAATGCACCACCCTACCAAACCCTAGAAGCCAAACCTCCAACTGTTTCACCAAACAAGCACAAAAATTGCATTTCTACTCTTAAAAAAACGAAACCCACAAAAAACGCCCTAGATCAAATTCAAAAAACAAAACAGAAATCTGGCAGACCTCGTCGAAATCAAAGGTATATATGGTCGACCGATCGGCTCGTCGGCGAAAGTCGACGAGTCGACGTCGGCCACCTCCCCATTGCAGTCCACCACCCGCCGCTCATCGTTATCAAAGGCCTACAAAACCCCAGCCATGAACACGATTAGGTCGTCCCGATTATTGGAAGGCAGAGGAAGCAACACACACAATCGGTGTATAGCGTACTGCGGCTTCGGGGGGTTGGGACATGGAAGCAGCCGGCCTTCTCCCTCTCGAATAACACAGTCAGCGGCCTTCTCCCCGGCTGATTGTGAGGCTGTTGGCCTAGACCGAAGATGAACACACGCAAGAACGCAAGAAATTTTTGTGCCGCCGAATCAACAACAGCTTTTCTGAATTTCTCTTACTCTATTGCTCTTGATGTTTAATTTACAAGACCATATGTGCCTTTATATAGGCTGAGCACTTGGATTCTTTGATCCAATTCGTTTATGAGTAGAAAACCTACTCGGACTCATATTAGGAAACTAAAACATAAAGAAAAAACTTTATAAACAAAGATTACCTAATAATCACTCCCTAATCTTTGTATACTTACTTATATTTTGTGTGCTACCAGTTTTCGATGATCGACACCAAGATGCATCGTCTTCAACACCTTCCACGCAGCTTTGGCCGTCTCCTTTTCGGCCAGCGAGAAGAGCGTCGACGTTGCCTCGACGTCACCAGTGACACCACTCCTCGAAGAACGTGACATAATCTTGGGTACAAATAAAAAAACTCAAGCTCCTCCTCGTTATGGAGCCTCATGCACCGTACAGTGCATCGCTCTAACTGCATCGAGCCGTCGCGCCCCACCGTGCGCTCCACTGCTGAACGCTACGCATCCGGTATGGCACAGCTGGGCGCCACGCCGTATATGCCACCCCGGGAGTCGAGATCACCCCTCCCGGGGCAGCAGCTAGGGTTTCAAACCTAGCGCTCTGATACCAATTGTTGGCCTAGACCGAAGATGAACACACGCAAGAACACAAGAATCTTTTTGTGCCGCCGAATCAACAGCAACTTTTATGAATTTCTCTTGCTCTATTGCTCTTGATGTTTAATTTATAAGACCATATGTGTCTTTATATAGGCTGAGCACGTGGATTCTTTGATCCAATTCGTTTCTAAGTAGAAAATCTACTCGGACTCATATTAGGAAACGAAAACAGAAAGAAAACACTTTCTTAACAAGGATTAACTAATAGAGGCGTCGGGACCTAGGACTAGACAGTGCGGTGGACACGTGCATGGTGGCTTCCTCCGCATCGCTCTGATCAGCCATTCTTTTGTGTGTCTAACATGCAAGCGATGGCCGGCTTGGGTTGTCTACCATTGGAGATGACATTTGGGCAGCACATTCAGACATTACAACGTTTCCCGAGTCGGCCATGTTTCTAGCATTCATGCTTGGGCTATTACTGTAACTATTTGTGTTGTGCCCAGCCGGCCCACGGGCTGAAGTGATGGCCCAGGCATGGCCTGTTGGGCATTCGTGCCAGGTCGGACTGGCCCGAGCCCGTTTAACCCGTCGGGCCAAGTGTGATCCGTTTGACCCGCCAGAATGAAAAAAAACATAACAAATCCAACAAAATCTAGAAAAATTAAAAAAAAAATGTGTCGAATTCATAAGTGTCGGTGTCATTGTCTAAGTACAGATTTTTGAACACCTTTGACAACTCTGGATTTTCCAGAGAGTGTTGTGTTCGTGAATCAGCTTGTTCCCAGTCCTTCACAATTAGAAGAATCTCCACCATCTCACTTGTGAGACTTGTTCTTCTCTCCTCCAATATTTTTTCAGAAAGACTGAAGCAGTCTCGGAGGAAACCGTAGAGACAGGAACAGTTAACACATCACGTGCAAGTATGAATAGCACGAGAAATGTTAATTTATGGGCTTGCCACCATTGCAAGATGTTGAAGCCTTCTAAGTTAAAATCCACTGTATTGCTGTCCAGATAGGTGGATAATTCTCCACTCCTTGTGGGTTTTGGCTGAGCAGGCGTTGGTGTAGAAGAAGAAGAAGAAGAAGAAGAACTAGACCTAGACCTGGAGGAAGGGACACAGAAGATCGCACCCCACATATTTGTCTTCCCACTTGAGGTGGGGGCTACTGGAGGTCGTTGCGAGCGGACTCCCTGGAATTTATTTTCATACTTTTGGTAAACCTCATATAACCGAGAACGAACTTCTGCAAAATAGTTAGTATAGTCTAGCCCGTAGCATCACTAAGAAGATCAAGTACAGTATCAAATGCATCAATTTTAGCCCTAAGATCTAAAAGAAATGCAAATGCATATAAGTAAGGGATTTCTCTCTAATATTTAAGGTATTTAGATTTCCTAGAAACAACAACATCGTGCAAAACTAAGTTATTTTCATACATTTTCGATTGAGTAGCAATCCGTAAAATAGTATGTACAATGATAGGAGATGTTGGATAGTAGACAGTGGACAAAGCAACAGTTGCCTCATAAAAAAGTTTCTAAAAATTACAGTATCTTCTCATCAACGAACCAATGTTGCTCAGTTAATAGTATGCTACCGTCAGTGCTATGGTAGTGCGTTTGAATAAAAACAAAAAAAAGTGCTCTTGTATGGTAAAAGATTCTTAAGCATGAGGTAAGTAGAGTTCCACCTTACCTCTATGTCCAAACTGAACTTTCTTGGACGTACACCCATCGCTCTGCAGAAGTTCTTATATTGTGTTATTCTTACGTTAGAATTATTCAAGAAATAAATCACATCGCAAAAAGCTTTAATATACGGACTCAACCTCTTCAAACCACATTTGACTATAAAGTTGATAATATGACAAGCGCATCATTGATATAGCAAGAAGGAATCGACATATGTACTCAACACTGAAGTAAGAAATATATATGGCCATAGAGTTTGAAGCGGCGTTGTCTAAAGTAATTGTGAATATTTTATCTATAAGACCAAAGTCTTCCACGACTATAATAATACAGTTCGCAATATTCTCCCCCGTGTGTGCTATATCAATTAATCTCAAAGCTATAATCCTTTTCTCCATTACCTAGTCGTCATTAACATAATGCGCAACTACACTAAGGTAATTCTCCCTAGCCTGACCACTCCGTATGTCCGAGGCTAGGGCTACCGAAAATGTACACGTACTAAATAGTTCTTTTATTTTGTTACGACGTTCATTATAGTATTTAATTAGATCCCTAGTTGTTGTCTATATAGAAATAGAAGAAAATTTAGGATTATGCACAGTCCTAATGTAATTTTGAAAAAAACAGACTAGTCAAAACCTAGCGATAAATCCTCAGAAGCAATTAAACGATAGAGAGATTGACGGGCTACCTGAGGATCGTAGTCCCAGCTAGATACCCTACCATCGAAGTTGTATTGCAGCTGCGTCTGCCTCATCACCAATCCTTGCTTGGTTCGACATCTTGTAGCATGTGTAAGCAATTTCCTCCGGTGAAAGTCCGTAATCACCAAGAGCAAAGCTGTCGTAAATACTGTCCATAACGAAAATTATAAAATCGAAACTAACACTATCACTACTTTCATTTTAGCATAACAAGAACTAACAATAAAAGTATTACAAAAGTAGTATTGTACCTTTTTCACTGACTTGCCACCGAAAATTAAAATTTCTAAATTTTGGCATAATTTTTTTGAATTTTGCCAAATTAGCTCAACACGGATTTGAATTTGCATAACACAATTTCAAAGAGAGAATGAAGAATGAAGGGGTGCTGAATGAGGGGGGTATGGTGTCTATTTATAGAAAAAATTTATGATTTTTTATTTTATTTTTACTATTTTTAAGACCTCAACGGTTAAAAACGATTAAAAACAGCTAAAATCTCCAACGGCCGGATTTTTTTTTGGGCCGTGTCATGCCTAGGCACAGCCCACGAGTCATCCACGGCTCGACTGCCCTCCTCTGCCCATGCCTCGTCCCTTGTTCTTCTCCCCCATGCCTCGCCCGTGCACGTGCGTGCGGCCGCACGGCTGGCTGCCGCCTCTTCGTCGCCTCCTTGTCTCCTCGCCTCTTCACCACCCGCCGCCTCCTCGCCTCTGAGCTGCGCCGACCACGTCAGTGTCGGGCTCCATGGACGGGTGGGTGGCTCCTCGCCTTCTCGTCCACAACGCCGCCGCCGAATCGCCTCCTCGCTGCCTAGTCGCACTGTCGCAACCCTGCACCGCCTCCTTGCGGCATCGCCTCCTCGTCCGCAACGGCCGTTCTTCCCCTCCCGGTCCCGCGCTCCGCTCCGGCATCCTCCCGCACCGCCGGGCACCGACAGTTCTTCCCCTCCTGGTCTCGTGCTACCCTCGCCCTTCTTCCTCCACGTCGGCGCGGGCGCGCGGCGCCGCTGGCTCTCCAGACCATTTGGGTCGTGCCATGTCTGCCTGGGTCGTGCTGTGCCTGACATAGTCCGACAATGTTCGTGCCGTGCCGGCCCACCGTGTCGAGGTGGCGGCCCAAACACAATCCGGACTCTCGTGCCTGGCCGGTACGATCAATGAACGATGTGGACTATATCATTCCTGAATTGAATCTGCAGTGTCGTGTCTCATACTGATCCAGTAGACTCGACCTATTTAATCAGCTCTGGCCAGTCGTCTTGTCGTCGGCAACGCAAACACCTTTCCTTCAAGTATTCACCTGGGCGGCTGGCCCTGCATCGCACGCGTGCTGTCCTGCACTGCCGCTCAACCGTCGGCCGCAACCTTGCCTGGTCGCTCGCTCACGCGCCACGAGCACGAGAGCGCTCTACCTCACGTTACGGCGCCGCCAGCCCGTGCCGAGGCAACTCCAGACGCCACCTCGACCTCCCGTGCAGCGCCGCACTGGCACGGCACGGTCGCACCAAACCCGCCGCCGATCCGCCGCTGTTCCTTCCTCTTGTACCAACCCGCGCCATGCCTGTGCGGTGTTGGACGACCCCTCCCGCCCGCGCCTTCTCAGCCGCCCCCGCGCCGGCCACCAAAACCACCGTGCCGCTCGCGCACCTGGCCGAGCTCCCCACGTCCCTCCCCTCCTCCCACTACACCGTCACCCCGCCCGTCCAACCCTGGCCGCGCCGCCTCACCGCGCGCAGCCTCGCGCGCCTCCTCCTCCGCCTCCCGACCCCTCACCTTGCCGTCCTCGCCTTCCGCCACGCGCTCTTCCACGCCACCCCGCCGCTGCCCCCTTCGCTCCCAGTCTTCGCCGCCGTCCTCTCCCGCCTCCCTGGCTTCCCCAGCCTCCTGCCCCCCGTCCTCTCCGCCCTCCGCGCCGCCAACCTCCCCGTCTTCTCCGACCGCCCCTTCCTGCCCCTCCTCCGCTCGCTCCTGCCCCTCCCCTCCCTCCGCCTCTTCCTCTCCCTCCCGTCCTTCAACTCCCGTCCCTCCGTCCGCTCCTTCAACGCCCTCCTCCACTCCCTCGTCTCCGCACGCCGCCTCCGCCTCGCTGTCGCACTCTTCCGCGCCGCACCCACCAAGCTCTACATCACCCCCAACCTTGTCTCCTGCAACATCCTGCTCAAGGGTCTCGTCGGCGTCAGCGACATCGAGGCTGCGCTCAAGGTTCTCGATGAAATGCCTGGCTTGGGGATCGTCCCGGATGTCGTCACGTACACCACGGTTCTGGCTGCGTACTGTGGGAAGGGGGATCTTAAGGGTGCACAGAGGCTCTTTGATGGTATAATTGACAGTGGGCGTAGGCCCGATGCTACGATGTACACGGTGCTCACCGATGGCTATTGCCAGTGCGGGAAGCTACAGGATGCTACCAGGGTTATGGATGAGATGGAGGCAGCTGGGGTGCAGCCGAATGAGGTTACATATTCAGTGGTGATTGAGGCGTGCTGCAAGGAGGGAAAATCTGTTGAGGCGCGTGATTTGATGTGGGAAATGCTGGGGGCAGGATATGTGCCGGACACGACTCTGGGTGCTAAGGTGATCGATGTGCTATGCCAGGACGGAAAGGCGGAGGAGGCTCACAAAATGTGGAGATGGATGGTGAAGAAGAATGTGGCACCAGATAACACGGTCACAAGCACATTGATATATTGGTTGTGCAAGAATGGAATGGTTCGGGAGGCAAGGAACCTGTTTGATGAGTTGGAGAGGGGGTTCAAGCCAAACCTGCTGACATATAACTCACTTATATCAGGACTATGTGCAAATGGGGAGTTACAGGAGGCCGGGCGGGTGTGGGATGACATGGTTGAGCGAGGATATGAACCAAATGCCATGACTTATGAGTCATTGATCAAGGGATTCTGCAAAATGGGGAAGTCAAATGAAGGAGCTGCAATCTTTAAGGAGATGTTGACCAAAGGGTGCACCCCAAGCAAGCTTCTTTACCAAGTTCTTGTTGATAGCCTTTCTGAGCCAAGACATGAGGATACTGTTGGCAAAATCCTTGAAACTGCAGCTTTAACTGGTCCGGATTTCTTGGATGGTGATTCTTGGGAAATATCTATCAGGAAAGTGCTAAATACAAGTGATGCTTGGAACAAGCATCTTGATTTAGTGTTAGATATATAGCCATGCGGTGCGCAGATTATGGATGGAACTTCTTATTTGTTATTAAAATTTTCTCAAGGAATTTAATGCCAATGGGCTTTTAGTCTTCTACAGAGAAATAATCAGGTTATTGTGTTACCCTGAGCCTGCTATTACTGGGAATGTATACAGATCAGAAAAGTGATGGAGTAGATAAATGGAAAAACATTGCCTATTAACAGTGGTAAGCAGCCTAGAACATGCCTTTTGATGAGAAGTTGCTACCCTGTTGGCAACTCAGCTTTCTTCATTTATTTACATGTAGTTACACAATAGAAAAAAATATAATATTCTTTTCACGGTTGATCCTGATTATAAGGACTATAGCAATTAAGAAATTGCTGTCATAAAGTTGCAAGTCACGCAGTAGCTGTTTTTACTATATTGCGAAGCACCATGCAACGACTTCTTTGCAGACTGGAATAGCAGTTGGTTTGGCAACAAAAAAAAACTTTTAAAATTGTCATTATGGATCTTTCTGAAATTTTGAAGAATACAATAAGATAACACCAATTTCTCATCTTTACATGGTTTGAAAACAAACATTGATTATTTACATTGACCCCTGCATGCTTCTTAAGACTGTTCAATTTCTCCCCAGGGTTACCATGCATGAGGAGATTCTCAAGTATACACTGGGCATCCCTCGACACCTATACCTTTAGCAGTGGGGCAAGAAGCCAGAGGACATCCATCTAAGTCATTGCCCCACCAGTTCAAACTGATGTTCTCCAAGCCTAGGCATAAGTAAATCATGACTGCCATGAATGCCAAACCAGCATCCAGTGCACCTGAAAGCAGATAATTGTGTCGCTCCCACCAGTGACGTCGATATTTGTAGACCACATAACCTGAGAAAAACCCAACAAGTATCCATGTGGTGTAGTTGACTGCAGTTGCAGGCGGCATCTGGCCGGTGGCACCGATCAGCACAGGCATGTTGATGAGTAAGATCCAGTTCTGGCCTGGGAATGCCTTGTGTGCAAACCAGACAAGGAGGGGGGCAATAGCTCCACCCAAGAAGAACCAGTTCACTGCTGAGTAAGTGCCCAAGTCCCCAAATATTCTGCGTGGGCTAATAAGACCCCATATGACTGATGCATCATAGAACACATGATCACCTGGGCAGGTCCAAGGGCTGTCTGCTGGGAGGAGCTCAGTGTTGCAGATGTTGGGGACTGTCTCCATCAGCCACCATGCTGTTCCGATATATACAGATGCTGCAATTAAAGTTCCCACCACCTGCCATGTTCCAAGAAGTTGCTTAGTGACACAATACAACAGGACCATGTGTGTACTTGTGTGGGAGAAATGGCAGATGAATTACATGGCCAGTAGAGATTACCTGAGCCATAAACATGGTCCTTGGGGGAATCTTCATGTAGTGACCCAGCTTAAAATCTTGCAGGAACGTCAGAGCTTGGCTCATGCTGATGTAGCCATATACCTTGAAACTCATATTTGCAACTGGTTGTCCAGGGTACAAGTACCCCATGATGTACTCTGTGATGATGTTCAAACCCGGGGTCTGCGTGCAACGGAAGAAGATGAAGTGCTGACGTGGTGCTCTAGAACTGTATGGCATAATATGCACCGGATGTTAAAATCCATACCTGGTTCGTTGTTGCTGTGATTATCCCGATTGGGAGGGTGAAGAAAAAGGCAAGGGCACATGCAAGCAAAACACCCCACCAGGGTAACTGGAGTTGCTCAATGTAGTATTCACAAGCAAATATAGTGATGGCGATGTTAGCAATAAGGATGCAGATGAACCACCACTCAGGGACCTGCCTGTATCTCCTCATAAGTTTTGTATGTATGTCCATCCTTTTTTCTTGAAAAGCTGATTTACTTAACTGCCAAATTTCACTGGACACAAGCACCATGATTCTTAGCTGCATTATTTAATTTTGCACAACAGACTGGGAAACTTCAGAAGAAGTTACCTTCCATGAAAGAGGAGAACATGAACTATTGTTGCGGTAAGGGACGCAAAACCAACACCATATGTGACAGCAAAGAAAGTGCTGAGGTATAGTGGACCAGTCTTCTCGTAGGCCTTTGTGTCGAAATGGAAATGGGAGTCCACGATGCTTGAGATGTTGTACTTTTGCCCAGTCGAGGAGAAGAGGCCAGCAGAAAAGACGGGGAAGCTTTGTGCCTTATAGAAATTAAACCAGTAAGCAATTGGTGTGATTATGTACATGATGATGAAGAAGCCGGCAGCAATATTTGCAGTGGCAAACCAGGGGCTAGCAAGAGGGCTCCCGAGGTAGGAGGAGACAGTTGACCAGTCGAGACCAATCGCGCCAATGCCAAGGCCACTGAGACCTGAGCCGAGCTGTTGGGCAAGCACAGATTGGGGGAAGACCCAACAGATCCAGGAGAGGGAGGTGAGCATCTGGAATAGGTAGCCTGGGAAGATGTAGTATGCGAAGCTGCAGATGAATGCCACCATGAAGAACTGGTTGCGTGTCAAGCCACCTTTGCTCCTTCCTTCCTTCTCATGAAGCGCCCTGATGAGCAAATGCATTGCAAATGTTTTAAGTTCTTTTTAGGGGATCCAAATGTGCAAGTTGGTTGTCTTATGAAAGGTTATTTCACTGCTATGTTGAGGAAGAACTTGTGGAAGCGAAAATTGTCCATTTTCATTCTACATTGTTTGAATCTTTGATTTCTTTGTATGTCAAACAAATGTTCGTTGTAATCTTATTGTGCCCGTTAACTGACTGTATTTCCTTGAGATTTCTGGTTTGCTTGTGCAATTGATGTTTATGTTGCTGTCCGTCCAAAGAAAGAACAAATCTTGGTTGAATTTGAACTGATGGCCCCTTTTCTAAAGAACAAATCTTGGTTGAATTTGAACTGATGGACCCTTTTCTGTTCGCCCTTTTAAAGCTCTTTGTAGAGGTTTCCAACATATATGTCAACCTACTTACATTGCTGAAGGTTAAAATTAAACTCCATACTGGAGTTAGTATTGGTAGGAAGAGTTGACCAACAACGCTATGTAGAATATATTTCATGAAAGGTGGATAAATAAAATTTGGATCAAGTTTGCAGTAAAGCCAGGAGGTTAGCTAGTAGATTGAAATCTTCTTTAGTTTTGTTCATGTCTTATTTTTAGAGAAAGATATGAATGTAAGGCGGCTTGTCGTCTTTAGAACCAATAAAATAAAGGAAAAAAAAAGTCTATTTTCTAACCTTAAACTTTCCAAAAAGTCTATTTTCCAACCTTAAACTTTCCAAAAAGTCCAGAAAACAACCTTGAAGTCGAAAACCAATCAGCAGAGGACCTCGAAGTTTGTAAACCGGACAAAATCCCCCCTGCACCAATTCCACCTTGGTTTGGAGCTGAAGCAGAGGTCCACCTGCACCCGGTGCTGACGAGGCCAAGTTTATAATACGCGGGCAGCCCAACTTATTCTGTTTTCCTCTGCTTCGTTCCCAAGTCCCTCGCTCTCGCTCTCCTCTGCACTGTGCTCTGGTGGCGGCGCAGGCAGGGATATGGCGACTGGTGTTGCGTAGACGGCGGAGACAGGCAATTCGAGGGGGTTGATGGTTCAATAGTGCAAGGCCATCGCGGATCTGCTGTAAAATCGTGAAGGTCGGTGTTGCTAAATCTTGACTTGGCATGTTAGGGTTCTGGGGATTCGGGGATTTTCTTGTAGGGGTAATTTCCTCGTTGCATGCATGTAGGGATGGATGCCGTGGACACTTTTCCTGTAACATCCCAAATTTTTTGAGCATTTGAATGTGTTTAAAAATGTAGGATTTTTTAAAACATTTTGTTACGCTTCGTCGATGTTCAAATTTTTTAGTTGTTAATTGAAACCTCGACCCCCAAAACAGAAAATTGAATTCAAACCGAATTTAAAAAGAAAAGTAAAAGAAAACAAATTGAAATCTCAAAAGTGCGGTCCAGGTTGGAACCACTCGGCCCAGCCCGACTTCCCCCTTTCCTTTTTCCTTTTCTTTCTTTCCCTTTCTCTTTCTTCTTTCTTTCCCTTATTCTCTTCTTTCCTCCCTTTTCCTCCTCAACCCACCTGCTAGCCTCCCTTTCTCCCTTCCTCTGCTCCTTTGCCCATCAATGCCAGCATGCCAGCACCATGGCGCCATGCCTTTGCCGCTGTGCCCATGTCGCCCGCGCCTGCCCAAATCACCGTAGCCACCCACTCCTGTTCCATTGTCCTCGCCCCAACGTCATACACGCCAGCCCTCTCCTTCCTCCTCTGCCCCATCACTCTCCTTGCTACAGCGTCGTTGAGGGGACACCACCCATGCCGTGCACCCACGTCGTCACCTACTCCCACGTCGCTCAACCCGTGCCTATGCCACACGGCCAACTGCCACCCACCCCCCTCACCACCAACTTCTGTCGCCTCAATCATTCGCGCCATCACCTCAACATACGACCCCTCATCACCCACAGAGCAACGGGGCAATGCCGTGCCTCACCCTGCTGCGTGGCCCTCCCCGCCTTCGGCCGACTATAAAGCATGCTCGGCACACCATCTTCTCCCCTTTTCCCCCTACTCCCTTCCTTCCGTCGAGCAATGAAGAGGAACCGAGCCGCATGCTTCCTTGGCTCTGTTGCCGTGCCAATGAGCCGCCCTGGTGAGCCCCGCGCGCCCCCACCTTGGTCATCACCGTCGTCGCGACATCATCTTCTACGCACACACCTCCCTTTCTCCTCACGGCAGTCGCAGTGCCGGGAATGGCAACCTTCTTCCTCCCATCCGGTGACTCCCTGTCTGCGGCCGCGGCCTCCACACATCGTTTCGGCCAACACGGTGAGCCATTCCCAATTCTACTCGTGTCATTTCATGTTCCAGAGCATGCTTTCCAAAAGCCCTCACCCAATTTTGGGATTTCTCAATAGGAGCACCGCACATGTCGTCTTCCCTATTCCCGACCGAAACCGCCACCGCCGTCATCCTGCCCCAACCGGTGAGCATTCCTTCAATTCATCCCCACTGGAGTATCCCTAGGCCTCCCTTTACCTTCCCCCACCGCTTACATGTGTTTCCCCTCTCCCTAGTGCCACTGTCGTGTGGACATTGTCATGCTGTGCCGCCCTAGGTCGCCGCCACCAGCACGCCTCAGCCCATCTCTGTCGTGTGCAACTACCCCGGTGAGCTCCTCTCACCTCACCTGTGCTCATGCTCCTCCTCTTCCTCTCCCTATCCTCCTCTGGCGTCGCTGCCCCCGTATCCACCCCACAGCCGGCCGCCATGCGTTGTCGCACAGCCGCCTTGGTGCACGCCCGACCACGCCATCACTACCCACGAGACCATGGTCCCTCCCCGGTTCCATTTTGCCCGACTTCAGTCGCCGCCATCGCCTCCTCCACCAGCGCCACCCTCGTCACCGTCGCCTCCCCCACCTCCCTTTGTTTGCTTTGAGATTCCTCCTCTGTGGCCCTCTGTCTGTGCCTCTCTCTATTGTATGGGGGAGATTCCATGACAGGTGGGCCCCTTGTGTAGCTCTCTCGCTCTCTCTGTTGATGCATGATAGTAGGCCCCCTGTAAGTAATGATGCATGATAGTAGGCCCCCTGTAAGTAATTACATGACCCATGCAGTAAGTGATTAACTAGGGGATAGTTAGTAAGGTGATTAGCTCGGAGATAGTAAGATATTAGCAAGAACATTAATAGCAAAAGCTAACTACTAGGAGGTTAGTTAGTTTATATCATTTCAGTCAGCACCTTGCAAGTTCAACCGATGATAATTCACAATGGTCAAGTATGCGGATATCCCTAAACCTAAGAGACAAAATTACTTAAAAAGTATACTAGGACAATAATAGCAACAGTCAATTAATGGCATGTACACCCACTAGCTGAGTAGTAGTAAAATGATTACCTTAGTTAACGCCTAACTAGGATTATGATACGTCATTGACATCTAAACATATACACGTAGACCTATACATTAAGAAGTAATATTAGTACCATTAGATAATCATAGAGGTTAGCGGTAGCTATGGCCTAGCTTCATGCTAGTGATAGTAACCAAAATGATAGGGTTGATCGCTCCATGAGGACTAGTAGATAAGAGCTCATAGGTCTGGTAGTATAGTTATCTACTTAGCAAGAAGTAATCATTAGCATGTGATGTAGTTAAGGACCAACATAGTATGATAGGTTTACTTAGTATATGTCAAGCCACGTAAATAGTAACGCTAACTAAAAATCACCCTAAAGATGAACCCAAATCCGTAGACACCCTTGATCCAATTATAATCCTGGAGTCTAGCCAATGCTTGGAAGTTCCAGCTAAGGCTCATGTAACTTCCTTGTAGCTGGAACTTCCTTGATAAATATAAAATCATATAATAAATCATTAAGTGAACTAGGTCCCATGTGTCGGTGAGACTTATGTTTATCCAGAGCGAACCCTGCACTTATGCATAAGTCTCATCTGACTTTCATGGAACTTCCTCGATAATTAGGAAGTAATAACAAAAGGAAATCATTAGATTAGCTAGGCATTGTGTATGGACAGCAGTGGTAGGTCCCCAAGTGGATGATAGTAGTTCCACCATCAATCAACATCGTATAGACTCTAGCTATCATCCATCGCTATCCGTTCCTAGTAGTAGGACAATTCATGATCCGAAGGTGGATCAAAGAGTTCGACCGAACTGGGTAATCTCTCCCATCTAGGTAACTGATGAAAAATATTCCTATGAATATTCTCTCCCTTCCGTTGGGGCCCTAACTCTTTGCACCAGCGATTTCTCGAGAGCTCAATCCATCTCGCCCTCACTCCGGATCAAACGATTACCTAACCCAAAGTTTGACTATCAACCCAAAACCCCACCACCAGACCAAACGAATAGAGTTTGGATTTACCTACTTTGGTCTGAAGTATCTCCTTCATTCCAAATATCCCTGGATATACTTCATTCTGTCTGAATTATTTCCTTCATCAACTCCACTAAGTATGATTAGTTTCATCTGGAGTATTTCCTTCTTTCAAGATGTTAGATATATTTACTATCATTTGAATTGTTTTCATTTTGTTTGAATGTCGTTGGATTTATTAGATTTCATTTGGAAGCTTTCATAAGTTCTTGGGTTCGATCATATTCTGTGTAGTTAGAATCTGAAGCTATGATGAAATAGCAGTCCCAACAAGAACGAGGTCGAAATCAAGATTATCAGAACGTTGAGCAAGGCAATTATCAAAATATTGAGCAAGGAGAGTCAACACTTTGATCATGTAGCACCTACTTTTGAAATGCAATTATAGTGTTTTAAATTATGAAATTGCATTGCTATGATTTATACAACTATATTGGCCTAGCTTATAGTTAATACCTTAATGATAATTGTGTATAACCTTTCCATCCTTGAACTTGGACATTATCCTTTGTCACCCTAGAACTAATGGTATACATACTAGTTAATAAGTATGTATCTAAGTGGCATACTTAGCCTTGTTTAGATACATTGACATGTGGGTAATGATTTGCCCCGATATTATTCAAAACATGAAAACTAGATTTGAGCAATAGAGGTTGGAGCCTCGCTAGTATGTTGACTAGAAAAATATTTTAAAACAAAAGAAAACAAAAAATAGATTTCGACTCAAACGGCTAGAAAGCGTGGTGGGTGCTAGGAAGAGCATGACAAAGTGGGTATGGAGAAGTACCGCCCGAGTCAATAAAGGACCGAGTTCTTATGATGACCTCTCATATAAAAATAGTACAACCACAAGTCTATAATGGGTACGACCTGACAGATTAATTAGTTCGTCTCAACGTTGCTTCATCATCCTACTCATGTGGTATTGATATGTGATCTGAATTCTAACAAGTGGTATCAGAGCTACGTTCGTTGCCTGTTTCAATCTAGGGTTTGTTCGACATGACGTCATTGAAGTATGATCTTCCGCTGCTAGACCAGGACATGCGATTCTCTGTGGCAAGTCAAGATGCAAGTGTTATTGGCGCAATGTGATCTGAATGAGGCGCTGGATGGCTTCAGGAATAAAGCAGCCAATACTTGGTCCGATGAAGAGAAGAGAAAGGACTGTAATGCACTGTCCCAATTTCAACTTCACCTGCATAACTTTAGGGACACGGGTAGGCTACAATAGCAAAAATTCAAAATTTCTACCGCGTAAACCAGGAAGCAAAACAAGTAGATGATGTCAAATCGTTACCACTAGACGCACAATGTAGTGGAAGAAGAGTTGGAGTAGACCGATCCAACGAAGAGCGCGTCGGTGAAGTGATCGTAGTTGATCGTCTACACCAGCAACCTCTGCAGTTCCTCGTGAAGATTGCGGATCATCCTTAAGCGCAACAGCAACCGCAGTAGCGCCTCTACGGTATCCACACATCCAGAGAAGGAACAACCGAAACGCCGGTGTGCTAGCACCAAGTCGCACGGCGAGGCTCTTAGGAAGATGGCGGCTAGGGTTTCGGTGGAGCAACTCACGTCAACTCGTATATCATACCCTTCCCAATAGCCTCAAGTATCTCCTTATAAAGTGCCCATGACGGATCCTATCCGAACACGTTTTATTCCAACCCGTTAAGTGTGTGACCCGTTAGGTTTATGTGTAGTCGGTTGTGACTTGAAAACCCTTTCTGACAACGAGTCGTTAGCGGTTCCTAGTAGGACATAACGATTTCCGAACACACACAAATTATATCGGACGAACCTTAATGCAATATGATCTATGACCAGGTCCTCATCACTTACGACTAGGTCCTATCTCTATATGACCAGTTCGTATTTGGTCACGACCAGTTCATAACTCCTTACGAGTAGGTTTCGACTACTCTGTGATTACGTTCGACCAGTCTACAATCAGCTCGTATCTCCATACGACTAGTCCGTAACTGATCGAACTAAGCGACCTACTCATATATTCTTCCTTTGCCTCATGATATCTGGTTGAACTCTAGGTGGGATATTATGTCATCCATGGATTGTTCAATATTTTCTCGATCGAGTGTCGGATAACCTTATGTAGTCGAAATCTTTGACCACCAGTGACATGGCCATGCACTTTCTTTATCCAATCACTTCGAGGGGCTCAAAGACATCTCTCCTGTTATGCTAGGAGGGGCAAATCCTATATCCGACCAGTCGCATCCCTCCGCATGTTTCATAGCATACCCGAAAGTTACTTTTATAACTACCCAGTTACGAGTAGCGTTTGACAACCCCTAAGATGATATTACACATGTAGAGAACCATGCTGATATCAGGTCTAAGGATTATACATTATTATTGCTTGAGACCAACTAACGACACATAGAATCACGACAATCTCAATAGTGTCTCAAGGTGGGTCTATCCAACACTATGTTCTCTAACATGTGTTCACATTATCGATTCGATATCTCTATATCCACGACAGGGGAAACATGGTCATCAATCTATACATGTGCTAGTCGTAGAGCCACTACTATTCTGACCAGTAACATCCGATCAGGGATATATTTAGAACGACATTATCCAAGTTTAAAGAGATTCATCAAGAAGTCACATACTCGTAGATCTCTATAACTGATGATTCATTCAAGGAACATAATAATATTTATTCAATAACTCATAAACCTAGACGTGATACAATCATCTCTATGATTGCCTCTAGGGTATATCACCTACAATAATAATATTTTGTAAGAGGTATTGAAAATCACGTCGGTCGGTGCTCTATGACTGAAGCTAGAAGAGATATGCATGACGAAGGATTTTACCAGCAAAATGCATGTCAAGCAGAAATTATTTTTACACAAGTTGTAAGAGGGAGGTAATGTGTTGAATCATCTTTAAGAATTTAAAGAGGTCGTCTCTGACCTAGAGTCAATGGAGGTAAAATATGACGAGGAAGATTTGAGTTTAATTCTTTTGTGTTATCTGCCTAGTTCATACTCAAATTTCAGAGATACCATATTGTATAGTCGTGATACACTGACCCTCAACGAGGTTTATGAAGCCTTGCATGCTAAGGAAAAGATGAAACAGATTGTGTCTTCTGAAGGTTCAGGTTCACAAGCAAAATGCTTGTTTGTTCGTGGCAGGCAAAAGGAGAAGAACTCAAACAATGGATCTCGAGGCAAAAGTTTGAACAGCTACAAATACCGGTCGAAATCCAGAGGTAAGTACAAGTCGTGCAAATATTGCAAGAAAAGTGGGCACGACATATCTGAATACTACAAGTTGTAGAACAAAGAAAAGAGGAACGACATATACAAACCAAAAGGTAAAACAGAAGAGGAAGGTACGACAAATATAGTTCGTGATAGTAGTTCTGATGGTGAGATGCTTGTTGTTTCTGTTTTTGCTGGATGTGCTGAAACTAATGGTGAATGGATTCTTGATACTGTCTGCACTTTTCATGTGTGCCCGAATAGTGATCGGTTTACCTCTTATGAGCCAGTCAATAGTGTTGATTCTGTTTTGATGGGTGATGATTCAACATGTAAGGTAGAAGGCATTGGCTCTATTCAGATTAAGATGTTTGATGACACCATCAGAACCTTATCGAATATTTGATACATTCCAGACATGAAGAGAAATCTTATTTCGTTGAGTGTTATTGATGATAAAGGTTACAAGTATTCAGGTGGAGGTGGATTCCTCAAGGTTACCAAAGGCTCTCTTGTTGTAATTAAAGGTGACAAAAAGGCTTCCAATGGTCTATATTATCTCTGAGGTACGACATTTATAGGTAATACTACTGTTGTTTCAAAAAGGTTATCAGATTATGATGCTACTAATATTTGGCATATGCGTCTTGGGCAAATGAGTGAACTTGGCTTGACAGAATTAAGCAAAAGAGGACTTTTGAAAGGATATAGCATCGGCGACCTAAAATTTTGTGAGCATTGCATCTTCGGCAAGCATAGGAGGGTGAAGTTCAATATTTCGGTTCATACTATAGAAGATATTTTGGATTAAGTGCATTCTGATTTATAGGGACAATCTTACAAGCCATCGCTAGGAGGTGCTCGTTATATATTAACAATTATTGATAATTACTCTAGAAGAGTGTGGCCTTATTTCTTGAAGCATAAATCAGAAGCATTTTCAATATTTAAATAGTAGAAGACTATGGCTGAAAGACAAACTGAAAAGAAGGTAAAGAAACTTTGCACTGATAATGGGATGGAATTCTATTCTAATAAATTTGAATCATATTGCAAGACTAAAGGCATTGTTTGGCACTACATCATTCCCCATACTCCTCAACAAAATGGTGTAGTTGAGCGTATGAACATGACCATAATTTCCAAGGCCCGTTGCATGTTGTTAAATGCAGGTTTGCATATGCGTTTTTGGGCTGAAGCCGCTTCCACTTGAGGTATGGTTTGGTTCCCCAGTAAATTATTCAGAATTGAGAGTTTTTGGTTATACAGCTTATGCTCATGTTGATAATGGAAAATTAGAACCTAGAGCTGTTAAGTGCATCTTTCTTGGTTATAAATCTGGTGTTAAAGGATATAAGTTGTGGAATCCTGAAACAAGTAAGGTTGTGATTAGCAGAAATATTGTTTTTAATGAATCTGCTATGCATCATGATAAACAACCTACTAATGTTCCTGTTAAGAGTGAGTACAATTCAGGTGTTCCGGTGGACCACTTTGTTGGTTTAGATGACACATCAGATAAGGAAAATATTGTTCTTTATGATACACCTATTGTTGAGGATCCTCCTTTTGTTGAGAAGCCACAACAACAGTTTATTGCAGTTGACAGGCCTAGGATGGAGAATAATCCACCCAAGAGATTGATTGAAGAAGCTAATATTGTTGCTTATGCTTTGAGTGTGGCAGAAGAAATTGAAAGTAATACAGAACATTCATCATACTCTGATGTTATTAACTTCACTGATTGTAATAAGTGGATAACTGCTATGCATGATGAGATGGAGTTACTTGAAAAGAATTACACTTGGGAATTAGTAAAGTTACCAAAAGAGAAGAAGTCCATCTGTTGCAAGTGAGTTTTCAAGAGAAAAGAATGCATTTCTCCAAATGACGAGACAAGGTATAAAGAAAGGTTAGTTGCCAAATGTTATAGCCAGATTCCAGGTATTGACTTTAATGAGGTTTTTCCCCCTGTTGTTAGACATAACTCAGTTCACACTTTGCCTAGTATAGTTGCTATGCATGATTATGAGCTTCAACAGTTAGATGTTAAAACTGTATTTTTACATGGGGAGTTAGAAGAAGATATCTATATGGATCAACCTGAAGGTTTCATTGTTCCGGGAAAAGAGAACCTTGTTTGTAAGTTAAAGAAGTATCTTTACGGATTGAAACAATCTCCTAAGTAGTGGTATAAGGGATTTAACATCTTCATGCTTTCTCAAGGTTTTAAGAGATCTGATTTTGATAGTTGTGTTTATTTAAAAATTGTCAATAGTTTAGCTATATATTTGCTCATATATGTTGATGACATGCTGATTGTAGCAAAAGATAAAACAGAGAAAGCAAAGTTAAAGCCGCAATTGAGTGGTGAATTTGAGATGAAGGATTTAGGTGCAGCAAAGAAAATTCTTGGCATAGAGATATCCAGAGACAGACCCTCTGAAAAATTATACCTATGTCAGAAAGGGTATATTGATAAGGTTCTTCCTCGCTTTAATATGCATGAGGATAAACCAGTGAGTACTCCATTAGCTGCATATTTCATATTATCTTCAGCTTTATGCCCACAGTCAGAAGATGATATTGAGTACATGTCTGGAGTTCCATATTGTAGTGCAGTTAGTTTTGTTTTGTATACCATGGTATGTTCTAGTCCTGATTTATCACATGCACTAAGTGTTGTTAGTAGATTCATGGCTAATCCTGGTAAAGAGTATTAGAAAGCAGTTCAGTGGATTTTCATATACTTGCGTGGTACATCTAATGCTTGTTTACAGTTTGAAAAATCTAGAGATGGACTTATTGGTTATATGGATTCTGATTATGCTGGTGATTTGGATAAGAGGAGGTCACTTACAGGTTATGTGTTCACCATTGGTGGTTGTGCTGTGAGTTGGAAAGCAAGTTTGCATGCCACTGTAGCTTTATCTACCACTTAAGCATAGCATATGGCTATTTTTGAAGCATACAAAGAAGCTACATGGTTGAGAGGTTTATACACTGAGCTTTGTGGAGATATTATTGCATTACTAAGTTTTGCGATAGTCAAAGTGCTATAAGCCTTACAAAGGATCAGATGTTTTATGAAAGAACAAAGCACATTGATGTCAGATATCATTATATTCGAGATGTAATTGCTTAAGGTAATGTTAAGGTATGCAAGATAAGTACTCATGGTAATCATGCTGATATGATGAAAAAGTCAGTTTCAGTTACTAAGTTTGAGCTTTGCTCAAGCTTGGTTGGTGTTAAAGTTTAGTCCAAGAGACTTTTGGCGCACAATGGTTATTTATTTATTGGAGAAGTTTTTCATATGCTACAAGGAGGGAATTTGTCTCAAGGTGGAGATTATTGATATGTGATCCGAATTTTAAAGAGGCCAAGGTCTGGAGATGCAGAGCGTCGCGTCGACAGACCTGTCCCATATGGAGGCCCACGATGTTTTTCATATTCTACTTTTTCAAATATGTTTTCGTCTTCGACTCGAGTCTTTTTATACCATCATATATACCCCTTGTAAGCCGCACGGGGAGAGTTAACTACTCATGAAAATCTCTGTGTTTTGTAAACACTTTTTCTGATATAGTGAAGATCGTCGTTGTGCGCCATGGTTTTTTCCCGAAAGGGTTTTTCACGTAAAAATCGGTGTCTCTCTGTTCTTGATTTACTTTGTTATTTGCCTGTTGATTTCTAACATATGGCATATATTATAGTCTTAGCTGACAACCACTCGAAGGATGGGAGTCCAAAGAGTGCGTGGCTATAAAGCATTAGGAAACCACTACGTCGCAAAAGGGGGCTACGGAGGGTGGCATGCACTAGTCCTAGTTGACATCCGCTCGGAGGATGGGAGTCCAAAGGGTGGCGCAACTGTATTGCATTAGGAAACCACCTTCAGTAGAGAAACCTAGCGGATGGGGTTGCGTTAGGTAGGACATTGTAAAGGCCTTGTGATGATTTTCTTAGTCTCACGCCCACGGTTGCATGTTGACAGTATAAGACGATTATCTCTTGTGTGTAAAGTGTGCGAACTCTGTAGAGTGAGAAAACTATCTAGATAGTTGTGCCCACGGTCATGGGCGGTGCCGAGAACTTACTTGAATTAGCTTTTGTTTTTATAAAACAATTTGTGGGCGGGATGAAAAGTGAGGTGAGAGCCCTAGGATTTGATTTGACCTGGTGAGAGCCAGTGGGAAGTGACGGGTGTGTGCAACCGCGGGATTGCAAGAGGAGTACGGCCTGTGATTCGTGGTCAGATACGTCTTGGAGTTGCCAGGGAAAACAGCTTGGATTGGCGTGCGAACGCACCATAGAATTCGCGGGTGTTTCGGCCTGTGCCGACAGGAGCATTCATGCCGAGATTGCTAGGGGCATTCAGCCTGACTTGCCAGGAGTAGTCGGCTCAGAATTGCTAGGTGGTTGTAGCCTTGGGATCGCCGGTTGGACACAACCCTGGGAAATGGTATAACATGAGGTGAATGGAACTGATATCTATGTGTGAATGGATGGAACCTTCGTGTACTGTTCTCCACTAGAGGTGGATGGAACATTCGCTACTATTATACAAAAACACTGAATTTCATTAAAACTTGGTTTAGTCAAAATGCTCGATCTCAGGATTTACCACTACATAATCTATTTCAATAAGTGTCTTTATGCAAACAAAAGAACCACAATTCATTCCTTTGATCAACCTTGCATATTATATAACTACATTATATGTGTTGGCTCGTGAGTACGGTTGTGTACTCATGCTCGCTCAATATATTATTATTCAGTAAGCATAAAATAATAAGGCTACATGGACACTTATGAGCATTCGTCAAAATTGGAGATTAAGAAGGCCAAGAACTAGGTAGCGGGCCCCAAACGATTGCCTGTGGGTATATCGTAAGGGTTTCACGTGTTGCACTTTAAATTTTGCTTCTGTTGTTGATTCTTTAAAGGTATTTGGCCTGGCTGGCCACTCTGAAAGTCAAAAGTCATAAGGTATATTTATGATTTCTCTAATATTATGTAATAGCTTTACATTTTTCAAGATATGTGTTTGATATTCAATGATATAATTGCAGGTTGTCGTAGCAAAGAAGACTAGACAATGAGAGAGGGGACCCCTGGTATCTTCGGAGTGACCGGAGAATCCTCGAAGAGGGGACCAATTGCAATGAAATTTGTGTATATTGATTGCACCGAAAATGGGTCCGAGTTATTACATAGGGGAAGGTGGCTATTTATAGTTTTCCGACATGGTACTTGAGATTACCACCTTACCTCTAAAAAGGTCCTACACGCGTAACGGCTGTAGGCGCTTTTCCTACCCCTACGCCTAGCCTTCGGCCCATGGTGGACCTTCCTGGGCTTAGTCCACCCGGCTGATGCGCCTAGTCCATCGGCGTTTGTGGTCCTTCGTGGCGTGCAGAGCATCCCCGGGCCGAGGGGGCCCCGAGCACCCTTCGCCTCTGGCCGGGGAGGCCACGGACACCCTTCGGCTCCCCTGAGGTGGCCGTGGAGGACCTGTGGCTTCTAGGCTGGTGGTGCTCCGGTGAACCTCCGATAGACTCCAGGCTTCCCCCAGAGCATCCCGAAGAGACTCTCGGTGCCCCTGGGCCGAGAGGGCCATGGGCACCCTTGTGGCCTTGCGGTGCTCCAGCAACACTCTGGCAGCCTCTGGGCTTCCCCCGGAGCCTCCCCGAAGGGATGCCTGGTAACCCCTAGCGGGGGGGGGCTTCGCGCTTGTGGTCTACCCTGTAGTCTTTGCCGGGCCGATGGGGCCTCCCCTAGGACATGGACACTAGCTATTGATCCAGAGACTGGTGCCGTGAACATAAAAGATCCCAAATTTCAAATTTGGGGTTTGACACTTCCGTTTAGCTTTCACTTCAATGGCGAGTTTATACATGTTGTGAAGAGTTGCATTACTGCGATGGGTCGGAGAGAATGTCTTACATAGAACGTGACAAGATGTCACCACTAGAGATCAATGAACATCTCAAGGACCACTACGATGTTGTGGAAGGGATGTTACTGCAGTGGTTGTTCCCGGGGAAAGATTTGAGAGATGTGTTTAGGGTTTTGATGGGCGATAAGGCATGCCAGACAATGTCTAATTGTATTGTGGAATGTGGTGTTGCAGAAATATGTGTGGAAGCACCAATAATTGAAGAGGAGTATGAAGAAGAAGCTGAGAAGGAATATAGTGACTACAAGGATGAGATTGAAGCAATGTCTCCATGAGCAGAGGATGATGATGACTGTACCATTGTTGGCTCCAAGGAAGTAAGCATTTTGTCTGGAACACCAGAGTAGAAAAGGAAGGAATTAGAAGTAGTGGAGAGGTTTTACAACCCTATCAGGAGTCAAAGCAAGAGTAAGAGCAAGCAAGCTGGTCAAGGTTGTGGGAATGATAAAGTAGTGCTACCTGAAGCAATGCAGAGCCAGCAGGATGGTGAGAGCTCTCACAGTGACTACATTCCTGGTGACTATGGTACATCATAGGAAGATGAGGAAGCATTAGATATCATGAATCAATTCAAAGAGTTCAAGAAAAAGATGAAGGCTGGTGAAATAGCCAATCTTGATGATATGGTGTTTGAAGGACCCCCTATATAGTCAAGATGTGCAATGGGAGACAAGTAGAAGAGGAGGGAAATTATATTCCTTATGCTGACAACAGTCAAGATGATGACTCCTTTGATGAGGTAGACAATGGAGGAGAGTTGGTGAGGAAGGAGTCAAAATACCCTAGGTTTGACACAAAGAGGCATGTGCCAACATTCTCCCTAGGAATGAAATTTGGAGACAAACGGTTGTTCAAGGAAGCAATCATCAAATATGGTTTGGCCCACATGAAGTTCATCAAGTTTGTTAAGGATGAGGGTGATAGAGTAAGGGCAAAGTGCGACTGGGCACAATGTCACTGGTTTTGTCTGTTGGCAACTAATACTAGAAGTACTAGCTGGCAAATCACCAGTTTTAATGATGTGCACACATGTCCTCCAAGGAGAGATAACAAGCTTGTAATTGCAGGACGAATTACTGACAAATATGATAATTTGATAAGAGCAAACCCTACATGGAGTGTGCAGAGCCTGAAAGCAACAGTGTAGGAGAAAATGTTTGCATATGTCAGCATCCCAAAGTGCAAGAGAGCCAAGTACATAGTGAGGTAAAGGATCCTGGATTCAACCAAAGATGAATACTCCAGAGTGTTTGACTATCATCTAGAACTATTGAGGAGCAACCCAGGCAACACAGTAGTGGTGAAGCTTGATAATAATGTTGAGATCCCCACCTTCCTAAGAATGTACATCTATCTTGAAGCATTTAAGAAGGGCTTTATAGCTGGGTGTAGGAAGGTCAATGGGCTAGATGGTTGCTTCTTCAAAGGAGGTACCAATGGTGAACTACTTTGTGCTCTTGGAAGGGATGCAAATAACCATATGGATCCCATAGCCTGGGCAATTGTGGAAAAGAAGACAAATGATAGTTAATGTTGAGATCCCCACCTTCCTAAGAATGTACATCTATCTTGAAGCATTTAAGAAGGGCTTTATAGCTGAGTGTAGGAAGGTCAATGGGCTAGATGGTTGCTTATTCAAAGGAGGTACCAATGGTGAACTACTTTGTGCTCTTGGAAGGGATGCAAATAACCATATGGATCCCATAGCCTGGGCAGTTGTGGAAAAGAAGACAAATGATAGTTGGGACTGGTTTTGTTATCTTCTTTTCAAAGATATAAGGGTTATGGATGGTGAGGGATGGGTGATCATCTCTGATAAGTAAAAGGTTAGTGAAATTGTCAAACTAATTGTATGTTCAATACTTATGTACTATACAATGTGGTGTTAACTAACTGGGGGGCACAATGTAGGGACTTCTGAATACTGTTGAAACCTGGGCCCCTAGTGCTGAGCACATGAATTGTGTGAGACATATCTATGCCAACTGGAGGTAGAAGTTCAAGGATTGGGAGTGGCAGAAAAAGTTCTGGAGATGTGCCAAGGCACCTTGTATAAGCCTCTTCAACTTGGCCGGAGCCAAATTGGCCCAAATCACACGTGAAGGGGCTCAGGCATTAATGAACATTGACCCATACCATTGGAGTGGGTCTGGTTTAGGTTAGGTTATAACTGTGATTATGTAGATACCAACATGAGTGAATTTTTAAACAAATGGATCGTTGAGGCAAGGTTTCTACCAATAATTAGTATGCTAGAGGCTATTAGGTGTAAGGTCATGGTTAGAATCCAATTGAATAGAACAAAGACAGACAGGTGGCAGGGCATCATATGCACCAATATTTTGAAGAAACTCAATGCATACATAAATGAATCGGGGTACTACCATGTAATATCCATTGGAAAGGATTCATTTGAAGTCAAGCATCGTGATCACAGATTTACAGTATACCTTTAAAACAAAACATGCTCTTACATATATTGGCAAATGTCAGGATTGCCATGTTGTCATGCCATATCATGCAAATACTTCACCACCAACAGGCTAGATGATTACATAGCCTCCTGCTACTCAGATGATGAGTTGAAGAAGACATATGAGCACTGCCTAGAGCCTATGGAGGGTATGCATAGTTGGCCCACATTTGAGAGGCCACAACCACAAGCACCAAGATATGTTAGGATGCTAGGCATGCCAAAGAAGGAAAGGAAAAGAGAACCATATGAGAAGCCTAAGGCCACAAGAGTCTCAAAAGTGGGAACTATCATTAGGTGCAGGTTCTGCAAAGGGACAGACCACAACATGTCTTCTTGTTCATAGAAGAAATAAGCATTAGGTGCATCTAATACAAGTGCAAGAGTTGTACCAGAAGATACCCCTTATACAGCACCATCTGCCATGGTAATATGCCACTCTTGCTTCAGTAATGACTACTACTGCAAACTGAACTAACATTGCATGTTGTCCTCAGGTAATAATGCAAAGATCACAACAGAGCTGTACAAGTGTTGGGAAGAGAAGGGCAAACCTACCTGCCAACTCAAAGGGCAAGAAGAAGTGCATTGGGGTTCTGTACTGACAAAATTCAGCCACTACAATCTAGCATGTAAGCATCTTCAAGTTTTGTGCCTAACACTTGGCTTTGTTCTTGTTTTGTGCCCAACACTACAATCCAGCATGTAAGCATCTTCAAGTTAATTCTAAGACTTAGCTTTGTTCTTGTTTTGTTAAAGACTGGTGTGCCAAATGAAATGATCGTCAAATCATCTGGTAAGGCTAGTGTGACAACATCAAAAGGTGGTTCTGCATCTATAAGGCTAGAGGCTATTGTCCCTACTTCTCAAGCTAGTTCATGTGCCATAGTTCAACTCTCCTCTAGTCATGCTTCGGCTCATGTCAATGCTCAAGAGTCAACAAAGAAGAAACCTCCCAAAAAGAGGTCCACAACTCTGCTGAAGCTTCTAATGTTGACCAGTGATGTGATCGACAACAAGCAGTGAAAGTGTGTACTGACAATGTGTGTGTGTGTGAACTGGCAAAACTACGCTTGTGTTAAGAATGTATTGTGATGTGAACTTGTTAAGCTTAGGATTTCTTAAACTTATGCATATTGTCAACTTGTCTATAACCGGCTAAACTTATACAGTATGTGAACTTGTATGTGGACCTCCACGGCAGCCCCAAACCAGGGTGGAATCGACGCAGGGGGAATTTGTCCGGTTTGCAAACTTCGAGGTCCTCTACTGTCTGGTTTTCGACTTTAAAGTTGTTTTCCGGACTTTTTGAAAAGTTTAAGGTTGGGCAATAGACTTTTTCCTAAAATAAACCAGCTGACCGTATGCTATATAGTACTACTAATAATAAGCAAGACCAATTTGACGTGGCATGGCTCGTGACAGCTAATTTGCATCGATCTCTTATCAAGTTATCACAGCGTTAGTCTTACAAAAATCAAAACAGCTACATGCAAGCATATATATATATATATATATATATATATATATATATATATAGAGGGAACGTATCTAGTACTAATGGGCAATTCAGTGCTAAGGTGTTAATACCAATCTTGACCGTTGGATGTGGGAGCATTCATGGTGTTTAATGAAGACACATTAATGAAGGTGCATTGAAGGTGGGAATATGTAAAGTGATTAAATGATTTAGAGGTGGGAGCCCGCATTAATCTTAGTTTTTCAATTCAGATCCAACGGTCAAGATTGGTATTAGCACCTTAACACTGAATTACCCATTAGCATTAGATATGTTCACACACACACACACACACACACACACATA
Source organism: Hsuehochloa calcarea (assembly GCA_036346395.1). Taxonomy (NCBI): domain Eukaryota; kingdom Viridiplantae; phylum Streptophyta; class Magnoliopsida; order Poales; family Poaceae; genus Hsuehochloa; species Hsuehochloa calcarea. Next base: position 53,374,979 of record CM070604.1, on the reverse strand, counting down.
TATATATATATATATATATATATATATATATATATATATAATCTTTACTACTTAAAAGAAAGAATTGGTGACGGTCCGTCCTCCCACCATCAATCACGTCCGTCAGATCAACCATCAACTCACGGCCCAGATTAACTCACAGCAAGCACTAAACCCTTAAAGTTTTAACTTACAAATGACACTATGGAGATTGATGAGCTGTAACAACATAGTCCATACCAAAAAAAAATTTCGGTTGCAACGCACGGACACATGACTAGTCAAATGTAAAAGTATCAATCGATCAAACTTCCATGCTCTAGCTGAATAAGCTATCTCTAATCGATCAAGGATGAGCTAATTAAGCGATATGTTTTTTTGTTGTTGTTGTTGAGAGTTGCTCATACCTGAACAAGGAGACCTGCACGAGGTTCGACGGCCACCACATCGCCGCCGGCTCCACCAGATACCGCCGGAATATTCCTGCCCACCCGAACCCCAACACATGATCGATACATGCGTGATCGAGCACATCATTTTAATTCCACGACGCGAAGCAAAACGGAAACAAACGCTGGGATGGCGATGAGACCACAAGAGAGAGGCGCTTCACTTTTGCCATGTAAGCTGTCTACCAGCAACGTCCGCACCACAGTGGCAAGGTACGCGTGTACGTGTTGGTAACTTACTGACTGTGTACCTGGGTGGTGAGGACGACGAGGAGGGAGACGAAGAAGGAGATGTGCTTGCCGTAGAAGACGCGGACGGCGGTGATGACGTGGATGGCGTAGACGGTGCCGGCGCTGGAGTTGGCGAAGATGGTGATGAGCACGTGCTCCTTGACGTTGAAGGGCCCTCGGTTGAGGGTGAACTCCCACGGCCGGTGCGGAAGAAGGCGCGCGGCGGCGCCGCGCCATGAGGCGGCCGAACGGCAAGACGGGCGATCCGCGCCGAGATGGGCGTGATGGTGAGCGGCTCTCGCGTACCGTAAGAACTGGTTGAGGAAGGACAAAGACCGCGCACGACGCCGTGCCCAGCACCCACATCCGGAACGTTAGCACCGGTGTCTCCGGGTCGTCCCCCACCGGCACCGTCAGCGCCACCTGCTCGATCGGCGAGTTCTCGACCACCTCCTCCTCTCCTCCATGCTCTGGAGAGCTGCGCAACGTCGACGGTCGCGCTGCATGATCACGAGGACTCCAATCAGAAAGGTGTGCATGGATGCTAGTGGAACAGTTTATATGCATGATGAGATCTTGTTGCATGGGCTTACAGGGTGGGGATGTGATCTGGTCCCCATGCCGGTGCTCCTCTTCCTCCTCTTGTCCATGTCGTTCTTGGTGTTGGCAGAATGCCATGGCTGGGGGATGTTGTGTCATGTGTGCCTGCCTCGGCGAGTTCAGTTCAGCTGTCTCTGTGTGTCTGCCTCTGCATTTTTATGGGGGGAAAGGAACGTTCTTTTTCTGCAAATATCTTCGGCAGCATTGATCGTAGCTTACCGGACCACCGGTTGGGGGTCTGGACACCGCTACTTCTGCATACTCGATTGCTGAACAGCTCAAGGCTTAGGACTTGCTGTGACCTAATTGATAGCTCTTTTATGGTACCGTCTATTTTAGATCCAGATTAGTTAGGATTTAGTCATACTGCACCTAGCAATATAAGTAGTAGAATTGTAATTACCTATGTAGGATCACATAGCACAAGAGAAACATTTTCAGACTTAGTTGAAAAAGTCCATAATACCCATACGAAGAAATTATAAATACAAAGAAGAATCTGTTATACCATTAACGAATCAATTATTATATTTAATTTATGCCAAACCTCAGCCTTTAAATAAAAAAACCTAACCTAATTCCTTCTCTCCCTCTCGCTGACAGTGGGTCCCACTGACAGCGTTCATCTATTGGGATACGAGTAGGCTACACTAGCTGGTAATTTAAAAATTCTATCACATAAACCAGGATGCCATGCAAGCAAGTGATCGCATATTGTTACCATCAGACGCACAGTGCAGCGGAAGAAGAGTTGGAGCAGCCTGGTCCAACAAAGAGCACGTTAAAGTAGTGATCGTAGTTGATCTTCCACCGTGGTAGATCATCCAGCGTAGTCGATCGTCCTCGTAGTCGATCGTACTCGTAGTCGATCGTCCTCGCAATGGATCGTCTCCTCTAGCAACCAATCGAGTTCCTCGCCAAGGTCGCGGATCGTACTTTAGTGCAACAGCAACAACAGTAGTGCCTCTACGGTATCCACACGTCCAGGAAAGGAATAACCGTACACAGTGTGCTAGCACCAACTCGTACGGTAGGGCACTCAAGAAGATGGCAGTTAAGGTTTGAAGCAACTCACGACAACTCTTGTCGTGTGTCTCGTGTATCCTCTTATATATCCGAACACGTTTGATGAATCGTATCTGTACTAGTTTGTTCCAACCCGTTAAGTGTGTGACCGTGTAGGTTCATGCATAGTTCGGTTGTAACTCGGAAACCTTTCCAACCACGAGTCGTTAGTGGTACCTAGTAGGACATAACGACTCCCAAATACACACAAATTTTATTAGATGAACCTTAATGCAATATGATCCACGACTAGGTCCTTATCACTAACGACTAGCTTATATTTAGTCTCGACTAGTTCGTAGCTCCTTACGACCAGATTTTAACTACTTAGTGACCATGATCAACTAGCCTACGACTAGCTTGTATCTCCAAACGACTAGTCTGTATCTGAACTAACTAAAAGACCAACTCGTGTATTCTTCCTTTGCCTCACGATATCTGGTTGAACTCCAGGTGAGATGTTGTGTCATCTATGGATTGTTCAATACTTTCTCGATCAAGTGTCGGATAACTTCACGTGGTCGATTTTGTCGATACCATAATCAAACAAATCATTTTATTATGCTATGTCCAGCACCATGTGCTATGTTAGTTTGAAAACTAAAAATGCAAATAAAATGATTTAGACTTGGGCAAGTGGTTGGATGAAGTGTTGTTGGGTGTGTGGATGTCTTACCTCGGTCAACAAGGACCGAACATCTTGTTTCACCAAAACCAAGCATTATTGTGTGCTAACCACATGAGGGGGATATGGTACCTCTCTTGACTTAGTACTTTGGCGTGTGTTAGCTCCGGGTCGTAGGGTAGCTGTTCTACTATTAAAAAAAATATTCTGTTGTTGTGGGTGTGCTGTGGTGGAGTTCCCAGTAAGTTCTCCACCTCGGGGAGCATCGGTAAGTTATCTCTCTGCCGGTGACTCCGACACAACGTATGGGTTTCCATCCATATGGGCGACTCGTAGCTAATACATTATATTGGAAACGTCTCGTATGACTTAGCCTTGCCGGCATACCTTAGGAAGTGTGCTTATTCCGAAGGCAAAAGAGGCGGTCTGGCGTGTGGGTACATTGGTACACCCCTGCAGCGTATAAACTATTCGAACAGCATCGTCCTAGGTTATGGACACGCTTGGGATTGGACTTGCAGGAGTTAGACTTAACGTTTTGGAATTTTAACTTTAAAACTTGATCGGTTGGCACTGAGAATGGTCGTATGCTATGTTTGTGAGTTGCGGGGGCAGCCACCTGTTGTTAGTTAGATGTTGTATAATATTGTTTACTCGTTGTTATTTAAAGTATCAAAAATATTTACTCACTTGCTATTTCAATGTACTACTTGTACTTCAAATGAAATGATGTTTTATGCTAAAAATTGCTTAGTGTAGTAGCCTTCCTTTGATACATGAATGCATCTAAATATTATTTTGATTGTAAGTCTTGCGAGTACAACTTTGTACTCAACCCAGTTGCTGCAAATTTCAAAGGAGGTTGACCCACAAGGGGTCAATCATTGTGAGACTGTCTTCGAGGATGACGACTAGCGTGGTAGGCTTCCGGTCAGGTTGCCTTGTGGGTAAGGGTAGCCCGTCAGCTTTCTTTTGTGCCATCTTTTGGTTTTTGATATTCCGCTGCGTACTTAACTTTTATTATTGCTATTTGGTCGGTCGGTCATATGAAAACTGAAGTTGTATGATGATTATGTTGTAATCTTTTGAGACTATGGTATTATAATATTGTTGTGTGGCTTACTTTTGATATTGTTTTGTGAATGTACGGATATGAATGCCAAATGTTGTGAATATGTGTACTAGCCACTGATCATGGAACTAGTACGGTACACACATAGGGACTTCCGGCATTCCACGTCGGAGAGTCTGACAGATGGGGACCCCTCGGGTAAAAAAAATAATATTAAAATTTAGAAAAATCGTTATTTCAAATAGCGATAGGGATATGGATCCCGCAAGTCCCTTTCACCCCTGTCCCTGTTGCAAATCTAAATGACGACACAATCTACCCTATAAAAAAGACCCCAAGATTCTAGCATAACTCACTTTTATTCAGAAAAAAAGAGAAAGAGGGGAGGGAAGGGAGAGGAGCAGAGAAGAGGAGAGAGGAGGAGAGAAACTAGCGAAATGATGCCCGTCCGGTCATCCACCTTTTAGGTAATTTTTTTAACCGAATGGATTACATAGTTTTAGATGTACGGTTACGTGGTGTAGTATGTTGTACATAATCCTTTTTGATTGATAGTTTAGTTTTAGATATGTGGTTAATCGTGAAAATCTTGTTTACGGTGCAGTACGTCGAATATGTTGAACTCCACCAATTTCAAATTTTACTACGGTTAGGGGACTATTCTGATCAGCGACTGTGTCCCTAACAAGACCAGAGCAGAGTACATAGGGCATTGTGATGCGATGGTTGTTCCACACATTTGATTTGGACCATACTATGTATGATTTGATATTTAATTGCCTTGCCAACCAAGCACCACATGGCACAATTGGGAGTTAGTGCAGCTTAAGAAAACAAGGTCATGGCAGTCATATGTACGCATGGCGAAGGACGAACGGTCGGATTTGGTCCTTCTGACCCAAGCATATGCCAAGCAAACTCCTGAATCGGCGGCTGAACAAGAAGGGGGTGGCGATGCCGAAGAATAAGTCAGGGGCTCCAGCCACAGCGTGGCGCACACAATGGCTGAAGGTTCGGGAGTTGCTGATGTTATCGATGAAGACCGTGTGGAAGGAGTTCCTTCAGTTAGGCAAGCTAATGGGATTGTTGACGAGGATGAGGAGATGGAAGCCCTAGTCTAAAGGGTGGATCTCGAAGACCAGTACTACCAGGCATTGTCAGAAGATGAAGGATCCAACGACGATGAAGCTGTGGAACAGCAGACGGTTCCATCCGAGTGGAACACATATTAATTTGACAACATCGTCATTAACGAAGGCTCCCATGTGTCGTCGAAGTACGACCAGAGCGAGGTCAGACAAGGAGCCATATACAAATGCAAGTGGGTCGTGAAGGAGGCGGTCAAATTCAGGGCCTTGTCGGTGCGGCATACATTTACAGTCGTCAAGTCTAACACAAGATGCCACGACGTGAAGTGCGTCATAGAGGGGTGCCCTTGACGAGTGCACGTATTTCAGCTTAAGTGGGACACTTACTGGAAATGCTCTATAGTGGTTCCTCACACATGTGTCGTTGTTGAGTCAGTGCAGTCCCTCAAGAACCTGTCATCAGGCTTCATCATGAACATCATGTATGGTGAGATCGTAGATAATCTAAATTTTGAGCCACGATTCACTATTCGGGTGATTGAGGTAAGGTTCCAGTACACAGTCAGATATGTCAATGCGTAAAGGGCAAAATAGAAGGCATTGGAATCAATGTTCAGTACGTTCAAGTACTCCTACCATAACCTGTTTGGCTAACTCCGGGTCATACAGGACATAAAGATTCCACATATCCGAAGTGGGGCAATAAGAGGGTACTGAAGTGATCATTCTTCGCCTTTAATCTATATATCAATACATTCCGGCACTGTCATCCAAAGTTATTCTCCTACGTATCAGGCACTCGTATAACATACATTACGCTCACACGCATACAAGTCATGCAAACATCAAGTATAGTTTATTGATTAGTTCTAGAGATTTCAGACGCTTCAATCTTTAGCCAAGCAGAGTTACATTAGTCATCACATATTGCAGATCAGAAAAGAGAGGGAAACAAAGGTAGCTCTCAATACAAATACAAAGGGCAAGCAAGAATCAAATGATTATGCCATCTTGGACGGTTCCTCCTTGTCAGCCGGGCGAAAGGGAATCTCAACCAGCATAGCCAATCACAAAGGAGCAGCATTGAATCAAGAATAGCAACCTTAGTACCAATCAACGCGCTCCAAATGGTCCCAAATCAAGTAGCAACATATTCTGCCAGAATTAACAAGGTCCAAATGAAAGAGTCCCCAACAACACAGGACTTGTGGTAAGATTAGCTTGGTCATGGGCGAGCAAGAAGAGAACCTCGACTCTGTGCTTGAGACTTCTTCTCTTCAGCCTTGCTTGATTCTCGCGAAGGTGACGGAAGCCTTTGTCTTCAAAGTTACTGATGAGGAGGTTGCGGAGGCCTCTGTTTGAGAAGAGGAAAGGTTTGGCGGCGGCGAGGCCATGGCGGTGGCTGCGGAGGACACGTCGACGCTGTGTGAGGCAAGGCAAGCGACGAGGCCGGTAAATTTGCAGAATGTTACCTGCGCAAGTGATGTATTTGCCAAGTAAGAAAGCAGTTGCCTAAATGGACGGTCAAGATCCTCGTGAAACTGGGTCGCGCAGAAAATTCACGATGCAACCGTACGATTCTTAGGGTGTGTTTGGTTCGTTGAATGGAGTGGTCCTGAATCATCCGGTACGAGAAATGAGCTCGTTCAGGTGTTTGGTTGGTTGAATAGAACCAAACCATTCGGGATGAGATGGTTCAAGAAAAAGGAATATTCTATGTTTATGCTGTATCATCCCGTTCGGGGAAAAATCCCGAACCACACCGTTCACTCGAATTCCAAGGCGTTTGGTGACGTGGCGGCTTGATTTACGAGCTTCGAATGATCATATTTCCTAAACCGAGTATCCGATTTGCGATTCAATTGAACCATTGTGTTCCTTGTCATTTAATCAACAAAACTAAGACCACTCTTGGCATATTTTAGTGCAAAAAATATCATGCGAACCATCATATCCCACCAACCAAACACCATCTTGAACCGTCCAGGACCATCCTATTCCACCAACCAAACAAAATCATGTATCATCACATCCCACCAATCAAACACCGTACTTGTATCATCTCATCTAGAACGATCACATCCTACATGTACCATTCTATCACATTTAACCTCATCCCACCAACCAAACGCACCCTTAATGAACGGTTAGATCCTTAATGCCGGGCTCCTGGGCAAAACTCTGTAGGCCATCCACGTAAATCCCAACCGTCCATCGACTAATGAATGGTCTGCGTGATTGCGAAACTGGATCGCGCAGAGAATCTGCGATCCAATCCTGAGCGTACAATTATCAATGAACGGATAGATCATCGGCAAACTCTGCAAACCATCCACGTAGATCTCAACCGTCCATCCACAAATGAGCGGTCTGTGTGGTTAGGAAACTGGATCGCGCAGAATAGGTGCGATCCCGCACGCGTTCTTTTCCCATGGAGGAAGCGAAGCAGCTGCACGCGCGCGCCCTCCGCTGCGGCGTGCGCCGCCTCCAGCCGCTCCTCCTCCGCGTCCTCGCCGCCGGAGACCACCGCTACGCCGCTCTTCTCCTCGGATCCTACCCGACGCCTCCCTCTGCACCGCTCCACAACCACCTCCTCCACGCGCTCGCCTCGCTACGCCGCCCCCACCCCCTCCTCCCCCCCTTCTTCTCCCGCCTCCACCGCCTCCGCCTCCTCACCCCGCTATCCTTTACCCTCCTCTTCTCCTCCTCCTACGCCTCCTCCTCCTCTTCCATTCCATTTTCCCTATGCTCTCACGCGCTACTGATCAAGTCCGGCGACTTCACATCCGGCGACCCCTTCCTCGCCTCCGCCCTCGTCTCCTTCTACGCCAAGAACCGCCTCCTGGCTGAAGCCAGGCGGGTATTCGACGAAATGACGCGCAGGGACACAGCCGTGTACAATGCGCTGCTCTCGGCCTACGCGAGGGGCGGCCTTGTCGACTGGGCGGAGGAGCTGTTCGAGGAAATGCCTGAGAGGAACGTGGTTTCTTGGACTGCAATGGTGTCCGGGTACGCGCAGAATGGGCGGCATGAGGAGGCGGTGGATACGTTCTTGGAGATGTGGGAGAGGGCAGGGGTGCAACCGAATGAGCTGACACTGAGCAGTGTGCTGCCTGCGTGCGCGGCTGTTGGGGCGATGGAGCTGGGGAGGAAGGTGGAGGAGTATGCAAGGGGGAAAGGCCACCTGGAGAATTTGTACGTGGCAAATGCGTTGGTGGAGATGTACGCCAAGTGCGGCAGCATTCGGCAAGCTTGGCAGGTATTTCAGGAGATTGGTGGGCAGCAAGATCTCTGCTCTTGGAACTCGATGATCATGGCATTTGCCGTTCATGGCCTGTGGAGGGAGGCCCTTGGCTTGTTTCATAAGTTGAGGGTGAGGATTTCTTGATTGAATAGTCTTGTACTCTTATGTTTGCTCACGAACTCATAGCATTTGCATACGATTGGTTGCAAATATAGCACTTGGCAGAGGCGCACGGAACATGTTTTTGGTATAGAATAAGACAACAAGTGCTTTGTAACCTTGAACCATATTGCCTACTATGACATTTCAAGATGCATTACACATTTGTTGTTGTGAAACTTGAAGCTGATTTTACTATGTTTAGATGACAGGGGTCAAACCAGATGGTATTACATTTGTTGGAGTCATATTGGCTTGCACTCATGGAGGCTTGGTGGATGAAGGCAAGTTGCTCTTCAACTCGATGGAAGCAGAGTTTGGTCTTAACCCGAGAATTGAGCACTACGGCTGCATGGTTGATCTGCTTGGGCGTGCTGGTCTCTTGAAAGAAGCTTTCAGTCTGATAGTGAGCATGCCAGTGGAGCCTGATGCTGTCATCTGGGGAGCCTTGCTCGGTGCTTGCAGCTTCCATGGCAATGTAGAACTAGCGGAAATAGCGGTGAACAAACTCATCTGTCTCGAGCCACAAAATACGGCAAACCTAGTGATACTTTCAAACATATACGCGTCATCTGGCAGATGGGACAGTGTTTCCCAGGTCTGGAAGTTACTGAAGGAAAAAGACCACAAGAAATCAGCTGGGTACAGCTTCATTGAGTTAAATGGCATGATGCATAAGTTCCTAGTTGAGGATAAGTCGCATCCAAGATTTGAGGATGTATATAAAACCCTTGATAGTGTCACAATGACCATGAAGCTTGTTGACTCGGAAAGTCTGGAAGAAGTGGAAGGCTAGTTTTTCTGTCACAACCTGCTGTAGCATGTAAACCACCTAGAGATGAGAAGAAACTGTGATAAAGTTGTCTGAGATTGCTCGAACTGCTTGCTCTGATCTTGCATATCAAATTGACCTGCAAAGGGTGCGTCAAGATGGCAACAGAGGAGGTGACGAATCAAGTGGATGCATAGCACCACCTGTACATCATCACAGTTCTCTAAATATCAAAATGGTTGTTTCTGTTGTGCATGCTATTCAGAGGTGCAAGACTTCCAGGCATATTGCAGGCATAGCATATAGTTTCAAGATATACTCCAAGAAGGTTTTTTTGCTTAGTGAAATTCATATCTAACAAGACTGAATGACAAGCTAATGAACAGAAATTGCAGTGGTATATTTAAGGTAAGTTCATGTGCTTCACTCTTGCCACATTAGCTATGCTTCTTGCTTTGCTACATTCAGCTAAATGCCTTGCTAAATTGCTTCTGTCATGGCAGCTCACTATGACATGGAAGAGACTTCTGAGAACCTTCAGGCTATGGGACTCTGTGAGATTGCTCGGATGTATGATACGGCCATGCAAGAATGCATACTGACAACGTTTTGCCCATTGTGCTCCTGGCTCCCCTTTGCATTCACTTTTCAATTTCAGCCATGGTCTAGCTCTGGAGATCTTGCTCATCTTGGTTAGGAACAGCGTGAATAGCAGGCATGATAGGCTGCGTCATTTGTTCTCAATCCGCCTGTATATTTTGTTGTGCATTCTTGGAATCATTGTGGACCTACTTGGTTTCCCTTGTTATAACATCGGATGGTGCTTGAGACAAATCTGCAACTTTTTTTATGTGCCGGGCACATCAATCTAAATGATGAAAATGACTAGTGCCTAAGGTGTGAACATGCGAGCACAAACAAGCAGAAAGATATGCTCAGGTCAGGTAGCACACTCCAGAAGGACACTGGTGAATGTTCAGATGGGCATGCGATCGCGAAAAACAATTTCATTCAGGTCAATTTCACTATTAGGGTTCCATGTGCCGTTTCAGGCTGGCAAGGATTTGGAAAGCATCTCTGCTTGTCATGTGTGTAGGCCAAGGAAGTATGGGCACGCTGGTTGTGCAACTCATTCAACAGCAAGTTGCATCAAGGGGAATAGTTCTTTAGCTCTGTTTGTCGTTGTATTCTCCTTTCACTTCCACTTTGATTTCTTCGGTCGTGGATTTTGTAAGAACTTCTTATCTTGTTGATTGATTGGCAGCACTCCTGACTCAATTTCCGCCGCCAGGGGGGGGGTTCAGGTTGAGTTAGAAACTGCACATGTGTGGTCAATTTCTTTGGGACCAGATGTTTGCTACACTTGTCAGTGCTATCAGCGTTAGCAGTCTCACCTAGAGCTTCGTCGCATCAACGACTACTTAACACGTCTAGGGGCTGAGTATGAGCAGACTCGTGCTCAGTTGCTGGCACGCCACCCTCGTGTGACTCTATTGGAGGCCTTTGCATCTGTTCGTGCTGAGGAGATTAGCCTTCGTGATGCGGGTCTACTGCCATCACCATCTTTTTCTTTGATTTTGGCAACTCCTCCAGCTTCCACACCAGCTACGTATCCAGCTACTCCTTCACCAGTGGTGCCTTTACTAGTAACAACTGCTATTGGTAGGGTACTACACTGCACCTATTGAAATAAGGATGGACATGTGGAGCAGTTCTGCTACAGGAAAAAGAAGGATTTACGTCGTAGTGGCCGTCCTCCAAAGGGCACTAGCGGTTCCTCCCCCTCAGAGGAGCTCTGGTGTTTCTGATTCTCAGGAGTTTCTCACACTGCTACATTGCACAGCTGCTTTTGCACCGTCCAATTATGTTGCACAGTCTTCTAGTGAGACCACCTTCTACTTCTTCCTCATGTATATCACTTTGGATTCTTGACTTTGGTGCTTCCTTCCATATGACATCTGATTCCACCAATCTCGTTTTCATTGGTCCTTTAACTACTCCTATCATTGTCCAGACAGCAGATGGTACCTCTCTCTCTATCGCAGAACGAGACACTCTTTCGAATTCATTTCTTATGTTCTTGTTGTTTCTTATGTTCCCAAACTAACCATGCAACTCATATCTGCTGGTCAGCTCACCGATCATGATTGCCATGTTATTCCCGATTCTGATTCTTGTTCTGTTAAGGATCGACACACAAAGACTCTGGTTGGTACTGGCCCTCACCACGATGACTCACGGCATCTCTGGGAGCTTGACTGGCTTCATCTTCATTCCAATGCCTCTGTCAGTCTTGTCGTCTCCACCACCGCCTTCGCTTCTGCTGCATCCTCCACTGCGTCTTTTGCTCAGTGGCATCATCGTTTGGGACATCTTTGCGGGTCGTATTTATCTTCTTTAGTTTGTCGTGGTATTTTAGGGTCTGTGTTTGGTGATGCTTTTCTAAATTGTCAGGGTTGTAAGATTAGTAAACAGCTTCAACTCTCCTATCCTTCCAGTGAGTCAATATCACAGTGTCCATTTGATCTTATTCATTTGATGTATAGGATCCGGCTCCTTTCGTTTCGAAAGGAGGTCATCGATATTATATAATTTTTATTGATGACTTTTCCCGACATACATGGATATACTTTATGTCATCTAGTAGTGAGGTTCTCTCCATCTACAAGAATTTTGTCACCATGATCCATACTCAGTTTGACTCTCCTATTCATATTTTTCGTTCTAATTCTACTGGGGAGTACTTGCCAGGAGTCCTTCGTGGTTTTCTTACCGAGCAGGGCACTCTCCCTCTCAGTTTTCTTATCCTAGTGCTCATACCCAGAATGGTGTGGCTAAATGAAAGCATCATCATCTTCTTAAGACAGCCCGTGCTCTTATGCTTACTTCTGTTGTTCCACTACGCTTCTGGGCTGATGTTGTTTTTACTGCCATTTTTCTGATTAATATTCAACCCTCTTCTGCTCTTCAGGGTGAGATCCCAGTTGAGCGTCTTTGTGGCAAGATTCCTGATTATTCTGGTATTCTCCTCTTTGGGTGTGTGTACTATGTTCTTCTTGCACCTCGTGAGCGTACCAAGCTGACCGTTCAGTCCGTGAAGTGTGTTTTTCTGGGCTATAACACTGAGCACAAGGGATATCGTTGTTGGGATCCTGTTGGCCGACGGATGTGGGTTTCTCGGGACGTCACTTTTGATGAGTCTCATCCTTTCTACCATCGTCCTTCTCCTTCCACCACTCCAACATCTCTTGTCGAGCCCCTTTCTTTCCTGACTTTTTCTGTCACCCCTATAGTCATCACACATCCACTACAGCCTTTGGCTTCTCCTGTGCCTCCTTTCCCATCGGTGGCTCCTTCACTGTCGGCGCCTCATTCGCCAGCGATACCCTCTCTAGAGGTTCCTCTTGGCCTTGTTCCTTCTTATCCTCTCTACTATACTCGTCGTCCGTGAGTTGAGGATTTTTCTGATGCGCCATCTTCTTCTGCCTCTCCTCCTTGATACGCTCTTCGTGATCGCTGGTCTATTCGGCCTCCTGCGTGCTTTTGTTTAGCTGCTCTTACTGAACCGACCTCTTATCGTGATGTTGATATTCATCAGGAGTGGCAGCATGGGATGGCAGAGAAGATTGTTGTCCTTGAGCGTACTGGCACGTAGGATCTTGTCTCTCTTTCTGCGCGTGTTACTCCTATCACGTGCAAGTGGGTCTATAAGGCTATCGACATATTTTTTCGGAGCTGAAAAGCTTAATTCATGACCAATTAAAATTATTTTATCTACACTCCAAACAAGGCCTCAAAGTGTTATTCTTCACGATCATGGTTTGTACTCCATTAATCTATTTTTAGTTTAGTTGCTCTAATTATTTTGTGATATACATTTTTTTTTGTAGCGGTTTGTATGATAGGATGTAGCATTAGTAGATATCGTGATCCATTGTGTGAAACACAATGCTTTTACTACTATGGGCTTCCAGAAGGAGGAATCAACGAAAAAACATTTTTTGAACTATCAATTATGGATCCATCAAAATTAAAACAATCATATTTTTTTTAATAATGATCAATCCGTAATATCTTAAAGAAAAGTAGCAAATTCATGTCCCCCTGTAATCCTGGTCCCGCCCCTGGCACCAAATATGCATAGCTGATGGAAGTTAAGGGGAAGCCTTAAGGCCAGATTTTTTATTAAAAAAAAACTGATATTATGAGAAACGGTATCTGACTGTCCATAAAATAGTACTGAGTAATACTGTGCTATTGTAGTTATCTCCAACTAATAGCAAAAAAACATTATCTTTGTTTATCTCAAATTAAATTAAGAACAAGAAGCTGAATCAATTTGCCAACGCCAACTGCCTCCATTACTTAACTGTTGACCTGGCACCAAGTCTTTGGCCTTTCTTGGCACGCAATCTTCTTCTGTCGACACTGAAACGATCCTACTGGGAAATTTCGTTGGATGAAACGGACAAAAAGATTTGTTTGACGTCGAGATCAACTAATGGCGAGATCAGTAACGTGGTCGGTGTGTTAGCCACATGAGAAGCTACCAGACGATTGCTAGATGGACGTGAGAGATATGAGATGTTATTGCCTTATTGGCCATGAAAAGGATTGCTGTCTAATGATGTAAAAATAATTCAGTGTCTAGTTGGAACCTGCCAAGATTCCTACATTTATACCACCGGTATATCCTGACTGTTGAGCAGATCACCCCACTGACTTGCAAAAAAATAATACATTGGAACATGTTCTGGAACGAATCATACAGTTTTAGTAGAATCATACAGTTAGTATAGTATTGTTCTATCTTTTATATTCTCTTTTTGAGAATAACTAGGATATTCTTAGATGCGGGTTCTTGAACTTGTTCAGGGTTACTATCCCTCCAGCATGTTCAAGGATACCTTATTACCTTCTCTCAGATCAGGTTCCAGGACCAGGCACCCAAGTTAGTTCCATGTAATGACTTCTACTTCAAAAGATCAAACTGTTTTATTTTTAATAAAACTTCAAAGGATCAAACTGTCATGAAGCAAATAATTAAGCCAAAAATATGCGATGGTCATTATCTTCCTAAGACCGCAAGTCATCGCCGATGGTGCAAACAGCGACGTTGTTTCTGATGATGCAACCATGGCGTCGTTAAGTTGAGGTCAGGTCATCGGTGACAGGTGACAGCATTTGATTGCCATGCAACTGTTCACAATTGGAGCTGGTAAAAGTTTAAGAAGAGTTATACTAGCCAAGAAGGTATTAATGATCCATCTTGATATTTAGATGTCGTCATTGGAGAAGACATTGACTTGAACAAATTAAAAGGAATGGTTCACAAGGTGTTCCAGTCTCTATTCTAGCTTCCTCTCCTTTCTCCGAAAATTGGGATGCAACGGAGTCATGCAAGAAAAAGGACTAGGACTAGATGTGATACATTGCATAGTATAGGGCAAAAGTTGGTGTGTGAATTATTCTAAGTAAAAATAAATAAATAAGCATTCTACATCAGTAAGTTTGTTTGGTAAAACAGACCAAGATTCAGTTGGCACACTGGCAAAGCACACTCCAGAAATGAACAAAAAACATGCACACAGAGAGTGACTTGGTATATAAATACTTAGGAAGCCAACCACCCTCTCACTAACAAAGCATTCGTCCAACCTTGAGAAGGTGAGAGAAGAAGAGAAGAGAAAGAAACCAAGGTAGAGTAACCTTGCCGGCCTGTTCTTGTTTCATCTTCCCTTCCATTTATTTCTTCATCAGAACTCCTGCAAAGTTAGTTTCACTTGTTTTGCAATTCGATTCTGCTCTTTGTTTCATCGATCTTCTGTTTCTCCATCTTGGAAGTATCTATTGCTATTATTTGTTCTTGAGTGCCTTCTGCGATTTCTTTCATGCAAAGCTACTCTGCATACTTCACAGGGATATGAAAGTGAGAGAGAATTTCCCTTCAGATTTTCCCAAATAGAATTCTCATTGTTAGGTGTAGAATAGATTAAATCAAGGATGCATCTTGTTCTTGACCAGAAACTGTCTTGATGCAAATTAATTCTGGGAGATGGTGTGCCATGACCTGTAGGTAACTACTGGTTCTTGCCTCACACTTGTCTCAAGTGGTCATGGCCACTGTGGGGCAGCCTGATGCCATGCGAAGGATCACCGTGCACTACGTGAACCCACCTACCCGCGGCACCGAAGAAGCAAACTTTGAAGGTTTTCAAGATCAGGTATGTATGTGCTTGATCTTATCATTCCTTCATTACAAACTCACTATTTCTTTCGCATGAGCTTCAGCATAGAACATCTATATGCCATGATATTATGCTTTTGATTTGGCTTTTCAGTTCAATTTTGTTTAGTAAACTGAAAAAAAAACTCTGAAACTTATTTTAGGGGAGTCTGTATCAACCTATCTTGGATGACACATACAACAACCATACCAGAGGTGCAATAACTACATATGATAATTCACATTACTACTATCATGGGGAAAGCAGCAGTAGTGCAGCGACAACTTCGAGAACTTCAGATATCGATGAACATATTGCGTACGACTTCGAATACGCTAGGCAGCTGCAGGATATGGAGAATCTGAACCTTGAAACACCTCAGGATGAAGAAGACGGTATGCACTGCTTATAATTCGATTCAGCAGAGCTACACAATGTTACAGCCATTGAGATGTAGCACTTTTCACATCTAACAATGGTACTAGTATTGCTGTTGTCTTAATTTAGATATAAGCTGTGTAGCCTCTCCATCTGACACCGATGATGATAACGAGCAAGAGGTGATTATACGACTTGATTCAAATTAAATCTTATCAATTACTAATCCTCTGAATACATGAAATTAAATATTCCGAAAATTGGTTCGCAGGCTGCCAGACAGGATGATGATGACGACGACGATCCAGACAGCATGACATATGAGGTTTGTGGTGTATGAGTGCTTCACAATTTTTTTGTTTCTGTGACGTGAAGTTTGTGAACAAATTAGACTTATAGAGTGTATCTTCACACATGGTTAGAAAAGGTTGCTGATTCTTAGTTTCTTACCCTTTTCTGTAATCCAGCAAAGGCAGGCACTTGTGGAATCAGTAGGAAGTGAGGACAGAGGTTTATCTGATCAGCTTATATCCTATTTGGTATCATGGAAGTACAAATCAGGCTTTTTCTCAAGAAAGATGAACCATGAAGAGTAAGTCTACCTTTTCAATCGCACATGAATTTGTGAATGAAGATAATTCATCACTGATGAAGTGTGACCCCCAAATGCAGTTGTCCTATATGTCTATCAACTTTCAGAAACCGAGAAAGTCTCATAACGTTGGCCTGCAAACATAATTACCACGCAAGTTGTGTTGCTAGATGGCTCAAGATCGACAAGGTAAACGTTTACGGATTTTACCATTCGTCGAAGTTTAGATGAACATTGATATACTATCCACTTCATATAACCTAGTTGATCTTTTACTATTAGCCTCTTTCGGATTTTCCCGACTAAAAAAATGATGGCCGTGTGCAGTAGAATTTCTGACATCTTTTGTTTCATCAAACAGACCTGCCCAGTTTGCAAATATGAAGTGTTTGGACCTTCCTAGCATGTGATCAGTTGACCATTCAAGCTGTCAAATGATGAGATGTCATCTCGTTGGTTGCATTTGCATCGTCTACTCATCAGTATTATGGAAAAAGCCAAAAATATATATATACGGAAATGCTTCGTCACGATTCCTGAGTGTGTTTTCCCCCTGTAATTTTTTTCATGTTCAAGCGTACAAATGCTTCATAAGCTTTTATATATTAAGAGGATTTTTTTCTTCTTAATATGCCTTTACCTGGTAGTACAACGCTACACTTCTTTGATACCCTACTTATGACGGATTTTCAAAAGTGAAAAGTCATTCAAATTAAATATTGAGACGTAAGTCACGAAGGTTGCAACACACTAAAAGCCAAATCGATTATCCTTCCCCGTGCAGATAAGAAATACAATCGACACTCTTATGGCATTGACAAGATGCACAAAAGAGGCTATTATAACAATCACAGCATATCATTCGGTAGTATGACCTTGATACGCTAATAACTCTGGGCTGCACTGCTCTCGGATTTCCAAGCCAACTCACAATCTCACATAACTGAAGTTACATCAGTGTATGATCATCAGAAACTGTTCGAAACGACAAAACAAAAACTCGAAAAAAAAAAAAGGAAAGAAAAGACAATAAACTAGAATCTACGGCGACTTCACATCGCCACTAGCAGCCAGTTCCCACACCAACACAGCCAAGCACAGGTGGTTGTCTTAACGCATACAGTGACCTCACAGGGTAGTGAAGCGATTATGTACTCTTGTCACATGTTCCACGAGTATCCGCCGCCGCCTCCCTGATCCCCCATGAACAGCCCGCTTTCCACCAGTTCACTAGTAATAAGATGGTCGAGCTCATCCATTTCATGCATAGACTCGGCCTTCGGAGTCACGGTATTGCCGCCAGAAGCAGCAGCTGGATTGCTGCTTACTGACTTGAAACTGTTACTTCTGCTGGGGACGATGCCGGCTCCACTGTTGATCACATTGCTAGGTCCGGTTGTACCCATTGGAGCGGCACCCTTTACCGCGCTGTTATTGATATGCGGTGTCTGCTCTCCACTAGCAGCGCTGTTGGTGATAGCAGCTCCTGATGCGAGACCACTGTTTACATTGGGAGCGACAGGAGGCTGTTGCTGCGCCAAAGTGCGGTTGTTAGTATTCTTGACTTCTTGCAGCAGCTGATGAATAACATGCTGCTGGTACTGTGGACCCGCACCCAAGCCCTGGAGATTGTTCTGCTGGAGCATTGGCTGCTGAAATGACGCAGGATGCTGGAATTGCGCAAGCTGCCCCAGGTTAGGTCCACGGAAGGATCTAGATGCTTCCAGCTGAATGCCATTGTGCATTGTTATAGGACCTTTAAAAACACTAGATGCCTCCTGCTGAAGCAAACTCTGATTTGCACTTGAGCTTCTAAGTATATTCTGGTAATTGTTTAGTGCTGCAGCATTCTGCGGATTATTACCAATGGCTCCAACACCAGGAGCCTCGTTGTTCACATGGGTGCTCATTTCTGTTTTGACCCCTATGCCTTTGAGGTTGCTCTGGTCATTAGGAAGGCCAGCAGCTGCCATGAGTTGCTTTGCCTCGTGCATATTCTGTACTGGAAGCTTTGCTACAGTTTGCTTGGGATAGCTCTTCAGGCCCTCTGCAGATGAACAGGCAAAACGTTAAAACATTTAAACTACACTATAGGTCAATGGGACAAAGCAGGAAGAGCTGCCCTATGATCATCAAAACATTGATGGATTTTCCAGTCAAAAAATTAAAGGAAAAAGGAGCAGCCATTTTTGCTATTATCGCCTCCTAAATTGTTATGCTGCTTTATGCTTTGCTGTTATCAGCGGCAAAAACAATGAAGCAACAGAGATCTCATATAAAATATGTTTTGCTTCGTCCTATTTGTTCACATCAATACCAATTTGTCATATTCTTCCATCTATATAGTTCACTATACACACTTCTCATTAGTTCAAAAACAAGCGTGTTTACCAAGTGATATCGCAACTAAATATGCATGATATTGGCTGGGCTTGGCCCAGACTTCAACTTTTTTAAAGAAAACATAAAATGTGATGGTTAACCCTACCATTTTCATGCAAACCATGGGCGAAACATTGGTCACAAAGAAACTGTTTTAGAAATACTTAATATGCAGCTAAATAATTGAGCACCTAGGTGAACACTGAAGATACTGATTGGTGAACATGCACTATCATACCTATAGGACCAAGCTTGTTCTTGTGGCTGAACTCAATTAAGTCCTTCATGTGATTCACCACCTCTGATATCTGAGAATGACACATAATCAACATGCGGGATACAAAGTATATATGGAAGCATAGAGCATAAACTAATAACTAAGGAAAATTTCAGGAGTTTCTGGATAATATTGAAGAAAAAAAGTAAACACTATAGTGGGGACTTTAATTACCTGCAAGCAGCGAACATATCTTTTAGAGAGCCCATGTTCATTTAAGGTGTGGTGCTCTAGATTTTTCGCTAGCTGTCGTGATGCTGTCACAAACCTAACAGCACAAAATAGTAATAATGTCCTCACATCGATTAGAATAATGAAAAACAGGTTAACTCTAGACAGAGTAAAATACATTTTTTTATGATTTACCATGCCAAAAAAGCACAAGAAAACGATTGTTACAGTACTGGTGGCATAGTAGGTTCACTAACATGTTGCAAATGGTTTGTGCATCGTTGTTTGATACCCCAGCAGGCCCACTTTCAGTCGCAGCAGCTTGGTATTTCTGGGCAACTTGCAGCAGATGAGTAACCTGAAAAAAACAGGAGCATGCATATAAGGTAAGATATAAGGGCACATATTTATATTAAGGTAAAACAGGATCACAGGAATATGAATTGAAGGACTGCCCTAGAAGGACTATCATGAATCATGGCTTAAAATTTGATCTTCTCTGGTGTTTTCTGTGTGCAGCTATCTGGAACTCCAGTGCATAAATCAGAAAATGGACAAGAAACCAAATAGCTCTGAGCAACGTAGCGCAGATAATTCCCAAAACTGGCGTACCGGTATACGCCCGGATACATATCAGCCATTTTCCTGTTTTTCAAAAAAAAAACAATTTCGATACTTGTTCTATGTTATGAATAGATTGTGTGTATTGAAGAGAGGCCCAAAGGGCGATATATATAGAAGTACAGGTACAGATAAGGATATGTTAGAGATAGATTCTATCTCTAACACCTTATCTCTATCATATCTCTAACACCCCCCTCAAATGCAAAGCGTATGTAATAGCATTGCATTTGGAAAGGGTTGATACTAAAATATGGAAAATCCAAAGTCCGAGTCTTGATATTGTCGTCGTAGTATGTAGCTCTTGGAAAAATATGTCGAGTATCAAAAGATCTTCTCTCATCCGGTGTCATGCGACAGCTCATAAGGCACAAGGTGCAGGAGCGAAGTCGACCGCGGCAACACGACGAAGAAGATGATGAAACCAACAAATATAGAGAGCTGTCAAATCAAGACGAATAGGAGTTGGTGGAAGCATGGCGGCGCAGATCGTAGCCCAAGACGGCGGCGACGTAGTGTACAAGAAGTGCAACGAATGCACAGTGCAAAAGAAGCGCAACGCAATGCACAAGAAGCGCAACAGAGGCGCAGTGCAGAAGAAGAGCGGCGCAATGCACAAGAAGCGCAACAAAGGCGCAGTGTGGAAGAAGCGCGGCGGCTTTGAACGCTTGGAGCGGCGGATCTGCAGCGGCTCGAAGAAATAGCGGCGGCTGCTGCTATGCATAAGGCAATTCCTATGGTTCTATGACTGCCAATAAATTTGTGGACTCGCATGGCAAAGACGAACTCAAAAATTGAGTACTACGGACTTGGATGGACGCAGCGGAAGTAACGACACAAAGAAATAAAAAACCTAAGGATAACTAGTAGTAGCACTTTTAAAACAGCGAAAGAAGCTGGAGCTAGTGAAGCTATTGCAGAAAAACCGAAGCTGGAGCCAAGGAAGCTGGAGCGGCTTCGACTTGATCCAGCCGTAGTGGTGCACACTACTTCTCCACCGCCAGCACCTCTTCAATTCCACCGACACCAAACACCAAGCACTCGTCTCTTGATGTCCGGGCGGATCTCGTCGTCCTCCAGCGATTCATCTCCGCGCCCACCTAGTGCTGCGCCGCCTCCACCAGCGGATTCCTTCGAAGGAGATGAGGACGCCTCTGGGGGCGGCGAGCTAGGGGGGCTCGGGTAGGCGACCGAGTAACCTGGGCGTCGGCGGCGGCATGGATCCGGCAAAGCGGCCGGGCGCGGCGCAGATAGCGAGCCGAGGCGGCCCCCTCTCCCGCCAGCAGCCCAAAGAAGGAAGGAGGCGGCGAAAAGCAGAGGACGCGACGAGGCGAGATGGAGGTGAGCGGCGGTGGAGGCGCGGACGGTGCCCGCCACGCAGATGGAGGCGGCGCTTCAGCGGCTACACGGCGTCCGGCAGAGCGGAGCCGAGGACGAGGCAAAGAACCGAATAGTACCCCAAGAAGCCACGCGATCGACGAAAGCACAAGAGCGCCCGAGCCACGACGACGATATATGCGAGGCTTCCCATCCGTTCGCCGCTTTGTTCTTCGTCTTTCCTCATGGCGGCGAAGAAGAGTAGAAGAAGGCGCGGGTGGGGGGCGAAGCTTACAATGGAAATCTGCCGGCAGGAGGAGACCGCCCGAGCCACGCAGGCAGCGCAGTGGACCGACGGCGTCGCTAGCAAGGGAGACGGAGGAACACCTCTCGGAGGATGTCTCGCCGAGGAGTGGATGGTGGCGGGGTTTGGTTTACGCTCCGTGGTGGCTCGCCATCGCGATCCATGGCGGCGGTAGGAATTGGGGTGTATGTCGGCGTCCTCGCCCGTCAGAGTACTTGGCCTCGGCGTCGTGGATCCGTAGCCAGGGTGGAGGTGTAGAGGTTGAAAGCCGCGCGGTTGGACCGACGGACGTGGAGCGAGACGTACTTTCGGCCAAGACTGGTCCATGGCGGCTCGGGCGGCGGACATGAGCTTGGTGGCGAGTCCGAGCTTTCGGTGGGAGCGAGGACGGCGAGGGAGGTGATGTGGCCGTGGCGGGGCTCAGGGTCCTCTCCATCTTGGCGAGCACGTAGTCGACGATGCGCCGCCGTAGTCCTCGGCGACGAGCAGCGCACCGCGCCACGACGGCATGTGGTAGAGGTAGTACTTCATCCGGTAGTTCTCCGTGAGCACATCAGTTGGTCGCGTGGGACGCGACCAACGGGTCGGCGACCTCTCCGCCCGCGAGTCCAGATCGGTGTCGGTGTCGGCGTCGGGTCGGTCGAAGCGCTAACGTCAATCTTGCGGATGTCGATCCATCCTCCGAGTCATCCAGCAGCAGGTAGAGATGCTACGGCGGCTTCGACTTCGACATGCTGCTGCTGCTTTCTCTGCTAGCTTGTCAACCTGCGCTAGCAAGCGGCGCCTGCGCTAAGCAAGGGGAATGCGAGGCAGAAGCCACAGCAGCTGGTTGAAGGACGCCGGGAAGGATTTGGACCTGGCCACCCCGGGAGCGGAGATTGCACCTCCCGGGGGCAGCGAATAGCGGAAGCTAGGTTGTAGGCTAGGGTTTATAACCTTTGCTCTGATACCATGTTATGAATACATTGTGTGTATTGAAGAGAGGCCCAAAGAGCGATATATATAGAAGTACAGGTACAGATAAGGATCTCTAACACCTTATCTCTATCATATCTCTAACATTCTATACTTCCCCAATACCTACCAACCCTAATACGTCTACCAACAAAGAAGGAGATGAATCATTTATTCCCATCCCACAACCTCTTCTTGTCCCCATGTAGCCACCCCTGCTCCTCTCTTCCCCAAGGCTCCTACACCTATGCGCCCTCCCCTCAGAGCGCTTGATCACGCCGCATGACACCCTTCTCTCCCGGCGGCGCAGCTACCGGTCCTCACACGCGGTGAGTCCTTCTCCCACTGGTCCTCTTCTTCCCTATTGACTGTGGTACTGTGTTGTACTCCTGAGGCAGGGGCGGCGGCCAGCATGAATAATAGTGTACAATTGTGGAGACATTTGGGGCAGCAGCAGATGCCCGAAGTTGTTTCTTCCTTTTCTTTGTTACTGTGCAATGGTCTTTTGTGTCTATTTGTATGTGGCATACCATATCACATGTATGTCTCTATTTTTTTATTTCTATTGTATATATACACATGTATAGCCGTATCGGTGTTTTTGACGAAACAGCGTGTTGCAGTATCAGCGTATCGCGTATCTGCATCGGTATCTGTGTATCCGGGCAACCTAGGCTCTGAGAGGAGTCAGATGGTGAAAACAGAGGCTTTTCGCACCCCAATTACCCAGGATCAGCAATGTCTATCCAACTAAGTTACCCCTTATAATAATTAGATTTATAATATAGACAACTATCTCCTAGGCTAAAAGGCACCAAGCATATTATATCTGTGGACAACAACTAATTCATTATTGGAAGTCTTTTAACCAAAGTTTAATCAAATGAAACAGAACAGCATGCTGGTCTAAGAACTCCACCTGTGGTGTTAGAAACCTGCGGGTGATATACTCGTCATGTCGCCGTGAACAAAACTCCCAGGACATGATCTGCGTAATTTCACAGGCAATCATCGGATAAGAATGATTCTCAATGGCCTCCACAAGTGCTCCAAAAATATGGACACCCAAAAATTGCTATGGCATGTGCAAGCTACTACAACTAAGCAACATACCTTTAGTTCTGGTGTGAATATGATTCTCAATTGCCCCTCGTGAGTAACATGTAGATGTTCATAAATGCTCTTCTGAACAACTTTTGCATGCTCCAGCAGAAGTAGTCCATTGGGCAACCGGAATTCATTGGGCATGTCAAGGAATAGGTATTCATCTATAACACCATGGTCAAATCTAATTTGACAGAGTCTAGGAAGTATTTCATAGGTAGCCTCTGTCAGATGGAAATTACTAAGTGAGCTCAAAGACATACATTGAAATTAAATTACAGAAAATAATAAATAAATCATGATTTATGAGTAACACACTTATCTTAAAAGGAGGCAAGGAGGAAATTAGAAAGCTTCCCAAAAAAGAAATGTTAAGAAATTCATCCATTTTAGAGTAAATGTGAATCCATCCATTTTAGAGTAATAGCACTTTCAAAGTGCACAGTGGATAACATAAACTAAGCTTGATGCGGAGGAAATGCCATGCCCAAACCATGCATCACTAGGATACCACCACCAAGTTGTTCCAAGAAAATATTCTTCATTTGTGAGACTGTCCGGACGATTATTCCTGATGAAAAGGTGTTCTGTACTGGTCCAGAGGGTAGAAGTTTATTTGGGTAAAGTAACCTCATACCATATTTTTAATTGCACCCTTAATGCTTAGTTGCTTATGCACAAAGTAATATTGCGATTTGTGATGCAATAATATATATACTTGCATTTTTGTTCTGGCCTGGAATTATAAGATATTATGTAAAGTACAAGACATGTACCAAGAATATAGATTTTGGCTAATATATGAGTAAGCATAAAAGAAATTAAGCAATTCATCCTCCATAAGCAGTCATGAAGAGAAACTGAACAAACTATAAGCATTTAAAGCTTTAACAGATGAAAAAGAAGCATCAGGAACATAGATTGCCAGGTTGTCAGAAATCAACTAACCATATCCTTTCCCGACATGCGTATTACAAATATCACAACGCCATGTATCCTGTAACATGGAAAAAATAAGATTGTGTGAAGTGTGAGTATGATTTTATAGACTTTATACAACATTAAGGAATAACTTCTCTTCATATTGACCATACATGCACAAAAGACAAAGAATCAGCTTTCTCAGTTATCAATAAATTCATAGCATGAAACGAAAGAAATATACAATATTAGCTGTCGCAGGATACAATAGAAAATATTTCCTACAGAAGCTACACCTATAAATCTTGTTTCTCAATACCATCAAAAGATACTTGATAATAAAATGTAGTGTTCAATAATCCTAGCAGCACGGGATGCAAACCAATATTGTTTTGAACATCAAGCTGAAAGTGATGTTAGACCAGGAAGCTGAAGAATATACAATGTACAAACACAGGTAAAATGCAAGTGTGAACCGTGAACTGACCAGAGCTGTCTGTGGAATAGCACCTGAAGAATTCCCTCTTTTCTCATATGATGACACGCACCATCTTTCTCTTGCCCGTGGTGCAAAATATTCATCAATCAGCTTCCTCCAGTAAGTTATGGGATTATTCTACAAGACGTTATTTGAGTAAATTGTACTGCCAACAACGCATATCTTGTAATAACTATTGTATACAATGCAGAAACTCACCTCTGGCCGATGACGCTTATGAAACAAATACTGCATTAATCTTCGAGAACAAAGCCCACTCTCGACAGGAGTCCTAACAGGTCCAACTAGCTGCATTCCAGGCTGTGCTGGCGGTGGCCTCAACTGTGGCTGCCGAGGTATGCCAACTTGATATTGTTGAATCTGAGGAAACGGATGCAACAACTGATGCTGCTGCTGCTGCTGCTGTTGAATCTGTGCCAGTTTATGCTGCCGGATCAAGGCTTGAAGCTGTGGGTTCTGTTGGCCCTGGAGATAATGAGAACTCTGACCTTGGAGCAGCTGCTGAATCAACTGGTGTTGCAGGATATCATCTTGCCTAATATCAATCCTTGACTTCTTCTGAGCATGCAATGCACCACCAGCCTCAATGACAGGTTGTGATGTTACACTAGATGACCTCCGCTTCTGCACCTGCTCTTGGGGTGGACTTTGCTGCACGATGGAGCCATCAATGACTGAAGAGCCAGAGATGTTATTGGATGAAAATGACATCGGGGAGGCAGGAAGGCGCATGAATGAATCAGCATTCATGCTCGTACTTTGCTGCAACTGAGCACCTCCGGAGAGAGATGAGTTGGCATCCGTCACCAAAGAGCTTACACCAATGCTCGGCCCAGAGGAATTCGTAGTGCTAATTGGAATACTACCATTCATATCCCTGGGAACAAGTCCAAGGTTGGAGCGTGGCACCCCAGACATGGAGGTTACCAGGGTTGAGTTCCAATCATCACCTTGAAGAATCCTGCATAAACGAAAAGAACAATACTGTAAATTACTGATGAAGATCTTCAATTTTAGGTGGAAACTGTAAATAGTGAGTAATTATCAGTAAAGACTTTGAAGCCATGCAAGCCAAATATGCAAGGGGCAACGAAACTTTGTTATCATAAAATATATCTCAAAGCAACCGGCTGGTAAACCAACAGCCCAACGACGTCCTAATTCTTAAGTCTCAACAGTAGGTGCAGCCTTGTTTTTTCAGCCCATTAGAAGATCAAAAATAACAGACACCAAATTGCATGTGTGGATCCGATCTATAACAGGTGAAATGCATAAACTTGAACCATGCTGTTTGAAGCACAAACAAAGATCCATCAAAAGGTACGCAAAATGTTCTCCCATCACCATTTGGACATAACATTATCTTCTAGTAGCTTCATTCATGTGTTTATTTTTCTTCTCCAGCAGAAATTAATTTTCCTTTTGGTTCATCATGCAGGCTGTACTCATGAGGTGCGCACTGATTAAACCTAGTTGTGTAGTTCATGAGTCAAAATTCCTCGTTTTGTTAAAATTAGCTGGGTAATGGCATTTTGATTGACTAAGAAGCCAAAAGAGTCATAGACACAAATATCTTCCCAAACAGATCAAACTAAGAATAAACAGGAAATAAAAACCATTTACTTATTATTGCACAACAAGAACTTTGAGCTAACTTCACAGCACAAGTTACAGGCAAACCCAAATTACGCCCAAAACAAGCAACCAAGAAAAGAGGAGTTACATATCATAAAACCTTGTAATAGCATTTAGGCCAAAAAAAAAACCCCAGATATTGGTCCCTTAACTGATCAAAGCTACTCTCTACCACAAGACACAGCGTATCTCTCATCAAAGATCCAGTGAATTTGGAAGCTAAAAAGTTCCAAAACTATAAATTTTAACTGTTAAGTTCCACTTTTTAGCTTCCACAGCTGATGGACTCCTCCAAGATTATAAATTTCCAACGCAAGATAGAAACTTTTTTTTATCTATCTTAGCTTTGATCAAACCCCTCCCTCCTTCATCGGAGCAGTTACGTGACTATCAAGCCTTTAATCTTTTGCGTCAAACTTAACAAACAAAAATTAACAGCAAGCATTACACACACAAGTTATTAAGGTAAACTTTACAGCATCCTGTGGTAGAATGTACATGAAAACTAATATTAAAACACACACAAAAAGAAAAGAAAAAGCAAGAACAAGGAGAAGCTGAAATTAAAAGCATACAAAAGACAGATCCTCCGCATACTACTCCAAGTAAAAATCCTAGAATAAGAATCTCCTAGCACAGTACAAGCTACAGGTGATGACTGAATACCAATTTTGCCCGCTCCCATCTACCATCCATGCTCAGCAATGTCAGCCGAAAGAAAACAACTAGATAACTACTAAGGAGCTAACCAAACGGCGGTGGTGGAGGCAGCGTGCGATGGTTTGCTTTCCTACAAGGGGAAAATCGAGTGCAAAGACTGGGTGAAGAAGATTTGGGTGGATGAGGTGGTGTCTAGGAGTAGAGTTTGGGGAAGGCGGAAGACAAAAAAAGATTGGGTGAGGCCGTGAGGACCAGACGACTAGCAAGATTTTTTTTAAAAAAAAACCCAAATCTTTACCCTCCGCTAGCGGATATAAACGCTAGCCAAACTCACGGCGAAACAAATCGAAAAACCGAGCAAAAGTTTCAAGAGCAAGAGCAAGAAGAGAATTTCCGCCTCAAACACCAAAATTCGGGCGCTGCATTGGAGGAATCGGCGCCGTCGACTCCCAAAAATCCCCCAATCCCCCGGCGGAAACCCAACCACAAATCCCCAAAAAAGAGGGGCGAAAAAAAGACAGATTACTTCGCAGCGTCCGAGCAAGCAATCAATCGCGTGCCAAAAAATCTCACCTCGCGAGCTCGACGACTCAATCGCTCGCTTCCCCCTTTACTACTCCCCCTCGTACTACTACTGCTGCTTTTAAAAAAAATGTTTTTCCTCTCCTCTTCCCTTCTCTTCTCCTCTTCTTGCGCTTTGTGTGCAGGCGGCGTCGTCGCCGACGAGCGGCCGGTTAAATAGATTCGCGGCGCCCGTAATAGGGTGACCGGATGCAGCCCGTCTCCCGGACGGCCTTGACTGCCCTTGACCGGTCACCGTGGGTCCCCCGGGGCGTCCTCAGCCGTCGGATCGGGGCCGAGTCGCATCGCGAGGTGGATATTTACACGCGGACGCGTATGATTGGTTGGCCGTGGGGACGGGGTAACCGGGAGAGGGGAGGTCGGCTCCTGGCTACGCGCACGCGGCGGGTGTACACGCGGTGGTGGGTGCGGGAGGTGGGGCCACGGCGTCAGTGACGGGGTGGGTGGGTGGGTGCGGAGGGCCGGGTGCTTGGAGGGGAAGCTTTGAGGATCTGTCAGGGCTGCGTACACGCGAGAAGCGCGGGGTGGGCCCTTCTACGTGCAATGGGCCCGGGATGTAAGTGACGTGTTTCACTGACGGGTGAGTGCCTTGGTGCGTGAAGAAATAGGTGTCTTTTCGAGGGAAAGCATGGCCTACAGAGACTTTACAAATCGTCACGGACTCGTGGGGCACATAGTTTACTGGCCCACATGTCTGTGATAAGTAATCTGCGTGTGGGAATGGGGGTCGGTGCTATTAGAATTGGCGATGTTTATGCTCTTTTCTTTTCTAGGACCGACTACACAGTTTGTCTAAAGGAGGATTTGCTCCGTGCACACAGTCAGCTACACACAGCAAGCCTGGTTCTTCGCTGTTTTGAGCTTGCTTTTGTGCCTGTACAAGGGGTGGGGCCAGCAGGCTGTTTGAGTTTGACTAGTTTGCATTGTTTTTCTGCTAGTCTGGACTATTGTAGGGTTCGTTTAGCTGATTATTGTAGCTACATAGTGAAAACATAATCATAGAATTGGTGGATATTTATATATGAAAAGGTGACCCCCAAAAAAAAAGATATTGACGAATCAATAGCAAGTTGATGATTACTGAACATGTGTTTTCTTTTCTGTTTTATGGGACAAAAGTGCTCTAACAATTTTGATGAAGTGTATGTATCTAAATGGGTCGTGTCAACTCGAAGCACGACATTGTTGGTCATGTCCATCAACGTGTGTTGTGCTTGGGTCACGACCTCAATCCAACGGGTTGGCCTGGCCTGACGCATATCGTGTCTGGCATGACACGGCTGTCACAACTCATTTGGTCATTACTTCTTTGGCTTCTTCTGCGCCCCTACCCCGACCACTTCCCATACGCACGTGTGAACATATCAATCAGCTTTGTCGGGCGCACCGTGTGCAACCCCCACCGCCGTCGACGCCGCGTCAACTAGGAACGTGTGGAGCAAAGCGCGACAACGGCGGAGGAGGCAGTGCGCGGCGGATGGGAACTGGAGAAGTCATTTTTCTAGATAGGCTAAACGGTTGACCACGACCGTCGGTAATCGTGCTCGGTAAGCCTGACCCATGCACTCAAAGATATCGTGCTCGGTCGTCACCGAGTCCACCTACGCAGATAGCATGGCCCGCTTAACTTATCAAGCCAGCCGGATTGTGCCTAAACAAGACTGTGTCGTACCACCCGTTTGAATAGGTGTGTATCTACATTGATGTAATTCTCCTATTCTAATTTGTGAAAGCACATCTAATCGAATATACGTGTACAAGAAAATACCCATACTTGCCGTCTTTTTTTGTCGGATTGATATATTATTCTCGTATTTACATCTCTATTTACATTAGTAGGTTCCATCACATAGCATAGTATAGAAGTATGTAACAAGATGGATTAAATTTTATGCCTTTTGGATTATTAACTAATTAACTTAAGATGCATATGTTCCCGAACCAAAATGATTATTGTTGCCCCCTTGCTGATCAAAGAAGAATCAAGTGGCCACTAGTATTGTGATCGAGTGCATTCCAGGTAACCATTGTTAATCCTACCAAGACAACCCCGGTTAGCCAGTTACGTGTACAGATTGTCATTTGTCCATGTAAAGGTTAATCCTTGGCGAGGAAGCATACATGACTGAGGATTCTAGTCATTAGTTTGTTTGTTTTTTTAGGCTACTAGTCAATATCGTCCTCCATATGCATATCAGATTCTTCTTGTGACCATTGGGAGTTTTTGCCATAAATGGCGCTCATGGCGCTATGATTAACAAAAATAGCATTCTTAGTGCTGTAATGCCAAAAATAGCATTATATATATATATATATATATATATATATATATATATATATATATATATATATATATGATTAATACTTTCTACTCCCGGGTGTAGTTACTCCCACCTTTGATATACCACCTAAAAAAATTTGACATACTCCTTTATCACTTTGGGTATACTCATATACTAATTATAAGATAATCCAATGCGAACCACACGAAAAATTTATAAGAGAGTCCATAGTTTTTAGCATGTTTTGTAAATATATTCATATTCGCACTAAAAAGGAGTATGTCTAAAAAATTATACATACCACCCCGAAAAGGTGTGAATACCACCTAGGTGGTCTTATATACTGTATACTACACATACATACTCTCGCCATGCAAAATACTCCCTACGTTGTGAGATACTTAATAGGAGTAACTACTCCCTAGTAGGAAAAAGGCTTCATATATATATATATATATATATATATATATATATATATATATATATATATATATACCGAACGTCGACATGCATCCAAATCCGACCCTTAGGGGGCCGGTCCCGGACGCGATCTCCACCGCTCCTCGGGGGTCTGGACGCCCCCTGTGCTGCACCACTGGCGATCGGACAAGACATGACCGGTCCCCTGTGGCCCAGACGAGCACCACGTGGTTCTTTCGCTCCCCTTGGCCCGGATCCCGCCGCTATCGTGCCACCATGGCACGGTGCGTGCTGTTGTGCCCTAGTGGCATGGCGTTAGGTTTAGGGTTTTAGAGAAATTTGGGTTTTAGGTTTTGAAAATTAGGGTTTTATAATTTCATGCGAACGGTTATCAGGTATTTTAGGGTTTTGTGAATGTCAACCTCGGGTGTTACAAGGATTTATGATTTCATGTAAACCTCGAGTGTTTTAGGGTTTTATGATTTCACGTGAACCTCTTGTGTTTTAGCGTTTTATGTGAATCTCCGACGTTGCAATCATCTCTGGAACCGATGTACTCCGACAATACTATACAAATAAATTTTGCATTAAGCACACAACATCTATACAATGTACATACGGGATACAATATCGCTCACTTATCTGAGCCACTATTTTCTAGTTGCATCTATGTCTCCGTGCGCGCCCTGGTTTTGCGTCAAGCATGTTACATGGGATACGTTAACCGGTCCGGAGCGAACGTATCGGTTCAGAGGAGGTACAGAGATCGTTGAGTGGGCGGAGGTTGTCGAACCCGGGAACGAAGAATCCCGAATTCAATGCGTTTACGTACTAGTCCAGGATTTCTAGTGTACAGTCTCACAAATAGTGTTATCACAATCATATCAAGCGCTTTATTGATAAGAAACAGAATTCATTACAAAATGGGCTTGAGGCCAAATAACAAATATAGCGGAAGCAAATAGGTAGTAGGCCACACGATGCACCACATGCAATCGTCTGGAGGCGTAGCCTAAACGTCTGGATCCTCACCGTCTGGATAGTAGTCTTCTCCTAAATAATAATATTCAGTAAGATGAGCACAACTACCGTGCTCGTAAATTACACCCAATACAGAATTTAGAATGCATGCATAAGTAAACAAAGGAAGGTTGTAAGGGTTTATTTGCATAAATCAGTATTTTCAAGTTTAAATAATCATACTAAGTTTCAAGGCATATTTTTACTCCATAACTTAAAATCAGATTTTAAATTGATAATTTTATAATGGATAACCTCTATATGAAATATGGTGATGGATATCCTCCTATCACATGGCTAACCACCCAAATTTACCACACGGATTAACCATCCTGAAATCTTATACAAAAATCTTTTTTAAAACCAAAAACAAAGTCTAACTTATAGTGGCTTTGCTCAGCATGTCCATGACCGTGGACACGGCTATTCGAATAGTTTTACACTATGCAGAGGGGGTACAATTTTACCCACATGAGATAATTTGCCCGTTATGTCGGCCAATGCACGCTTCCTTGGGCGTGTGACTAGGCAATTATCACAAGGTGTTTTCAATGTTCTACCTCACTACTTATATGCCTGCTAAGGTTTCACTTCCATTAGGCTAACCACCTGCCGGAAGCCCTCTCTTACGCCAAGTGGGAATAACATTTTACCAACACCCACACAACAAAATAGCACGTAAAACAGTGAGGTATGATAAGTTAATAAGTCTAGTTCTGCTCATACATAACATGTGGTAGTACGGTGGAGCTTTGCAAGATGCGGCTCAAAGGTCGGTCCTTAACTGACTTAAGCGACTTCCAATAATAAACCCTGGGCCTCAATCCTAACCAGATTGAGCCCGTGCATAAACCTGCACCCACCAACGGTCCATCTCGCCCAAGTACGAAACCATTTTTCATTTTCATTTTTCAAAAGCATTTGCAAAAGTCCACCCTGACAAAACAATGCCATATGCTTTTAATCAATTTTTAATATTTTGGCTAAAATTTCCCAAAATTAAATATTTGTGTTCTAAGCATATTTTCATTTTTTAAACTTTATTTGACTAAGGTGACAAGTATTGATGATTCAACATTCAAACTTGGCTATACAAAGGAATTGGATTAACTAGACATGTAAAACAGAATTTAAAAT
The DNA here is from genome assembly GCA_036346395.1 of Hsuehochloa calcarea. Classification (NCBI taxonomy): domain Eukaryota; kingdom Viridiplantae; phylum Streptophyta; class Magnoliopsida; order Poales; family Poaceae; genus Hsuehochloa; species Hsuehochloa calcarea. The sequence continues at coordinate 53,342,212 of CM070604.1, read as the reverse complement.
AACTGTATAAAATTATGCATGCAATAATAATTCAAAATAGAATTAAATAATTTGAAATACTAGGGTCAAAATGATCAATGGTGTAACTTGTCTTGCTTCAATTCTTGGTATTCTACTTCTTTAACAGGGTCGATCTCTCCGGAGTCGTCAAAATCTATACGCGAAAATAAGCCAAATTCAAAATGAATTCAAATAAACACAAATGAATTCAAATGAATATTTAAATTAACTTCAAATGAAATAATTTTAGTTTAGTTAGCTTGATCTTGATTTTATACAAATTTAGAAATTTGATTCACCTAAATCGGAGTTCGTGCGAAGAAATACGAGCTCCTGGAAGTTTTAAATCTAAAATAAACCCTAATTTCAGAATTTTAAGCATGCATTATAAATTTTGTATTGAGTGTAATTTGCGAGTATGGTATTTGTGCTCATCCTTGCTGAATATTATTATTCAGGAGAATACTATTATCTAGACGGGGAGGATCCAGACGTTTAGGCTACGCCTCCAGACGATTACCTGTGGCACATCGTGTGGCCTACTACCTAATTGCTTCTGCTATATTTTGTTATTTGACCTCAAGCTCATTTTGTAATATACTCTATTTCTCATTAATAAAGCGATTGATATGATTGTGATAACACTGTTTGTGAGACTGTGTACACTAGAAATCCTGTACTAGTGTGTAAACGCAGTGAATTCGAGATCATTCGCTCCCGGGTTCGACACGGTGATCTAAAATAAGGGGAACATTTGATGCTAACTCGTTCTCAATGGGAGGAAATGTCTACTCATGGCAATAAATCTGATGAAAATGTCAAGAAGGGAAATTGGCATAACAATAGCCAAGGCGGTAAAGGAAGACGTGGAGACTGGGATAGGCAAGGCGGTGGTGATAGATATCATAACAAGTCACATATCAAGTGTTTTAAATGTGACAAATTTGGTCACTATGCATCGGAGTGTCGAAGCCACATAAAGAGCTTCAATTGCGACAAGTACATGCATTACGCTTCAGATTGTCGAAACAAGAAGAAGAATGAGGAGGAAAATCTCAACCGAGTTAGTAAAGACGACGAGCCTACCCTGCTTCTCTCATGTGCCAACGAGGTGCCTGTCATGGTGATGTTGAATGAGGAGAATATAGTTCCTAAACTACGCAAAGTGGGGGGCAGCCACGATCACACAGATCAGTAGTACTTAGACAATGGACCAAGCAATCACATGACAGGAGATCGCTCCATGTTTCATGAGCTCGACGAGAAGATTTTGGGCAAAGTCACGTTTGGCGATGGCTCCACGGTGCAGATAAAAGGCAAAGGTACAATACTGCTACAATGCAAGAACGACGATCAATGGATGCTACTGAAATTTATTTTATACCAAGTCTGTGTAACAACATCGTCAGTCTTAGGCAGTTGGCGGAACGGGGGTGCAAGGTGGAACTGAAAGATGCGTTCTTTGCGTGTCTATGACAAAAATAAGGATATGTTGATGAAGGTGATAAGATCCCCGAATCGGGTGTACAAAATTTTTCTGAAAACTTGTAAACCGGTTTGTATAAAGGACAGTCTGGAGGAGCTAGAGTGAAATTGGGGAGCCAAGCCAGGACAGGAGGTCTCAGTCGTTGTTGATCTCACTGACCAAGGACATAGTGGGACCCAGAGGTGGCACGCGGTTGGCGCAGGACGTGCAACAGTAGGATTCTGGAGAGTCCCATACGGCGTGCAGGAAGGCGCATAGGGTGCTACAGGGGACGGTGAGTCCCACATGCACGAAGTTGGCGCAGGTGGCAACCGCTACGAAGGACAAGACAGTAACTTGGAAGGTTCTGTCGGCTGGCTCCACGCGCATGCAGGAATAGCAGACAGAGGCTCGGTTGGTCTTGGTGACTGGTCCCTCCCACAAGGCATGGAATGGGAGATCGGGGAGATTTTTATTTCAAGCAGCAGCTTGCCTGGTCAATTCGGCGAGGCTCATGAACATGGAGTTGCTGCTGGAGGCAGCAGCTCGAATGGACAAAGAGCTGCAAGCTCAGGTGGCCAAGGAATTGGCTGGGAAGATCAAAGCACAAGAGGTGGGTCTCATCGACAAGACATCAATACAGGAGGTGTATGTGGTGTGTCCTCACGGCAGCAGGAAGCTGACTTTGATGACCAGATTGGTCAAGGGATTGGTGATAGCTCAGTTGAAGGCCCAGGTACCAAGTCGGTGCTCGAAGCTATCCACGAGCATGCAACGGTCGAAGGGATCAGTGCCTTCGCAGAAGGGAGAGGCGGTGTAGCCTCAGCTAAGATGTATGCGTGGAAAAGGGCAGACTTGGTCCAAGAGAAAGGAGCGAGAGGCTCAGGTAATGGCAAAGCCCAGGTGGTCGTGGGAATAGGTGCTACAGCCGAGGTGGTCGTAGGAGTAGGTGCTCCAACCAAGGCGATCGTGCAAGGAAGGACAAGCTCAGTCCAGTTGCGAGGCGCGGTAAGTGTTGGTTTGTGCATGGCTCGGGATGGAGCAAGTGCAGGCAGTAGGGCGGTATCATCCCAGGAAGGAACGGCGCACGAGAGTACATGTAAAAGAGGAAGACTTAGAAGTTCAAATGTGTGAGAAGATTGGCGTGATCAAGGTGAAGAAACAATATTAAGGGGGTGATTGTTAGAGTTAATCTTGTTTCAGTATTAACATTGTAGCATTCCGAGTGAAGCATCAGAGTGCATCGAAGTCGAACATCAGAGCAATTCGAATCGTTATCAGAAAGTGATCCAACCCGAGTAATCGTAGCAATAATTGTGTCTATATAAGGGGCATATGTAATCAGATTTTGTAAGAAGTTGAGTAGCAGAGAGAAGAAATAAAAAGATCAAAAAGACGAGCGTGCTCCCGAAACAGAGATTGTGTTCTGTGTTGGCGTTTTGTTCTCGACGTCATTCTCACAACTCGTGAAGACAACCTGAGGCGCAGGGGCGCCGAAAGTACCAAGGTTGGGAGGACAGCACAAAGCAAAGACGTTGCTTTGAGCCTTCCACGGCTATAAAATAGACTGCTCTACGTGCTTTGCTACATCATGTGAAGAGGCTTCAAGCTGTTCGAAGACAGCACATAGGAGGTCCAAACAGGAACTAGGCACGGGCTGCCGTAGCTGCCCCGCAGATGTCGTATGACTACAGGCGTCGCCGTCTCGCCACTCCGCCCGAGCCACAAGACCACGTGGAGTCGCCGACGACCTCGCGCCGCACCACCTTGCGCCGCCGCGCCGCCGACCGCGCCGCGGCGCCAGTCGCTCGTCGGTGATGCATGCTTGGCGCCGGTCAAGACTATCGCACATCGCTTCTCCTCCTTGGCTTGGCTTGGTTACTGCTGTGGCTGCTGGCTCCCGGCCGTGTGCACTGCCGCATGCATTGCCCCCAGCGCACAGTGCATTGCGTCACGGCAACTCCCTCTCTCCACTTGCAAAACATTCAAACCAACTCGCATGCGAAACCTAAACATATGGATGAGATTCTGTAGCGATGACGAACACAATGGCATGATATGCGTAGACCGATTTTCATTTTTCGGAGGAAAATAGAAGGAGAGAAGTGTGAGAGATGAACTAGTATAAGAGTTTTGCTTGCCATAGTGACTAGAAGTGGCTTCCGCTGTGGTGCTGGAAAGAAAGTAAGATGGCGTGGGGAGGATTTTGGCTGGGAAGAAAAGGGCGGCAGAGATGGGTTCGGTCTGAGGAAGAAATGTGTTGCTGTGAGGAAAAATGGCAGGGGGTCTTTGGTTGTTGTTGGGAAAGAAAATGAAAGAGAGAGAGAAAGAGAGAGTGCGCTTCAGCTAGGACTAAAAAAACATAGGGTGGGAGGAAAGAAGTAGGGTGAATAGCATTATATTTCTCTCTCATTTTTCTAGCGTACTCAAATGGCCTTGCATGTACGATCGGATTGCCAAAATTAAATGCTTGCGCGACAACGAACGCAACGATATAACATGCGTCACACAATTTTTGGTTTTTGGTTGTGATTGCGAGGAGAGAAGTTGGAAAATAAACAGACATGCAGGTGAAACATCTGCAATCGGTTGAACCGAAAAAAAAAAGCGAAGATACTAATGCATGCATGACAGTATTATTTTTATGATACATGTGAAAACATAAAAATCAAAATAATTAATTTCTAATTACAGTTTTTTAAATAATTTGATTTAATATTAATTATTATTACTTCGTGTGAGAAGAATTGCAAAACATGCTTTGATTAATTTCTTAATTTATATTTAGAATAATTATGCTAAGTTTAAATGTTCCATTATCAACTTTTATTTCCATTTGTTTTATTTATCTATTAGGTTTGTATTTTAAATTCAAAATCAAAGTTGAACATGCAAATTAAATAGATAACCAAATAAGCTCCAAAAATTCTAAAAAATTCAAACAAACATATCAGAGAATATAGAATCCAACTAAAATATTCTAACAATTGAAACATATTTGCTTTGCAACAAAAAAAATAAAAATAAAATAAAAATATCACAAATACACATTAGATGTTTAACTAATTACATGTCCTTGACCGCCTCCTTGGACTGCATGTACGGCTCATCGATGTCCCACTGTCGGCCAAGTGTGTCGTTCGCGGGGCCAATGACCGAGCCGCCGATGTTGAGCCGGTACACGACCTGGTACACCGCCTGCGAGAGGCCGTCGGTCTCGCCCACTGGCGCGAGCCCCAAGGCCATGTCGGTGATGAGCTCGTCGGGGGCGTTGACCACCTCAATGGCGTTGATGAACGCCGCCAAGTTCTTGAGCGGGCAAAACCTGACGGCAAGGTGGTTCTCAGTGGCATTAACGAGGAACTCCTTCATGACCGGCTTGGGCTCGGCGATGAAGCTGTGGAGCAGGACGTTGGTGTCTGTGGACACAATGAAGGTGGCGGACACTAGGTTGAAGTCGGTGTTGTTGAGTGGGTAGAGGTAGAGGCGGACGAAGTGCCAGCTGGGCACGCTGAGCGGGAAGCTGTAGACGGCCTCGTCGTGGAAGATCCGCGCGGTGAGGTAGACCAGGGAAGGCACGTCGGCCTTGTCGACGGAGACCCAAACAGCGTCCTTGGCGGAGAGTAGGTGGTTGGACTGCGCGTCGGTCTTGTAAGCCTTGCAGTCGGTGGTGTTGACGGGGACCATGCAGCCAGCCGCAGTCGACAAGGAAGCTGTCCTTGGCGGTGAAGGTGGATAGCGTGGGCGGCGTCTCGGCGCTGTTGTATGTGACGGGCCTCCCCTGCCCTGCCAACGCTGCCATCAGCGCCAGCGGGATCGTCCCACGGCGCATCTTGGCCGTGCCTTTGATTTCTTCCCCTCTACAGCGCTACACCGTGCACAACGCCGTAGCTAGCTAGCAGCGGACAGACACCGAAATGTGTGTTTCCTTTGTCCTGACTCCTGCGTATTGAGGGAGCGTCGGAGCTACTACTGTCAGGCGCGCACGTTGCTAACTGATGGTTCAAATGGGAATCGCAACGCAGAGGATGCTAGCACAGTACCATGATATTAGGGCAATTGAACCGTTAGATTCGGCAAATGACGCTGAAAATGGTGGGACCAAATGATTGGGTACGTCCTCTCAAACAAAACATGCATGTGCTAGTTCGTGCGATTATTTTTGAACTATTTCTATGTTTTGGCTAATGCTTAGGAAACTGTGTAAACCTACATTTAGGGCTGGGAAAGGTGCACTAGATGAATTCCTAGATGAATTTTAATAACTACTTCGTTTTGGTGGAGAATTAGGGATTATATAAATCCATAATCCTTATGGATGATTCCGGAGTCACAGCATGTGTTACGTCCAGCTCTGCTCGGTCGACACTACCCAAATGACAAAGCAGAGCCGTCAATGACGTACATGTTACATGGCGCTGTGGGACGTGACATCGAACGGCTCCTAAGGCGGATGTCATCAAAGGACTCGATGACGCAAAGGCTTCTCAGACGAAGGTCGTCTTAACATTATTCACAAGCAACTGAAGCTTCGTCAGATTGTCACATTTGAAAGGAACCTCTGTGTATATTAACTATTGCCTAATTGTTGCCTTCTTTTCTTACTTTTGGTTGCTCCTACCGCTTAAAATTTGCGCAATATCAAAATTTGCTCATTCCATTTTTTCCCTCCTTGATGTGTATTTTGTTGGACCGTATTAGCGATTAGAGGGGATAAATAGGAGCTCACATTTTCTCTTTTGGAACTAGCCAGGTGACTCCGCGCATTTGCGCAGCCACATTTATTTCAAAATTTGTATAAATATCTCATAATATATTTACTTATCTTGTAGGCTATTTAGACTTTTAAGATACCCTAAACATTTGAAACAACAATATAAACTTGAGAGAAATTACAACCTGAGAAACGTAATATGAGTATATGCTTTGATGGAAGAAAATCGTTGAGCATAATAAGTCGTTGGAGTTCTTATAAACTAACTACTCTTCATCATGCATAGATCGTGTAGTTGCATGACCACATAATAGAGTTATTTTTTTTAATTGTATGCATGGACATGTACCTATATTTAATTTCAAGCAATACGCTGATTATGTGTGCAATAAATTATCTTATTAGTTTACATGGTATAATGTATTAGATTACACTACTCGCGCATACACTGATACACCACGAACGACCTACATTGAACTTATCTTCCCTCACACGTTGGTTACCCCACCAAACCATGTGACCTCAATCTCTTCTCGTCATCACAGTTTACTTTTACTTCAACCTCCAACGGTAAACCCAAAGTTTGATCGATCCCTCTCATCTGCTACTTCCTTCCAATGCAATACTTTACCACATAATCATCTTCTACTTCTCCCTAATTATTGCTTAATGCTTACCATTACGACATCAACGCGCATACACATACAATCGTTGCCGATCCCAGTTAGGGTTCACAATTTCGCCGAAATTTCATTCATTTCACCCCCCCATCCGAAAGGAAATGGTTTCATTCAAAAAAAAATTCGTTTTGTTTGAATTTTGAGGTTTAAAGAGAGTAAAAGAACTGAATAACCCACAAAGATGAAGACAGCCTAATGGTATGCCCTATCCCTCTTATCCTGATGGCATGGGTTCAAATCCCTAGCTCGCATCTTCTAGTTTTTTTTGTTTTTTTATAAATATTTAAATTTTAAAATTCAAATTTGATTAAACCATTTGGACGAAATTCATCCGAAATTATTGAAATTTCATTAATTTCGTCCATTTCACTGCCAAACGAAAAAATGCAAATCAAAATATTTTTCCCTGATCCCAGCTGGGGACACGTATCACGCTCTCTCCGGTGACCCCGAGTATATTCCCTACGGCTACGCCATCTCTCCTTTAAGCTTTTTACTCCTCTACCTTTGTATGACCTACTTCTATTCGTATATATATATGCATATACATACACATGCATGATGTTATACATGCTCGACATTCTCTTCTCTCATATCAGTCGCTCCTCTTCTTCGACGTTGTCCAACTCAACATTGTGGTTTCCTCACTAACCGTGACGACCTCCCATCACTACTACAAAATAGATTATAGAAAACGCCTCATTACAGATGGTTCTCTTGGAACCGTCTATGATATAGACCTATCACATACGGTTTCTAAATACAACCGTATGTGAGAATCGTCTGTGATATGTCATCACAGACGGTTTTTGTATGAAACCGTCTATGATCCACAGCACAGGAGGCAAAAAATTTTTGGCACTGACCTTATAAATAATAGCCGAGTCGAGGCGGGATGTACTGGGGAGGGTGTGGAACCTGCGGGACGCTGATGTGCTACTGGACTTCGTCTTTGTCGACGTGCTCCGGTCCAAGTTTGCCACCGCAGGCCTGAACGACAAGGACCTTGTCCTTCTCAGCTGTAAGCAAATAAACTTCTTCTTCCTCGATGACTCTATCGATCATGGTAGCTAACATATGGGTGCACGTACGTAAATGGTAAATGGGTGCAGCAACTCGCATCCACAATGGCTTCGCCGTTATCACCTCCGAGTCGTGCTCTACAACGACACCTCCACCGTCGACGTCGTTGACTCCTACTCGGGCCTACTCAATACCCTCTTCGCCGATGCCATGGTCAAGATGGGTAGCATCGGGGTATTCACAGGCCGCAAGGGGGAGGTCAGGAAGGTTTTTGTATGCGAGTGATGTCTTTTTCATATATTTTTAAGAGTCTCTGAAGATAGAAAGCTCACATAAACTGTGATGGTACCAACTATGAAACATTCAAAATTTGATTTTTTTTTTTTGCAATAGAAAAAACTATCACATATGGTTTTGAACAAGAATCGTGTGTGATAATTACTATCACAGACGGTTCTTGTTTAGATCCATCTGTGAAAATAGACTATCACATACGGTTCTTGTTGAACCGTCTGTGATACATTTTTCACAGACGGTTTGACCGTCTATTATCACAGACACATAAATCCAGATGGTTCAAAAAACCATATGTGATGACGGTTTAGAACCGTCTGTGATGAGGTTTTGTGTAGTAGTGCATCTTCACTAATGTCGGCATATCTGGTTTAGTCGTTGTCTAACAATATCAAGAATCTTTTCACCATCACCGGCGACAACTAGTTCCTCACTAGTGATGGCATGCTCCTAGCTACCCGATGGCCTCATATCGTCCATAACTCGTTTTCAATGCAAATCTTCATCTCCTCTCTGCCAAGGCTTCCCTATCATCAAGCTTCCTTGACGACTAACTTCTTCAACAACGCCGATACTCATCACTTGCCATCGCGGCAATTGGCTCCTTCAACAATGAACTTTCTCTTTAATGGCTCCATCGAGCAGCACAATATTATCCCCATCTCCACCGTCGCCGCCTCAACACTTCACTTCCCCGTAGATCAATGTCTTCTTGCATGACATATTGATGCCATTGCACCCTTTCGGGAACTCCTCCGACAACATTCGTATTATCCTCGTTATAACTTGTATTTTTTATATCAAAATTTTAGTTATTTTTTATTTTTATTCCATAGGAAACAACAATAGAAACACGTGCCCATGAGAGCGACCGTGGTGACTTCTTATGTGTCTCCTACAACATCCGTGTCACTCTCGTTATAACTTTTATTTTTATTCAACATTCTAGTTATTTTTATTAGATTTTCTATGTAAATTAAATTGCTAAATTTATTTAATTTATTCAGAATGTTAGTTATTTGGGGATTTTATTTAGGAAAACGTATGCAAATCAAATTGTAAATTTTCTTTCATTTTTTTATTCTGAATTTTAGTTTTTTTTCTTGGAATTCGTATTTGAATCAAATTGCTATTTTTTTATTCTAAATTACAGTTATTTATGGATTTTACTTTGGAACTCATATTGACACCAAATAGCTAATTTATTTCATTTTATTTGGAATTTCAATTATTTTTTATTTGTATTTCGTGTATAAATCTAATTCTCAATTATTGTTTAATTTTTATTATGAATTATCATTATTGGAATTAATATCAAAATCAAGTTGCTAATTTTATTTTATTTTTATTCTGAATTTCAATTAATTTTTGGTTTGATTTCATACCCTAATCTAATTTCAATTTTACTGTTTTTTCATAATTATAATTATTTAGGGATTTTACTTAGAAATTCGTATGAAAAATAAATTGCAATTTTTATTTTTATTTTTATTCTGAATTTCTACTTTATTGTACCTGATATGGGCTCTTTTACTTATGAAGTAAAAGAAATTCTTATGGAAATAAAATTGCTTATTTTTATTTTTTTACTCCGAATTTCAATTTTATTTCACTTGAAATAAAATCTTTCTCTTAATCTAGATCGTTATAAACTGGACCCACCGCGATCGACTTTGTAGATTTTTCTCTTTTTTTCACCGATTAACATGGGAATATCTAACCCTCGAGAGTGAACATGATGGATTCTTTTGACTTTGCTATAATAAGATAATAGATTTTACTGAATTCTTACTCCAATTTCTATCAGAAGCTACGAAGATCAAGGTCTCAAAATCACAGTGGAATAATTGAGCTGAAATCAAGAAAATCAAACTTCAACCTCCTCGGTCGATCAAACCGTTAGGTAAAGGGCGGTTTGACCACTCTCCTAGGCTGATTGCATAATTATCACGATTTTGGATCCACAAAAAGACTTAACATTTGATCTACAAGTCCGAATCACTTGGGATTTCAAACACAACTCAACAAGAATGTCAGGAACTATTCCATTCAAAGATCTAGATGATAATAGACAAGGTTCTATGAATTTCTTGATTGGATGCAAGATGGCTCAAAACCGGGTGAAAAGCTAAACTTGATCCAAAGACTTGCTCGTTGATGAAAGATGGTCAAGCTGATCTTATATCAAGTTCTACAAGTCCTAACAAGCTAGATCACAGCAAAATACTAAAGCAAAACTCCTATAACACGAGAACCCACAGTCACAAAAAAGAGAGCAAGAACAAGAGATAACTCATATTTGCACGAAGTTGATTGAATTGACACACATGCACCACGTGCACTCCACCATGGAGGATAAAAGCTCACTGATGAGCACCCAATCCTAAAAATTTTCTCTTGAAACATCTCTCAAATACTAGTCTCCTTTATTCTCTCCAATTTCACTAAAATATCAAATTAGGGTTTCTAAGCTTGGTTGGTGTGCAAATCATGCACCATCTTTTATATAGTGTAGGCTAGATCTTGAGAGAAACCTTAACAGACACCTGTTAAGCTGACACACAAATGGGTCTCACACCCACGTACGCTTCTCAAAGCGAAAGATGATCTAGCACTCCCGAATTCATCTCTTTGTGATCTTGTCCTCCTCAAGACCAGACTTAAACTGCTTCTCCTTTGCACTGTCATGCGCCGCGGTTTCACCAAAGACATCAATATGGTATTTTAGTGAAGATACTAAAATACCCCTTCTCGATCCTTCCATCATTGACCGAGTACAAACTTATGAAATAATCTCATGCTTCGCCACAAATAGGTTCACCGGTGGCTTTCCTCATGCCGGCATGTCTCTCTCATTTGGCTTCTAAAGAGATACATGTAGGCTACGCTAGCTGATAATTCAAAAATTCTACCACGAAAATCAGGATGCCAAGCAAGCAAGAGATCATAAATCGTTACCACCAGACGTGCAGTACAACGGAAGAAGAGTTGGAGCAGTCGAATCCAACGTAGAGCGCGTCGATGAAGTGGTCGTAGTCGATTATCGAGCATCCTCATCGTCGATCGTCTCCTCCAGCAACCAATCGCGTCCCTTGCGAAGTCGTGGATCGTCCTTTAGCGCAACAGCAACCGCAGTAGCGTCTCTACAGTATCCACACGTCCAGAGATAGAACACCGTACGCCGATGTACTAGCACCAACTTGCACGGTAGGGTTATCAAGAAGGTGGCAGCTAGGGTTTTGGTGGAGCAATTCACGTCACGTGTGTCTCGTGTGTCCCAACAACCTCATGCATCTTTTTATATAGTGCTCATGACGAATCCTATCTGAGCACGTTTATTCTAATCCGTTAAGCGTGTGACCCGGTAGGTTTATGCGTAATCGGTTGTGACTAGGAAACCCTTACCGGCCAAGAGTCGTTAGCGGTTCCTAGCAGGACATAACGATTCCCGAATACACATAAATTATATTGGACGAACCTTAATGCAATATGATCTATGACCAGGTCCTTATCACTTATGACTAGGTCATATCACTATACGACCAGTTCATATTTAGTCATGACTAGTTTGTAACTCATTACGACCAGTTTACGATCATTTAGTGATTATGTTCGACCAGTCTACGACCAGCTCGTATATATCTTCATAAGACTAATTTGTATCTGTTCGAATTGAATAACCTGCTCGTGTATTGTCCCTTTGCCACAGTATATTTGGTTGAACTCCATATGACATAATTTGTCATCCATGAACTGTTCAATACTTTCTCGATCAAGTGATGGATAACTTCATGTAGTCGACTCTTTGACCACTACTGGCATGGCCATGCACTTTCTTTATCTTACCACATCGAGGGCCGAGAGATATCTCTCCTGTTATGTTAGGAGGGACAAATCTCATATCTGACCAGCCACATTCCTCTGCATGTTTCATAGCATACCCGAAAGCTAACTTTATAACTACCAAGTTACGGAGTAGCGTTTGGTAACCTCTTGTTGGAAATATGCCCTAGAGGCAATCATAAAGATGATTGTATTTCCTTATGTTCATAATATTGGATAATATGTTATCTTGTTTCTTGAATGAATCATCAGTTATAGATCAATGAGTATGTGACTTGTTGGTGAAACTCATTAACTTATATGATATCATTCTAAATGTATCCCTGGTCGAATGTCACTGGTCGGAACAACTGTGACTCTACGACCAGCACATGTATTGATTGATGGCCATATTTCACCAGTCATAGATATAGAGATATTGAATCAGTAATGTGAGCACATGTTAGAGAACATGTGTGGATATCATGGGGATATGCTCCAGATCTTAAGATGATGTGACAATTGGCAATGGCATTTATGGTTTATCGTTTCACAGGGTTTTTGACAAAGTTCAGGCATTCTGGACAGGGATGGTCCGACCAGCCATAGCATGGCGGTCCGATCGGTCCCAAATCGGTCGGACCGGCCATGTGCGGCGGTCGAACCGGCGGTAACCAAGAATGGTCAGAACAAGCTGGGCCAAAAATAGAGTATGTAGGCAAGTGAGGGGATCCCAATGCACTTGGTCTCATAATTTTTGGAGTCTCCAAGCAAAAGTTCTATTCGTTTGAAATTTCCAGAAGGTTTCGGAATTTCAGGGCTTGAATTTTGGTTAAGTCTCATCGCGGTCCGACCGCCTTGAGGTGGCGGTCAGACCTAGGGATGGCAATTGTGCCCGACACCGCTGCGACGCGCGAATACCCTAATGGAGGCGGGTATGGGCGTCTTTCTTTGCCCACGGGTATGAAAACGGGCACAATTCCTTACCCATTGGGTAAACGGGTATGGGCATGAGTAAGCTCCACCCGTACCCGCTTCGCCCGATTACCCGTAATCTACCCACATGTGTAAGAAACTATGTCAATTTGTATTTGTATTTTATTTGTTAAACTTGATTAGTTGTCTTGTCGAACATGATATGCGAATTGTGATGAACTTTATTAGTTGTTGAATGTGTGATGCACCATTGATGTGTGAATTATGATGAACTTGATGTATGCATTGCTCGTGGGTAACGAGCATGTACGCGGGCGATAGGTACCCACGGGCGGCGATGCATTATTCGCGGTAACGGTATGCCGCGACGCGACGGTATGGGCGAGGTTTTTCGCCCGTCATCCTTCGCGGGTATACCCGTGGGGGGAATTCGGGGTCGCGGGTACGGGTATGGGCGAGCACTACCCGTACCCGCCGCGCCCGATTGCCATCCCTAGTCGATCCGTGGTGGCGGCCGACCGCCCCGAGGCTGGCTCGACCGGTTTTGACTTGTTCATCGGCCAACTTCGTGGCGATGTTGATTTGTTAGGTCAAAGTCATGGCTATCAGTGCATATGTATTACATGATGTATGTTTTGACTAACATGGGTCAGGTTGTGAAGAACTTGTTCCTGAATTCGTGTTTGCTTGTCTATGGTTGTGCAGCTTGCTTGGTGGTCAACGACGGTCAACGGCGGGGAGGATCGGGACTAGACTTGGAGAGTTGAGGTCCAGAACGATCGACGATGCCGGGTGAGGTCAATGACTCAAGCGTGACGCAAGATGGACAAGGGTGACCTATTAGCAAATCTGAGGCGCAAGATGGCGCTAGGTGAAGCTGTTTAGGTCAAAAGGTTAAAGACGGCGATTTGCGAAGCGTGCGTGTGTGACCCGTTTGTTAGTGGGCCTTAACGGGAGCCCAATAGAGTCAAACCCTAGGAGTTCTAGGCCTCCACTATAAATAGGAGGAGGTGGTGGCTGCACCACCTAGCTCTTTCTCTCTCGCCTCTTTTATGATTCAAAACCCTAATTGGCTTAGGGGGGTTTGAGGTGGAGGCTAGTGCTCTTGATAGTTTGATGTGATTTTCGTGATCTTGTATTAACCACTGTTCCTTGATGGAGTGGGTGTAATCCAGCATCAATCACGAATTTAATCTACGCAAGGTTTGCTTGAGATAAGTCTCTTTTCGTTCTTGCTTTCAATTTCGTGATTTTAGGGCTTTCTTTAATCTGAGAGTTTTTGATTGATTCTTTCACGTGAATTAGCTTGCTGTGATATGTGTGAACCTATCTAGGATCATCTTGATCATCAATCACTCACGAACAAGCATTAGGATCTAGTTTTCGTTCTTGCCCGGTTTTAGACCCTCTGTTACTCAATTGATAACTGTTCAGGATCTATCCAAGAATTATCATAATATTCGATTGGAATAGGTTCTCAATAGCATAGAGAAGGTGTGTGCAAAGTTTCGTGAAGTTTGGAGTTGAGAATCAAAAGTTAGACCTAATTGCAACTTCGTCATCGGGCTGTTTTTACTGTTTCAGATCTGTTCTCGAGTCTGCCGGTCAGACCTCCCCTCACCACCGGTCCGATCGATTTGGCAGCGGTCCGACCGCCAGGAAATCGGTCTGACCGCTCCAGGCCAGAGGTCAGACCGCCAGTACATTGTATTGCTTTGATCTTTGATGTTTTTGTCATATTGCTTAGGGGATTAAATTGAATTCAATACTAGTCTTCCACTGTACTGGTATATTGATCTTCATAGCTTCCTCATAGCTATTGGAGTGAAATTGTGTTGAATTCATAATTTGTGAAAAAGTGAGCGTGCTCCTATTCAACCCCCCCTCTAGTCGTCTTTTCGGTCCAACAACATGGAGCTGGATAGACCCATCATTGAGACACTATTGAGATTGTTATGAATCTATGTGTCATTAGTTGGTCTCAAGTAATGATGATGTATAATCCTTAGACCTGAGAACAGCATGGTTCCCTACATGTGTAATAACACTCTTAGCGGTTACCAAACGCTACTCCGTAACTGGGTAGTTATAAAGGTAACTTTCGGGTATACTATGAAACATGCGGAGGGATGTGACTGGTCGAGATGGGATTTGCCCCTCCTTGCATAACAGGAGAGATGTCTCTGGGCCCCTTGTGGTGATCGGATAAAGAAAGAGCATGGTCATGCCACTAGTAGTCGAAGTGTCGACCACATGAAGTTATCCGACACTCGATCGAGAAAGTATTGAACAGTCCATGGATGACACCATATCTCACCTGGAGTTCAACTAGACATCGTGAGGCAAAGGGAGAATGCATGAGTAGGTCACTTAGTTCGATCGCCACTGGATCGGTCGTATGGAGATGCGATCCGTCGTAGATCGGTCAAACGTAATCATGCATCGTCGATAGAGATACGAATCGATCGAAAGTGATGAGGACCTGATCATAGATCATATTACGTTAAGGTTCGTCCGATATATTCTTTGTGTACTTGGGAATCGTTACGTGCTGCTAGGTGCCGCTGACGACTAGCGGTCGGAAAAGAGTTTCCGAGTCACAACCAATCGCACAAGAACCTGTAGGGTCGCACACTTAAGGAGCTGGGGATTTGATTTGGATGGTGATCCGAATTCGTATAGGATATAATTTCCTAATGGGCCTCGAGTAAGAGATCCATCATGGATGCCTATATAAAGAGAGGCGGTGGCATAGGGTGAAGCACGGTTTTTGAAGAATTCCCGAAACCCTAATAGCCATGCCATCCTCAACCACGTTGCCAGTGCTAGCACACCAGCGCGTGGTGTTCCTACCCTGTATGTGTGGATACCTGAGGTGCTATGGCATCAAGACTAGGACGATCCGCAACTCGTGACGGTCACCGGAGCAGGAGGAGAAGTTGTGAGGCGAGTTCGACTACTCAGAGGAGCAGACGCGAAGCGAGTACGACTACTCGGAGGAGCAGTCGCGCAGCGAGTACGACTACGACCGCATCTATTCGCTACATCGACTCTACTTCCGCTCGAGCCCTAGCGCCTAGCGGTAATCTCGTGATCTATTACTTGCGGAGGTTCCTTGGTTGTGCGGTAAATTTTTGTTTTGTGCTATCGTAGCGCTTACCCGTAACCTTTCACCTCTAAGTACGCTATTACATATGTAGGAAACCATGTTGATCTCATATCTAAGGATTATACATCATCGTTGCTTGATACCAACTGATGACACATAAAATCATATCAATCTCAATAGTGTCTCAAGGCGGGTCAATCCAATACCATGTTCTCTAACATGTGTTCACATTATTGATTCGATATCCATATATCCATGACTAGTGAAACATGGTCATCAATCAATACATGTGTTGGTCGATAGAGTCATTAGTGTTCCGACCAGTGACATGCGACCAAGGATACATTTAGAATGACATCATATAAATTAAAGAGCTTCACCAATAAATCACGTACTTGTTAATCTTTATCAATGATGATTCATTCAAGGAATAGAATAACATTTATGCTATAACTAATAAATATAGATGTGGTATAATCATCTCTATAATTGCCTCTAGGGCATATCACTAATAGCTCCTACCGGACTATGGACAATATTTTAATTCCAGATTTGATTATAAGGCAAAGATCACAAATAACTAGAGATACATAAAATGATACTAACAGCAGGGAACTCATTGCACTTCTAAATATACACAAAAAGGACTACAACATAATAGAATGGTCTTACGACCAACATACAGTTGGATTCGATGAAGAACAGGAAACAGCGCAGTCTCGAAGCAGTGCAGGTCGTAGATGATGCAACACAGTGAACGGTCGTGCAGATGCGCTGCCCAGAAACCTTATTATCGCCCCTTGGAGGTGTACTCTACGACAATAGTTCAGAGATATCCGCTCACCCTCCTTCCCAGTGCACGCCGAGGAAAAGGGACGGCTTGGTTCTCCAGCACAAGAGAACAGAGAGGAAGTAGGAAGAAAAAGGATGTTGAATCGTCTATTTTCATCTGGACGTCTCCAGATCCTATTTATGGTCGAGACAATTACTCTCTAGTAACTGTCAACTTAAACCACTGGTAACTGCTAATTCAAAACCAATTAATGGTTATTAAGCAGTGTTTATTGATCCTGATTGTACACTAGTCTACAGCTTCGACAATGTATTATGACCACGTTGGTCTAAGGATTCGACCACTATTTTTCGATCACATTGGTCTATGCCTTCGACCATAATACTACGACCACAGTGGTTTATGTCTTCGACCACGCTGGTCTAAAGCTTCGACCACAATACTACGGCCACAGTGGTTTATGTCTTCGACCACGCTGGTCTAAAGCTTCAACCACACTGGTCTATGTCTTCGACCACACTGTCTTGGAGTGATCCGAAGAAATCTCCAAGGGAGGTCCAAAGGGACCACAGTGTTCCGACCATACTCTCTTGGAGTGATCTAAAGAAATCTCCAAGGAGGGTCCAAGAGGATCTCCCGAAGAGGTCCAAGGGTGGTATAAGGAAAACTCTTACCGATCATACGGGACACTTATTTCGACTATAGTATTCTGACCACACTAGTCTTATGGATCACTTGTTTCGACCATAGTGTTCTGACCACACTGGTCTTATGGACCACTTATTTGAGAGAGAAATGCATGGTTAGTAACAGAAACTAAACCACGCATGCTTTGGAATTTTAGGAATGGATGAGCATTTTATAAATAAGGGTTCAATTCTAACAAAAACATGCATTAATGCTATGACTTTTGGCCAATGCACAAAATTCAGCATAGCTCACTGTGCCTGAACCGCCATGGCCAGTCAGACCGCCGCCACTAGGCCGGTCTGACCGCGCTCCCTGGTAATAAGGGCCGATATCACCGCCGTCGGTATGACTGCCAAGCAGCAGTCGGTTAGGCTGCTTCCTAAAACAAGAAAACACTATTCTTTGGACTTTTAAGTTAAACTCTATCTAATTTCGCGTTCAGATTCTATTTTCAATGCACCTAGTACAAACGCGTCCCTAAACACTCCCACACAAATATTTTATGTCAAATTCCACAAAGTTGCACCTCTGCCACCCGACTAGTCTAACTGGTCGACCATGGCCGATCGATCGCCCCCTCATAACCAGACCGCATGTCACCTGATAACAGACCAATAATTTGAAAAACTGAGAGTCAAACTCCTAGACAACGAGGCTAATTGTTCATCACCTAGACTAGAACCAAATCACATGGCCTCTACATATTCGTTTTTATCGCTCAATCCACTTTTTCGTCAAGTCAACGGTTTCATCGTGAGGATTTTTTTGGACAGACGGTATGATGCATGCTAATTCGCCTCTGCGTCTGCCATTTTCTTGCCTTCCTCTGAGATTGTATCTTAATGAGGTGTTTTACTTGCGTACTGCATATATTCAGGCACTGAAGTTCCATGGGTGAAATTTTGTCATGTTCAGTGTCAGCGAATGCAACAGCAGATTTACAATGACAAACTCATCGATGTGAGGAACAGGTGCAAGCTCTGCAGCTGTCTGATGCGACCACGCGGGAGCAATTCAGCAGAAAACTGAAGGGAGAAAAAACTGCAAACATGGCAGCTACATAGTGTTAATTATACACACTTACAAATCGGAAGATATATAACTATATATAAGAACAGAAAAACAAAAGCAGAAACCAAAATACAAAACGAAACACGTAATATATATTAGCTTCTAATTAAGGATCGACTACGATCAGTTCGTCCATGCACCTTCTTGATTAGCATCCGACCGTGAACCACCTCCTGCCGGCCCTATTGCGCTCCGCCTTCCTCTTCTCATTCTGGCACGCACATTTTGCTTCCTTCAGGTTCTTCACCTACAAAAAATGTTCACGAAATCAGATTTACATGCAATGAAATGTCCAATTGATGGTTTGCTATTTTGTAAGTTGCCTGAATTTTTGTCAACTTTAAGTCCATTTTCTTTACCTTTGGACTATAGTTGAGGTGCGCGAGCGTGATCTTGTTGTATATTGATTCAGTGGTTCAAATATACGGAGCAAAATGTGATTTGTAGTCGAGAGCAGTTGCATGCTTTCAAATTAGTGTCTTTGCAGCGGTGGAACTCACCTTTGATTGGTTGGGCTTGTTGCGATGGAGCTCGCGCGCGCACCTCACGGCGCTCCAGCTCCCGGCCGCCGCGTCCGGCTTGTCGGCCGCGCACACCGCGGGTGGCTCCTTGCACGGCTCCAGCAGCGCCGACTCGGACCAGGCGCAGTCCTCGGCCTGCCGCGGCGGCGCCACGGACGAGGTCGCGACGGCCTTGCCGCCGCCGTCCAGCTCGCAGCTGAGCTGCCTGATGCGGGACTCTAGCAGGTTGAGGCGGTCCATGAGGGTGCCCTTGAGGTGGACGTGCCGGAGCGCCGAGGGCAGGGACTTGGTGTGGTGGTGCCGCGCCGGCGCGCGGCGGACGTCGGCGACAATGCAGCCGTCGTCGGCCTGCAACGCCGAGGCCCGCCGCTGCTCCTCCAGCTGCCGCAACTGCACGCACGCACGCAGAACAGATTAAATCGGTTCAAAACCGAGCGACATCGATCGCATGACAGCTGACAGTACTGTGATGACAATACGTACCCGTAGGTCCATCTGATCGAGCCTGCCGAGAAGGCTGTCGGGCGGCGGTGGCGGCGTGGGGAGGCCGTAGCCGCTGATGAGGACGCGGCGCTCCGAGTCCACCAGCACCTCGGCCATTAGCTGCTAGCTAGTTTAGGTGTTCGAGCGCAACTGCTGCGAGGATGCCGCTGCATGTGTCAGTCAGTTATAAGGACAGTGAGCAACTGAACCCAGCATGGTAGGAGCCAAGATCGGGTCGCGGACTTGGCCGAGTCTTCTTGGTTCGACTCCGATCTGCACACTCTTCCTGCCTGCATGATCCGTGGATCAATCACAGCCTGGAGTTGGAGACTGTCTCTCACCTTGGGCTTTCCTGGCAGCTGATTGCTTGCATTGCGTTGCAGTTGCACCCCCGGAGCCCAGAACAGGCAGCGTGCTGGATCGATCGATTTAAAGTACGGTGAGCAAAAATGTGAAGCCTGTCTGCCACTTTCTCTCTCTCTCTCTCTCTCTCTCTCAATACAATGTGAGGGTAAGAAGAGAAATATCCTTTCTTTCTTGACCCTATATATACAGAGCCCCAATGTCATGTAAGAAGGGTGCTCCCCCCTCATTCTCATCCATCGTATTCTCGGCTCATCTCCCTTCGGTCCCCTTACGACAAAAAGATACTCTATATCTAGTGTCTAATTTTGTTGCTACGTCCTATCCTCGAGCTAACCTTACCTGGGCTGGTCGATCGGATGTGCAAAGATGACTTCATGATCGATTTTCCTTCCCATTAACACAAGACCAGCATGATCTCTTCTCTTTGAAGCAAGAGCATGATTGGACCCTATCAAAAGTCAGAATACAGATTTATCGGCCCGGACTCCAGAGCCATCTCCAGTTTCAAAAGCAACTTCTGTGGTGGATCATCACACTGCAGCGCCTGCGTGGTGAGAGGTGTCGACAGATCATAGCCATGCCTATTGTTTTGGGATCCACCGGAAAGTTCACAAGTGCACTTTAGAATTCAGATCGACCCGTGACTGTGTCCTGCATTCCTACATGTAACTGGTAATTCAACCGGCAAACATCAGTTTTCCTGTCACCGAGACTCACATTTTAACATCTTTTAGTTGCTTATTCTACGAGCTTATTATGCACTTCTCTTCTTGCAGCCGTTTTGCGTTGCTTATTTCTCAAAACTACCGCGAAAACGCTTCCACCAAACGAGATTATCGTAATCCACTGTACCCCTAACGGAGGCTAAGTTCCATTGAATCTTGGATATCTTGGCTTGGGAGCTTTAGGGTCTGCCCAAGTTTACCACGCCTAAGTTTAGACATGTCACAGCTCTTTCGGTAGACGTTTAGTTTTTTACTAGGCTTAGGCTGACACAATTCCTTAGGAGAATGAACAAGAAGTTAAGCATGGAAGAGGAGCCGAAAGTATCATCTTTTTTAAGGAGCGATCATTGTGATCTTTCGTGTGTTGATCACTTTGATCACTGTTACTACCTCCGTCAAGGTGGAGCGACGCCACCCGCCCCTCGACGCCGCCCCTCGGTCACCCCTCGTTATCGCACCATCGCGGATCATACTCCATGAAAGACAATGTGTTACTGCACCACTATCGGAGTGTTATTGCACAAAAAGACGAAGTGTTACTACACTATCACCAGAGTGTTACTACACTTTTACTGTACGGTGAAAGATCAGGCAACTCTTGCGCATCAACATCAACAGGAGGTTGATCCGCGTCAATTTTTCTTACAAAAGAAACTCATCATTTGCATAATGTAAACACAATTTGCTTTTAACTATATTTTTACCTGATTTTTATTATACCCAGATGGACATAGCTTGGGGTGAAGGGGTGTAACATCCTGTTTTTGCAATTGAATTAAAAAAAATAAAATCAAAACTTGGATTTCAAATTCAAAATCAAGTTTTTGCTTTTGATTCAACTTTTCAAAAATCAAAACCCTAACCTCATTGGACCACCCGCCCATTCCTCCGCTGCTGCCGCGTTTCACGCGCATCGCGCGCCCGGCCGCTCCGCGGCGGCTCTTTATCAGCCACTACTGCTTGTCGCCTGCGCACAGACGCCGACATCGCCCACCCCCCGCCGCCGCGCGCTTGCCCCCAGCCTCGCCACACGACGCGCCGGACTTCGCTCCTCCCTCGCCTCGCCGTCCGCTTTACCTCCTCGCTCGGCTATTTAAGCCGCGCCCGCCTCCTCCTCTTTTTTCCTCCTCCGCTGTTGTCGTTCTTGAACCGCCCCGCGCCTCCTGCCCGCTCGGCCTCGGGCCTCCTCCGCCGCCTCGTCAATGGATCTCCTCCGGCCCTTTGCGCCTTCTTCTTTCGCTTATGGACTCCGCTCCACCTGCCTCTCTCCTGCCGCCGCCGCCGCCGAGGCGCCGCCCTTCCTCTCGCGCCGCCTCCTTCTTCTCTCGTCGGCGGAGATTTGTCTGAGCATGATTTTCGCCACGCTGGCGCCGATTTTCGCCCCACTCGTTAATTGAAAAATCGACTTCCACGAGCACAAAAAGCTTCCAAAATTCATATCTTTTTCTATATAACTCCAAAAATTGTGAAACCAATTTCTAAAATTTTCTAAAATCTGGATCTTGCTAATGGTACTGGTCTTGTTCATTTTGGAGTTCATTATTTATGAGTTTGGTATTTATTTGCTCTCTCTGCTATTGTGTCTTTTTCCGGTACTTTCGACTGATTAGGATTCGACGACGCAGGTTCGACGACGCGGGAGACCTCAACTTCGACCAAGCTCAAGAATACCAAGACCCCACTGCCTTTAACCAAGGTAAGTTAATACTTTAATCATTTTGCGCCTACATTTTATGCAAACTATGTTTATTTAAAATATCAAAGTTGCATGATTTACTTCTGTAATCAAATGTATGTGAAAGCTTAAGGTAGTTAAACACCCATTTGATGATTAATTAATTATTATCCATCTTTTGATAATCAAATCTAGTATTATTTGTCACCCTAGTAAATATGTGGTAAATACTAGCCTAGGTTGTACTTAAGCGACATGCTAGTCTTGCTTAAGTACCGGGATAATAAATGTCCCAATCATCATCCTTTAAACATGAAAAATGGTTTTAGGTAGTCATTGGATGTAGATGACTGATGTGTTGCGTTAATTGGTTTTCCTTCCCAAAACCCTAAAACAACTTGCTAGTACCACATCTGAACGAATGGAAAGAGTGGTGGGTGCGGACGTAGCACGAGAATGATTGGTATATGGTATGAACCATCTAGATGAATTAATGACTTAATCTTGTCAGGACCTCCTGTGTAAAACAAGTACAACCGCAAGTCTGCAAAGTGCAACTTGGCTTAGTAAAATTATTGAACCCTGAATGTCATCCCACAACTAGTGTTTAGAAGTGTGCAAGCGGCAAGACGTATGCTAGCTTGAATGGGACACCAAAAATGGTGAAGTTATCAGCTGCGCTAGTCGTTATGGCCGGGGCCAGCTGCGCTAGTCGTTGTGGTAAGCATCCCGCACAACTTATGGAATTGGTCATAGGGGTGAGATGACGGAAGGGGCAAGGTAGTTTGAAACGTTACTGTGACGATCGCTCAACTACATGACCAAGGAATCATGTGGGGTAACGAGTATGATTATCTCTTGTGGGTACAAGTGTACAACCTCTGCAGAGTCTAAACTATTTAAACAGCCGCGCCTTACGGTCAAAGGCGGACATGAGAACTTAACCTGAGTTAATTCTATTTCAAAAACCTTGGTGGGTGGATTAAAAATATGGTAGGCTCATCTAGCCCTTGTTTTGGATTTTTCTTAGGTAGCCTTACCCAGTGTTGATAATCGGTGGAAGTAACCGCTATCAAAATTTAGCATGAGGTGGAGGTAACCTCTACTGTTATTTAATATTGCACTTATTCTCTTTAATAAAAATACAATTTGTTTAAAATGCTAAGTCATAGTACTTTGTAATTATGATAATTGAAAATGTTGCTTTAGCAAATAAAAGAACATAAGCCATCCTTGTTAAGCCTTGCATGTATACTTTTGCATACTGTGTGTTGGCTCGCGAGCACGGTAGTTGTGCTCATCCTCGCTCTTTCCCCAAACCGTCAGAAGTAGGAAATATTGGAGATTACGACTACTACGAGGAACCTGATGTCTGAAGACCCAAGAGTTATTAAAGCTTAGTTTAGTCCTTAGTTGTTGTAGTCTCGCCCCAGTCTAGCTGACTCCGCTGGTACTTATGTGCATCCTATATTATCTGAGTTTTCGGGTAATATCAGATGTACACATGTTTCCCCAGTCGCTTGCCTGTGGAGAGATGTGTCCTCACCCTTTTTGCTTCCGTTGTCGCTTCCGCTACTTTTGTGATGTAATCATTTGGCCTGTTCGGTCCTTATTGTAAAATTTGACCTGATGCGGTCTATGTAAACTCTGATGTGTTAAATTAATGAATGGTATGGTTTTAAGCCATGTATAAAATAATTCAGCGATGTATCTGTGAGTGCTATCTACTGATCTAGGGAATAACACAGTGTATTCGCAGAGGATTCGGATTAGAAAATCCGGATCCGACAACCTTCTCCCTCGGATCCGGCCAGCCACACCGCCGGAGATCTTCACCACCCGCCGCACCCCCCTACATCTTTCACGCACCCCGTCGCCATGGTCTCGGTCACCGCCGCTGGTCCCTACACCCCGTTTCCACCTCGGCCTCCATCCCTCCACTGGTCCTGGTCGCCGCCGTCCGTCCCACTGCTGATCTCAGTCGCCGTCATCTGTTCTAGGGGCTCGGATACTTCACAACTCAAAACAACCATTCACCCGACGAAAAGTCAAACTGACAAATGATCTCTTAGAAAAAGCTACAACCATCCACTACACTTGCTTTTCAGTTAGAAAAAAAGAACAGCTTATAATAAAAGCTCCAGCTCCCCCTCAAACTGACCACTCGTGCCTTCACTGGGACTTAATTCCATGAACCAGGACTTCCGTTTGTCCCCATGATCTCTGACTGGAATGCTACTAAGTCGCACTGCCTTAACCTTTACTTTTCACTACCACTTCAGACGAAAGAAAAGCAAGAGCTCGATGGAGAGAGAGAGAGAGAGACTTGTACAGTACAGGCCATCACATGATCACCGGTAGTAAACACACTGAACTGCAGGCGAACTAATGAGAAACAGAACACATGGTTGGACTCACTAAACCGATCCTGATCGATCTGCTTTATATTTAAGAGATGACTTAAAACTACCAGACGTACTAGTACCTGGCAATCGCACTAATTTTTTCGTTACTGCTTAATAATAATGATGATGCAAATGGCACTTGCAAGCGACTGTGCCAATGATTAATTAGTATGCTCCAAGCCTCCAACGATCGCATACCAACCAACTGCTACTAGCATCATGCATGATGATGAAGCTGCGAAAATTCTTTCGGGTTTACATACGTGTTAGATAGTGTCGTAGGGGCGACTCTATCGACCATAACACCCAGACGAAGCAATCGTTAAAACCCGGGTGATAGATCTCGGGGTGATGCCCCGCGAAGTTAGGAGCAGCAGGACCTCCGGGCTACCTCCGGAGTGGACCTGAAGCCCCCCAAAGGATCCCCGGAGCCCCGCAAGACCCGGAGCAGCAGGACCTCTGGGGTGGACCCGAAGCCCCCCAAAGGGCCATCGCAATCTTCGGAGCAGTAGGACCTCCGGGTGGACCCGAAGCCCCCCCCTCGAAGGGCCCTCGCGATCCCCAGAGCAGCAGGACCTCCGGGTCACCTCCAGGGTGGACCCGAAGCCCCCCGAAGGGTCCCCAGAGACCCCCGCGAGGCCCGGAGCAGCAGGACCTCCGGGCCACCTCTGGAGGGAACCCGAAGCCCTTACTAGCGATCCTGGACCGGAGGCACCAACAGGATGGACCAGGCCCAGGAGCACCCACTATGGACCAAGACCTAGGCGTAGGGGGGAATGTTCATGCAGCCCCTACGCGCATAGTATTATCATAGGGTTAGAAGGGTAATGTACAAGATTCTCTCACAAAGGACTATAAATAGGGGGTCACCCCCCCTCCTGTAAGTGGGGGAAAAAATCAACACGAACTCCCCGGAGTAGTAACAATTATCTCGTTCTTGTCACTGGCTAGTCCCCTCTCCTGAGGATCCCCGGAGCCCTTCTAGGCTTGTCCGGGGTCTCCTTTCTCTTACTGTATAGCTCGTTTTTTGTTATGACAGATAGTATAGGACAAACTCTCGCAATGATTTAAACTGACACTTCTGGTCAATTCAAACTTCTCCAATATCATTCAAGATCTCTCTAATTTCAATTAGTATATGATAGCATATATGTGAAATGGTGATGTTATTTTTGCTTGGCTTTTCTTCTCATGTCGACTAGGCATCCGACCTGTCTCGAGACACATTCGGATTCACTGCATGGCTGCATAGACGGCATGTTCAGATGCCCTCTTTCTCCATCCAAATGTGGAGAGATTTTAGCTAGGGTCTATGCCCTCACCCAAGAATTGAACTATTTATCATAAAATTCCCGTGAAATTTATATGTTTAAAACAAACCTTTAGGGAAAAAAAATCAAAGCCGCATAGACATAGAGCTACATGCACTATCTACACCGTCCAAAATGAATCGAGATTCACGCCCCTCTCTTGCCGTCCATTTTGCAACAAAAAAAAAACCCTTCATTTTTCTTCCTTCCCCTCTCTCTCCCTGTCTCTCCTTCCCCTCTTCTTCCCCCTATCTTTCCCTCTCAACTCCGGCACGGCCACGACGAGGGCTAACGGGCGGCACGGCCACGACGAGGATCAACGAGAAGCACGACTTGCGTGTCACCTCATGGGTCCACAGGAGGACGAAGAAGACGCTGGATCCGAGCCTCTGTCACCGGCAGTCGCGCGTACCGTCAAATTCAAGCCTGGTGTCACTGAATCTGGGCCCTCCGTCGCGGCTCGGGCCACGATCGACAACGGCGACGGTCGGCTGCATGGCGGCTAGAGTTGTAAGGGAAGAGAAGGGAGGGGGAGAGGGGAAGAGAAGGTGATGTTTTTTTTTGCAAAATGGGGAGGGAGAGAGTGACGCGAATCTCGGTGTATTTTGGATTGTGTAGATAGTGCATGCAAATCCATATACATGTGCAAAATGCGCATTCAAGCCCTTAGAAAACTTCTCGTCGACCTCAATCTCAACAATCTTTAGCCCAATCAGACGGTTCCTAGTAGCCCACATTAGCCACCCCACATCTTTTCTTTCCCTGTGTCCCGTCCCAGGAAAAAGAGCAACACTAGGCATACAAATAAAAGAAAATTTACGGTATATTCTACTGGTAGTATATATGGTAGTATAAATTAAATCTGATCATTGATTTGTTAATGGTGTAATAAATTTTTCTTTGTATTTATAATTTTTCGTGAGATTATTATGAATTTTTTCAACTAGTGTTTAAAATATTACTACACGAGCAGTTACAATTCTACCCACCTCTAAATTATGTTAGGAGTTGTCATATCAGATATAGTATAACTAAATCTTAGTTAATTGAACCACTGATTAAAAAGAATAGATGATGTGTGTTAAATTGAATTTACCGCAGAGGAGCTCATGAACAAACCCTTGCTACTAAATTCGGCGACACCTACGGCCGAGCAAGTACACGCAGCACTGATCACACACAGAACGAGCTCGCACGGACTGATAGGACCACACACAAGACGTAGCACTGATCCGCCGGCCAGATTGTGCCGTCGGTCTCGACCAACTGGGGAATTAGGTGAGGGAGGCACCCGTGCGTGCGCCGTGGCGGCCGAGCTGAGGGCAACTCGGCACCTGCTCTCCTCTCCGACGACGGCACAGCGCACACAGATTAATTAAGCTTCGTTCTCTCTCAGAAACCCGTCGTTCCTGCCTCTATTATTGTCTTCTTAATTTGCCTCTGACATGACTCCCTAACCATACGCGATTACGCCGCATTGGCGTGTTCTCCATATGCGTACACATGACATCTAAATTCTGCTGTGCTGGGCTGCTAGAGACACCAAGTGTACATGGATCAGCAGCAGTGTCGTCGGTGGTAGTGCGCACTGTTTGTGCTGCCCTTGGTCAGCAGATATGACATTTTCGAGTGTGTTGGTGCAGCTGATGCGAAAACAGGCGAGACATGCCAACGAATAAACAGCAAGAAGAAAGTGTAAGCGAGGATCGCGACGACCTTTGCTTCCATGCATAAAATTTTTGAAAAATTGCCGGTGTAGTTCTGAACCTTTGATGTGCTTGATTTAGCATCAAGTTATGTACTTGTATCCACAGTAATGCTGGCTCGTTCAGAATTGCTTCGACAGATTTAGCATTAGCTACAGGGAATGGAAGTGTCATAGCAGGCACGGTACTGACAAATCAAACAGGCAATTTCTTCACTTCGGAAAATCCAGTCTGCGGGTGCGAAAAACAACAAAAATATGTCGAAATAATCTGGATGGAGAATGCATACCAGGATAGATGATTTTCTGAAATGAAGGGTGGGTTTTGGACCTGACAAGCTACACAAGGTGCAATTTTAATTTTGTAAAACATGACAGTATGCGAGTGATAGAACACAGACTGCATATGGGATTGCATTGACTGACCTCTCTCTCTCACAAACACCTGAAACTATAAAAAGAAAGGAATAGAAGAGAGAAAGAGAAAGAGAAAAGCAAATGCCAAATGCCAAATGGGCAATTTAAACGTGGTTGGTTGTTTTGGAATCGGATCCCTGTCTTCTCGTAATAGTGAAGAGAGGAGAGAGGTGGTAGGTTACAGCGTCTTTTTCCGCGGTCAACGGAAGCAAACTTCGTGGACGGCGAGAGGCCGCCGCTGCCAGCGTGGCGACCCACGTGGGGACCGTGCAACACTCCTGACTGTCGGTGGAGCTCGGACTGCAGGTTGCCAAGAACAATAGGAGCAGCATTTTTTTTAGATTCACAGAGAAAATTCAATGACTTTTTGTTGAGCTATTGCACCGTACACTTAATTTAATACAAGTTTTTTATTCTCTTTATCCAATGGTTCAAATTAGTTAGAATTTAGTTATACTGTACATGATAGTATAGGTAGTAGAATTATGGGTGATGGTATAAATGTAATTGTCTATATAGGCTCGTATGATACAAGATTAATATTTTCAACCCTAGTTGAAAAAATTCATAATACTTTTACAAAAAATTATGAATACAAAAAAAGTATACTATTTCCGTAATAAATTAATAGTCGGATTTGATTTATATTATCATCATATATTACTAGTAGAAAGGACAGTTAAATTTCCCATTTTTACAAGTGCCTTTGCTAGTAAATGTACCACTAGTAGTTACTCCAGTTACAAATGTCCATTTTTGTAACGGCTATCACCACGATGCATAACATGCTGTTTTTTCTTTAATTTCCTAGAATTGCTTAGAGACTTTCCGGAATGTATGGATTTCACAGGAGTCAGGAAACAATACAAGTTCCGCGAGAATCCTGATGAATGGTTTAGATGGAGCATAGAAGCACTGTTCTCCTTCTTTTTTAACCGAAAATAAATGACTATGGTTGTGTTTTTTAATAGCACATTTTGTCAGATAAATATACTGTATCAGTTCTCCCAAGGGCTCGAAAATAGCTGCTAACACTACGGTACAATCTTTATATGCACTTGTACTGTTAAGAGTGCCGGCCATTCATTAAAGATTGACCAGGTTGCAATGCCTTGTTCTCTGATTAGATCCCACTGTTTACTTTCCGTGAAGTACTATTGGGTGTTAATGGTCATGGAGATCATTATTTTGCTTGTTTATTTTGTCATATAACATCCATGATGATTTTCTTATTAAAACATGTACCAACAGGAGGATCAGCTCACATCTAGACACAGACTGCATACTGGCTAATATTGTCTCTTACTTGATCGATATGTAGACTGTCATTACACAAGCTGTGTACTTGTGTAGCAAACTCCAATTTTAGATTTCACATCTGAGCATTACAAAGAAGAAGAAGATGATGTTTTCCCAATGCTGGAAGGTCAAAATATCAATTTTGATCAGCCATGTCTGGCCTGCTTTGCTGTATGAAAGTAACAGCTTAATTACACAGCTGGTAACCTGGTACTAGCCCACCAAGTTATAGTCTAATCTCAAACCACAATATAGAAGGCAGTCAAGGTACTCTATGCATTCAAAATTTCAAAAGCTTATTGCCAGCACTATTGTTGCTTTGCTGCAACAACAAATCTGTGACCAACTCTGAATTGTCTGAACCATTACACCTTTGACCCATAAAACATGAATTTTGCACACATGATTGAAAAGCTTATTGCTAGTGCTAGTGTAGCTTTTGCTGCAACGAACAAATCTGCAATCAAGTCTGAACCTGGTGAAGAGTACACTTTTGACTCATAAAAGATGAAATTTGCACACATGATTCCTCCTTGTTAAGTAGTAACTTGAGCTTTGCTAGCATCATCCTGGGATCTCCTTATTTATTTCCCCACCTGGCAAGCAAAGCCTTTCTATGACCATTGATTATTGTTCCACAGGTCAAATTAATGCAGCGATTTTTGTTCTGAGTTGTTGGAGCTAACGTGATTATTTCAGCTGCATGTGTTGTGTATTCCGTATTCCCATATGATGATCAACTGCCGAACTACGCTATACTAATAACTGCTTTAAAAGCAGTCGTTACATGATCACTTTTCTTCTTCTTCTTCTTCTTCTTACGATCGAGTACCCCGGCTTAAATAAAAATCTAACGAGGCGATGGTTGAGACGTTATATCGACAACCACAACGCATCGCGAATCAAACAGAGAGATGCGTATGAGTGAAACGGTGGCAGCAGCCGACACGATACGAATCACCATCTGACCAAACGAAAACGAATCAAAGCCTGGACATCTTCCAAATTCTTAATTCTAAACAAGAAAAAAAAAATCAGGCAGATACAGGAATAGAGACAAGGAAGAAGCAGGAAGAAGCAGGAAGAAGAAGCAAAAATACAGGTAAAGGGATAAACAAATCGTAAATGTATTCATCACTTCAGATGGCTTCACTAGCATCTTGCGCTGTGTGCGATGTATCCTCTCCTTTCTCCGTCTACACTCTACAGTTGCATCAAACCAAACTTGTCGTGAATGAATGAAAATACGGGAATTATTTTTTACGCAAGGGTGTGCATTTTTAAAATCTCCCTCTCGATTTGATAATGCATTTGTCATGTGGCCAGTGGCCTCTAAAGTCTAATCTATTTGGCGTATATATTCATTCCCCTTGCCCATGCGTTTGTTGCCTCATCAACCTCACCACTATTATTTCCTCTCCTCCTCTTCGCTGTGCATCTCCCGCTGCTTCTCCGATCCCCACTGCCTTAACATTCGGGCGCGCAGAAGCTTTGCGTTTGTGCTTTGCTCCGGTTGCTTTTCCGGCATTGTTCTTGCCTTCCCGTCGCGGCCGGCCTCCCTCAAAGATCCAACCTTTACAGCTGCAAAGCGCGCAAAGCAGTAGGCAGGAGACAGCAAGCATGTTGGGAGCGAGCCCCAAGGCCAAGAAAGGCGCCACGGTCAAGGTCGGATCGATGAAGAATCCTCCGGTCGCAGGCGCCGGTGCCGCCGCGCCGGCAGGAGGGAAGGTGCCGGCGGAGGAGGTGTGGGAGGTCCGGCCCGGCGGCATGCTGGTGCAGAAGAGGGGCGCGGTGCCGGACGACGAGCCCGTCAATGTGAAGCCGGTGCCGACCATCCGCGTCAAGGTGAAGCACGCCGGCGTCACCCACGAGATCTACATCAACTCGCAGGCGTCGTTCGGTCAGTGCTGCCCGTGGCGAGAGAATTCGTTCCATTCGCTGATGCGCCGGCGAGCTAGTATCTGAATTGAATTTTGTGTTTGGATGGATGGATGGATGCAGGGGAGCTGAAGAAGATGGTGGCAGCGCGGACGGGGCTGCACCCGGACGACCAGAAGGTGATGTACAAGGACAAGGAGAGGGACTCCAAGGCGTTCCTGGACATGGCCGGCGTCAAGGACCGGTCCAAGCTCGCTGTCGTCGAGGACCCCGAGGCCCGCGCGCGGCGCCTCATCGAGGAGCGCCGCACCGGCCACCTCGAGAAGGCCGCCAAGGCCGTCGCCGCCGTCGCCGCCGAGGTCGACAAGCTCGGCCCCAAGGTACACACACGTAGTACATTGCTGTGCCATCCACAAGGACTCCCATCTTTTTCCGAGCAGAGGGAGCACAGGAGTTGACCAGACGGTTCTACCGATTGGCAGGTGTCGGCGCTGGACGCGTCGGTGCGGAAAGGGGAGAAGGTGGCGGAGAACGACGTGGTGCAGGTGACGGAGCTGCTCATGAACGAGCTTCTCAAGCTCGACGCGGTGGTCGCCGACGGCGACGTCAAGGCCCAGAGGCGGATGCAGGTGAGCATTCATTCATCCATCCACAGCATTGCCTTCTCCACTACCTCACTGTTCACTCCATCAATTTGGGTTGTTTCATCAAACATTTTAGGCTCCTTAAATGGTGTGGTTAATTGAACCTGACCGGCTGTTCTTGCTGCAGGTGAAGCGCGTGCAGAAGTACGTGGAGACGCTCGACGCCGTGATGGTAAAGAACGCCATCATCGCGCGCAAATCCCACGAGAAGCTCGCAAAGCAGGAGCAACCGCCGAGGCAGCAGCATCAGCAACCGAGGCAGCAGCAGCAATCCCCTCATCATCATCAGTATCAGCAGCAGCAGCAGCAGCAGCCGCCGGCGCAGACGCGGTGGGAGATGTTCGACCTGCTGTCGTCGCTGCCGTCGACGTCGTCGGCCTCCTCGACGACCACCGTGAGCTCCACGGCGTCGTCCGGTCCGCCGCCGGCAAACCGGCTCGACTGGATGCTGTTCTGATGGGGATGACGAACGCGAAACGCATACGCAAAAGCAAAAGGCGAATGCAACAAAGCTTGTGTGCCAAGAATTGCACCCCATGTCCGGAAATCTACTAGGATGTGGGTGGCGTGATGAGACGATGACCCATGAATTGGGAGGATTATGTGCTTAATTAGTTTGGTTGCCCGCATTACATGCTACTGCTGCCACTTCTAGTTCATCATGTGTGAGAGATGTGAGTAATTTTCTTCTCTATATTTTCCTTTTCCTTCTTCAACCAACGTTTGATATTCTTTCGTGTGCATATTCTGAGAAAGAGAGGGAGGGTGAGGTTTGATCAAGTGTATTCAGATTGGGAATAAGTCAAAAGGATCGTCTCCGATTGGCGTTTGAAGAAAGGAAATCAAAAGTACCCATGGACATGGCTACACATAAACCTACATACCATTCTCAAGAGGGGGACTGGACTGTGGATGCAGAATTTGTTTTTGTTATAATAATAATAATAATAAAATGTTTTTATTCCTGTTGTTGCTGTTGATGTTGTTCCTGAGTTAGTTGGCGCCTATCTGTCAGGTCTGATTCCCTTTCAGAAATGAATAGGGCAGGGTTGGTGTGCAGTTAAATTCTTTATCGCTGTGCCACGTTTAGGTGTTGCATTTGCGTCCATCCATCCGAATCCGAGCTGCATGTTTAGGTAAAAGAGAAGAAGAAAAAACCACTGGGGACGATGCTTAGCTTGTTTGGTGCTATACAGTATTAAGCTAAGAGCATATACAATAGTTAAAGATGATCTTACTTTTAACATATAGTATGTCATCTTAAATAGTCTTATAGTATGTCATCTTAAATAGTCTCTAACATACTCTCTAACATTTAAATTTTATAATTTTTCTTTGAAACGGACCTATATATCAACTAAAGTAGATTAATGTATCATATCTTGTTTCGCGTTATCCTGTCTTGTTTCACATGCACGGCAGTCTCTTCAGGAAGAGACGACGTGTGCTCTCTCTCCCCCCTCTCATCCACGTAGAATTTTGTTGACATTGTATTGCTAAGAGACAACGATAAATACACTGTTAAGATGAGTACATATCGTGTGCACATACATCATTTCGTGGATATATGCACATGAGACATCCGAGCCGTTCATCCAGCGATCCACGGTCGTCCTCGCACCCGCTTCACACTTACGCCACATTTGCAAAACCCCCCTTCTAGTCAGATTTCAGGCGAGGGGTTTTTAGCAAATGTGGCGTAAGTGGGAGGTAGGTGCGAGAACGGCCGTGGATCGTTGGATGGACGGCTCAGATATTTCATGTGCATATGTCCACAAAATAGTGTATGTGCACACGATATGTCGTCGTTAAAGATACCTTAAAGCAGCTATCTTAAGGAAATTTTGTTTCAATTAATTCTATTCCTATTCCTACCATGCATTTGCCTGTGATGAACATAGCTTGCTGCTCTTGTAAGGTCAGTACGAGGGAGCGCATGTGTGTGGTGTATTATCTCCGGTGGTTGAGTGCAGAATTATGAGATGCTCGCTCCTCTCCCTCTCGCATTGCTAGCCAGGGAGATCCTTCATAATCCTAATGTCACCAATTATAATAAGGGGTTGGACATTTTGTTATTGGGATTTTTCTTATATACCACTGCACATCTATCATTGCAAAGTGATATATCCCTTACATACCATTGAAAATTCGAACCTGGCCCAGCAATAGCATAAAACAGTATGTGTAGGAAGATGAATATACTGAATTGATGATTGTATTGAGATTCGAGGGTGATTTATATAGAGTACAAGGCTTGAAAGACAAGAAGCATTCACTAGAGATAAGACAGGTATCACGGGATTACAAATCCTAAACTACCAAATATAGAGATATGCCAATATACTCTAACATCCTCCCGCAGTCGTAGCGGTAGCGTCGCGACAACAATAGTATCACAGACGGTCAGACTGGAGAGGAAGCCGAACATAGGGAACCATCGGACTGACATCCTCCCGTAGTCGCAGCGGGAGTGTCGGGGACTATTGTGGTGTCGCGGACGCGGTGACTATAGAGGGAGCCGACGAGTTTGCTCAAGATAATGATAACCCGTTGTTGCCGAGGTAGCCGAGAGCGAGGTGACCATGGTCGTAGCCGTGGAAGAGGGAGCCATGTCGAGGTAGCTGGTGTCGAGGTCGTCGATGTGGTCAGGGTAGTGGAGTTGATGCAGAGGAGGTCGTGGCCGAGGTCGGTGAAGAGGTCGCCGACGTCGTCCGGTCGTGGTCGAAGATGAAGTAGAGGGGAGGCGGCCGGATCCAGCAAGGAGGAGGCCGGATCTGGGCGAGGCACCGACGGATCCAGCGCAGAGGAGGCCGAATCCGGTAGCAATGGCGCCGAGAAGGCCGAGGCAAGCTAGAGGAAGCGGCACCGTTGGCCGGGGAGCCCGGATATTGGGCTGTGGAGACGAGTAGCGTGGAGAGCCGACTCTAGATCTGGGCGGAAGAAGCCCGTTGGCGCAACCGACGAGGAGGAGGCCGTATCCGGCGCGAAGGAGGTCGGATCCGGGAGTGGCGGCACCGGAGAAGGACCTGATTAGCGTTGACGAAGACGATGGCATCGACAATGGCAATGGTGACCACGGGGCAGCAACACTGCAACCTGAAGGGGCGATGTCATGACCACAAGTGCGGGCTCCTGGTGGTGCGACAGCTTGTACTCGCAGACGACGGTCCGGCGATGATAATCGGCGTGATGACAACGGTAGACGGGGTGCTCGGAAGGCCGTGGAGGGAGGGTCGTGTCGACGAGCATGCCGCGTCACGCCACGACGTCATCGGAGGAGAGGAGGCGCCGAGAGGTCGAAGCCGAGGCGGTGAAGTCCGGAGCCGATGAACGTCGACGGGTCGGCAGGGCGGCGCAAACCGATCTATGATCGAAAAAAATAGAGAAAAACCGATCTGAAGATAATTAGGGGAAACTCTAATTGGTAGCCGATCGAATGATCGGCGACACGACTTAAACTACGGGTTACGCATCCTGGAAGAGATCATGGAGATGATATCATCTCCCAGGGGGCAGAGTGGCGGCTGTGGAGGCGGCAGCTCAGTAGCGACACCGCTCTGATACCATGTGGGAAGATGAATATACTGCAATTGATGATTGTATTGAGACTCGATGGCGATTTATATAGAGTACAAGGTTTGGAGGGCAAGAAGCCTCCCCTAGAGATAAAACAGGTATCATGGGATTACAAATCCTAAACTACTAAATATAGAGATATACCAATATACTCTAACAGTGTGGTTTTGAGTTTGCGGTGACATAGAATGGAGAGATCACTTTGCAATTGTAGATCGGAATGAAAGGGATCGACATGTCACTTTGCAAATGGCAGATCAGAGACTTGGAATTTCGCAGCGACGTATAAAAAATTTCTCCTTTATTATTTTCCTTTTACTCTCTTTATGAAACTTATGACATAATAATACTACCATTTAGCAGCATGCGATGCGTGTATGGTCGGGTGCTGAATACAGAGGTAGAGCCAGAGGAGGGGGGCAATGCCAGAGGAAAGAATTATGCTGCTAGCCTGCTACACTGTTTTTTCTATTGTCGAGAACGATGGAAATCTAGTAATCAACCGACGCTATTCTACTGACTAGTACCAGCGATCCGCCGACAGTACACTATCCTACTTACTACTACTACTGTTCCTCGTTTCAGAATACTTGATGATCTTTGACTCTGACCCGTCAAACTTGACAAATCTTTAACCAATCAGATTTGTCGACGCCGTGCGCGCGCACGCCGGAGAGCAACCGGCCGGACAGCTACTGCGCCTCCGTCCCGTCCGGGCCGAGCCGACGCACCACTGTTGCTTGCGAGCAAGGCTCACGCGCGTGTCCCCGTGCCCATCGGATTCTTTAGTGGTCGATATCCATGCTGCTGAATTCGGAGGAGAAGACCGGTTCTGACCATTTCTGAGTCCATGCTTCTCTGCATGGGTACCAAACTAGGGTGTGTTTGGTTGGTGAGATAAGATTGAATAGGATGCGATAATACAAATATGATGTGATAGTTCTGAACGAGATGGTACGTGCATACTGTTTGATTGGTTGTATAGGATGATACACGAATAACACGTGAGTGTGTTTGGTTAAGGGGGTGGGGTTAGTTCGGTAACCTACTCCCTACATTGGTGAGATTACCTCTATGATGTTTTTTGATTTCTTACTTTCTTTTCTTTAGTTTTTTGCATTTTTATTTTTTTTTTGCTTTTCTTCCTCCTCTTTTGACCTAACTATTAATGATTAACTAATGATCATTTTCTAGTTAATCTATAATTTTTCAACTTGAATCTCTAACCAAGTTCTCTATTTTAATTTAAATGTTAATAATATACTACTAGCACTTCTTTAACTTAATGCAATTTGTAGTTACAGTGCGGCCCACTGATATTGAACTATTCGAGTAATTAAACACTAACCATTTCTAAATATACAACTTATAGTTAAAGTTATTCTTTAAGTTTAACTGTTGATGGCAAACTCAGTAATATCTCACGCGAGTGGTGAGCGCACGCGACGCGAGCGGACAAGTCCGTCCTGTGCCGCGTGGTTCGTCCAGTTTCATCTAACATAATGGTTCAACATCTCACATGAATATTCCTAGAACCTGTACCACCTCATTCAAAACCAGCTAATTCGGTACACTCAGCCAAATAATTAGATAAAGACGTATCCGAAACCAAACCATACCATACACCTAAACACAGCTCGGTGCACAACCATCATTGTGGATGACCCGTTGCCAATGCAACTGCTCAGTGTCCCAGCTGGCCTACCGTGGAAATTGGTGTGGCAAAAAAAAAAGAGGGAGAGGATCGATGCAATCTACTGCTGGCACGGCACCTAACTAACTGTTAATCTCGTGCCTAACAATCATGACAAATCTCGGCAAATGCAGGGTCAACAGAAAGCCAAGAGGAGAAGGGAGGGAGATTCCCGAATGAACAGTGACAGAACCAGCAAAACACGACGCCTCACTGCCAAAGCAGCCAAGAAACAGTCGCGCGGCGCGGCAGTTGCAGAACTGCAGATGGATCCGAGCTCCGAGCCGAGCGGCGGCGCTCCATGGGCAGCAGCACAACGGTACAAAAGAGCTAGCAGTGCCCAGCGCAGCGCAGCAGCAGCGAAAAAGCGATGCGTCGAAGGGCTGCAGGGGACAGCCGATTTGATGCCAAAAGGAGATGTTCTACTAAGATGCCATGGGTTCCAGATGCTCGGCAGGCAGGTACCTCCACTCCAGGAAATGCGCAATTGCAGATGCATGGCTCGTCAAGAAAGGGGGGGAGCAGATTTTGTTTGCTCGATGCTGAATCTAGATCTCACAGTTCTCGGGAATTATTGGCGTGCTACCTCCGGTTTCAGACAACCACTAGTTTTAACAGTTGCCCTTTGGCTCGCCATGCTTCACGTTTCAAACTCGAGGAGTTCAGAGGGCAACTGCAAGCTAGTACTGTGACAATTAGATGCATCCGTGGCTCAAGGCAGAACGAAAATGTTCGGTTTTACTATTTCACTATGCATATAATAATATATAAAATTTTCAAGTAATATTGTACTAAATAGTAATTTATATAACAATTTTGTCTCCGGTTTTGCATTGACAAAGTGTATTTTGTTTTCCGAAACCATGTTGAGACCATAACACATAATTTGACAAAAAAAATTAACAACTAAGGATAATAAAATTGAATCCCTAACTCACAAATTTATACAAAAAAGGAATAAATGAGTGGTCTGAACACTCGTCTGGGCGACTGCCGACTGGGCCACGTGATGGGTGACGGGTAGGGATGTAAACAAGCCAAGCTCGAGCGAGCTTGAGTTGGGGTCCAACTTTGGACCTAAGCTCAAGCTCGAGTAGTCTCGAGCTCGGCTCGAGTAAACTCGGTAACAGTCAGTAACATACATAAATTTTCAACAATTAGAAATGCTCGAGTAGGCTCGAGCTCAAGGGAAGCTCAGTAATAGTTAACATGCATCAATTGTCAAGAAGATGGAAGGCTATTCGAGGGAAGCTCGGTAACAGTCAACAACTTGCATGTAGATTGTGAAAATAACGAGCACAATCGAGCTATTTGAGCTCAGCTTGTTGAAACTCGCGAGCTTGAGATCAGGCTCGAGCTCAATTCATTTGGAACTTGACGAGGATTAATTTTCTTAATATCCCTTTAACATTTAATTAAATAACATATGGCCCTTATGGTCGTAACCCCCGAGGTTTAAGACCCCTGTGGTCGTGAGAATCCCATAAGTTGCTCTATGAATACCTTGGTCAGAGAGGCACTACACCTATCGCTCACCGGTAACTACTCGAAGAGTTTTTTGAACTGGAACTTGTATCTGATTCTAAGTATATCCTTTCCGTGTGACGAATGGGACACGTGCCATATTTGCCCCAAACCACACGACGCTTTTCAGCCCTAAGTCACTAACAATAATCACTACACAGTTTTCCCATGTTTGTTCTCAACTAACACCAACTGGCGACAACAACTGTCTCTCCGACCAGATGCGTCACTTCCAAAAGGTATCTTCTCTAGGACTAAATGCCATCACTTCACCAAGTATTTAAGGGTGGATTACGAACAACAAAGGGGATCCAAAATCCAATTCAGCGGAACACAAGCAATTGTATATGATCTAAAGCACAACAAGCAATATACTCAGTGTAATTAGGGCTAGCATGTCGCCTTGCCAACGACATCCTTGTAATAGTCAGTTCATTGCAATAAAGAGCAACCCCATTGTAACATCCTATTTTCAGGGTTTTGGAAAATTTTCAAAAATAAAAATAACTATTTGATTTTATTGAAGTCCTAAGGCTTAACTTGAAGTTTAGAAATCAAAAGCAATTTAATATGAATTAATCAAACTTAAATTAATTAAAATTTAGTTTAATTGGGTTTTCTGGTATTTAAAGCCAAAAATATTATTTTAAGTATTTTTTGATGGAATTTAAAAAGGATTTTCCCTTTATCCTGAAAAATAAAAATAGTTTATTTGCAAAATTAAAAGGAAAAATAAAGTTGAAAATATTTTTATTAAGTTGAAAATAATTCAATAAATTTATGAGTATTTTTCTAGAAATTTTTTTGACTTTATTTACTATTTTCTAAAAAGGCTTTTGATTTGTTGTATTTTCTGAAATTCAAGAATTATTTTAAATTCCCTTCATTGTTCATGGGCCGAATTCTCCTGGCTCGTTCCTATTTCTCCAAGCCCAGCCCATCTCCCAGCCCTCCTCCCGTTGCGCGGCCTGCTCCGCGTTTCCCCTCCCTCCTCGCCAACGACCTGACCCCACCTGTCAGCCGACGCTGTGCTTCATCCTCCTCTCGCCCGTTGTAGCCCATACCGAGCATGCGCGTGGCGTCAACACCCGCACGGCTTTTACGCCGACCTCACTTGCCCCTCACCCATTCCTTGCCGCGCCGCGTCATCGCCCGTCGCCGCCGCGTCCACTGCCGCCACCCGCTCCCTCTCTCATGCCCTGCCTCCCCGACTGTTGCCGCTCCATGCCGCGCCACCATAAAACCCGCCGCATGCCCATGCCGGTCTCCACCCTCGACCCTCCTCAGCGCCTATAAAGGTGCTACTCATTTTGTTTTCCTTTGCTGCAGGAAAGTGTTGATGTTGTTTCTGGTTTTTCATGGTTTCCAGTGGTTGTCGCCTTCATATTGCCAGGCTTCATCTCCTGATTGGTGATTTGTTTCCCTATTCCATCAGTTGTTGCAGTAAGGTTGCGACGTGAGGCTTCTACTTCTAGGACCATAGTCCCCCCCCTATATTCATCTCTGTCTAGGCAACAATTTCTTTGTTTCAAGTAATGTCTCCGTGCAATTGAAACAAAATGCACAATAAGGCATCACCGAATTGTTTTACTGTAATACAGATGATGGAATGGTGGTTGCAGCTGTAATATCATTTTATGCTACCTACTGATCAGATTCTATGATTTTCTATTCGGAATTTACCATCATTGTGATGACGAATTGGCAGCCTTGCATCTTCTTTTATCTAATCAATTGCGCTTGGGTTGTGTTCATAGCTCTGAACCTGGAACTTTGGGTCTTAAAGTGATGTTGGAACTAATCAAAACGTTTTATTCAGCTGTATTAGTAATTTTTTTGCTGCAATTAATAATGGTTATGACCTAACCGTCGTATACATTGGACTGCGTTGTTTTGCTTTTCCTATGATAACCTTCATGGCGAGGTATTACTGTTTTAACCTTTTTTAGCTATTGTGGTATGCTAAACAGGCTGTTTTGATAGTAATAGAGTAAATCATTCACTATTCTCCGTGGGAGAGCAAGGATTTATGATAGGTTTTTCTATAGAGCTTAATTATTTCTATCCATCTAATATTAAGGAAATAGATTATCCTAACAATCCAATCTTATCTTATCTTAACTAATTGGCTTAAGGGCTAAACAATGCAACTAATCATATCTATTGCATGGAGGATCCACTTGGGCCTGTATGGACAGCCGGCTGCTCCTTCGTTGGTGCAACCCTTGTGCCTTTGCTGCTGCACATGCCCAGGGTGTTGACGTGATCAGCTAATATACTTTCGCTCCGCTCGGCCGCAACCTTATGCATACTAGCCCCTTGCTGCTGAATTGTGCCTATGGATAGAAAAACCGTTCCCGGCACAATTCCCGGCCGGCGGCGGTACCGGTAACCGGACGGTTACCGGTTTTTCCTGGGAACAATTCGGTCGAATTTCTTTTAAATTTGCTTAAAAATCAACCGAAATTCAAAATTCAAAATTTGAATTTGCAAACTCCGAAAAAATCGGCCGGGATTTCAAATCCCGCCGCCCACCGGTAAGGCCGGTTACCCTGTGGGTTGTTTATTCTGTGGTGCTTTTCTTCGTCGATTGCAGGAATACTTCCCTACCGTGCTCAAGTGTTATGAAATTGTGCCTACCAAGTGAAAGGAAAGGAATCTGGCATATACATTGCCTGTTGTTGGCGAGTTTCCTATTGTGATCTTCGTAATGATGATGACCATTTCATGCTTCTGGAGATACCAACATTGAGACATTCTAATAACCTGGTTGCAGCAGGGTACTGATTCAGTTCTCTGAAGGGGCTCATAATTGTAGTTTCTTCTTTTTTGCGATGCGTGGAATGGATGTTCTTCAATTGAGCATATGGTGCACAAGGCCTAATTACCAGACAGTAAATAAGAAATCGAGATTCGTCCACCATATGCCGTAAGATTGGCCCCTTTTTGGTACCTGAAGATGGCATCATGCAGCCATAGCTCATTAGCAGAAAAGGCTTGCTGATATGAGGCTCTTTCTTGTGTGATGGCAACCAGTCGGGATGGGAGAAGAATGTATGTGTGAAATTGGATTTTGGACTGCCGTGCCATTTGGATTCTGTTTCACCTATGGGTCGTTGGATTCCGACAAGAATGCTAATTGTTGTTCACTAGGTAACTTTTAGTTTTAGAATGTTTTGCTTTAGTTCTGAAGATGCTAGCAAAGATGAGTGGCAGAGCTCTCTTTCTGATACTGTTGTGTAATGTATCGGATAGGACATGAAGCCGATACTGTCGAAATTTGGACATTTTTGGTCGTATGACGTGCGAAAATTCCCCATTTGACCCCATTAGCAGCGATTTTCCCGGATTGGCTGCCACAGCCACACCGCCGCCGGGTCGGAATTGCAAAGCAGTGGTCTCATTTTTTTTAATTAACAAATGTAATAATATTTTGTTCGAGAAATTTTTAAATGTATTAAATGAGCTCAAAAATTTATGAAATTTTTTATGGAGCCTCCAGGCATAGTGTGCTTGGCTGTGTAATTTTGTCGAATTTTTATCAATTTTTTTTTCTCTGCATAATTATTTGAAGTCAAATATTTGTATGAATTTTCTAATATAGAAACTGAGGTCCGAATATTATGAGAATTTTTTTGTCATACTCCCTACACAGAAGACTTGATTGTGTAAATTTTATGTTATTTTATATGCTCCGAGATTATCTCGACAAATTCAGGGTCTAGGTCTGGAAATTACGACGAGACGTTTCGGGAATTAGGGTTTCTTGATTTGATGTGGTTCGAAATGTGTGAAGTTTATTACCACATGAGTACTCTTATTCGCTATGATTCTTGATCATATTTTCGATGATGCCAAGAACGGAACTAAAGGGGCTGAGAACGTCGTGATTACGAAGATACCTTAAAACATAGAAGAATGAATGTCTATGTTAATAATTATTTATGGAATTCCAGCAGAAGAGGCATATTTGAAATATAGTATTATTTTGATGGCTCAGCGGAGGCCCAAAATCAGAACTGTATTTCATTCCGC
This sequence comes from Hsuehochloa calcarea, assembly GCA_036346395.1. NCBI lineage: Eukaryota > Viridiplantae > Streptophyta > Magnoliopsida > Poales > Poaceae > Hsuehochloa > Hsuehochloa calcarea. The sequence continues at coordinate 53,299,359 of CM070604.1, read as the reverse complement.
GGACAGAAGCACGTTACATGTGGTCACATGGCATGTTGATTCGGCTAATTGGTTTAGTTACATACGCTACTAGTACGGTACATTGCGACACAACCCTCCGGGTCATGTAAGTACGCATGCCTTTAGGAGATAGTAAAAAACATGGCTACTAGAAGGGGGACTACTACAGACTTGCCCGACCTACTGTGTGGACCGGGGTCATTTGCCCTTCCTCCCGAGGTGGGCGTTGTACTCCTCGCCGGCCGCCCTGGCCTCGGCCGCCATTTCCCGCTTTTTTCACGCTCCCGCTCGCGTGCCTCGCGCCTCGCGCTGCGACGCTCGAGATGGGCTGCGTCTCCCGGCGGATACGCTCGTTGCGCTCTTCATTCCGACGATCCTCCTCCCGGATCTCGCGTCCCCTTTCGGCATTCCACTCCTCGAAGTCGAGCTGCCACTGGTCGTGTGGGTGGATCTCTCGGTCGATCCAGTGGCGGAAGCCACACAGAGGCTCTGGGGACTACGGGTAGACGGGAAAGACTGTAAGCGCGATTCAAAAAAGAGTAGGTACGTGAACTTACTGTAAGTACTCCTTACCGGCTGCCTATAGGTTCTCGTATCCCAACGACGGTCGGGATAGTCAGCGGAGTAGTTGGGACAACCCCAGTAGCGCATGCCGAGGCCGAGTCGGTGCTTGGATTTGAAGAACTTGCATGTGTCCTCGCACCAACAGGAGGGCGTCTCCCCCTCTGGCGGGTGTTGCGCGAATGCTCGGTTGGGACGCTCGGCGGGGGTTCTTCGCTACGGGGCTTCATTGCGAAGAGCTTCCATCCCGCACGCCGCTCTTTGCGGTCCCGAGCCGCAGATCTCTAGCTTGTCGGCCGTGTCGTAGAAGCCCGAGCTAACTCGCGGAACTCGTCCCATTGCTTCTGCCTTTTGTCCATCCTAGCGTGGCGAAGTAAGCTCTGGTGTAGCTGCGGGGTTGGGTTTGGATGTGTAGTACATGTCTTTCACCTCGTTTTATAGGCCACATGGTTGGTGACGAGGATCTAATAATCCTCATTTTATCTTTTATCTATAATTCTTATTATGGGTAAATATGATGTCACATAGTCCCCAGAAGTACCCCTTATATCTATAAGGGAGAGGCCTAACAAGTAATTGTAAGTTCTTCTACAATCACCCCCATAGTCGTAAGTCTTGCTACGACTATATCATGGTCGTAAGTCCTTCTACGACCACTACATAGTCGTAAGTCCTTCTACGACTGCTACCTGGTCGTAAGTCCTTCTACGACCAGGTAAACTACGACCACCTTATAATCAAACCTACAGGCGAGTGGGTCCAATTGATTAAGGTATCCGAACGGTCTGCACGCACTATTATTCCGCTTATTAATGGTGTGTGATTACCCCATTATCTCTGGAAGATAATTGCCAGACGGCGTGAAGAAGTCGAGGCGCCGGTAATTACTGCCATCATGCGCCCGTTACTGGATTAATTAGGCGCATCTCCCGCAGGGCAAAACGGCTACTTCTTCACGATTATATAAGGGCATCAATCAGAGGGATAAAGGGAGGCACAGCGAATAAGAGCTAGTCAAGTAGAAACACAAGTGCTATTCTCTGTAAGAGTCTTAGTCTTTTACTGGATCATCAAGAATACCATACACACAGGATTAGGGTTATTATTCTCTCCGAGAAGGCCTGAACTGCCTAAACATCCGTGTCAATCCACTCTGCGTGATCTCATCTCTAGGAGACCCCGAATCAAACAATCTTTACGTAAGATCGGTTCTAATACACCGGCGGTTGGCGCCGACAGTGGGGATCTTAGGTAATCTCTTGTCAACATACTCTCTTTTTCCAATCTCATGCAATCATGGCGGAGAATGGAACGAGGAGAACTGGTTTGACTTGGCAGATTCGCAGACGTCGACATGGATGCGGTTTCGACTACGAGCCGAGTGATGCATCCGCCGATGGTGATGTTGCCTCCGAGATTATTCTCCAGAAACCATCCCATTAATGGAGTTGAGGAGGATCCTTATCCCCCACAACAATATGTCCAACAGAGGAGCCAATTCTCTCAAAGGACAAGGGTCAATCCGACCAGGACCGCTCCCAGGAGGACTCACAACACGACGAGAGTTCTTTCTCCAAGTGTTCAAGTCCCCTTAAGACGGTCCGACTTGGTAAGTCAAGTTCTGGGAGCCACCATTCCAGACTCCACCAAAGATCTAGTGATCCTCTCTCGTGGTAACTCTGAGAGGGTGGGATCAAGCATGCTTTTCTGCAAATTCGACCGTCTCCCCGCAGATCTCATTTGCGAACGGAGACAGTTATAACCCGGAGTTCCCCTACCTGGAGGGGATTACTCCAAGTCGCCAGATGGTGTCCCTCGAGCACTCCTCAAGCGGGGAGGCCTCGAGCGCAAGTGAGAATCATCAACGGGAGGTCTTCGTCCTTCCCCAAATCAGGGTCACCTCATGGAGGCCGAGATAAGAACACTCCCCGAAGATCACACACTGCGCCCCCTCGTGGTAATGGCAAGGGCACCACCGTTGGCAGAGAGAACCAACACTCTGATGAACGCGAGGGAAATCCTCGACATTCTCGCACTCCACTAAGAAGGCCTCAAAGACCTGATGAGGAGGATTTTGATGTCGTCGAAGAAAGAAAATTGCGATCCGTAAGAACTCGCTGGCGCATTCAACATCACGGAGGAGGTACAAGAACTCCGGGACATCAACGACTTGCTCGAGAATCCTACCAAGAGCTTGCTCGAACGCTGTGGTACGATCTCTTTGTCAAGAGATTACGCAAAGACTTCGAATCGTGATGACAAGATCGAGGTACCTCATCGACAACATTCGGTAGTCGTAGCAATACAATTTCTCTCTACTACGATCAATCGAATATTTTCACGAGGAATCGACACGGCCATAAGTCGAATCGATCCCTATTGAGAAATACATTTCGATTAGTCAAGATCAAGAAGCCCCTGAGAGGTGATCATTCACCACTTCGACAAAGAAATTCTAACGGTGGAGTACGAGGAGTATTCTCCTCGAGAACTCGAGACCTACTACGTAGCAAGTCACTGCACGGGTATCGTCAGATACGATCACTGGTGACATTAACCCTTCTTTCCTACAAAGAAGGCGTCAAGAAGTGATTACGGATGCCGCATTTTCGCCGACGTTCGAGCAGTTACCGCCACCTCATTTTCGACAAGTGAACATGGAGAAATTTGATGGATCTCAAAATCCCATCGAATTTCTTCAGATCTATACAACAGCTGTCCGAGCAGCAGGAGGAGGAGAGCATGTAATGGCGAATTACCTTCCGACTGTGCTCGAAGGATCCGCTCGATCGTGGTTATTAAACCAACCACTCGAGTCGATCTACTCTTGGCAACACCTCTGTGATCTTCTACAGGCGAATTTCCAAGGCACATACAACCGCCCTGGAAAAGAAGACGACTTGCACCGGATAAAACAGAACAACAACGAGACTTTGCGTCAATTCATCAAACGCTTTAGTCAGGTTCGTAACTCAATTCCGAAAATTTCTGATTCCTCTGTGATCAGGGCTTTTAAGCAAGGAGTCCGCAGTAGAAGAATAACGGAGGACATTGCTCTGAATCCTCCCAACACTGTTGCCGAACTCTTCGAGATGGCCGATCGATATGCAACTGCTTCTGAGGCAGTCGAGTGGAACAACACTATCGATCGAGAAACATATACTCCTCGAGAGCCAGGTGAAGTTGGTAAGGATAAAAAAGCAAAAAAGTCCAAGAAGAAAATAAAAGTCAAAACCACAAACCAAGTGGTTCCAAGGAGGTTACGCCGTGAAAGATGGAGAGCCCCAAACCACCAAGTCGTACCCTGATCAAGGCAAAGGTAAGCGCCCTGATCGTAGGAACGACAAACCAAGGTGGTGTCCTTTTCATAAAAAGGAAGGACATGACCTCATAGAATCGCCGAAGTTTTCCAAAGAAAGCTCGAGGACTACTACAACAAGAAAGCACCACTCCCTACTCTCGGCGGGTAGGACATACGAGTGGCCAAAAGTCGTCGGATGATGAGGAGATGCTGCTCCAAGATCCGCAACATACCGTTGAGCACATTTACGGAGGATCATCAGATACGACTCCAAACGACAACTTAAAGTCACGGACGAGAGGTAAATTCTATACATACTCCTCTCACAATAAATTACCAAGTGGTCGGAAGTTACCATCTCTTTTGAGAAGGATGACCGCCCAATCACTACGAGTCGATCAGTCGATATCCGATTGTGGTCGAACCCACCATCAACAATCGTCGGTCAATCGAGTGTTGGTTGATGGTGGCGATTCTTTGAACATATTATTTACTAATGCCCCGGACGAGATGCAAGTACCGGGACAAAGGTAAGGCGATGACGATACTCCTTTCATGGAATCGCATCGGTCTTCACCAAACCTATTGGCCAAGTTTCTCTTCCTTTAACATTTGGCTCACCAAGTAATTTCAGGACAGAGAAAGTCTCCTTTGATGTGGTCGATTTCGATACGGCATATAACGCCATACTCGGACGACCAACTTTGGCAAAATTCTTAATGGCTACTCATTACGGGTATCAATGTCTTAAGATGCCAGGTCCCAAAGGAGTGATCACCATTCAGTGTGACAAAAAGATGGCGATAGTTGCGATCGTCGATCCTCGAGATGGTTGGTCAAATACCAACTCGAGATGAAAGTCACCCGACTAGCAAGTCGGCCTCAAAGTCGCACCAAAGCCGAACGACCAAGTCAAAGAGGTTCCTCCGACGCAGTGAAGAACCCTCAAGATCGCTCGCACGGGAGACTTCCGACCCCAAATAGGAAGACGCCCTCATTACCTTCCTCCGAGCTAACGCAGATGTCTTTGCGTGGCAAGCATCCGACATGCCCGAGTCCCTGTGGAGGTGATCGAGCACGTGCTAGCTTTACTACCGATAAAGTATCTCAGAAACAAAAATTACGGAGATTTGCCCTCGATCGACGAGATGCTATTAAATCGAGTTGATAAGCTACTTAAAGCGGGCTTTATAAGAGAAGTCAACCACCCAGAGTGGTTGGCTAACCTCAGAATGGTCAAAAAGTCAAGCGGCAAATGGCGATGTGCGTGGACTTTACCGATCTTAATAAAGCTTGTCCAAAAGATGATTTCCTTTACCTCGTGATCGATCATTTGGTTGATTCAACTGCAGTTGTGAAATATTAAGTTTTTAGATGCATATTCGGATACCACCGGATCAATATGTGTTTAAACGATGAAGAAAAGACCGCATTCATTACTCCATTTGGTACCTTTTGCTATGTCAAAATGCCATTTGGTCTAAAGAATGCGGTGCTTCTTTTCAACGCCTAATGCAATCGACTTTTTCATCTCAATTAGGCCGAATTTGGAAGCCTATGTTGATGATCTAGTCGTAAAAAGCATTAAGAGGCTTAATCATATCATCGACCTACAAGAAACATTCGACAACCTCGTAAAGCACCGCTTAAAACTCAATCGAGAGAAGTGTGTGTTTGGAATTTCTTCAGAAAATTGCTTGGATTCCTAGTATCCGAACGAGGAATCAAGCAAATCTGAAAAAATAAAAGCCATCCTCCGCATGTCCTCCAAACACAAAAAGGAAGTCGAGAAACTCTTTGGGTGCATGGCGGCTTTAAGTCGTTTCATCGCACGACTAGGAGAAAAGGACTACCTTTCTTTAAACTTCTCAGAGACATGAAGGTTTTGAGTGGTCAAATGAGGCAAACAGCGCTTTGAGGATGTCAAGAGGTATCTTCGAGTGCTCCTGCTCGGTTTCTCCAAAGCCGGAAGAGACGCCTTAATTTACCTAGCCGCCACGCCACAGTGCAAAGAAGCGCAGATTAGTCGTAGAACGTGAAAACGCATAACGACCGGTTTATTACGTTAGCGGTTTTACGGGCCTAAGGAGCGTTACCCTCGTGTCCAAAACTTCTATATGCCCTCCTCATGTCTTCGAGGAAATCTGCGGTATTATTTTCAGCGCACAAAATAGTCAGGCTGCGTCGAGTTTCCTTTGGGAGCAATCCTCCATAATAAGGAAACAATGGACGCATGGCAAAATGGTCGGTCGAACTTGGGAGTTCGACCTCCATTTCGTGTCCCGAACGCCATAAAATCCCAGATCTTGGCGGACTTTGTCGCCGAATGGACAAATCTCGAACTCGCTCAGATCCCGAGACGATTCCCACGACCGGTGGATGATGTACTTTGACAGTCACTTACTTTAAGTGGCTCGGGTCGGGTGGTCTCCGTATCTCCTACCGAGAAACCTTAAAGTATGCCATACAATTAAACTTTCGTGCCACTAACAATGTGGCGTATCACGAAGGTTTGCTAGGCGGCATACGAGCCGCAAAGCACTCTCAATTGGCCGACTACTCGTGAGAGGAGACTCTCAACTAGTCGTGAATCAAATCGGAAAGAGTACCGGTGCTCTAACTCAACAATGGCTCGGTACTTATCAAGCACGTAAGCTAGAAAAACATTTTTAGGTTTCGAGGTACAATTTATCCTCGAAGGATAATTTCTCATGCACCAACTTGCTCGGATGGCTTCTTCCGATCCACAAGTACCAAAAGGAGTTTTCTTGGAGTAACTCCAAAACCGCCTCTCGGTCGAAGAACCGTAAACACCTCCTCTTGAGATGGCCTCATTAGATTACGAGGATACCTGGATGACTCCCATCTACGAGTATCTTTACAAGGGTTCCGTACCCGAAGATGATCTTGAGGCAGATCGATTATCCCGAAAAGCCAAAATGTATACTTTGGTTGAAGGAGTCCTCTATAAACGAGGAACCCAAGGAATACTCATGCGATGCATTCCAAAACGAAGGAATAACACTCCTTCACGATATACACAGTGGCATCTGTGGGACGCATGCTTCCTACAGAACATTGGTTGGTAAAGCCTTTCGACAAGGTTTTTACTGGCCTACAGCCCTGTACGATGCTATGGAGGTGGTTAAAAAGTGTGTCCAAGTACAATTCCATGGTAGAGATACACCAACCACTCAAGCATTACAAATAATACCTCTTTCTTGGCCTTTTGCGACTGGGGCTTGATATCCTAGGACCGTTTCCCAAAGCTCCGGGAGGTTTCAATTCCTTTTGTGGCTATTGACACGCTCACAAATGGATCAAGCCGAACTCAGAATCGATAACAACTAAGCAAACAAAAGGTTCATGATGAGAAGCGTAATTAGTCGATTTGGAGTTAAGTCGGATAATTACGCATAATGGTAAACAATTCGCAAGTGCAAAATTTCGTGAATTTTGCGACGAGTTGGGTACCAAGTTATGCTATGCTTCGCTGCACATCCCCAAAGCAATGGGCGCTCGAACGTGCAAACGGCCAAATAATGCGAGGAATTAAAACTCGAGTCTTCGACTAGCTTGTTAAGCGCTCGGGGCTTGGGTACAAGAATTACCCTCCATATTATGGGCGGTCAGACGACCACCAATGAGCAATGGGAGAAACACCATTTTTTCTAGTTTTCTGAGAAGCCATGCTTCCTCCGGAGCTAAAATTGCGGTCGACACGAGTTGAAACCTTCAACAACTCGGATCAGAACAACTTCGAGCAGATGACATTAACCTACTCAAGAGAGGAGAAACCTAGCCTTAATCCGCTCGCGGTCTACCAACAAGCCTGCGCAGATACTATAATCGTAAGGTCCAACCTCGCACCTTCTTTGTAGGTGACTTGGTATTGAGGCTCGCCAATCCAAGTCTAATCGAATAAACTTTCCCTAAATGGGAAGGTCTTACACGATGGTCGGCGTAACTCGGCGAGTGGCCTCAGACGACTAGCAATGGAAGATGGACAGGTTCTCTCAAACTCTTGGAACATCGACCAGTTACGCAAATTCTATGTGTGACCAGTTTCTCAGGCAATAAAAGTCCAGGTTCTTTCTACCTCTTTTTGCCTTATTTTTTGAGTAGTGCTTTTTTAATCTTTCGACTATGATATGAAAACACCCAGTTTTCTTTACACTGGCCGAAAAGCGAGAAACGTCATCTGGTCGAAACTTCTCCTCTCTGCATGTGGTTCTGCCCACTAGAAGGAATTTCCTAACATCGACTCGTTACTCACTTTTTCTGCCAATACAAAGAGCTCGGGTTTTATCTAGTCGTAATGTTCTCAAAGCCAACTCTCTCAATCTTAGTCTATTTTTTCAGTAAATTCAAAAAATATTCTAAGTAGAGTGCACTTTCTTACATTTGTTCGACCACCTTGGTGTACTCGATTTGTTTTAACTGGTGAAGGAAGAGACACACCTAGTCAAGTCTTTCCTCTCTCGCATGTGGTCCCGCCCACTAGAAGGAAACTTCCTAGTGTCGCTCGCCTCCTACTTTTGCTCACCGAAAAGACTTATCAAGTCCACCAAAAAGGACGAACGAATGACTAAAGTACTCTAAGACGCTTGTTTAACTCAAGTTGTCGTTCTTGGTTTGATTAAACTAGTCTGAGATAGGAACATCACCTAGTCGAAGTCTTTCCTCTCTGACGTGGTCCCGCCCACTAGAAGGAACTTCCTAGTGTCAAGTCGTTTCTACTCTTTTCGACCAAATTGCTTGACAACCGTAATAAAAGCTATAAGTTAAATAAACCTCTCTTTGTTTTCGTAAACCCCATTTTAAACACTATTTATTTAGATTGTCTAAACAATCTAAGCAAATAGTCGGGGCTAGGATAAAGTTATTAATTTGACTTCAATTCTTAGTCTTTCATTCATTTATTATCTTTTGAGTAACTAACTACTCGACAAGATGATTTTCAGAAATGAGGCGGATCATATATTACTCATCAACAAAATTGTGCGCCTTACAAGGTAGTTACAAGATTACTCAAGGAGGAGAGCCTAATTGCATTTCCTCCGCCACCTTTTACCAATCGATCAGATTTCCTCAATCGACGACTTGCCTCGATTCGAGACGATACAAGTCGGCTTCGATTGGTTTAACATTAAGGCGGGGTCTTGAGCTTTAAGTTTCGCTAAAGCGTAACTACTGCGACTTCGATCGCTTCCTTATTGATTCAAACTTGATTAGTCTTGAGTGGTCACCACTTCTTGCAATTTTCCGACTTGTTCCCCAATGGTACTTGTGTGAGCAGCTATAGTATCTTCTCGAGGAGTTTTTCCTCGTAATTTAGAAAAGGAAAATACTCAAAAAGGATAACAGTAAAGATTTACTTACTCGTTAATCGAGTTCTAAAACCCTCGAGTTCTTGATCCTTATTCATGTAATGCGGAAAACTCTGAATAACCAAAGCTTTTTCTTGAACTTCGTGCGAGCTTCCGTGATCTCTTTTCTTTATCCGAGAAGAAAGGAGAGTCGGGTAAAGGTTAAAGATCAAAAGCAATCTTAAGTTCGAACTTATCGCTTATTTTTTCCTCGCAATCTTTTAGATGCAGAGACAGTCTCTCAAGTCTATCCGAGAGAACTAATACTTGTTCCTTAGCCTCCTCGACTCTTCTTTTCATAGTCGAGTGAGTCACTAAGGTCTTCGTATCACCGCTTAACCTACAAAGAACAGAACGAAGATAAACATCGGTAGAATGGTTGTAAGTACTTCTACAACTACCGACCTAGTCGTAAGTTTTTCTACGACTATGATATGGTTGTAAGTCTTTCTACGACCACTACCTGGTTGTAAGTAGTCGTAAGCTTTTTACGACTAGTACTTTGTCATGAGTTTCTTCCATGACTATTCTCGTAAAACATTATACGAGTATTTAAGTCAAAAACAACTATGAATGATAAGTGACTTACCACCTCTCTGCCTCTGCGCAGAGTAGTTCTTTCTCCTGTCTTAGCTCTAAAAGTTGTCGATGATACTCACCGACAACAGCAATTTGCTCCAGAGCTTTCTGCAAAAAGAGAATAGTGAGAAGAGAAGGAAAGCCACATATATAAGTATTTTAAAGATACTTACATTCATAGTCGCCCCAAAGAAACATTGAATATACAAGATCCGGGTTTTGCGGCTTATCCATCCTCGCGACCTTGTCCCACCACACCTTCTCAAGGCGCCGTTATCAAAAGTATTCTCCGTATTGGGAATATCTTTGGGATGGGGGACTCGGTCACGAGATCTGTAAGCAGAAGACCCTACGACGGAGGCAGGCCCAAAGAAGTCACCACAGAAGTTGAAATTTTCTCCTTCTGGTTCTGTGATTTCTCTTTGGGTAGGGGAAGGAACGCCTCCTACGATTTCCTTCCCAGAGCGGTGCTGGTGGTCACCACCTTGACCAGAGGCTTCCACAGCTGCCTCTGTTGTTTCCACAACCTCAGTGGTCGTAGCGGCCACCTCAACAGTAACAGCCGCTACTTCAAGGGTCGTAGTTACGACCTCAGCAGATGTGGAAGTCACTCTGGGAGTCTCGACTTCATCGGCCACCTGGGTCAAAGGTGATGCTTCGACCACCTCCATTGATACCTCTCCAGTGAATGAAGGGATAGCAATGGACTTCTCAGGCATTCGGAAATTTGAGGAGTCTGATCAAATAAAGAAAGCAAATCAGTTGTGAAAAGAAAAAGGTAAATGTCGTTCTTACACTTTAGTACATTTCACATACTCGCACTCGGTCTTAACCAGAATTTTGGAGCAATCCTCCCTACGGAGGACCTCTTCTTCTCCACGACCACGCCCGGTCGAGATTCAATAATTGGCTCCACCACGACCACGCCCGTCAGAGTTTGAACAGGATCGTGGCTCGTTTCTCGATCCTCCGATGGACGAGATCGGCCTCGACCATTCCGTATAAAGATCGCCCTCGATTGCGAGTTGTGCCGATGCAAAGATCGCCCTTCATAAAAGACATAAAATCTTTCCAGTTCTCCTTTTCGGTTGCTTAATAAAACTAGGAGTGGCACCGATTGCAAAGATTCCGTGTCATAATAGAAGGGTACCTTAGCCTTGCGAGGTTTGCGCTTAAGAGGTTCAACCGCTTCAACCTCCTCGGCCGACGGTGCGGCCTCGGCTTCAGATATAACTACAACGCCGCAGTTTTGTAGAGGTCCGGTCGAAGACCGAGCTCGAGCTTGCTCCCCCTTATCGATGATTTTACAAGTCGACGTCTCTTTGAGGGAGGAGCCGAGCCTTTGTCTTTCGACAACCCAGCGCCAATAATCATCAGAACGACTTCTTCGTCGTCCTGACGATTTTCCATGCCTACTTTCTGTAAAGCAAAACAGAAAAAGAAGAATCACTAATTAGTCGTAAGTTTTTCTCGACTAGTACCAAGTCGTAAGTTTTTCTACGACTTTTTCTTGATCGTAAGATATTCTACGATCACCATTAGTCGTAAGTATCTTCTACGACTATAAAGTCCTAAAGAAAAAATCAGATTTTTGATTACCTTTAGGCGCTCTATCCTTTCATCTGCGGACAAAGCCGCAATGATTTGAGGAACCGCCTCGGAGTGGCGGAGACTTCTCACAGATGAGTCGACGACTGAGTCAACCTCACTGTGAAAGATCTGTATGAACAGATAAAAATATTAGACAAGGTTGAGAAAGACCAAACGGAGAGCTAAGTCGACAATTGCTTACCCTCCTCGTAGTCTCGGTGGGGTCTCTCTCCCGAGTACCTCCACATAGGAGATGCTCGCTTCTTCAGAGGACTAATTGGCGTGTGATGAAATCCTTCACCACATGCCATCCGTCCACCCTTCTTCCTTCAAGTCCTTAATAGCTTGAATATAAGGACTAATCCTACTGATATCTTGTGGGTTTAGTCCCATGAAGATTTCTTTTCGGCACCTTTCCCTCGAAAGAAAGGTGTCTTGAGGTGACTTTCCAAAGAGAACCACCTCTTCCTCCACCCGCCACGAAGACCGGGTGAAACTCTGAATGTACTCCTTCGACTTCGAGTCGTGGAGCTTGATCGCAGCCTTCCGGCGATTCGGCTTGTCGCGCCATCCCATAATAATATTGAAACACTCGAGATCCATGGAATCCCTGTGCACGCCGCCTGGATACACGAACACACTCAACAAGGTAATGGAATTGGGACCTAAGTTCACCGGTTCCACCCCAAAGTGTTCGAGTACCATCAGTAAGAAAGGGTGGGCGAGCAATCAAGGCCGTGACTCACAATACGCTTGGAAGACGGAATTTGCCCATTTTCCCCGATGGCGGTCGCCCGATAGTGGAATCCACTTCACCGAGCCTTCTCGAATCTTCCCAGATCGACTAAGATCTTAATCTTAGCCGCATCCATCTCCGATTCCTCCCATTCGTAAACTCTCTTGGCCATTTCGCCGTAAGCAAAGTTTTTTAATTGGGTTGGCGGAGAAGATGAAACCTAGTCGAGGAGGGAGAAAGCAAGAGCTCAAGAACAATGGAGTGATTTGGGGAAAGGTAAAATCCAAGTCTACCTCTGGTAAGTTTTTATAATCAAGACGATCTCCGCCGCTGAAAACCGTCTCGGCTATAGGTCTATGAGAGATGGTTGTACCGCCGGAACCGCTTCATCTGACAAGTCTATGAGAGCGGTTGCAATTCCCGATGGTCCGATTCGAGAAAAATAGGTGCGTATTGTCACCTCCAAGCAAAATTACATTCTTGACCAAGTCTTTCTAGTCGAAGGAAATATTAATCGGAATAGTTTTTTCTCCGATTTTCTACTACGACCACCCAGACGGTCCGAGGGTTTTTTTATGACTTTTTGATAGTAGTAAGCAACCTTCCGACCAAGCAAATTCTGGTCAAGCAAAGACTCAAATGTCGAAGAGTTTTTCCTTCGACTATCATTCTACGACATTCTCATGGTCGTAAGTCCATTTACGAAACCTTTATCAAGTAAGTTACTTTCACTTGAAGCTGGGGGGCTAGATGACGAGGATCTAATAATCCTCATTTTATCTTTTATCTATAATTCTTATTATGGGTAAATATGATGTCACATAGTCCCCAGAAGTACCCCTTATATCTATAAGGGAGAGGCCTAACAAGTAATTGTAAGTTCTTCTACAATCACCCCCATAGTCGTAAGTCTTGCTACGACTATATCATGGTCGTAAGTCCTTCTCGACCACTACATAGTCGTAAGTCCTTCTACGATCGCTACCGGTCGTAAGTCCTTCTACGACCTGTAAACTACGACCACCTTATAATCAAACCTACAGGCGAGTGGGTCCAATTGATTAAGGTATCCGAACGGTCTGCACGCACTATTATTCCGCTTATTAATGGTGTGTGATTACCCCATTATCTCTGGAAGATAATTACCAGACGGCGTGAAGAAGTCGAGGCGCCGGTAATTACTGCCATCATGCGCCCGTTACTGGATTAATTAGGCACATCTCCCGCAGGGCAAAACGGCTACTTCTTCACGATTATATAAGGGCATCAATCATAGGGATAAAGGGAGGCACAGCGAATAAGAGCTAGTCAAGTAGAAACACAAGTGCTATTCTCTGTAAGAGTCTTAGTCTTTTACTGGATCATCAAGAATACCATACACACAGGATTAGGGTTATTATTCTCTCCGAGAAGGCCCGAACTCGCCTAAACATCCCGTGTCAATCCACTCTGCGTGATCTCATCTCTAGGAAACCCCCCGAATCAAACAATCTTTACGTAAGATCGGTTCTAATACACCGACAGTTGGCTTCGTGTGGTTAAATTGACGTGAGTGGCCGGCAGGGTGTTGTCGCGTCCTGCTTTGCAGAGTGCGGTCATTCCGGCCTGGAAAGCTGGCGAGGCAGGGTGTTGTCGCGTCCTGCTTTGCAAAGTGCGGTCATTCCGGCCTGGAAAGTGGCGAGGCGAGGTGTTGTCACGCCCCGCTGCGAGTGCGGTCATTCCGACCTGAAAAGTCGGGCGAGGCAGGTGTTGTCGCTTGCTTTGCAGAGTCGCGGTCATTCCGGCTGGAAAGTGGCGAGGCGAGGTGTTGTCGCGCCCCGCTGCGAGTGCGGTCATTAATGCGCATCTGAAGTATTCATACTGCATTAGACGTATGCATACATCATCACGTCGTCAAAGAACGTCCCAAAGTCTTGCATCACGAGTGTGGATGCATAGATAAAGAGTAGATATTACAATCTACTTGGCGAGAACAAGAAATAATAGAAGCAAAACAAAGAAACCGGCTATATTAACTAATTTCTGAAGAGATTTCTTAACCCTTTCCATCTTTTTGTCCAGTCTTTTGAGAACATTATCTGTATTTTCCATCGGTTCATCCGATGGTCGAGACACTTGACTAAATGCGACCACACGACGGGTGTCCTCTTGCAAGGTCGCAATTTGTATTGCAATGTCTCGAACCTCTAGCATCTTCTTCATCACCTGACGAACCGACATGTTACGCTCGTAGAAAGAATTACAAGCGCAAGTGAAAAAATCGTCTACAAAGAAATTCTTAAGCTTAAGAGTGAAGTTCTAGTAAGATTTGAACACTTCATGAACACTCGGGATGGATTGGTTGCCGTTTGGGAGGTGAAGACATTAACCGAATCCGCAACGAGGACAAATCAAGTCTTTGTCAGAGTGTTTCTATTTGCCTATTTAGTAGGAAGTTTGACGAGGCCGTAGACATCCCTCTGTATAGGCAAACGATGGCAAACCAAGATTGCAAGAAAGGAGAAGAGGAAGTGAAGAGTGAGTGGAATCGTAGCCAAAACATCAATATATATAGCTACGGGTAAATTGCAATTGGGTTGAATAAAATTCGCGTCCGCGACGCAGCGGGACCGAGGCTGTATCGCGGGGCAGCATTGCGTTATGTCTGTACGGTTCAGTAAATTAAAGTCGGGGAGGTACACATGTCGTTTGTACTGAAAATTTCGGAGAACATTTTGTGTACAATGACATTACATAACTCGTTCTTCACCGCCATGACATTAGCTAGGGTGCATTGTCGTGTCGCCTGCCCGGACGGCGTAGTTGATCCTCAGGGAAGGTGAATCTGTCCGGAGTGGCGATGTCTCGCAGTCCGAGTGGTGGTGCCGCTCGGGAGGCGGCCGCGGTGATGTCAGCGTGGGGGTCCGGCTCAGGCCTCAACATCTCGTCTAGCCACTGGTGCTCCTCCTGCAGCGAATGGTACTCGGTGAGTTAGTCCTTGGTTTTTTGCGCAGAGAAAATAGTTGTAACTACGTTAACGGTTACCTGAGTAGGTTGTTGTGCTGAGGAGGATCCTCCCGCCGCCCGAGTAGTCTTTGCCGCACGGTGTACCCTCCATACGTGTCGGCGAACCACGGTCGCGCGCTCCCGCAGTCGGATCAACGCCATGCGCCAACGAGCCCAACCACTCGCCCCGCACTGCGGGAGTTTGGGTCGATGTCTGCGGCAGCAAAACCGTTGCCCCGGCGAGGAAGTCGTGTGCTGCGCCTCCCTCCGTGATGACGATGGTTGCATCAGACTGCTGTCCCCTCGTAGTAGCTGCTAGAAGAAAGGTTAATGTCAGATACCTCTGAAAATGAGTGCATGGAAAGGTATTGACAACGAGAGAGATGACATACCTGTGGGCCGAGGCGGGTCGGTGCCGACCGACCGTAGCTCTGACGGCCCCGAGTGAGACAGGCGTCGCGGAGGGTGGTGCCGAGGGCGGAGGGGGTGGAGGGTACCCTCCGCGTCCGCGATGCTGTGCATGCACGTCGCTCTAATCGTAGCCCTCGCGTCGTCGGTCATGCCACGCACGGCGGCTAGGAGACGATCGAAGGTGTTGCTGTTCCCACGTCGTAGAATTTTAGCACCCTCGCGCTGTATACGATCCATGCGGTAGTACTGCAAGAAAACACGGAGTAAGTGCGAAGCGTGTTGCCTGACGAAAATTGCATGAATAATGGTTTACCGCCTCGCCGTCGCCGTCTTGCCGCTTCGGTGAGGGTCCGCCGCTAGTACGATGTCCTCCCGCATGCCGACCACCGCGACGCGCTCGTGGCGGCCCGATAAGGCGCGCACTGGTGCGTGAAATATACCACCGCAAATACGGCGACGCGGATGGAGTAGACGCGTGCCTCGTGCACCACGCCCGCCGCCACCCTCTCGCTTCACGACTCCGTCCACGGTGCCGGTTCGCCTCCGATCGCCGCTCTTGCGCCCTTTCCTCGCTTGCTGCAAGTGCATATTAATGTCGAAAATGTAAGGCAAACATCGGTGAAATGATATCCACAAAATGACATACGGTGGGCCTTGTTTGTGAGTGGTCGCCCCACGGCGGTGGCACCTCGCCGATACAGCCGAATCGTCTCATGACCATTGTGGATTGTACGGCTCGACCATGTGCGAGAAGACCAGGTGGCAGGTCGTCATCGCAGTGGATCGCCCTCGCATCGCGCCGATAATCCATAGGGTGCCGTGGTTCGCAAGGAACCATCCCGCCCATGCCCGCCAGATGATCTTGGTCTCGTCGCGAGTCTCAAGAGGTTATGGAACTCTGCGACGCACGCCTCGGTCTCTCCTCGCCCACCTTAGGGTACCACGTGTCCAACATGTTCCCATTGTAGGCCCGTCGTGGGGTGGTCGCCGAGAGCATTGCCGTAATGCTGGACGGTCAACGGGTAAGGGTGCACGGTGCTGCGAAAATAAGGACGACCAACTGGAAAGTGCTCCCATGACCACAATCGCATTTAGGGTGTAGCAAACCGCCAGATCGGCTCCGCCCGTCATCGCACGAGTGGCATCGCACAACCCTCGGTAAGTGGCGCAAGGACCGCGAAGCCCAATCGTAACGTGGAACCTCGTCGGGCCAGCGTCCCGCCGTGACTCGCCAGATGGATATAGCTGGGGTACACGCAGTCTCCCTGTGTCGTAGGGAACAAGATCCATCCGAGCAGAAGCGGCAGTACGCGACGCAGGTGTGTCTCGACTACCTCCATTGCCGCGCCCACAGGCGATCATGAACTCCGTGAGCGTGAATGTGGGACACGACACGTTTGCGTGAATCGGAGGCGAATCGTCGGCCAAACGCACCTTCCGCCATCGCGCTCTCGGAGGTGGCACTCTTGGAAGGCCATGTACCGGCAGACTGTGAACCATTGCTACATCCTCAAGAGTAATGGTCATCTCCCCACCGGAAGTGGAATGTATGAGTCTCGGTCTCTACGGTCCCAAGCGAGAGTAGTGCGCGTCAAAGCGCAACGCTGCGGGATGTCCAACATGCGGGCAAGGAAGGAGGCGGTGTCCGCAACGCGGGATGTACCGCTTCGTCAAGGGGCCACCTCTCCTCTGGGCGCCAGACCGAGCTCGGAGGGGCCGCCGCCGTGACCACGCCCGCAGCAGTGCCCCATCCAGGGCCAGGCCGAGCGGCTCGTGCAGCGTCGTCAAGCGAGCTGCGCCATCTCCTGCAGATAACCTAAAATATGTTAGTATGCGTATTTAAAACATATTGTGTGCCACAAGAGAACAAGGCAAAACATAGGACAAAAAGGAAACAACCACACATGACCATAATGAGTTAACACAAGATAACATTCCGTCCGTACATAAAGGCATATATTAACAAAGAACACTACGATTGCATCGCGACATAACATTCCGTCCCATCTAAGGCATTAAGATAAGCAAGCGACATCGCGTGTTAGTAATTATATCTTGCTCGTTACTTGCATCGCTTTGCTTGCTTGGTCTGCATTTGGACATGGGTGATGGTGTGCCCTCTTGTCTTGCTGATCTACAACGGGCCGGCGAACCCGTTGTTCGCTATTGGCCGTCGTCCATGTCGTTCGGATGCGTCGTGGATGGCGTCTTCCACGGTAGGGGTGTTTCAAAGGTCGTCGTTCGGCACCCACTTCACCTGTCCCGGCCAGAGGTCTCTGTAGTGCTTGTCCAGCCCGTATGAATGGAACTCGGCACCCCAAGTGGCAAAGAGGTGGTGGATATCGTAGTACTCGGAGATGTAACGCTCGAAGATTGCCGCCACGCGCGCGCCGCCAGCGTACACATGCGAGCAAGGTTTGTGCGAAGCTGCGGTTTGTTGCAGTGCAGCGCTTCTTCACCAATCGTGCGGACACGCCACGATCCCCTCTAGCGTGGCCCATAACATACTTCTCCTTAGCCGGATCTCGAACTTACGCCGACGCCATCCATGGTGCGAGTCGCGTCGCGATCGCGCTTTGCCGATCTTTTCTCCATATAGGCATGCATTACCTCCGAGAATTGTTTACCATCCTCCATATGCTTCTTGGCCATCATTGCTCTGTTAACGAAGTATCCGATGGTACGATTCCAGCTCTCCTCCACGATCGCCGTGATCGGCAGGGAGCGCACACCCTTGAGGACACCATTGTACACCTCCGACATGTTGGTCGTCATGATCCCGTATCTCGCACCATCGGTGTCGTGCAGCAGGGACTATTTCTCCAGGTCAGGCGCGTGCGAGTTAACCCACTGTGTGAACTCTCCAACTCTCGCGGACCCTCCAGCCGATGTCCCTGCCTCGGCATTCGCCGAGTCCCTTACATGCTTCGCGGTGTCCTCATCGAGCTGTCTCCACACCGCTTCGAACTTTCTCATTTGGTTCTGCATGCAGAGTTTCTTGAACATTTTCATGAGGTCCTTGCTCCGAAATCTTGTGTGGAAGTTGGCCGCGAGATGCCTCATGCACCAACGGCTCCTTACATCGCTCCACCGAACGGGTGCGCCCCGCTTTGGATCGTGCTCAACGCGGACATCAAGCCAGCATTGCGGTCCGAGATGACACACACACCTGGTCGATCTTGTACTATCGCCTGCTTCACATTGCACAGGAACCACAACCAGCTATCCGTGTTCTCACTCTCAACAATTGCGAAGGCCACGAGGACTAGCCGGTCGTTCAGACGGTACAACGGCGGTGAGGATGGTACCCTTGTACTTCCCACATAGGAAGGTGTCATCCATCGTCAGCACGGGACCACAATGCTTGAAAGCTTCGATCGCCTGACGGAAGGCCCAGAAGACCCTATCAAGAATAAGGCAATTGGGCCCTTCCGTCGGATGCACCCGCTCTAGCTTGTTTATGTATGTACCGGGATTACATTCTGCGATTTGATGCAGCAATCTTGGTACTAGGTTGTAGGCCTCTTCGAATGTGCCGAACATTCGCTCCAAGACCTTGCGTGTGGCCCGCCATGCTGTCTTGTAGCTGACCGGGAACCCCACAATATTGGCAACCTCTACCAGGAGGATGTTTGGCGAAATGGACACATCTGCAGTGACGAGGTGACAACACTAACAACAATAATTCTGCTAAGTCAACTAATTACGACCTAATCGTAATGCTAACTACTGAGTATTCTAATTACTTGCTAATCAAAACGTTTTTTTGCGTCCGAACACTAAGGCAAGATATACCCACTGCAGAATTATAACTACTCAGTTGCTATCATTTATCTTATTACATCATAATCACATTGCTAAAACTTACTACAACTACAGCTGCATGCAAATGCCACATACCTTTGTACCGCCTCGCTTCTCCCTCCTCTTCGAGGAATTTGCTTCTCTCGCCGCTAGCGCTATTTTTTTTTTGCTCACGTCGGGGCGGCAGACGGCGAACGCGCCTTCGCCTCGCCGCTCGCCGCGCTTGCCACGCCCGGTTTCGGGGCTCGGCTGGCCGCCGACACGACGACAAGGCAAGAAGGCGCGTGGTGGTCGTGGTCGCAACTCTTCTTTGTCGGGGGACGGCAGCAGTTGCAACCACAAAGGCCGAGGCCGGCGTGGGCGGCCCGCCACGCCCGGCCTCGGACGTGGTCAGGGCCCACTCGCCGCCGCCCCGACGGCAGCAGATGGTGCCTGCGGCAGCCGCTCGCCAGGTCGGCGGCGCAGCCGCCACGTCTTGCGGGCGTCACCTGCCGTCCGTCCGACGGTAGCGAGTCTTTGCGTGACACGCGGCAGCCGGGCAGCCCGGGCTCGCCGACCCGACGGCAGCAGTGGCTGTGGCAGCCAATCCGGAAAAATCGCTGCTAATGGGGTCAAACGGAGAATTTTCGCGCGTCATACGAACAAAAGTGTCCAAGTTTCGATACTGTCGGCATACAACTATACATGAGAATGAAATAAGTAAAGGATGCTAGCAAATAAAGGAGGAACCTTTGCGTTGTTTTAGGCTCCTCAAACATGTACATAGTGTTCAATATGGCGGCTTCTGCATGTTCAATGTTAGGACTTAGGAGGGGCCGCAAGGCTTGTATTTGCTTGCAAATGGTACGTTTCCCGGTGCGCCTAGCATTTTATCCGCGCAAGGAAGAGAATACGTGCCGAGTCGTTGTACATCATCCCTGTCCAAATCGATCGATCGCCCATAAAAATAAGAACTCTGGTCTGGTGGGTCAGCGGCGATTTGATCGAAGCAGCAGCCGCCGCCGCCGCCGCCATCTAAGCCGATCTCCTGCGCGAACCGTCCCCCTCTTCCTTCCGCAGGTACGAGCACAGACATGATTTTCCGCTCCTCTGCTAATTCTTCTTCTTGTCCGCGGTTAGCCCGTGCGTTTCTTGCCAACTCCCTGCCCAGATAAATCGGCAAGTCCCTAGAGCAACAAAGACTTCGTCCTGGGATTCCTTTCTCTTTGCTTGATTTGATCTGTTGGTGTGGTTGATGTGGGAGCGCGACGCAATTGTAGTATTTTTTATTGTGGGAGTTTGGGTTGTATTTGGGGGGTAGAGGTCCGATTTTGCCCTTTGTCCCCGTCATCTCCGGCCGCCGTCGTGCCTCACTGCCGAACCCTCCATCGCCACCGCCTCCCTAAGCTCTGGTGACCCAGACGAGCGTTTCCACCGCCTGTGAAACCGACGCCTTCCTGTCCTCTCCCGCTGAGGCCGGCGACTAACCGAGTCGCGCCCCTCATCACATCTACTTCGCCGACCCCATCTGCTCCAGCCGGCAACCACTGCGAAGTCTCCGCTGTCTGTGAGCTCTTGTGTAGCCGATTCCTGTCTCCTTGGCTCCAATAGAGCAGCCGCCGAGCTCCCCTGCGTCCTCCAAGACGTGTCGTCGCCGTTGACGACCACCTCTCCCTCCCCCTGCTCATACATGGTGACCGCCGCCCACTCCAATCGCCAATGACCCCGACCTAGCTGCTGCCTCGGTTCTTCTTCAACTCTAGCCGGCGCCGAGCCTGGGAAACGAAGGGCGTCCAAGAAGGAGATGGCCACCGAGCTCCACCATAGACGGCTACCGCCAAGGCTGCCCAAGGTTTACTTGAGACTGTGGCGAGCCGGGAGGAAGACAAAGGGCAAAATTCTCCAAATACGGAATCATATTTGGGGGTGGCATTCGTCAACTTTCATCTTTTCGAACTGCATTCTCCAAATTGTCATGTTTTAAAGTGGCATGCATCTAAAAATACCAATTACAGGCTTACAGCAGTCTACCGGGACCTTGCATTCTGCTAAATTTGACTCCATGCAGCCAAATTTAATTTGGATGTCATTGAGTTAATCTTTGTGCCCATTTCAACTACATATGCGAGTGTAAATCACATGGAATCTATGAATGCATATGGTAAAGGCTATATGAACTCTTACCTCTTGCTGAGCAGAACTAGTTGTTTGTCGGCAGTCAAATGATCAA
Source organism: Hsuehochloa calcarea (assembly GCA_036346395.1). Taxonomy (NCBI): domain Eukaryota; kingdom Viridiplantae; phylum Streptophyta; class Magnoliopsida; order Poales; family Poaceae; genus Hsuehochloa; species Hsuehochloa calcarea. The sequence goes on along the minus strand of CM070604.1, from coordinate 53,277,814 downwards.
TCTTATTCTGCAAATCTCCTAAACTAAAACCCATTATTCTGCAAGTATCGATTTAATCAATATAGTTGTTAAGCCACAATTGTGTAATGTTTTAACTGGCATTTTCTCCCAGTATCAATTGGCAGCTGAGATCGTTGAGTGAGCCCACATCAATTTCGGTTTTAAGTTCTTTTTTTGTGCTTCAATAATTCAACTGCATGCCTGCTTCTGTCATGATAATGTTCATCGATTTACTGCTATAAATTTAACCAAACGTCACTTGTGCAGTTACTGAATATACAATATGAGTTCACTGGAGAGCGTGAGAGGAGATCTTGCTCTGGTTATTTTATACTTAAACAAGGCTGAAGCAAGAGATAAGATTTGTAGAGCTGTACAATATGGATCAAAGTTTCTGAGTAATGGAGAACCAGGACCTGCACAGAATGTTGACAAGTCAACTAGTCTAGCGCGGAAAGTTTTCAGACTATTTAAGGTAGTGTTTAATCTTTTGCGTAGTAGACTTTGCAAATTGGAAGCTATTCACTCCTTATATGTTGACATGATCTATGGAATTGCTATCAATGTTTTGCAGTTTGTTAATGATCTGCATGCTTTGATTAGTCCTCCTGCCAAAGGAACTCCACTTCCACTGATCTTGCTTGGAAAGGTATGCTTAAGCTGATAGTGGGAACTCAATCAGCTGAAGATAGGTTTCTAATTTTGTAAATTTGCTTTTATGTCCTCCTCAGTCGAAGAATGCACTGCTATCAACTTTCCTCTTTCTGGATCAAATTGTGTGGGCTGGGAGGACAGGAATATACAAGGTTCGATTGTTTTTTTGACATCATCATACTAGAAAAAAGAATACATTAGAGCGTTGCCCTACTGTCTCCGCTAAAAGGAAAATCATACAATAAAATGAACTAATTAAATTGTGACAAACAAAATATGGATAATAAACTAATGGTTTATACAGAACAAGGAGCGAGCAGAGTTCCTCGGCAGGATAGCATTTTATTGCTTCCTAGGCTCTAATACCTGTACTACCATTATTGAGGTATGATGTTTTTCTGTCTTAGCCATCTAGAAGCTACTCTGTTCTGGTGTTTTTGTACATATTTATCTTTCTTACTATGAAGAAATTATATTTGATTTGTGCTATATCCTAGCTAGCTGAGCTTCAACGGCTATCCAAATCAAGGAAGAAGTTAGAGAAGGAGCTTAAGCACCAAGAGCTGTATAAGGTACTGTTTATATGATTATCGGGTTCGTAATGCGACCATTTTCCTTTTTTTTTTGCCTTTGATACATTCTACTGTATTGATAATGCCAATGCTAGAACGAGCAATATCGGATGAAACTGCAGAAGTCCAACGAGAGGCTTCTGGCTCTCATCAAATCGAGCCTTGACATAGTTGTTGCTGTGGGGCTACTGCAACTGGCCCCGAAAAAAGTCACTCCTCGTGTGACAGGGGCGTTTGGATTTGCTAGCTCACTCATCGCTTGTTACCAGGTATCTCATGCTTCCATTCTTCTTGCCATTTGTTTAGAGCCACCCCGAAACCCGAAAGTTGAATGCTTTTTTTTTCTATTCCATTGGCAGTTGCTTCCAGCCCCAGCCAAATCCAAGTGATGTAGTATACCTCAAGGCAGCTGGTGCATCAGTTGGCAGTAGCTATCCATCCCATCGTGGCCACATAAGAAATAAAACTGTCCGCGTAGCATACGAACTGGATTGTCCTGCAAGATGGCGTTACCTATGGTCGTCGCACTGCTTTATTGATTTTCATTAGACTTAATTACATAGGTTGTGGTTGTATGATCCAGGGGACTACTAAAGTTGCAGTTTTAGGTGCAGCGCATGTCACCAAATAAGAAATTACATTTACCTTTCACTTCACTTGTTGCAGTGCTGCCTCTTTCATATGTGAAACCATCGTTACTGGGTGTTTTAGCCAGTGACAAAATTGCATTCTGCAACGAGCTCATGGACCGCGCTTAAGCCTGAAGCCTTGAGGCTCCAGTGCCCTGCAGGGTGTAGGCAAGCTGGCAAGTGAGGCTCTGGATTCAATTCTTGCCGCCAATTGGCGATTCGTGGTCCGTACATGCGCGTCGCACCATCTTGGATCCGGATACTGCAGTAACTGTAACACACTAGATAGAATCTGCATTTGACTACTTCAATATTGATTTCCCCGCCGATCCAGCCGAGCGTGAGAAAAACATGAGCGGAACGTGGCACGGTATGGCCCGCTGCGCTCGTAGCGGACGAAGCACGGGTGGCAACTGGCGCGAGACGGAGAAAGCTCGCACCGAAGCGGCCCGGCGCTGAGGTACCCGCCGCCGATGGCACGTAACGCCCGTGGAATTCGCTGCTTCGCGCGTCCGCGGGGCATGGGCGAACGACGTCGGTGGTGTGTTGACCCAGCGCCCAAACGCGGGCCGCGGGACCGGTGCGGCCGCTAACTCCTAGTTATCGTTAGTTGTCGTTTATCTAGAAATAGAAAAAAATTTAAGATTATACGCAGTCCTAATATAATTTTGAAAAGCAGGAGATTTCTCAAAGCCTAACGGTAAATCCTCAGAAATAATTAAACAACAGAGAGATTGACGGGCTACCTCGGGATTGTAGTCCCAGCTATGTACCGTACAGTCGGGGTTGTACTGCAGCTGCGTTTGCCTCATCACCAATCCTTTCTTGGCTCGACATCTTGTAGCATGTATAAGCAAGTGTCTCGTTCCGCCTTTAGATCTTGCAGACAATTCATTGTGATAAATTTTGCAAATAGCATATGGTACCTTATTTCTCTGTGCGTCTTACTTTGTTATCATGTCGAAATTCCCCCACACTCCCAATGTAGATGACTTAGATCTCTTTGTTCAGGTTGGCGTGGAGCCTGATGCTACCGTGGAGCCTAATGACGGAACTTCGCATTGTCCTTTCGATTGGCTTGAGGAAGACGCAGCCGCATCCATGGATGCAATTTTCTCCGGTGAAAATATGTAATCACCAAGAGTAAAACTATCATAGTGTCCATAACAAAAACTGCAAAATCGAATCTAACATTACTATTACTTTCATCTTAGCATAACAAGTACTAATAATAAAAGTATACAAAAAATAGTATTGTAGCTCTTTTGTTGATTTGATGCCGAAAATAGAATTTGTCAAAATTTGGCATATTTTTTTAAATTTTGCCAAATTAGCTCAACACGAATTTGAATTTGTACAATATAATTTTAAAAGAATGAGGAATGGAGGGGTGCTGAATGGGGGGAGGATATGGTGGTTATTTATTAACAAAATTAGTTTTTTGCTACTTTTAAAGAGCCAAACGGTAAAAAAGGGTAAAAATGCCAAGAAATTGATTTTGGTCGGTAGTGCTGCACACGCCCATGAGCCCACGCCCTGGCCGACCGCCCTTCTCGCTTGCCCGCCCTAACCCTCCTCCTATTTCCCCCCACCGCTTGCCCCTCGGTCGCCCTGCCACGTGCGGCACTCTGCAAGACAGTCTTTGGTCTTGTGATCGACCAGTACAGCCGCAGTGCATGCCCGACCTGTTTGCAGCACAAAGAACGACGCCCTCCAGCCTCCAAGCCTTAAAGCTTCCACGCCGGCGGTGCCCTCCACTCCGTCTCCTCTACAACTCTAGAATCTCCCTTCCCGAGCCGGCCCTGCGGCGGCCGCCGCCTTCTCCTCGCTCTGCGCTGGTAACACCCCGCTCTCCTCCTCCCTCTTGGCCTCTGCCCTCTTCTCCCTCCGCTCCGGCCTTGACGAGGATCTAATAATCCTCATTTTATCTTTTATCTATAATTCTTATTATGGGTAAATATGATGTCACATAGTCCCCAGAAGTACCCCTTATATCTATAAGGGAGAGGCCTAACAAGTAATTGTAAGTTCTTCTACAATCACCCCCATAATCGTAAGTCTTGCTACGACTATATCATGGTCGTAAGTCCTTCTACGACCACTACATAGTCGTAAGTCCTTCTACGACTGCTACCTGGTCGTAAGTCCTTCTACGACCAGGTAAACTACGACCACCTTATAATCAAACCTACAGGCGAGTGGGTCCAATTGATTAAGGAATCCGAACGGTCTACACGCACTATTATTCCGCTTATTAATGGTGTGTAATTACCCCATTATCTACGGAAGATAATTGCGACGGCGTGAAGAAGCGGCGGCGGTAATTCATCGCCATCATGCGCCTTCTTTGGATTAATTAGGCGCATCTCCGCAGACAAAACGGCTACTTCTTCACGACTATATAAGGGCATCAATCAGAGGGATAGAGGAGAGGTAGAGACAGCGAACAAGAGCTAGTAAAGTAGAAACACAAGTGCTATTCTCTGTAATAGTCTTAGTCTTTTACTTGATAATCAAGAATACCATACACGGGATTAGGGTTATTATTCTCTCAGGAGAAGGCACGAACTTGTCTAAATATCCGTGTCAACTACTCTGCGTGATTTCATCTCTAGGAGACCCCGAATCAAATAATCTTTACGTAAGATCGGTTCTAATACACCGGCAGTTGGCGCCGATAGTGGGGATCTTAGGTAATCTCTTGTCAACATACTCTCTTTTCCAATCTCATGCAATCATGGCGGGAGAATGGAGCGAGGAGAACTGGTTTGACTTGGCGATTCTGTGACGTCGACATGGATGCGGTTTCGACTACGAGCCGAGTGATGCATCCGCCGATGGTGATGTTGCCTCGGAGATTATTCTCCAGAAACCATCCCATTAATGGAGTTGAGGAGGATCCTTATCCCCACAACAATACGCCCAACAGAGGAGCCAATTCCCTCAAAGGACAAGGGTCAATCCGACCGGGACCGCCCGGGAGGACTCACAACACGACGAGAGTTCTTTCTCCAAGTGTTCAAGTCCCCTTAAGACGGTCCGACTTGGTAAGTCAAGTTCGGGAGCCACCATTCCAGGACTCCACCAAAGATCTAGTGATCCTCTCTCGGGGTAACTCGGAGAGGGTGGGATCAAGCATGCTTTTCCCGCAAATTCGGCCGTCTCCCCGCAGATCTCATTTGCGAACGGAGGCGATTATAACCCGGAGTTCCCTACCGAGGGGATTACTCCAAGTCGCCAGATGGTGTCTCTCGAGCACTCCTCAAGCGGGAGGCCTCGGCGCAAGTGAGAATCATCAACGGAGGTCTTCGTCCTTCCCCAATCGAGTCGACCTCATGGAGGCCGAGATAAGAACACTCCCGAAGATCACACACCGCCCCTCGTGGTAATGGCAAGGGCACCACCGTTGGCGAGAGAACCAACACTGATGAACGCGAGGAAATCCTCGACATTCTCGCACTCCACTAAGAAGGCCTCAAAGACCGATGAGGAGAATTTTGATGTCGTCGGAAGAAAGAAAATTGCACCCGAAGAACACGCCTGGCGCATTCAACATCACGGAGGAGGTACAAGAACTCCAAGACATCAACGACCTACTCGAGAATCCCACCAAGAGCTTGCTCGAGCGCGAGTACGATCTCTTTCTTTGAAGAGATTACGCAAAGACTTGAACGTGATGACAAGACTGGAGGTACCTCATCGACAACATTCGGTAGTCGCGACAATCGACTTCCTCGGCTACGATCAATCGAATATTTCTCACGAGGAATCGACACGGCCATAAGGCGAATCGATCCCTATTCGAGAAATACCTTTCGATCGGTGAAGATCAAGAAGCCCCGGGAGAGGTGATCATTCACCACTTCGACAAAGAAATTCTAACGAGTGGAATACGAGGAGTATTCTCCTCGTAGAGGCGAGACCTACTACGAGCAGTCACTGTTCACGGGTATCGTCGTATACGATCACTGGTGACATTAACCCTTCTTTCCTACAAAGAAGGCGTCAAGAAGTGATTCTGGGGATTTGGGCATTTTCGCCGACCTTGAGCGTTCATTTGGCCACCTCATTTTCGACCGGTGAACATGGAGAAATTTGATGGATCTCAAAATCCCATCGAATTTCTTGAGATCTATCAAACCGTCCGAGCAAAGCAGGAGGAGGAGAGCATGTAATGGCGAATTACCTTCCGATCGTGCTCGAAGGATCCGCTCGATCGTGGTTATTAAACCAACCACTCAGTCGATCTACTCTTAGCAACACCTCTGCGATCTTCTACAGCGAATTTCCAAGGCACATACAACCATACGGAAAGAAGGCGACTTGCACGGATAAAGCAGAACAACAACGAGACTTTGCGTCAATTCATCAAACGCTTTAGTCGGGTTCGTAACTCAATCCCGAAATTTCGATTCCTCCGTGATCGGGGCTTTTAAGCAAGGAGTCCGCAGAGAAGAATAACGGAGGACATTGCTCAATCCTCCCAACATCATTCTTAGAACTCTTCGAGATGGCCGATCGATATGCTGGCGCTTCGAGGCGATCGAGTGGAACAACACTATCGATCGAGAAACATATACTCCTCGAGAGCCGGTGAAGTTGGTAAGGATAAAAAGCAAAAAGTCCAAGAAGAAAATAAAAGTCAAAACCACAAACCGGTGGTTCCAAGGAGGTTCGCCGTGAAAGATGGAGAGCCCCAAACCACCAAGTCGCACTCGATCAAGGCAAAGGTAAGCGCCCGATCGTAGGAACGACAAACCAAGGTGGTGTCCTTTTCATAAAAGGAAGGACATGACCTCCAGAATCGCCGGAGTTTTCCAAAGAAAGCTCGAAGACTACTACAGCGACAAAGCACCACTCACTACTCTCGGCGGGTGGGACATACGAGTGGCCAAAAGTCGTCGGATGATGAGGAGATGCCGTCCAAGATCCGCAACATACCGTTGAGCACATCTACGGAGGATCATCGACATCGACTCCAAACGACAACTTAAAGGCACGGACGAGAGGTAAATTCTATACATACTCCTCTCGTCAATAAATTACGAAGTGGTCGGAAGTTACCATCTCTTTTGAGAAGGATGACGCCCAATCACTACTGAGTCGATCAGTCGATATCCGATTGTGGTGAACCCACCATCAACAAGCGTCGGGTCAATCGAGTGTTGGTTGATGGTGGCGATTCTTTGAACATATTATTTACTAATGCCCCGGGCGAGATGCAAGTACCGGGACAAAGGTAAGGCAGACGATACTCCTTTCATGGAATCGCAGGGGTCTTGACCAAACCTATTGGCCAAGTTTCTCTTCCTTTAACATTTGGCTCACCAAGTAATTTCGTGACGAGAAAGTCTCCTTTGATGTGGTCGATTTCGATCGGCATATAACGCCATACTCGGACGACCAACTTTGGCAAAATTCTTAATGGCTACTCATTACGGGTATCAATGTCTTAAGATGCCAGGTCCCAAAGGAGTGATCACCATTCAGTGTGACAAAAAGATGGCGTATAGCTGCGACCGTCGATCCCTCGAGATGGTTGGTCAAATACCAACTCGAGATGAAAGTCGACCGACTAGCAAGTCGAAGCCTAAAGTCGCACCAAAGCCGAACGACCAAGTCAAAGAGGTTCCTCCGACGAGAAGAGCCCTCAAGACTGCTCGCATCGGGAGACTTCCGACCCCAAATAGGAAGACGCCCTCATTACCTTCCTCCGAGCTAACGCAGATGTCTTTGCGTGGCAAGCATCCGACATGCCCGGAGTCCCCAGGGAGGTGATCGAGCACAGGCTAGCTTTACGGCCTGATAAAGTACCTGTAAAACAAAAATTACGGAGATTTGCCCCGATCGACGGGATGCTATTAAATCGAATTGGATAAGCTACTTAAGCGGGCTTTATAAGAGAAGTCAACCACCTGCAGTGGTTGGCTAACCTGTAATGGTCAAAAAGTCAAGCGGCAAATGGCGTATGTGCGTGGACTTTCTTGATCTTAATAAAGCTTGTCCAAAGATGATTTCCTTTATCTCGTATCGATCATTTGGTTGATTCTCTGCAGGTTGTGAGATATTAAGTTTTTAGATGCATATTACGGATACCACGGATCAATATGTGTTTAAGCGATGAAGAAAAGACCGAATTCATTACTCCATTTGGTACCTTTTGCTATGTCAAAATGCCATTTGGTCTAAAGAATGCCGGTGCTTCTTTTCAACGCCTAATGCAATCGACTTTTCATCTCAATTAGGCCGGAATTTGGAAGCCTATGTTGATGATCTAGTCGTAAAAGCATTAAGAGACTTAATCATATCAGCGACCTACAAGAAACATTCGACAACCTCGAAAGCACCGCTTAAAACTCAATCCAGAGAAGTGTGCTCTGGGTGGGGTGGTCTGGTATCTCCTAGGAGAAACCTTAAAGTATGCCATACAATTAAACTTTCGGGCCACTAATAATGTGGCGATACGAAGGTTTGCTAGGCGGCATACGAGTGCGTAAAGCACTCTCAATTCGTTGACTACTCGTGAGAGGAGACTCTCAACTAGTCGTGAATCAAATCGGGAAAGAGTACCAGTGCACTAACTCAACAATGGCTCGGTACTTATTAGAAGTACGTAAGCTAGAAAAACATTTTTTAGGTTTCGAGGTACAATTTATCCCTCGAAGGATAATTTCCTCATGAGACCAACTTGCTCGGATGGCTTCTTCCGATCCACGGTACCAAAGGAGTTTTCTTGGAGCAACTCCAAACACCGTCTCAGTCGAAGAACCGAGACACCTCCTCTTGAGATGGCCTCATTAGATTACGAGGATACCTGGACAACTCCCATCTACGAGTATCTTTACAAGGGTTCCGTACCCGAAGATAATCTTGAGGCAGATCGATTATCCCGAAAAGCCAAAATGTATACTTTGGTTGAAGGAGTCCTCTATAAACGAGGAACCCAAGTGATACTCATGCGATGCATTCCGCAAAGCGAAGGAATAACACTCCTTCATGATATACACAGTGGCATCTGTGGGGACGCATGCTTCCTCTGAACATTGGTTGGTAAAGCCTTTCGACAAGGTTTTTCTTGGCCTCTGACTACATGCGATGCTATGGAGGTGGTTAAAAGTGTGTCCATGCCAATTCCATGGTAGATGATACACCAACCACCTTAAGCATTACAAACAATACCTCTTTCTTGGCCTTTTACGACACTGGGGCTTGATATCCTAGGACCGCTTCCCAAAGCTCCGGAGGTTTGAATTCCTTTTGTGGCTATTGACACGTTCACAAAATGGATCGAAGTTGAACTCATGGCGGGATAACAACTAAGCAAAGAAAAAGGTTCATGATGAGAAGCGTAATTAGTCGATTTGGAGTTAAAGTCGGATAATTACGCATAATGTAAAAAATTCGCAAGTGCAAAATTTCGTGAATTTTGCGACGAGTTGGGTACCAAGCTATGCTATGCTTCATTGCACATCCCCAAAGCAATGGGCGGTCGAACGTGCAAACGGCCAAATAATGCGAGGAATTAAAACTCGAGTCTTCGACCCGACTTGTTAAGCGCTCGGGGCTTGGGTACAAGAATTACCCTCCATATTATGGGCGGTTAAATGCGACCACCGAGCAACAGAGAAACACCATTTTTTCTAGTTTTGAGCGAAGCCATGCTTCCTCCGAGCTAAAATTGCGGTCGACACGAGTTGAAACCTTCAACAACTCGGATCAGAACAACTTCGAGCAGATGACATTAACCTACTCAAGAGAGGAGAAACCTAGCCTTAATCCGCTCGGCGGCCTACCAACAAGCCTGCGCAGATACTATAATCGAAGGTCCAACCTCGCAGCCTTTGTCAGAGGTGACTTGGTATTGAGGCTCGCCAATCCAAGTCTAATCGGAATAAACTTTCCCCTAAATGGGAAGGTCCTTACACAGTGGTCGAAGTAACTCGGCCAGGGTCGGTACGACTAGCAATGGAAGATGGACAGGTTCTCTCAAACTCTTGGAACATCGACCAGTTACGCAAATTCTATGTGTGACGATTTCTCGAGCAATAAAAGTCCGACTTCTTTCTACCTCTTTTTGCCTTATTTTTGAGTAGTGCTTTTTAATCTTTCGACTATGATATGAAAACACCCGGTTTTCTACACCGCCAAAAGCGAGAAACGTCATCTGGTTGAAACTTCTCCTCTCTGCATGTGGTTCTGCCCACTAGAAGGAATTTCCTAGCATCGACTCGTTACTCATTTTTGCTGCCAATACAAAGAGCTCGGGTTCTATCTAGTCGTAATATTCTCAAAGCCAACTCTCTCAATCTTAGTCTATTTTTTCAGTAAATTCAAAAAATATTCTAAGTAGAGTGCACTTTCTTACATTTGTTCGACCACCTTTGGTGTACTCGATTTGTTTTAATCGGTGAAGGAAGAGACACACCTAGTCGAAGTCTTTCCTCTCTGCATGTGGTCCTGCCCACTAGAAGGAAACTTCCTAGTGTCGCTCAGTCTCCTACTTTTGCTACTGGAAAAGACTTATCGAAGTCCACAAAAAAAGGACGAACGAATGACTAAAGTCCTCTAAGACGTTTGTTTAACTCAAGTTGCTGTTCTTGGTTTGATTAAACTAGTCGGAGATGGAAACATCACCTAGTCGAAGCCTTTCCTCTCTCGCACGTGGTCACGCTTACCGGAAGGAACTTCCTAGTGTCAGTCGTTTCTACTCTTTTCGACGAAAGGCTTGACAACCGTAATAAAATCTATAAGTTAAATAAACCTCTCTTTGTTTTCAGAAACCCCATTTTAAACACTATTTATTTAGATTGTCTAAACAATCTAAGCAAATAGTCGGGGGCTAGGATAAAGTTATTAATTTGACTTCAATTCTTAGTCTTTCATTCGTTTATTATCTTATGAGTTACTAACTACTCGACAAGATGATTTTCAGGAAATAAGATGGATCATATATTACTCATCAACAGAAATTGTCTGCCTTACAAGGTAGTTACAAGATTACTCTGAAGGGGGAGAGCCTAGCTGCATTTCCTCCGCCACCTTTTTGCCAACTGACTGCATTTCCTCAATCAGACAACTTGCCTCTGATTCAGGACAATCGAAGTCGGCTTCGATTGGTTTAACATTAAGGCGGGGGTCTTGAGCTTTAAGTTTCGCTAAAGCGTAACTTATCGCAGCCTTCATCGCCTCCTTATTGATTCAAATTTTGATTAGTCTTGAGTGGTCACCATTTCTTGCAATTTTCCGACTTGTTCCCCAATGGTACTTATGTGAGCAGCTATGGTATCTTCTCGAGGAGTTTTTCCCTCAGAATGTAGCTCACTAAGCACATTGTTCAGGAGAGTGATGTTGCCTTGAAGACTAGTCTTCATCGACTCCATCTCTGTTGGGTACAAGTCGAAGCCTCGCAAGTTTTTGTTTTCACCACTTGTTCGAAAAGAATAAAATCGGTCAAACGAAAATAAACTTCTGGAGGAAGATAACACAAAGCTAATTATAGGTAAAAGCATTTCTTACCTACTAATTGAGAATCCAGTTTCTTAACCTCTTCTCGATGGGAAGCAATAGTTTGATGTGCTTTTTCTCCCATGCTTTGATGTCCTCTCAGATTCATCTTAGCAATGCGGATGGACTCATTGTAGATCAAGGTTTTTCTTGGATTTGACCTCGAGGCTTCTCAATTGGATGACAATTTCGAACAAGAAATTGGCATTAGAAAAGGAAAATACTCAAAGGATAATGAGTAAAGATTTACTTACCCGTTAATCGAGTTCTAAGACCCTCGAGTTCTTGATCCTTATTCGCAGAATACGGAAAACTCTGAATTACCAAAGCTTTTTCTTGAACTTGGTCCGAGCTTCCGTGATCTCTTTTTCTTTATCCGGAGAAGAAAGGAGAGTCGGGTAAAGGTTAAAGATCAAAAGCAGTCTTAAGTTCGAGAACTTCATCGTTTATTTTTCCCCGCAATCTTGTAGATGCAGAGCAGTCTCTCAAGTCTATCCGAGAGGACTAATACTTGTTCCTTAGCCTCCTCGACTCTTCTTTTTCATAGTCGAGTGAGTCACTAAGGTCTTTGAATCACCGCTTAACCTACAAAGGACGAGAGACGGAGATAAAAATTAGCGAATGGTTGTAAGGCATCTTTACGACCACCGACCTAGTCGTAAGTTTTTCTGCGACTACGATATGGTTATAAGTCTTTCTACGACCACTACCTGGTCGTAAGTAGTCGTAAGCTTTTTTACGACTAGTACTTTGTCATGAGTTTCTTCCATGACTATTCTCGTAAAATATTATACGAGTATCTAAGTCGAAAACAACTATGGATGATAAGTGACTTACCACCTCTCGCCTCTGCAGAGTAGTTCTTTCTCTGTCTTAGCTCTAAAAGTTGTCGATGATACTCACCGACAACACGAGAATTTGCTCCAGAGCTTTACGCAAAAAGAGAACAGTGAGAAGTGAAGGAAAGCCACATATATAAGTATTTTGAAGATACTTACATTCATAGTCATCCTAGCAAACACCGAATATACAAGGTCCGGGTTCTGCAGCTTATCTATCCTCGCGACCTTGTCCCACCACACCTTCTCAAGGCGCTCGTTATCAAAAGTATTCTCCGTATTGGGAATATCTTTGGGATGGGGGACTCGGTCACGAGATCTGTAGCAGAAGACCCTACGACGGAGGCAGCCCAAAGAAGTCACCACGAGTTGAAATTTTCTCATACGGTTACGTGATTTCTCTTTGGGTAGGGAAGGAACGCCCTACGATTTCCTTCCCAGAGCGGTCGCGCAGTCGATCACCACCTTGACCAGAGGCTTCCAGTGCCTCTGTTGTTTCTCGACCTCGGTGGTCGTGGCGGCCACCTCAACAAGAATACCAAGAACTTCAAGGGTCGTAGTTACGACTTCAGCAGATGTGTGAGTCACTCTAGGAGTCTCGACTTCATCGGCCACCTGGGCCAAGGGTGATGCTTCGATCACCTCCATTGATACCTCTCCAGTAAATGAAGGAATAGCAATGGACTTCTCGGAGAAGCATTCAGAAATTTGAAGGAATCGGATGAAATAAAGAAAAGCAAATCAAAGTTGTGAAAAGAAAAAGGTAAATGTCGTTCTTACACTTTAGTACATTTCACATACCTCGCACTCGGTCTTAACCAGGAATTTTGGAGCAATCCTCCCTACGGAGGACCTCTTCTTCTCCACGACCACGTCTGGTCGAGGTTCAATAATTGGCCCAGCTACGACCACGTCTGGTCGTAGAGTTTGAACAGGATCGTGGCTCGGTTTCTCGATCCTGCGGATGGGCGAGATCGGCCTCGACCATTCCGTATAAACGCCCTCGGATTGCGAGTTGTCTTGCAAAGATCGCCCTTCATAAAAGACATAAAATCTTTCCGGTTCTCCTTTCCGGTTGCTTAATAAAACTAGGAGTGGCACCGATCGCGAAAGATTAGTGTCATAATAGAAGGTACCTTAGCCTTGCGAGGTTTGCGCTTAAGAGGTTCAGTTGCTTCAACCTCCTCGGCTTCGACGGCTGCGGCCTCGGCTTCGAGATACAACTACAGCTGCCGCAGGCTTTGTAGAGGGTCTGGTCGAAAGACCAGAGCTCGAGCTTGCTCCCCCCTTATCGGCAGATTTTACAAGTCGACGTCTCTTCGAGGGAGGAGCCGAGCCTTTGTCTTCGACAACCCGGCGCCAATAGTCATCGAGCGACTTCTTCGTCGTCCGACGATTTTCCATGCCTACTTTACGTAAAGCAAAGCGAGTAAAAAGAAGAATCACTAATTAGTCGTAAGTTTTTCTACGACTAGTACCAAGTCGTAAGTTTTTCTCGACTTTTTCTTGATCGTAAGATATTCTACGATCACCATTAGTCGTAAGTATCTTCTACGACTATAAAGTCCTAAAGAAAGAATCAGATTTTTGATTACCTTTAGGCGCTCTATCCTTTCATCTGCGGACAAAGCCGCAATGACTTGAGGAACCACCCCTCGAGTGGCGGGGACTTCTCACGGATGAGTCGACTGAGTCAACCTCACTGTGAAAGATCTATAAGCAGATAAAAATATTAGACAAGGTTGAGAAAGACCAAACGAGAGCTAAGTTGACAATTGCTTACCCTCCTCGTAGTCTCTAGTGGGTCTCCTCTCCCGAGTACCTCCACATAGGAGATGCTGCGTTTCTTGAGGACTAATTAGGCGTGTGATGAAATCCTTCACCACATGCCATCCGGTCCACCCTTCTTCCTTCAAGTCCTTAATGGCTTGAATATAAAGGCTAATCCTACTGATATCTTGAGGTTGAATCCCATGAAGATTTCTTTCATGACCTTCCTCGCAAAGAAAGGTGTCTTCAGAGGTGACCTTCCAAGAGAACCACCTCTTCCTCGGCCCGACCCACGAAGACCGTAAAACTCTGAATATACTCCTTCGACTTGAGTCGTGGAGCTTGAGACCAGACTTCCGGCGATTCGGTTTGTCGAGCCATCCCATAATAATATTGGAACACTCGAGATCCATGGAATCCCTGTGTATGCTCGCATGCAGATACGAACACACTCGGCATGGTAATGGAATTGGGACCTAAGTTCACCGGTTCCACCCCAAAGTGTTCGAGTACTCATCAGAAGAAAGGGTGGGCGAGCAATCAAGGCCGCACTCACAATATGCTTGAAAAATGTGGATTTGCCCATTTTCCCGATGGCGATCTTTGCCTGATAGCGGAATCCACTTCACCGAGCCTTCTGGGATCTTCCAAGATCGACCAAGATCTTGATCTTAGCGCATCCATCTCCGATTCCTCCCATTCGAAACTCTCTTAGCCATTTCGCCAAAAGCAAGAAGTTTTTGATTGGGTTGGCGTGAGAAGATGAAACCTAGTCGAGGACGGAGAAAGCAAGAGATCAAGAACGGCGGAGTGATTTGGGAAAGGTAAAACCCAAGTCTACCTCTGGTAAGTTTTATAATCATACGATCTCCGCCGCCTTGAAACCGTCTCGGCTATAGGTCTATGAGAGATGGTTGTACCGCCGAGAACCGCTTCATCGGACAAGTCTATGAGAGCGGTTGCAATTCCCAGATGGTCCGCTCGAGAAAAATAGGTGCGTATTGTCACCTCAAGCGAAATTACATTCTTGACCAAGTCTTTCTAGTCGAAGGAAGTATCAATCGAAGAGTTTTTCTCCGATTCCCCTACTACGACCACCGACGGTCGTAGGGGTTTTTATGACTTTTGATAGTCGTAAACAACCTTCCCGACCAAGCAATTTCTGGTCAAGCAAAGACTCAAATGTCGAAGAGTTTTTCCTTGACTATCATTCTACGACATTCTCATGGTCGTAAGTCCATTTACGAAACCTTTACCAAGTAAGTTACTTTCACTTGAAGCTAGGGGCTAGATGACGAGGATCTAATAATCCTCATTTTATCTTTTATCTATAATTCTTATTATGGGTAAATATGATGTCACATAGTCCCCAGAAGTACCCCTTATATCTATAAGGGAGAGGCCTAACAAGTAATTGTAAGTTCTTCTACAATCACCCCCATAGTCGTAAGTCTTGCTACGACTATGTCATGATCGTAAGTCCTTCTACGACCACTACATAGTCGTAAGTCCTTCTACGACTGCTACCTGGTCGTAAGTCCTTCTACGACCAGGTAAACTACGACCACCTTATAATCAAACCTACAGGCGAGTGAGTCCAATTGATTAAGGAATCCGAACGGTCTACACGCACTATTATTCCGCTTATTAATGGTGTGTAATTACCCCATTATCTCTGGAAGATAATTGCCAGACGGCGTGAAGAAGCCGAGGCGCCGGTAATTATTGCCATCATGCAGATTCTTGGATTAATTAGGCGCATCTCATGAGACAAAACGGCTACTTCTTCACGACTATATAAGGGCATCAATCAGAGGGATAGAGGAGAGGGAGACAGCGAACAAGAGCTAGTCAAGTAGAAACACAAGTGCTATTCTCTGTAATAGTCTTAGTCTTTTACTTGATCATCAAGAATACCATACACACAGGATTAGGGTTATTATTCTCTCCGGAGAAGGCCTGAACCTGTCTAAATATACCGTGTCAACTACTCTGCGTGATTTCATCTCTAGGAGACCCCCCGAATCAAATAATCTTTACGTAAGATCGGTTCTAATACACCGACAGGCCTCTTCCCTCCTCGCCTCCTCTCTTCCCGAGCCGGCCGCACGCCCGCGCCACCCTCCTCCTCCTCCCTTCCCGAGCCACTTCGCTGCCATCTCCTTCCACCGAGTCGGCGCCACCATCCTCCTCCCTTCTCACCGGCCTAGCGTGGCGGCCTCCCTCGGCCTCTCCGCAATTGGGCTACACGGGTCGTGCCGGACTCGAGCCGTGCCTAGCATGACCCATTTGCTAGAGTGACGGTTCAAACACAACACAAACCTTCATGCTATATCGACCCAGCCTACAAACAATACGAATCGTAATCAATAGTTTTATCGCGACACACAGTCCATCTAGGCAGCCCTAGGCAGGACCGGTGGTGTCACGTGATCCAACCGTCCAAAAAGGGCAACAAGCTGGCCGGATCCGGATTCCTTCCTTCTTCGACACGTCATTCCACCTCCACCTCCACTCCGCCACTCGCAGAACTCCCCACCACTTCTCACGAGCTCTCTCTCTCTCTCTCTCGCTTCCCCTCCTGAACCTTCCGGAGAGAGACCCCGACAGCCATGGCCGACGCGTACTGGAGGTACGCCGACGCGCGCCAGCCGCTGCCTCCCTCCGCCGCTGCCGCTGGGGCGCCCGCCCCCATGGCGGCCCCGCCGGCCGCCTCGCAGGTGGCTGCGGCGGCGGCCGGGCAGCCCCTCAAGCGCCCCCGCCCCGCAGATTTCTCCGGTTCGTCTCCCCCTCTCGCAACTACCTCGATTCGATGTCCGCTCGTCGTATGCGTTGCTCTGCTCGTTCGATCTGTGCGTGGGCGCGGGTTGCAGTTCCGACGCGGGCGCGGCTGTTTAGGGTTTTAGGGTGCGCTGTCGCACTGCGCGTCTGGTTTGCTTCGGCCTGGCTTACGCTGAGGCTGAGATCACGAGCATAGGTTTATGTTTCGCTGCTCTCGTTCGACCTGATTTCTGTAACATCGTATTGGACACACATGGTAAATTGCATTGATTTCCCAATTTAGTGGTGCTGTTGCGTGAGGGCTAGTCCTGTTTTCCCTTTATATCTTTTGTCATGTACTCCACAATTTAGTTGTTAAATGATTTATGATGCAGCGTGCTAAGTTTAGATTCGATTGCTTGGTGCTAGTTGTGACAGCAAGCTGTACTCTTGAGTGTGCATTTTAATTGATTATTCGTGTTGCAATAGGACGCATCAGAGTTCTCTGTATATTTAGTCGTTTTAGTATAGCTCTGCAACCAATATCTGAGCCCAGTATACAGAATAGACAGCTTGAGACAACATTCCTGTAATTCCTTAGCTGCGTATTAATGTTCCGCGAAAAACTGCACATGCCTTGAGGCCCATATTTACTGCTAGTTTATTTTCCTCGCATAGATGTACCTGGTGCTCCTGAGATGGCTGGCTATTATCCTCGTGATGAAGAAAGGGTAGGATATCGTGCTGCCAGAGATACCGAGGCTCTTAATGCTTCATATGAACGTTTTCTACGTACTGGGGTACCAATCATTCGTTTGTTGCACAATCATTTTTAAAACAACGCTCTCAGCTAACATTTTTTGTTGAACTTCAGCAAATTCAATCCTATGGTGCTGGTCCTGCTGGTGAATCTATTAGGTCTGCTGCAGGAGGCAGTGCTGGCTACCCGGTTGATGATCGTCCAATGATGCCTATTGGGGGTATGGATGGCAGAAATAGTGGTCTTGGTGGTGGAATGCCAGAGCCTCCCCTTCCCCCAGATGCCTCAAACACCTTATTCATTGAAGGCATTCCTACTGATTGTGCCCGCCGAGAAGTTTCTCGTATCCTTAAATCCTATACCTTTTCTGCCTCTCTCTCTTTTCAAACTTTCATTTTCTTAAACTGTATGTGCGGTCATTAATAATATGCCCCCATCTTTTGCTGTTGGTCCTTCACTTTTTCCCCCAGATATCTTCCGACCATTTGTTGGTTTTCGTGAGGTGAGGCTTGTAAACAAAGAACCAAGACATGTAAGTGAACTATTTGATGTATTTCAGGCATTGCCTCTCATTTGATTTCCAATCATCCTTCTAACTCCTTTGCTTCTGACAGCCTGGTGGCGATCCAATTCTCCTCTGTTTTGTTGATTTTGCTAATGCTACTCAAGCTGCGATTGCCATGGATGCTTTGCAAGGTGAAATCGATGAACTTGACATGTATAGATACTTTCTGAACTATATTATGTTGACACTAAATCATTTATCAGTTTTAGTTCTGGAACTACTTTTGGTTGCATTGAGTCATGTAGCGATTTTGCTGTTCCTCAAGTTGAGAACTCTGACAACACCACGTGCTGGTGTTGGTCTTATCAGCATCCATTTTTCATGAATGTCATGTTTGGAATAATGCCTCCAATATATAACATGTACAAGGTTGGCCAATAGCAAATAACACCCTACACAATATACATATGTAACATCCACCTCAAACTCATAGTGGATCAACAACGCTGAGTTTGGAGAGGTTGAAGCTATGTTGAGCTCGAGTCTGTGCTTTGGTGAAAAGGTGAAGCCTCAACAAAATAGCGGGAAGGAAAATCCGGCGGCGGCGAAACCGATGGAGACTGAGGAGCCAGAGGAGAGTGAGGCAGAGTAGATGGAGGATGAAGGAAAACAGTGGTGGAAAGCGAAGAGTCAGGAAAAATCAGAAAAGAGATCGACTCAGTAAGAGAATCTGGGCTGATAGTGGGGGAACAAGGGTAGTAAGATCGGGACTCGTCAAAAGTGACATCCCGAGAAATCCCCATCCTGCGAGCAACAGGGTTATAGCAGCGATAACTCTTATGCTCAAGACTGTAGCTAAGGAAAACACACTCAACTGACTGAGCAGTCAGCTTGGTGCGCTCACGAGGTGGAAGAAGGACGAAACATATACAACCGAAACTGCGAAGATGACTGTACTCTGGAGCTCGACCAAAGAGACGCTCGACAGGAGTAGAACCTGAAGAGCAGTGGAAGGCTACAGGTTGATGAGAAAAGCAGTAGTAGAAACAGCCTCAGCCCAGAAGTGAGGGGGAACAGAAGAGACAAGCATGAGAGCACGAGCGGTCTCAAGCAAGTGACGATACTTATGCTCAGAGACACCGTTCTGAGTGTGAGCACCAGGACAAGAATACTGGGGAAGAGTGCCCTGCTCAGCGAGGAAGCGACGCAAAGCAGCAAATAGATACTCACCAGCAGAGTCGGCACGGAATACACAAATGACTGAATCAAATTGTGTGCGAACCATGGTGGCGAACATTTGGTAAATAGAGAGAACCTGACTGCGTTCGGACATGAAGTAGATCCAAGTATAATGGGGATAATCATCAATAAAGATTACATAATAGCGATGACCCCCTCTTCGAAACGAAGAGAGTCAGACCCCAAACATCAGAGTGAACAAGATCAAAAGAACAAGTAGAAGTAGAATCACTAGAGGGATAGGGGAGCTGCGGCTGCTTGCCAAGCTTGCAACCCATACAATGTAAAGAGGTGTTCCTCGGAAACAGACCCAAGAACACCACGACCGATTATGACGATAGACGCGAGCCACAGAGATGACTGAGACGATGGTGCCACTGAGCGAAAGAGGTAGCGGAGGACGCATCAAAAACCAGAGGTAGTGATAGTGGCTGACTGGCTGGTGGAGATAGCGGAAGGAAGATGAAGCCAGTCAAGCTCCTAGAGACGCTGCGAATCACGGTGCCGAGGGCCAGTACTAAGCAGAGTCCCCGTGCGGCGGTCCTGAACACAACAAGAGTCAGACTCAAGAACAACACGACTGCCGTGATCAGTGATCTGACCAGCCAACATAAGCTGCATAGTAAGCTGAGGAACATGAGGGACCGCAGGAACATGAAAAGAAGAAATGGAAAGGGTGCCTCGGCCTGCAACAGGAAGAGAGGTACCATATGTAGTTTGAACAGCGGAAGAAAAATCTGTGGAACGCACGGAAGTAAGGTGGGTAGAATTTGGTGTCATGAAAAGAAGCACCAGAGTCCAAGATCCACGGAGACAAGATACCTGACGAGGGAGGAGGAGGCGAGGAAGACTTTTGAGAAGCAATAGCCAGACGAGCAGAACCCGAGGAGTCTGAGGACGAGTCGACACCGAGGCGCTGAAGCAGTGAGAGGAGCTGTTGTGTGGCGTCACCAGAGGAGCCCAGCGAGAGGTGGCAGCTCCTGAGTGAGAAGAACCTCCAGAGCCCTTCGGGGGACGTCCACCCCGACGACCCTGGTCCCGCCTCCGCTTGTAGCAATCCTGATACCTGTAGCCGTCACGCTGACAATAGGTGCAGTGGAGACCCGCAGTAGAAACAACCACCACCGGAGGAGCTGGGGGAGGGATCACGGTCGGTGTTGAAGGAGCAGGTGGTGCTAAGGCAGACAAGGCAGACTACATCCGAGCCACGACACGGTGACGAGTCTCCTCAGCACACACACCCGTGAGGGCCTCCACCAAGCTCGGGCACGGGTGACGAGTCAGGAGCTGAGCACGCACAGTCTCAAACTCAGGTCGGGGACGCTTTAGGAAGTCATATAGACGATGTGTCTCCTGGTGAGCGCGGAGCCGCACACAGTAGGGATAGGTCCGGCAGACATCCGGCCCTAGAGAGTCAAGCTGACAACACACCTCTGACAGCTTCTGGTAGAAGTCATCCACAGTGGCATCGAGCTGCTGAAGAGAATGCACTTGGTACACAACTGAGAGATACATAGCATCACTCGTTGGCTGGTAGTGAGCTCAGAGGTGCTCCCACATAAGCTGTGTCGTCGGTAGCTCCACCACATCCATAGAGATGGTCACGGGCATGCTACCCACCAGGATGGCGGTAGCACGAGCCTCGGCCTCCTGCCAGCGCTCGTAGGCGTGCAGCTCAAACTGGTAGAGTTCTAGGGCCTCCTCCGGTGCAGCATTAGCGGCCTCCTGAGCCACCTTATCCGCACCAGCAGAGAGAAGGTAGGGCTGGCGGTGTAGGACGAGGCGGATAGGGCTGCTCGCCAGTGAGATGACCCCAGAGACGCTGGCTGTTGAGGTGGATCCTTAGGTGAACAGCCCACTCCTGAAAGTTCGTCCCATCGAACCGAACTGGGGGAGCGGGATGGCGAAGGAGCCTCCGGTAGAAGTCATTAGATTCTCTCTCTCTCTGGTCCGGGCGAGCTCACTGCAGGCACTCAAAAGAAAGCCGGAAGATAAAGGCCTACACGGCGCTGCGGCGACGCTGTCCGAGCGGCGACATGGTCCGGCCAGAGCACCAGGCGGGAGCAGACGGCCGGCGGAGACGAAGAAGGCCGGGTGAAGGCGGCGCTCGGGGGCGGAGCAGACGCCGATGAAGAAGAAGATGGATCCGGCGCTCGGGTGGAGGCGCCGCACGGTGGAGAAGGTCGGGTGGAGGCGCCGCACGGCTGAGAAGCTCAAGAAGACGGCGGCCACGAGCACCAAGCGTAAGCTCTGGCCAAGGCAAGCTCGTCTCGGATGGAGGCCTGCTCGGACGGAGGCAGCATTCGACCGGATCCGAGGGAGAGGAGCAGCGGGAAGAAGAAGAGGCTTAGAGCGGGGACGGCGGCGGCGGCTGGTCAAGGTAGGGTTTTGATGGCTACGGTTTCCATAGCTCTGATACTATGTTTGGAATAATGCCTCTTGTATATTCCAATGGGTTAAAGGTCAATATATAACATGTACAAGGTTAGACAATAGCAAATAACACCCTACACAATATAAATATCTAACATGTCTCATGTTATATCTTGTATTGTTCTGAACTGGTGTGTTTTCTTTTCCATTCCCTGGAGTGCTAGTTATCTCAATAGTTCTACATGCATAAATTTGGATCCTTTGTGTTTCAAGATCTGCATAGGTTTTTGAAGGAATGGTAGTTTGGAGCCTTTAGCCAAAGCCAACACTATCAGTTGCGTTGTTAGAATAAAACTCTTTCAACTAAAATCGCTATCCTTTATTTTGGTGCGGGGGTATTGGCCAACCAATACTTGTCTGTATTTTTTTATTATCTGAATATTTTGCTT
Organism: Hsuehochloa calcarea; assembly: GCA_036346395.1. Lineage (NCBI taxonomy): Eukaryota > Viridiplantae > Streptophyta > Magnoliopsida > Poales > Poaceae > Hsuehochloa > Hsuehochloa calcarea. The sequence goes on along the minus strand of CM070604.1, from coordinate 53,255,760 downwards.
CACATAGTCACCCTAGTGGTCATTGGTGACTTGGCGATAGATGATGTTCACGTGATAATGCTCCCTGAGTTTATATTACGTTGACTAGGAAATAGACCTATATCCGCATATGCCTAAACACTCTATAGTAGAAAATGGTGTGGACATTTACCATCTATTGTTACAATAAGATTGTGGTTGACTGAGCCACTGGTCCTCTTGAATAAATAAGTTGCCCTTCATTTGACCACCATTTTAGCAAGCTATATATGCCCTAATACGAGTATGGTCCATCAATGATGCCTTGCCACCCTATTCTGATTGTCCTTATTCCAGAGAGGTGGCTGATAGGCAGCCACTTAGGTCTTGTAAAAGGGATCAATGCCCGTGGTATTTACTACCAATCTCTGTAGCATGGTAGAAGTAATCCAGTCAGTCTACATGTTAAATATGTCAAGGTAATGTATGAAATGTACGCCTGCAAGGAGTTGGCTGTGGCGTCTTGCGGAGACAAACTACATGGCAGTTCTGAAGGTCTCTTCCAAGAGGATGGTGAATGGGCTATTTTTGGGTATGCTATTCTGCATTATGTAGTGGCCATTCTGAGACGAGGTGTTGCTTTCTTTTGGTCACTTGTTTGGAATTACTTAGACACATCTTCAACGGGGTGTTGTTCCTACGTGTGTTGAGCTGTTCGTTAAATTGCTTATTGTCTAGACGCTAATGTTTGCACGCAGCGTTGTCACGTAATAAATCATAAAAATCCACGGTTGATTTTGCAGGCTATAAGTTTGATGAACATGATCGCAATTCGCCCCCTTTGCGGCTGCAGTTTGCTCGTTTTACGGGTCCGAGGGGGGCTTCAGGGCCAGGTGGTGGTCGTATTAGGCGTTAAGTTGTTGGCGTTCTGTTGCCAGGTGATTCACGAATCTGCTCGCTATACACGTCCGTTGGATTCGCTTGACCACAAGTTCTTGGGCTATGATTACGATAATTAATTGTTTTTTTAATCACCTTCTTGTAGGCCCGATCACGTCGAATGTCCAAGTGAGATGATGTTAGTTTGATTGTCGTTCCACATATATTTCCCCATAGTACTAGAATCGATAGCCCGTGCTTTCTGTTGTTCCAACTCTGATACCTTGGTCTTACAAGATGTTTTTCTGACCGAATGAACTGGTTAAACATGAAAACTTTGTGGCATCCTGCGGACGTGATGCCTATGGCAGGCTATGTTTGATCGTTTCCACTCCACCCGTTGCACAAAAACAAGTTGTTTTGGAATGTGTACAGTTAAATTTTGGGATCGATATCTTTTTAAATATTTAGATTAGATATATTGAAATCATGTGTGTAGATTTGTCTCGAAAAGTATTTTTGTAATATCATAATTTTAGTCAAATTTCTCAAACTTTGACTAATAATATATAAAATACTATTTAGATTGGTCATAGGAATAGTATCATTAGATCTGTTATGGTAAATATTTCCATAGTATAATACATTTTTTTAACTAATGTAGTTATATTAAAAGTAATAGTCAAAAATGGATATTGGAGACCGTGTAGATGTCTAAAATGTCCTACATTCTTGAACAGAGGGAATATTACAATAGTACTTAGTGGTCAAAGTTGTGTTTTAGGGAGTGTCCAAGGAAATACTTTGCACGGATTGACATGCTTATATTATTTAGCTATCATAATCCTTTGGAAAATGCTGAGTGGTTTCTTCGAACTACTGGCAGTATTTCTATCTTAGGTTTTCATGATCGTACTGAACATGGTGCGTATGTACGTGTCACCGTTCCTGTCAGTTCAGCGGCTTGATGAAGATGACATCGCATTATGTCATTGTTCTGATGCTGGTAGAGTATTATGTTATTCTCCAGACGACCACACGGCGATGTTTTGTCCCAAGATCATGTGATCGATGGCATGACATTGCATTTAATTACATTGCCTATGGTGTTGGCCGGTGCATGTTTCCAGTAGTGGTGTTAACGGATCGAATAGTGGTCTTTTTGTATTTATATTCATATTTTATTAAAGAATTTGAATACAAATTGAATGTTGTAACGAATACGAATCAAATATCCACTTAATTCGGTCGGATTCGGATATCTTCATAACTTACATAAAGACAATATATTTACGATACTTTACACTGTTACATAGCACACCTAATCATTCTAGTTTATCTATTTCACTTAAAAACATAGTTTCATCTATTTCACAAAAAAACATAGTTCATGTTAAACTAAAAATACGCATCCAACTAATTAGCCATATTGCAATAAAATATGTATATTGTTTAACCGAATTTGAATACGAATAGTACAGATAAAATAACATTTCGAATGACAAATGTACATACCATAATTATATTCATATTTTTTTTATGCAAATACAAATACAAATATGAGTGAAATTGTTAATCGGATAGAAAAATCTAAACCATATTCGTATCGTATCAAATAAGATAAGTCTCGAATAAAACGGATAAGTCGTATCTCACCGACACCCCTAGTTTGCATTTTTATGCGTGCACCGTTTCGTGTCGCGGCTATCAAAATCGCCCAAATGTAGCCGAGGTATCTTATGAACGATGTAGTAGTACGTACTGAGCCTGTAATCTGCCAGGTAGTCTTGCACCTCCGAATCGCAAGCACAAAACAATATGCTGCCTCGATGGCCAGTTGGTTCCATGAATTCGCTATATATGCAGGTCAATTTACATGAGAGGTAAGAAAAGGCACTGTTATATACCATGCAAATGCACAGGATATAGATGTATTGCACTAGTAGATGAGATTACTGAAGCATGGAACCCTCATCCCTAATCTTCCGAACGCCATGATCGTGGAGTTACAAGAGAAGAACCCATCATTCCCTTGAACAGCCGCCATGAATGCTGCCGCACTCGTTCTGCGCGTACCCGGGCACCATCGCAGTCAAGAAACCACATGAATTCCTCTGGCATTTCTTCGAACGGCTTCTCCCTCGCGTCGACGAGGCCACCCTGGGCGTACGCCGAGAGGAGGCTGTTGCTGGTGATATGTTCCGAGAGACGATCGTAGTGACGATTGTATCGTATTTGTGTTTACGAATTATATAATAAATGTTATTGTGTTTCTTTGATGTATTATCATTTATAAAAATTAGCAAGTATGTGATTTGTTGGTGAAACTCTTTAATAGTTGTATGATATCATTCTAAAAGATCTCTGGTCGGGTGTCACTGGTCGGTACATTAGTGATTTATAGACCAACATATGTATTTATTGATGGTCATACTTCACTGGTCATAGATACGAGGAACATCGAATTAATAGTGGAAGCACATGTTAGAGAACATAACATTGGATAGAACCACTTTGAGACACTGTTGAGATTGATATGTTTCCATATGTCATCGGTTGGTGCAAGTAATGATGATGTATAATCTTAGACCTGAAATCATCATAGTTTTCTATATGTGTAACAATACACTTAGGGGTTACTAAGCACTACACCGTAACTAGGTAGCTTTTAGCTATGCTATAAAATACGCGGAGGGATGTGACTGGTCGAATATGTGACTTACCCCTCCTACCATAACATGAGAGATATCTTTGGGTCCCTCGAAGAGTCGACCACACTAAGTTATCCAACACTAGATCGAGAATCTCACCTAGAGTTCGATAAGATATCGTGAGGCAAAAGGAAAATACACAAGCAGATCATTTAGTCCGACAGATACGAGCTGGTCGTAATGGGATACAGATTGATTGTGTAGGGATACGGATTGGTCGTGAGCTAGTCGTACATGATCACAAACTGGTCGTGACCAGATGCGAACTGGTCGTAAGGAGCTAAGAACTAGCCGTGAGTGATGAACACCTGGTCATAGATCATATTACATAAGGTTCATCCAATATGATCTCTATGTATATTTAAGAGTCACTATGTTCTGCTAGGAGCCGACTTATAGATTGAAAAGGAGTTTCCGGTTCACGGCCTATTAAGCATGAACCTACAGGGTCACGTGTTTAACAGGTTGGAACAAACTAGTTCGGATTAGATCCGTTACGGGCTATTTATAAGGGGGGTGTGGGGATTTTGGGATTAAGGTTGTACCACCTACTGAAGCCCTAGTCGCCACCTCCCCGAAAGCCCTACTGTTCGTGCTAGCGCTAGCATACCGGTGTACGATGTTCCACTCCTAGACGTGTGGATATCGTAGAGGCGCATCTACGTTGACCGAGGATGATCTATGACGTACGTAGGGAACGCGAGAGGTTCTTGGAGCTGATGATCATCGACCAAGGGCGTTGGACGATCGATTGCTTCCACAACATCTACGTGCACGATGTTGAATCAGGCTGCTCTAACTTTTCTTCTGCTACAATGCGCGTCTAGTGATAAGATATCTTACTCGCATGACTTCCTGGTTTACAGTAGAATTTTAATTGTGTGTTAGTGTAGACTACCCATATCCCAATATGTTCTTCTCCGCGTAAAAGGAGACAAGCGCAAAGGCGAGGAAGGGCTCGCCGGAGGAGGCAGACTTGATCAGTAAGGCGTGGGAGTAGTGAGGAGGGGTTGGGGCTTAGGAGGGAGGCGAGCGCGTGTAGGAGGTGGCTGTGGAGCAGCTAGCGCGGAGGGAGGCGATGGGTGGGAGGTGAGGAGGAGGGAAGTGCAGTGGTGGTATCTAGCAGCGAGGTCACGGAGGAGCGGTAGCCGTTCAGCTTCCTCCATGGGAAACAATACATTTAGATCGCACCAACTTCTTAACCACCAAGACCGTTCATTCGTGGATGGACGGTTGGGATCTACGTGGATGGTTTACAGAGTTTGCCCACGTGCCAAGCATTAAGGATCTAACCGCTCATTGACAATTGTACGATCAGGATCGGATCACGATTTTTATTCGCGATCCAATTTCGATACGGTGATGACCTTTCAAGCTAGCCTTGTTGGCAGTGGGCGGTCAGACCGCCCATATCAGTTGGTCTGACCGGTGGGGTGTCGGTCTGACCGCTATGTGTTGGCCGGTCTGACCGGTCACTGGTCAGCGGTAAGACCGCTTGTTTTCGTGTGGTATATTTTTTTACGGAAAAAGTGTTTTCGGGAGTTTCTCTTGATCTAAAAAACGGTATGACCGCACTTATTCAACGGTATGACCGCAAAGCAGCTTACATGCATTAATCATATCCGGGGATGTGGGAATAGGGAGATGTCATCCATCTACGCCACACGATAGCTTAAGCAAAGACTAGAGAGAGCTAAAGCAAGAATACAAACAAAAAAAGATTTTCAACTAGCGCAGGCCTACCATAGACTAGTCTTAAAAAAAACTTTTCTTTGTCTCAGCGGGAGAGAAAGCAAGCTTACGGTGCTTTCGATGTTAATGTTTTTGTAGGATGCTAAGCCTATATATATATATATAGACACACACACTGTTTTAGACTCCTCTGTACAAGCGTATAAGAGCTATTATGCTGGATAAAAGGAAGTTCATGAACAACAATTTTGCAGACGCAGTCACAGTTCACAAGTTACAACTTCTTTCAGATAATCATATCAGATAAAAAAAAATGGAGAGATTCCCCTGCCAGAAGGAAGCAGACGAGCATGGTAGAGAGCCCAAAAGCCAACCCGGCACCTCCCAACCATGGCACACATCCCGGCACCTCCCAACCATGGCATCCTCCCAGCGAGAAGTACAAGAACAAGGCCACGAAGACGAAGAGGAAGATGAACACGGCCGCCGCCGCCGCCACCATGACGACCAAGTCACCTCTCCACTTCGTAAGCGCACCAAAGAACTAATCATCTTAATTGTTTTCTTGCTGTGGAACAGTACTTCAGTGCTGGAAGATGGATCAAGACTGCCGCAATCACTGTTCCGTTGCTTAATTTCTTCTCATGAATGCAGTGCGGCCATCAGTGTCGCGCAGCTCGCCGGAGGAAGGAGAAGAGGAGGATGCGGTGGAGGAGAACTCGCCGGTCGAGCAGGTGGCGCTGACGGTGCCGGTGGGGGACGACCCGACGACGCCGGTGCTGACGTTCCGGATGTGGGTTCTCGGCGCGACCTCATGCGTCGTGTTGTCCTTCCTCAACACCTTCTTCGGGTACCGCAAGGAGCCGCTCGAGATCACGGCCATCTCGGCGCAGATCGCCGTCGTGCCGCTCGGCCGCCTCATGGCCGCCGCGCTGCCAGAGAGCGTCTTGTTCCGCGGCCGGCCGTGGGAGTTCACACTCAACCCGGGCCCCTTCAACGTCAAGGAGCACGTGCTCATCATCATCTTCGCCAACGCCGGCGCCGGCAGCGTCTTCGCCATTAAAGCCGTCACCGCCGTCCGCGTCTTCTACGGCAAGCACATCTCCTTCTTCCTCTCCCTCCTCCTCGTCCTCACCAGCCAGGTAGGCGGTACTCATGCACGTACTGAAGTACGCATACAAGACGGCGTGTGTATGAATTGTTACTCCATCATGTAGGTGTTGGGGTTCGGTTGGGCCGGAATATTCCGGCGGTATCTGGTGGAGCCGGCGGCGATGTGGTGGCCGTCCAACCTCGTGCAGGTGTCCCTGTTCAGGTACGTATGTAACTACTCTCCACCAGTAATACATCTTTGATCATTTAGAGGTAGCTTAGCTGATCTTCGATTAGCTCAGAGAGAGGGTTGGCAAAAATAAGCGCATGCGAAACAGTTCAGTTTGTCTTCTCTAACTCATTTATAGACACTTTTAGAGGCAATATCTCGAACAATTTGTCTATAAAATTATTTATTTTTAACACAGTTTATCTTCTTATTGAGATAACATATGCTCTCTATTCGCATCCTCTCTTCTCAAAGTAGCGTATGCTGTTGCATTCCTATTCAATGAAAAAAAGAGAGTAAAAGAGGATAAGAAGCGACACATTGAAAAAAAATATCATTCTCAAAGTAGCATATTCTGTTGCATTCTTATTCAATTAAAAAAAAGTGCATATTATTGCACGGACGTAGTTTTTTTTATAGGATACCAAGCGCCAGGCCAGCCACTATACTAAAGTCATATCATGATGCCAAGTTATCCCATCGAACGATTTTGTGTGGTGGTGAGTCATGTGGCATTAACCGCTTTCGATATCATCGACCCAGGCACGACAAAACAAAAGGAATTAAGCAAGTGGCCACAAGTTGCAAGCCGGCGAAGGACGCAACTGAATACTGAATTCCCATAGTTAAAGGAGGGAAGAAAGGGCCGCCTCCGACCGTGTACACGTCGCCCGGAAAACGGCGTCCGTCCGATCGTGTTCGCGCCCGCTCGCGTCCGCCCGATCGGCCGAGGCGCTCCGCCTTTTCTTATCCCTCCACCCCCTTTCTTTCGCCTTATCCTCCATCGCCTCTCCTTCTGGCGCCGACACTCCTCCTCCTTCCTCCTCCACCGCCCTACTTCCTCCCCGCTGCCTCTCCTTTCGCCTTAGTCGCCCTCTCTCCCGGCGCCATAGCTCCTCCTAGGCGCTGCTACTCCCTCCCTTCCTCCTCCATCGCCCTCTCCTTCGCATGCTACTCCTCATTGCGCCCTCTCCTTTCGCCTCCTGTCGCCTCTCTGCCGGCGCAAGACTTCTCTCAGCTGCCGCTTCTCCTCCCCTTCGCCTCCACCGCCTCTCCTTGGCGCCGCTTCTCCTCCCTCCCTTCACCGCGCGCCTCTCCTTTCGCCAGTCGCCCTCTCCATGGCCGCCTGACTCCTCCTCTTTCTTTCACGCTCCCTCGATCCCTTCCAGGGTCACCGCCTCAGTTCCTCTCTCCGTCCAGTCGGCTCGCCTACCCTTCCTCTTGGTCCTCCGCCGCCTCTACCAGTATTGCCGCTCTCTCCTCTTCCTCCCGCCGCCTCTCCTCTTCCTCCTCTTCCTCCCCCGCCCCGCGATCTCCTCCCCGGTCATTGCCTCGTCGCCTTAACTCCACTCCGTCGATTTGCTCGGCCGTGCGACGCCTCGACCCTTGCATCGACGCCGTCTATCACTCTTCCTCCCCACGCCCTCGGTCTATCTCCCGCCATTGCGCTTCCTTCCCATTCCTCCTCACCCTCCGGCCTCCCTCCATCCTTGCCTTGTGTCCGCTTGTGTCTCCGCCTCCGGTGCTACGATCACGTTCAGGCTGTTGCACTGCCCTCGGCGTCCTCTCCGCCTCCTCTGCGCCATGTGCGTGCGCCTCCTACCGACTTCGGCTTGGCGGACGCACTCGGCACGGCGGCCGGTTCCGCCTCCGGCCGACCACCTTCCTCGCCGCGTCGTGGCTCCGTGGACTTTACTTACCTTCTTTTCCTTCTCTGTTGCTTCATTTTTAATGGTTTGAGTTTCATTGAGTTTCGATGTGTGTTTATTATTGCTCATGCATGGTGAATGATGGAGGTGGGTTGTCTTGATGGTGGTGTTGTTTGTCGTTGCCTTGCGCACTAAGGTAAACCACCGTCCCTACCTCGCTCCCTAAGCTTTGTGATGTCATAGTTTTGTGTGATTTTAGTGCCTTATGGAAAATGTATGTCGTGATGTTACGATACCCATTTGGACATCTTTGAAATTTTGCGATGATGTACCCTTATCGGGACACCACGTTAATCTGTCCCAAGCCACAGACATCATCTCAAAGCTCAAAGCGTCTGACACTGCATTACTAATGCATAATCGCATCACGCATGGATCTTAAGAGATAACACCCATTCTACTCAATTTCTACTCGCTCTTAATCTGCTCCTTAGTTGAAATAGTTGTGCGATGAATTCGTATTTATTAAATAGGTCAGTATTATCATCTTTGAACCGCCTCGTATGCTCTCATTACATATATTATCCACATCAGAATATTTAGATTGCTTTTATTAAATTCACACTCACACTATCTCTATCATATAGTACATACAACTTTTACATTAAATCACCGATTCAAAATCTGAGATACCCAAAGCAACAACATTTGAAATACTACTCATAATTTCTATGATTCCCTCATTCTTACTTACACATGCCATCTATTTATGTGTATACCTTAATAGACTCCTTTACTTAGCTTTGCAGTTCCTTAGAACAATACTCATTTTCCTTATACTATGCCTCACCTTACATCCGGTTTTCCCAGATACAATACCACACTGTCACTAATTTTAGCAGTGCACCACAAAAACCTATACTATGTAAGTAGCGGCGTTCTCTCGGATATACCACCCGCCTCCTTCAAAATTTAAAAAGATACACTTTGTTTTGCACTCTCTTTTAACTATCTCGCCTATTCATTACATTGGATATGCACCTCCGGCAACAACCAACGCAACCGCTACCTCTGAGATGAAGCCATAGAATTTTGTGTTAGTTCCCCATTAATATGGTTTCCATCGCTACATACTACTTGATCCTTTAGGTTCTCTGTTTATGCTTCAAAAACTTATTATGTACATATCCCATTCTCATATGCGATACAAAATCTATTTGGATGGGGCATAAGAGCATCGACAAGACGCTCAACGCCGCGGACAACATCCTCCACTAAGTAATATGTTTAACACTTTTAAGGGATTAGTTTCGGTTACTATTAGACATTTGTACCATTTCTTATGAAGAGATTGTTATTTGTATATAATCTTTCTATATAAAGTTGGTAGCTAATCGAACTCATTACGGATATAGCAGTTTGCAACTCAAAGCGGCTTTGAATTGATAGAGTTTGAGTCCGGACTATGGAGTTCTAGCGGCTTTACTAAGTTTGTGTAAATGTTGCTTTGAGCTTTAGGCGAAGCGGTGATATTGAGGGTCCCCATGAGGATTTAGAGAGCTACCGGAGGCGGCGGATCTGTGGAAAGGCATCATTCGCTTCTTTTCCTCGGATAAGGACTTCAACGATGAAAGAGTTACGAATCATGTCAACAATCATTAGCTATGTATGCTCACGAAAATCGAAGAGGAATTTATGCAAGCTGGTGAGTACGTCTTGGTAAGATACTCAATTTTATTGCACACCCACACTTGAACTATCTTCATGTTTATTTGTACTATATCAAGAAAAGAACAGTTAATTTATGTTGTTTTATCTGTTCTTTCAATGAACCTATTGAGGTGATCACCTCTTGGATTGTCTTCCCAAGCCTCTGCGACCATCAAGGATGACCCGAGGTCGTCGAGCAAATGCTAGCCTTTACGAGCATCCATCCAAAAGCTTGAGCGCTATATACATGACCCCAACACTAATTCCTCCAAGAATATTGCCACTATGAATAACATAGCTCGTGATTGGTTTAGCACTGAAATCAACAAATCATGCTATAAAATCTACAGTAGGTTTTGGATTATGGTTCCACATCTATGTCAAGTTTTTGTAATTTAGTTATCAATTTACATTTATATCTATCCCGAGTTATTTAACACCATATTTGTGCACAAATCAACCTCAATTTGTCCTCCTTCAAGAATTCCTATGGTTCGACAATACAAATGAGCCTTTGGAAGTGGGAGTAGGAAAGCTTAGTAAAGATGATGTGCAAAAGATGCAATGGGAGCCTTTGGAGGCTAGAATTGGAAGCGCATCACTTTATGCGAATTGTGGTGAGGATCCTTCGAAAATAAGCCTACTGTTTGTGTATGTCGATTAAGGCTCGTGGAAAGGCATCATTCGCTTCTTTTCCTCGGATAAGGACTTCAATGGCAGTGAAAGAGTTCGAATCATGTCAACAATCTGTTAGCTATGTATGCTCACGAAAATCGAAGAGGAATTTATGCAAGCTGGTGAGTACGCGTCTTGGTAAGATACTCAATTTTTATTGCACACCCACACTTGAACTATCTTCATGTTTATTTGTACTATATCAAGAAAAAAAACAGTTAATTTATGTTGTTTTATCTGTTCTTTCAATGAACCTATTGAGGTGATCACCTCTTGGATTGTCTTCCCAAGCCTCTGCGACCATCAAGGGATGACCACGAAAGTGTCGAGCAAATGCTAGCCTTTCGAGCATCCATCCAAAAGCTTGGAGAGCGCTATATACATGACCCCAACACTAATTCCTCCAAGAATATTGCCACTATGAATAACATAGCTCGTGATTGGTTTAGCCTCGAAATCAACAATCATGCTATAAAATCTGAGTAGGTTTTGGATTATGGTTCCACATCTATGTCAAGTTTTTGTAATTTCGTTATCAATTTACATTTATATCTATCACGAGTTATTTAACACCATATTTGTGCACAAATCAACCTCAATTTGTCCTCCTTCAAGAATTCCTATGGTTCAAAGAATACAAATGAGCCTTTGGAAGTCGGGAGTAGGAAAGCTTAGTAAAGATGATGTGCAAAAGATGCAATGGGAGCCTTTGGAGGCTAGAATTGAGACTGCATCACTTTATGCGAATTGTGGTGAGGATCATACGAAAATAAGCCTCTGTTGTGTATGTCGATTAAGGCTTAAGAATCATGTTAACATATTATGCTTAGTTGCCTCATTTTATACGCTTATGTGAATTTTATGCTCTAGATCTATATTCTTAGAATCGCCTCATGCGGTTTTGATGTCTGAACATGAGCAGAACCTCATTTTATTTGAGACTTTGTAAATTCGCTTGCCTCACACTCGTATTATCTTGCCAATGAATTATGGAGCTTACATGTTATACATATATGGATAATCCCAAACCTTAGATGCAAAATGTTTTTTCCTTTGCTCTCGATAGCTTGGAATTACGTTTTAGCATTTTCATTTGTTGCCAATGAATTATGTACTCATATGCGATACAAAATCTATTTGGATGGGGCATAAGAGCATCGACAAGGCGCTCAACGCATGGACAACATCCTCCACTAAGTAATATGTTTAACACTTTTAAGGGATTAGTTTGATTACTATTAGACATTTGTACCATTTCTTATGAAGAGATTGTTATTTGTATATAATCTTTCTATATAAAGTTGGTAGCTAATGAACTCATTACGGATATAGCGACTTTGCAACTTTGGCGGCTTTGAATTGATAGAGTTTGAGTCCGGACTATGGAGTTCTAGCGGCTTTACTAAGTTTGTGTAAATGTTGCTTTGAGCTTTAGATCGAGGCGGTGATATTGAGGGTCCCCATGAGGATTTAGAGAGCTACTGAGGCGGCGGATCTGTGGAAAGGCATCATTCGCTTCTTTTCCTCGGATAAGGACTTCATGGCGAGTGAAAGAGTTACGAATCATGTCAACAATCATTAGCTATGTATGCTCTGAAAATCGAAGAGGAATTTATGCAAGCTGGTGAGTGCGTCTCGTAAGATACTCAATTTTTATTACACCCACACTTGAACTATCTTCATGTTTATTTGTACTATATCAGTAAAAGAACAGTTAATTTATGTTGTTTTATCTGTTCTTTCATGAACCTATTGAGGTGATCACCTCTTGGATTGTCTTCCCAAGCCTCTGCGACCATCAAGGGATGACCACGAGGTGATCGAGCAAATGCTAGCCTTTACGAGCATCCATCCAAAAGCTTGAGAGGCGCTATATACATGACCCCAACACTAATTCCTCCAAGAATATTGCCACTATGAATAACATAGCTCGTGATTGGTTTAGCACGAAATCATGATCATGCTATAAAATCTCTGGTAGGTTTTGGATTATGGTTCCACATCTATGTCAAGTTTTTGTAATTTAGTTATCAATTTACATTTATATCTATCCCGAGTTATTTAACACCATATTTGTGCACAAATCAACCTCAATTTGTCCTCCTTCACCAATTCCTATGGTTGACAATACAAATGAGCCTTTGGAAGTGGGAGTAGGAAAGCTTAGTAAAGATGATGTGCAAAAGATGCAATGGGAGCCTTTGGAGGCTAGAATTGGAAGCTGCATCACTTTATGCGAATTGTGGTGAGGATCATACGAAAATAAGCCTCACTGTTGTGTATGTCGATTAAGGCTTAAGAATCATGTTAACATATTATGCTTAGTTGCCTCATTTTATACGCTTATGTGAATTTTATGCTCTAGATCTATATTCTTAGAATCGCCTCATGCGGTTTTGATGTCTGAACATGAACAGAACCTCATTTTATTTGATACTTCAGTAAATTCGCTTGCCTCACATTTGTATTATCTTGCCAATGAATTATGGAGCTTACATGTTATACATATATGGATAATCCCAAACCTTAGATGCAAAATGTTTTTTTCCTTTGCTCTCGATAGCTTGGAATTACGTTTTAGCATTTTCATTTGTTGCCAATGAATTATGTAGCTTACATGGTATACATGTATGGATGATCCCTAGCCTTAGATGTAAAATGATTTTTACTTTACTCTCCATAGCTTCCATGATTACATAGATATTATTTTCAAATGATTCCTTCAAATTTTAGTTTGTTATAAGAGTAGTTTTACTACATATATCTTACAAAAATTGTTTGGCGAGGCTTACATAGTTACGTTTGACATTTCTCTTGGTTGCCAATGAATTATGTAGCTTACATAGTATACATGTATGGATGATCTCTAGCCTTACATACAAAGCGATTTTTCCTTGGTATGGGACTAAGCGTCGATAGTCCATCTTGTTTGTAGTTAAATTACGATGAGATTTGAATTTACTTAGTGAAACTAACAAGAAGCAGCGTGGTCGGATTGTTAATTTTATCTCGATTTTCTTAGTATGAAACCGCACCTCGAGGTTATCGGTGGTTCTTAATTCGGATCGGGACATCTCATGTGGTGTGTTTTATCAAACTAACTACATAGGGTCCTCTTAATCAACGACGTCTAACAAATTTTACACATCAGTCTTACAATTCTTCTTGTTTTGGTTATACTATACTTAGCGGTGTGTACGAGTTAGAATGTAGTATGCTAAGTTTTCACACATATATGGATTGCCTTTTGTATATTCATGTTTTGTTTTATGCAAATTTGGCTTATGTGTTATAGCATGTCAAATCCTAATGTTCAAAAAAAAATCACTAAACCCTTACCACCCGCATTACAATGACCACATCGCGCCATTTGGCGTGAGTTGCCTTCTAGTCCATATGAAGGTAGCATCCTCATGCGTGATAAGTAGATATATATTGACATGGTATATTGTTCGCAAAAAGTAGATGTTAACATACATACGTGCCTCACACGAGTTCCGGGGGCAGCACTCGAGGCCTTCGAAGGTTTAGCCTGTTAGGAATATTGGTTGTGTACTCGCGAGGAGGCCTAGTATGTAAAGGAGTATAAAGGTTATATCGTAGGAAAATATGTTATACATTATATATATATATATATATATATATATATATATATATATATATATATATATATATATATATATAATTCCTATTTTAACACCCTCTTGAACTCATGATGGACCACACACACTGAGCTTGGAAAGAAAATACAAATGTTGTATCTTTGTCTGTGGCTTCGTGAAGAAGTCAGTAATCTGTAACTCTGATGGCACAAACTGTAAATCAAGTACTCCCGTTTGCACCTATGAGCGAGTGTACGAAGCATCCACACAAATATGCTTGATGAGCTCATGCTTCACCAGTCCACGAGCAATACTGATAGCAACTATACTGTCAAACAAAAGAATCGTAGGTACCATCATAGGCACCTTGAAATCTACAAGTAGCAATATCAATTAAGTAACATTTGCTGTCACTGTTGGCATATCTCTCAACTCAGCCTCTACATACTAACGGGAAAAAAACAGTCTACTTCTTTGTCTTCTAGGCATTCAGGGAGGAGTAAAAAAAACACAATAAACATAAAGAGCAACGATCAGAAGAATCACTAGCCTATGTCATATCGGAGTACGCCTGAAGCTGTAGTGAGGAGCTAGGGAAAACAAACGACGAGAGATAGTCTCACACAAGTAGCGAAGAACACGAAGAAACTGACTGTAGTGAAGATGGGTAGGACGAGCCATTAAAAAGCGACGAATGAATGAGGAATCATCACAGGGTAGGACAGTCATAAAAAACTGCTCACTAATACGCTTCTTCACATACACGATGAATGAGGAATCATCACAGTGAAGAGCATATTATCCACATATAGAAGAAGCAGTGTCCTACCCCGAGATGAGACATTGACAAAAAGAGCAGGATCGTAGGAACTGACAGTGAAACCGATAGCAGTAATCACTGAGGTAAAACGCGCAAACCAGGTACGAGTATGTTTGAAGCCATAAAGAGCACGACGAAGATGACAAACGCGCCTATCAGGAACAGAATACCCACGTAGTGGCTGCATGTAAAACTCCTCATGCAAAACACCACTAAGAAATGCATTCTTAACATCCAACTAAGAGATAGACCACTGGCGAACAGAAGCAACTGCAACAAGAGTGCGAACAATGATCATATGGGCAATAGGGGCAAAAGTCTCATCGTAGTCACGACCGTATTCCTGCTAAAAGTTGTGAGCCACAAGAAGAGTCTTGTAGCGCTCGATAGTACCATCAGACCGGGTTTTAATCTTGTACACTCACTTGCACGTGATAGGGCGAGTTTGCACAGTTGTTGGTACAATATCCCAAGTCTATGTACGTCAAAGAGCATCAAACTCCTCTACCATAGCGAGCTGTCACTCAGAATGAGGAGCAGCCTCACGATAAGAACTAGGCTTAGTGATAGAGAGAGCATGAGCTATCGAAGCAAATCCAAGACGACCAGGAGGTCGTATGGATATCCGGTCACGAAGGACGTAACGGGGAGCATCATCGGGAGGATCAGATGTAGGTGTCGGCAAGATACCAGGAGAGAAGACTAGTGAAGGACGAGGACAGCTGGAGTAGTGAATACCATAGAAACGAGATGGTGGTGCTGTAGCAACAAGAGGAGGTGCCATAGGCGGAGGTATAGAAGGAACCACTAGAGACAGACCAGAGGAAGGTTGTGATAGTGGAGAAATTGGTGAAGAGTTAGAAAAATACAACCATGAAATCGTCTCAACGGTGGAAACAAAAAGGAGCCGAATCTCGATAGAAGAAAGGTTGAGATTTGTCAAAGATAACATCTCGGGAGATCCTAATCCCTCGAGCAGAAGTGTCATAGGAGCAATAACCCTTATGCTTAGAACTATAACTAAGAAACATGCAGTCAACTGACTGAGCCGATAGTTTGGTGCGCTCAAGAGATTGCAGCGGAACAAAACAAGCGCAACAAAAAACACGAAGATGGGTGTACTGGCGGCTCAAGAGTAGAGACGCTCTATAGGACTGACACTCTTAAGAGTAGTGGAAGGTTGCGTATTGATGAGATATGCAATCGTAGAAACGGTTTCAGCCCAGAACTGTGGTGGAATGTGAATGGAAAGGAGAAGAGTACGAGTAGTCTCAATCAAATGACGATGTTTGCGCATAGCAACCTCATTCTGAGCATGGGCACCAGGACAAGAAGACTGGTAAAGAGTGACTTGCTCAGAAAGAAATTGTCTAAAAGCGTCAGAATAGTACCCGCCAACAGAATCACAACGAAAAGTATGAATAGAAGGATCAAACTGGGTATTGAAAGGATGAAAAGTACCCAACCATGATTAGACATAGGGAAAACCATGTAAAACGGGAATAACCATCAATGAAAATCACATAAAACTTATGTTCGTCTTTAGAGATAATAGGCGCAGATCCTCATACATCTGAAAGAACTAAATTAAAAGGACGAGAAGACAAAGCCTCACTAGAATGATAAGAAAGTTGTAGCTGCTTGCTCAACTTACAACCCTGATAAAATATGGTTGTGTCAACAGTAACACGTCCAAGAACGCTATGACGAACTAATGAAGAAAGACGATACCCACATAAGTGACCTGAACGATGATGCCACTGTGCAAAAATTCCAGAGGTGCTGGCAACAGTGGCAGTGGAGGTAGACGTAGAGGTGATAGGAGCAACTGAAGTGGACAGAAGGTGGATCCTGTCAATGATGTAGAGACCCTGACAATCCCTACAATGCCGGACAGTCCCAAGTACTGCCCTTGTCTGTTGGTCCTGGACAAAACAAGTGCGAGAGTCAAAACCAACCCTACAGCCGCGATCAGTGAGCTGACCCACCGAGAGAACCTGCATGGTAAGCTGGGGAACATGAGAAACAGTCGGAACAAAAAAGTTAGTAGACAAAAGAGTGCATTGACAGCTGACAGACAGAGGAGTACCGTCAACTGTTTGAACAGAGATAGGAAAAAATAAGAGGTCCTACCAAAGTGAGAGATTTGAAGTCCGGTGCCATGTGAAAAAAGGCGCAAGAATCCAGAACCCAAAAGTATACGCTACTGTTTTAAAATAATACGTGGTACTACTAATAGCAGCTAGAGCCTTCGTAGTCCAGTTGATAACTAGCAATTAGTGCGGTGACCCTCCTGTTCATGTACTGCTAGTCTGCTAAGAACATCTACAAAAGTCCATGTTATTTGTTACTAAGGGGTTGCCACATCAGCATTTTGATGATATGGAGGAGAGAAGGTGAGCTTGTTTCTAGATGAAGAAACAAGCAAGTTGTTGATACCAAGACATAAGAAACAACAAAATATTTATTGGAGACTTGCTTGTTACTTAAAAACCAGTTTTGTGTATAGCAATTAAAGTAGGAATTAAAATCTTAGATACAAGCTTAAGAAACAATCCATTGAAAGACTTGTCTCTTTTTGTTAGATTGAGTACTCTCTCTCTTCTTAGTAACAAGCTAAGAAACAAACTATTGTAGATGCTTTAACTTATCTCCCCGTGGAATCAGGAAGATGTAGGCACTGCCAGCTCTAGCATCTAGCATCTTACTTTTTTATATATAAATGCTCGCGCAGATAACAATGCCCCTAGCTACGCAGCACAAATTTCTTGTTCTTTTAAAGCAAAAAATTGTTTGAAGACAGTAGTACCTGCCTCTGCACTTTGAAGCCATTGCAGAGGTGCTGCCAAAGGGGCTCGAGGCCGGGGTGGTGCTACCGGTGGAGGGCGATAGCCTTGGAGTGTGTCGGAGCTAGAGGCGAGCGTTGCTGGGCCAGATGATGGCTCGTGTGAGAGGGGGCTTCGGGCGCTGGAGCCGGAGCCGGAGGCGAAGGGGGCTGAGGGGACTTCGAGGCTGGAGTCGAGCCCGATGATGGTGCACACGCGTGGGGGCTTCGGGCGCCGAGGGGGTTGGAGCTGGATGCGAAGGGGGGCTAAGGCAGCGGAGGTGGAGTGAAGGCGTGGTGGCCGTAGCCCTCGACGGTGCCGAGGTGGCCACCGCACCGGTTTGTTGGCGAAGGAGCCCTAGGGGCTCCGAAGGGGGACGCTTCCAGGGCGGTGCCGAGGGGGGCAGCTCGAGGGGCATGCCGAAGGGGCCGCGTCGGGCGGAGCTAGGGGTGGCCGAAGGGGCCCGCACAGGGGAGAGCAGGAGGTGGCCAAAGGGGCTTCACCAGTACATCCCCAGTTGTGCGGGATGAGCTTTGGGAGGGATGAGCTTCGGCAGGGGTGCTTTGGCTGGTGTGGGCTTCTACATAGGTGTCGGTGTATTAGAACCGATCTTACGTAAAGATTGTTTGATTCGGGGGGTCTCCTAGAGATAAGATCACGCAGAGTGGATTGACACGGATGTTTAGGCGAGTTGGGCCTTCTCCGAGAGAATAATAACCCTAATCTGTGTGTATGGTATTCTTGATGATCAAGTAAAAGACTAAGACTATTACGAGAGAATAGCGCTTATGTTCCTACTTGACGGCTCTTGTTCCTTTGTTGTCCTCCTTTTCTTATCTCTCGATCGATGCCCTTATATAGTCGTGAAGAAGTAGCCGTTTTGCCTGCGGAAATGCGCTGATTAATTGAAGATTGGCGCATGATGGCGAATTACCGCGCCTCGGCTTCTTCACGCCGTCGCAATTATCTTCGAGAGATAATGGGGTAATTACGCACCATTAATAAGCGGAATAATAGTGCGTCTGACTGTTCGATTCCTTAATCAATTGGACCCACTCGCTGTAGGTTTGATTATAAGGTGGTCGTAGTTTACACGGTCGTAGAAGAACTTACGACCGGTGGCGATCGTAGAAGGACTTACGACTAGGTAGTAGTCGTGAGAAGGACTTACGACTATGTAGTGGTCGTAGAAGGACTTACGACCATGATATAGTCGTAGCAAGACTTACAACCACTCATTGGACTTCTCCTTTTAGATAAAGGGTACCTCAGGGACTATGTGACATCATATTTACCCATAATAAAATTATAGATAAAAGATAAAAATGAGGATTATTAGATCCTCGTCATCTATTTGACTTCAAGTGAAAGTAACTTACTTGATAAAGGTTTCAGTAAATGGACTTACGACCATGAGAATGTCGTAGAGAACGATAGTCGAAGGAAAAACTCTTCGACATTTGAGTGTTGCTTTGACCAGAATTTGCTTTATCGGAAGGTTGCTTACGACTATTAAAAAGTCATAAAAACCCTATGACCGTCGATGGTGGTGGTAGGGGAATCGGAGAAAAAGCTCTTAGATTGATACTTCCTTCGACTAGAAAGACTTGGTCAAGAATGTAATTTTGCTTGGAGGTGACAATACGTACCTACTTTTTCTCGAGCGGACCATCGGAGAATTGCACCGTCTCTCATAGACTTGTCAGATGAAGCGGTTCCGGCGGTACAACCATCTATCATAGACCTATAGCGGGACGGTTTAAAGCGGCGGAGATCGTCTTGATTATAAAACTTACGGGAGGTAGACTTGGATTTTACTCTTCCCCAAATCACTCATTTGTTCTTGAGCTCTTGCTTTCTCGTCTTCGACTAGGTTTCATCTTCTCGCCGCCAACCCAATCAAAAAACTTCTTGCTTACGGCGAAATGGCCAAGAGAGTTTACGAATGGGAGGAATCGGAGATGGATGCGGCTAAGATCAAGATCTTGGTCGATCTTGGGAAGATTCGAGAAGGCTCGGTGAAGTGGATTCGGCTATTGGGCAAAGATCGCCATCGGGGAAAATGGGCAAATCCCGTCTTCCAAGCGTATTGTGAGTGCGGCCTTCGATTGCTCGCCACCCCTTTCTTCTGATGAGTACTCGAACACTTTGGGGTGGGCTGGTGAACTTAGGTCCCAATTCCATTACCATGTTGAGTGTGTTCGTGTATCATGCGGCGTGCACAGGGATTCCGGCGGATCTCGATTTGTTCCAATATTATTATGGGATGGCTCGACAAACCGGAATCGCCGGAAGGCTGTGATCAAGCTCCACGACTCGAAGTCGAAGGAGTACATTGAGTTTCACCGGTCTTCGTGGCGAGTGGAGGAAGAGGTGGTTCTCTTTGGAAGGTCACCTCGAAGACGACCTTTCTTTCGTGGGGAAGGCTGCGGAAAGAAATCTTCATGGGACTCAACCCTGAAGATATCAACAGGATTAGCCCTTATATTCAAGCCATTAAGGACTTGAAGGAAGAAGGGTGGCCGGATGGCATGTGGTGAAAGATTTCATCACACGCCGAATTAGTCCTCTGAAGAAGCGAGCATCTCCTATGTGGAGGTACTCGGGAGAGAGACCCACCGGAGACTACGAGGAGGGTAAGCAATTGTCGACTTAACTCTCGTTTGGTCTTTCTCAACCTTGTCTAATATTTTTATCTCATTTACGGATCTTTCACAGTGAGGTTGACTCAGTCGGACTCATCTCGTGAGAAGTCCCCGCCATCCAGGGGCGGTTCCTCAAGTCATTGCGGTTTTGTCGCAGATGAAAGGATAGGCGCCTAAAGGTAATCGTAAATCTGATTCTCTCTTTAGGACTTTATAGTCGTAGAAGATACTTACGACTAATGGTGATCGTAGAATATCTTAGAATCAAGAAAAGTCGTAGAAAAACTTACGACTTGGTACTAGTCGTAGAAAAACTTACGACAAATTAGTGATTCTTCTTTTACATTTTGCTTTACGTAAAGTAGGCATGGAAAATCGCCGGAGACGACGAAGAAGTCGTCTTGATGACTATTGGTATTTGGGTTGTCGAAAGACAAAGACTCGGCTCCTCCCTCGAAGAGGCGTCGACTTGTAAAATCTGCAGGCAAGGGGGAGCAAGTTCGAGTTACGGTCTTTCGACCAAACCTCTACAAGGCTGCGGCGGTGTAGTTATATCTGAAGTCGAGGCGCGGTAGTGAGGCCGAAGAGGTTGAAGCGGTTGAACCTCTCAAGCGCAAACCTCGCAAGGCTAAGGTACCTTCTATTATGACACGGAATCTTTCGCGATTGGTGCCACTCCTAGTTTTATTAAGAAACTTGAAAGGAGAAGCTGGAAGGATTTTGTGTCTTTATGAAGGACGATGTTTGCATCGGCACAACACGCAATCGAGGGATCTTTATACGGAATGGTCGAGACCGATCTCGTCCATCAAAGATCGAGAAACCGAGCTCGGTTCTGTTCAAACTTCTACGAGGCGTGGTCGTGGTGAGCCAATTGTTGAACCTCGACGGGCGTGGTCGTGGAGAAGAAGAGGTCCTCCGTTGGGAGGATTGCTCCAAAATTCTGGTTAAGACCGAGTGCAGAGTATGTGAAATGTCTTGAAGTGTAAGAACGACATTTACCTTTTTCTTTTCACAACTTTGATTTGCTTTTCTTTATTTAGTCAGACTCCTTGACCCGGGAATGCCTGTTGAGAAGTCCATTGCTATCCCTTCATTTGTTGGAGAGGTAGCAACGGAGGTGGTCGAAGCATCACCTTTGGCCCAGTGGCCGATGAAGTCGAGACTCCGCAGTGTCTCCCACATCTGCCAAGTCGTAATTCACGACTCTTGAGGTAGCGGCTGTTACTGTTGAGGTGGCCGCTACGACTACTGAAGTCGTAGAAACAACAGAGGCAGCTGTGGAAGCCTCTGGTCAAGGTGGTGACCAGTCTTTGCACCGCTCTGGGAAGGAAATCGAGGGGCGTTCCTTCCCTACCCAAGAGAAATCACGAGAACCGGAAGGAGAAAATTTCAACTTCGTGGTGACTTCTTTGGGCTCGCCTCCGTCGTAGGGTCTGCGCTACAGATCTCGTGGCCGAGTCCCCATCCCAAAGATATTCCCAATACGGAGAATACTTTTGACAACGCGCCTCGAGAAGGTGTGGTGGGATAAAGTCGCGAGGATAGATAAGCCGCGACACGGACCTTGTATATTCGATTTTGCTAGAACGACTATGAATGTAAGTATCTTGAATACTCATATATGTGGCTTTCCTTCCCTTCTCACTTTTTTTCTTTTGCGTAAAGCTCTGGAGCAAATTCTTTGTTGTCGGTGAGTATCATCGACAACTTTTAGAACTAAGACAAGAGAAAGAATTACTCTGCGCAGAGGCAGAGAGGTGGTAAGTCACTTATCATTCATAGTTGTTTTTGACTTAAATACTCGTAAAATGTTTCACGAGAAAAGTCATGGAAGAAACTCATGATGAAGTATTAGTCGTAAAAAGCTTACGACTACTTTCAACTAGGTAGTGGTCGAGAAAGACTTACAACCATATCCTAGTCGCGAGAAAAACTTACGACTAGGTTGGTGGTTGTAGAAGTACTCACAACCATTGGTGATGTTTATCTTCGTTCCTGTTTTTTGTAGGTTAAACAGTGATACGAAGACCTTAGCTGACTCACTCGACTATGAAAAAGAGGAGTCGAGGAGGCTAAGGAATGAAGTATTAGTTCTCTCGGATAGACTTCGAGAGACTGCTCTGCATCTAAGAAATTGCAGGAAAAAATAAAACAGTAAGTGCTGAACTTAAGACTGCTTTTGAGTTTTAACCTTTACTTAACTCTCATTTCTTCTTTAGATAAAGAAAATGAGATCAAAGCTCGGGGATGAAGTTGGAGACAAAGCTTTGGTAATTCAGAGTTTTCCGTATTACCAAGAATAAGGATCAAGAACTCGAGTTACGAGAACTCAAGTAATGTAGTAAGTAACTCTTTACGTTGTCCTTTTGAGTATTTTCTCTTTTCTAATGACAATTTCTTGTTCGTAAATTGTCGCCAATTGAGAAGCCTTGAGGTGAAATCCAAGCAAAGACCTTAATTTGCAATGAGTCCGTCGCATTGCTAAGATGAATCTGAGAGGACATCGAGCATGGGAGCAAAAGCATCTTTGAAACCGTTGCTTCCCATCGAGAAGAGGTCAAGAAATTGGATTCTCAATTAGTAGGTAAGAAAAGCTTTTACCTATAATTATCTTTGTGTTATCTTCCTCTAGAAGTATATTTTTGTTTGACCGATATTATTCTTTTTGAACAAGTGGTGAAAACAAGAAGCTTCATGAGGCTTCGACTTGTACCCAACGAGGAGATGGAGTCGATGAAGACTAGTCTTCAAGGCAACATCACTCTCTGAACAATGTGCTTAGTGAGCTACATTACGAGGAAAAACTCCTCGAGAAGATACCATAGTTTGCTCACATAAGTACCATTGGGGAACAAGTCGGAAAATTGCAAGAAATGGTGACCACTCAAGACTAATCGTGAATCAATAAGGAAGCGATCGAAGTGCGATGAGTTACGCTTTGGCGAAACTTAAAGCTCAAGACCCCCCTGTAATGTTAAACCAATTGAAGCCGACTTGATCGTCCGAATCGAGGCAAGTCGTCGATTGAGGAAATCTGATCGATTGGTAAAAAGGTGGCGGAGGAAATGCGACTAGGCTCTCCCTTCGAGTAATCTTGTAACTACCTTGTAAGGCGGACAATTTTGTTAATGAGTAATATATGATCCGCTTCATTTCACGAAAATCATCTTGTCGAGTAGTTAGTAACTCAAAAGATAATAAACGAACGAAAGACTAAGAATTGAAGTCAAATTAATAACTTTATCCTAGCCCCGACTATTTGCTTAGATTGTTTAGACAATCTAAATAAATAGTGTTTAAAATGGGGTTTCGAAAACAAAGAGAGGTTTATTTAACTTATAGCTTTTGTTGTGGTTGTTAAGCTTCGGTCGAAAAGAGTAGAAACGACTTGACACTAGGAAGTTCCTTCTAGTGGGCGGGACCACGTCGCAGAGAGGAAAGACTTCGACTAGGTGATGTTCCCATCTCAGACTAGTTTAATCAAACCAAGAACAAACAACTTGAGTTAAACAAGCGTCTTAGAGTACTTTAGTCATTCGTTCGTCCTTTTTGGTGGACTTGATAAGTCTTTTCCAAGAGCAAAAGTAGGAGGCGAGCGACACTAGGAAGTTTCCTTCTAGTGGGCGTGACCACATGCAGAGAGGAAAGACTTTGACTAGGTGTGTCTCTTCCTTGACCGCTTAAAACAAATCGAGTACACCAAATGTGGTCGAACAAATGTAAGAAAGTGCACTCTACTTAGAATATTTTTTGAATTTATTGGAAAAAATAGACTAAGATTGAGAGAGTTGGCTTTGATAACATTATGACTAGATAAAACCCGAGCTCTTTGTATTGCGTAAAAGTGAGTAACGAGTCGATGCTAGGAAATTCCTTCTAGTGGGGCGAGCCACATGCAGAGAGAAGTTTCGACCGGATGACGTTTCTCGCTTTACGCGGTGTAAAGAAAGCTGCGTGTTTTCATATCATAGTCGAAAGATTAAAAAGCACTACTCAAAAATTAAGGCAAAAGAGGTAGAAAGAACACGGACTTTTATTGCTCGAGAAACGGTCACACATAGAATTTGCGTGAATCGGTCGATGTTCCAAGAGTTTGAGAGAACTCGTCCATCTTCCATTGCTAGTCGTCAGAGGCCACTCGCCGAAGTTACTTCGACCATGTGTAAGGACCTTCCCATTTAGGGAAAGTTTATTCCGATTAGACTTGGATTGGCGAGCCTCAATACTAAATCACCTCTGAAGAAGGCTGCGAGGTTGGACCTTACGATTATAGTATCTGCGCAGGCTTGTTGGTAGACCGCCGAACGGATTAAGGCTAGGTTTCTCCTCTCTTGAGTAGGTTAATGTCATCTGCGCGAAGTTGTTCTCGGTCCGAGTTGTTGAAGGTTTCAACTCGTGTCGACCGCAATTTTAGCTCGGAGGAAGCATGGCTTCGCCCAAAACTAGAAAAAATGGTGTTTCTCCTGTTGCTCATTGGTGGTCGTCTGACCGCCCATAATATGGAAGGTAATTCTTGTACCCAAGCCCCGAGCGCTTAACAAGTCGGGTCAAGACTCGAGTTTTAATTCCTCGCATTATTTGGCCGTTTGCACGTTCGACCGCCCCATTGCTTTGGGGATGTGCAATGAAGCATAGCATAGCTTGGTACCCAACTCGTCGCAAAATTCTGAAATTTTGCACTTGCGAATTGTTTACCATTATGCGTAATTATCCGACTCGGAACTCCAAATCGACTAATTACGCTTCTCATCATGAACCTTTTCTTCGCTTAGTTGTTATCCCGATTCTGAGTTGACTTGATCCATTTTGTGAGCGTGTCAATAGCCACAAAAGGAATTGAAACCTCCCGGAGCTTTGGGAAGCGGTCCTAGGATATCAAGCCCCAGTGTCGCAAAAGGCCAAGAAAGAGGTATTGTTTGTAATGCTTGAGTGGTTGGTGTATCTGTCTACCATGGAATTGTACTGGACACACTTTTAACCACCTCCATAGCATCGTGCAGTCAGAGGCCAATAAAAACCTTGTCGAAAGGCTTTACCAACCAATGTTCTCAGAGGAGGCATCGTCCACGATGCCACTGTATATCGTGAAGGAGTGTTATTCCTTCGTTTTGGAATGCATCGCATGAGTATTCCTTGGGTTCCTCGTTTATAGAGGACTCCTTCAACCAAAGTATACATTTTGGCTTTTCGGGATAATCGACCGCCTCAAGATCATCTTCTGCACGGAACCCTTGTAAAGATACTCGTAGATGGGAGTCATCCGTATCCTCGTAATCTAATGAGGCCATCTCAAGAGGAGGTGTTTCGGTTCTTCGACCTGAGACGGTTTTAGAGTTGCTCCAAGAAAACTCCTTTTGGTGCGTGGATCGGAAGAAGCCATCCGAGCAAGTTGGTCTCATGAGGAAATTATCCTTCGAGGATAAATTGTACCTCGAAACCTAAAAATGTTTTTCTAGCTTACGACTTACGATAAGTACCGAGCCATTGTTGAGTTAGAGCATTGGTACTCTTTCCGATTTGATTCACGACTAGTTGAGAGTCTCCTCTCACGAGTAGTCGATTTAATTGAGAGTGCTTTCGCACTCGTATGCCGCCTAGCAAACCTTCGTACTCGCTACATTGTTAGTAGCCCGAAAGTTTAATTGTATGGCATACTTTAAGGTTTCTCCGTTAGGAGATACCAGACCACCTCACTTTGAGCCACTTAAAGTAAGTGACCGTCAAAGTACATCATCCATCGGTCGTGGGAATCGATCTTGGGGATCTGAGCAGTTCAGATTTGTCCATTCGGCGACAAAGTCCGCCAAGATCGGGATTTTATGGCCGTTCGGGACACGAAATGGAGGTCGAACTCCCAAGTTCGATCGACCATTTTGCCATGCGCGTCCCATTGTTTCCTTATTATGGAGGATTGCTCCCAAAGGAAACTCGGGCAGCGCTGACTATTTTGTGCTTTGAAAATAATGCCGCGGTTTCCTCGAAGACATGAGGAGGGCATATAGAAGTTTTGGACACGAGGGTAACGCTCCTTAGGCCCGTGTAAAACTTCGGCGACGAGTAAACCGGTCGTTGTGCGTTTTCACGCTCTACGACTAGTATCGCGCTTCTTTGCTGTGGCGTGGCGACTAGGTAAATTAAGAGCGTCTCTTCCGGCTTTGGAGAAACCAGCAGAGCACTCGAAGATACCTCTTGACATCCTCAAAGGCAACGTTTGCCTCGCTCGACCACTCAAAACCTTCATGTCTCCCGAGAAGTTTAAAGAAAGGTAGTCCTTTTCTCCTAGTCGTGCGATGAAACGACTTAAAGCCGCCATGCACCCAAAGTGAGTTTTGGACTTCCTTTTTGTGTTTGGAGGACGATCCGGAGGATGGCTTTTATTTTTCAGATTTGCTTGATTCCTCGTTCGGATACTAGGAATCCAAGCAATTTTCCCAAGAAATTCCAAACACACACTTCTCTCGATTGAGTTTTAAGCGGTGCTTTCGAGGTTGTCGAATGTTTCTTGTAGGTCGGTGATATGATTAAGTCTCTTAATGCTTTTACGACTAGATCATCAACATAGGCTTCCAAATTCGGCCTAATTGAGATGAAAAAGTCGATTGCATTAAGCGTTGAAAGAAGCACCGCATTCTTTAGACCAAATGGCATTTTGACATAGCAAAAGGTACCAAATGGAGTAATGAATGCGGTCTTTTCTTCATCGCTTAAACACATATTGATCCGGTGGTATCGAATATGCATCTAAAAACTTAATATCTCACAACTGCAGCTTGAATCAAACGGTGATCGACACGAGGTAAAGGGAAATCATCTTTTGGACAAGCTTTATTAAGATCAAGAAAGTCCACGCACATACGCCATTTGCCGCTTGACTTTTTGACCATTACAGGTTAGCCAACCACTCGGGTGGTTGACTTCTCTTATAAAGCCCGCTTTAAGTAGCTTATCCAACTCGATTTAATAGCATCTCATCGATCAGGCAAATCTCGTAATTTTTGTTTTACGGTACTTTATCGTGCCGTAAAGCTAGCCTGTGCTCGATCACCTCCACAGGGACTCGGGCATGTCGGATGCTTGCCACGCAAAGACATCTGCGTTAGCTCGGAGGAAGGTAATGAGGGCGTCTTCCTATTTGGGGTCGGAAGTCTCCCGTCTGAGCAGCCTTGAGGGTTCTTCAAGCGTCGGAGGAACCTCTTTGACTTGGTCGTTCGGCTTTGGTGCGACTTTAGACTTCGACTTGCTAGTCGAAGGTCGACTTTCATCTCGAGTTGGTATTTGACCAACCATCTCGAGGATCGACGATCGTGACTATACGCCATCTTTTGTCACATCGAATGGTGATCACTCCTTTGGGACCTGGCATCTTAAGACATTGATACCCGTAATGAGTAGCCATTAAGAATTTTGCCAAAGTTGGTCGTCCGAGTATGGCGTTATATGCCGTATCGAAATCGACCACATCAAAGGAGACTTTCTCTGTCCTGAAATTACTTGGTGAGCCAAATGTTAAAGGAAGAGAAACTTGGCCAATAGGTTTGGCTGAAGACCCGGTACAATTCCATGAAAGGAGTATCGTCGCCTTACCTTTGTCCCGGTACTTGCATCTCGCCCGTGGCATTAGTAAATAATATGTTTAAAGAAGCGCCACCATCAACCAACACTCGATTGACCCGACGCTTGTTGATGGTGGGTTCGACCACAATCGGATATCGACCTGATCGACTCGTAGTGATCGGACAGTCATCTTTCTCAAAAGAGATGGTAACTTCCGACCACTTCGGTAATTTATTGACGAGAGGAGTATGTAGAGAATTTACCTCTCGTCCGGCAGCTTTAAGTTGTCGTTTGGAGTCGTATGCCGATGATCCTCCGTAGATGTGCTCAACGGTATGTTGCGGATCTTGGAACGACATCTCCTCATCATCCGACGACTTTTGGCCACTCGTATGTCCCACCTTTCGAGAGTAGGGAGTGGTGCTTTGTTGTAGTAGTCCTCGAGTTTTCTTTGGAAAACTTCGGCGATTCTTGAGGTCATGTCCTTCCTTTTTGTGAAAAGGGCACCACCTTGGTTTGTCGTTCCTACGATCAGGGCGCTTACCTTTGCCTTGATCAGGGTACGACTTGGTGGTTTGGGGCTCTCCATCTTTCACGGCTAGAACCTCCTTGGAACCACTGGCTTGTGGTTTTTGATTTTTTATTTTCTTCTTGGACTTTTTTGCTTTTTTATCCTTACCAACTTCACCTGGCTCTCGAGGAGTATATGTTTCTCGATCGATAGTGTTGTTCCACTCGACTGCCTCAGAAGCAGTTGCATATCGATCGGCCATCTCGAAGAGTTCTAACAATGATGTTGGGAGGATTGAGCAATGTCCTCCGTTATTCTTTCATGCGGACTCCTTGCTTAAAAGCCACGATCACAGAGGAATCAGAAATTTCCGGAATTGAGTTACGAACCTGACTAAAGCGTTTGATGAATTGACGCAAAGTCTCGTTGTTGTTCTGTTTTATCCGGTGCAAGTCGTCTTCTTTTCCAGGGCGGTTGTATGTGCCTTGGAAATTCGCCTGTAGAAGATCACAGAGGTGTTGCCAAGAGTAGATCGACTCGAGTGGTTGGTTTAATAACCACGATCGAGCGGATCCTTCGAAACGATCGGAAGGTAATTCGCCATTACATGCTCTCCTCCTCCCGCCGCTTCGGACAAATGTGTAGTATAGATCTGAAGAAATTCGATGGGATTTTGAGATCCATCAAATTTCTCCATGTTCACCGGTCGAAAATGAGGTGGCGTAATCGCTCGAAGGTCGGCGAAAATGCGGCATCGGTAATCACTTCTTGCGCCTTCTTTGTAGAAAAGAAGGGTTAATGTCACCGGTGATCGTATCGACGATACCCGTGAACAGTCGACTGCTCGTAGTAGGCCTCAGTTCTACGAGGAGAATACTCCTCGTATTCCACTCGTTGTGAATTTCTTTGTCGAAGTGGTGAATAATTACCTCTTCGAGGGGCTTCTTGATCTTCAGCTGATCGAAAGGTATTTCTCCGAATAGGGAATCGATTCGACTTGTGGTCGTGTCGATTCCTACGTAGAGAAATATTCGATTGACTGGTAGCTGAGGAAGTCGTATTACTACGACTACCTGAGTGTTGTCGATGAGGTACCTCCAGTCTTGTCATCACAGTTCGAAGTCTTTGCGTAATCTCTTCAGCAAAGAGATCGTACCCTGGCGTTCGAGCAAGCTCTTGAGTGGGATTCTCGAGCAAGTCGTTGATGTTCGGAGTTCTTGTACCTCCGATCGATGTTGAATGCGCCTGCAAGTTCTTACGATCTGCAATTTTCTTTCTTCGACGACATCAAAATCCTCCTCATCGTGGTTTTGAGGCCTTCTTAGTGGAGTGCGAGAATGTCGAGGATTTCTCGCGTTCATCAGTGTTGGTCCTCTCGCCAACGGTGGTGCCCTTGCCATTACCACGAGGCGCGCAGTGTGATCTTTGGGAGTGTCCTTATCTCGGCCTCCATGAGGTTGACCTCGATTTGGGGAAGGGCGAAGACCTCCCGTTGATGATTCTCACTTGCGCTCGAGGCCTCCCGCTTGAGGAGTGCTCGAGGACACCATCTGGCGACTTGGAGTAATCCTCCGGTAGGGGAACTCGGGTTATAAGCGTCTCCGTTCGCAAATGAGATCTGCGGGAGGCGGTCGAATTTGCAGAAAAGCATGCTTGATCCCACCTCTGGAGTTACCACGAGAGAGAATCACTAGATCTTTGGTGGAGTCTGGAATGGTGGCTCCCGAACTTGACTTACCAAGTCGGACCGTCTTAAGGGACTTGAACACTTGGAGAAAAAACTCGTCGCGTTGTGAGTCCTCCTGAGGCGGTCTGGTCGGATTGACCCTTGTCCTTTGAGGGAAATGGCTCCTCTGTTGGGCGTATTGTTGTGGGGATAAGGATCCTCCTCAACTTTATTAATGGGATGGTTTCTGGAGAATAATCTCGAAGGCAACATCACCATCGTGGATGCATCACTCGGTTCATAGTCGAAACCGGCATCCATGTCGACGTCTGCGTAATCGCCAAGTCAAACCAGTTCTCCTCGTTCCATTCTCACGCCATGATTGCATGAGATTGGAAAAAGAGAGTATGTTGACAAGAGATTACGGAAGATCCCCACTGACGGCGCCAGCTGCCGGTGTATTAGAACCGATCTTACGTAAAGATTGTTTGATTCGGGGGGTCTCCTAGAGATAAGATCACGCAGAGTGGATTGACACGGGATGTTTAGACAGGTTCAGGCCTTCTCCGGAGAGAATAATAACCCTAATCCTGTGTGTATGGTATTCTTGATGATCAAGTAAAAGACTAAGACTATTACAGAGAATAGCGCTTATGTTCCTACTTGACTGGCTCTTGTTCACTGTTGTCCTCCTTTTCTTATCTCTCTGATCGATGCCCTTATATAGTCGTGAAGAAGTAGCCGTTTTGCCCTGCGGGAAATGCGCCTGATTAATTCAATAACGGGCGCATGATGGCAGTAATTACCGGCGCCTCGCTTCTTCACGCCGTCCGCAATTATCTTCCGAGAGATAATGGGGTAATTACGCACCATTAATAAGCGGAATAATAGTGCGTGCGGACCGTTCGGATTCCTTAATCAATTGGACCCACTCGCCTGTAGGTTTGATTATAAGGTGGTCGTAGTTTACCTGGTCGTAGAAGAACTTACGACCGGTGGCGATCGAGAAGGACTTACGACTAGGTAGTAGTCGTAGAAGGACTTACGACTATGTAGTGGTCGTAGAAGGACTTACGACCATGATATAGTCGTAGCAAGACTTACAACCACTCATTGGACTTCTCCCTTTTAGATAAGGGGTACCTCACGAGGAGTGTGTGACATCATATTTACCCATAATAAGAATTATAGATAAAAGATAAAAATGAGGATTATTAGATCCTCGTCAATAGGGTTTTCGCTAGAAGGTGGGGTGCCGGTAGGTGTAGGCTTGGCAGGGTACTTCAGCTTGAAGGTGGGCTTGATGGGGTCTTCTGCCGGTGTGGGCTTCGGCAGGGGGTTTCTGCCGAAGTTGGGGGTGCTTCGGCTGCCGAAGGTGGGCTTCGGCAGGGGTCTTCTGCTGAAGGTGAGTGTCTTCAGCTTCTCTCACGAGTAGCTTCTTGTTCAATCCGCACGGACGGCGCCAACTGTCGTAGCAAGAAAAGGCTAGATAGTGTGTACATAGTACTATTTGTCTTGGGAGAAGACCGAAGGGGGAGGAACCAAAGACACAATGTGTGTTGATGTTGTATAGAATGAGAGAATAAGGGGAATCCCCCCTCTTACATGCCCTTGGGGCTTTATTTATAGGGGGCAAGAAGAGACATTTCCCTTCTTGCCCTCACGATGTATTGAGAGAGAGGGGGCATTTAGGTATATTTATCTAATACACCACATGAACTTGGGCTATATATGTCTATAGTATCCCCGACGGCACGCTGGTATCCCTGATGACCCTAAGGTGCGGGGCACCCCTTGGTGCCCTGCTACGACACTAAGCATCGCTGCTCTACTGGTATTGCTCACGTAAGTACTCAAATATATGACGAGTAGAACGCAGACCAACAATGACTAGCTGGATGGATTCGTCGACGCTGACCACCAAGATAGCTCGAACATGGGCCTCATCAGCACAGCAGCACTCAAATGCGTCTATGGCATACTAAAAGGCTCCATCAGCAGCAGCAGCGGCCTCTGCCTCCTTGGCGGCTTCATCTTTTGTAGGAGGTGCAGAAATAAGCTGTCTAGGAGGAGGCTGAATTGGCGACGGCGGACAAGGTCGAGCCCTTATGACATGTCCCAGAGGCAGAGACCATCGAGCGTGATCTCCATAAGTGAAGACCACACCGAGAATGGGATCGCAGCTGATGGAACAGAAGCCATCGGTAGGCGGCGCTGGACTGTGCGGCAACCAAGAAAACGAAGTCTAACAGGCGGCGCTGGATGACGCGGCGGTTAGATCAATATATATATATATATATATATATATATATATATATATAGGAAGCCTTTTCCTACTCCAGGGAGTAGTTACTCCCTATTTCGTATCTCACAACGTAGGGAGTATTTTGCAACCGAGAGTATGTATGTGTAGTATCACAGTATATAAGACCACCTAGGTGGTATTCACACCTTTTAGGGGTGGTATGTATAATTTTTAGACATACTCCTTTTAGTGCTGAATATGAATGTATTTACAAAATATGCTAAAAACTATGGACTCTCTTACAATTTTTTTAGTGTGGTTCGCATTGGATTATCTTATAATTAGTATATGAGTATACCCAAAGTGATAAAGGAGTATGTCAAGTTTTTTAGGTGGTATATCAAAGTGGGACTAACTACACGGGAGTAGAAAGTATTAATCCTATATATATATATATATATATATATATATATATATATATATATATTTGTTGGAAAGCTGAAACTCTGTTGTTTCTATAAGAAATCGATACGGTTTCTAAAAGAAATCGTACCTCAGCAAGCAACCAGACGGTGGCAAACACAACGATGAATGGTCGCTGACGACGCAGCCGGCAAAGCGGTGGTGGCGAGAGCCGGATCGACGTGCGGAGGCTGCGGCGTCGGGTTGTGGCCAGACGAGGCGGCCTTGGTGTGGCGACTACCGATCAGAGAGGCGGTGGCAACGTGGCCGGATCGACGCCGGAGGCGTCGATCCCGAGGCGGCGACGACGTTGGGTTGCGGCCAGATGAGGCGTCGTCGGGCGACGGACTGGTGGTGCCAGCATCAGGCTATGGCCAAACGAGGTGGTGTCGGGCGGCGACGTGGTGGCGGCGTCGGGTGATGGCGTCCTTGGTGCGGCGGCAGCCTGTGACTACGACGACAGGGTGGTAGGATGACAACGGAAAGATATAGGTTAGTGTCCTTGCTCTGATACCATGTCATGAATATTATGTGTATTTATGAGGCCCAATGAGTAATATATATAGGAAGTACAAAGTGATATTACATGAAAATATACCATACACATATAAGTAAATACAAAATAATTCATATTCACGGCCAACTTCAACATCAGCACAAGTGCAAACCGCAAAAGGCAGATATCCCCTTAGATTTTTCTTTCTTTCTTTTTGGACTAATTGAGATATCCTGGGTAAACAACAAAACCATCAATCAACCTCCATGTATATAAGTTTAAAAAAAGTGAGTAAAAAAGAACAGCAGAATCTCTTACGGGCTTACCACTTATAGATTCTTTGTGCAATCAGGATTAGATGGGAATAAATCCAAAGATTCAAACACATGTTGTAGGACAAAAATGTAGACTTATGATTTTACCAGTTTCTCCTGAACTAAGGCCCACAGTTTGTAAATGCAGGGATAAAGTGGCGACTTCAGAAATTAGCAAGCATGTCCATAAAAAACAGAAATCGTATATGTTTATCAAAGATAACCATATATACCGCCTCAGCAAATGTAGCAATTTTTCAGGAAATGTTAGTACAAGAAATCATGGTGGCCACAAAAAAAAAGTACAAGAAATCATGGAAACAATTTGTTGAAATAACAATTTTAGGTCATAAGCAATAAAATGAGTTCTGCTGTGCCGATGAACAAAGTCATCTCGATTTTTATTTTTGTAATGCACAACGATGAGTGGGCCCAACATACACACTGGAGTACTGGACACGCTTGACAGTACGCAGATCAAGTTGCAGTATACTAGATTTTTTTAAAACCATCATTTTTTTATTCCGAAATACACTAATATACCCTCTTTTTATTTTATAGGAAAAACCAACGGTGGAGCAATAGCGGATTATTCCTGTAAAATAAAAAGAGGGTACACAAGAAGTAGTTGCCTGGTGGTTGAGCGACTTGTGAGTCGCTTAACGGTTAGGCGACTTGTAACATCATAATCTTAGGTTTGTATTTCAAATGTATAAAAATGAAAAGAATTTAAAACTTTTGATGCATCATGTTGTCATTTGAATTATCTAGATTTTCATTTATTAGTTTTGGTCAATTTTGAAAAACTAATGTTTTAATTCACTTAACACATAGTCCTTTAAAACTTTTGAAACAAAATCTTGTGATCAGTCTATTAGAATAATTTTCCTATGTTCCAGAATATCTATTCGACTCACCTGAAAAATTTCATAATTTCTAGAATTATTTTGCTATTTTAAAATGACCAGTCCAACCAGTTAGTCCTTGGTCAAACACTAAACCAGAGACTCAAAATATTTCTACAGGAAAATTTATTTCTCCAAAAACTCTGAAAAGATTTAGACAAGGGTCTACACTTTGTCAGAAGCCTCATATAAAATTTTTAGAATATTTGAGACTTTAAAACTCTGTCTAATAATTCGAAACCCTCTCAGCCTTTTGAAATCAACTCGGTCAAACCAATCAAGTTGACTCAACTCGGTCTCGACCAACCCACTCGATTTCGACCAATCACTTGGTTTCAACCACCCACTTGATTTCGATCAACCACTCGGTTTCGACCACCCGAGCACCTGTAGAAACCGAGTGGTTTTGGTCGAAACCAAGTGGTTCTGGTCGAAACCGAGTGGGTGATCGAGTAGGTGGTCGAAACCGAGTGACTGATCGAAACCAAGTGGGCTGGTCGAAACCGAGTCGAGTCAACTCGATTGATTTGGCCGAGTTGATTTCAAAAGGCTGGGAGGGTTTCGAATTATTAGACATAGTTTTAAAGCCTTAAAAATTCTAAAATTTTTATGGGAGGCTTCTGACAAAGTGTAGACTCTTGTGTAAAACCAGAGTTTTTAGAGAAATAAATTTTCCTGTAGGAATGTTTTAAGTCTCTGGTTTAGGTGTTTGACCGAGGACTAACTGGTTTGACTGGCCATTTTAAAATAGCAAAATAATTCTAGAAATTATAAAAGATTTCAGGTGGGTTAAATAGATGTTCTAGAATCTAGGAAAATTATTCTCACAGACTGA
This sequence comes from Hsuehochloa calcarea, assembly GCA_036346395.1. Taxonomy (NCBI): domain Eukaryota; kingdom Viridiplantae; phylum Streptophyta; class Magnoliopsida; order Poales; family Poaceae; genus Hsuehochloa; species Hsuehochloa calcarea. Next base: position 53,220,282 of record CM070604.1, on the reverse strand, counting down.
TAACAAGATTTGGTTTCAAAAGTTTTAAAGGACTATATGTCGAGTGAATTGAAGCATTAGTTTTTCAAAATTCACCAAAACCAATGAATGAAAATCCAAAACATTCAAATGACAATACGATACATCAAAAATTTTAAGTTCTTCTCATTTTTATACATTTGAAATACAATCCCAAGATTGGGATAACTACTCCGTGTTGCTCAACCGTTGGGTGGCTTGGCAACAAGTATATCGGTGTGCTGCTCAACCATTGGGCCACTACTTGTTGCCAAGTCGTCCAACGGTTGAGCGATTAGATGGTTGTATAGAAAGGCACACTCACAGTCTCTTTTGCCATTTCTCTTGGGAGAGAACTAGAGGAGCTCGGGAGAGGAGAAAAGGAGAGAGGGAGAAGGAGAGCGGAAGTGGATAGAAGAGGGGGAGAGGATTGGGAGAGGGGAGGAGAGGAAAGGAGAGGAAAGGAGAGAGAACGACGGGGGAGGGGGGAGCAGAGGAGCTCGAGAGCTAAGAGAAAAAGAAGAATGAAGCTCGCTGATAAGGAGAGAAGGTCTTCGCATGAAGGTAATAGTCTTATCCATTCTTGTTTTCATCCGAATGTAGGCAACGTGTCGCTACTTATTGGTTTGTATTTCGTGAATGTATGTTGACAAATGGCTAGTTGCAATACTCGAAATATTTACAGTGACAAATTAGTCACGTCGGAGCCCACAAGATTAAAAGTGCATTACGGTGTTGGTACGATTCGTGAAGGTCTATACGGTGTTGACCTGAGTGGTTTCCCGTATGTCAGTATGGTACACCCGGACGTGGATAATGCTCGAATCGGAGATGCCCCGCGCTGGCTCACCTGCAGCTTCTCCTTGGACCCCGAGGTGTGCAGTGTCGTCCTACATGAGCTTTGGAGTCGGTCTGGCACGCACATTCGGTGGGAGTTGAGCAGACTGATGTGCACGGTTGCATAGAAGGACTTTGTGGAAGGCTGCCGACGTCGTGGATACGAGTGCATGCTACTCGTGCAAGCATGTCCGAAGGGACTCGCACGAGGCCCTGCCGACGGCTATCGTACGTTTGTTGGGAGCAACCCGAGCGCGCAGACAGAAGAGGAAGATCGTCCAGTTCATGAAGAGGACGCGGTGACTGATGTTGCAAAGCTAGAAGAGGAAGATGCACACCGCACGCTGAGCCCACTGGACAGGCGGATGCAGGGGAGCATGTCGACAGCATAGTGCGTAGATGGAGATCGATGACTTCGAGGCCTGGGCCGAGGAGGAAGCTTTAGAAGATGATGGTGATGACTCTTCCGAAGAGGATGGCGACGACTCTTCTAATGATGAGGAAGGTCTGATCCCGCAGGAATGGAATACAGTGAACATTGAGGGTCTTACTGTGCACGACGAGCACGAATCACTATAGGAGTACCATGCTACGGAGGTTCGGCTTCATGCAATGTTTGCCAACAAGGGATCACTGCAGGATGCCATTATGTTGTCCAGCCAGGAGCAGTACACTGTGGTCTGCGAGTAGGGTGGTTGTCCTTAGCATGTGCACACACGTAGACCTAAGTACAAAACTCACTGGATTGTCTCCAAGGTGGAGCCGCACTCTTGCGTGCTCAGTAGTGTTTTGCCGAAAAATCGCAACCTAACGTCTACCTTCATAGCCAATCTCATGTATGGAAAGATAGTGAAGAAGGACTTGGAGGCCAAGCACATCATGGTGGATCAAGCAGAAATTCAAGTACAAGATTAGCTACGCGAAGGCATAGCATCCGAAGCAGAAAGCTTTGGAAAGGAGGTCGGGTTCTTTCGAGGTGGCTTACGACAACCTTCCTCGTATGATCTAGGTGTTGTAGGACAGTCAACGGCACATACATTGCTGTGAAGTACAAACCATCCAGAAGACCGCGAGGTTTCACGGTATTGTAGAGGGTCTTCTTGGCCTTTGGTGCCTGCAACGAAGCTTTCAGGCACATGTCGCCCGTGATCTCAGTCGACGAAGCAATTGGCGTTGATGACAACAATCAGATTCTGCCCTTAGCCATAGCATTCATGGAAAGTGAGAATTTCGATAGCTGGTTGTAGTTCCTTCGATATCTGAATGAGGGAGTAATTGGGGCACGTTCTGATGTATGTATAATCCATGATCGCCACCCTGGGATGATGAAGGCCATCAGAAAACTTCAGCAAAACCCCGATGAGTCGTTCCCTTGGTGAGACATGAGGAACAGATGGTGCATTCGCCATCTGGGGGCCAACTTATTCAAGCAGTTCCTGTAGCAACCGTTGATGAAGCTGTTCAAGAGGCTGGCTATGCGGAACCAGTAGCGTAAATTTGATGCGTTGTGGGAGGTGTTGGAGGCGCACACTAGAAAGCACGTCGTCGAGAGGAACAAGCGTCTGCCCATTCCTTGGGTGGCGCAACCCGAACGCCTCACACCACTGTCAGAGCTTGACCCTCCGCGTGTGACGTGGAGGACCTCGATGGACATTAAGTGCTTCTTCCATTGGATTGAGGTCGATCCATTGGAGAAGTAGTCATTGCTGCACACGGACGGTGCAAGGTACGGTATAATGACCACTAACCTTATAGAGGTGTACAACTCGGTTCTTAGGGGCCTCCGTCCTCAACCCCTCGTCGCCATCGTGGAAGTCGTTCTGCACGGTACAATCGAATATTTCAGGGAGAGGCATGCAAATGTGGTACTTCATGCAGCCAACCCACATACACCGTACTGCTCAAAGATTACAGCGTACATGCATGCCAAGACCGAGAAGGGTCAGTCGCACACGGCTCGCTCTCTTGTTACCCACGAGGTGTGCCTTAGAGATCATGTGAATGAACCTAGCTGCACATGCAACAAGCCAAAGCTCCTTCACAAGCCATGCTCCCATGTCCTCACCGCATGCGGGACTATCAACATGGACCCTATCAAACTTCATGTCGTAGTACTTCATGAAAGAGAGGGTGCTGCAGGTGTGGTGTGATGAGCTAAGAGACTTCAGGGTTGTGGGCAACTTCGCCACCCTGGATTTGGCACAAAAAATCTGGATTCTGGATCTTGACCTGTTGAATGGTGGGAAGGGTCGTCGGCAGAATCGTCGCATCAGGAACGATATGGACGAAGGGGAAACTGGAGCGGCGAGTAGACGTTGCGGCCGTTGCGGGCAGGAATGCCACACTGCAAGAAGTTGCAAGGTGCCTGCCAACAAGTAAGAACACTGGCGTGAAGTGCAACGCCACTTCTTGTTGTGTGTGTAGTGGTACTAAGACTACAAATGCTAGCATGTTGTAACTTGTACTCAAGTTAGTACTTTCCTTGGCTCGTTAGCCTGCGTGTTATGTAACCCCCTTGTCGGATCAACTATCGTGTTATTATCGTTGCGTCATTTCTCCAAAATTCTCCACCGTGTATGAATTCCCTAGCGCATGTAAAAATCACTTACCTTCCTACTTACGACTCATTGCTACCTCAATCGTCCTCACAAAATTCTTCAGAAATTTACCGCATTACAACAATATACAACGATCACAAAATGTTATTGCGAGTATAACGGATTTTGTACCCGTGAGAATCTGTGAAAATCACAAACAGACCAACCAACCTTGTCATCACCCTTTTATTTTTAGAAAAATTAACAACCTACAAACAAGATTTGATAAATGTATTACCTAAAAAAATTGTCATTTATTTTTCCATAATTATTTCCAATGGATTATTAAAATAATAATATTATTATTTTAAATCGTCCAACGGTCAAGCGACACGTGGAGTAGTGGTCCAACCGTTAAGCGACTATTACAAGTCGCTTAACCACCGGGCGACTACTCCACATGTCGTTCGACCGTTGGGCCACTTGGATCAATCGTCCAATGGTTGAGCGACTAGATTCAAGTTATCCAACGGTGGAGCGACAGAAGCTTATTATGTTAAAAAAAATGGAGGTATATTATTTTTATTTTAGAAAAAAATAATTATTTTTTTTAAAAAAAATCCAGTATACTACCTTTTTCTCCTAAGTGAAATTCTCCAAAGTCGTAAGACAGATATAAAACTTTCAATAAAACAGTGAAATAACTTACAGATTCGTAATGCATATGCTCCAGGGCACTCCATGAAAAGGAACGAAGGAGCAAAGGTGGCATGACGCGCAATCAATTCTTCATGGTGGCGCTTGTGTGCAGTTTCGCCTACTACATCCTCCCAGGCTACCTATTCCAGATGCTCACTTCCCTCTCCTGGATCTGTTGGATCTTTCCCAACTCTGTGCTCGCCCAACAGCTTGGCTCAGGCCTGCACGGCCTTGGCATCGGTGCAATTGGACTCGACTGGTCATCCATCTCCTCATACCTCGGAAACCCTCTCGCTAGCCCCTGGTTTGCCACTGCCAACATTGCCGCCGGCTTCTTCATCTACATGTACATAATCACACCCATCACATACTGGTTTAATATCTACAAGGCACAGAACTTCCCAATCTTTTCAGACGGTCTCTTCACAGTGACTGGTCAGAAGTACAACATCTCTAGCATTATGGACTCCCAGTTCCAGTTTGATACAAATGCCTATGAGAAGAATGGGCCACTATACATCAGCACCTTCTTTGCTGTCAGCTATGGTCTTGGTTTTGCATGCCTTACCGCAACACTTGTCCACGTTCTCCTTTTCCATGGAAGGTAATTTTTGCTAACTATGTACCCCTCTTGGTCTATTATGCAAAACTAGATATGCAGCTAAAATTCCAACGCTTGTGTCCAGTGAAATTTGGCAGTTAAGCAAATCAGCTTTCCAGGAGAAAAAGATGGACATACATACAAAGCTTATGAGGAGATACAAGCAGGTCCCTGAATGGTGGTTCATTTGCATCCTTGTCGCCAGTGTTGCAACCACCATGTTTACTTGTGAGTACTACATTGAGCAACTGCAGCTACCCTGGTGGGGGGTGCTGCTTGCATGCACCCTTGCCATTTTCTACACCCTTCCAATTGGAATTATCACAGCAACAACCAACCAGGTATGGACTTCAAACATGAATACAGACAGATGCATACTACGGCTGACAGTTGTAGGAGCAGCAATTCAGCTCATTATATCTTATGTGACAGATTCCAGGCTTGAATATCATCACGGAGTACATCATGGGGTACTTATATCCTGGACGACCTGTTGCAAACATTTGTTTCAAGGTATATGGCTACATCGGCGCACGTCAAGCTCTAGCTTTTTTGCAAGATTTTAAATTGGGCCACTACATGAAGATTCCCCCAAGGACTATGTTTATGGCTCAGGTCAGCTACACTAGTCACATGAATAATGGCCATTATTTGTACAAAAGGAGAACAAGCACATTCTCTCGATGTATTAACTGTGTCCCTAAATGTAACTTATTGAAAATAACAGGTCGTGGGCACTTTGATAGCAGCATTTGTATACCTTGGAACAGCATGGTGGCTCATGGACACAATCCCCAATATATGCAACACCGAGCTCCTCCCAGCAGGCAGCCCTTGGACCTGCCCTTATGATCATTTATTCTACGATGCATCGGTCATATGGGGCCTTATTAGCCCACGCAGAATATTTGGTGATTTAGGTACTTACTCTGCTGTGAACTGGTTCTTCTTAGGGGGCGCCATTGCTCCCTCCTTGTCTGGCTTGCACACAAGGCATTCCCAGGTCAAAAATGGATCCTACTTGTCAACATGCCTGTGCTGCTTAGTGGAATCAGCCAAATGCCCCCTGCCACTGCAGTCAACTATACGGCATGGATATTTGTTGCGTTTTTGTCAGGTTATGTGGCCTATAAGTACCGGCGTGACTGGTGGGAGAGACACAACTATCTGCTTTCAGGTGCCCTTGATGCTGGTTTGGCATTCATGGCTGTCTTGATCTACTTATGCCTAGGACTAGAGAACAACAGTTTGAACTGGTCGGGCAATGACTTAGATGGATGTCCTCACGCTTCTTGCCCCACTGCAAAGGGTATAATTGTAGAGGGGTGTCCAGTGCATAATTGAGAATCTTCTCATCCACAGAAGCCCTGGGGATAAAACTGAATTATCTTAAAGAGCAGGCAAAGATCAATGAAGCATGCATGGATGATAGGTTTCGTTGTTGCATGATATTCTTCAAATTGTAAGATAGATTTAAAGCATTCAAGACAAAGGGGAAAAAAGGGTACAAACACGCTTAGAAAGAAGAGGTTGCAGGGTGCATTGAAGCTAGTACCCAACCAAAAGTACTTGGTGCATGACTTGATTATTTATGGCACCAATTTCTTAGTTGCTGTGCAGAAACAAAAAGAAATGTATTACGATAACAGTTAATCTGAAATTAGCAATGAGCTGAAAGAACAGTAGCCATTAAATTTCTAGCAATACCCGTCATACAAATCAATAGCTGAATATGACAGATGCACATCATAATATTAGGATTCTACATTTTCCCTTTATCATTACATGAATCTTGCATGCAACAATAAACAAGTCACAGCTTACTTTTGCCTTAAGGGGAAAAAAGAATAGTAAAATATATATGAACTACTGTGAATATGTAATCCTGTATGTAACCTTGATATGGGTTACATCGATCATGGTAAATCACAAACAACCATTAGTATGTCATTGCATAATATAACTAATAGTGATTTGTAATGAGATGGCATTTTTACGCTTCTTAGCACTATGAAGGGCACTGCTGTTGGCCTGTTAGTAATCCATTATTTCTCAAATGTATCATCTATGCACATCCTGGTAACATCAGGATCAATGCAGTATGGCTACTGTTACTAGGAAAATATAAGTGAGCAGGTAATTCTTCGAATAAAACCAATTCCACCATAGGAAGTTCCAGCTGTGCGCTAGTGGAGTTGTGGTCCGAGTATGAATTCTGCTTACTACTCCAGCATATCCCGCATCAGTGGGCGTGACACGATAGATTTTCCGTCTTTACAGCACACCTCCATTGTCACCTAATATAGGGATTTTCAGGTGTAATGTAGCCCCATTCAGCCGCACCACAGCCAGCTCCATCTCACGCAAAAATGTCTGTCTCCGATCAATGAGCACAAGACCGTATGCTAACCTCTGGCCACAAGGAACGGTATCATCGTTCATCAGTGAGCTTCTGTGCACACTAAGACCTCCCTTCCCACAGTATTCGGCAAGCGCCATTGTGCAATGAAGCGGCAACATCCGGGACATCTTGTGTTTTTTCTATTGTTATTATTTGCGAGTTGAGAGCTTTGTTCATCGGCAACACGACCGATGTCGCCGCCTCTGCGGTGCCGTTGGGTTGGACTAGGGCCAAAGCCCACCACCGCCGTGCGGGACGGAGCGCTCACCGCCATGTGCCTTCGGACAAGGCAACGACGAGGGCGCCACCACCTTCCGCCTTCATGCGAAGGACGGGGCCAGCAAGCCCCGCATGCATCCTTGGCACGGACAGGACAGAGGCAACGGAGCTCCGCCACCGCCTCCCTATGCCGCCGAGCAAGGGGAAGGGAGGGGTCGCCGGAGCGACCGCCGCCCTCTTGTCAATGGGAGAAGAGGAAGAGGGCAGGGTTGGAAGGGTCTACTCGTGCCGCCATCGCAACTGAAAGATCTAGACCCGCAATTATGAGTTAATGGAGTGTTTTGATGATTAATGACAAATCTAATTGTGAGACTGACATTTCTATTGCCATATCTAGTGTGTAGTCTCATTTGGATATAAAGGTGAAATTCAACGAGGTATGCATTCATCTTACACTCTTATATAATGTTGCATTCATCGGATCCAAAATATAGGTTGAACTCCACCATAAGTATATCTTGAATATGTGCATATATTTTCTTTACACATATGTGTATGTACACATTTAGGGGGAGCTCATTCTATATTTTGTGGTTTCATTAGTATTGATCCATATTCCGTTTTCCATATATATTTGGGATCTTTACTTTGAAACATATCCGGTTGAGTATATAAAACTTGAGTAGTTTTTGTATATTCATGTTGTGAGTATATAGAACTTATGAAGTTCTCGTATACTCATGTTTTGAGTATGTAGAACTTGTGTAATTCTCGCATACTCATAGTGTGAGTATATATATATATATATATATATATATATATGACTTGTGTAGTTTATATATACTCATATCGTGTTACCATTATCTAAATTCAATTTATGTGTAATTGAAATGGTTATCATCAATTACCAAAGAGGGAAAGATTGAGATATCTTATCCCACCATTATGTGTTAATGGTATGGTGTGGTAATTAATGATAATCATATTGCGGAACTAACTTTTTCCATGAGTTGGATGTATAGGTTATGTTCCAGGATGATCATGAGTTGATCATCAAGTCAAGATTCAAGTGAAGGGATGCATCATGTGTTGATGCATATGAAGAGCTTGAAGAAAAAGAAAATCATATGTCGATGATGTTCAAGAAGAGGAGATGATCATAACTTGATCAAGACAAGAGAAGACCCACCATGTGTTGATGGAGGTCAAGTGAAGGAATGCATCATGTGTTGATGCATGTCAAGACTCGGGATGAAGAAATCACCATATGTTGATGATGTTCAAGATAAGATCCCGAAGTGAAGAAAAAGAGATCATCATGTGTTGATGATTGTCAAAGTCAAGGACCTAAATTTGAAGCGTTGATGTGCGTCATCAAGCTTCAAGAAGATGCAAGGCAAAGGTATGGCTAGCTAGGGCTAAGTATGTGTTCCTAGTCTTTTACCGGTCTTGGTGTTTGGTTGGAAGACCGAATTGCTAGTATAGGATTGTCGTACTATTAAGAGGGGTCTTGACTAGTAGCATGAGTTAGTCATGTGTTGATAGCTCATTGTGGTTGCTCTAGCTCATCTATGCATGGAGCTATTATTTATAAATATGTTTTGCAAATAATTGATGCTCATGCATTTAATCTTTGTAGCATGGGACTATAGTTTGCAAATGTGTTTTGCAAATGGTTGAAGTCTATGCACCTTAGCCTTGTGGCATGAGGCTGTTATTTACGAATGTGTTTTACAAATAGTTGAAGCTCATGTTTGATTTCTTGTAGCATGTGACTTAAGTTTGCAAATATGTTTTGCAAATAGTGTAAGTCCATGTACCTTATACCTTGTGATGAGTATTCTAAATGTTGGCAAATATGTTTTGCAACCTGTTGAGAATATCATCTTGAAACCTTGTTGAAGTTGCACTCAAATGGGTGAATGTGTTTTGCCATTTGAGCGGAGCCAATGTGTTTGGCCTCTGGAGCCTGGCGGTCTGACCGCCAGGGGTCACTGGTACCGGTGGTAAATCGGTCAGACTGCCATGCTAAGAGCAAGCCTCTCATCCTCATATGTGCATGTGTTGCATTTGGTGAGCTTGGAGAGTAAACCCTAAGTGCATGTGTTGCCTTAGGTAGTGGATTGTGTATCCACTTGAGCGTTGACACTTGATTAGTTCAAGTGAAGGTTGAGATTTATTTCTCTTAGTGTTTGCCGACACCTAGACGGCGTGGAGGCGTCGTGCCTGGTGATCTTCTCAAAGAATCTTGTGAGAAGGCCCGGTGTGGTTGTGAGTGGTTTGGTGCTCGCCTTCTCCGGAGTGGAGGAAGAGCAACCTTAGTGGAGCAAGGTGTTGGTTTGTGTTGGAACCGGTCCAAGTGGTTGGACTTACCTCGGAGGTGTTGGCTTAATTAGTGGAGCCGGTCCAACGTGGTTGGGCTTACCTCAACGTGGATTAGAGGAGACCGGCAAGTCTCCGAACACCACGGTAAAATATAATTGTGTCCATCTTGTTTTTACTTGTGCTTTACTTTAAGCAATTTACATTACATGCTTTAATTGCTTATATATCATTGTATGTTGCTCTCATTGTATTGTGTTCATATTGTTGGTGCACTTAGGGAAGCCTAGTTGATTTAGGTTTTAATTGTGCAAAACTAATTTGTTATTAGCTTCCGCATTATATATTGGTTTTAGCGCTAAAGAATTTTTTTTAAAACCGCCTATTCACCCCCCTCTAGTCGGTCACCTCGATCTTACAGCAACCCGCAATGGAGGTCGCCGCCAGGGCTAGAAACGAGCTAAACTTAGCCAGCTTAAGCCTGGCTCTCTCAAGCTCGGATGAAATAGCGGCTCGGCTTAGCTCATTTTGGGAAAGAAATAGAATCTCAGCTTGGCTCAGCTTGGTAGCAGGCTCGAGCTAGCTCACAAGCCCTCACGAGCCGCTGGTGAGAAGCAGAGTGGCAAACCGCAGAGCCTACCACATGGCGCCCAAAGCGAGGAGGCGACGGATGGAGAAAGGGGCGGCGGAGGAAGGAGTGGCGGCGTGGAGGGAGGGACGGTGGATGGAGGAGGCGACAACGGTGTGGCTACGGGGCAGACGATGGAGGAGGGGCAAGGGATGAAGGAGCGACGGCGGAGGATGGGGCGGTGGGGTGGAGGATGAAGGAGCGGCGGCGGAGGACGGGACGGTGAGGCGGAGGATGAAGGAGCGGCGGTGGCAGCAAAGGACGGGGCGGTGGGAATGAGGACGATGGGGTGGCGGATGGAGGAGGCAGCCGGGGGGCGCTCTATCTGGATCGGGATGGAGGAGGCACATACACACAGTGTCTAGCGAGACTGGGTGAAGGGATACGGGTAGACTATGCTAGCTGACAAAACAAAAATTCTACCACGTAAACCAGGATGTCATGCACGTAAGAGATCACAGATCATTACACCAGACAACCAATGCAGCGGAAGAAGAGTTAGAGCAGCCTGGTCCAACGAAGAGCGTCGAAGTAATGATCGTAGTTTATCGTCCAACGTAGTTGATCATTATCGCAGTTGATTGTCCAGCGTAGTAGTCGTCGATCGTCTTCTCCAGTAACCGATCGCTTTCCTTGCAATGTCACAGATCATCCTCGAGCACAACAGCAACCGCAGTAGCGTCTCTACGGTATCCACACGTCCAGGGCAGGAATACCGTACGCCGGTATGCTAGCACCAAGTCGCACGTGAAGGCTCTTTCAAGAAGATGGCGGCTAGGGTTTAGAGCAACTCATGTCAACTCTTGTCGTGTGTCTACTCTGTTACCTCTATATGTACCCAACAGCTTCAAGCATCTCCTTAAATAGTGCCCATGACGGATCCTATTCGAACACGTTTGACAAATCACATCTATACTGGGTTGTTCTAACATGTTAAGTGTGTGACCATGTAGGTTCATGCATAATCGGTTGTGACTCGAAAACTCCTTTCCGATCACGAGTCGTCAACGGCACCTAGCAGGACATAACGATTCCCGAATACACATGAATTATATCGTACGAACTTTAATGTAATATGATCTACGACCAGGTCCTTATTACTAACAATCAGCTCGTATCTATATACGACCAGATCATATATAGTCTCGACCAGTTCGTAACACCTTATGACCAGGTTTCGACCATACTACGACCAACTCGTATCTCTATACGACTAGTCCGTATCTGATCGAACTAAAAGACATGCTCATGTATTCTCCATTTGCCTCATGATATCTGGTTGAACTCCAGGTGAGATGTTGTGTCACCCATGGACTATTCAATACTTTCTCGATCAAGTATCGGATAACTTCATGCGGTCGAACTCTTCGACCACCAGCGGCATGGCCATGCACTTTCCTTATCCGACCACATCGAGGGGCCAGAGATATCTCTCATGTGATGTTAGGATGGACAAATTTTATATCCGATCAATCGCATTCCTCCACATGTTTCATAGCATACTCGAAAGCTACCTTTATGACTACCCAGTTGCGGAATAGCGTTTGGCAACCCCAAAGTGTACTCTTACACATGTAGGAAATCATGCTGATCTCAGGTCTAAGGATTTATATATCATCATTACTTGAGACCAACTGATGACACATGAAAGCATAACAATCTCAGTAGTGTCTCAAGGTAGGTCAATCCAACACCATGTTCTCCCATATGTGTTCACATTATTGATTCAATATCTCTATATTCTTGACCGGTGAAACATAGTCATCAATCAATACATGTGTTGGTCGATAGAGTCACTAGTGTTCCGACCAGTGACATCCTACTAGGGATACATTTAGAACGATATCATCATAAGTTAAAAGAGCTTCACCAACAAGTCACATACTCGTTAATCTTTATAGCTGATGATTCATTCAAGGAACAGAATAACACATAAATGTAGATGTAATATAATCATCTCTATAATTACATCTAGGGCATATCACTAACACTGGGTTGGGCTGGCAACCAGCCCACGAGCCAAACGAGCTAGGCAAGGGGCTCAGCTCGGCTCGACTTGAAAACATCACGAGCCCCAAGTCGAGCCTGCTCAAGCTTATTTCCAGCCGAGCTAGCTCACGAGTCTCGAGCTATTTTTTCAGCCCTAGTCATTGCCTTGAGTGTCGCCTCCGGCCAAGAGCGAAGCTGTGCCATGCCAGGCATCAACGACGACGCTAGAAGAGTCACGGTAATCTTACCGATGGGAACACAAATAATAATTGAGAATGCATTATTGTTCCCGAACTTAACTCGAACTCTACTAAGTTTCAAAGATATCACAAATAATAATTTCCACGTGGAAAGAAAGAAAGAAAATGGTTCTGAGTACATTCTCATTATTAAGAAATAAGGACATCGGAAAGAAATAGTAGAGAAACTCCATACGTTCTTCTCTGGATTGTACTACGCATTTATTAAACGCGATAAAGAGTATGTTACGATGAGCGTCTTGGTTAAAGACCCCGAACTATTTAGAACGTGATATGAATGTCTAGGTCATCCTGAAGACAATATGATGCATTAGATATTATAACATTCTGCTGGCTATAACTTGAAGTTCAAAAATATTCCTGATCTATCATACTTTGTATGTGAAATCTGTGCTAAAGGTAAATTAATTACGAGACCCTCTTGTCTATTAACAGTCTTCACATTTTTTTCAGCTCCAGTGACAAGATCTGCAGCGTCAGCACTTCATCGGACACACTAAACTGTGAGCTCTGAAGACAAGGCCAAGGCGATCACAATGACAAGGCCGGTTCTACACATTATAGGTAATCAGTAGATCGTATTTTAGCAGTTGACAAATGAAACTACAATTCAAGGCACATATTTCCCATGATACAATCTTCAGCATGAGAGATGAAGTAGCATATGAGATATGACTCCATTTCAATCTGACTCTGAAGTCCGAACAAAACATTACAATGTAATGTATAACAACTGTGAGCTGCCCCTGCCAATCTACACAACTCCTTTTGCTTCTTCTGCATGCAGCTAAGTTTTGCAGGGAACTCAACAGCCAAAAGAATAAAGAATTACATCTAATAGCAATTGAATCTTTCCTCCTATCACTATAAAACAAAAGAGAAAAACTACTCCTTTCTTTCTGTTCTTCTTCCGAGTGTATAAAAGAATGGTCAGACTGTATGAACTAATGAATCATCATTGACAACAAAAGAACCACTGAAAAAAGGCTTGTTCTTTCTTCACTTCACTTGGCCTCCATTTAGCTTTGCTGCGAATGGGATGCTGTGGTGGACGCAGACACCGTGCTGCCTCCTGCACCCTCGCTCGCCGGCGTCCATGCCGTCACGGTGTAGAGCGCCTGGTCCAGCCACCGGAGCGTGAGCCCCTCGCCGTCGCCCTGCGCCTGCACGCTGTACTTGTCCGGCGCGAACATCCTCGCGATCATGCGCCCCTGCATCGCCTCGCGGTCGCCGATGCCGGCGTTCTTGAACCCGCCGTCCTCCATGCGCCGCCGCCACCCCGCGAAGCTCTCGTGCCGCTCGATCCGGTCGGCGCCCTCGAACGCCACCGCGTTGCGGATCTCCCGCGCGAACATCTCCTCCGCCTTGGCCCTCGCCGGACTGGCGTCCGCCAGCCCGGCCGCGTCAACCGCGTCGAACGCCGCGGCGTAGTACCGCAGTGCGCACGCGAACCGCGCCTCCCACCGCCCGGAGTTGAGCCCGCCCTCGTGCTCGCCGAGGAGGAGGATGGCGGCGCCCGTGCTGCGCGCCAGCCCGAGGAAGTCGGCGAGCGCGCCGCCGGTCTCGTCGCGGAGCAGGCGGTGCATTGTGAGGACGCAGTTCAAGGCGACGCACTCGCCGCGCTTCACGTGGAGCATCCACAGGCGGACGTCCTCGAGCCGGTCCACCACGGCGTGGAACTCAAACGCGAAGCCGAGCGCGGTAGCCACGCGTGCCAGCCGCGCGCCAGTCTCTTGCAGCCCCTGCCTCGACTCGCCGACGCCGGTGATCCGCACGTGCGCCGGGGGCTCCGGCCGCGCGGCCAGGCTCTGCAGCAGGCTCGGCCACTGGAGCCCCTGCTTGATGTCGAAGTCGATGATGTGGACGCGCTCGTGCCCCTCGAAGGCGCGCAGGAGCCGCTCGTTGAGCGTGAAGTGCAGGAACCTTGGGATGGGAGTGATGCTGTTTAGTATCCGCAGCGCCATGGCGTCGTCGTCGTTGATGGCGTCGTCGGTGAGCTCTCGCGGCGGGGTGATGTCGAACACGTGCGGCCACATCCGCACAACGCGGAGCGCGAGCGCCTCGGCAAAGTAGGCGGCCACGCGGTGCATCGGGGTGGGCCCCGCTGCCGAAGCCGTCTCGCCGAGCCGCGCCAGGTAGTAGTTGGCGGCGTCGTGGTTGCAGGCAGCGAGGGAGTCGGCGCACGCGGTGAGCGCGCCCACGAGCTCCAGCGCCTCCCGCTCCGCCACCCCGGGCGACGGCACGCCGTTCCTCGCGTGGACCTTGGGCGGCGGCGGCGGCGGCATTGCTGACGAGCCGCCGTCCGTGCCCGACGAGGACGACGAGTGGGACGGCGACTTGCTGTACTCCTCCTTCTTGGCCGCGGCAAGCGACGGCCCCGCGGCCATGCCGTGGGGGAACGCCGCGGCGCTGGGCACCAAGAAGACCTTCTCCTCTTCAGCCTCTTCTCCTTCTCCTGCTGCAGTCTCTTGCATTGTCCCTGCAATGGATTGATGGAACCATACCTCATCGCCGTCGCTGCCCATTCTTGTCCGCTTGGCGCGAACAATGGGGCCATACTCCTCAGCCACTTCCTCCTCATGCGCCCGCTTAACAGCTCTGTTCCTTTCCCAGACGCCGCCGCCATTACCGCCGGGCTCCGGCTTGGCGCCCCAGGACACGGCCTGGGTGACCGGCGGGGCCGGGTGAGTCCGGAAGGAGCAGGTGCTGCTGCTCCTGGCGTCGCCCGCGACGCGCGGGGCGGCACCGTCGCCGCGGTTGCTCCGCTTGGAGAAGCCGCAGGGGAGGATGTCAAAGCGCTGCGTGGTGCTCATCTGATGCCTCGACGAGAACGAGCAACCAGCCAACATCCCGGAGACACGTCACGGCCGGATGCGACGTGCCTACCTCTTACCTACTACCCTCCTCCTCTACGTCGTCTTCTTCTTCTTCTTCTTCCCCCTCTCTGCCTTCTTCTTCCTCTGTTCTCTCCCTCTCTAGTCTCTACTCTCTCTTTGCTATCTGGCTACTTCTTAAGCTTCTCTGTGGTGGTGTATGGGAATCGATCGGTGTACAAAAAGAAAGAGGAGTTAAAAACAGAGGATCTTGGCGCGAATTTGGTCAGTTCCCTATGGGTAAAGAAAAAAAAAGAGTGAAAAAAAGGAAAGTGATGGTTGTGTGTATGTTATGCTGTATATGCAGGGAAAGAATGGGGTTTTGTAGAATGCTTAGTACAAAAGAATCAAAGAATAGGAGCTAAGAACAAATGGCCTAAAACATCTAGGAAGACTGGACGCGGCGGAGCATGCCGGGGCTGCTCACCCTCTGCAGAGCTCGCGCGGCCTCCTCACCGGCGACAACGGTGAAACCCGGTGAGCGGCAACCGGCAAACCCCAACACCTCCATTTGTTAAGAAAATGCAAACAAAAAACAGAAAAGAAAAATGAAGAAACCACTCCCCCACAGGAAACCAAGAAACAGGGGACTACACTAGGACATCTAGCTGCTAAGATGGATGCGATGCGATGCAAATGGCGATGGAGATGGAGACGTGCTTGTCCCTGGCTATGCCCTAATACTCGGCTACTATTCTTGCCTCACCATTACCACTCCTCCTCTCTCGCTCTGCTCTCTCCTCTCAACTCTGCCTCTCTGGTGTGGCGGCGGGCCAAGGAGGAAAAGAACGGTTTTGACAGTGTGGCGGCGGGAATCCCCAGGCGCTGCGTCCACCCCGCCTGCGCCGTCGGATCGGGACCGGACGGCCGTGGGGGTGGTCCGGGATGTGACCGTTGCTTTGGTCAATGTGACCGTTGCGGCGTGGAGTGGAGACGGGGTCAGGTGCGCGGCACGTGACGCACCCCCTCCCCGTTCTTGTTACCGTTGGGCTCCCCCCGCCCACGTGGCGCCCGTGACCGACGCCACGCGGGATGGAACTCTCTGCACGTATGCCCGCGTGTCTGCTGATGCTACCAGCAGCATCAGCATGCGTCTCCCGTGCTCTCTTAGATGCTTTTGCTTCGGTCACCTTGATGAGTTGGCATTTAGGGAGGCCATTTTGGCAAATTAAATATGGGCAATGATAGTACACGCATGCACGAAAAAAAAAAGCGGACGCCTCTTATGTTCAGTCTTATATTTTTGGCCGATACGGTCGATTTTGATATCGTATTTGCGATTTTAACAGCATTATTTATATTTACAAAATTAGCGCAATTGGCGCCTGCCGAACTGCGCCGGTATGGCGAAGCGACAGCGTCTGTAGCGCGAACTTGCTTGCCGGCATATACTGGCGTGTGCGCAGCCTTGCCCGCCCAACGCCATGTGGCCACCTGTGTGCCCAGCTGCGCTGTATTTGTTGCAACCACTTATGCGGCCATGGCTGGTGTGTGGCCTTGAGCCGAACTGCGCTTCTAGCGCATGTGACGCCGTATAAGGCGCATGACGAGCTTCTGCGCGCCCGTAAGCGTGGCGCAATTTTAACTGCGCGCCATGGGCCATATTGGCGCGACGCTATGTATGAGCCTGTTGGCCAGCGTGGCGTGGCGGCCGGCGCCCGCGCCCGCCCTGCCTGGCGTGGTGGCGAGCACGAATTAAAAATGTTGGGTGGCCCTATTTCCCGCGTCCATCCTCCTCCTCCGCACATCTGCCGCTCCATCCAGAATTCGGCTTCAATACTTACGAATTCCGGCGCCAAACGCGACTCCTCCTTCACTCGCTATAAATACGAACTCGGCTTTCGCTCTTGGTCATATCAATTGTGTTTGATTCGTTCTTGCGCTCGTCGTGAGAACTCGAAGAGCGTAACATAATTAATTTTATTGGGAGGTAATTGTTTCTCGCTTCGTCACTCTTCCTCAGAAGGTGATTTATTACTTCCTCAGAAGGGTGATTTATTACTTCCTCGGAAGGCGGGTAATTTGTGTTATGCTTTTGCCGTTATTAAAGTAGTCGTAATTAGTTAGTCTTTGTTAGCTAGTCGTAATTAGATAGTTTAGAGGTAATTAATTAGTAGTAATTAGTTAGTCGAGTAGTAATGAATTAGTTTAGTGCTAATTAATTAGTAAGTAATTAGTTTAGTAGTCATCGTTCTGACATATGAAGTAAGTGGAAATAAAGTCTTGGTATTTTTAGTGGTAATTAATGAGCAAGTAATTAGTTAGTTTATAGATAGCTAATTAGTAAGTAATTAGTTAGTTCACTTTGGTAATAAATTAGTTTAGTGCTAATTAATTAGTCGTAATTAGTTTTTCTGACATATCAAGTAAGTGGAAATAAAATCTTGGTATTTTGTAGTGGTAATTAATCAATAGTAATTAGTTAGTTTAGAGATAGTTAATTAGTCGTAATTAGTTAGTTCGGTAGTAATGAATTAGTTTAGTGCTAATTAATTAGTCGTAATTATTTAGTGGTTGTTGTGGGTTTAGGTATTTTTGAACATGCAAGACTTGATTGTATTTTACGGCGATGGGCTCGTCTGGCGGACACGATGGGTTGGACTGTCGAGATGCCGATTACAAGGTGGTCGGCGGAGGGCTCCCGCGATGAATATTCACGCAGTGAAGAAGTTTGCATCAGGAGGAGTTCCTCACGGAGCCAGGGCGAAGAAAGTTATGATTGAGGCGATCACTGCACCAATTATGTGTGGGAGCTCGTAAAGGTGGATGGAAGCATAGCATGGAGGCGTTACATGGAGATTGTCTCGGCCAGGCGGCCATTCACGGGAAGCCTATGGTGTCGTCAATTTCGTACATAGGCGTCTGGAAACCACGATGATGCCGAGGCACTGTACAAGCGGCAAGCGCGGCGAACTGAAGATGGCGCCACGGAATGTCTTTGCCTCGGAAGAAATCCGTGCCTAATTTTGAGCCAAATGAGGCGGAAACATGGTGGTCGACCGCGCATCGCCACAGTATCTACCGGACGAGACTCTCGGGTTGGAGTCAAGCGAGGACAAACCCAAGCTCGGATGAATGCAAGCGAGGGCGCTACAAAGCCGGTGGTCCTTACGTGGCATCGAGACTTGATGATATCGCGGTGCGTTCGCTCGTACTACGCAAGAAGAAGGCTCCGGTGGGGGTTTGAAGCCGACACCCTATTAGTTAGGCGGCGCTTCCGAACAAGGTGGCGTGCAACAAGCTATAACGCGATGCGCTTTGTCCATCGGTAGTGTAATGTCACCAGAGTGCACGGTCCAACCAGTCTGCGGTGAAGTGCATAGTAGAAGGCTGCCACGGCAAGGTCGGCGCTCTCCGAGCAAAGATCTTTGGCTCGGTCTTCACGGTCAAGAGGCGATCGACCACACTGCGAGCTCGGCGAGCCCTGCAACGACATCGGGCGTGACTTCGCATATGTTGCAAACCTCATCACGCACCTAGTTGAGGCGGGCGTGTCTGTCTCCCCAAAGTGATGATGTCGGAAGTCGTCAATCGGGTTGGCTATCCGATTAGCTCTGACAAGGTTAAACGAGCCAGCGAAAGTCATCGAGACTATATGCGGGACATACGAAGGCGTACAACCTTGTGCGAGATTGCTTCACGGTTGCGGATCAAACCCCGCACGTACATAAACAAATTTGGGCGTGAAGATCTTTGAAAAAGGCCCAACCACTTCATCTTGGATAGGGTGTTACGGGCTTCGCTTAGGCCATCGGGGGCTTCAAGTTCTGCCGTCCGTGCTAACGATGGATGGCACTTTTCTCCTTGGGAAGTACAAGGGCACCATCCTCACGCGGTGGCGGCCGATCACGAATGACCAACTTCTCCGGTTGCATTTGCCATTGTCGAGGCGAGAACACATCCGGTGGTTGTGGTTCTTGGAGAGCGTGAAGAGGGCGTGGTGGGAGGCCAGACCGCGTCTGCCTAGTCACGAACCGCAATCTTTGGGTTGTTGGCGGCCATCAACATCATGCGGCGTGGGATGGATCCATCTCACGGTGGAGCGGCGTGCAATCCGGTGGTGCATGAGGCATCTTGCATCTAACTTGTTCCGCAGGTTCATGATCGGGAACTCATGAAGGCGTTCAAGGCATTGTGTATGCGAGAACCGTGACGGAAGTTTGAGTCTATTTGGAGAGACCTTGAACAGGACTACGAGACATACAAGGAGTCCACTCCGGAGAGGAGCAACCTAGTAGCGCCATAACCTTCTCGGTGGATTAACGACCACGCTCTGAATGGAGAAATGGTCCCTCCTCTATGACAAAGGCGGTGCAGTGCGGCGTTATGGCGACCAACATGTCCGAGGTCTACAATAGCGTCTGAAAGGTGTGCGCGGGCTCCCTATCACTGCGGTTGTCCGGGAGACATGGACTCGCACCGTTGGTTATTCGTGAATAGAGCCACCGACCAAGCGGCAGATGGGCGAAGGCAGCGGTGGTCAGAGAACATGCGAGACACATGGATCGGAAGATGGAGAAGGCGAATGCACGACATTGGTGATCGGCGACCTCGGTAATCGAGATCAAGCCGGAAATCGTCAATAGTCATGCTAGGGGAAAAAAGCAGGCATGCACCACAGGTGATGTGGCGACATGCACTGCAACAAGCCAAAGCTCTTCCACAAACCATGCTCGCGCGTGTACAAGGCATGTGCGCAAATCGGCAGATGGCTACACCATACATCTCGAGTACTACGACATGCGGCACCTATTCGGTACATGGGCGGAGAGTTTCACTCGTATGGTTTGGAAATGAACTACAAGGATCTTTGGCCCGACATGGTGCTGGGGTCCCAACGAGGACTTGAAGAGAATAGGGAAGGCGGCGGCGGGCCTTGGCGCTTCGGAATGACATGGATGCTAGTCAGCGTGCGGTATTAGCCGCCGGTGAAGTGCGGGATATGCAAGACCCACAGGCACTCAATGAAGGATTGTCCCATGGACCTAGTTCGTCGGTCGTCACTCGGTGTCGTAATTTAAAGTTTTCTGTCTTGCTTGTTATGTACAGCGCAAAATTATCGAGACCGGCTATGGACTCTTGGCAAACTTCTACAAGAGGATGTTGCGAAGCGCAAGCGCTTCTTGCGAAGAGAAAGCGACTAAAATACGGATTTTCAATGAAAGATGCTCGGTGCCACCACGTTTGCGGTCCGAGGGTGTGTGTGTGGTGAGCCGGCGAGATCATTGATCCACACACCGGACACGGCCGCCCGGGCGTACTACAGTCGCGGCCACTACATGGTAAGCGTTTCTTTGCGCGCATCGATTTTCCTCCCAATGTTTAATTCCTTCAATTTTTAACTTCATCCCCGTAATGCGGCCGAGATCGTTGCCACTTCTTCGATGGATTAGCGGCCCGAGATGTGCGACGGGGCATTCATCGGCGAGTACATGCTAAACTACTCGGTGCGGGCGAGAACTTCTCACAGTGGAAACCTTACGTACGGATGAGGAGGCAGGAGGACCCGATAAACTCCGGCGTAATCCATATCGGCGACAAGGAAGGCTCATGCAAGCGTCGATTATGAAGAAATTACATCCTTCTTATGATTTTTCACTATCGGTGTACTTACATCATGCAAGCGCGGAGACATGGGCGACTTGACACACCGGCCCGGCGTGGACATTCCGTAACAAGGGCAAGGAAAGGCTCATGGTGAGCGGCCGCCCACAGCGTATCCGATCGCCGGGCGTCATCCGTATCCTGACGTCGATTATGAAGAAATTACATCCTTCTTATGATTTTCACTATCGGTGCACTTACATCATGCAAGCGCGAGACATGGGCGACTTGACACACCGGCCCGGCGTGGGCGATCCGTGACAAGGGCAAGGAAAGGCTCATGCGGTGAGCCGATCGCCACAGGCGTATCCGGTCGTCAGGAGCAATCTACATGGATGGCGTGAGTTATGAACAATTGACATTCTTATTACGTTTTGTCTTGTCGATGTACTTACATCATACAATCGCGAGTGCAGACGACTTCGACATACCGGCCCGGCGTGGAGAGTCGGCGATAAGGGAAGGCTCCTTCGGCCGAGACCCAGAAGCGTCGAGACAAGGCTCCCTTGCTATGGCGCGCGGAGACAAGTAGCACACATCGTTAAGTAGTTGCTACCCACATGTTGTACGGCATCTTCATAACGCCTTTGTTCACGGGTGCGTGCGGCGCCGGACCGCACGACCTCTGCGCTCTACACCGGCCGCCACGACCCGCCTCCCGACCGCCATACAGCCGCGCCTCGCGCAGCATGGCCATGGTCTTAAGCCATACGACCATTGCACAAAATTTTTTGTTTAGGATTTGATATATGTATTTAGTATAAAATTTATATGTATTATTGAGTTATTTACAATAAAAATAAATTTGGATATATGAAATGTTGTTTCAAAAATTTGAATTTGATGTAGAGTCTAGTTTATAGCTTATGTGATTTTTGTTGCATTTTAGAAAATTGAAAATTTTGTTTGGTAAGTCTGAGCGAAATATGTGTGAAGTAATGATTGATGTATTTGTGATTTTGTAGATTCTTGACCGTGAAAAAATGTTGAGCCCGACAATAACAATTTTCGATCATGGTATGTTGTTTTATTGTAGAAAATTTAAAGAAATTTTTTGAAAACAAGCTGTGATAAGAACAATTAAGCGAAAGGAAGGAAAGTGATATTTAACTTGACTCGGAAAAATGAATGCTCATTGCGGGCCTTTGCTTGTTCCTCATGACGACCTTTGCTTGTTCCTCGCGAGCCGCATGACCCTTGCTATGTTGCGTGTCTCCTCCCATTGTGCCTTCTTGCGGGACACCTCCTTAGCCTTCCGCCTAGTTTCATTTATCTGTCGCGAATTCACGCCAACTATTTATATTCTGCAAAATTTGGTCTCTTTTGTCACGTCACTCACAAAGTGGCCTCTTTTGTCATGTCCTGCGCAAAAGTGGTCTCTTTGTCACGTCCATCTGCGCAAAGTGGCCTCTTTGTCATGTCATTGCGCAAAGTGGCCTCTTTTGTCACGTCACCGAGCAAAGGCGGCCTCTTTTGTCACGTCAACTGCGCAAAGTGGCCTCTTTGTCACGTCCACTGCGATAAGTTCTCTCGTTTAGTATAAATAGTACGGTTGGGGTCCCATGATATTGTAAGCGTGAACCGTACAAATCGAAAAAAAGTGTGTCCTCTTACGTTGTGAAACATAACATGTCGGAAGCCGAGGGCCGATCGGATATGGGTCACAGAAGGAAGACCTTCCCTTAGAAAGGAGGAGGTATTTGGTCCACACTACCGCTTGATACCAACTCGGCGTGCTCAACGGCATGGCGAAGTGCCTACACAATGAGGACGCGGTTGTGCGAGGCCCTCGAATGCCGATTCGATGGCGGGCGACGTTCTTCCGATGCCACGATCCGGGGTAAAAGTAGTAACATTACTTTCTTATTTCTTATCACGGTGCATGTTTATCCTCCTTTCTGCGGATGGCGAAATCACGAGTTCTCGGTGGATCGACCCTCCCCACGAGCGTTATATTGTCAATTATGTATTCACATTATGGCGTGAATATTTAAGTTGGAGGGGCGAATTGAGACCCTCAATGAGGAGAACACCGACCTCGCCAATGCAGATGCTGCGCCAGCGTATGAAGTAGAAAGAGTGACTAAGTTAGTAATGTGTCGTATGTAATTTGTTGTGGTCGTTGTTGTGTTGATGGTGTGGCACTTGAGCATGTTGTTTTGATTTTATTTCTTGCGTGTAATCTTGTGCATATTATGCGTATGTGCAATGTATGTTTTGTTTAGTGTTGGCATTGCGTCACGCATTCTTATTGTGTGGACTCTATGGTGAGGCCCCCGAGCCTATAAGAGGAGCCATTCCTCACCTAGCCCCCGCATTGTTCTCCCTCACCTCCTCAATTAGTTTTTCCCATTACGTGTAGTTATCATTCCTTCTCACTCCCCACGGGCGCCGATATGAGTCATCTCGGGACCGCATCGTCGCTCAATGGTGATTTGCCCAAAATGCAACACGGTTGTTAGGCGTAAGACCTCACACACGGCCACGAATCTCTGGCGGCACTACTTCAAGTGCCCTTTCACTCGGTGAGCATGATTGTTTGGGTTCATTCAAATCGTGCGGGCATGTTTGACAATATTGTTCTCGTGAAACGCAGAAGCCCCGTGATTGCCGATCTGGGTGTGGGAGGATGAAATGGGCGGTAGGGCCGACATTGCGAGGCATGAGAGAGTTGTCGTGGGGGTAGCGACCCGTCGAGATCGCCATCGTTTTGATAGTGGAGTGGAAGATTAATTTAATGTTGTGTGCTATTTTCTTTCTTGTGTTTATTGTTATCGTTAAGGTGTAGTGTTGGAGGTTATTGTTGTGTTTATTGTTATCGTGTGTCTTAGTCTTTGGAGGGTTAATGTATGTTTACGTGAAGCAAGATGTAAATAAATAATTTGCAAAACATGCCATGGATATGTATTACACATACGTCGTTTCATAAATAGTTCTGACAAACCATGAGGCGTTCTGAAATCGAAGTACAATGAAAATAGCATAACACGTGAAACTATACGGCTCACTCGTCGAGCCACTACTCTCTCCTGCTTTGCATTTGCGTCGCGTCGCGCGCCTTGTTTTTTGCCGAGCATGACCCGTGGAATCGTCCACCGCTCACGGAGAGCGCGTGTCGGTTGGAGAAGTGCGGAGACCGTTGAGGCGGAGGTGGACGATGGCGAGTGCGGAGGCGAGTCGGTAGGCGTACATGTCGTCTTGATGAGGCGTGCGGGCACAGGGGACACCAGGAATTCATCCACGACGGAGGCTAGAAAACCACTGGGGCCACTGCAGAAGTGCGATGCGCAACTCGATTCTTGCGGATGAACTCTCGCTGGAGTATACCGTGGGGCACCGAACCGGAGGAGCTACGCCTGCGTGCGCTAAAAACCACAGGCGCCATTGTCCTTGCCACGGCGTCGTGTCTTTGCTCCCTGGTAGGAGTTGGGAGGCCGTATCGTCGTCATCGGTCGATGTGGTGGCGTCACCCCGAGTGAAAGGTACGCAAGGCAAGCGATGTTAGTACAAATGAACACTCGGATGTAAACTAAGAACCTCGTACCTCCGGATGTGCGGTGCGAGATGGCCGAGGGCGGCGGTATGTCACGGGTCCGGACGGCGAAGTGATTCATCCCGACGGACCTCTGGCGAGAAGCGGCATGATGTTAGCGGGCGTAAGGCATAATTACAAAACTTGATGTAAATTTGTACATAGCGACTTACATGTGCGGCGACACGCCCGCAGATGACCGACGGAGCGCTTCGGCGCTGCCGGACTCGCTAGGTCGTGGTGACCTAGCGGGTGAGCACGGCCCCCCGCCGTGCGGTCGCAAGGCGTCGTCCCTCGAGCGACCACAGTCAAGTTCTTTACTATCTTCTTCATCTCCGCCGAGATGTGCTTCAAAACTTTTATATATGCGGTAGGGGTTCTATCGGCTGAGTTGGGCCTCGTCCATTGCGCTCGGGCCAGCGCCTGCCGCCGCTCAAGCTGTAGTGACATATGTAGCAGTTCATTAACAAAAATACGAATATCGTCAACAAAGCTGCGAACGGAGGTTGTAAGTGTCGTGCGGTGTCGTCATGTCTTGAAGCCTTTGTGACGGTAAATGCGTGCGGCGGAGGGTCTCTTCGTGCGTCGACATGTCACCTCCTCTGGCGCTCCGGAGGAGGAATGGTGAGTCTTCTTGCGCGTTAAGTGGCATGTACCACTCCATGTACGCATCGTCGATCGATGGTCATATGGGCGCGGCTCATGCCATACATCCACGTGCGCCTGTGAAGCCATATGCGAATCCTTGGTCTTTGGTGCATTTGCCGATCAAAATATGCCCACCCGACCTCGATTGCTGCATTTTCGGAAAGATTAATGTTACAAAAGAAGGCGTAAGGATGCAAAAATTACTTGGATGAAATTTGACTCACAGTGTCTGGCTCGCTCGAGGGCACGGCGTTCGGGGGCACGGTGATATGAACCAAGCTGTCGCATTACAGCGGCTGCGGCGTAAAGCTCCACCATATGTGAGAACACCGGTGGCGGTCGTCGTCCACAAAAATCGATCCAAGAGGCATGAAGCGAGACGGCCGTGCGGCGCAACCGCGAGGAGAAACCCGGCATGCCATGGACACGGATGATGTCGCTCGTGCAATAACTTTCGAACTCGTTGTGGTACAACGAGTAGCACCTCGCCGGTGTTACTGTTGGCCCGGCAGCGAGACGGCCGACGCGATCCATCGTAAGCCCATGGTGGGCGCGTCTACGAGGTCATGTGGTGGGTCGCCATGCGGGAGAGAGCAGGTGCGCCATTGTCTCAATGGTTGGCGCCTAGCAGGAAGTGCTCCCAACTCCACAGTGCAGGAGCACGTAGCACACGACTAGGTTGCTACGGAGGCGCCCGCGCGTGGCGTCACACAACCCTCGGTATGTAAGCGCAAGGGCGGTGATCCCGGTGTAGTCTTGACATCGGCTCGGCCCGCGTCGACCAAAGACTCGGCGGCGGATGAAGCCGGGTTCACAAAATCGCCCTTTGTGGTTGGAAGCAGGACCCAACCAAAGAGTGGAGAAGGTAAGCAACGAGATCGTCCTAACGGCGCCCTCAGTGCACCTGCGGGCATTATTGGCTCGCCTCGGCCAAGCCCGAGGGCGCCACGTGCACCCTCCGGCAGAGGTTGGCCAAACCATTTGCTCGGTCGACCTTCGATCCGCTCTCGGAGGGCGGAACAAGCGGCACACCGGATCGGGAGACCGATCAAAACGAGACATCCATTAGGGTGATCGTCATCTCACCCCACCGAAAATGGAAGGTGTGCGTCTCGGCCTCCACCGGTCCACAAGTGCGGACAACGGTGGCGTCTGGGTGAACCCCGTTGGAAGGACACCATCCTCGCAAAGGGCAACAAGCCGTCTCCCGAGGAGCGGGCGTAACGATCGTCTAGCGCCCACCGGTCCCTCCCGCCAAGCGCCCGGGCGGAGGGCCATCCACGCCGGTGATGAGCCTGACTTGCCGGTGGTCCTCATCGTAAATTGTTCTAGTAGCTCCGGTAGAGACATGACTAGCAAAACATACATAGCGAACATTGCGACAATGTGGCTAATTAAACATAGAAGAATGTAGCTAAATTAAAAATTACGATAAACCTACTGCGTTAATAACGTTGAAATATAATCGAGAGAGCAAGCGAATGAAAAGAAAAGAATGAGCGGAGGGTGGCGAGTGGTGAATATGAACTTAGCGGAAGAACATTGCGAAATAAAATCGCGTGGTCGCTCTCCAATATATCTGGCAGCGGCTCGGGGCTCCAGCGTGGCGCGCGCAGCGCCAGCGCCACGTCTTGAGGGCGTGGCCAGCCGTAGGCCAGGTAGCGTGCGCAGCAGCGCGCGCCATGCCATCAAGGGGTGAGGCATGACAGCCTTGCGCGTGGCCAGCGTAGCCATGTATTGTGTAGCATGAGGCAGTCATGGCCTTGCATGCGTAGCAGCGTATGCTGGCCTTGCCGCGCCAGGCCTTGATGTGAGGCGCAGCGGCCGCAGCGCCCGCGTGTGTGTGCGCCATGTATTGTATGTGAGGCAGTCTGCCAGCAGCGAGGGCGCGCTGGCCTTGCGCAAGCGTTAGCTGCATGTGAGGCCATGTATGAGCAAGCTGCTGCGCGCCATGCGCCAGCGCCGCGCCATGCTGCCGCTGCGCTGGCATGGCCGCCCGCCAAGCGCCAGCCACCTGGCCAGCCATGGCCAGGCTTGGGCGCAGCGCTTGCGGGCAGCCAGTTGCGAGCTGTGGCAAGGCATGTATATGCGCGTGCGCAGCGAGCAGCCAGCGCCCACGACCACGCGTCGAGCCAGCCATGTTGGCGCGCGCGCTCGGCGTCCAACGCGGTTATTTTGTAAATTCAACAAGCGGCCGGTCAAAAACGCAAATACGATATCAAAATGGTAGTATCGGCCAAAAATTCAAGTCTAACCACTCATTCCTTCCATGTATGTATGTCTCTTCCCTATATAAACTTCTTTATTTCATTCTCTTGCTTGATATCTCTCTCTACGCTTTCGCAACTTGAGCTACACGAGCAGATTCAGGATGCCACCACCGCGACCACGGAGACCAGGCCGCTACTCGCCAGCTTCCATCGCCCCCACCGGACCAGGACATCACCACCGCGGCCACAGAAAAACTCGACAAGTTATCATATGTTGTTTCTAGTTCTGGTGTTGCGACGCGTTGAAAAAATATTGCACCCTGTTGAAAAAAATATTGCATCCTGTTTTTGATATGTTGCGACCTGTTGGAAAAAAAAAATATTTCGACACATTGGAAAAAAATGTTGCATGCGTTGTTTTTGATATGTTGCGATCTGTTGGAAAAAGATATCGCGATTCAAATTCTCTCTTAATGATTATGTTTTTTTTTAATACTATCTGTACTGCGCAAGGTGTTCGAGAGGAGGTTCGCTCGTGCGAGATGTCGTTATCGCCAGGGCATTCCATCGCCGTAGCTGTCTTCTCCCCAGTCTCACACACTTGTAGATACCATCAAAATCATCGATTGATTCGTTGGGTGTGATGAATGGATAGGTCTACTTGAACTTATGCTAGAGCTGGAACCCTGATGGTACCTGTCTAAATTTTTGGGAAGTCTGCTTTTAGTACCATAATATATTACAACAGATTTGGGCTACGTGCTACGAGACTGGATGCAGATGACATGTTTAATGTTGAAATTAGACCAGTATATTTCTGTAGATGTGGTTTTATTTTTGTCTCTGTTTGTGTTGAGTTTATCTACTAAATGAAGTTTATTTTCCCTTAGCTGCATGCCGAAAGGATTCATTCAATGAGACGGTTGGTTTTAGATATTAGGATGGACACGCAAGCTGATGAGAACCTGAAGAAGGAATGGAGCCCAAGCGGTTATGCAGCTTGAGGAGTGCAATGCTGCAACCAGATTGCTTGGAGAGTTGGGAAAAGGGACAGAGGAAGCAAATTATTTTCCAAGGTTGAATGGTGATGCTCAAGGCACGATGAAATTGCTCAAGTTGTTTCAGTTTAAGCTCAGTCTTCTGGTCCCACAGTTGCCCAATTTTGAAGAAGTGCAGTCCGGTCAGCCAACTCTATGGTCATGGAAGGAGCAGTATCAGAAGTGAGATCTCTTGGGTGTGCTATTGTCTTACATTGTTTTTCTAGATTGTACCTGTAAATTTCAATCATGTTTGCATACTACATATGAGCCTTAGTAGTGCTAACTTTCAAGCAAAGGCAAACTGTTAGAAAAATAGAGACAAAAGGAGACATAAATCTTTACGTAGAAAACCCTTGCAGGAAAAAAATCACGGACGCCAATCAGCGATGATTACTATATGATAAGTGTTTACAAAAACGCATGGGAATTACAATGAGGCGTCAGCTCTCCTCGTGCGGCTTACAAGATGTATGTAATGGGGTAAAAGGAATTGAAGCCCAAGTAAGAAAACTAATCCGCTAATATGGCATGTTTGGATTCGTCCATACTAGAAATTCGGATCACATACGGATCACAAATATCATACATAAGAGAACCAACTGCACTGGAATATAGAACTCTAGACATGTACTCAATATCAAAATCTGACTCTGGACATAAGGCTGAAGATAATATGAAATACGAAGCTAATGGAGTACTCATTGGTTTTGCATCATGCATATTAAAACGACGAACGACCTTCTCAATATAACATTGTTCACTAAGGTATAACTTGTCAGATTTTCTCTCTCTAATAATCTCCATGCCATGAATTTTCTTTGGTGCACCTAGGTCTTTCATCTCAAATTCATTACTCAATTGTGCTTTCAATTTTGCTATTTCTGACTTATCTTTTGCAGCAATCAACATATCATCAACATAGAGAAGCAAATAAATAGCTGAATCATTAACGGTCTTTAAATAAACACGGCTATCATAATCAGATCGTTTAAAATCATGAGAGAACATAAAAGAGTCAAATCTCTTGTACCACTGCCTAGGAGATTGCTTCAAACTATAAAGATATTTCTTTAATCTACAAACAAGGTGTTCTTTTTCAGAAATAACCAAACCCCTAGGTTGGTCTATATAAATGTATTCTTCCAACTCCCCATGTAGGAATGTAGTTTTAACATCTAATTGCTCAAGTTCATAATCATGCATAGCAACAATACCGAGTAAAGTGCGAATAGAACTATGCTTCACAACAGGAGAAAAGACATCATTAAAATCAATACCTGAAATCTGACTATAACCTTTAGTAACCTAACCTTACTTTATACCTTGCTGGTTCAGTGGGGGAAATATCTTCCTTTCTTTTGCTTGCTGGTTCGGTGTGGGAAATATCTTCCTTTCTTTTGAAAATCCACACTAATTCTCAAGTGTCATTATTTTCAAGTGACTCTATCTTATCATGCATAGTAGTTATCCACTTATTACAATCAGTGGAGTTAATAGCATTAGAGTATGATAAATATTTTGTATTACCTTTAATTCCTCCTACCGTATTCAAAGCTCAGTCTTCTGGTACCACAGTTGCCCAATTTTGTAGAAGTGCAGCCGGTCAGCCAACTCTATGGTCATGGAAGGAGCAGTATCTGAAGTGAGATCTCTGGGGTGCACTATTGTCTTACATTGTTTTTCTAGATTGTACCTGTAAATTTCAATCATGTTTGCATACTACATATGAGCCTTAGTAGTGCTAACTTCCATGCAAAGGCAAGCATAACAAAATCAGCGCTGGAAGGGAGGGGTGTGTTTTGCTTTCAGTTGTACCAGCAATTCAAAGCTTGCTATATCAACTGCAAAGTTTTTCTGCATAAGCCATGCCTCTTCTGAGTAATTTGATGCACTTTAACTTCTAGGGAAAACTTCTAACTCCTAATCACTTCTTGTAGAGGGAGCTGCTTCTAGGAGGTTGTGAAGAGTCTACTGTCCGCAGGTGCAACATCCAGTAGTTTGATTCTCTATGTGGTTAATTTTAAGTCTCTTTTGGTTACAGAGTATGCTTGCTGAACTGTTCAGTTTCCTTGTTTTGTATGCACTTCATTGAACCTTGCAGCTTTGCTTCATCTTTGTCTTATGACTCCATGTTCATGCAACTTTTGAAAATACTTGGCATGAATTACCACATCTTTGTCTTATTTCAACAATAAACTTTTACCATGAATTACATGTTTTTTAAGCGTACTGGAAAAAATGGTAATCATGTAAGAAATGGTACCTAGGAAATGGCTCAATTGATCGCTATGGCTCACGAGTTTACTCATACAAACATATAGGATTGCTAGATATTTTTAGATTAGATAGCATCAGCTGCTCATTGTGGCTCACTGGGTGTGTTAATTAGATAGCAGGAATTCAATTTGACAAGGTGAAGAATTTTATTGTAAAATTCAATTCGAGTCGTAACCTTTTATTGTAATATGTTGTAAATAATTCTTGTACTCAAATTCGAGTTTGTATTAATATTTTAATTTCGCTTGCGATGGATTCTTATTGTAAATGACTCTGAGTTAAATCGAGGTTGTATTATTGCTGTAATAATTCATGTTGTAATTTATCTCCGAGTTTGTAACGACGATGCATGCTTACTTTGAAATTCCTATTGTTAAGTCTGATAATATACTCGGATATTATTGACTTATTATGTCCAACTCGTTTGTATTACTGTGTTGATGAGTTTATTTTTCTGCTTAACGTCGCTTAGCTTACCTTAATTTGTTAGGATTCTCACAGACCCCTAGACTGAAACTTAATGATAAAAAAATTAACCATGTACTAATTACACACGATACCAAGAGAGATACACAGCTCAAATCACCGCTTTACCATTGTTAGATCCCTAATATGTGATTTATCTGTGGTAGGTGATAGCAGGTTGGTGTGGATCATCAAGTTCGCGGTCTGTTTGCGTAGCGTTGTACCAACTCAGGGATTTGATTTTATTAGTCCACACCCAACAAGTTACTACTGGTCTAGTACTGCTCATAAACAAAGAGTCATTATTCCTTCGTACAAAATGGATTTCCGTTGGTACTATGCTTATTTACTATTAAGAATAAATGAAGCTGTTTTAACTTGCTGTATTAAACTATATATGGCGCGAGCTTGAAATCTCCAGAGCCTGAAAATGTACCTACCTAGGTTAGGTAGCATCACTGCATGTAATGATGCAGATCATTGGTCAGTCTGCATGCATATATGTACATGTAATTTCAGCTCAGCTTAATCAGGTAACCGGAGAAAGTGTCAACTTTGCTAATCTAATTGGATTAGATTGTAGCCGTTACAGGCCTACGGCTGGCTTGCATCCGTAGATACGTACAGGCGTATAGCCGTAGCGGTTTTAGCTTCTTTCAGGCTCTTCTTTCGAAGGCCATGCAAGTTAATGGCGTTGCTCATTGAGTTGTGTATAATCGTATATACTTAAAGCGCGTCTATAATAATTTATATCACTTATTACTAATGGATAAATATATCAACATTTAGGTGATGCGGAGAGTAGAGGGTGAGCATAGAATATGTGCTTGTTACTAAATGAAGAAAGAAGAAGGTTGTTGGGTACCAAGATACAATAAACAACAAAATATTTGTTGGAGACTTGCTTGTTACTAAAAACTCGTTTTGCGGGTCATGCATATTTGTAGCAATTAAAGCCTTAGATACAAGTTCAAAAAATAATCCATTAGAATACTTGTTTCTTTTTATTAGATTGATTACTCTCTCTCTCTCCTCTTAGTAACAAGCTTTGAAACAAACTACTGTAGATGCTCTTAGCATATGCTTAATTTGTTCGCTAAGTTGAGTTTTTGGCCGTATTGACACATTTCCGCCTCGTATTTACAAGAATGATCATCGCCGCTTGTTTTTTTTTGTTGCAAAAAATTACACCCTACCACGCGGCAACAGTGCAACACGCCCTTCCCTCCCGCCATGTGTCGTCCTCCCTCACGGACACCGTGCGGTGGCTCCTGCACAGCCGTCGTGCGGTGCCCCCCACGCACACGCCATGCGCACTCCCCTCCACTACCCGCACGCACGACCCTCCTTTCCCACCACGCTCCCTCCCCCCCCCCCTCTCACACGGGCACCCTGCAGTGGTACACGCAACAACCTAAAAAAATCCCCAAAAACAACGACCTGGGCCTCCGAAGAAACAAAAACCCACCAGCATCCAGTCCATCTGTCGTTTGGAGGAGGAGAATCCGCACAGCCACCGTGCGGTGGCCACTTTCCCACCACCCGTTATCCCTCCTCCGCACATCTGTCGCCCCATCATAGCTTTCCCCCCTTACCCGCAGTGCTGCGCGTAGACAACGCATCTGGAATTTTTGGCGCAAACGTAGCGGCTCCTCCTTCGCTCGACTATAAATATTGAACTCTCGCAGTCGCTCATCTCAATTGTATTTCGCTTCTCGTTCTGGCGCTCATCACTGAGAACTCAGAGAACGTAACATTATTATTATTTTTGTAGATTAAGTATTTGCTTGGTTCTCATCGCTCGGCCTTTTTTATTGCTTTCCTCAAAGGTTAGGTAATTTATCGAATGCTTTTGTCGTTATTACCGTAGTCGTAGTTAATCAGTCTTAGTCAGCTAGTCGTGATTAAATAGTTTAGTGGTAATTAATTTATTGTAATTAGCTAGTTTAGTGGTAATTAATTAGTTGTAATTAGCTAGTTTAGTAGTAATTGATTAGTCATAATTAGTTTAGTGGTTATTAGTACGGTCTATTAAATAAGTAGAAATGAACTAGTTGTAATTTATTTAGTGATAATTAATTAGTCATAATTAGTTAGTTTAGTAGTAATTAATCAATTGTAATTAGTTAGTTTAGTGCTAATTAATTAGTTTAGTGGTAATGAATTAGTTGTAATAAGTTTAGTGATAAATAATGAGTTGTAATTATTTTAGTGGTTATCAGTCTAACATATTGAATTAGTGAAAATTAACTACTCATAATTTATTTAGTGATAATTAATAAGTCGTAATCAGTTTACTAGCAATTAGTTAGGCATAAGTAATTTAGTGCAAAATAGATAGTCGTAAATAATTATATGGTAATGAATACGTGGTTTAATAGTGGTAAACACGGTAGTAATGAATAACTCGTAATTAATTTTCGGCTGAGTAATCTAATTATGTAGCATCACTGCATGTATGATGCAGATCATTGGTCTGCATATGTACATGTAATTTCAGCTCAATCAGATAACCGGAGAAAGTGTCAACTTTGCTAATCTAATTAGATTACCATTCAGTCCTGGGGTCGCTATAAGTCGGTTGGTATTTCACCATTCAGAAACAGATTGACGTTTACACTATCTGTGTGGTTTCCTGCAGCGCCCGGCTGGGGGCATGTAAACTGTGTCAGGGCTAGTACTGCAAATTACAGAGGAAGGTGACTAGTTTTACAAAAAAAGAAAAGCAGGTGCAGAAATGCCAAAAAAATCTTCAAAACATTGTCTCCTTTGTACTTACGATCATGACTTGACATTTTAGAGGAAACTGACCAGTTGATTTATGTAATTTCTATCTATTTGTGTCAGAAGATGCCACAAAGATCTTTGATTTGGGACTTCATCTTCTCTCTGTCGTGGTCAGCAGATAAATGAAATCAGCCTCTTTCTACATAACGTCTGTTTGCTGTGCTGTAAACACATGAAAGCAAACTAATTACAAGCCTTCCACTCCATATATATGCAACCCAAGACTTGTACCAAAGCTAATTAAGTGATTATCCTTCATACAACGGGCTGCTGCTCTTCTTTTATCACAAAGCTTTTGATCCTAACTTCAGCATAACCTGCAGGCAGGGACACAATGTGTCTGCTAATCTAGGATTCTTGAATCTAGACTGTAGCCGTTACAGGCTTATTGCTTGGATCAGTACGTACTAGAGCCCCGTAATTAACGTTGAAGATAGTGTGATTTTCTTCATGCCGTCGTTATTTCACGGTCATGCTAGTTGATAGCATCGCTCATGGGTTATACCATTCAGAATCCATCTCACACTTGGTTCATTGTTGGTTCAGCTGAAATTTTGTCCTCTGGTTCTCTGCCTCACTGCATATTGCTAGACCTTTGCACAATTTTCCCTCTTCTTTATCAAGTCATGGGATGTAGCAATGTCATCCAGATAGGCAGCAACTTTAAGCTACTGCAATTTTGAAGAAACTCGTGCTGTGCCAGTAACATGTGGAGAGGTTTCAGAGTAGACTGAATTCCACTAATTGTTACTGAAAGCATACCAGCGAGTGCATGCTGGCTATCGAGTTTACCGAGCTATTATCATGTTTTATTTGAAATTGATATAGTTCAACTTAAAATCATTTTATTTGTTGTTTAAGCGGTTATTTTAAAAACGAGCTAATAAACCACTATCGTGCCGAACCTCGTTAACATTTTTTCATTCAAAATTGACCTATTTCAATTTTAACCAATTAACCACGGTAACCAAATCAATTTTGATTTGAGCCCGTAACGAGCTTTGTTTGCCGGCCTTTACCGCAGAGTTGTGCTTGCGACCATGTCGTTCAGGTGCACAACCATTTAATTTAGCCAATTGTGAAGCTGCATAGAGGAAAGTGAAACTGGTTCTTTGTCATTCCGCTCTGCGTTATAGGGATTCATGTTTTTTTAATGTTAGAAACTTGGTTGTGTTACGGACTGCACAGGTTGTGACCTTTTTGTTTCGGTTAATTTCGAGATGAATGGTACACGCCTTGTCTCGGCAGACCCCGGGCAGCGCCACAGTAGTCACAACGAACTTAGGTAGGGATGTGGTCTTCTTGTTGTTGTCGTTGGTACTAATGGCTATTTTACAACAACTCGGCAACAGGTAGTGTGGTCAGATCGAAAGCCATATCCTTGGTAGAAGTCGTGGGTAGCAGAAGTCGTATAAAGAGATCGACTGCTCTGATACCAAATGTTACGAACCTTGGTTCCTAACGGGATAAACACTACCGAAAAGAAGGCTAAGCGGCGCCAGCTTGGTGGGACGAGAGATTAGACAGTAGACTAGGGTGATAAAACCTTGGGAGTAAGACTAGATTAATTCACCTTTCTTATTTGATTGGGAATACATACATGTTATTTCTTTTATAGAGATGACTCGATTTAAACCCTAAGCAACAATCTAAGCAAGACTATCTCTAATAGATGTAATATATCTCTAAAAAAGTAAACCTAACTAACAAAAAAAATTATTTTTATTTATATTTCGCTACTAATAATGCACCCACGCTCGGCATAAACAGTGAGCGGGTGCTACACTTACATGGGTATTATTCATATATATAAACAGTGTCATACACATGACAAACACATACTCTAGTAACGAAGTGCACGTTCCAATCAAACAAAAAAAATCACAATATGCCATTGAATATAATACATGTTTCACAGTATATCACTCATTGTGATGCTGACATGTAGACTTAGAACTCATATGTCAGTGAGACATCAGTGACATATTGTGAAGATTCGAAGTTATTCAGTGGCGCATAATAAATTGTAAAAAAAAACATGTACGAAGAAAGTGAAAAACTAATTAGTGCAGAGCTGCGGACTACTTCACATTGAAGTTTTTTATGTGATTGTTTAGTCGTGACCCAAAAAAAACGTAAGGCTGCAAATAAGAATTATTTGGTACTATTGTTTTCACAATCTCTGGGTCCAAATATATGAGCACTGAATTGCACTCCACTGTGTTTCCTCATGTGCTATAGGATCAATTTGCGCCCAGTATTAAAATACTTTATTTCGTCTCGTCCCTTTCTAGTTTTGGTCCAAGCAACAGTTAGCTGCTGGAAAGAAGCTATAGCATCTGGGGCAAATTGTTTAATTGCATTCTCCCTTGTGCAATACGATATCATGTGTGCAAATTCTTAAGAAATGATGATACGTTGTCAGTTCCCAACTTTCTACTTCAATTAAACTGACTGAAATTCAGATTGCAACAGGTATGAATGGATGTGTGCTGTGCATAATCCTATCGCCTTACCTTCGAAGGTAAAAGATTCTCAGGATAGAGAGTAAGTAAAGAAGCTGTGAAATTATTGGAATCACTTGTAGGGTGAGAAACATATGGTGGCAGCTGCAAAACATGCATGAACCTACCTAGATTTTTAGGTTTGGACTAATCAGCTGAAGTCTTTGTGAGCTACATGGTTAATTAGGCTTGAGCTACTGCAGCGCAATCCTCCTGTCCGCTTGTGAATCACACAGATAGGAGATCAGGTAAGCCCCATGTGTGGAGCCCAGAAAAGCAACCTTCTCCAACAAACATCAAATTAAGCAATCGCCATGGATTGATCCCCAGAGATTTTGGGGTCACATGCAGGGTCGTCGTCTCTTCTGCATTTCTTGGACGAAAATATTCGGACTTTCTTCTGCACATCTGAACGACCATTGTCTAATTGGGCAACCTTTCGTACTATCACAATCTTGCAGATCAAGAAGTGTTCGAATTGAAACTTTATTTGCTGTTAATCTGCTCCCCTCCCTGCAGGCTCTGAATTTGGTTAGATATTTCTAAAAAGCTTTAGCTCTGACCAAGGCATACTTCCACCCAATTGCAAGCATCATTGGTGCAAGCACTGGCGGATTCAGGTCTCAGGTTGGGTGGGTCGTAGTCTAAACTCTGAAAATTTTACCAATATTAAAACCTATAAAATCTATTGAAAAATATTAGCTCCATAACAACCGGTCCAGCCGGATGTTTAAATCGTGGCTGGCTCTGCCCTGCGCAAGTGAGCAGCGTTCCGGATCACATAAACAGAAGCAACAGAGCAAGTATCCTATGATAGGATACTGCAATACTGTATGGGTTATACATGGCAAATTAGCAGTGGCAGTCAGCTCAGCTCAGTGCCCCTGCACTAGTCTAGCACACACATGCCACTTCCACTGGCTGTGCCTGTCGGTTGTCACCTTCCCTCCCCTCCCCCTCTCTTCCTCCCTTCTTCACAGCAAGAGAGAGAGAGAGAGAGAGAGAGAGAGAGAGCATATACATCATCATACATACACAAACTTACACTGCTAGTCATTAGTCAACCAATGAATT
Source organism: Hsuehochloa calcarea (assembly GCA_036346395.1). Classification (NCBI taxonomy): domain Eukaryota; kingdom Viridiplantae; phylum Streptophyta; class Magnoliopsida; order Poales; family Poaceae; genus Hsuehochloa; species Hsuehochloa calcarea. Next base: position 53,182,778 of record CM070604.1, on the reverse strand, counting down.
CTTATAGTGAGTGATTCTGATTCCTATGTGTCGTAGCTAGCAGAACAGAGGAGCCCAAGAAAGAAAGCGCCATGCTAACCACCGTGAAGCTGCCGCTCCCCACCGTGGCCGCGGTCGCAGCGCTCTGCGTCGCCTCCTACCTCCTCGCCGCGTGGACGCACCCGGCGCCGCCCCTGCCCACCGCTTCCCTCCTCCTCCCATGCGACACCCGGCAGCCAACGGCGGCGCCCCGCTCCTCCTCGAACGCCACCGCCCTCGACTTCTCCATCCACCACGGCGCGTCCGATGACGACACGGCCGTCGCGGGGGCCCCGGCGCGCCGCGTCCCGGCGTGCGGCGCGCGGTACTCGGAGCACACGCCGTGCGAGGGGCAGCCGTGGTCGCTGCGGCACCCGCGGAAGCGGCTCGAGTACCGGGAGCGGCACTGCCCGCGGCGGGCGAAGCAGCGGCTGCGGTGCCTGGTCCCCGCGCCGGCGGGGTACCGCGCGCCGCTCCGGTGGCCGCAGAGCCGCGACGCGGTGTGGTACGCGAACGCGCCGCACGAGGAGCTGGTCGCCGAGAAGGGGGTGCAGAACTGGATCAGGAGGGAGGGCGACGTGCTCCGGTTCCCCGGCGGCGGGACCATGTTCCCGTACGGCGCGGGCCGTTACGTCGACGACATCGCGGCCGCCGGCGTGCCGGTGGGCACCGTCAGGACGGCCTTGGACACCGGCTGCGGGGTCAGTCGCTTTCTCCTTTAAATTACATCTTTACCTCTGCCATTACAGCCGAGCTTAACTGCTTAATTATGGTTTTGTGTTGTGATCAAATCATCAAATTGTGATGATTATAAATGGGGAGAAAGAAACTCCAAAAACCACCGAACGGAGAGGAAAAGCTCGCGTAGTGAAACAAACCGTAGTCCGGTAGAGTCTCCCGTCCACGGCGGCGTGGCAGCAGCATGATGCTGTATCATATGGCGCGCGGCTGTCGCCGACGACGGTTCCAGTGAATGGTGGCGATGCCGTCGATCGGTTTCGTAGCCACCGATCAGCTGTGCACGCCTCCGGCGAGCTCTGTGTTGAGTATATAAGTATTTTTCGAATTATTTTAATTCAGAAATATAACAGATGAAACATATGTATAAAGCAGATCACAAAGAACACTATAGGAATGCCAGATTCAGATTCTAGAAGAACAGAAGCTAGCAATTCTATCTCAGTGTTGAAGACAACAATTAACATTAAAACAAAACAATTAACGAGAAAGATATAGGCATACCCAGATTCAGAGGAAGATGCAGTAGTGTTCTTGGTGGTTGCGTCGTTCGTCATGACGTAGTGGTAGTGGTTGATGTAGAATGTAGCAGAGCGTTGATGATGTAGACGTAGCAGCGAGCAGTCGCGCGAACGCTCCCCAAAAACCTTATTCGTCCTCGCTCGTGCAAGCCTTCGAGGATGAGGGTTCCGGAGGCCTGCTCTCCCGGTCGCGGCCGTACAGCGTCTCGCCGGATGGAGAATGTCGAGACAACAACAAAAGAGGCGTAGGCTGTATTGTGGAAAAACCAACCAAACAAAAAGCGAAGCGCCTTTGTTCCTTTTATAGCCAAAACTTCGAGTCCAAAGGCCAACGGTTGCGAAACCAAAGGCCACGATTACGAAACTAAAGGCCAACGATTACGAAACCAAAAGACAACGATTACGAAGTTGAAGGTGAGCGATTCGAGCGTTGTTCTTTTAATGGCAAAAATAAAGAGACTAGAGACCAACGATGCGCCATCAATGTCGAGCGTTTGATTTTGAATAGATAAAGAAAATCGCGCGCAAGACTTAACGCGCTTTGTGTGCCTGACAAAGACAAAGACAAGACAAAGACAACCGCGACCGCGGCGAGGCGAAGAAGCGGCGGCGGCGTGTGTTGTCTCTTAGCTCTCTCTAATTCCACAAGAAGAGGTCTCACGTTCCACCTTATAAACAGGTAAAACTCCCCTTCAATTGTCCATATGGGACTAAACAATTTAGCACAAGCATATGGGCTTTTGAGATTTACCAGGAATTAAGTTGAATATTATAATATGGGCTTAGCCCATTTAATTCCAACAATCCCCCACCAGATCTCAAGAGCACATGTCAAATGCCTTGATCCACAATTATTGTTTTAATATACCAGTGTTTTGATGGAGACCGGTTAGGGTTGAACATCCACCTAGAACAGAAGCTACACTTATTCACAACTGCACAATGGACAAAGCCTTGAATCGCAGCGGTTTTGTGTGAATAAGTTTCACTTATGTCCTTAACTGATACTAGGCTGTCAGGCATCCCCGCGGGTTGGAGCATAAAAGTCATACTCCATGCCTATTCATGAGTTTCCTAGAGATTACCCTATCTCATAGACTGTGACTAGCAGTCGGGTTCATATAGGTGTGCTCTTTCAAGACTGCTCTGTAGGATACAGCATCTTTGCTTAAAATAAGCCACAGAACACATTAAGATAAAAATCAACTTCGCCATACTGATTTAGGAGAGAATTGCATCTCCAATGGGTGGGTGCGTAAAAGTACTCTCCTCCCGATTAACCAATAGCTTGTTTCGCCAATCCTACTTCACGGGATCTCCGATCTCATAGGATGGGTTACCACTATGGTAAAACTCACGTGGGTCTCAAATCCATCTCCTCGATGCATTGTCTATCACATTAGTGGTAAACCCTTTGTGAAGGGATCTGTCGATTCTTAGTTGTTTGGATATAATCCAAAGCTATTACTCGGAGTTTCTCATTTTTACGCAGACTTGATCTTCTCTTCATATGTCTTGATGACTTCATATTATCCTTAGAATCATTCACCTTAACAATCACGATCGATTGTCACGATTCATCGAGTAGCCGTGCAGGTTTTTCAACCAAGCAAATCCATCAAGAGCTCACGAAGCCATTCGGCTTCAACGATGGCGATATCTAATCTTTGTGAGTTACGCTTCCATTGTTGACCTCGTTAAGATGGTGCGCTTGCAAGACTTCCATGAAACAGCGCCACCTCCAAGTAAGAAGACATATCCACTTGTGGCCTTAATCTCATCGACATCGGATATCCGGTTTGAATCACTATAACCTCCAAGTACCTAGGTACCCGGTATAGTGAATGCCATAGCTCATAGTACCCTTTAGATAGCGCATTACCCTCTCAAGAGCATGCCAATGATCATCTCCGGATTGAAAACAAAGCGGCTTAGTTTGCTCACGACAAGCGAGATATCGAGCACTGTACCGCTAGCTAAATACATTAGTGAACCAATTATCGAGAATATCTCAATTGGTCTCTAGCTATTCTCCGATTCTTCCTAAGCAACACGCTAGGATCATAAGGTGTTGGAGAGGGTTTGCGATCGCTATATCCATAACGACTCGAGAACCTTTTCCACATAATGGGATTGCAACAAAGTAATCCCACCATCATCACCTCTCAACGACTTGATGTTTAAGATAACATCGGCTACTCCCGGATCTTTCATCTCAAAATTACGAGACAAGAAATCCTTGACCCCTTAATCACATTAAGGTTGGTCCCAAAGATCGATATGTCATCAACATACAGACAGAGAATGACTCCTCGCCCCACCATGGCGATAATACACACATCTGTCGACTTCATTCACAATAAAGCCTCTGACGTTAAAGTTCATCAAACTTTTCATGCCCTTTGCTTAGGTGCTTGTTTAAGACCATACAGAGATTTCAACAACACACCTTTCCTTCTTGACCATCTACTACAAATCCATCCGGTGATCCATGTAAATTTCCTCGTCCAACTCTCCATTTAGGAAAGCCGTCTTAACATCCATCGATGAGCGAGAAGACCATGTGAGGCGACCAAAGATAGTAGTACTCGAATAGTGGTCAATCTAGCCACAGTGAATAAGTATCAAAGAAATCTTCGCCTTCCTTTTGGGTATAACCCTTGGCCACAAGGCGTGCCTTGTACTTTTCAATAGTACCATCGGGCCTAAGCTTCTTTTGAACACCCACTTGCATCCTACAGGTTTACAACCATAAGGACGCTCAGTGATCTCCCAAGTTCCATTACATATAATGGAATCCATTTCATTCTGACTGCTTCCTTCCAAAGATTTCAGCATCACGGTGAAGCATACGCTTGAAATAGTACTTGAGTATCATCCACAAGGTACACAATGAAATCGGGACCAAAAGACTTTGCAGTCCTTTGTCTTTTACTCTTCCTCAGAGTTTCATTGTCTTCCTCCTCGAGAATTTGCTCAGGGGTTTGTTCAAAATATTCCATTGGAATGGCGAGTTCAGAATTGTATCGAGTTCCTGACTCGATGAACTAGGCATATCTTTCATTGGAAAAATATCCTCAAAGAATGTAGCATCTCTGGACTCCATAATTGTACCAACATGCATGTCAGGTACTCCAAATTTCACCACTAGAAATCTATATCCAACGCTATGATGAGCATAGCCTAGAAAGACACAATCCACGGTTTTTGGCCCAAGCTTACGCCTTTTGGGAATTGGCACATTGACTTTCGCCAAACAACCCCAAGTACGCAAGTATGAAAGTGTAATCTTTTCTTCTCCCATTGTTCATATGGGGTTATCTCTTTATTCTTTGTAGGAACCCTGTTCAGGACATGACATGAAGTCAATATAGCCTCCCCCCACCATGCTTTGGAAAGACCCGCTATGTCCAACATGGCGTTAACCAACTCAGTTAGAGTGCGGTTCTTTCTTTCAGCAACCCCATTTGGCTGGGGTGAATAGGGAGGCGTCCTTTCATGGATTATACCATGTTCCTCACAGAATAAATTGAACTCATTAGAAAAGTATTCGCCGCCACGATCAGACCTAACCCTTTTGATTTTCCTTTCAAGTTGGTTCTCAGCTTCCGCCTTATAGATTTTAAAGTAGTGAAGAGCTTCATCTTTAGTTTTCAAAAGATACACAAAACAGAACCTAGTTGAGTCATCAATCAAAGTCATGAAATATCTATTACCACCTTTTGTCAACACACCATTCATCTCACACAGATCTGAATGTATGAGTTCTAATGGTGCCAAGTTTCTTACCTCAGCGGCTTTATGAGGCTTACGAGGTCGCTTTGATTGCACACAAACTTGACACTTAGAACCTTTGACAAGGGTAAATTTGGGATTAACTCTAAAGCGGCTAAGCGCGTCATGCAACCAAAATTTATGTGACAAAGTCGTGAATGCCAAATAGTAGTCTCATTACCACTTGTAAACATGGTTCACAACATTATTACACAAATCTGAAAGAGATAGGCGGAACAAGTCTCGCGCACATAGCCTTTACCAACAAATTGTCCACACTTGGACACAACAAATTTATTGGATTCAAACACGGTCTAAAGCCATCTCTACACGAAGAGATCCGCTAACGAGATTCTTATTGATGGATGGCACATGATGCACGTTCTTGAGTTGCACAATCTTCCCAAGTAAACTTGGATCGACCGTACCAACACCATGAACAAGTAGCATGTGACCCGTTCCCCATTAGAACAATTTGAATCCCGAGTGACACAGTAAGAAGAAAACAATGAAATATCAAGCACACACATGTATATTAGCACCGGTGTCTATCCACCAATCGGTAGATTGACATACGGAAAAAGCGAGGTAAATTACCATACCTCAAGTTCCGTCTCGGTGAGTACCAACTACAACATTGGCGGACTTGGAATTACGCCCTTGCTGATTTTTTTTCCACCCTTGCGTTGGTGCAGTCCTTGGCCCAATGACGGGTTCACCGCACACAAAGCAAAGGCTTTCCTTTGTGTTCTTCTTCTTCTTCTTGAAGCTTGTTGTTTGTGCACTCTTGTTCTTGCCTTTGAACTTTTGAGTTTGGACATTCTTCTTTTGCACCATATTGGCACTAGAATGTCCCTCATTACCTCTAGTGTGTGTATCTTTTGCCCTCGCCTTCTCTTCAATATCAAGAGACCCAATGAGATTTTCAACAGAAAACTCTTGTCTCTTGTGTTTCAGAGAAGTAGCAAAATTCCTCCAAGAAGAAGGAAGTTTGGCAATAATACCTTCGCGACAAATTTGTCCCAGTAACACACACTTGAAGTACTCAAGTTCTTTAGCCATGGATTGTATCTCATGAGCCTGTTCAACTACAGATCGGTTATCAACCATTTTGTAGTCATGGTATTGCTCCATGAGATACAATTCACTGCATGCATTCGAAACCCCAAATTTGGCCTCGAGTGCATCCACATCTCCTTCGGATGTAATCACCATGTATGCATCGACTAACTTCTCACCAAGAACACTAACCACGGCACCTTTAAAAGGTTATCGTGACCTCGAGCGCTTGCTCCTGTTCAGAGTAAGTGTTCCTTCAGGCTTGCCGTTTGCCACATGGTAAATATTCATGTCAGTTAGCCAAAGCACCATCTTGGTGCGCCACCTCTTGTAATTCGCATCATCAAATCAGAGGGTTTGGAGCGCAGAAGAAAGCCGATTGATGAAAAATGCCTATGCCTAGAATAAGGTTTTGGATTGTTGAGTATATAAGCATTTTTGAATTATTTTAATCCGTAAATATAATAGATGAAACATATGCATAAATCAGATCACAAAGAACACTATAGGAATGCGATTGATTCTAGAAGAGCGAAGCTAGCAATTCTATCTCAGTGTTGAAGAGAACAATTAACATTAAAACAAAACAATTAACAAGAAAGATATAGGCATACCCAGATTCAGAGGAAGATGCAGTAGTGTTCTTGGTGGTTGCGTCGTTCGTCATGACGTAGTGGTAGTGGTTGATGTAGAATGTAGCAGAGCGTTGATGATGTAGACGTAGCAGCGAGCAGTCGCGCGAACGCTCCCCAAAAACCTTATTCGTCCTCGCTCGTGCAAGCCTTCGAGGATGAGGGTTCCGGAGGCCTGCTCTCCCGGTGCGACCGTACACGCGTCTCGCCGGGATGGAGAGTGCCAGAGACAACAACAAAGAGACTGTGGAACTGTATTGTGGAAAAACCAACCAAACAAAGAAGCAGAACTGCACTGTTCCTTTTATAGCCAAAACTCGAAGTCCAAAGGCCAACAGTTGCCAGGAAACCAAAGGCCAACAGTTACCAGAAACTAAAAGACAACAGTTGACAGTTCAGTTCAGAACGTTGTTCTTTTAATGGCAAAAAATAAAGAGACTACCCGCACCTGTGTGCACACGGCACGGCACGGCACGGCTCGGCTCGGCACGGCGAGGCAAGGCGAGCGAGCGCGCGTATGTTGTCTCTTGGCTCTCTCCAATTCCACAAGAAGAGGTCTCACGTTCCACCTTATAAACAGGTGAAACTCCCCTTCAATTGTCCATATGGGACTAAACAATTTAGCACAAGTATATAGGCTTTTGAGATTTATCAGGAATTAAGTTGAATATTATAATATAGGCTTAGCCCATTTAATTCCAACACTCTGGAGTCCTCTGCTCCCGGTCGATCGTTCCGGAAAGTCTGAATCTTTGCGTGTTTCGAGTGTCGAATGCTCGTTGCTGGGACTTATATGTCAGTGAGTGAAGCGCACAATTACTTGTGCGATTCCCTAGTTTGCAATCAGTGAAATTCTCTGACAAAACTGTTGGCCAAACCGAAGACGACTCAGTCGATCAAGACAGATGCACATGCAGAAAACTGATCGGAAGATGAAGCAGGCGCTCGGCAGATGCAGACACCGATCGAAGATGTCTCGGCAGAATGTGGATGGCACTGGAAACCCATCGAAGATGAAGCAACACGCACGATCACGCTGGAAGGAACATACGTACACAGTGAAAGAATCACATGCACACGCTGGAATCTCAGAACGCAAGAAGAGAGATTTTTGGTGCTGCATACGGCAGCGTTTCTATTTCTCTCTCTATTCTACTGCTTATTTAAAAACTGATTACAGAGGTGGTCTTTTAGAGCAAACTACTATTTGTGTCTTGTAAGGATTTTATAAGGATTCTGCGTATCCTGAATGAATTCTAAACCAACTCTAGTGTTCATAACGAATACTGCTTAAATACGAAATACAAACTTTCTCTAAAATCTAAATATTTCATATACACAAGACTACCTAACAATCACTTCTTAATCTTTATGCACTTACTTATTGAGCAGTCGGTCTTAACTATGATTTACCCAACTGTTACTCAGTATAGGACGGCGAACATATCTCCTTAACATTCCAGACTTAACTCCACAGACACACATAAAAATACGGCACCGCAACCGTCTAGTACCAACACAATTCTTTCACCTTATCAATGCGCAACTCATCTTGCGTTCCACCGACATGCATCACTATCTATTCCACATGCACGCATGGATGCAAACAACTTACTCAATATGTTAACATGCATATGAGGCACTACTGCTCCTATGTGTTGGCATACCAAAACATGCATAGATCACTGATCGGGTAAACGGCTAGAAGATCGCCATGTAGTACTGAATGCCACCTTCTCCAGTACTTTCCTGGCCTTATCTGTTGTTACTTGTTGGATTGAAAAAAGGTCAATTGCAAGTTTAGAACTACTAATGAAGTGCATATATGCTTCAGATCAGGTTGTATATTAGCTAATTTTCACTGCGCCAAGCGATTAGACGACGCCTGGATCAACATGTGGATGTGGATCTGAGCTGATTTAGATCAGCAAGTACTCTCTAGTCTCTACATCATGCTGGAGTTGGTGAGATGAAGAGACTTAAAAAACGAACAAGGAATTAATTGATGTTAGATCTTAATCGGTGAGTGATAGTTAGGTGGTCGAAGGATTGAAACAAGATGAGTTTGCACATGGATTTGTGTAGTGATTAGGCATGCATGGTTGGTTGGATAAGAAAGGTCTCCTACTCCATCTAACCAGACGACAGGTAGCTTTCTCTGCTTATCTGAATACAACTGCGCATCTGGAGCTAGCCTTGCACCTCCCTTGCTGCTGTAGTAACTCTGTAAGCACACCTACTATGCTCAAAATGCAAATATTCCAAAAATGGTTGCTGCAATCCAAAAGTTTCAATTATGAGCAGAATGTTTCAGTAGTAGATTATTTGTGTCTTTTTTTTGTTGCTTTTATAGTGTTTCGTGAACTTCTAAAAAAACGTTTCTTTTTGACTGACTGCAACTTTTGTATGATGACTGTAAATCATGTAAAAGAACAAAAACTAGTTAATAATCATCTTCATCTTGCCGGACAAAGCAACAGTGTTAAATACTCATAAATAAGCCACCAGTCACCACAAATATACTGACAAGCTAATGTATGTATCTCTGAACACTAAACCAGGTGGCAAGCTGGGGAGCTTACCTCCTGTCCCGTGACGTCCTGACGATGTCGTTCGCGCCCAAGGACACCCACGAGGCGCAGGTGCTCTTCGCCCTCGAGCGCGGCGTCCCCGCCATGCTCGGAATCATGGCGGCCAAGCGGCTCCCCTACCCAGCGCACGCCTTCGACATGGCGCACTGCTCGCGCTGCCTCATCCCCTGGAATAAGTACAGTACGTGCAACTTCAGTCAATTCACTTGCACAATATTGCTTTGGTGGCTCAAAATTTTACTGACATCAACAATGATCAGATGGTCTGTACATGATCGAGATCGACCGGGTTCTCCAGCCCGGCGGTTACTGGATCCTGTCAGGGCCGCCGGTCAACTGGGAGAAGCACTTCAAGGGGTGGAAGAGGACGCCGGAGGACCTGAGCTCCGAGCTGGCTGACATCGAGGCCATTGCCAAGAGACTCTGCTGGACCAAGGTGCAGCAGAAGGGTGATAATGCAGTTTGGCAGAAACCAATCAACCATGTCAGCTGCAAGGCTGACAGAAATGAGATCGGCACATTTGGTTTCTGCCATGCCAGCCAAGACCCTGATGCTGGCTGGTATGTCCCTGACATGCAAAGATCCAAACATTACTTATTTTCACATCAAAAAGCAAATTAGTTCTGAAACAACCTTGTCTCTGAAAACTTCTACTGAACTTTTGGAAGTTGGAAGTGAGTGAGTGACAAAGTAAAATCTGAAAAATGATTCTAAGGTATGTGAACATGGAAGAGTGCATCACTCCCCTACCAGAGGTATCTGGGTCAGGAGATGTTGCCGGAGGGGAGGTGAAGAGGTGGCCGGAGAGGCTGATGGCGCCGCCGCCGAGAATTACCAGTGGCACCCTGGGGAGCATCACGGTGGACGCGTTCTACAAGGATGCTGAACTCTGGAGGAGGCGAGTGGACACGTACAAGTCCGTCAGCAACGGGCTGGGGAAGAGAGGCCGGTACCGGAACCTGCTCGACATGAATGCCGGCCTCGGTGGGTTCGCGGCGGCGCTCATCTACGATCCTGTCTGGGTGATGAACGTCGTGCCGACGTCTGCCGATGCCAACACGCTGGGCGTGATCTACGAGCGAGGGCTGATTGGAACGTACCAAGATTGGTAGGCTTGTTACTCCGAAGTCCAAAATCTTGACAAGTTAGAGAGCAGCATGTACAGCTCAATTCTTCCGTATATCACCATAGTTTCAATGAGAAGCTTATTGGTTTCAGTATGTGAATTTTTTGCAGGTGTGAGGCAATGTCAACTTATCCTAGGACGTATGATCTGATTCATGCTGACTCTGTTCACAATGTACAGAAACAGGTACTAGTGTACTACATTTAATTTCTTTCTCTTATCCTGAACTTAGCAGTTGATTCAGACTTACAAGCTCACACTAGCTTAGCTGTGCCTGTTCTGAATGTCAGATGTGAAATGGAGGACATTCTGCTTGAGATGGACCGCATAATGAGGCCGGAAGGCACGGCGATATTCCGGGACGACGTCGACGTCCTGGTGAAGATCAAGAACCTCACTGACGGGATGAGATGGGACAGCCGGATCGTCGACCATGAGGACGGGCCGATGCAGAGGGAGAAGATCCTTGTTGCCGTGAAGTCCTACTGGACAGCATGAGAATGGAGAGTCAGGCAACGATTGATGAGTGAGAGGTAGATGACTTCGGTTTTTTCCCTTTCTATATAGGTTTTTTTTCTTTTCTTTGTAATAGTTACATGTCCGTACGTTGTTACGGAGAAAAGGCATATTATCTCACCATATTGAGCTGTTGTTGTCCGTTGCTAAGCTTAGTCTACGCTAGTCCATCTATTCTCGTTGGGGTGTCACAGTGTGGTTTGTCCTGGCTTACTTCGCGCCTCTGCTACCGTGTTTGGTACTTATGATCAAACTCCGATGCAGCCCATGTAGCACCTCCGCTGCTATGCATGCGTGATACCTTTGACTCTGCTGTCATGCGCTACGCCCGCTCCACCGCACTGCAGTAAAACACATCAGACCCGCGGCCCAACGACGTGGTCAATGCCTCCCTAGCCGCGTCACCGATGTCCAAATCACCAGCCTCAGCCTTTCAACGTTCAATAAAAACACAATGATGATAGTCTAGCCACATGACCGCATGTCATCATGGTGCAATCAAATGTATATGTGAATGAAACATGTACGCATAATACAAAAATAGCATTTGCAATCAACATACAAATAATACTTTCAAAACACTCCACCACCAAGTGGCAGCCTAGCAAGCAATAGTCAGGAGGAAGGACATGTGCATGCATGTGCACATACGCACCAGCGAGCACCACCATGGATAGCCTGACAACATGACTGTCCTCCGGAGCATGCAGGCTGAGGTAGAGGAGATGTGTGTCGTGCTGCTCCAAGGAACCACGGCCAGGTAGCGTCAGTCGGCTGATGTCGATGCTGACATGAAGCACGCACCCAGCACCGATGTGTTGATGTGATTTTCTCTTCCCTTGTGCTTCTCTGTTTCATCTTCTCATATCTTCTTGATCTCAACCTAGTCACTACTGCATGTAGCATGCCTCCTCCAAGCAATTTATGCGGAGGCAAATGCCAAATGGCTTATTGATACGAAATCGTTTTTATAGTTGAGGATTGGAGAAAGGAAGGTGGAATCGATCTAGAGTAACGGAATGCCACATATTGGCGATTAAAGCGAGTAGTAAAACGATCAAGAGGACGAGAGAGGAAACGAAGAATGCATCACTCACCACCACTACTTTCTTTTTTAGTAATAAAGATGAGTTGTGTAATTATATAAATATGGCAATTGTTTGATCGATTCACTAAATCCATCTTTTGTTACTGTGAAAACTGGCTCTAGAATTTTAGATTAACATGAAAAACATTATGCGAACTTTTCTGCTGAGTTGAGCACACGAATTGAACTTTCATTTGGTAAACTTCGTAACAAAGACTTCAGACAGCAATCATACACAAGATCCAGGGGACAAGCTTGTTTGGTAGTTGATTTGATGCGCGATCAGCAGAAATGTATAGTTTGCAGTTGAGAAGCAAACTACAGTTCCAGATATAGACAGAGGAACAGAGGTGATCAAGGCATCCTTAATACAATCTAGAAGTTTGTGCGGTAATCACAGTATGGTACAAATGAAAGAAATGAGCTGACCTAACTCAATACATACCCAACAAAAGAACAACGGGGTAAGGTGGCGCCCAATCACACCAAACATCTCTCGAAAGGACCCACCATCTTCAAGAATAACATTAGCCGATTATAAAATAATAATACAAAAGGAAAGGAATAGCCGAGATGAGGAATGTGTACATTACAAAGACAACTGTGTTCTACTTTAACATCCATGTCCGTGGGCAACTGAAATTTCTTCATTTTCACCTTCAAGATTTTGATGATTGCTAATTTACACCGATGGTAACTCCCCGGCTCTTCGAGAAAGCGGTTTGGGAGGATCATATACATTGCTAACCAAACTATCACTCGGGAACAAATATGTTGTTGAATTTGTCAGGCTTCGCTTACAGAGCAAACAACACATCAATTTGAGAGCTGGAACCTTCCTGTAGGTTTCCTCTTTCGCCATCCCTGGACAAACGTTACTAATAAAATAAGCAGGCTCACATTTTTCAGATTTTGATGAATGGACTGAGTAATTAGGTATAATGGACTTACAAATATTGCATAGTAAAAGAGAGTGAGTATGGCAAGAGCAACAAAGCCATACTGGAAAACATTGTACCTGCATAATCAGATGTTCAAAGTCAGAATATATTCAAAAGTTCGACACTGAAATGTCCACCATAATGACACATTCAACTATTCAAGCGACAATTGTGGATTGATAATATTTCTACCGACTTCATGCTAGTTCAAGACTTACTTGTAGAGATACTTAATTCCGCGAAGAGACTGCAGTGTGTGGCCAAAGATCTCCTGAGCTGCAGTTGCTTGTGAATAGTAAGCGAAAGCTGTGGCACAGAACTGAATCACACTGCATAAAGAACAAGTATGACATTCAATTGTGAGGGCTTCTTAGAGAACAAGAAATATAGTAGAGCAAATTAATATGTATTCGCTGCAAGGGTTATGCATTTGTTAGGGGGGGGGGGGAATAGTAGATCAAATCAACAAAATTCATGTTAATGCAGAAGCCATCTTTCATCTACAATAACATGTCAGAACATAGGCCCAAGCTCCATGGTCGCTTCCGGAATGTGTGCTTCCAAGTATCAGACTATTACTGACTGATAAAGGACACTATTGTCCTGATGTTATGTATGATCCGACAAATACAACAGTCTGCAATAAATAGCCACTACCTTCTCTTATCACTATGAAAATCAAAGTTACAGCCATCGTAACTTACAATAAAACATGCACATCTAAAAGAAAGCCTCGGTGGCATACCTGATGGAGCAAAGTAGGATGAGTCCAACATTAAACAGGAAAGAGTTCATCAAAGTTCCTCCCCATCTGAAATAAGTTAAATGGGTTGTTAATGAATGCCAAAAAAAAGGGACCGGAGGTAAAAGAGTGTCATGGGATGAGTCAACTACTTCATTGGGTGAATGGTGATGAAAACTAATTTCAGGCCAAGCATCATTTCCCCAGCAATCACTGCAATGAGGAGATAGAAGCAGAAGAATGCAAAGGCAGCAGTCCCAAGCAGGCCTAGTACAGAAAACAGAAGATCGATCGGACTATTCTCATCAACAAAGATAAGTTGAGAACAATATCAAGGACCAGAAATGTACCCCAAACGCCATCCAACTTTATGAAGATTTCATTCAGGAAAGCAGATAGAGGAGGATCAATCAACAAGTATATGATGATATGTGCAACCCAAGCAATCGATACAATTAACCTGAGAGCACAAATCAATGTCAGAAGAATGCCCCTTGGGGATAGGTTGGACTAAAATAAAAGTATACTTCAGGTATTAAAACATATTTAACTTACCCGACAACGCCGAATATAAGTTTTCCAATGTAACCAAGAACCGTAAAAGCCCAGGTAGCCTCAGCCTGCACCGTAATGGATGTCAAGACAGAGCAACTAACAACCATGAAAACCAATGAACATGACAATTCACAATCAGTCACCTGTTCTCCTTGAGGGTACATCTCTTCTAGAGCCTTCATGTCATCTTCCAGAAGTATCAATTCCTGATGATTAAAAGGGCAAAGTTAAACATAACAGTGTAATAGAACATTGCAGAAATAGAGTCTACTATAGTAAATAGAGAATACTTCATACGAATATACAATAAAAATAACATGTGGTGTGCAAATGTACACCAACTCAATGGGAAATGTGCAGCTAAAAAAAATTCTAAAATGCAACGCATCCTTACTCCACACAAATCCTAAAATATAAGTTTATTGACTGTGTAAGGCTAAACACAATTAACAGCTTCAAAGAATATCATGTCATTTGAAAGGCATACACACCTTCTCAACAGCCTTCACGTTTTTGCGCCATTTTCTGCCCTTCTTCCCACTTCTCTCTTCTTGGTGAAGGGCTTCAGCTGCTTTCTTCAGCTCCTTGGCCTTCTTACCTAATTCAGTTGCTTCCTGCAGGAAACATATTCAATCTCAAGGGCAGATCGATATCCAAACAAGAAAATAATTACATGCAACAGAAGAAGAAAATTTGATCCTTGGCAAACATTCTTCATGCTTAAAATGAAGTATATGAGAATATACACACCTTTATATATTGTGAGCGTGTGATGACAGCTTTTGGACGCCGGACAAATGAGAATATAAGTCCCAATGGAAGGCAAGCAATACCGACACCACCAAATATCTACCAAACAAACAGCATAGTTAACAAAAGGCAAGGAAAAAGTGTTCAGAAAGATGCCAGCATGATTGCAGCAGCATTCGGTGATGGAAGAACACATGGTTCAAATTGTTTCTAGTACAGCCTACACTGTCTAAAAGACAACATGAAAAACAACAACCTGTTGCATGCAGGCTATAGCTTATACATAAACAGTGATGAAGCAAATCGTGAATTTTGAGGTAAAACTCACTGTGAAAAGCACAGATCCAACAATAGTAGCAAGGGCAACCACATATTCAGGGAAGGTAGCGCGCATTGTCCAAGTTGTTTGAGAGGAAGTGGGTGCAGTAAAAGCTGAACACTGAAGAAAACAAACGATAAAGAAATTCAGTCACCTGATAAAATACAAGAAATAGTGAACTACAAGAAGTTAACGAATAGTTGTGCTACGCATCTAACCATCTAGCAGTGGGGAAACTAAATACACATTTCAATAAAAAATGCTTCTGTTGGAATTTGAGGGCACATAACATCATTAATACAGGAAAGCATAATTCCATTAATGGGTTAACCTGCCGGGTCAATGGACTGATGCAAGGTTGACCACTTGAGAATCCAGCGAATGAGTTTGGAAACGTCTCAACTGATGAGGACAGGTGCCTGACAGTGAAATCCACTTTACCAACAAGTCCTGTAGTAACAAAATGAAAATGCAGTCAGGTAAGTGAAAACATCACAAACTGTAAGAAGCCAACATTATTGGAAGCATCGTTGGTATCTGGACATGTTATAAGCATGTAGCTATGTTCATCCCCTGCAGCTAAAAACATGCAGTATTCCATCCATGCAACAAAAAATTGGCTATGTATGGACCATTTGCAAGCCCTCATAAGTCCTAACTACAGAATTCACAATATTTGAAGAAAGACCCGTGTTCACAGCACGGTAATGTCTATCTGATGGGAGAACGAAACATGAATGCTGTCCCACCATTGCAAAAACGAGCAGGACAAAACAAAGTGTTCCCTAGCTAAAAAACTAACCAAATGTAAAGCTACGACAACTAAAAAAGTGGAGAAGTAAACAGTTCAAATGTCTAATGGGCACCAGAGTTACATAGGAAGGAACCCGCAAAGCAGCAACAAGATGAGGTTGGTTTCAGATCTGACCACTACCGGTGGTACAATACTGATTGCTCAAGAAGAAATAGCGTGAAAGCTCAGAGCTTGAGGCTGTTCGCTCCAATTCACGCCCAGATGCAAAGCAAGACTCGTAGCCACATCAAGATTCAGGTAAAACGGGCCACAGGCTCGAATCGGTCTAAAATATCTCGAGAACTCAAAAGGTGATTAAGGGGGACAAAACAAAACGGGGAAAGTGGAAACGCTGATCCGCACCGTATAGGATGCCGAGGATGAGGCCGCAGACCACCGCGGACGCGACGACCCACATGAGGGCGGTCCTGAGCCTCTTCCCCACGGACCTGCAGGCAGCGCGGACGGATCCAGTCAGCGGGAAAATCCCACATTTTTAACAGGACGCGGGAAAGGGACGAGAGGACAAGAGCTGGAGGGGTTTTCGTACTTGTCCTGGTCGCCCTCGTAGTAGAACATGGCGAACGGTATGACGAGGAAAACGAGGACGGCGTCGGCGATGTAGACGGCGAGCCAGAGCGTCTTCATGGGGAGAGTGAGGCTGCACGCGCCGCTGTATATGGCGCGGCGGCAGGCCTGCCGGTTGGCCACATCCGCAGGAAGCATGAGGATGGAGAGGACGGCGACGGTGATGCCGAGGACGACGACGAGCTTGGGGAAGTAGGCCTGGTTGGCATCGTCGGGGTGCTGGTAGTTGACGAGCAGGTAGACGCTGACGAGCAGCACGAGCACGCTCACCACCGCCGCCACGATCACCAGCGCCACGTTGAAGTCCCCCATCGTCAGATCTCCGGGAGGGGCCGCGCCCGCGTGGAAGGCTAGGGTTTGGGGTCCTGCTCCAGCGCCGGCGGCGGGGGGCCACCGGCGTGCGGGATCTGGAGCGGCGATTCGGAGGGAGAGAGATTTGGGGGTGGAGCGGGTGGGGTGACGACGCCGAGGGCGAGGGGAAAGGGGGACGGGGACGGGGAGAGGGGGACGGGGTGGGCAGCGTGGGCTAGGCTGGCATGGCAACAAGCCGGCCGCGGCTCGGCTGGCTTGGTTGGATCAATGGGAAAACCCAGGGCCAGGGCCAGCGCGGCGCAGGCAGGTTGTAATGGGTGGTGCGGTTTTCTTTTTCTTTTCTTTTTTTGCGCGCTTTTCGGGGGATTTGGCCCGGTTGGATGTGCTTTTGAATTTTTGGACCTTTTGATTCTATTTATGAAGAAAAAAGACGATTCACAAAAGTGAAGTATGTACCGGTAAACTCAAGATTCAACTTATAGGGTGTAACACCTTGGCAGTGCGAAAGTTAAGATATTATCTAAAGTTTAACACCAGATAATACTATAAATTAATTTTATAAATCTTTCAGCTAATAATATAAAAAGAGCAACAACTAATAGAATGAATATATGAATTGAATCAGAATTCAATAACCTATCAAAACTCTAATTATCAAATAATATGGAATCAATTATGATAAATCTATCAATAGACTATACGAAAATCATTATGCAATTACTAATTCAATCATATCATAATGAATGATAACATTAACCATCAAACTCCATTTATAACAGTCCAATATTTATCAAATGAAAAAAGGTAATGGCAAGTTCGTCTAATTAAAAAGTGAATAATGTGAAGAGAATGAACTGATCGTGACTATTCTCTCCCAAGCATGTAGTCCTTATTATTTGCATAAACAAATAAACACGACAAGAATGAGTCCATGACTCAGCAAGTACAACAGAATAATATGAACAACAATGAATAAAAACATGTCAGTCACAATATAGAATAAGAATGTAGAGTGGCATAAATCATATGAATGAATGAAATGTATGACCTCCTCTTCTGCTTATACCGGTATAGCCAGTGAACACCTGTCGATGTTCACTTATGCCCGCATTATCCAAAATGCAGGGATCCAAGGCCCGTTTGAAGAATGTTTCATAACGGGAATCCAATTTGCCCATATTAGAATGGTGGGTCTTACATGTCCATATTGGAATAATGAGTCTTTACACCCCACTCTCGTGGGTGAAACATGAACAGTGAATGAATGAATGAATATGAAAGACATAATCTTAAGAAGCATGGATTAACATCCATGAAAAGAAACAAGAATTATTAGAACTACTCGAAATACATAGAACTTAATCATAGCATGAGCATCAAGCATTACAAACAGATATCAGTCAATACATTTTTCAATGTACTTGCCCATGTTGGAATTATGTGACTTCACTACCAACTCCCGTGGGTGAAACATGAAAAGATGAACGAATGAATATGTTGAACGTAAACACATCATCGAATGATCATGATATATCAATTATGAAGGGAAACAAGTAATACCAGAATTATTCATTGCACATTTATCAATCGAGTGGAACAAATAGCAATCAAGACAATTCAATTGTACTTGCCGCGTTAGGAGGCAAGGATGATGCTACCAATCCCGAAGCCTCTCCTCCTACATAATTAAATTACTCACATAAGAACGATGTGATAAGAAGACACGACTCTCATCACTTTAACCCGTCTTCCTAAAACCCAAAGTTTATATATTTGTTCCACTCAAATTAAACGATAGTCTAACAGGAAGTTATATTAGACAGCGGTATTAAAGCCTTCATAACTTTTGCTCTGAAACTAAAAAAGTGTGATCTTAGACTCTATGGAAAGATAATGAAATATTATACATTAACTTAGTTGGCGAGACTTTCTAATTCGGCCAACTTATGTGCCTAATAATCAGATGAAACTCTTTAACTATAATCTGTCAGACAGAAAATACAGCAGTAGAAAAAAATTCATAACTTTTAATTGGAATAACCAACATTTAATATTTTTAACAATATGAAAAGCTTAATAAATTTTCTACAACAATCGTGTTGGGTGAAATTCCTGAATCAGCCTTTAACTTAATCTTAATTAGTAAACAAGACGACTGCTAACATTCGTCAAACTCTCTGGACAGCAGTAAACAAATCAACGTAACTTTTAGACCACAACTCCGAATTGGGTGATCTTTAAACCTATGGAAAGCTGAGAACGAGCCCCACAATTCTCTTGGGGGTGAAATACTCCAATTCGAATTCTATCTATGCAAAAATGGACGCACAATTAATGGACAGAAAACTAGAATCAATCGCAGCAGAACGTCGATCTCCTAATCATGGCAAATTACGAATCTAAATAGATCTAACCAGTGAGGAATCATTCGTTACCCATGAAGACACACGTGCTCGCTGAATTCCCCCGTGAGGCTCTTCTCTCCTCCTCTCTTGGTGAGAGTTGATTTTTATAGGCACGGTGAGTTGCTCCCAAACGTTGCTCCTTGACGTTGCTTCCAAACATTGTCTGTAGCTCCCGAACGTTGTGAGCACTTGGTTACTCCATGTCTCCCTCTATCTTTTCCCCCGATTCCCTATCCCTGTCTCTCTCAAGCCATAGCGTCTTCATGGGGAGAGTGAGGCTGCACGCGCCGCTGTATATGGCGCGACGGCAGGCCTGCCAATTGGCCACATCCGCAGGAAGCATGAGGATGGAGAGGACGGCGACGGTGATGCCGAGGACGACGACGAGCTTGGGGAAGTAGGCCTGGTTTGGCGTCGTCGGGTCCGGTAGTTGACGAGCGGTAGACGCCGACGAGCAAGACGAGCACGCCACCACCGCCGCCACGATCACCGCGCCACATTGAAGTCCCCATCGCCGATCTCCGGAGGCCGCGCCGCATGGAAGGCTAGGGTTTGGGGTCTGCTCAGCAGCGGTGGTGGGGGCCACCGGCGCGGGATCCGGGCGCGATTCGAGGAGAGAGATTTGGGGGGATGGAGCGGTGGGGTGACGACACCGAGGCGAGTGGAAAGGGGGGAGGGGGAGGCGGGGGGGCGTGGGCTGGTGGCATGGCAACAAGCCGCCGCGGCTCGGCCGGCTTGGTTGGATCAACGGAAAACCCAGGCCAAGGCCGCCAGCAGAGCGAGTTGTAGTGGGTGGTGCGGTTTTCTTTTTCTTTTTTTTGCGCACTTTTCGGGGGATTTGGCCCGGTCGGGACGTGCTTTTTGAATTTTTGGACCTTTTGGTCCTATTTACGAAGAAAAAATACGATTCACAAAAGTAGAGCATGTACCAGTAAACTCAAGATTCAACCTATAGGGTGTAACACCTTGGTAATGCGAAAGTTAAGATATTATCTAAAGTTTAACACCATGTAATACTATAAATTAATTTTAAAAATCTTTCAGCTAATAATATAAAAAGAGCAACAACTAATAGAATGAATATATGAATGGAATCAGAATTCAATAACCTATCAAAACTCTAATTATCAAATCATATGGAATCAATTATGATAAATCTGTCAATGGACTACACGAAGATCATTATGCAATTACTAATTCAATCATATCATAATGAATGATAACATTAACCATCAAACTCCGTTTATTACAGTCCAATATTTATCAAATGAAAAAAGGTAATGGCAAGTTCGTCTAATTAAAAAGCGAATAATGTGAAGTGAATGAAGTGATCGTGACTATTCTCTCCCAAGCATGTCGTCCTCATTATTTACATAAACAAATAAACACGACAAGAATGAGTCCATAACTCAGTAAGTACAACAGAATAATATGAACAACAATGAATAAAAACATGTCAGTCACAATAGAGAATAAGAATGTAGAGTGGCATAAATCATATGAATGAATGAATGAAATGTATGACCTCCTCTTCTGCTTATACCGGTATAGCTAGTGAACACCTGTTGATGTTCACTTATGCCCGCATTATCCAAAATGCGGGGATCCAATGTCTGTTTGAAGAATGTTTTATAACGGGAATCCAATTTGCCCACATTAGAATGGTGGGTTTTACATGCCCATATTGGAATGATGAGTCTTTACATCCCACTCTCGTAGGTGAAACATGAACAATGAATGAATTCATTAATATGAAAGACATAATCTTAAGAAGCATGGATTAACATCCATGAAAAGAAACAAGAATTATTATAATTACTCGAAATCCATAGAACTTAATTATAGCATGAGCATCAAGCATTACAAACAGATATCAGTCAGTACATTTTTCTATAATAACTTAGTTGGCGAGACTTTCTAATTCGGCCAACTTCTGTGCCTAATAATCAGATGAAACTCTATAACTATAATCTGTCAGACATAAAATACAGCAGTAGAAGAAAATTTCATAACTTTTAATTGAATTAACCAACATTTAAGATTTTTAACAATATGAAAATCTTAAAAATTTTCTACAACAATCGTGTTGGGTGAAATCCCTGAATCAGCCTTTAACTTAATCTTAATTAGTAAACAAGACGACTGCTAACATTGGTCAAACTCTCTGGACAGCAGTAAACAAATCAACATAACTTTTAGACCACAACTCCGAATTGGGTGATCTTTAAACCTATGAAAAGCTGAGAACGAGCCCCACAATTCTCTAGTGGGTGAAATCCTCCAATTCGGATTCTATCTATGCAAAAATGGACGCACAATTAATGGACAGAAAACTAGAATCAATCGCAGCAGAACGTCGATCTCCTAATCATGGCAAATTACGAATCTAAATCGATCTAACCAGTGAGGAATCATTCGTTACCCGTGAAGACACATGTGCTCGCTGAATTCCCCCGTGAGGCTCTTCTGTCCTCCTCTTCTCCTCTCTTGGCGAGAGCTGATTTTTATAGGCACGATGAGTTGCTCCCGAACGTTGCTCCTGGACGTTGCTTCCGAACATTGTCTGCAGCTCCCGAACGTTGTGAGCACTCGTTCACTCCCTGTCTCCCTCTATCTTTTCCCCCGATTCCCTCTCCCTGTCTCTCTCAATTTGAATGAAAGTCACGGTTGAGAACATTGTTAATGATCCATACATCGATCACTCGCTGTCTCCCTCTGTCTTTTTCCCCTGATTCCCTCTCCTTGTCTCCCTCGATTTGAATGAAAGCCATACAATTGAGTCTCCTCGGTCCTCACAACCACTGAATCTATTCTATTACCCTAACGAGCTAACCCCTCATCTCCTCTCTCTTCCTTATCTCCACACCATCGAAAAATCTGGCTCCTTCCTCCCCCATTCCTCCCCTTCTTCTTACTCCCAACTCCTCATCTCCCCATCTCCACACTTCTCACCTTCCTCCCTCCTGCGTCAACTCGGCCCAACTCCCTAGCGCTGCCACTTCTGGTCGCCGGTTCCTCCTCACGCCTCCCCTCTCCGACCTTGCGCCACCGGTGTCGCCCCACCAGATGCGCCTTGCGCTGGCCTTGGCTTCCGGCCCGGCTCCAGCTCCGCCACCTTTGGCCGCCTCCGGGCTCAGCCTGTAAACGCAGTCAAACAGTCGAGGCATGGACATAAGGCAGCACGTAAAAAAACACCGAAGCCAGTAAACGCAGCCACATGTGACACGCACGAACGGGCCCACAGAAACAACTGGCCAGCAGCAGCGACATAAGAGATCATTTCTTGGCGCAAGAGCGGAGAGGCCAAGCGCAAACACACGAGGGCAACAGCAGGAGACGACATGATGTCACAGCGACAGATCCGTGACGATCGGATGGCGAGCGCTGGAATGGAGACACGGACAGACACGGGCCTGCGGACGCGATGTAATTCACGCGGCAACACAGGCCCAACTCACAGAATTCACGGGCCCATAGCGAACAGGCCACAACCAAGCCCACTCTCTCTCTCTCTCTCTCAAAAAACTGAATCACTGCAGATCCAACGGCTGAAAAAACCAAAAGGCGCAATCCAACGGTGAGCTCAATCTCGCGGGGACGTCCACTCCGCCTATCTCCTCCGTTCCTGTGTCCCTCGACTCCTCTTCCTCCAAGTTCCTAAAACCCTAGCACTCGCCGCCGCCCTTCCCCAACGGCGCCGACGACGAGGACGACGGGCGCGAGCTAGGGTCCCGGCGCTAGAGGATATGGCCGCGAGCAACGGCCCGGGGACACTCAGGTCCACCTCCATCAACGGCGTCAAGCTCTATTCCCTCACCGGCAACCGCTACGTCGCCCCCTGGGTCCTCGCCAAGAAGAAGCGCGCCCTCCGCAAGGACGAAGGCACGCACCTCACCCCCACCAAATTTATCCATTTGTTTGGGGAGTTTTGGGAAATTTTGTGATTATTATTATTTTAATTTGTGGCGCTGTTGTTGTTCTTGTTTGGTTTTAGAGTACCAGCGGAGATTGGATTTGATCCATGATCTGAGGTTTGAGACCGCCACCACCAAGATCAAGGTGACGCCCGATGAGCAGTATGTGATCGCCTCAGGTATGCGAGATTGCTTGCACAAGTCTTGGTTTCTGCGTTGGTGTTGCTGTGATCAGGTATACCCAGAAAGACGTTAAAGTAACATAGCTCTGAAGAAATACATCACATTGATAGAGTGCGATGTTAGTTTATCAAATGCGGTTGGAACAAGTGGCCAACTCAATTTAGATTACGTGTAGCTGTCTTGATGTGATATGCCTCCCAAGTTCCAACACCCAATACACCCCTGCAATTGAGCTTTCTTCCTTGCTTCACTCAGAAGAGTTAGCCCGGTTGAGCGAAGCGAGGATGAAAGCTCAAGTTTGGGTGTGGGTTGGGCATTGGGGCGTTACACTCCCGTCTTGTATTGCTTCCTCAACCCTTAGTAGGTCCTCATCTTGTGCTTGATTTGAAGTCGGAGTATATTTTTTAAACCACTAAGGTGATGCATGCAGTAGCTTGCATTTTGAATTTGCTTGCTTCTAAGAAATGCGATGTGAATCGAACTTGGATTGTCGTGCTCATCAAAAGTTGCTTCGAAAATGATCCATGTAATTCATCTTTGTAACTTCTAGCTTTACTTTACAAATATACTGGTTGGTTTATGTTTAGCTTAGTGTTTCAATATTGCAACTTTAGTCTGATTGCTTACATGTTGTAAGTTAGGCATGCTTACACCTCTTATGTGCCAGGTATTTATCCCCCACAAGTCAAAGTCTATGAATTGAAGGAATTGTCAATGAAGTTTGAGAGGCACATGATTTCAGAAATTATAAATTTCCAGGTACCCCAGATGAAGCATACTCCTTTTTTTACTACTGTGCAATTTTTTTTTTTTTAATATTCAATTCTAGAAGATAGAAGTCACAGACTTGTATGTTACTTTATATAGTCTGTGGATTAATTGGCTGCTTAACAAAATATTTTTTTTAATCTTATGTGCATCTCTGTTCAATTTATAATTCTGCGCAACTAGATCTTAAGTGCTTAACAAACTAGATTGTTAACAAACTCACTTTGGCCTCCTAGTTTTTTTATTGTTTACCTTTTGAACATATAATGCCATTCTGTATTTAGCTTGCTTTCCATTTGTCTCATCAACTTCAGCTATGTATACATCCCCAACATGTTTTGTGTGTGGGACGTCCTCTAAGTACATTCTTTGTCTCCACTTCGCCACTACTCTGGACTTTCTATCTAGAGGATGGTTTTCTACTTTTCCCAGGAAGGAATGAGTAACTGAGGGAGGGGAGGGTGCGGGAGAAACATGGCTTGTTATCTAATGTCAAGGGAGGCGGTTTTTAATATGTTACATAAAAATGTTTCTGTTCATGCTTTTGTCGTGGAATGTGGTGTGGAGTATTACCATATTGATAGTCACAGTAGAGTAGCTGTTAAAAATTTCCTACCATGCTAATGGATGCCAATCTCAGCGTCTTTCCTTTTTGTCACTGACTTGATCTGCTTTAATATTGTCCATGTAACAAACTAGATTCTACCTTTTTAGGTCCTTGGTGCTGACTACTCAAAACTTGCGTTTTTGTGTGCTGATCGTTCTGTCGTCTGCATGCAAAGTATGGAAGCCATTATAGCTTGAGAATTCCAAGGTTAGTCTGTTGTATCATCTAACATTTTTTCGTGTCTTATGGCTGGTCAGATGTATCTATTTCTTATTTAGTTACACATGTAGCATACTCAATTACTCATTGTTCTAAAAGGCGTTTGCGTAGCCCGCCTAGGCGCTAGGCGACACCCTCCCGCCTAGCCCGCCTAGCCGATTTATCATGCCTAGGCCCGCCTAATCAGCGATTAGGCGCTAGACACTGGTTTGCTGCCCAACTAGCGCCTAACGCCTTGGTGAACACTGAGCATACTAGTAACATACGCTTGCTACCTGTGCAAATTTAGCTGCCTATCTTTTACTGAAGGATTTTTTTTTTCATTATGAATTATTCTGTCTTAATTTAATACATCATGTATCTGTTCTCATATTGTAAGTTTAAACAAAGAAGTTTCTTGTTTGATGATAACAACCAAAAATAGGTAGTAATGAAAAGTTTAGAAACACACCTCGCGTGTCCAATTATTAAATTTACATATTGCTATTGTCCATATTGACAGAATGGGAAGGGACATGGCCTACGACTGCTGGTCTTGTGACTTGCTATGTGCTGCTTCATCACCAGACCTGTATAGAATCAACTTAGAGCAGGTCAGCTTTGAGTCCTTAATCATTCATGTGTACATGAGTTATTTGGTTTATCACTCAGTCTCAGCCAAATATCATGCCTTACATGACACCTGGTAGTACAGAATCGAGATTAAATAAAACTTAAGCAGTTATCTTTATTCTTGAATGGAAAGCCACTCTTGATATTTCATATGTTTTATTTTTGAATTTTTGCAGTATTTATCCTGGCTCTGACTAAACATACATATTCCTTGTAGCCGGTTTGCTAATAGTGCATAGAACCTCAATGATGCCTTTTTCTTGCCATTTGCTTTCAGTCTTTCTAGAATAACATGTGCACGTTTTTCTAAATGCACTTTTTGCAGGGACGATTCCTTGCATCTCTTTCTTCCCAATCACCCGCAATAAATGTGGTTTCACGGAGGTAGTTCTTTTTTATTGACTTTTATGTCTTGGGAGTGACATGTTTATTTGGTATTGTTAACTTTTTTTTTGTGGAACTCCCAGTACGATCCATGGGCTCGTTGCTTGTGGTGGTGAGGATGGTGCAGTTGAGTGCTTTGATATGAGGAGAAAGTCTTCTGTTGGCAGAATTAATACAGCTGTTTCTACAGAAGATTTTGATCAGGTATCTTATTATACCTTAACAGCAACTTGCTAGTAATAATACCCTAACGCTATACTTTTGAAAACTGCAGGAGGTCACGTCTTTGCAATTTGATGAAAATCAAGGATACCTTATGGCAGTAGGGAGCAGCACAGGAAAGGTATGGTTCATCATCAGTTATGTTCTCGTTTGATTCTCACTGCTCACTTTTGAAAATGTGCCAAGTTCTTCTTTTCCCCAACTTAATACTTTAATACTCCCTTTGTCTCACAATGTTTGTCCATGGCCTCAGGAGTCTCCATTTCAAAATGCTTGTCCATTGAGGAAATCAATAGTGTAGTTACTTTAGTATTTCCACTCTCCAGTCCTAATTAAATGCTTTGGAATAGGTTTAGTGGTTATAGTATGTCATTTAATTGGGGTATGTATGGTCTGCCTCATTAACTTTTTCCGTAGATTAGTGTTTCCTTGGTTTGTGTGCACGGTGGGTTGTGGACAAATATTGTGAAATGGAGGGAGTACTTTTTATTATCCCTACTACCATTCTCCTGTCTGGACTGACAAACGGATGTCAATGTTTTTGCAATATGCATAGTGAATTTGGCATTATTTCTGTCCTTAGAACGGTTTACACGGTTTTTCTTCATTTATATGATTATGTCTCTATTTGTTGTTCTGAACTTATGTAAACAGACATTTGTTCAATTCTATAATTGCTTGTGAGTGCTATTTGATTTGTTATAACTTCAAAACAAAAGTTCTGCCATCGATTATCTTTCTAGTAGTTTACAGATAATGTTTAAATGGTTATGACTTGTTTGATTTTATTCTTTCTGAAGTCGTGTGATGTTCTGCTTGATTTTGTCATGTACCCATCAGTTGGATGATAAGACTTCCTGTGTAATGAATTAATACAGTTTGCGTAAGGGATAAAGATAGATGCTATCATGCAATCTTCCTTTGTTAGTTTCACCTCACTGGTTGATGTTATGATTACTGCTGGTGTTTAAGATTTTGGTAGGACATTGGTCATCCAAGCTGTTGCTAGTAGTGGAGACAGCGGGATCCCACATTGATCTTGTTAGATATGTGTATTGCTTAGAGTGTTTTTTGTATATTCACCTACACCTGTACATGTTATATTGGCCTTTGGCCCATTGGAATAGATCAAGGTTTCGTTCCAACATGGTATCAGAGCTAGGGTTAGGGTTTGCCACGTGACCGCCACCGGCTGCCCCTGCGCCGAGCTCCTCTGCTCGGCGCGCCTCTGCTCTGCTCGCACGGAAGCACACTGTTTCTTCCTCCCGCGCGTGGTGCTTTGTTTTTCTTTCTCCCCGCACGCCACCCGACTCCGGAGCTGCCGCCGATTGACTCCGGCACATGTACATGTTATATTGGCCTTTGGCCCAATGGAATAGATTAAGGTTTCATTCCAACAGATCTTACATGAAATCTGTCCATTCATTCTAGTCGGGCTGAAGATCCAACATAAAACTGGAATCTTGATCTCTAATCGCAACTTTTTCAGGCGCCAAAATAATTGACGATGTTTACTCTGTATCATCTAGCTGCTGTTTTGAGGAAAATTTTGTTACATCAAACAAAACTGTACATGGACCTTTTGTGTTGCAAATTTCCCTTGTTAGTCAACATGGGTTGGCTATGTTACTATCTCTAAATTCTTCATTTTTGACTGTTTGATTTAGTTTGTATATCTTTATGCAGTTTTCGAATCTAGCAGTGTTTTCAGCATTATCTTTTTGTAATAGACTGGAACATTATCTCTTTGTATATCTTCATGAACAATCCAATTTCTAAAAATTATGATATTCATTTCTTTTCTTTTTTAGCTTATTTAGTACACTTCAACTGTTTTTGGATTTTCTGCAGATATCCATATATGATTTACGCATGTCTTCTCCTCTGCGAATTAAGGATCACATGTAAGATCTGTATCTTTTCTTACAGGAAATGTTTTTTCACTTGTTATTGATAATAAATCTCAACTATTAAACCATCTTGTTTTAGGTCCCGTCAGGAACGTGGGAATTCTGTAGGAGTTTTGATGGAAAGGAAACATCCACTGTCACTGGATGTGGGATTTCCTACAAAATTCCTATGGAATCCTCCATTCCAAATGGGACTTCATCTTTTTAATATCATGTTATTTCGTC
This sequence comes from Hsuehochloa calcarea, assembly GCA_036346395.1. Classification (NCBI taxonomy): domain Eukaryota; kingdom Viridiplantae; phylum Streptophyta; class Magnoliopsida; order Poales; family Poaceae; genus Hsuehochloa; species Hsuehochloa calcarea. The sequence continues at coordinate 53,154,266 of CM070604.1, read as the reverse complement.
CGTACAGCACCCCATGTTAGTTCATTTCTATTAGATGGAATGGAACTGCTACATTCATTCTGTCTTTTAAACTATATACTCTGTGTTTATTGGAGTCTTGCAACTCCAGATCAGAATAAGCTGTAAATAGAGGGGGGTCAAACTCAAGTAAATCTGAACTGTAATTAATAGCTGAATGCTCTTTGTTAGATATTGTACTTTTCTCTTAGCATGTAATCACTGTTATGATTTATTGCAGGTATGGCAGCCCAATATTAAATATCAAGTGGCACCAGACGCTTAATTCTACTGAACCTAAACTGATCACTGCTGATAAACATATAGTGAGAGTTTGGGATCCTAATACAGTGAGTTCTTTCTTTTCCTTCTCTGAAAGCGTTGACTTTGTTTTTCCTGGAAGGCATTGACTTCTCTGTTGGATGATGACCTGGCCTCACTCTTTTCTGCAGGGAAATAACATGACTAGCATTGAACCAGACGGTGGTGCTATCAATGATGTTTGCATCTTCCAGAATAGTGGTTTACTGCTATTAGCCCTGGACAATAGCCAAATACCTGCCCACTTTATACCTGCACTTGGCCCTGCTCCAAAGTGGTGCTCACATCTTGACAACCTAACTGTGCGTGATTTTTTTTCACTGGTTTTGTAGTTACTCTTAATAATCCTTGGCTGAACATTTGATTCTGTGCATTCCTCCTTAAACAGGAGGAGATGGAAGAGAAATCAGAAACCACATTATATGATGATTACAAGTTTTTGACCGAAGAAGAAATGGAGCGATTGGGTCTCGCTCAGTTTAAAGATGACAATGCTGTGAGAAGACATTTACATGGATATGTGATACGTTACGACCTATATAAAAAGGTAATTGGTTTTCTGGACATCTACATGAAGCACAAGAGGGTTCTCTTCTATGATGTTTATAGTTTATACATTAATTGGTGGTTATCTATTCATGGTACTGTAATTTTGTTCAGCAATTCAGATAGGGTTGCTGTCAACTACCCACCTGAATTTCCAACATGAAGACACTTTCTTTTGTGAACAGAAAAGTTTGTTCTTTGTAAAATAATTTCTGCCTATTAGGCATCTGACCAAATTGTTGAATATAAATATGGACTTGCTATATCTGTTTGTGTATCGATGGATGGGTCGAAGTAAAGAACACTTGAGACATGCCCTTTACTAGGATTTGTATTTCTTTTCAGCAACGGGCTAAAATTGCTACTGTTAATTATGAGGATCTTAAAAAAGAGATGAAGGAAAAGAAAATAGAAGCACAGAGACAATCTCGTATAACGGTATGTTTGCTCATCTGTTCCTTAGATAAATTACAGATTTACAGGTTCCTGATTGTTACCCCAATGAATGTCAACCTTTTTTCCCCATGCAGCAAGTTGTCAAAATACCAAAGGTTAACAGGCATATTGTGGACAATATACGTAGAGAGGAAGAGGAAATGGATGCTGATATGGAGAATGTTGATAAAAAAAGCACCAAGAAGAACAAAAGAAAACTAGAACTGAATAAGGCATTATTGACTGATCCACGTTTCAAAGAAATGTTTGAAAACAAGGTATGGAATCCAACTCGCTGTTTTTAGATTAAATATCTTAAAACCTCATGTACTCTGTTAAAACTATCAGTTACAGAACCACATGTTTGAGAAATCGTTTCAAAAAACAACACATCTTCTTGTAAAACGTTTCAAAGAACCCACTCCTGACGGTTCCAACAAAGAGGGCCACCTCCAATAGACACAATCTAATCTCATCCTGTTTAACTGACTTGGCAGTATGTATTTTTCTGCAATGTTTTGCAAGAAAATGTGTAGTTTTGCAAAACGATTTCTTAAACTTATGGTTCTGCAATAGTTTTGACAAAGTATGTGTGGTATTAATAAATTTTTTTTTTCTTAGGGAATATTGTTATAAGATATCAGATAGATTTTGTCGTTGTGTTGTTCCGCCCTTTCCGGGCGCACTGATTATGTATTGTTTTTTCTTAGTAATGCATGAAATTTTTTAAGGAGATGGTATATAAAAAGAAATTTAAATATGTATTTCATACTTTTACCTTGTTTTCTTCCTGATCTTATGCAGCTATATTGCTGTTCATGTTAAAATGTAAACTGTAAAGCTTCTATATCCACATTCTTGTTAGCACTATTGATAAGTGATAACCTATTTCCCTTGGATTTGTATATACTTGTACACAATTGTTCCTCATCCACAGCTACCTCTCTGTATGAGAAACTGAGTGGAGAAGGTTCAGCTATAATTAACACATTTGTGCATACAGTGGCCACTACTCTCCAGCTTGAATAATATCCTAATTGTGCTTTTTAACCATGAATGTTTTTTTTTTAAACTAATCATTCCTAAATCGCTTATCATGTGTGATTTTCTAATCCCATCAATCTTATGGGCAGGACTTTGAAATTGATGAACAATCAAAAGAATACCTTGCACTTCATCCTCAAGCGTCTATAAAGGAGCCTCGTCTAATTGATGAACATTTTGAGAGTGTTAGTGAAGATGATGAACAGCCAGATCGTATTGGATCTGACGCATCAACAGAGTCTGACAGTGACAATGACATGCATAATTCAAAGCGTATAAGGTGAGATCTTATATCATTTTGGTTAGGGTGAATTGCATATTTTCCATTAGTGTTGTCCGTTTTGCTTGTGCAGATATGTGCAAATTATCATATGCTGGCCTTCTTGGAGTGTCTTTCCCCCCTCTGAAAGCTTCTGGGAGTGTCATTGTTGATTTACCTTTCCAATATCTAGAATGCATATGTTCTTTTGGGTGTAGTATTAAGCAAGCCCACTGGTCAGCAAATACAAGTGATATCAGTCACTGCATTCTAAAACATGATGTATCTTATTAATGCCATTATGACTTGTTGAAACTGGAACATGTTCTGTTTGCTAGTAAGTGTTGTACCATTCTGTTTTAATTTGTGCCAATGAGAGATGATTGGTGTAGCTAACACATGATGCCACAAGGTGCATTTTGATTCTTAACAAGATCATCTTCTGAGTCAACCATTGGATAATGAGTATATATTTCCAATTTTTAAGAAATAGCAGCACATATTTACATGAACACCTACTAACTTTATTTCCAAAAGCTGCATTTCTCATATATACAGGTGTCTGGCTTCTGCTCCATCCATTCCTATTGCATTTCCAAATTAGTGGCTGGACTATTTGTCATATGTATGTACTGAGTATGCTATTCCGTTGATGCATCAGAATTTTGCTAATCATTTCCTACCTTTCAGGTTGTATGAAGTCAAGGATGATCGTCATGCTGAGGCATTTTTGAATAGTGTCTCCCTTGCCAATGAGGACACTCTTCCCCTTGGGGATAGGATAGCCGCACTGGAAAGGCAAGGGAACTCCAGTGCACTTGATGAGGTGAAGTATGGACCTGGTGGCTCTCGGGAGATTTCATTCATCGCTAGAAGCTCAAGAAGGCGCCATGAGGAAGAACCCAATGATGAAGAGCCCAAGGATTTCAAGAGGAGAGGTGTACAATCCCTGGGGTTGAAGCAGGGCAAAGCTGAGTTCTATTTGTTTGGTGGAAATCGTGGCAGAGGGAATGGCGGTCGTGGCGGAGGCGGAGGCAGAGGCAGAGGCAGAGGAATTGGAGGAGGCGGAGGCGGAGGGAGGAGGCAGGGGCAGGGGCAGGGGCAGGGGCAGAGGCAGAGGCAGGGGCAGGGGATGAGCATCCTCTGGTTTCAAGGTACATCAGCACCATATTGCCCATTTGCTGCTCTCCCAGGGTTGTACTAACTTTAAGATGGGGATATTTCGCTGGGAGTGGTTGTAACATTTTATTTGGATGGTGAGATCTATTGCAACTGTGAGGTTAATTTAACAGCCTTCTGGTACACGCGGTGTCATTTCCTGATCACTATAAAATGTGTGCCTTTACAAAATGTGTTTTAGGCGAGAGAGCTTAGATATCGAGGACGTTTGCCTCAAAATTTTGACAGTGAGAAATTTGATAGATTATTCCCCTTATGGTTGAATTTTGGGGTTTCTTGACTAGCCTGTGTTGTACTTGTATCGGATTATTACCCCTAAAAAGAGAGATGCCGTGCTGTAATTTCTGCTAGATTCTGATTGTATTCGTATGTTAGATGCCTCGGCATGATCAGTAATTGTAATTTAGAGCAATCCTGTTCCTACATTATTCGAAAATTATTTTCTGCCGGAGCACCTTAAATCTCTTGAAAGCAAGGATTGGATTTTTTTTTACACTGATCTGTAGTAATTGTAATTTAGAGCAATCCTGTTCCTACATAATTCGAAAATTATTTTCTGCTGGAGCAACTTAAATCTCTTGAAAGCAAGGACTGATTGTTTGGCATGATACCACCTAAGGCTCTGGAACACAGGATTTGTTTTCGATTTCTAGGGGAATTGAATTGTTTTTTTAAAATTCTATTTTTAATAGATTATAAGTCAACTCCATAATTCTTACGGAATTTTCTTTTTTTGTTTCTCCAAACAGGGGTAAAAAGGTTAGTCTGGGAGAGAGAGAGAGAGAGAGAGAGAGAGAGAGAGAGGTGGGCTTGGACTACCAGCCTTGCATCGTAGCTCGTACACTTTCTCGACCAAATCCACGCAAAAACCTTTTCGCATCTAAACCCTTCCTCCCGTGGATCACCCGTTGTCGCCGTCGCCGGTAGCTCACTGACCATCTCTCCTCTCCTTCAATTGGAGTGCTTGCTTATTTCGATTTGCTGATCCGTCGTGGTGTAGATACCGCTGTTGTCGTCGTTGTGATGCTGTCCTTGTCGAGGGCACCTGGGAGGCAGCTCTCCTCTTTCTCTGCCTCCGCCTCGGCTTCGGCGGTGAAGAAGGCTCAGAACCCCCTCGAGGAGTTATTCGAGGTCAAGAGGAGCACCGACGAAAACAAGCCCCTGCCCCACTATGGTATCGATACATTTGTCGCTCCCTCCCACTTTCTTATAGCCTGGTAGTGTTGTGCTATCAAGTTCTAGCTACTGGGAATGGAAATTGCTGAAGAACTTGCGCTATTTTTTAGGATTTTGAAAAAGAAAAAAAAAAGAAGTACTGCTAGGTTTAAGCTATGACGGCTAGGGTTTGTATTGATAAAAAGATACCGGATCAATATGATTGCAAGCTATATATAGCTGCAATTTAACTGAAAAAGATAAGATAGATGACATTAAATAGTTCCGACAATTGCTATAGGGTCTTAGCTGGCGCGTCGTGAAATGGTAACTCCAATGCGAGCCGTTAGATGTTCGAACGCATGGTTCCCATTTAGACACATATTGCTTCAAGTGGAGTCAGCGCCGAAGTCACTTATCCGCAACGTCGTTGGATTCTCATAAAGGCCATCGCGTGCATCTGAACAGTTGAGCAAGAAGATACTAGTTCATCAGTTCTTCAGTTCCTGACAATCCTCCCCTTCTTGAGTTCCTTGTCCTCTAAGGAACAAAGCTTGGAAATATCTTCTAAATGAAATCCGCGTCCTCCCAAATGGTCGCCAAAGGTGGTAGATTCATCCAGTGGATAATCCATTGAATTATGAGTTCATTGTTGCGGGAAACCATTCTTCTTTCCAGCAATGCTATTGGCGCCACCTTGATGTTACCATCTTTGTCAATCAAAGGAGCTTAGAATTTGGCACTGCCCTGTCGCCCTTGTGACTTTTCATTTGACTCACATGGAATGTGGGATGTAACTGACAACCTTCTGGCTATAACAATTTGTAAGCCACCTCCAATCTTTTCTATCACTCCGAAAGGGCCATAGAACTTCGAGTGGAGTTTCAAGGATGTTTGTAAGCTCAATGAGGCGTGTCTGTAAGGCTGAAGTTTTAGATATACCATATCTCCAACTATGAATTCCCTCTCAGTTCTCTTCTTGTTAGCATATGACTTCATCTTATTATGAGCCTTCAATAGATTGCCTCTAACTACTTGCAAAGCTAATTACCTCCTTTGCAGAAGCCCTTTTACTTCTTCGTTGGGTGAATATGGCAGTACAACTTCAGTGATATGTGGGGGGTGGAAATCAAGCTTGGAATGGTGTCATTTTCAATGCACTGTGAAAACTTGTATTATACCACCATTCTTCTATAGACAACCAACTGCACCATCTCATTGGAATAGCAAAAACCATACACCTCAGATATCTCTCCAAATACTGATTCACTCTCTCAGTTTGACCATTAGTCTTAGGGTGATATACATTACTTAATCTCAGCTTGACTCCTAAAGTCTTGAACAGATCTTACCACAAATGCTGATGAAAATTCTATCTCTATTAGTGATTATAACAAACATCAGTCCATGGTGTTAGATCTATCGCTCTATTTAGCTGTTGTGCGACAGTCGCACTCAAATATCCCCAAATGACATTATATATTATTTAACCCATAATCTAATTTCTGGCGGTAGCGGGTGCAGCTTGGAGCTCCCGAGCGAGGCGGCGACGCAGGAGGCGCGAGCTGGCCCGGGCGCTTCGGGCACCGACCGTTCGCAATCACCGCGTTGCCCGCTCCTACTATTCTCTTGAAAAGGTCGTCTCCTTCTCTTTTCTTGACCCGAGATCAGTGAGTCCCCCCCTTTGGTGGTTCTTCTTCCCCTCTGACCTGTCTTCATTTTTGGGACCTTTGGAGCTCTTGCGCTGCCGTGGTCGACCTAGCGCCGTCGGTGGTAAGCTCTCGACCTTCCTCCGTGTGCATCCCACCGGTTCCCTTTTGCACCCTATCATCTGTGGGGTATTCTGTTAGAGAACCTGGTACTTGTGCAATTGGGGTTCCTTTTGGTCGGCTCTGGCTTGACTTCGGTGAGGAAGGAGGCTTCGGTTTTTCCTAGTGATTGGTGCTCCGTGGTTGCATTCGGGCGTTGCACTGTGATTGGGTCTTGTGCGGTATTTCTCTGTATATCGACTTTGCAATTTGGTATGTCCTGAATTACGAATTGACATTGTATCCCCGACGATCTCGTCCATTCAAATGCGGCACAACAGGGCGGTTGGTTTTCCAAGTCAACACCTTCGGCGTGCCTTGCCCAGTTTACCGATCGGTGACTTTGAGTGTTGTTTTTCATTTTCTGCATTATTGTACTAAAGTGTATTGTGCTTGTTGACTTTACATAATGTATTTTTTACTAGTACTAGGAGACTTGGTTTAGTAATGTTGTGGGCTTAGATTAATACTTGATGAGGATTATTGTCACTTGTGAAATTGGATTGAAAGCGTTAAATCAAACTTGAGCTTGATGTTTACGTACCGTTGTTGATTCATCTCTATTGTCATAGCTCTGTTACTTTTTTTGTGGTTTGGTTGTCTCTCTGTTGACCGAATTTGATTAGTATTAATATCTAATTGCACTGTGATATACTTGTTCCTTTGTTGGCCGAAAGCAATAAGTGCTGATTTGTGATCGCAGTTTTGCACTATGTTATACATTCTTCCTCTGCTGGCCAAAAAAGTGTTTAAGTGTTGTGTGTAACTTATGAGATAATTCAATTCTTGACATATTAGTAAGACATTTGTTTCAACTCAAAGTCTGATTTATTTTTGTGTCATATCTAATTAGTGAATAGTATTGACAAAAGTGAAGATGAGGCCAAGATTTCATCTTGAGCGGCTCGACATATGAGAGCAAATTCACAAACATTTAAATCTGAGTATTATGCCGATTTTACTTGTTTTCAAGTTCCATCTTTCGAGCATATTATCACGTTTAATTGATATGAAGAGACTACAGGTTTATATGTTATATTTCTGTCATTTATGCGATGCTGAAAATATGCTTTAATTATCCTAATATATACTGAAATTATTTATGAATATTTGCTAAAAACCGCTAATTTTACAACATTTAGGTTGCTTTGTCAAACCCGATCGCTCTAGTCTGTTTTTGTTACCTTCAAATAGGTAGTCTGCCTGTTCTTAAAAAAAACGTAGCAGCCGTTTACAATTACGACATATATGCATTCTTAAGACTAGATATGCGCACATATACAATCCAGGTACACGTAGCTGCAAGGAAGCTTACCCAAAAGAGAAGCACGTACGCTCCCCTCCGACGACTCATTTCATTTCTCTATCAAACAAACAGGTGAGCACACACACGCTGACACGCACGACGGCGGAAGCGAACCTCCCCCCGGGTGGGTTTCAGCCGCTGTTAGTTGGCTCGTCGCGGCTCGCCAAGAGTGCGACCCGAGAACCGGTCGCACGTACGAAGCAAGCGCGGATGGGCGGCACCGCGGAAATTCCACCGTTTTTCCACGGCTAGTCTCACCGCGACGTCTCGCCCCACGCCCACGGCATCCCCACCGCGGCCGCGGCCGCGGAAGCCCCGGAGACCGGCACGCCCATCGCGACGCGGCACCACCCCGGCTGCGCCGGAGGCGGCGGCGCGAGCCGCGCGTCGACGTCGCCGAGGACCCGCACGGCCAGGTGCACGACGCCGTGGCCGGACGGGCACCGCAGCGAGTAGCTGAGCCTGCGGAGCGCGCGCGGCGGGCGGAGGCCGTCGAGGACGTCCGCTGCGGGGATCCTGCACCAGCCCAGCGGCGTCGCGCCGACGAGCCGGCAGCTCGCCTGCGAGAACACAGCCACGTGCACGTCGTCGCGGCCCTCGAGGAACTCCGCGCCCACGGGGACCACGAGCGTGTCGTCCCACTGGTGCTCGCGGGCGCCGGAGGCCCCCGCCGCCACGGCCGTGCTGGAGGCGGACGCGGCGGACGACACCGTCACGTAGGGCCGCAGCCGGCGGGGCAGCGGCGAGTAGGACGGCGGCAGGCGGAGCTTCTCGGCGGACAGGACGGTCACCTCCAGCGCGACGCCTCCCCCGCCGCCACATCCATCGCGGCCGTTCTTGGACATGAACCAGAAGGGCGACATCGTACCGCAAGTGGTCGACGACGGAGGCGGCGAGGGAAAGGTAGCTGGTTTCCTGCCGATTTATATCCATGTGTGGATTGAAGGATTCATCATCCGATGGGCAGTGGAAAGCAGGAGGGAGGTGGGAGGAGGACGAGGAGTAGCTTCTTGCATGGAGCGCGCGAAACCGCAGAGAAGGTTAGCGTGGGGCCTCGCGTGACTACCCACCCTATTAACCTATACCTTGCCGCGCATTCTTGGCGTCTTCGTCCTGCCTAGTGGAATCAACGGCGGATGCAGAAGAAAAACACAATCGGCGTGTATATCATTATATATCGATAGAGTCACTGTTTTTTATGTTCATTGTAATTAAGATTTTATCGTAACCTCTAATTTGCGGCTCTATACCACCCATTTTATCAATATAACGGACACTCCTCTTGCCGGTTTAATTTTTTTAAAATATATATATATTATATTACGAGGTATACACATATATACACGTATAGAGGCTTCCATAATGAAAAATAAAATCGAACTCTGTACACCTCTAAACCACCTCACTTAGATCTGACCATACTTGAACCCTTCGGTGACGGAGCCCAAATCAGTTTGTCAATTCGATCGGTCTCGTAAAAGTTTTTGAACGGGACTGCAGCTGAATCGACCAAAATCAAGCCGCCAGAATTCCACACAGGAACGGTTGAATTAATCACTTCACTTCCGCAGACGTGACGGGTCAAAACTAGTTTGCACCACATCTTTTGTTTTTAAAATGCTATATATCTTTTTTTTCTCCTGGATTTCAATCGAATTTCTGATCCTTGGAAGTTTGGACGCGCAACTATAATTTTAATTTGCGATAGGAACATGCGCGTCGTGTAGTTTTTAAATGGAAGTGTTACGTGAGCTATTGAATTGAAGATTAATACCACACGATCATTTGAAGATGTTGCAACAGTATCTAGGAATGCCGCACGATCAGGTTTCCGTTCCGCTTTTCCTTTGCGATAATTTTATCAAGCTCTGCATAAGTCATACTTTATAAGTGTTGTGGCAGTAGTGCGCTTTTGAGGTGCTGTACATCGTACAAGAAATTGCAGTTTTTCTTATTGCTACAAATATTTTCCTAAGAGGAATTGGGAATTTTTTCCCCGTAGAAAAATAAATTGTAAAATCCATGCTGTTTGACCCATAGTTGTTAATTTCATTCGGGAGGTCATTCTGGTTTGTCTCTTGGTATGGAATACCTCGGTACCGATTTATTCCGACGTACCGTTTCGAATCTTAATATATAATATATATTTATTCATAAATATTTATGTAATTACATGCATACATCATTTCACTTAAATTCTCACTTCAAATACATACCCATAGAATAAAATTTACACAGAGTTCATAAACACAAAAGTTGTGCGTAGTTAAATAATACACCACGACTTCATACCTCTGTACATTTCACTATAGTTTAGCGTAATTTTACTTACCCAATAAACAGTATTAGGTTGGGCTTTTGGACTGATTCAAAGAAGTGCCACTTTAATTAGGAGTGCCAGAATGACCGGTATTAATGTCGGTATAGTTTTACCTGGCCTGGAGACAAGGGAACGGATTCGGCCCAGGAGAGCCTTGCAATAATTTTATTGAGGGGAAGATTGGGCTTTCCAAACAAGGCCCAAGAGTATGTTGGACCGAGGGCTCGCATCAGGGCCATCGTGAGAGAGGGAAACAGGATGATCAGGCCCACCTGCTCCGTCTTCTTCTCTACTCCACTCTACCCCGATCCCGAGCCAGCGAATCGGCGAGGCCGAGAGAGCGAGGGGAAGCAAAGCTCCGAGAACCTTCGGGCGCCGGTCATGGGCTTCTGGGTGACCACGCTCATCTTCCTCCTCGCCGGCGTGGCCGCCTCCCTCTTCTCGCTCCTCTGCTGCAACCGCGGGCCGTCCACCAACCTGTACGTGCGCTCGCATCTCCCCCTTGATTCGCTCCTGCTAGTTCTTGATCCGGTGTGCTTTGTTTGGGCACATGCGATTTTGGTCTTCGGCCTAGGGATTTCGGATCCGGCGGGTAGATTTGGGCGGATTTGCCCCCCTGGATCGTGATGATTTGGGGGGTTGATGTAGATTCAGGTTGGATGATTAGGTCTAGAAAGTTTGGTTCTTCGCTGCTAATTCGAGTAGCTTAGTTGCTCAAAACAAGTAGCCGGCAGCTTTTGCAAATTCTGCACACATGTTACCACGGGTTAGCATTGATTCAGTGCATCTTTACTCTATCGGTGGCCAAGGGACTAAATTGGCAAGAACTGGGTAGACTTAGACCAAACATACAATTTTCTCGTGGGTATCATGAACCAGTTGGCGGTTTATCTTGTACAACTGTAGAGGATCAATATGATGTGTGTAACTGTAGTAGGCTATCAGGTCAAACCTCAAAAGGTTAGTGTTCGGTCTCACGAGAACTTCGACGTGGTGTAACGTTGGGGTAATTTGTATGGTTAACTCAAAATATGTGTTGATTTTTCTTCCTGCCTGCAAGCCTTATTTAACACAGTGTTCATCGTTATAGGATTGTGAAGGGGGGAAAATTATTTTTCGTTCATGTGATGTCTGTTGCTATTAATATACTATTGTGGTTGCAGTTATGTGCTCTTGAGGATGAGTATCCACACTGTTCAGTTTTTTATTACTCCACTATGCGTACACTCTTTTTTTGTTGAACTCATATTTCAATTTTTCACCCAAAGTTGGCAAGATTATATCCATATTTGTCGTTGTGTTTCAATTCTGCTATTACTTTCTGGCCATCATTACCTTTATCTTAAGCAAATTTGGGATATTTAAATATTGAGCTCCGTTATATGTTCTTTAGTTTTAAGCTAATTTATATGTGTCCAATCATTTTTACAACCTATTGAATTAACTTGGGTGACTCTTGTTATGCAGATTCCATTTGACCCTGGTTATTACAGCTACAATTTGCTGTTGGATGATGTAAGTTCTGATCCATTTTTTTCATTTACGTCTCTGGTTTCTTTACCCAACTTTGTTTGCTCAGAAAATATTATTCCAACAATCAGTTGTTGCTTGTTTGCGTGTCAATTTTTTTTGTTGCTACCATGACATGAAGGTCACAAATATCAAACCAGCATGCTACCTGACATCTTATGGCATACATCCTATTTTGAATCGCACTAGGATGCCATTCTTGCATTCACTAAATGTATTCTTGCAAGGTCAAGATGTCCATCAAACTTAGGCCAAATGTGAAGCGATGATTAGTTATTCTAGTAAATATACAGCAAGTGGGTTTAGTTGTAAGTTGTAACTGATTTTGGCATATATAGTTTCTCCCCGCTGTTTCTTGTGCTCTCCATGCGTGCAGTGTAAATTCTATCAATTATGCTAACAATATGATGAGGTGAGGAGTCTATTATGCATTTGATTTTAGTACAAAGAATCCTCATCTCATTTAACAAGGTAGATAAGTATGTAGTATTATCTAAGAAAACGAAATATTTATTTGGTGAGTGACAACTTCATTCTTTTGAAAATCTCTGGATTTTTTCCCTCACTATCTGTTTAGTTGTCTTCTAATTTATTATGGATAATTTATTGTGATTTGGTGAAAGAGACATAGCTCACAATTTCTTGCAGCTGCTTTTTAAGCATTGGTATCTGGGTCTCTTTGTGTTTATCACCTAGTGCTATGATGATTTTAACATCCCTTCATATCTTCGATTTTTTCTTGGTCATCCTCACCATATTTTTTAAAATAGGATGAACATTAGCTGAAATTAAATAACTAGGAAAATATGAATATTTTTGAAACATAAGAATGCCACTGTCAATACCTGTGTCCTTATGGACACTGGCACTGCTGGAGTCTCACTGCCTCACCTGCTTGACAAGTGATAATTGTGTATTACCACCCTTCTCCATGGACACCAATCATGTAACACCAGCCAGTCAATAACAATCCCAGGACTATGCTCATGAGTGCGGCTCAGCGATTGTATGTGCTGGCCTGCTGGGCATGGTGGCAGTGGCTAGATCTCCTCCAAGAAGACAATGACGTACAATGCTAGTTTCACATTTAATTTAGGATGGCCATAAGAGCTTCCCAAACTTCCAGAGTAAATAATTTGATAATTTGAAAGAGAAACATCAATTGATTCCTCTAGTTAGAGTAAAAATGGATTTTGTTGGTTCTGGGATCATTTAAGCTTGATGCAACTCATGAGACTTGTGTTCCCAATAGATTGATGGGCCACCCAGGCATCCAAACCCATTACCCACACCTTGGTCATACTTATTTAGCCTTATTGATTGTGAGATCTTGCATGATGTTCTTGTACTGACTAGTTGAAAGGGTTTGATTTTAAGCTTGCCAGATTAAACAATCATCATGAAAAAAGTCATAGCTGCCTATGCCTTTGGGCCTTTGAATCCTTGCTGCTGTTTTCCTAATGCTATAAAGCAAATAGACAATGTTTTGAGGGTCTGGGAGAGAGAGAGTGAGGACACAAGTTTCGCAGGTCGATAGAGGGACACTTGCAGTGTCACCATTCGCCAGGCGCTTTAGATTTTCCCTACTTTATTTAAATTCTATTACTGTATTTCCTACATTGAAAATTGGCCAAATCCGTCCTTCATATCTCAACTCCCTTTTGGTTCTCATCCAGCATGTCTCAGCTATATTTTGTTAACCATCCGTTAACGTTTCTCTGCAGGTGGGCAATCGTCTATCTTTCGCAGCTGAAGCCTTTGATCAACCCCATCCTGAGCGGGGAGTGACCTGTCTGTTTAAAAATTTAAAATCCAGTCATGCTGTATGATTATTCAGTTGAGAACTTTTATTCATTTTGGCACAACTGAAATAAAGTACTTGCTGTGAAATTTTGCTACTCTTCCTCAAGACACTCGAGGAGGCACGCTGTGATTACTGATTAGTGTACGAAATTGTATTATACACACAATAATTCTATTTATACATGCTGCCCCTTCGTTATTATCTAGATTGTCTTATCGTGGATAGTCGGTCTTGATCGTTCAGACTTCAGAGTAGTTTAAGGCTAGTCCAATGCTCATGCTTTGCTATGGATTAAAAAAAAAATCTCGTTGGCCTTCTTGTGCACTAGATTGGACAGTTGAGTTGTGGGGAGAAGTGAAGAGGAGGCTATGGGTGGTCAACTGTATGCACGGGAGAAACCGAGAAAGAACGAGATCCAACGGCTCGCGTCTCACGAAAAAATATAAATCTAACAGTTAATATCACATAAAGGAGGATGAAACATCACCAATTCTTTGTTTTAAGTAGTAGATAACTTTTGAATTGGAACACAAAACTACCTGACGTAATGTGGGGTTTCAGTGGGTGGTTTACAGCTTACATTCCGGAGCGATTGTGTCGAGCTATGTGTCATCAGACTGGCTATTTTGTCTCTGTTGTATTTTCAGTTTGTTGAAGGGTCTGGTGGCGTAGGGAATGCACGTCTGCTCTGCTGAAGTTGTGGTGGTTTATCTGGGATGGGAGTAGTGTGCTTGCTTGAAGGGATCTTCAAATCTCTCGAATTGCTTGCTGTGTATGGGCAATTGCCATACCTGAATGAGATCTCGCAAACTTATGGATCAACAAATTTGTACTATGGACAATGCTATCGGCCTGCGCGTCGGCCATTCCACTGATGCATCGATAAGAAGCTACGAGAAACAAGTGCTCCACTGCAATACAAGCAACGCCACTCTGCTTCTCTCCCTCCGTCACGTGCTCGCCCAACTGTCCACTTCTCCGATGAGCTTCGCTGCTTGACCGCAAGCATGTCTATACCGTACTATTCCTATCCACCCTGGTCATCTCACTATTCTCCCAACAACAAGCCACAATCGTCTTCACCACGCTCACTCCTTGCTTCTCCCTCTCCCTCTCCCACGACGCCCATGGCGCTGGATCTAGCATGAGAGGAGGCCGAATGCCGTCCATATCCGGGCGGGGAAGGGGGTCGTCAACCACCTGTGCCCACCAACGCCCAAGGCACAAAGCCGTTGTCGCTGTAAGATTGCGCCAGATCTGGTAGGAAGGAGGTTAAATTTGGTTTATTGCGTGCATTTGCTCAATTTATTGCAACAATTTTATAATTTGTTGCATTTGGTGTTTTATTTTGTTGCAACATGTCTTCTCAAATGTTGTAGCATGAGAAACTCTGTTGCAATTTGGTTATGGATTTGCTGCACAATAACTTTATGTTGTTGTTCATATTGGTTGTTAGTGGTACTATTTTTGTTGTGATTGTTTGTTGCAATGGGTGTGGTATTTTATTGCATGTTCACTTGATTAATGTTGTAAGTAATTCCCCACCAGATATGTCCCTCGTATAGACCCCTGAGACACCGGGATTGGCCTCCGCTGCCTCGTGGAGCTGATGTAATTTCCACCAGTGAGCTTGAGGAATAGATGTGTTGTGTTTTGTTGGGGGAATCGGACACCGGAAGTTACTTGCGGAAAGATCTGACGGCAAAGTGCAGCGTACGGAGCTAACACCCGAACATATGATCCCTTGTACTATAGATAGGAAAAGCTTCGGGTTCGAAAGTGGCAGTACAAACTTGAAACTTGCTATGGATTCCATGCAAATTAAAGATAAACTGCACAGATTTACAGTGCCCAGATCTGAAGAAGAACAAGCCCAGCCCAGCCCAACCCGGCTCATTTCCCAAACCCTTGGTGGCCATTTCCCACTCGTCGGCTCGTCGCCTCTGCCAACTCCGTCCCACCCAGATCCAACTCCACCGATCGATCCATCTACCCAACTCCAGCCACCGGCGATGGCAGTCTCACTCCCCGTTCCGCCGGCCCTCCTCCACGCCGCCGCGGTCCTCGCGCTCGCCGCCGTCGCCCACCTCCTCCACCTCCCCTCGCTCCTCCTCTACTCCCTCCACACCTACATCCACCCGGACGCCGTCCCCTCCACCACCCCCCGCGCCGTCCTCCGCCCGCCCAACTCCGGCTCCGGACCCTCCAAGCGCGGCGGCGCGCCCGCCTCCGCCTTCGACGAGGGCTCCAACTCCGCGCAGCTCTATCGCCTCCGCCTCTCCCACGGGACGCTCGCCTCCCGCCCCCACTTCGCCGACTTCCACCTCGCCCTCCTCCTCCCGCTCGCGCTCCTGCCCCCCGCGCTCCTCCTCCCTGCCTCCGCGGCCTCCCCGCTCGCGCCTCTGCTCCCGGCCGCCTTCCTCTTCGTCGCGCTCCTCCGCCTCATCATGCTCCCCTCCCCGCGTCCTGCCCACCTTGCCTCCGCGCTCGGCGCGCTCCTAGTCGCCACGCTGCTCTCTTCCAGCCCATTCGCCGGCGCGCTCGCCTCCCTCGCCGCGCTCCCCGCCTCGCGCTTCGCGCGCGCGTTCTGGCTCGGCACCGACCAGCCACGCACCGGGCTTGCCGTCCTCGCGTCCTCCTCCCCCGCGCGGCTACTCTTCCACCTCGCCGTCCTCGTCTCCTTCGTGGCTTCGATTCTCCAATGCTGCGGGTTCTTGGACGGGCCGGAGCGGGAGGTGAAGCTCCTCGCCGCCGCAGCGGGGCTACAGCTGCTAGCCGCGCGGGCTGCCGTGCAGATGTACCTCAATGAGGCCGTGTTCTGCTGGTACCAGCGGCTGCACGTGAGCCGCGTGCCGGACACGGAGTACGGTCGTGCCAAGGTGTTCCTGCACAACCACCACCTCTGCGCGGTGGCCACGCAGTTCGTTGCGCCACCGCTGCTCGTGCTGTCGCTGCTGGCACTTTGGCGGGTGCAAGGCAAGGACTCCTTGGAGGGCGTGCAAGGGCTGGACTGGCTTGTCGGGTGGTCGGTTGCCATGAAGGAGGCGGCATTGCTTGCGGCCCGTTGGGTCGTGGCGGTGTGGTCGGCGGTGACTGTGGGCACGCTCGTGTGCTACAAACGTGGATGGTTGTTTGTCTTGTGATCGATTCTTTCTTAGCTTGTTTTCTGCGTGATGGATTCAGACGGAGTTGTATTTGATAGAGCGAGATTCCTCGCTGGTTTGCCAGAATTTTGGTAGTATGGCAATGTTTTTGGTGCGCACTTCTTTGCGGAGGAGCAATGTTGGATCTTTTTTTTTTGTCTGTTCTTTACTGGAGGAGCAATTTCATATCAGATTTCTCTTTACATTGTTTAGCAGAGATTTGTTCACAATCAGAAACTGGCTGATCTGTCACCCTGTTGTACTCTTAATGTATCCTCTTTCATGGATATCAATGAACCATTTTTCCCATTTGGAGTGAATATATTGAAGAGTGTATCTTGTTATAAATTTATTAGATATCAGACTTTAAGTGATTCCGTGAGTAATTCACTTCCAGTTCAAGAAAGCAAATTGCTTTTGCTTTTGCGTGTTTTTTCTCAACGTGTTGCTCTTGGAACTAACTATATACCTGAAAAGGTAAACTGCAATGCTAGCCATACTGAAACAGTGAAAACTTACTGCTTCAAGATAGCTTGTCATGACTGCAAAATTGCACATTGACATTGTAATGCTTGTTCTCCATAATTTGTTCAAGTTCCTTGGATTATGTAGCTAGCAACTTACTGATCTGATTGATTGCTTGTGTAATTTAGGGTTTATTTTATATATAAAAAATCACTTTCCCCACCTATATGTAAAAATTTTAGAACCTGTTGCACTGCACATCTACTGCAACGTTTATATACCAAGAAGCAGCAGTCCTAACTCGTAAGAGTCCTGGGAAGTACTTTGGTTTGGGCTTCCAAGTTCATGTTTTGTTTGCAGTTAAGCATTAGGATATGCGCTTGGTCCTTGAGATCTTAATAACTTCGGAGGTTTTGAATTTGCCATGAAACTGGTGCTCATTCTGTTCTGAGTTCAGACTTTTGTGTGTACTGACCTTTTTGGGATCTTGATTGCCATTGTTCACTTTCCTAACATATCTACCTTACAAATATTCTTCTGTTGTTGACATTCTAGATGCACAATTGGAAGATTTCATTCTGTGCTCTCTGTTTGTATTGAATGCTGATTACTTTTATCCTTATTTTCAAATCAGCTAACCCAGCTGCTTGCATACTGTTACGCTGCATGATAATCCTCTATGGGATATGTGTCTTTCTGTCTAGATTAATCAAATATCGCTTGCATACCGTGGATGGTGTAGTTTAGTATGTAACAATAAGCCAACGTTTTCTGATGTCGAATAACACGTGATATTTGTAACTTTATTATTCTCAGCTTATATTCATGAACTGATTTCTAGCAATGTCTACTATCCTTGGGATACATTAACATGTGGTGCACTGGACTTGTGTGGTGTAAACAAACAATTCGAGCAATCAGTTTTTATTTGTGAAGTAAGAGAGCATGCTCGCAACTCGCAAGTAGGTGTCAATCGGAAACGGATTACTCGTTTTATTCGACTATTGTATTCGATAGGATACAAATATGGTTTGAATTTTTCCCCTCATCTGATTAACAATTTCTCCCTTATTTGTATTCATATTCGTATTCATATCAAAAAATATGGATACAAATATGGTATGACCTTTTGCTATCCGAAATGATATTTTATCTGCGCTATTCGTATTCGAATTTAATAAAACAATATACCTATCTTATTGCAGTATGACTAATTAGTTGGATGGGTATTTTTAGTTTAATATGAATTCATGTTTTTAGGTGAAATAGATAAAATAGAATGATTAAATGTGCTATGTATGAGGATAAAATATCATAAATATCTTGCCGTTACGTAAGTTACGAGGATATCCGAATTCGACCGAATTAAGTAGATATTCTATTCATATTTGACAATATTTGAATTCATATTTGTTTAGAAAATACGAATACAGAAAGACCACTGTCTGATTCATATTCAATCCGTTAACACTCCTACTCGCAAGTCACAAGTTTAAACCGTGTGATTTTGATGTCCTATCTTTTCTTGTTGGGATTACAACTCCTTAGATGCAGATCAATATCATTTGGCAATTTCCAGCAGCAATCAGGCATCAGGTTGCTAATATCACCGTACTGTCCTCGCTGTTGGGTTTCTTTTAACCTGTAATTATATAGTATTAATTTTTTATATGCCACTGAAATTTACGAAATCCCTGATTGTGTGCACGTGGGGTTAGAACCCACATGTCAGTGAAACAATGTGTGACATATAAAGGGTGAGTGAAATTTTCAATGGCATACAAGGAATACCCAATTATATATCACCTGACCATGTTATATACATTATGTCTTCGGTTGTATAATCTGTTTTAGTCAGTTTCACCTTACTATTAAAAAGCATTAAAAGCAGCCGTCTTTATTAATAACTGCACATTAGCGAGATAAATATTTGCATTGCACAAGTGGTACTTTACCTGACTTCAGTCTCCTTCACACACCTTTGCTAGATTGATCACGCCTTCACACACCTGACTGGATAAGTGCGCTGAGGGTTTGCTGAGAGTCTGAGATAGCCTTCATCATCATCTCGTGTCTTTCACTTGAAAACTATTAAGCATCACTTTGTATAGTCACGCATCATTAAGGCTTAATCTATATGGTTTTGCAGGGTCTTCGAATTTGGAACCAGGAACCAATATGTTCATCAGTGGATTTGACTCTGCCACTTATCCAGTTTCTATCGGTGAAGATTTGAGCTGACCCATTCTTCAGTGGCAAAGAATGTGCTTTCGGTCAGTGCACGCGCCAAACTCTCTTCTGCATTACATCACATTACACCATGCTCTTGATCTTAGCCGAAAAGGCCAGGGAAAGGCATCAAATTATGTATTACTGTTCCAAGAAAGGCATCAAAGTCTGTATGCATCAGGGAGGAATCTTGGGGATGGAGGTGAGCATATTGCTATTCCACGAGCAAAACAAGAGCTGCTTTGATTTGGAACGAGCTGCATCTGTGCTCGTAGTGGAGTGTGGGGGCGGGATTAAGATACAGTTATCGTCGCCCGGACCGTTTTGCCATTGCCTTTTGTGCATGTTGGAAGAGCAGGTGACACCAGGATAGGAAATCTAATGGAATCCCTGTCCCGGCCCGGGGATTGCATTTGCTTTTCGGAGTACACTTCCACTACTTCTCTCTTGCGCTATTGGTGTTGTCCTAGCAAAGAGTTCGGACAGTATAAAAAGGACACCGGCTGGCGTGAGGAAACAAGAGAATCATCGGAAAAAAGACTGATACCAAAAGAAGTAAATGTATATTAGTTGTCTTGAGAAAGAGTCCTGTCTGATTACATAAAGGGAGACGGTTATAGTAATCAGACATGACTCTTTCATATCCCCCCGAGGTACCCTTGGGTGGTGTGTGTGGGGCCTTCTGCCTGTGGCCTTTGTGAGTCTTTTGGTGGTCTTTGGGCGTCCCTCGGGACCCATTGAAGGAACCTAGCAGTGCCTTCGGCATTGGTCCCTATAGGTCTTTTGTTAGCCTTTGTGCCCCTTTGTAGCCTCCTCGAATGTATGTTTGGTGCCTTTTGAGAAGGCACCTAGTCGTGTCTTCGATCTTGGTCCCTATGTTCCTTTTGGTGACCTTCGGGTGCCATTCATGGCCTTTCCAAAAGTATGTTTGGTGTCCTCCGAGAAGGAACTTAGTCGCGTCTACTATCTTGGCCCTCAGGGGCCTCTTTGTGGCTTTTGCCTTATCGTTGAAGCCGGTGGACCGCCCCTTCGACAAGCTTCAATTAGTGTGTTTCTTAGTTGTTATTTGCTGATAGGATCAGAAAAAGTAACAAGAGAAGCCAAGGAAAGATGCCTGTGTATGTAGGAAGACTGAAGGATGGTGACAAGGCAACGATGAAGAAACCGGTGTTGATTGATCAAAACCAATACATCCGACGTGTAGTCCGCCTAGGTTTGGACGCCCACTTAGTTTTTCTTGTTGGATCTCACATTTATTATTCTGATGCATATTGCAGCTTATATATTTACATGAATCTACATGAACAAATATTATGCATGATCACTAGTACTATGTATACAGAAGAGATGTAATTCTGTAAGGATTATGTGTTTCATCCTACCATGTCACAGAATCCAAGCCAGGAACTAACTAGGATGTGTTGGAAATAGGCTCATATGAGTGAGGTATATCTTCGAACCAGGCGGCCCCATACCCGATTCCTTACCAGAGATTGGATAGCTCGTTAGCTAAGGCAAATGTCCAGCTTGGATAGCTCGTTAGCTAAGGCTTGTCCTGTAGTACTTAAGGGGCGCTGAGGCGTTTGTCAGGGAACATCCCATTTGTAATGACCTTCCAAGTTCGTGGCCTTGTCACACCCATTCACGGCCTTCCAAGTTGCCCGGGCATTCATGCATGACATATTCAAGCTCCACGGCTTGTCGCAGTCCATCGTCTCGGATTGAGACCAAATTTTCACTAGTTTGTTGTGGAAAGAACAGTTCATAGCAACCCACACGCAGCTGCACATGAGCTCGGCTTACCACCCACAGACCGACGACGGGCAAACTGAGCGAGTAAATCAGTGTGTGGAAGCCTATCTATGATGCTTTGTTCATGCCTGTCCAAGCAAATGGTTCAACTGGTTGGCCTTAGCAGAATTTTGGTATAACGCCGCTCTCCATTCCACATTTGTCAAGTCTCCATTTGAGGTGTTGTATGGTCACAGCCCGAGGCATTTCGGTATCAACAACACCATGGTTTGTCAGAATCATGACTTGGCGACTTGGCTTGAGAAGAGGGCACTAGTGACCGGGGATAGAAATCCCGGTAACCGAACTTATCGGTGGGTAGCGGGAATCTAAATACCGATCGGTTTTTCTGGAGTTTGCAAATTCAAATTTTAAATTTTGATTTTCGGATGGTTTTTAAGCGAATTCATGCGAAATTCAACCGGGTTTTTCTCGGAAAAACCGGTAACCAGCCGGTTTTCTTCCGGCTCCCCGGCGGGATCTAAACGGTTTTTCGATCCTTGCTGGTGACTGAGCTGTTATGATAACACTTAAACCGGGCAAGCCAAAGAATGAAGGCACAAGCAGACGCAAGACGGTTCGAGAGATCGTTCGAAGAAGGAGACTGGGTGCATCTGAAACTTCAACCATATGTGCAGAGTTCAGTGGCATCGTGAGCTAACCACAAATTGGCATTTCGGTTCTTTGGACCTTTTCAGGTGGAGAAGAAGGTAGGCTCGGTAGCATACAAGCTGAAGCTGTCGGTCGCCTCCGCAATCCATCCGGTCATCCATGTGTACCAGCTGCGAAAGGCGATACCGCCGTCAGTTTCGGTTCAAGCTGAGCTTCCTGAGATGACTGACGACACCCAAATTCCAGTCAAGGTGCTGCAGCGGCAACAACGCGGGATCATCGCCTTCGGCAACAACGCGGGAGGGCTACGACGAGCTTCGGGGGCGTTTTCCTCTCACTCCAGTTTGGGATCAAGCTGGCTTTGATGGAGGGGGGATGTCACGGCAACTACTCAAGGGGAGGGTAATCGAGCCCAACCAAGAGTGGGATCCTGTAAAATTATTTCAGACGAGGAAGTTCGCTGGTTCCTGTAAAATTCTTGCTTTTTAAATAGGAGCTAGATTGTTCGTAAGCTTGCGTGCGTGGATCACACGAGTCCGTGTGTATATACCACGTATTTTGTGGGTTTTTTAAGATGCATGTACCATGCGAACGAGTAACTCTGTATATCGTTTGTAATCCTTCCTTCCATCAGATAATTTAAACAGAGCCTCATAGGGATTATGAATTTGTGACATTTTGTTGTAAAAACCTTAAGAACTAAAACAGCATCGCAGCATGAATCTGATTTATCAGAGCAAACAGACGCCTGTCTTGGAATAATGAACACACTCTTGTTTAAGCCGATTTAATTGCAATGATAGCATTGCTACAATTAGCCTGTTTTAAGGGGAGCCCACAAAAAAAAATAGCACTAATTCACAAAGCTTATGCTGTACTGTTACAATAATTGGAAGATCTGTCATAAAAACCATCGCCTATAAGTGTTCCAGAGATTTTTGTGCGTCAAGGAGGATCTTCGTGGAGGCATTCTTCCAGAAAAGAAGCATATGAATCACAAGACAAAGGAAAATGGAGGACCTCCTTGTGCAGTGCATTCCAAATATGTCATTGATGATTTACGAGTTTTTTTTAAATTAAGTATAAAATGCTTGTTCTTCTGCGTACTGCAGGTGCATACTTAATTGCATATAGAATGCTTCAAAATAAGAAGAGTTCTCTATGAAAGTGGTTAAAGTCAATCAGATAACTAACTTTTCTGATGTAGTTTTGGCTAACAAGTGGTGATACGGGGTGTCCGATCTTCTCGACGTAGAACCTCTCGATAACTTGTGTATCATGACGAACCACCAACTGATCCCCCGCGCCAATGCACGGACTTGCAACTTTATGAAAAATTCGCCCAAACACACACTTGATTGGATCCTCACTGACCACAAGCGAAGATCGTCGAACCCTCAATTCCCAGTGGAAAAGCAAGAACGACCCCTTGTTCTCAACGCCCAATTCCCTCTGTTTTGGCTATAAGCACAACAGGAGAATCAAGCAAAAGTTTTGAAAATATATTAAACGTGGTCTGCCTTACAATGGGGGTCTAACCCTTAATATATAGCATTGGCCTAAGGGCTATTCATGTTTAATGTCCAAGGTGGTACTATTCACACGTGGGTACTGTTTACGGCACTATCCATGCGTGCACTATTCATCCCTTGAGCTTCATACGGTTTTGAGCCTTGTTTATGTAGGTGGGCTTTGCTCCTTGCACCGTTCCATGATCCAACTCCTTGGTTGATTTCATCTTGGGCTTGATAGTCTTTTCCTTGGCCGTATGGGCCATAGTCCAACTTCTGGACCGCTTGGACCATGAGCTGCTCATTTGACGGCCTTTCTTCAAGAACAGCCTCATATCCTTCATCTCCGTTCATTATTGAATCTTCCAATCTGAGCACAAGCAAAACACTAGTTTTAGGTAGTATGAAATTCTTATTGATAACATTATGTGATTCAGCTAGAAACAAATTCACCTGTTCTTTTAATAATTTGGCCCGTGCTCTTGTAATAGGTCCAGATGGTAGATCTGGACCTTCAACACTTATAGCTTGATCTATAGTAGCAGAAGATGGCAAAGAGCTAGGGATGCTCTCATCATCCTCCCCCTCTTGAAAAGGCGTCGACCTCGACGCTGGATCGTCACCACCAAAGAAAGGTGATAAATCAGCTACATTGAACGTAGAACTCACGCCATAGTCATCTTCGGGCAGCTCAATCTTGTATGCATTTTCATTAATCTTCGCAAGCACCTTGAAAAGGTCCATCTCCTCTTGGCAGCAGCTTTGACTTGCGGCGTTCTGGAAAGCGATCCTTGCGATAGTGTACCCATACTAAA